>OX359288.1:86151127-87593627 GCA_947179395.2 Pulicaria dysenterica
ATAAATATAGGTTTTAAAAATAGGTGTGGTGGGTAGTGACCACTACGGGTTTGTGTGGTGAGTTGAGTGGTGAAAATAAAAAATTGACGTGGCGATGTGGTGGATGTGGTGGGAGGTAACCACTCCCTTCACTCTAACAACTCCTTAATTTAGATCCTCCACCTTTTTAATTAATGACTATAATTGGTTCTCGTATGAAAAACAGTTTATATATATATATACATATTATTTAATCTGAATTATCCACCATTAACAACTCTTTTTAATTAATGACTATAATCTGGATACTAATTAATTAGCATATTTGTAAGCGTCAACATAGGCGTCTAATAAATTTTACAGACCAGATGCAAATAGGAAAAGTGGGTCTCATTTACACATATATAAGTAGAAATTTTAGTGAAACAACGATATCTGTTATATCATTAACTAAAACCCATTAACCATAGTATTAGTATTTTATACTATATAATTATATGAATTGTGAGGATTTTTTAGCATTGGAAGCAAAGTTTGGAATCAATACTTCATAACCAGTTCCCTCTAAAATACCGTTTTAAATAGCTATCATTTTTAATCAATTAAGTCTTTTTTGTAACATTTTAAACAATAAGACTTCAACAACATAAGTTTTGAAACTCTTGTCTATATACATGTCAATATCATTAGATCACCTTGTAAAAACGTGTCAAATTAATTCAACTTCTTATAAAGTTTATTTACATCAAAATTTATTCATTCATCACACTTAAGTGTTACTTCATAACGACTACATAGTGACTTAAGATTTATGTTATCAAATCGCTAATATCTATTTTCTTGAGGCTTAGAATAATTAGTTAAATATAAGTTTCCTAATATTTTTATTTTATTAAGTAAACTTTAAAAATTTATAAGATTAAGTTTATACGTAATATATGTATATTAAAATTTAATTGAACCCTCTCTAAAACAAGAACATTGTGCGTACATCTCTTACACTTCCTTAAAGACATCCTAGTGTGTCAATATATAATTAGTTTCTTTATATATATATATATATATATATATATATATATATATATATATATATATATATATATATGTGTGTGTGTGTGTAATATGATGCATGCATATATATTATTGATCACGATCAAAATAATTAAATTTGAAGTCTTGAAATTCAAAGCATTAAGTAACTAAATGGAAAACACTTGCATTTACGTACTTTTGTCATCGTATGAACACTTGATTTTGAAGAAGAGTATGCCACACCGCCTAGTGGATGAGTACGATTAATACCAGACATAGAAGAGATGTTGATTACGGATCCTTGTTTATTACAAGCAAGCATTTGTTTACAAACATACTTTGTCACCAACCATGATCCTCTTATGTTTGTTTTAAAGATTTTATTCCATGCTCCTTCAGATAAATCCAATGCACTTTGTGTCGGACCTAAATCATGTAGAATATTATGACATTCAATTAATAATCAAGATAACTCTTAATATGGCACATTAATACAATTAACTTCGACCATGTGATCAAACACACACATAATGAGAGAAAAGTTCAATCGAGAGCTATTTTTTATATAAAAGCTGCGAGATTTGCTTGTAATACCTTTAATGACTCGATTCAAAGGTATTTTGGTCATTTATATATTTATTTAACTGTGAATTGCATTTAGATGAGCTGTTATTAAATTACGAGGCTTAATATTTCCAAAGTACCCCTCATTAATGAGTTATTGAATTTTTAATAAGCTTTTAATGAATCATTAATGAGCTGCAAAGATTATTTGGTCATTGATTACTTTTACTCAATGGCTAAGATTGGTTCTCGCAATTATCGTATGAAAATTCAGTTCTCATTTTAACTCTTTGACACTGATTAGATTTAAACAAGATCTATGATTAGTTCTCCTTTTAACTCCTCCTTATATGTACGTTTTAAACGAAAACCGTTTTTCGTATGAGAACTATGAGAACCAATTATAGCGCTTGATAAAAAAGATGGAGGGACCATATTAAAAAGTTGTTTATAGATTACCTTAAACTAATCAAACTTATCGTTAATTAGTTAAAGATAATTTGGACATTTTTACATTACCCCTACTCTTTTTAAACTAATATATTCATCAAACGCAAATGTGTTAAATTACGAAAATTATATCAAATCAATGAGAAAATTATGCTCTTGAGAGCGATCTTGCATTATCTTTTCGATTTTCTTTTGTGTTTTGCTGTATTTTTTTAGTATAGGTGTAGATACGCATGTGTGCATATATGCTCAAGTGCATATGTCGAGAGCTGTGTAAAAAAACCCAGCAAACGTGATTTTTTTCTAGACAAATTATAGCAAGATCGGTCTCAAATTAAAGAGTGTAGTTTTCTCGTTAATTTTATATAATTTTCATAATTTAACACATTTTCGTTTAATGTATATATTAGTTTTAAAAAAGTGGGGGTAATTTAAAAATGTCTATACTACCTTTACATCTTTAAAATAAATAAAAAAAGACCAAAATTTAAATGATTCGCGCGATTTTCGTACGAAAAACAACTCTTGTTTGAAACCACTTCCTATATATATATATATATATATATATATATATATATATATGTCTGTGTGTGTGTGTGTTTAAGGTAAGGTAAGGTTTTGTAAAGAACCAACCTTATATACAGAACCAATCTCAACTTTTAGATTTGGATGATCAATTTGAGAGTACGATCGAATATGCATTTTACTTAAATCGAATATACGGTTTCAGACTAAATATTATGAAATTGATGTAAAATCGAATATGTAGTTGTAATCTCAAACTGTAGGGTCTTATTAATTTTGTGTTGATCCTTGTTCTCTCTCTTCTCTCTCTCTCTCTCTCTCTATATATATATATATATATATATATATATATATATAAAATTAGGTTCAAATAAAAAAAATTAAGATAAAAAGAGTAAGGAGGATTTTGATTGTGACATGTGGCATGACTGATAAAAGGGTAAATCTGGTATTCTAGTCTTTTTTTTTCTCTCACAGCTCGACATATGCACAATTGCAAATTTCGCACAAGTGCATATGCACAGCTCCACAGCTCGACAAATATGGTATTCTAGTCTTCTTTACTGGTTTTTTTTTCCAGCACAGCTCGATATATGCACAAGTGCAAATTTTGCACTTGTGCATATGCACATATTCACCTAGTTTCTTCCGCACAGATGTAGATATGCACATGTGCAAAATTTGCACTTTGTACATGTGCAAATGCCGAGCTGTAGTGAAAAAAACCAAGCAAACGCGACTTTTTTTCCAAAAAAATATAGCGAGATCAGTCTCAAATTAAAGAGCATAATTTTTTCATTAATTTGGTATATTTTTCATAATTTAACACTTTTTCGTTTGATGGATATATTAGTTTTAAAATAGTGGAGGAAATGTAGAAATGTCCATTCTACCATTTCCTATTTAAATTAAATAAAAAATACATGAAATTAAATGATTGGCCATAAATGGTTCGCGCAGTTCTCGTACGAATAATAATCCTTGTTTGAACCGCTAAGGTTCATTTGAGAACCGATTGTAGTGTGAGTACCCAATCTTAGCCGTTGATTTGATAAGTGGAATTCACGAATGTAGAGCGTGGGGAAATAAGTTTGGTGGGGTGTATGTGATAAATTCATGGTTAAACGATGCCATTAAAGGGAAAGGGGAATTGGACAACTCATATTGGTTATGCAAGAAAAATGGTTCTCAAATTAACTTCTTCCTATATATAGACACACACACACACACACAATTGTAAAACATTTAGGCCAAAATAATCTCTTAATTTTAAGTAATTTAAAATTACCAATATAACCTTATTTTTAACCTATAAGGAAATCATAATATGGAGTTACTCTGATTCTTAAATACTATTTTTATAACTAAATCTTACATGATGAATAATGTTTGAAAAGTCAAGTCAATGCAATGCAAATTAATTTTCAACCTCTCTCTCTCTCTCTATATATATATATATATATATATATTCAAGTGACAAGTTGCTTAAACTAATGTGTTATAGGTAAAAATTAAAATCTGAAGGGAAGTTGGGAACTATAACTTTATCCTAAGAAATTAGTTCGATGGAATTTTAAGTGGTTAAAGTGAGTTAAACGTGCTAATTAAGTACAAACAAGATCAAAGGCTGTAAACTTAACGATGAGGATAGATCGCTGGTATAATAAACTTGATGCTAAAGAGGGTTGCTTGTTCTCTTTTACGATGAACGGGTCATTAGTCGAGTTATTTTATTTGGTCATATCTGGTATGAATGAATCATAGTACACTTTATTTGGTATTATGGGGTCGATATTGATAAATGATATAAGACCTGCACAGAATTAATTATTGATACATGATCAAGATATTAGAGGTTGGTATTCAAGGTTGTATGTACCATATCGTTTGCATAAGCCTTCTCTTATTAATGTACATTTACATTTTTATGAGACCTATTACTTGAAAACACACATCATTTATGGATGAGGATCTTCAAAAGGCAAGTCGTAAGAATTCATTTATCTATTTAAGAGTGATATATTATACTTGTATATACTTCTGCATCATTAAGGGAACAAATTTTTAGACCTGCATGTTTAAATCATGGTATTGTTCTTTTTTTTCTTATTGATCACTTCAAGATATTTTTAGCCGAAGGTGGTGCATATAAAAAAAGTAAATTATTGAAATCGTCTTTGTGGTTTAAACCAAGTTACTAGATTGGTCCTTTAAGATCAAAAATTACTCTATATGTCCCTAAGGTTTCATTTTTGATTTGTTTCGTCCTTTCAATTATTAAAAACAAAAGTTAGTTTGTATTTTACTAAAGAGTATTTTGGTCATTACACCTAAAATTACCTGCTTCTTCTTCTTACTTATTTTCGTTCATGCTCGTGCCACTTTTCTCTAATTGTCCTTCAACAATGGCAAGAGAGTGAAAGAGATGGTAGCAATACTCCAAGAGAGTGAACTTAGAGGAGTGGGTAATTATTTGGGAATAAACAAAGTGAATAAACATTAAGGCAAGAAATTGAAGCACAAAAACTATCCATATAACAACAAACAAAAGATTTGAAAGAAGTGAGAGTTTTGACTCGGATGATGTTTCAACAACTTCAACCTCGAGATCCTCCTTCATCCAACTAGGATTCATATCATCACTAAAATTTAATCAAAAACTTAAATGTTTAAACATTTTATCGGATTTGGATGTTATTTTAGATATGTTATCAATTTTGGTATTGTACATAATTTATCCAACTTGATGGAATTAATTGTGATGGTGTTTGATTTCTATATGAAATATTTATTTTTATATTGAATGAAAATTTTAGGTAATAGAATTAAATTAAGAAGTGATATGTTTGAAAAACTTGATATTTAGCGAGAGTTTCCACATAGAATTGTGATCCCTGTTGTTCTCGGAAGTCGCTTAGAAACTTATCCTCGCAAATCTCTCGTAAATATGTCCTCTAAAATCTATAGGAATATTGTCCTCGGAAATCCATCGAAAAGTGTTCTTAGAAATCTATCGGAATTTATTTCTCGGAAATCCGTTGGAAATCCCTTGGACACTCATAATCTCGGTGACATTTCCGGATTTAACTATGTTTTTTTCAGTAAATATTATGAGTTTTACACGTATTTTATGCATGAATGAGCATATTATATACTAATATGTACTTTGGGATGTTTTCAGGTTACATTTGTTGAAAAAGTGGAAAAAACAATGAAAACAGGGCGAGAAACGAAGAAAAAATGAAGAACGGGTGCAAAAATCCAAGCTCGCGCCGCGACGAGCCACGCATGGTGACGAAAGTGCCTCGCGCCGTTGAAAATTCTCTGGAAAAATTGGGTTTTAGTTTCGCATACAAAGTGCCGCGATGCATATAGCTCACGCCCCAAGGCCGTCGGATAAGGGTGCTTACAAAATTCAAATTTTAAACACTTCAATCATCATCTTTTGCACATTGGTCGGCCCTAGGACTTATTTGGAGCATCTTTTAGTCCTGGAGGACCAGAAATCGCCATTGGAGGCCAAGGAATTGGATCATCATCATCAACAATCGTCATCTTCAGTTCGGTTAGTCTAGATTCATGTTTATTCCTAGATTCAACATGTTTTTCATGACTTTTCTGGATGTTCTAAGCCTAATTATGGGATGATCTTTTTTTGTATTCACCTTATGATCAAATCCTAGTGATACATGACTTGATTTCCTTAATTATATATGGATTGATTCTAGTTTATATTGATAGGAAGTTTATATGATTTATACTCCTCTTTAAATAGTTTGTCTATGAATTGTTCAAGGGTTTACTCGAAAAAGTAATCAGGATCTAGAAACGATAACCTAAACTTAAAGATCTAGGCTTTCCCATCACAGACATGATTGGGTTTTGTTCAACATGCTTTAACTTGGTTAATAGATTATGAACTAGGTTGGTTTAAGATTAGATGATCAATAGAAAGTTGTTTGTCGAATCTTTTACACAATAAGTATATGAAATCGGAAATTGAGTGTAGTAAAGTCAATCCATATAATCAATTAAATTAATCTTCATGTATGTTGAACTAGGGGGAGAGATTAAGGTGAATACTTATTCTTTATTTGGTTAATTTGCAAGAGTTCCAATCTTTAGTTTATTTATTGTTTTAAGTAGTTTTCTAGTTAATTATAATTTCCTTAAAACGGAAAAAGCCTCATTTTTAAGTTAATTATTAGTTTATTATTCTCTTTGGTGTTACACTGCTCTTTGTTGATACGACACCCTTTTACTTATTTTAGTTATACTATCGTACGATAAGGTTATCCATGTTTTCTAGTAGTGTGTAAACATTTTACACTGAGCTCACAACATTATATTAAGCGGTAGCCGCAAATACTCATTTTGTTTTGCTTCAAAAGGTCACAAATATCCTTTTTCATGACACCTAAAACCTTTCGCCTTTTTCATTTACTTTGCATGAACTTTGGTGTTATTATATATACTAACAATTAGTAAGAAGATTAAAAATAGTAATCTCTCCCACTAATTCTTAAGTAATTTTTTGCTGAAGGTATTAACAAATATGTGCTTGGCCGATTGGCAAGGAGTCTTGCGTAGTAACCGCTTGGTTCAGGGTTCGGCTCCTGTTATGGCTTTTTTTTGTCTTTCTGCCTCTTTTTTATCACATGTCATATGTTACTTTTCTAAATATCATGTTACTTTTTTATTTTACCGATACTTAGATAAATATTTTTTAGATGCCATATTTTTATTATCAATCATAGAAAGATATTTGTTAGGTTTTCTTAAAAAAATCTTGAAAATATCTTTTTTTTCTTTAATCATTTTCTTTGATATATATTAAAAGAATAAGATTATGATGTCAACATCATATTTTAGAAAATTTTCATCAATCATGTCTCTTTATTTTTTCATATGCCTTTAAAATTTGTTGTTTTTACGCCAAAAACCTCAAGACTTGCAAATTGTTCAAGATTTTCATTTTTGGTGATTTAGTTGAGATTGTAAAGAGTCATGAATTCAAGATATGAAAACTTATGAAAAATAAAATCTAAATCGTTTTGAATTTAAACACTCTCAATGTTAAAAAAAATTTCACGTTGTATGTATTTTAAGTAAGTGTGCTTAGATATTCGTTTTCTAATTTATTTGTACTAAAATTTCCGCCGCAACGCACGGGTAGATGTCACGTTTAACCTATGAATGTTATTTCGTAATTAGTTTTTTTAATATTAATTTTCATTTAATTTGGTTAGTTTCTTCTTGTTTTCTTTTTCAACAATATAGTTCGTTTCACAAAGTTACCTGTAACACCGGCGTTGTTAATCAAAACATCAATGCTACCAAAAACATTCCAAGCCTTTAGCACACAGGCTTCGATTGTTGGACCATCGGCAGTCACATCAAGCTCCACCGCCACTGCTTGAACGTCTCCATTCTTTGCTTCACTTTCGTCCGCCTTACCATCATAGATAATATCCGAGTTGTTAATCATATCACACAAAGCCTTGAGGCGGTCAGTTCGAGGAGCAGCAGCAACAATCATGCAACCAGCTTTTGCTAAATCAATACAGAATTCCCAACCAAGACCAGAAGACGCACCAGTAACCATCACAACCTTCCCTCTGAGGTCTCGCCATGATTCCAACTGTTGAGTAGGAGTCGACATTATCCTCTCAATGTTAATAATAACAATAACAATTTAAGCTTCTATGTACAATTTTATCAATTTAAAGGTATTTATAGAAGTGTATAAAACAAGATTTGGGTCCGCCATTTATAGCAAGAATAGCTAGTAACACTTTTAAAGACTATGAATCTAGACATCTTTTCAAGTCTTCTCCGGCATACTTTTTTGTTGATCTCCAACCGCATCGGAAAAGAGTCTATTATTTATTAGGATGTTTGGATTAAAAAATCCAAATATTTTGTGGGTTAGATAGTTTGTTTAGTTTGGTTTTTTTTATTGGCATTTTTTTTCTCTAATTTCGATAGGAAATTGATGTTTTGGTTCTCCTAACTAGGAAACCATTTCTTTGTTGGAGGTACAATTATATTAGTCATCCCTTGCTTAAGTAAACACTTCAAAACATAACCCGATAACAAATTTTTGTATAATTTTTACTCATAAGAACTAATCAATCTAACAATAATGAATGACCTAACTTATTTCATTGTTGTCAATATGAACATGCACAAGTTCATAATGTTTAGGTCTATCTCCTATATACTAATAATATCTACATCATATATAGTTATATCTCATTTGTGCAAGTTATTATTTATAGCAAATATGGATTAATGTAATTTTAAAGAAATAAAAAAGTGATAAAAGTAACAATTAATATTATTAAAAAAGCTATAACTTTTAGTTAATTCAATAATCTCTAAGATTGATGGAAAATAATATTTTGGTATTTTTCTTAACCTAAAGCAAAATGATTATAAATTTTGCTTTAAAAAATTTATTATAGTCATAATACCACCATCTACATTTCAAACCGTCATGTCAGAATTTTTCTTATCACTCATCGTTCAACTCAACTCGTAATAGTTACTTCTTAACAAACCAACTGAATTCTAGGACTCATACAATACTTAATTTTTCAATTAAAATTAACAATTAAAATGAATGGAAGGGAGAGACATGATTTTCTACGAATTCCGGCCTAAAACTTCAAAACAACCCCCCCCCCCCCCCCCCCCAAGTGATCCTCACTTCCCACTACCTCTCACTAAGTGGTGAGCCCACCCCCTACCCACCCTACTCCTTCATTCCGTTCACTCGATCTTAAACATATCTGATATGCGAGTTTCATAATAATTTCTATGGTTATATTAAAAAACTTGACAATTAGCTGTAAAATTTATTTGTTTTTATAAAGAAAAAAAGAAAGGAAAAAGTTTTATAAAAAGAAAAACAAAACATAGAAAATTTAAGTACCATTGATTCGAACTTTAAAGAAACTGTTTTATAGCATCACTTTTTCACCCAAAATCTTATAAAAGTAAACTGGTAGAAAACAACAGTTATATGGGGCAAAACGACAGTAAATTTCTCACTACGGGTACGTTTATAAGAGAAATGTTCAATATAGTCCATACTTATTGCATAGTCACAAAAGACTAATCTTAGCCCTTGGATCAGCCCCATCAATGGTCCAGATTGAATTTTAAAAAGGGTTTAGTATCAAAAAGTGTATCAAATTTGTCACTTTTTGCTATTGTGTATACCCAACTCTCAAAACTACCATTTAGTGTATCCAACTTTTCAAAATTACCATTTAATGCATTTGGTTACCTGCTTAATGGGTTTTGATGATGTGGCACCGGTTTTGCTGAGGTGGCATTGAACTAGAGTGATGACATGTAATTATTCATATAAAAATAATTGAAAATATAATAATAATAATAATAATAGTAATAGAAATAAACTTGAAGCCTGTAACCACCGACCAGAAGCTTCGATCTGCCCAAGCATCACAATCGATCTGCCCAAGCATCACCATCCAAATCGAGGTTAGGGTTCTTGATCTGCATCATCGCCACTATTGCCTACATCTTGAAGGTCACCATCACCATTATCGCCACCATTGCAGATCACCACTATCGATGGCGATTTAGGGTTTCACGCGACCACCACCATCATCGATCTGAGTTTAAACCAACTACCACCATCATCGATCTGGGTTTAGGTCGACAACCACCACAACAAACACTCCGACTCAAAGAATAGATTTGGGTTTCTGGATTCGAACGCGATTTAGGGTTTCGTTTGTTTGAGTGTTATCATTCGAGTATTCATCTGTTCCGATTCATTTGTTGCTGTTCATATGAGATTTGGCGACTTAAAATGGGTTTCTGTTCATACGTTTTCATCTGTGATTTAGGGTTTCTGTTTCTGGGTTTCACATGACTGCACCATCGTTGAAGACTATCGACTTCACCATTCATGTTTCTGGGTTTCAAATCGAAGGTATGTTTCTGAGTTTCTTCGAAAGGGGTTTGTTTAGGGTTTCGATCGAGTTTATGTTTCTGGGTTTATTCATGGTTTTCGATTTACATCGAAGATCTGATTGAATGTTCTTGTATTTATGAATATGTTAATTGTAACACCTCGCTTTTGAAAACCAGATTTTTCATTTTAATAATGTAAATTCAAGAATCCAAACTGCATGGATCCGTTTAAAAACAGAACTTATGCCAAACCTGTTTTTGATTAACAAGCCAATCCATGCCGACAACCGCATCAAAACCAGAGATAGGTAAAAGCAACAAAGATATCGGAAAACTATGACTGTCAATTTCAAGCGAAGCTTGTGGAATTGATGAAGTAACGGGCACTAACTTACCATCAGCAACTTCCACATCAACAGGACTTGTCATAAGAGAACTAGGAAGTTGAATTCTTTCACAGAATTTCGGAGAAATAAAAGAGTAAGTAGCACCAGAATCAAACAGAATACATGCAGGCATTGAATTAATTAAGAATGTGCCTGTAATAACATCACCTGCTGTCTTAGCCTCGTCAGCCATCATCTGGAAAGCCCTGCCAGCTGCTCGTGGTGCATTCTCCTTTTTTTCGGCCCCGACGATGATCCTCCAGCTCCTCCTGATCCCCGTCCCTGACTTGATCTGCATTCAGACGAGCGATGTCCCGGTTTGAAGCATTTATAACAAACATTTCCTTTAAATTGACACGCATCAGTAGAATGCCCCTTCTGCCCACACTTGAAACAACGGACTGTGTCCCAAGTACAATGGCCAGTATGATAAGTACGACATTGGGAACACCATGGAGTAGTAGATGGGTTATACTTCTGAGTCCCCTGTTGCTGCCGAGACCCACCACTCCAATTTCTCGACCCTGAAGACTGATCAAACTTCCTCTTAAAGTTCCCACTTGTAGGCTCCTTTTTCTGTGCATGATCGCTTTCATACTGTCGCGCCATCTCGAACGCGATATCCAAAGACAGAGCACTCCTAACAGAAGCTCGATAATCCGGTGGAAGAGTTTTTGCAAACCGTTTTATCTATGACTTCTCATCAGGCAGTAAGTGATTCACAAACCTCATCTTATCAGAAAACCGCTCGATCAAGTCTTCAACCGGTTTATCACCCTTTTTCAATGCCATGAACTCCTCCTCCAATCTATCCATCACTTGATCTGAACAATACTTACTTCGGAGGATTCCCACAAAATCTGCCCAAGTATATGTAGCTCTCACCTTTGCTGACGCGGATGAGATCACAGTGTCATACCATGTCTGTGCATTACCCCTTAACTGCTTCCGAGCAAATCCCACTTTGTTGGATTCCTTACAACTGCTGTTGTCGAAAGCTAAATCCATCTCGCGGATCCACCGCTCAGTAACACTTGGATCCATGCTACCTTCAAAGGTAGGTGACTGACAAGATAGGAAAATTTTAAGATCTGGTGACATTTTGGGTTCTGCCACTGGTTGCACCAACACTCTTTCCTCAGAAGCTTTCAAACGAGCCTCTAAATCTCTTATGTAAGCCTCTCTATCTCTATGTTCAGCCATGTTATTCTTGTAAATAACCTGGCCAAACAAAACACAGATAACATACTTAGTACTTTTTATCATATTTTACTAACATAACAAGCAAGTAAGCAATAGCATTTCAATAATTTAACACTCTTTCACACAACCCATGACCCCCCCTCGAGGAACACTAACAATGGTCGGGCCTGGGTTTGAGACTGAATACTTTTACAAGTACCCAATTCACTCAAACCTAGGCTCTGATACCAACTTGTAACACCTCGCTTTTGAAAACCAGATTTTTCATTTTAATAATGTAAATTCAAGAATCCAAACTGCATGGATCCGTTTAAAAATAGATCATATGCCAAACCTGTTTTTCAAAACTCATTAACATCAGCGGAATTATAAGAGTGGCTATAATTACAACAAAAATCAGCCACAGTATACAAAAGATCAGTTGGTGTTACTAAACTGTTCACCGACCACTTTACCAAGTTTATACAAACATAAACAGTAATTATAAGTAACTAAGACAAGTGTTCCTCCAAAAGATAATTAACATCCAGCAGGTACCCAAAGCTCACACGCCTAAGTGTCACCTGCAGTCATGGGGAGAGTATCTGTTAGCTAATTAAAGCTAGTGAGCAAAAGATAGCATATTCAGTAATATAAACATATCACATATCATCAATGTCAAACAGTGCTATCCTAGCATCTCGCGATGAGCTGGCACAGCCAGAAGGAAGCATAATCTTGCAGGGTAGCAAACCCGGCTCAACACTCCTAACTGGGGAAACCAGACACATCAACCGCGCAGGTGGGTGAGCGAGTAGCGGTCCACCGTTGCGTTATGAAGCCAAAGACTCCATGGGGTACAGCAATCAGCTGATCCCCCTCATCGCACGAGGAACATTGGGCTAGCCAAACCCTAAATACCTATCCAGGTACCGTTGACGCTATCATCGACCCGCAGGCCTCAAGGCATCCCAGACCGCAGTCTGGCCTCGTTCAAGGACTACAAATAGCCCCCATATCTCGGATCCGATCACAAACACATAATTGACCCATTCAGGGCCTCATAGCGCGCATACAAATCATATCATAATCATGATTCAACGGTTACGTGTGTCATGCATAAATATAGCATACAGTACGCATTTCAAGCATACAACAGTGTTAAGTACATTTCATGGAATTACTTGCACATACCAATAACATGTAGCACGATTATATTAAATAGTATGTTATCCTATACGCACCTGTGAGGCTAGAGACTAAAGCAAACAAAAATCGTGATCGTCGCGCTCTTCTTCCGGGTCGTACAGCTTACCTATAAGATAATACTCGTGTTTAGTCACTTCACACAAGTACATTAACTAATAAACTAATATGATACCCCTAATGATGCCATTAGACTAATCAGAATCCTAAACGAGCATCACGCACGACAAAACGTCGAAAAACAGCACAACAGTGCACTGTTCATAACAGACAGTCCCTACGGCCGTAGTAAAAATGTCCTACGGCCGTAGGACCATTTTTATAGAACACCCTCCTACGGCCGTAGGGAAAACTTACTACGGCCGTAGTAACCAATTTACAGTCAGTGTGCGAGAAACAGCCCCCTGTTCAGTCCATTTTCAATCCAAACCCAATTCCATGCATTTCAAATCAATTTACAGTGTTTCCATATCATACTAGGCATCATAATGAATCCAAAAACATACCTATAACTATCTCTAATCAAAGATTCATGATTTAGGATCAAAATATCCAATTTTAACCCATTTGAAGAACTTCATGAAACAACACCAAAATCGACACTTTAATTACTAAAATCGGTTTCTAAACACTAAGAAATCATATAGGAACAGATTGGAAAACTTGAAATCAATTGTGGATAGCTAAATCGAATTTTGCCATTTTTTACCTAAAGCTCAAGAACATGGTGAAGATGAAGAAGATGAACTTACCAAGAGCAAAGGGCTGATGAATTCAAGATTATTAACAGATTATAGCTTGGATTTGTAGTTGGAATTTATCTTGATGATTTCTCTGTGATTTCTCCTTCACGATCCAAAGAACAAAGAAAAGAAATGAGAGGTATGGTGTATGTACGTGTTGGCGTATATAAGAAGAGAAAAGACTGACTTAAGTCTCAATATTATCCACAAGAGGTATTTTGTTCCCCTTCTCAACTTACAACTTAATACCCGTTTACCCGTTTCAACTAACGGGGATATTTCCGGAATCCTTATTCAAAACCGTTTAATATTTTATTTAATTTATCTATTTTCTTTATTATATTTATTATCATGATTTCTTAATTATTTTAATAATAACTCTAATATTTAATATAATTCTAATATTTATTAATAAACTCAAGATTCGGAACGTACCGAGAGTATAGACGACTAGGACCATTTGAGGATGTTACAAATCTACCCCCCTTAAGAAGATTCCGTCCTCGGAATCTGCTCTTCAGTAATTAAGTAGGGATATCGAGCCTTCATGTCATCCTCAGTCTCCCACGTCAAGTTTGACCCAAGGTTGTGTTTCCATTTGACCAAGACCAATCGGATGTTCTTCTTCCTCAACCGTTTGACCTTAGTGTCTAATATTTCAATCGGTTCTTCCACCAATCGCTTGGTAGAATCAACCTTCAGGTCTTGTAGAGGCAAAATCTGATCTTCCTCTACTTTACACTTTCGCAGATAACAAACGTTGAAAGTGCTGTGAATACCTGACAATTCTGGAGGCAATTCCAAAGATACAGTCTGCTCGTTGACTTTGGCAAAAATCTTGAAAGGACCAATGTAACGCGGACTTATATGAACTATATTGAACACAACACACGTTTATAAAATTTCCTTTCTTCTTATTTATCTAATAGCAAGAATAATGTTATGTGGTTATTACAATATGTAAAAAAGTAAAAGATACGTGATATACATTTATTTGTTGTTAATCTTGCCTAATTATCAGCACTTAAAGCATAATATTTTTGTGAGTAGTCAGACTTTTATTTTAATTTATGTTTTAATATTGTTACTATATTATGATGCCAGATGAACATATTATTCAAATAAAACTAAATTACCTTATTAAGATGCTAAGTTCGTGTAATATTTTGTGGCTCACAGTTCCCATAACATAATTTATAAAATACTAGTATTTTACCCGTGCGATGCGGCGGGGTAAAATAGTTTCATTTGTCGACATAGGGGTATTCAAAATTAGGATATAAACCGTTTTAACCGTAAACTGAACCGCTCCGTAAACGAAAAAGCTGAAACCGTTTTCAAATTCGGTTTTCGGTTCGGTTTGAAAACCGAAACCGATTATCATAAACGGTTTTCGGTTCGGTTACGATTTTAGGAATTTTCAAACCGAATAAACCGAATTATATATTATATAATATATAAATGATTAAAAAAAATTTAAAGTACCCTCTCTCTGGCTCCCTCCGACCTCTCGCCTTTCCTGTCATTAAATTCAGGACAGTTTTTGTAAACATTTAAAGTGTATTTCAATTCTGACAGTTTTTTGTAAAACATTTAAAGTGTCATTAACTTCAGGAGAGTTTTTTTGCAAAACATTTAAAGTGTTTAAGATTATTGCTTAAACATATTGTAAATAATGCTATTTGAGTTGTACAATTTTAAAAGTGTTAAGATTGCTACTGAAAGTTGATCAACTCAACTTAACCCCAAAAATCCGAAAGAGGGTTAGGATCTAGCAGTCTCAAAAACTGATTATATAAAAGAAAAATATTATATCATAGTTACTCAAGCAACCACAAACAAAACAAGTTGTTTGTTTGTATGCGTGTGTGTGCGTCTAACAAGAAAAAAACCGACCCGTTTTCTTCCTCCTTTGTGGTCGGCCGAACCAACAGGGAGAGGGGAAGAGAGTTTTTTGGTGACTTGTTTCTTAAGCTATCTCATTAACTTATGAGGTAAAATTAAATTAAATCTATTTTAAATACCATTTTATTTAAAATAGATCAAGCCCAGATTTAGCCCATATGGAATTTGGTTCAAATAAAAAGTGAATTAATATAAAATGTGTAAGAGGCATTAATAAGATGACATGTGGCAAAAACTATAAAAGGGTAAATTAGACTTTTTATATCGTTTATGATGCATTTAAAAAAAATTTAATTAGTCAAACTAATCCATATTATGTTGGTAATTATTACCGTCTGTTTTTATCTTTTTCTCCAATATTTCTTTCTGATTTTCATGAGCACTCTATAGTTTCTTTATATTGGTTTAATTCTGTTTCATGTCTACTTACAAATTGATTTAAGAATATGTACAGTGTTCATTATTTTAATCGAACAAAATAATATATTCATCGATTTTTGAATATATGATAATCCATCAATTATTTACTACGCAATCATCAATTTTTGAAATAAATTATGAAGTTGGGCATCATTCAATTTTTGAAATATATGATAATTCACCAATTATTTAATATGCAGTCATCAGTTTTTAAAATAAATGAAGTTCCACATTTTTCAATATTATTGTATATTAATTTAATAACATAAATGAAGTGTGCGTACCTTTTCTTTCCGATGAATCATTTCCTTCTGATAAAACAGTCTTCTATTTAACTAATCGTATGAATTCCGTTTTCCAAACAATCGTGAGTGCTAGAGGCCACGTAGCATATTTCTCGGTATTTGGGTAACTGAATTGATCATTTTATTCCAATTTTGCCCTCGCGCCTCAATTAAACCGTCCTTCCATGTCATCAATTTTGACCGACGGAAATTGACTTTTTATGGCAAACCGACGGTTAGATTGCCTCTTACCCTTTTTACATTTTCACACATTTTACAATAACGACACTCTATATATACATATTATCCCAAAAATATATTTTACCCCGCCGAATCGCGCGGGTAAAATACTATATATATATATATATATATATATATATATAGTGTGAGGTTCAAAAGAGACCAGGAAATAAAAAAAGTACGGGAGACCAAATCTGAGCCGTTGATCTCATCACTGTTAGTGCTGTCAGTTAATGCTGCAAGTTATATTTCATGACTGAATTGATACTGCAAAATGTTAATACTGCCACTTAATGTTGCCCTTCCTCAATTAATGCTATATATATATATATATATATATATATATATATATATATATATATATATATATATATATATATATATATAGTGGGAGCTTCAAAAGAGACCAGGAAATAAAAAAAGTACGGGAGACCAAATCTGAGCCGTTGATCTCATCACCGTTAGTGCTGCCAGTTAATGATGCCCTCCTTAGTTAATGCTGCCAGTTATATTTCCGCTTTAATGAATAATAACTGTGTTATATCTGTACAATTCTAAGTTGGTTCAAACCAGTTTGGTTGTGAATCAGGACAATTTAAGTACGAATTGGTGACCTGTAAAACCCAATAGTGGTGTCAGAGCCTCGGCTCAGTTTATCACAGTGTTATATATATGTTATATATATATATATATATAGTGTTTTACTCGCGCGATGCGGCGGGGTAAAATATGTTTTTTGAGATAATATGTAACTTTTGAAGTAAAATTAGAAGAAGAAGAGTGTGATTATCGATAATATGTGTTGTCTATATTAAAACCATTTTAAAAGGATTAAATTTAAGATAAGTAATCAAGATATACTTTAAGAAAAACCATTTTTTTAATAAAATTTATGTTGAATATAATATTATTTAAATCACAACAAAAATTTAATACCTTAAAGAAATATTTATTAATTTTTGAAAACTATTTTAATTAAGTAGTACAATTACTAAAAGATTACTTACAATACCTTAAAGCAATTAATTATTGAACTAAACTTGAGTTCAATTTAATAT
The DNA here is from genome assembly GCA_947179395.2 of Pulicaria dysenterica. Classification (NCBI taxonomy): domain Eukaryota; kingdom Viridiplantae; phylum Streptophyta; class Magnoliopsida; order Asterales; family Asteraceae; genus Pulicaria; species Pulicaria dysenterica. The sequence continues at coordinate 86,169,052 of OX359288.1, forward strand.
GCAATAAATCATAATAATTTGTTACAATAATTTGAAATTAATGTAATTAATTAGTTTGTTTTGTAACTTACAATTAATTAATTTTCATAACTTTAATGTTTGAAAATGTTGCTTTAAGGTATTGTAATATATGCAAAATGTGTTGTACTACTTAACTTAAAAAAGTTTTAAAAATAATAGGCTAAATGGTTTATAAAGTAGTAAAGATTTAGAAAAAGATCCAATTATTTAAGTAGATTAGTAATAATATTAATATGATAAAAAATAGAGCAATATTGATGTTAATATTATGTTATTTACGCGATTCAAGAATATAATGATATGTTATTCGTGTGATTCAATGTCATGAACTCTTTTACAACATATTCGTTTTTTTTTAATTTTCTTTTATTTGCATCTAATTTTTAACTAACTTTAAAAATAAATTTTAAAAGACATTAAAATAAGAAAAAAGATTTATATAAATGAAATAAAGAGAGAAAATTTAATAAGATTTTGAAAATTATGTTAATGTGGGTGGATAGTTTTGTTAGTGTGAGAGAATATATTTTAAATGAATAAAAAGTTAAATTAACTTAGGAGAGAGTTTAATGGAAGATAAATTTGATAAAATGAATAGCCAAGACTATGTCTAGATTGAATTTATTAAGAACTCTTAAAATTAAAGAGTAGAGAAAATTTTAAATTCTTTACCGATTTTAGTGTAAGTATCGCGAAGAACAATCTTAGCCGTTGATTTGATAAGTGGAATTCACGGATGTAGAGCTTTGGGGGATCAAATGTGACAGGGTGCATGTGAATTGTGATGAGTTAATGGGTGGTTGATGATATTGAATGAGGGGGAATTAAAGGGCTCAGGTGGTTCTCGCAATAAAAATTGTTCTTAAATGAAATTCTATATATATATATATATATATATATATATATATATATATATATATATATATATATATAAAGGTTCAAATGAGAATGAGAAATTAATTGAGAATGAGAGACTCAATCTCAGCCGTTCATTTTGTAAGTTGAATTCATGGATGGAGAGCGTGGGGGGATAGAGTGTGACAGGGTGCATGTAAGGAATTCATGGGTGGGCAATGACATTGAAAGAGGGGGAATTGGACGGCTATGATTGAGTCTCACATTCTCATTTAATTTAAGGTTCTCATTTGAACCTCTCACTATATATATATATATATATATATATATATATAGTGAGAGAGAGAGAGAGAGAGAGTTCATTTGAGAACCGTTGTTAGTGCGAGAACTGTGAGAACCAATCTCCGTTCCTTGGATATGTGAAGTTCATGGATGGAGAGCGTGGAGAGATAGAGTGTGGCAGGGTGCATGTAAGGAATTCATTGGTGGGCAATGACATTGCAGGAGGGGGAATTATATGGCTCAGATTGGTTCTTACGGTTCTCGCACTAAGAATGGTTTTCAAATGAACTTATTTCTATATATATAGGCAAAAGTTCAAACAAAACTGTTTTTCGTACGAGAACTGCGAGAACCAATCTAAGCCGTCCAATTCCCCCTCATTTAATGTCATCATCATCCCATGAATTCATCACATGCACAATGCCACACATGATTCCCCCATACTTTACATCCATAAATCCAATTATCAAATGAACGGTTAGGATTGATTCTCGCAGTTTTCGTACGAAAAATAGTTCTCGTTTGAATCCTCTCCTATATATATATATTTGTGGTATGTGTGTGTGACACACATATTTATAAACAAAAAAAAAGAATAAAACTATAGTAAACAAAATATATAGATTCAAATAGTCCGGTGGATTGAAGCCTTTGGTCAACTTTTTGGAAGTGTGGTTTCTTAATTTAATCGTTTGAAGCTTCCTAAATTAGTTTTCGTTTATTCAGTATGGACTTTGAATTTTTTCTTGTTGTGGCTCAATTTTTGAGACGTTTGGCCGGTTTCATAATAAATTTTGTCTTTTTATTTTTTCAAAGATGGAAGAATGGACGTTGCAATATTACGCCATACAGCCACAACAAAGAAAGAAAAAAATTGAGGCCTGTGTTTAGAACGTGAGTTTATAATACCAAAAACAAAAATAAAAATTTAATCCTACTTGTTTCAAACATGGCAATAAGATATATGAGAATCGTTTTTAAATTTTTTTTAAAAGCCTAGAAAACGACATTAATTATTAGATACCAAAATGACAGAACATTTTCCATAATTATACATAATAACATTTGTTAAGATAATGAACAATAACATTTGCTATATTTCTATTTATATTCAGTTATCAACTAATGTAGTATTAGCATGTCTTGATCACATGGTAGAAGTGCCATTTAATAACGAAAAGATTACCGATCCGAACCTTCTTTTCCGATTTTATGCTGCGCCTTTACTTCTTGGCCCTTACTTTTTTCCCACAGCCGCTTACATATATCTTCTAATATATATAAAAGACCAATTAAACTAAAGTCTATTGAACAATCTCAACCCTTTATTTAAAAAATTATATAATCTTGACCATCCATTTATTTGAAATTGAAAATTTGATTTTGACTTTTAAAGGTCAAACTAAACTAATAAAAAATTAAAAACTAATTCATAAGATTCAAGCTATTTAATTAAAGATTGGTACGGCTTCAATTTCTAGATAATATGCATTTTAATAGCAACCAACTTTGTTGATAAGTATAAAATATTAGGCTTTAAAAATATATACTTTTTATACGTATACATTCAAACAATATTTTAACCTTTTAATTAGTTAATTAATTTATAATATCAATAAAAGAGTAACTTAAATAAAATCTATTAGATAATCCTAGCCATTATTTTAGATAAAAAATTTCAATTATGAAATATGACTCGAACATTTTGGTAAAAATTAAAATCTAATTTAACTTTTTTAGTCTATAATCTCAAATACTTACGCACTCAAACTTGATTTGAAGACATTTTAATCTCTTTAATCTTTATTAAAAGAAAATGAATTATGATGTCATCCTTTTTTTAATAATTTTTATTCCACCACAAATCATAACCCCTTATTTCCATAAATGATTTTCAAAGTTCCTATTTGCAATAAAGATGGTAACCTGCAAATAAAATAATAAATATTGACTATAAAGTGGTTCTACAAGATAATGATCATTGTATGAATATTTTTATTTATAACATAATTACTTTTTTAGATGATCTTATATCTATGTATTGTTTATAATTATTTTACTACATATTTTACTAATCTTTTACAATGTAAAATAATTAAAATTTATATCCCCGTGATTACTCACGGGGTATTAAACTAGTACATAATATTTGACAAGATATCCGATTTGAATTTGAAAATGAATTAATAAAATTCTCCCTAAAACCTCATATTTAGAAATCCAAAGTGTTTCCTGCTATTAGAAAATAAGCAAATGAGCAAAGGAAATGTAAGTAATATTGTCAATATATGTATGCATCAGTATATATTACAATTTAAATGAAAAAAGAAAATATTTTAGCAACTTCCAACAATATTACATAGATAAAATAGACACTATCAAAGTTTTCAATAAAATTATATAAATAAAAGGAAAGTAATAAAGATTTTAGAATTTTTTTTAAATGAATTACGAGGTTTGATATCCTTTTTTTCCCTGTCGAAGTCATCATCAACTATCTGTAATAATAAATTGTTAGATTGTGTGCAGAGATAGATAACATGTATCATCGTGTCCAATACTATGTGACACTAAAGGATCACACTGCGGCACACCCAATTAGAAGCTGTTGGATTTTACCTGTTTGTGTATCACAATAATTAATAGTGACAAGAGAAAAATAATAAAAGTTATTTATTATTTTAAAGGAGAAGTTAATATTTAGTTTAAATATTAACGGGACCAATTAATTAATAGTTATTAATTAATTAGAAAGTTTGAGGGTATTTTCTGTAATTGATTAATAGTTTAATTAAAGCTGGACTTTAATTAAACGGGCTTGGCCTAATAAGGATTATTATATAAACCTTATTTTAGCCTCATTAATCACATAAGATAATCATAACAAGAAAAGGAATTACCCTAATCCCTCACCTCTTTTCTCTCTCTCGGCGGCGCAAGGACAAAGCCGAACTACCACAGCTGGTGGTCGGCAGCGACGCAAGCAAAACCGAAACCGCAGGTGGCGGTTGTCGGCGGCGACTATACACACACACACACACACGGGTCACGGTTTGATCCGAGGTTTAATCCTTAGGCGGTCTAGCAGCCAGTTCAAGGTGGTGCAGTAGGAGTGGATAACCTGCAGCTGTCTAGAGGTTTAAAAGAAAGTTTTGGTTTTCATCAAGGTATAACTTTCGAACCCTCTTCTTCTTCTAAGTTTTCTGTACGAGTTAGATGAGATCACTGGAGGGGGTTTTATTCCGCTGTGCATGTTATAATATGTTTTTATACCCTACAAAACCCTTCAGTGGTATCAGAGCAACTTCTAACCTCGTAGAAGACTAGGTAGGTTTCTTTTTATTCTGATGAAAAATGTTTATCTTTTATCAAGAAAAAGTTTTTTTTTATTATCCAGAATAATTAAAATCAAGTTTTGATTTTTATTGGATAAATTTTTTGATAAAAGATTATTAGGTTTAATCTTTAAATTAAATCTGTTTTTTTTATTATTTATTGTTATTATTTGCGATAACCAAGAATTGGCAAAACCATCCTCGCCGGCAGCGGCCTCAGTTTGGGGCGGCGGTTCACGGTTGATGTTGGTGGTGGTGACCGGTGGTGTTAGCTGCGATAGGCGGCGGTCCACCGTGGTACGCGGCGCGGATTAGCGGAGCGGTTAGCAGCCCAGTTAGCGGCGCTAACTGCGTGGTGGGCTACGGCCTAGGAACCACGGGCCAGGAAGCCTGCGGCCCAGCTAGGGTTTAGCGGCTAGGGTTAGCGGCGCTAAAGGCTATTTGGGCCTCAGCCCAGTTTTTATTTCTCGGTCCGTTTTTTGGCCCAGTTTGAATATTTGACCCAGTTTGCGGCTCAAATATTTGAAGTCAACATTAAATTAAAAGTACAGTTGTTATTTTTAATTTAAAGTTTAAATATTATTTTTGAGTTTTTTGATTAAATATCAAAGTATAAAACTTGAAATATATATTTATTGCAAATAAAGGAAAAACAATATAGGGGTAACAGGTTGTTAAAATCAATAATTTTTATCAAGATGAATAATTAGAAATCAGTTGTTTTTTACTTTTATGTATTAGTTTAGTACATGTTTGGGATGTCATAGCCGATCTCTAGACCTTGTGGATTGTTTTAAATTCTTGCACTTGTGGTTGTTTTCGATTTTTTTTAATTCTATGGTGTGGGGAGGCTTGCGTGCCACTTACAACCCCTATTATATTTTGTAAAAGTTTTAGATTAGCGGGCCTGCGTGCCTTTGAATATCTTGTACTTTTATATTTCTAGTTTTTAGAAAATAGAATAGAATAGATTTTTAGAATATATATATATATATATATATATATATATATATATATATATATATATATATACATATATATATATATATATATGGAGCAAGGAGCAAAGAGAAGGATTGGATGCTAGAGCCAGTGGGAGCTTCAGAATGCCATGCCATTTGTGTTGTGTTTTTCCACTTAGGTTTTGACCGTCGGATTTTTCGTGTGGCTCACGAAACCGACAATAGTTAAGGACAAGGCTAAGGCATAGTTGTTTGTGGTTGTTTTATTTCTTTACAAATCTTATATATGCGTGGTTGTGATTCTCACGATGAAATAAAACAAGGGTTTTAATAATAGTTAATTATTGAAACATATGGTTTTTAAAAGAAAACTGGCATTAAAGTTTTTCTCGTCATAAACTTGGAAATCCTTTTTAGAAAAATCTTAGATCAGTGTGCTACCCACCTAATGGTACACCTTTCCTATTAAACGATACTCGGGTGTCGGAAGTGACCAACCCTTGGGCATTCGGGTTCAAACCATTGCGGGGGAGGGTGTGAAAGACTCTGCGATAATCGGGAGTCCCGGCCAGAGTTCACACTGTCTTAGGTGGTGCGATCTATTTTGGTGATAATCGGGTGTCCCGGCCCAAAATGCACTAGAGGGACTAAACATGCACGGTTCCTGTAACCGATGTCCCTCGGATCTAGGAGCCGTGTCCAGTTAGGATACGATTGGTATAGTTCTTACCTACCAGAAATAGCATTATCCCGGTGGGAAGTGCCCAAACCTTGCATCGGAAAATGTGAAATATGGATCCTAGTCTAATAATTTATTGTTTAAAAGGTAATAATTATTAGAAGATGTAATCAATACTGAATCGGTTTTATCTTTTTCTGTAGATGTCTTATATATCTGTTATTCCGTTTTATTAACCAAGAGAGTCTCTAAGTCTCATCATTGGCAAGTGGAAGCTTTCAGGTCCAAACTTTGCTGTTTGGAAGTTGCATCTGAAAAATGTTTTGGATGCACAGGGAAAGCTTCACATAATTGAGACATTACCTCCAGAGCGACCAGGAGTAGATGCCCAGGATAGTGAGTATGACACTTACTATCAGTATCTGGATGACGAGTCTGACGTTATGTCGATTCTCATTCTCACAGCATCATCTGAGTTTACGGATAATCTCCGTGAGAAGTCATCTTATTAGGTCATTCAAGGACTGGAGTAGAAGTTCAAGTATAGTGAACGGATATGTCGCATGCTACTGATGAGGGAAATTCTTTCAGCTAAGATGAAAGAAAGTCAGCCTATTAGCGATCATCTCATCAATATGAGAAGGCTCTTAGATTGCTATGAGAGTTTTGGATCAAAATCAAAACCACATGAGCTAGTTATGCTCTTGTTCGGTTCCTTGTCGGACTATTACCAGAAAAGAGTAATGTATGTCCTCGGTGATTTTGAGATGACTGTCGCAGGGTTGCACGAAATCCTCATGTGCATTAGCGATGAGTTGAATCCAAAGCAGCTAGAGTCAACAGTTGTGGACCCTATGCAGGAGGATGACTGGCTGGAAGAACTTGGAGAGATTTGTTGCCCAGACTGTGGTAGCAAGGATTCATGCGAGCACTCACTCGATATAGATCAGCTGGACATTGGTTCGCCCAATGATACATGTATCTATATGATAGATTGTCTTATTACTTCTTATGAATCATGGGCATTGGATACCGGATGTGGTCATCACATATGCAATCATTTGCAGGGATTCAAGAGAAGTAAGAAGCTGAGACAAGGAGATATGGACCTGCGGGTAGGCGAAGGCTCCATGGTTGGTGCCGAAGCTGTAGGAACATATTGTCTTAGTTTGCCCTCGGGCATGGTCTTAGAACTAGAACCTTGTTATTATGTTCCTAGACTTATTAAAAATGTTATCTCGTTCAATTTGCTAATAGACTGTGGATTTGCTTATGTTTTTAATGAAAAGGTTATTTCATGTTTTAAAAATGATATTTTCTTTTTCAAAGCTACTCCAGAAAACGGTCTATATACGCTAAATTTAGATAACAATGACATCTATCATATAAGTAAGAGATCCAAGAGTAACTTGAATCAAACTTACCTCTGGCATTGTCGTTTAGGACATATAAATGAGAAACGCATAGAGAAACTCCGAGATGACGGAATTCTAGAACCATTTGACTTGGAGTCATATGATATTTGCGAACCTTGTTTGTCTGGTAAAATGACAAAGCAACCTTTCAACAGTGAGAATGTAACACCCGCGTTTAGGGCCTAGTTGTTTCGTGGCGGTGGTAAGTTATTTAATTGTTTATATTGGTATATTTGATTGTTAATAATTATCTGCTATTTATTTATATATTTATTTGATGCTTGCTTGGTATTTAAATTGGACCGCGAGGTAAGAGGTAAAAAAAATATTAGTTTAATATTTTTATATGATATTGGTACCATATGATTCGTTTTTATACGAGGGTCCCGAATAATACCTCGTTGCTTGTTAATGACTTGAGTAGGACTGCTTTATTTAGGTTTCTGTATCTCAGATATCAGTATTTGCACTGTGTAGTGTAATATGTTCAGTCTTGACCTATATATATAGCTTTTGATATGTGTGTTCTCATTTGTTTGGCTGCATAAGAGAAGAGAGAAAGAACCAAAAACCCACTCTTACTCAAACTTGAGTCCGTAATACTGTTTTCGAGTTCTAAGCGAGGGTTAACGTTTGGTTTTCGAGCAAGAGGTGTGTTTTGTTGTTTATGTCAAGTTTTGATTAGGAAGTTCTTGAATGTTGGATGTTGGCCGTGCGAAGTGGAGTCCACTACTTGCGTAGTGACTCCATTGCGTGCGTAGTGCATGATGAAGAAGATGAAGTCGATGAGTTTTGGTCGCACGAAGTGAGGTTCACTCCGTGCGTACCAGTGCTCATTGCGTGCGAAGTGGGTTAGCCACTTCGTAAGTGTGAAAGTTCAATACGTGCGAAGTGGAGTCCACTACGTGCGTAGTGACTCCATTACGTGCGTAGTGATTCAGACGTTGATTCTGTAATTTTATTGCTTGTTTGTCGCTTTTGTAAATTGGAATGTAATCCCAATTACTGACTAAGTTATGATGTGTTTCAGGAAACGAGAAGGCTCAGTGAAATTAGAATACTGAGTGTGGTGTTGGAGAACACAGGTGAGTTGACTTTAATGCACCAGTGGTTTTAGTTGTAACTGTTATGGTTACTTGGATTTTATATGATTAATCATGCGATAGACTGTTTAGTCTGATATGATTGTTTGATTGGTTATGTGATGATTATTGAAATTGTGTCCAAGATATGAGTATCAAGACATGAAATTGTGCTCATGATGTTTGTGGCAGAGGTCAGCTAAGCGTGGTTTTGGGCTGGGTCAGTTGCTTCTGGTTAGGCAGTTTTAGATCCTCTGTTGCATTTGTTGTATCAGAGGGGGTTTAACTGTGCCAGTTAGCAGATGGCTATCGGTAGATCATTGCTATGGCCAGCATTGATCGTAGACTCGGCAGAGCCGCCGGTCCTTTGATATTTGAGATAAACTGTTCTTGTGATCGTTGTGGTTATGCTTTAATTGCTTGTGGCTTGATTTTCATTCACTTAGCTTTGTGCTAATTCCCCACCCTAACTCTCTGTTTCAGGTTTTGAGGGCACGGTAGGTTGCAGCTTTTGTGTACAGGGAAAGTTTGACCGTAGCTCTGATATTTTGGGTTTTAGAATGATGAGCCATACTTTATTAAATGTTTTGTAACACTAAAGGAAGTACTGTATGGTTGTACAGTGTTGGTTTTAACTTTTAATGTTATTTCCTTTTTAGTTTTATAACGTATTACTTCCGCTGTGATTTAAAAAAAAATATGGCTTGTATTTTTGAGGTGTTACAGAGAATGAAAGGGCCAGCGAGTTATTAGGGATTATACACACAGATGTGTGCGGACCCTTTACTCCGGAGGCTAGAGGAGGATACCGGTATTTCATAACCTTTACTGACGACTTCAGTATGTTCGGTTATGTCTACCTCATGAGACTTAAATCTGAAAGTTTTGACAAGTTCAAACAGTTTCAGAATGAGGTACAAAATCAGCTGGATAAGAAGATAAAGTCGCTTTGGTCGGATCGAGGTGGCGAGTATCTGAGTCGGGAGTTCGACGATCATTTAAAGGAATGTGGGATTGTTTCAAAACTCACACCTCCGTATACACCTCAGATGAATGGTGTATCAGAAAGGAGGAATCGTACACTGCTTGACATGGTACGATCAATGATGAGTCGAAGTTCACTACCATTGTTGTTTTGGGGACACGCACTCGAGACAGCAGCGTTCATGCTGAACCGGGTTCCAACCAAATCGGTTGAAAAGACACCGTTCCAAGTATGGACGGGGAAAAAGCACAAAATGTCTTTTCTAAAGGTTTGGGGATGTGAGGTTGTTGGAACCTAGAGGGGTGAATAGGTTATATGTCCAATTTTTGAAGTTTTTACAAGTTCTTGCAAGAAAATAAAAGATATAGAGTTAGAAAGATATCACCAATCACAAGTTGAACACAATGATTTATAGTGGTTCATGCAAGTGTTAACAAACTTGCACTACATTCACTCCTTGGCCTCACCCACCAAGAATTGGATCCACTAGTTTCTCTCTTTGAAGATAGAGATAAACCTTTTACACTTCTCTTTTTATACTTGCAAAAATTAATCTTCAAACTTGCAAATAAGGTAAATATAACCTTTCTTCACTCTAATTCTCAAGGCTAGAGTTGATCCTCACTTCACTCTAATTTGGTAGGATAGAGTTGATCCTTACACTATCACAAATAATATGAAAGATGAAATAATATTCAAAGATATGAGCTCAAGTATTAGAGAGTATTCTGAATGTTTTGTGTTTGCAAGAGGTAAGTAATGAATGAGGTTTGAGTTGGTTTAAATAAGGAAAAAGGTGTGAGTCTCAAAACTGTCTAGACTTCCCACGGTCGAACCACGGTCGACCGTGGCATCGACCGTCAGTCATCTGGCATTTCTTGTCTTTGCAATATAGACGTTGGGCTTTATTTAAAACCACACTCAACTCATTTTTACCATAAAAATCAACTGAAAAGTAGATGTTCAAAAGGTTGGTTGATCCCATACTTCTAATGTTTGAATTTAAACACAAAAATGGAAGTTTGGAAACCAATACACAAAGCATGTTGGAATTTTACCCCTTTGGGAGATTCCTTTGCTAATTATGGTGGTGTATTGTTTCAAAGTAGGATTGTGTTTGTTATTTACTTAAAATGGGAAGTCTTAGATTTAATTACCCAACACAAATAAGTTTTATAAAAATCTTTGTCATTTTTATAAAAGTTTTTATAAAAATAATTTTATAAAAACTTAAACTACTTTAATCATTTTATTTGTAAGCTCATATCATTTGAATTTATTCTTGTAGGAATCTTCGTCGAATGCTTCATCTTGAACGTTGATGGCGCTTTATCTTGGACAATTTGGATTTTGACGATTTATACGATGTAATTTGTAACAAATAAATTTAAGTATTTATTTGTTTGATTATATATGTATATGTGCACATATGTTAATGTTAGTGTATACAATTATATAAACATATTGTAAATCTTTGTATTAACAAAAGAGGATATAAATTATATTCCTATTTTCCCAACAGAGGTGTATGTTAAGCGAACATTCACGGAAAAACTCAATCCCAAATCAGATAAGTGTATCTTCGTGGGTTATCCCAAGGAAACCATGAGATACTATTTATACAACCCAGATGAGAACAAAGTTTTTGTTGCTCGTAAAGGGGTATTCTTGGAGGAGAAGTTTCTTAACTCAGAAACTCCAAGAAAAGAAATAGAGCTTCAAGAAATTGAAGAGGAGGAGATTACACCGCCACCGATAATTGAACCTCAGAGAATTGTTGAATCCCAACCCGAGTATGTGGTTGAGGAAGAGGTGCAAACACAAGACCTTCGCAGGTCTAGTAGGCCTCGTAATGAGCCAGATAGGTATCTGAGATTCCTAGTTGCTCAAGACGAAGGGGATCTTTTAGAACCCACTACCTACCAAGATGCTGCCTCAGGTTTAGAATCTGAGAAATGGCTAGAAGCCATTAAGGCAGAGATGCAGTCCATGTATGATAACCAAGTTTGGGAGTTAGTAGATTTGCCTCCACACAGTAAAGTTGTTGGGTGCAAATGGGTCTTCAAGAAGAAGACAACCATGGATGGAAAGGTGCATACTTTTAAAGCAAGGCTAGTGGCAAAAGGTTTCACGCAAACTCATGGTGTTGACTATGATGAAACTTTTTCCCCAGTGGCAATGCTTAAGACTATTAGGATCCTTATGGCCATATCAACATATTTTGATTATGAGATATGGCAAATGGATGTCAGAACCGCTTTCCTTAACGGGAAATTGGCAGAGGATGTATATATGATACAGCCGGATGGTTTTGCGGATCCAAAGAATCCTAATAAAGTATGCAAGTTGCTTAAATCCATCTATGGACTAAAGCAAGCATCTAGAAGCTGGAACTTACACTTTGATGAGCGTATCAAAGAGTTTGGTTTTACCAAAAGTGAGTTCGAGTCGTGTGTTTACACTAAATTCAGTGGGAAACCTTCCTAGTCTTGTATGTAGATGACGTACTGTTAATAGGAAACAATATACCAGTATTACAAGGAGTAAAATCCTGGTTAGGTAAATGTTTCCAGATGAAGGACTTGGGAGAAGCTGCTTATATACTGGGTATAAGGATCTATAGGAATAGATCTAAGCGGCTTATCGGACTTAGTCAAAGTACGTATATTGACAAAATCGTGAAAAGATTCAAGATGGATGAATGTAATAAAGGATTTATTCCAATGCAATCTAGCGCGATTTTGAGCAAGGCTCAGTGTCCTGTGTCTAGTCAAGATCAGGACAAGATGAAATTGATACCATATGCCTCGGCAGTTGGTTCAATCATGTATGCCGTGCTGTGTACTAGACCCGATGTTGCCTATTCTATCAGTGTCACTAGTAGATATCAGCAAAATCCTGGTGAAGCTCATTGGGTGGCCGTCAAGAATATTCTCAAGTATCTGAAAAGGACGAAAGACATATTCCTTGTTTATGGAGGTTCGATGGATGAGCTCAGTGTAACTGGTTACACTGATGCTAGTTTCCAGACCGACAGGGACAACTTCAGGTCGCAGTCAGGATTTGTCTTTACCCTAAACGGAGGATCCATATCTTGGAAGAGTCAGAAGCAAGATACAATAGCAGATTCTACTACAGAGGCAGAGTATATTGCGGCAAGTGATGCGGCAAAGGAAGCTGTCTGGCTGAAGAATTTTATCTCGGATCTTAGAGATGTTGCCAGTATCTCTAGACCGATTGATATATTCTGTGACAACTCAGGGGCTGTGGCGCAAGCTAAAGAGCCTAGAGATCATCAGCGGACTAGGCACGTACTCAGGAAATATCACCTCATCCGAGAGATCATTGGAAGAGATGATATTAGACTGCAAAAGATACCGACGGACGACAACGTTGCTGACCCGTTGACGAAGCCGCTAGATAGGGCTAAGCATGAGAAGTATGCAAGTTCTATAGGAATGCAGTACTTAGAACATAGCAGCTAGTTCGTGTTTTTTATTATTACTATAGATGTAACTAGAGACTCTTTTATTATGTAATTACATTTCATGGGATTGAAATAGGAGGTTTTTACATAATTGTTTCTAGTTGTCTATTTTTAGCATGTTTAACTATCCATGACAAGTCAAGTGATGAATTGTCTAAATGCCCGTAGCTACTTAATGTAGTGAGAGCTACATTAGGGAGGTAACGCTATTATGGATATTTGATGATTTATTCGGGTATGAATAAAAGCACAAGGTTGTGACCAAATATTCATATATATTTATCAGGGGATAAATATTGGGGTGATCCGCATCGAGTTTACTTCATGGAGCGTTAACATAAGTAAACTTGATAGGTTGTCCTTAGACCTGAGATATTTGGTTTGAGGCATGGTAACATCTGTACTTTAGCATGTTCTAACGTCACGCCGTAATAGGGTGATTATAAGGGGCTTGTCTAGGTGCAGCGGAAGCCATGTGCTCAAATTGCAAATAGTCAAGATGAGATTTGCACCTCCTTTTTAGGAGAGATATTTTCTGAGCTCCTCAACGATTAAGACTACTGAAAATGCGTGGCCGCGCTCGGTTAGAATGATAGTTTTTCATTCGGTAAACCGTAACTGCAGAGTGTTGAAATCAGAGTCTAGAAAATCTGAGTATTTAATAAGATCCCTGCTCCATGTCAAATACTCACATTACGGAATATCGCGATGCAAAAGGAAAAGCCTAGATAATCCAAGGCGTGGATTATGTCTCTAGATATAAGAGATCTCATAGTCTGGTTAACCTAAGCGTCTGGCTTGGGACCTCCTTAGGCCAACGATTTACAAGGAGTGTTACTTATCTTGCACAAGTGGGAGTCTGTTAGATTATGTGCAGAGATAGATAACATGTATCATCGTGTCCAATACTATGTGACACTAAAGGATCACACTGCTGCACACCCAATTAGAACCTGTTGGATTTTACCTGTTTGTGTATCACAATAATTAATAGTGAAAAGAGAAAAATAATAAAAGTTATTTATTATTTTAAAGGAGAAGTTAATATTTAGTTTAAATATTAACGGGACCAATTAATTAATAGTTATTAATTAATTAGAAAGGTTGAGGGTATTTTCTGTAATTGATTAATAGTTTAATTAAAGCTGGACTTTAATTAAACGGGCTTGGCCTAATAAGGATTATTATATAAACCTTATTTTAGCCTCATTAATCACATAAGATAATCATAACAAGAAAAGGAATTACCCTAATCCCTCACCTCTTTTCTCTATCTCGGCGGCGCAAGGACAAAGCCGTACCACCACAGCTGGTGGCCGGCGGCGACGCAAGCAAAACCGAAACCGCAGGTGGCGGTTGTCGGCGGCGACTATACACACACACACACGGGTCACAGTTTGATCCGAGGTTTAATCCTTAGGCGGTCTAGCAGCCAGTTCAAGGTGGTGCAGTAGCAGTGGATAACCTGCAGCTGTCTAGAGGTTTAAAAGAAAGTTTTGGTTTTCATCAAGGTATAACTTTCTAACCCTCTTCTTCTTCTAAGTTTTCTGTACGAGTTAGATGAGATCACTGGAGGGGGTTTTATTCCGCTGTGCATGTTATAATATGTTTTTATACCCTACAAAACACTTCACAAATAGCATGCATGAACTGACAAAAGAACATATCAAGTTATATTTATTACCAGTCACAATAAACTTATAGTTTGAGACATGAACATCAACGATGCTCGAATGGTCGTCGCAACAAACACTAATATTGGGGTGAAATCCAAATCCTTATTATGTGCGCTTTTAAATCTTTTTATGCTTTTTTTATGCATTGTTCCATCAGTTTTAACTCTACCTGCAAAGCCCCATAGCCAATGATTGTAATTAAAAATACCTCGGAGTATGGTGGAATAATCAACACTCAGAAACTTACATAAATGTTATGTAAGTGAAGTACGATCACAAAAACATGTAAAACTATTTGTTTACAAGTTTTCATTAGTAACTTTTTTACCTTCTTTCTTCTAATTTCGGATCCTACATGAGGTTATCGATTAGCATACATTTACATTTTTGAAATTAATTAGACATATTATTGAACATAAACTATTCGTCATTTACATTTACATTTACATTTACATTTATATATATATATATATGTATTTGTGACCATCTCATTTTATCTATAATTTGATATAAAATTTGTCCTCATACTATAGTTATCTACAACATGTATTTTTTAATCATAATACTAAAAATTCATTTAATATTAAATCATTAAGTTACAACAAAAATATAAAAAATAAATGGAGATTGGTGACGAATAAACGATGAGACGGCAAAAAAAATAAGTAAAGGAAAGAGTTGGGTATGGAAAACAAACTACTTGGGAAGATTGTGCTGCATTTTCAATACAAACGTATTTTACTATTTGTTTTTTTATGAGGTACAATAGGATATAGATAATATATAGTTATACATTCTATCGTGTAAAGTAATTATTGATCGATATGTAAATATATAACACTATTATAAATGTGGTACAAAGTATGAATCAAGTTTATTATAAATTGTGGAATAGTAATTCCTATTGTACGGAGTAGTTCTTGATATGTATATAATGCTAATATAGATAATATACAAAATATGAATCAAGTTTATTATAAATTATGAAAGAGTTAGTTATGCTATTATAGTTTTCTCATTAATTAATTTATCATCTCAATAACTATTTTGTCATCTCAAAAACTATACTAATAATACATTAATGAGTACTAGTCTTAGTTTTTAATTCCCGTCGGGTATTCTGATATCTCGTTGTATATATTGGTAAGATAATTACATAGAAAAACGTATAGACAAATAACCAAAGGAATGCCATTTAGGTTGTAGCTTAGTGGTAAACACTTAGGTGTTTTGGTATGATGATGCTCATTAACCAAAAGTTATAAATTAAGTCCCGTAATAGACATATTCATGTAGTATTACCGTTAAAAAAATAATAATAATAACCAAAGGAATTCATGCATGTGTTTTTAGATGAATTGAAATGGTACGCTATTATAAACTTATACGTATCCATTTGTTCTTTTTTATCTTCATGCAAGAGGACATTATATATTATATATTATATAAATACATACATGTATGATGAAAAATATTTGTCTTTTAGTGTTTTATAAAAAAATATTGTCTTTTAGTGCTTTCAAATGAAGGACTTTTGTATTTTTATTATATAATAATAATAATAATAATAATAATAATAATAATAATAATAATAATAATAATAAATAATAATAATAATAATAATAATAATAATAATTAATATTAAAAGGTGATATATCCTCCTACTCATAAAATCAATACATGTGTCAAAATCGATATAGGAGGTAAAGAAAGAGAATTAATGGAATCCAAATGTAATTATTTGGTGAGTAGGAGGATAAAGTAGAAGAAAAAAGTAGGAGGATATATCATTTTTCTTAATATTATTATTAATTAATAAGATTAATACATATGTCAAAATTAATAGAGAAGGTAAGGAAAAGAAATTAGTAGAATAAAAATATAATCATTTAATGAGTAAGAGGATAAAGTATAAGAAACAAGTTGAAGGATATATCATTTTTCTTCTTCTTATTATTATTAAAATACTACTACTACTAATAAACAATAATAATAATAATTATTATTATTATTATTATTATTATTATTATTACTTACTTACTATGGCCACTTTGACAAAAACCTCTTTGTAGAGGAATATATAAAAAGTGTTGTTATATTATATAGTTATTATTATAATTATTATAATAATAATGATAATAGTTTTTTATTATTATATTATTATTAGTATTATTATTGGTATTATTAGTATTATTTGTAGTAAATAGACATATATTTTATACTTCATCTCTTATTATCAAAACCTATCAAATTATATAAATAACACCCGCTGCAACACGTGGGCTTATAACCACTTGTTATATATATATATATATATATATATATATATATATATATATATATATATATATATATATATATATATATATATTATAAGTTAATTTTCTCACAGTTGATATATATATTAGGACGAACACAATTTTAAAATCACTACAAAAAAATGCTATTTAGTGGCATACAAAAAGTGCCACAAAAAACCAAAAAAGTGCCAATAAAGGCACATCCAGGAATCTCAGGCACACAAAAAAAGTGTCACTAGAAGCGCTACCACTAAAGCCTTTTAGTGGCACTTTTTTGGTTTGCCACTACAAACTTTCAGGCTTTTAGCGGCACTTTCTTTTTGCCACAATATACAAAAAAGACTTTTGTGACACAACTTTTGTGAAGGTAAAAACCATTGCCATATGAAATTCAATACTGGCACATAATATTTGCCATAATATCCATTATGAATTAAATGATAGTATTGACAAAGTGGTATATCTAATTAATTTTGATATATAAATTCAGTATCTATTTAAGATATAAATTAAAATACAAAACTACAATATCATATAATCATCACTTCGATTAAAAGTTCAATCGTCTTAAATATGTCTAAATATCAAACAAATAACACATCAAGCTAACAAACGCTTGAATAAAAACTCGAAACTTTATTTCTCATTAACATCTTTAGCAGTCTTCATCCGAGTAAGATAATTTCCGCTTTAACTTTTTCTTTGCAATGCATGACACTTACCTGTTAGAAAAATTACATTTCAATATGAAGGTAATGACAACTAATAATAAAACCTTTCAAAATTATATATTTTTCGAAAATCGTATAGCTTCTATAATCATATTGGGCATGATAATTAATCATTTAACAAAAATCAACACAAAGTGTTGACAACATGACCAATTTTCATAATTCAGTAATTACCTCCTCCACAAAGAAAAGTGATTGTAGTGGTTATTGGCATAAAGCCATAAACCACCTGCAAACTTTAGAATAATATGTATTATTGATATAAAATTGTAATCCTCAACAGTACTAAGGCCGGGCGTTATACCTTACCTGCAGGTAAGGCTTACCCGATGTCACATCAGTGTCACATCATTCCACCCCCTTATCTTTCTCCTTTACCCAATATCAAGTTATATCTTACCTTTTCTTACCCAATCTTTTTTCACTTTTTTTATTTTCTTTTATTTTAACAAACAACCAATTATATAAATAAAATAATTCATTAATTTAAAATTCAACCAATACTAAAAATTAAAATTACATAATTTAAACTTAAAAAAAATCTAAACTTTAAAAAAAATATACATAATTTTAAAAACTAAAAAATAGTTGTCTCGTTTGGTAAATCCATACTCGAGCCTACCAGATGGAATCGGGTTAGGCATAACGTGTAGCCTAATACACATACACACATTTACAGTGTGTACACATGCATCCAACATAAAATAAGCTTGTAATTACCATGAGATAACGTCTTCAAGAGTGAGTCTTTCATATGAATTTGTTTTCCTCAGCTTCTTATGGCCCTTGTATTATTTCAGGACCTGGAACATAAGAAGTTAATATAAATACCTATATTCAACAGTTAAATAAACTAGATTTCAGGTTTAACCAGACACAATAAAGTAAAAATAGTAATAAACTTAAATTTAGACCCAACCTGTTTTTTAATTCAAAATCTGTCAAAAATGTATTGAATCCAGTCAACAAAATCATGTACCAGTGCGAACCCGTGGTTATTTTCTTCTTGAGACCAATTATCTCCTGTACCAGTGCGACATGAACAAGCAGTAGCAAACAAAATCCTATCACATCGTATTATCGACATTTGAACATAGATTTCAAACATTGAACAACAGAATATGTCTACAATTCTCTCAATCGTCACAAATTATCAACTACGAAAGTAAAACAGACTATAAAACAAGACACTTATCTCTAATTTTGAATCTTCCAAATATATGTATTTAAACTAAAAAAGAAAAAAACATAGGCTTTTACTCTTGTAATACTTTATATGGTTGAAATTAAAATTGTTTCATGTATTTATTTTTAAATTAAGTCAAATATAATTGTTTAATATTATTAATCCTTACAAATCGAAAGTTTTGTATGTATAAGGAAAATATAGAAACTAACGTATGAATATAAATATTTAAAATAAAATATGAGAAACTTAAACATTTAAAATGTTCAAATTCAAACTGATCTAAATTTTTATTTCATATTATGTCTAACAATTTATCTCTTATAAATTTGACAAAGAAAAAAACTAAACATTTAGGATGTTCAAATTTATATTGGTTCTAGTTTTACTTTTTATATTACGAATAACGTATTTTCTCTTATACATTTGGATGTATAATGTTTGTTGAGAACCAACAATCCCCCCCCCCCCCCCCCCCAACCAACCCTTGTATGATAATGTAATATGCTAATTATGTCGGAATATACTTTATTTGAAAATTATATATTTAAAATAAATGTCGTATTATGACAAAATTATCTCGAAATATAGATAAAATTAAGATGGTTACAAACATATATATTTATATTTATACCAGATGTTATATATTAAAAAGTATAAAAGAAAAGCAAAAGCCTCATAAAATTAATTGTTTGAATATAAGAATAAATTTTTAGAGAAAAAAGAAAAAGGAAATTGGATTACTACAAAAGTTAATAAAGAAATAAAAAAAGCTAATTAAAACATCTTATGTTTGAATATAAGAATACATTTATGAGAAAAAAGAAAAAGAAAACTGAATTTATGCAAAAGTTTATAAAGAAATAAAACAAAGTGAATTGAAACAAAAAATTGCGGACAGTGGGGTTCGAACCCGGGACATGGGCTTCAAAAACGAAGAGCATAGCCAACCCGACTATGCAACATATGTTAATAAATTGGTTCATTAGCTATTTATTATATGTTCCTTTTTTTCTAACAAATTGTATGGTATAGTAATAATTAATGTAACATCCTCCCAATGGGCCTGGTAGTTTACGTGAGATGGTAAACTATTTGTTTATTAATTATATTTAATTGTTTGTGTAATTGATTATTTGTTTGTTATTTAATTGTTATTTTTTTTATGATTATATGATGATGTTAATTGGACCGTAAGGTATGAGGTGAAAATATTAGTTTTAATATTTTTATACGTTAGTAGACCATATGATTCGATTTTACACGAGGGTCCCGAATAATACCTCGTTGCGTGTTTATTAATTGAATAGGACCGCTTTAATTAGGTTCCTGTATGTTAGATATCTGTATTTGATACTGTGTGTTATTTGATTAAATTCCCAGCTGACTCTAGACTTTATATTTGACTTGTAGAAGTCAATTTCTCTTATTTACTTCAATGTGAAGTATGTGTTGTGTGTGTGTGTGTGTTCTCTTCAAAGAAAGATTGTTCCAGCTCTTGATTATTGTGTTTGTTGCTGATTTGCTGCCTTATACAAGTAAGGTTATATATATTTGAGTTGATTCTTGAAGCTTATGGGGTGTTCTTGCAAAAAACCCATTTATTATTTTTAGGGTTCAAGATTCATGCGGGTTTTGTTTAATCCGATTTGTGTTCTTATTATATCATGTTCTATTGAAGTATATACTGATTTCGAGTTACTTAGCATGATGAGTTCTGTGTTGTGTATGTCGAGTTTTGGTTAAGAAGTTCTTGAAAGTTGAGTTTTAGCCGTGCGAAGTGAAGTCCATTCCGTGCGTAGTGGCTCCACTTCGTACGAAGTGCATGATGAAGAAGATGAAGTCGTTGAGTTTTGGTCGCACGTAGTGTGGTCCACTTCGTGCGTATCAGTGTCCTTTACATGCGTAGTGTGTGAGACATGTTTAGTGTATTTGAGTTCTCTACGTGCGAAGTGAATCCAGCCCATGCGTAGTACGTTCAGCACGTGCGCAGTGAATCCACCTCGTGCGTAGTGCCTCGGTTGTTAATTCAGTTTGTTGTTGTTTGATGTTGAGATATTCATGCATGATTTAGGATATATATATGAATGATTTAGATAATGAAACATGTTCTGTTAAGAATTGTATGTTGCTTATGATCTGTGTGATTAACTTAAATGAGTTAAGTTCTGATTATATGGTATATATGAGAGGGTTTACTAATGATGCTTCAAGATTGGATTCTGTATGCTAATTGCATGCTTAATTAGTGAAATGATGTTAGATAGCCTGAGTTTATGATCTGTTGATTTCTATATGTCTCATATGATTTATGAAGCACTCCTAAATGGTATTTGATATGTTTCAAGCTGGTTTGGTATTATGAAATCTAACGGGTTGGGTTTTTGACCGTTTACGGATTAATTGGAGATAGATGAAGTTTATGAATGCTTTGTTGATTGCTACGTGTTTAGTATCATATATATAATGATATTTCAAATGGTTTAGAGTGTATTTCTTGTTGGTTATGCATGTTAGGTGAAACGGTTAAGCTTTGATCTGTTTGCGAATTGATTTGACTTTTGGAGTTAATTATGATTTGAGTTATTGACTTGTTTATATTGTATTCTCAGGGGACTCAAAGACTCATTGATATAAGACAACTGAGTGTGGATTTTGGATTGGTCGAGAACGCATGTGAGTGGACTTTAACTCACTGGTGGTATTAGTTATGATTATGAGGATTATCTGGATTCGTTTATTTAATCATGCGATAGATTGTTTAATCTGATATGATTGCTTGGAGATTGGTATGATGATGGTACGGAGATTGAAACTGTGATTGTATGGAGATTGGCACTATGAGTGTGCGGTGATTGGAAATTGTGTTTGTTTGAATTGTTGTTAATTGATTGCAATCGAGTCCAAGATATGTGCGCAGTGAAGATTACTGTGTGCATGCTGTCTTTGAGGGAGGTTAGCCGGTTTGTGTGGGCTAGGCTCGTTTGCTTCTGGTTGTGCGGTTGTTCACCCCCTGTTATATTCGTTGCAGCAGAGGGGGTTTAACTGCGCCAGTTAGCAGGCAGTCATCGGTAAACCTATGCTTGGCCGGCATATGGGTTGCAGGCTCTGCAGAGCCGCCGTGCCTCTGATGATACGTGGTGCCCGCTCTTGAGTAGTCCTTGTGGGTCTTGTTTCTATGTTAATTGTTGTGATTATGCTATTGTTACCTGTGGCTTAAATTCCATTCACTTAGCTTTGTGCTAATTCCCCACCTTAACTCTTTGTTACAGGTTTTGGTGAGCTTCGGTAGGTGGTTGTTTGTACAGGGGAAGTTTGACCGTCGCTCTGATATTATGTTTTAGATAAGATGAGTCATCTTTGTGAACTCTTTTGTAACACTAAACGATATACTGTGTTGTTGAACAGTATTGGTTTTAAGTTTGTGGGTGTTGTTA
The DNA here is from genome assembly GCA_947179395.2 of Pulicaria dysenterica. NCBI lineage: Eukaryota > Viridiplantae > Streptophyta > Magnoliopsida > Asterales > Asteraceae > Pulicaria > Pulicaria dysenterica. The sequence goes on from OX359288.1 coordinate 86,191,485, forward strand.
TCTTTACTATTTTCAATTGCAATACTTCCGCTGTGAATTTAAAAAAAAAAAAAAATGGCTTCTATTTTACGGTGTTACAATTAAGGTCGCTTTTTATTTTAAAATCTTATATATATATATATATATATATATATATATATATATATATATATATAATATAATATAAAAACTATAATTTATATTATATATTAAGATTGTTTACTCTCATAAGATTAATTAAATGAGTTCACTCTTTAAGAAACGAATTTAGTTAAGATCGTTTAGTAAATGAGCTTCAATATTGTAGGCTCAAGATCACTTCATGCTTTTAACGATTTAAGTTGGGGTAGCGCTCTCACAAGTAGCTTAGCTCGTTTACATCTATGATATAAGTTAAGTTGTAAGTTCAAACATGTATTTTAATGAGTGGTGGCAATTGTCGACACGACATGAAACCGACACGAAAATAAACGAGTTTGGGTTAACACGTATAATAGCATATTAAGTTTGGGTTGACTTGTAACACGGATATTAAGTGGATTGGATTAAGGTTATACATAAATTTTGTGGGACGACATGTGAACCCATTTAATATTTATATAAATTTTATCTTTTTTATATATAATCTAAGTTGTTATGTAATTATCATCTAGACTCTCACAATCCACAATTTTGATAGTTTTAGTTTGTGAAAAATCAAATGAGAAAGATCTTGATGTTATATTATACGATTTTGGCCGCTCAAGTAATTTTTACACTTGCTGACCTTCGATGTTTACAACTAGTCAACCATTCACTAACCCTCCAACTTACAAATGACTCTCCAACAAGCTTACAAGTATAATTAGACAAGTTACACAGTCTCACATATAGGATTAAGTGTTTTGAATCGTAACACAAATAAATTAATATACAGATTGGTTGGGGTCATGTGTTTATGACACTCCAACCGTGAATTATAACATGCCAACCCAAATATGACACTATTCCTCATTATCGGATTATTAAAAAATTGTTATGATTATTTTTGTTTATTCCAAACTTATAAATTATAACTATCTTCTACATATTTAATTATAAATACTAAGATAAAACAAAATGCACTGTGTTTTTTGAAACCTTGTGATAGTGTGTGAGCAAACGACAAATTAATTTACGAGTGCCAGTATTTATTGTAAGGCATTCTTAATTAATTTTCCATAAGAGCACTCCCGAAAGTCTGTAACCGAGGCAAATTTTACATAATAACAAGCAAGCCTTCTCGTCACCTTCATTGAAGCACGCCAGATGGGTGACTGACGCAATCGTTATCCATAGTGTCGTGCTAATAGTAACAAGCAGTTGGCTCGTTTTTCGTTTATTTTAAACGATTTAAGAATTTGTTGAAATCCATTGATAATAGTGATGGGTACTCTTATTAATTTATTATTACGAAAGGTTAGCTAATATAGTAATATACCATGCTGCTATGATCACTAGTAGTAGAAGTTAAATAATGAATAGGGTCAGTCTATTCCCACGTATCAATTTACTTGTAACACTTCTTTTTCGCATTTAGTAGATGCGAAATTGACTGTCAAGAGTAATAAGTACAACTATACTTTACTTTTCTGACACTGACTAAAAAGTAAAAGTTAAGTTTCAGAAGTTGTACACTATGCATTGCTTTAAGTTTCAGAAGTTGTACATTATACATTACTATTTGTAATTTACTGACAGCCTTTTCTTTTTCAAATTTCATCTTCTTCACTCATCAAATTTAATCTTCTTATTCACACAAACCATTTCTTCTTCAAAGAAATTTAACCACCGCCGCCATGGAGTAAAAAGAGCACCACTAGCTAGTTTGTGGTTGTTTCTTCATCTACTCGCATCTACTCGCCAAACAACATGAGAAATCTTCAAAATTAATCACCAACGAGTACATCATCACTGCCTTCGCCGGAGATTATAACCTTTCACCGGAGAAGCAACCTTTATAAAACACTCACGGAGATGTTCACCGGAGATGAAAAGAGAGAGGAAGGGAGGGAATGCAGAGACGGGTGGTGCTCGCTGTCAGAAAAAAGAGAGGAAGGGAGGAGTGCAGAGACGGGTGGTGCTCGCTGATCGGAGGAGACAGGTGGTGCTCGCTGTCCGGCGGCGGTGCTCGGCTGTCGGAAAAAAGAGAGAGGAAGGGAGGAGTGCAGAGACGATGGTGCCGTGACCGGAGGAGACGGGTGGTGCTCGGGGTCCGACGGCGGTGATCGGCGGGTCGGAAAAAGGAGAGAGAAGGGAGGGAGTGCAGAGAGAGAGTTGTCTTTGGATGTATTTTAGAGATAGAGATTTTGGGAAGGTAAAGTTTGAAGAGAAAAAAGAGAGAGAGTTATCTTTGGGAGTAGTGAAAGTTTGAAGTCAGGAAGCTTGTCACGTAAATTAAATATTTTAATGTAAAAAGTAAATTTGATAGCGACAACACACTGTATCAAATGTTAAATTATATCAGAAAAGACTATATCGCATGTCACAAATGCGAGATGGTTTTTGCTAACCACTCGCAAAACGTGTGCATAGCAGCACCCTAATAAATACTCTAACAAGTATACTTATATGACTAATGTTTAACCATGGTGGCCTCATATATATATATATATAAATTGGATTAATAAATAAATATGTGTTAAACAAAGAATTTAAAGAACAATCTGTACCTTTGGATAATCAAAATCAATTGATGAGATTGATCGATGACAAAACTGTAATTATTATGTATTAATTTAGGAAGAATAGAGCAAAAATGTAATTATCATCCACCCCAAACTCACAAATTTAAAAAAAACCACCAAAAACTTTAAATTGCCATAACTTTTTAAGTTTTGTGAATTTAATCAAAAAAATTATATCATTTTTTTAGTTTTTTAATCCTATTTCAAACAAAATCACTCTTCCTATACTTTTCAAAAAAAATTTGAAAATGATTTTTTTTTCTTTTTTGCATTTTTGCAACTAATGAGCTGAATGTCGTCGCTAATGAGCTGAATGTCGTCGCAAAAGGTTCTTCTCAGATCAGAAATTAGCGACGATGAAGTTAAATCTGTCGTCGCAAATAAGCAAAGTCGTCGCTAATGACCTTGCAGTCGTCGCAAAAGGTTAGTCTCACATCAGAAATTTTGCGTTTTTCGTTTTTTGCATTTTGCATGTTTATACGGATTTACGTTCTGCATTCTGCATGTTTTTTGCATTCTGCATTCTGCATTTTTTTGCATTTTGCATGTTTTTTGCTTTCTGCATTCTTCATTTTGCATGTTTTTTGCATTTTGCATTCTTCATGTTTTTTGCATTTCTGCATTCAGCAAGTCTTTTGCATTTTGCATTCTTTCATTCTACATTTTTTTTGCATTCTGCATTCTTCATTCTGCATGTTTTTTGCATTTTGCATTCTGCATATTTTTGCATTCTGCATGTTTTTTGCATTCTGCATTCTTCATTTTGCATGATTTTTTGCATTTTGCATTTAATATGAACACAACTCTAAATGCAAATTTTGCATTTTGAAAAAAAAAAGTTTCTGAAATATATCAAGCCCGGTCTTGTTTGAAAGAGGACGAAAAACTGAATCTAACGATATATTTTTTTGTTAAAATTGTTAAAAACGAACGAGTTATGATCATTTAAAGTAATTGGAGTTTTTTTTAAACATTTGGGGGACGCTAGGAGGGCTGGGCGACGAGATTTTTTTTTAATTTTTCTTTTTTGCCCCTAAACTATATGCCACGTGTCATCACCAGAGGAGGTTGTAACATCCTCAAAATGGGCCTAGTAGTACCCAGTTGAACTCTGTGCTCAAGTAGTTGTACCTTGATTTTTAAATGTGTATTTTTAGTGGTTATATATGTTTAATTAGTTAAAGTGGATATGTGGGGTGTCATATGTAAGTTAGAGTTAATAAGTAAGAGTGATAAAATGTTAAATGGTTTCGCGAAATGGTTCCGTAGATATCCCCGTTAGGTGAAACGGGATGGCGTGTGTCAAGTTGTAAGTTGGAAAGGGGAACAAAATACCCGTGTTTAATAATAAACACCCCAAGGTCGGCTTATTATGAGCCTTATCCCCTGGAGTTTAGCAATACACACACTAACACACATACTTGCCTACGAAACACACGCACACATATCTATCTTGGAGATTTTGAAGATTCAATCAAGAAACAAGTGTTTTCAAGTAGTCTCAGAAGCAAATACAAGTCCGAATTGCTGTTCTTCATCTTGTTTGTAAGTGTTTTTCATTGTTAGACCTAGTTTTGTGTTCTTATTGGGCATACACCAAATTTGTGGTGTAAATCATGTTTTATGGTGGGTTTTGATGTCAAGTGTGTTCATAAGGTCCTAGAGATGTAGTATGATGTGTATGAATTGTTAGAACTGAATTTAGATCAATCAAAGTGTCAAAAATGGTGATTTTTAGTTGCTGTGCGAAACAGGGACGAAGGGTTCTATATCGTGAGGTCATGCGATCGCATGGAGACTGCATGCAATCGCATGGGGTGTGTAGATCCCTTGCGATCGCAAGGCAGGGTTCTTGCGACCGTAAGGGGGTGTTTGTGAATTCTGCGTCGCGGAAATTTATGATGACGCGTCGCGTAAATGTTTGCGATCGCATGGTAGGTCTATGCGATCGCATGGGTCTGTTTTGGTGGTATTACCGCTTACGAGCGAAGGAAATAAGGTTTGCGACCGTAAGTATGTAACTTGCGATCGTAACCAACCCTAGAATCATGTTTGCGATCAAAAGGAGATGTCCCTTGCGATCGGAAGCATGAGTTGGGAAAAAGGAACCTTTGCGATCACATGGGGTATCCTTGCGATCGCATGGCTGTTCTGTAAAGTCCCTTGCGACCGCAAGAAAGGTCCTTGTGACCGCAAGTAATGGTCCAGGAATAGTAGTTTGTTTAACTTAAGGGTGCTATGTATAAGTGATGACCAGTCATGTATGTGTTGTTTTAGGTGTTCGTGAGGAGACGGAAAAGGTTTATCGTTGTGTCAGTTTCTTGTGAGCTTAAGGTGAGTACCGGTTTCCCATGAGGCTCAGTAAGTAGTGCTAACCCCTGTGTGTTTTTAATGTGTAATTGGTGCTCCCACATGTGCGTGCGTAAGGTATGTTATAACGTGATATGCCATGCTACAGTGTTATATTGACAGTGACTAAAAGTATGTAACGTGAATCATGTGGTAAGTGTATGTTATGATTAATTTATACTCGCATGTTCTGTTCACTAGTATGAACAGTATTTGCTGTGACTATATGCGCGCATGTTATTGGATCATGATTGGATCACTTATTGTTTGTGTACTTATATCCGGACACTCGGGAAACTGCTTATAGTTTCCAACTCGGTTGAGGTCAGCTGGCTATATTGCGGCTGGATCCCTTGAGGGCCTAGATGGCTGGTTATTCGGGATCAACGGTGACTCGGTGGTGCACGCTGGGTCGTAGGTTCTGCAGGACCGCCGTTCCTTGACAAATAGTGGGGTCTTGGTATGTAACTAAGGCCTAATTGAGCCCAGGTGGCTCCACAACGTGCTCAGGGGGTTGCTCTTTGCTTCCCCACCAGCATGGGTTGGTGTTACTGATTTCTCAGTTGGATTCGTTGAGTGGGATTTGCAACCCCGCAAGATATGACTCCCTCTGACATGTTGGCACTCCGCGATGTGATAGGATAGTCTTGTGTGCTTTTCCTGTGTTGTGATAGTATGCTTATTGATACTTATGTGTAATCTGTACTCACTAGCTAGTGTAGCTAACCGGTTCATGTTTTACCTTTTTACAGGTAAAGATTTAGGCAGTCTGGTGAGGTGGGTCCTTATTGGTACTTATAGTTGCTTTCCGGGAACACTACCTTGTTATACTTTATATCTTGTGATCCGGGTACTTCTAGGTTTAAGAGAGGATCTATGTTTAACCTTACCCTATTTATATATATATATATATATATATATATATATATATATATATATATATAATTTGGATCAATAAAGAACCATGTGTTAAACAAAGAACCTAAATAACCAATCTGGACCATTGGATCATCAAAACTAATGGATGAGATTTAACGATTACAAAACTGTAATTATGATGTATTAATATAGGAAGAAAATGACAAACATGGAAAATCTCCCCTCCAACAACCCACGATTTAAAAAAAAAACCTCAAAAACTTTAAATTGTCATAACTTTTTAAGTTTTGTGAATTTAAAAAAAATTATACCAATTTTTTAGTTTTTTAATCCTCTTTCAAACAAGATCACTCTTCCCATATTTTTCTAAATTTTTTTTTAACATGAAATTTTTGTTTGCATTTTGGGTAATATGTAGTGTTTTGTACGGATTTTGCATTTTGGGTTTGAATGTGTAACTTTGCATTTTAGACTGCATTTTCATTTAATCATGTTGGATTTGCATTTTATATTTTCATAATTTTTGCATTTTGGAAGCATCTAGATGACCTGCATGTTTATATTTTGTGTTTTTCGGATTTTGCATTTAGAATGAACCCAGCTCAAAATGCAAACTTTGCATTTCAAAAAAAAAAGTTTCAGAAATTATATCAAACATGGTCTTGTTTGAAAGAGAACGAAAAACTGTATCTAACGATATACTTTTTTTTGCAAAAATTCTTAAAAACGAATAAGTTATGATCATTTAAAGTTGAGTGGAGTTTTTTTAATTTATAAAGTTGATTTTTTTTGTTATTTTCCAATTTTGCTATTAGTCAAAGTGTCACGTGTCATTACCAGGATGACTTTTTAGGTTCTATATTTAAGGGAAGTTCTATATATAACCTCACCCTATATATATATAGGTAGGGGAATGTTCAAATTAGAATCAGAAATTAAATGAGAAAGGAAGACTCAATCTCATTTAATTTTGTAAGTGAAATTTATGGATGGAGAACGTGGAAAGGTTCAAATGAGAATGAGAAATTAATTGAGAATGAGAGACTAAATCTCAGCCGTTCATTTTGTAAGTGGAATTTATAGATGAAAAGCGTGGAGGAATCGAGTGTGACAGGGTGCATGTGAGGAATTAATGGGTGAGCAATGACATTGAAGGAGGGGGAATTGGACGGCTGAGATTGAGTTTCCCATTATAAAAAATATTTAAGTTCTCATTTGAACCTCCCACTATATATATATATATATATATATATATATATATATATATATAAAGGGAAATGAGAATGAGAAATTAAATAAGAATGAGAGACTCAATCTCAGCCGTTCATTTTGTAAGTGAAATTCATGTATTTAGAGCGTGGGGGATAGAGTGTGGCAGGGTGCATGTGAGTAATCTCAGCCGTTCATTTTGTAAGTGAAATACATGCACCATGCCACACTCTATCCCCCACGCTCTAAATCCATAAATTTCACTTACAAAATGAACGGCTGAGATTGAGTCTCTCATTCTTATTTAATTTCTCATTCTCATTTCCCTTTATATATATATATATACAAGGTTTTGGTGCCCGCACGTTGCGACGGTCGGGCACCTAAAACAATTTAGTAAAAGAAATGCTTAAAATGGAGAAACCAACAATTTTTATTATGGTGAACTATAACAAAGGTAACATATATTTTTCACATTAAATAATAGTTTTGAGCATTAAGATTAGGAGATAATCAACAATACAATGTCAAATTACTTTCTTATATAGATTAAATTAGATTTTTAAATATCTAATAAACAAACGATAAGTTCCTCTTTAGTCATTAATACCTACAAAAACGAATTTTTTTAGCCTAACAACCGTTCAAGGAACATAGCTTCAAACTCCATATAAATTTCAAGAAATGCAGCGTCCTGGTTTCAACCTAAAACAAATGATAGCAAAAACAAAGTTAAAATATCATTCTTTATACAACGGTTAGACAATATGAAAAATAAAGTCATAAACAATTAACTTAAATTAAGATAAATAATATGATAATTACATATTAAGGGATATGATAATTACATATTAAGGGCAAATGCCAGTTAGTAACATGGTTTAACATAATGATGAGCTACCTTTATGTAGATTAGAAATACATCCATAAACATTAATTAGCTTAAAGGTAATGACATATGACAATAATTTATATGCACCTACTCCTCTTCATGAATCGCATCAAGCCATCAATTAAGCATTATATCAAGCTTGATCTGGATAAACCAAAACGTGATCATAAGTAAATTGGTGAAATTTATATAAAAAACTAATGATCATGCATTGAAGAATGAACAACTCAAACTCCTTTGTACTCCTGGAAGCTATATGAAGTAAGTCAAAGAATCTCACAGTGCCATCAAAAGGTCCATCTTATTTACCTTATGCTGCAATTTCAAGCAGTTTTATATAAGCTATCAATCTCCTTAACAATACAGACTTATCAGTTATCATATAACATCAGATATCCTCAATTCCTAGTGTTTGATCATACTAACACAGCGCAACCCTTTATGATTTCCAGAACTCTGATGAGGGTAACATGAGTGGGACTTCAATGTAATTGCCAAATGAATAAGAAAAACCACAAACTTATCTTACCTTTATTCTTGGATCTTGATAACTAAATGGTGAATAATTAAGTTGTCAGAAGTACGTGAATCAATTTCCACCCCCACACGAATCAAGCAACCTGTAGCAACAAAATTTTCATATAGCATATTTTTTGCTCTAATTGACTAAATGTTGGGCATGGATTATGATAAGTAATGAGCTTGCATACACATATGATGAGTTATATTTACTGGTTATCTCAGTGAGGATGACACACATATGATACATGTGAGTAAATTCGAACAACTACCTGGACTTAATTAAATCATGGATAGTCAGGATATGAGACCTGCATAAAACATGAAATGTTAAGAAATAGAATTGCCAGAACATGTTCAAGGAGAAAAAGAAAAAATAATAGCAATAAGAAGACATATAATTATGTGTTGCATTATCTTGTGCAAACCATTATTAATTGATAGATTTTGTAACCATATTCGAAAATAAGGGTTTATATACCCTAAATCTAAATACATAAGTAATTACAATAAGAATGTGATATAAACTAAATTGTTAAAAGTTTGAAGTGGAGTTGGATTTTGATAGGATCTTGTCCCACATCGGTATTTGTTTACTTTGTCTACCCTATTGATAGATTATTGATAGGAGAAGCTAGGGCCATTTATAGGGGTGGAGAAATTTGGTATTATAAATTAGGTTTAGGAGAGCTCCTACCTCTCGAAAGTAGGTAAAGGAGAGACGGGTGCCTCTCGAAAGCACGCTGACTATTGAGTTTAGGATTTAGTTAATAAAGCATGTATAGAGCACAACCAAAGGAGTACGGCTTAGACCGTATAAAATAATGAGCGTTTCATGACTACTATTTTCTTTTAAAGTTATCATGTCACTCCTCTTTTTTTCTTCTTAGGAGCGTATTTTATTTTTGTAATTCCACCTAGTCGAGGTGCTCTTAAACTACCACATATTCTTCGTCTTAATTAAGTACCTCATTTGGCTACAAAGGTTTCCTGATTTTATGCTATAACTTCGAGTTCGATTCAAGATTTGGACGGGTTTAGGAACATTGCGAAATGGGAAAGTTTGTCACAGGTCAAAACAAATTAATAACACATTTCGTAGTACCAATTCTTTGCATGCTTATACTTTTTAAAGAACTAAATCAAACCGTAAAATAGTGTTGATCGAAGGCAAATAGAAGAAAAGTACGTTAACAACTCAATATCAATCATGCAAACATGAATTCTTCTAAAAAGATGGAAGACAAATCAGTTAGTGAAAGAAATATAAAAGAAACCGTACCTGAAAAGAGCCCATGACAAAAATGTAATATCTAGAATTAAAAGAGACCGCATCTTTAATTTCTTGAAACACCAACTGTAAGCCTGGGTTTGTCCCGGTCTCTTTTTGGTGAAAGGCCTAAGCTTTATTATCTTAAATAGACTATAATATTTATTAGGGAAAAAATTACCACTAAAACAGAAGAAATACATTTCCTTTTATTCAAAGGCTTTCCATCAGCCTCTTGACAGGATGCATGTTCAAGGGTGAGCATCAATCCAGAATTGCTATTAACATTGAAGGTGGCCAAAAGTCATTTTGTGTAAAGGATTTGGTGGTTTAAATAACTAAAAACGAAGTCGACTAATGTGAAAGCAATAAGAGATTGGTGGGGAGGTTTGAACATGAAATGCAATGCCTAGCAAACATGTTAGCAAGTCTTTGAAAGTGTATTTTTAATGTTTAAAGCCTCTTACTCTGTTTTGATTCTTACCAGCTAGATGGCTTTGATGATACTTAAGTCGTCAAATACTATAAAAAGTGAACCGTATAAATTTTGCTGGCGAGTCAACGCACATGCAACGGACGGGCATGTTTTTACCCAAACTAAGTACAAACAAATTAACCCCAAATCATTTCTAACAGCTCATTTGCCATCTTTATTTTTAACTATATAAGAGGAACTAAATAGAATGCCTTACTTGGCAAACACGATTTAGCAAAGTTTATTAAAGTGTAAGCAAAATCTATTCCAAACCTTGCTATGATGTCAAAGATGACGGGTATCCATGGAGACGGTGTGGGTGAATCAAGTACCTACATGAACAGTTGAACACACAGTATAGTTCAAGTTCATACCAAAAAGTGAAGCAATCAAAGATGAATCATAAAGTGTAGAGTCTTAAAAGTAAAAACTACCTAATTAAAGCATAAAATTTCCAAAGAAAAACACAACGACAACCATAAACCAAAATCATATATAGATTATATAATACAAAAGTTTTCCTTAGAAAAAACTTTACAATTCATTGAGACTTTTTATCGAACACTTGGCACGCAGGAAAGAAAGTTGTGGTAAACCCATGTAAACAACCACTTATCAGAGCATTGCTAAACTGGTGATAAGAAATTGTATTTCTGTTATGATGCAAGTTTGAACCACATATATTTGTAGCATCATAGCTGTACAAAGGTAACCAACATTTATAAAAGAAATTGAAAAGATTTCGTAGAAGCCATACCTCGATGAGAATGAGTGCTTTCGCCACTGGTTACTCGATGAAGATGACTGATTTCTCAAATTACAGGACGTCGGTGATCAAAGGAGTTGCTGATCGATTCGGGATGGGTGATACCGTGATAATAGGAGATCGATACAGATGAGATAAAAGGTGATGCAGACAGAGAAGATCTATTCAGTAGAGGAGATGAGAACACGCTAAATTATATTGATTGAAAAGAGTCGATGGCTTGAGCTTTGTTGAAATTGGCATTGATTTGGTTTGGGTATGGAGAGGAGGTTCAGAGGAGATGATTATAGGTGAAGAGATTGATTTACCCAAAAGCACACGCCACCATGATGTACTTTTTTATCCAAAATCAGACGGTAAGTGGGAAAAAGTATAAAAAAAAAAACTTGAAGTATCGAACCCTTGACCTGCACGTTAAAACATTAGACTGCTTCCGCTGGGCTACATCCTTCTTATCTTCCATTGTTCTGATTTTTGAAATATAACATAGATGAGTACTGTGGATTAACAGTAACATTCAGCCTTGCTAAATGTTATATAGTAAATTACCAATGGAGACATGTGAGTTTATTTATTTGAGACTTTTTTCACCCCTTCATTCCTATGGTTTGTCTCAGGATAATTATGACTATGTGAGAAACTTGATACCAACTCAAGAAGTTTCTCACTTCCATAAAGGTAAAGATAAGTGAATTCATCCAAATAAATTCACATAATAAAAAAATATTAACAAAAGAAGGTATAGGGATTGTGAATAAAATTGCTAATAATATTTGTAGCGAAAAATGTTGTATTTTTAACTAAAGTTTAATTCCCTGTTTTGCTTTTCTAAAAATATCCAAATTTATAACTTATAGATGTGTTCTATAGATATAGTATGACACACTCATTATCAAGTTTCATATATGAAAAGATTTATAGAAATAACACAATAATTTTTAACAAACACAGTTGGTAACATAACATTTAAATCCAAAAATTCACACCTTTGTTGGAAGTTGGTGGCCTATCTGTTGTGAAGAAGAATATATAAAGTCGTCTAATATTGTTATGTTAGAAATATTTCTATTTCTAAACTTCTTGATTGAAATTTATATTCAACTACAGAAGTACTCACTTCTATTACTATTAGGGTCATCATCTACTAACATGTAAAGTTAAAACTTTAAACAAAATAAATCATATCTAATTGATGGAAAGCTGCTCATTACATAGTTATGCAATCTCATAAGCAAATAAAGATCATATAACATTTTGTAAGATTTGAAGTTGTTATATTTATTGTGCTTTAAGAAAACACATAGAAAGGCGGAAAATAATAAAAACCTACGGACCTTGAATATGGAGAGCCTTTAATGATTTTCTTGATTATATTTTCTCGAAGCCCATCACTTTAAAACCCTTTCAATCTGATTTACTCTATGATATAAAGTAAAAATATTACAGATCATATATACACATTAATCATTAACATTAACATGCAAGTATGATAATGTACCTGTATCAATTAGTAAGACTTTATTCAATTGAAACCTGTCATGCAAGCATGAATTCTTCCTTCAATAATTCCCCGCTCAGCAAAACTGAAACAATACACCTCAGCGGTTAATAACCATCAATTATAAATGAGCTAATTTCAAATTCATGAACATGAATACTCTAACAACTTAAGTTTTATTAAAAAAAAAAAGGTGATAATCTTAAAACTCTCCTCATATTCTTCATTGAGAAAATGTCACTTTCAAATAAGATCCCTTAGAATGAAAACTCTATCATGTTGTTTCATTCTTTTGTACTTAAAGGAAAAACAGAGCAATTGATTAATTTAATAAAAAATAACACAAATCTATTACATTACATAAAGCAATTGATTACATAAAGTAGCTATTGTTAAACTCCTTCTTTGTTTAACAAAATACGCAATAGGAACATGGCCATAGATTTACCTACTGCAAAAGCTAAAGTAAACAAACCCAAGAAAGAATTCAAGAAAATCAACCATGAAGGAAATTTACCTAAAATAGCATAGAAACATGGTAAACAGAAAGCACGCTTGGTTGATATGAAAGTATACGTCCAAACTGTAGAATCCGATGAGATAAAAGTAGGTAAAGAAGGGAAAAACATATCGATAAAGTAAGAGATTACCCAGCTTGCAAGGTGCCCAATTGCTCAACTATGGCAGACAACAACTGAAACCCGTCAATATTTAACAAAGAAGATACACCACAACCACGGGTACCTTCGTTGTTGCCCATGTCGCTGATTCCACCTTGAATAAACATTCTAAACCCACAACTCTAAATCTAAATAAAAAACACAAAACAAAAGGAGAGGAAGCGTCCAAAGGGTAGCCAGAAAAAGCAACAAAATTCAGAAAATCGAACCATACGTCAAGAATGTGATTTGTATAAACCTTGAAATCCCTAACACGATGAGTCTATTGAGCTTGAAACAAACTTTCCAAACCTCTACTTAAACCAAGCTTTGAAGTCTCCGAATCTGAATTCGACATTTTTGGGTATCATCGACGGGTTATTGAGTAAGGCATCCTCCAATGATACTGATTTAATATCACCACCGATTTTGACAAAAGGTTGAATGTAATTTTCTGAGACTAAAAGAGAGTGCTTGAGGCCAACATAGAGAGGTGAATAGGTGATTGATTGAGACAGAGTTGATGACTTTGTACTTTTTTCTAAAGCTACACGGCAAATAAAAATGATTAGAAGATATGGCCATTTACCATTTATTCAAAGTAGAAGGGACGTAAAAATTAAAAGAAAAAAACAACCAGGTCTCGAACATGTGCTAACGGGAAACATGTTGTAAAAATCCTATCCGCCAGGCCATTTTATCTTATATTTCCATGTTTTGAATTTCAAGAACATAACATTAAACTACTGTGGATAAACAGTAAATTTAGCCTTGCTAAATGTTAGTATTTAAATATATATATATATATCTTTTATCTTTCTAAACACAAGCTATAGCTTAAGACTTTTCATATGTCCTACCTATTTGGATGCCTCATCCTACATGATCTTCCCAACACGTGAGGGTTTGGCACATGTCTTTTTTAATTTCTTTATTAATTAGCTAGGTTTACTTTGATTATAACTTATTATTCTTTATTATTTAGGTTTCACGTTACTAGAAACTTGCATTAATTATTAGTTTCAAAATAATATCTATCTTTGTTGTAATTAAGCCTTGAACCTTCATATAAGTGAATCGTGTATTTAACGTACCTTTACTTAATTAATGATTTCGTTACGTAGATTTTACAATATTAATTAACTAGCTAAATGACCCGTGTATCAATACGGGATTATATAAGTCAATTTTAAATTTATATAGTTTTAAAGAGTCATAACACATATAGTAAAAATAATTACAAAGCATGGATAGGAAAATAAAATCTCGTAAGAAAATAAGAAATGAATAACCATTACAGAATTTTAAAATCCATACATAAGATTATTCATTAAATTTTTTGTAAAACCTCTTTATAAACAACATTCATGGTTTTATTAGTATGGTTTCCTTCATCGTCGTAAATTAAAACTTTTAACCAATCCTTACTCTTCACTCGAGAAACTGTCACATATAATTATCCATGAGTAAAAACGTGTACTTTTAATACTTTTTATAAATACTATTTTTAAGAAATATAAAGTTACATTACACGTTTAAAAGTTTTTAGTATGATATTAATGTGTTTCTTGTGATGAAGCTTTATCCCGACATTGTAAAGTCATAACTATAATATTATTGTCAATGTTATAATATTAAGTGCTTTAAATACATTTTTATTAGCCAATTATATATTTGAATATTTGAAATTGTAAACTAAATTTATTAAAAGTTAAATAATGACGACATCCATCTAAGTATACGCAAATTAGATCACATGAAAATAATATTCTAACATAGAATATTGGGTTTAGTTCTCCAAAATGTATTAAACTATACCCAAAAATCTATTGTGTGTATCCACTTTTCAAATTTTATATTGTGTGTATTGAACTTTAAATTTGGTGTTATTGTATGTATTTTGATACATAAAAAATAAAAAAAAAGTATAAATTTAGTACATACAATAGAAAGTTTAATACATACAATAGGAAGTTTAATACATAGAATAACACCAAATTTAAAAGTTCAATACACACAATAGAAATTTTGAAAGGTACACACAATAGATTTTTGGGTATAGTTTAATACATTTTGGAGAACTGAACCCTTGAATATATTATGTCTATACATACGTAAATCACTTAAGAGTAATTTATTATTCAATTAAATATAATTGAAAACACGAGATCTCACTGAATTCAAATATCCATGTAATAATAACTTTTATTTTATGTATCAAGTTCTTAGTTCAAAAATAAGAAAACTTAGACAATTAAAATTTTTATATAAAATTTCAAGTTGTATGCGTAGTTACAAAACTCACTATCATTATAGTTGTTTCACTACCCAGTAATTATGTAGAGTTCTAGTTTCTGAAGGGTTATTTACTTACAACTAACAATTAATTTTAAAAAACTCTAACAGTAGTGGTAGTTTTGTAAACAACTTTATGCCACTAACCATTAGTTATAGTATACTTTTAATTCTTTTTATCAAAATACTAAGAAATCAGTGATTATATCGACTATATTATGTAGAGTGAATAACTATAAAAGACGAATAAAATGTCCAATAACTACTTAGATGTTGATAAAACAATTAAATTATACTAATTTTTTTTAAAAACTCATATTACGATAAAATTTATATCAAAACGTAGATAAAAATGAGACGATTACAAATATATAATTATTTTTTCTCAAAACAAAATATATTTGAAGTTATTAAACATAATTTTGAAATAACTTATAATTAATTATATTAATATACAATTTTCTTAAAACCCCTCACATATTTCATACTACCCCCTTAACAATTTACATTAAACCCTTTCCAATTAATGTAATTATGTAGAAAGAATCGACTTAAGCCTTTGAAGCCCTATGTGATGTCATAATGCTTTATTTTCCATTTTTTAAATTATTTTTTTTAAAATGAAGTGCTATGATTAGTGGAGATTTTTTAGGGAAGAGGACTGATAAGGTAAGCATCCTTTTCTTTTAATAAGTATATAAGAAAGATATAAGATGTTGAGGTTGTTATAAGTTCGTTATTCAAAACGTACATGAGGGTAGCTTGAAAAATGACAAAAAGACTTTTGCTCCAAATCTAATGAATTACTTAATGTTGAATAGTGCAAAAAATTCTGACATGGTTTCATTTTGAAATATTTGTTTTTATTTTGAATGTGATAATTAAACAGATAAAAGCTCTTGGTTTGTCTAAGGATAAGTTTGCAATTAAGACCATATGTTGGTTTTTCATGACCGGAACAAATTAACTAACGTAATAACGCTCCAATATGTAAAATATGAGATGATCAAAGAGATATATAACACATCTGGACCCGAATTTGAAAAGTAAATACGAGTTCTATTTATTTTTAATTAATTTAAACCTGTTCCAGGAATATAAATAGGAACACGAAATTTTAATAAAACCAGTTGAGTTAAATAAAAACTTAGGGTTAAAAAATTTATGATAAAACTTGCTTAATGAATAAGGAGGTAGCAGGCCTTTAAAAGGATGTGCTACGGATTTCATCATATAACCGAAATCTCCATTTCTCGATAAAATAGCCACATACATACCCTCCTTCTGAAACCTGCCTCTAAAATCAAGCTCTATGAAACATTTCCACCGTGCTCTATTAGTTAGTATAGAATAAACTTAGACAAGAAAGAAAATGTTTGATCGAGGAATGATGTAATGAAATGAATGTATTGATGCGGCAAAAAGACTTTTGCTCTGAATCTAATTACTTACTTACTGCTGAAAAATAAGATTTGATGTAACAATTACATACATTTTATATTTATTGTGGTTCGAAATAACTATATAAAATATTTGTGCTTAAGAGTCATTACTAAATGACATATCATAAGTATTATTAAAGAGATGGAAAAAGCGGTACACCGGGTATGCTAATTCCTGCATCAGAAATAAAAACATTACCAGTGACATAGCCCGTTGAATCCTTGATTAGGTACCTAACAAGCGATGTCAAAGCCGGGTTAATAGTTCCAAGTTCTTTCAGCGGCACCATTTTTCGCCACACATTGATGGTCCAATTCTGTTGCAACAGTTTTTGTGTGATCTCAGATTTAAATAATCCAGGAGCTATTGAGTTTACTCTAATTCTATGTTTTCCAAGTTCCAATGCCATCACCTGTACGAAGCAATTACTGGGTAAATTTCCTAATGAAAAAAAATCTATGGCATCGTACTTTATCCTTTCTTGATGTCTCTACCTATTCGATTATTGACATGTGTATTGTGATCGACTACCAGAAAGTGAAATCAAAACAACTGCGGAAAATAAGCACGTAAATAGAAAATAAAAAACAAACACATCAATTAGTGAGTTTCGCTCCTCATGCCTACTTTCCGAATGAAAAACTTCACTAAAACATGTATTACAAGATGAAAACGCTCAGCTCTTAACACTCTTAATGCCCACAAGTTTTTATCTCGATTTTTCCCACTCTAGAATTTTGAAGATCCTAATATCTATTTATAAGTTAAAACATAATCCTAATTTGATACAAAATCAAATTCCTTAAAAACTCATATCTAATAGGAAAACAAATCTTACCTTCTATTAATTTGAATAAAAACCAAATTACTGAAATCAATTAGGATTTGAGTCAAACACTATTAATTTTCTCTTGATTCGAATTCCTAAATGTTTCATCAACATTTTAGATCGTACTATTTTCTTAAATTTCTTCTTCTTCAAGGAAATCATTATATGGTTTAAAATTTACCAACAATAACCTTTAAGTTTCATATAATGTAAGTAGCCCTCAGTCTCTAAATAATTTTTTTTTAATTTTTTTATAGTTCTTTATTTTTTATAATGATAATGTAAAAACAAATTTATGAAATATATTTAGTTTTTGAAATAAAATTTTAATGTTTTAGAATAGTAAGAATGATATATAACTATTTTCTCTGACATTTTCTTTATATTTGATTTTTTCTAAACATTATTTTTTATTTATTTTGTTTTAATTTATTTACCTTTTTATGTTGTAATAAATAAAACTATTAAAATTTTAATTATAATTTAGTTTAAGTTATATGTTCTGTATGAGAATAACTATACGAGTTTATTTTCATTTAAACCATTTCCTCACTTGTAAAAAATAATATTACAAGGATAAATGAAAATTAAGGAAATAAGGTTTCCCTTCAATTCATTTTCTTTTTTCCTTTAACTCTGACACAAACTATATCATTCATTTATTATTGTTAAAATTGTCAGAAAAGATGAGTTAAAATTCGAAATTTTAACAATAAAGGTATGCTACAAGAACAAATTTTCTTATATCATAACTTATTATTATTATTATTATTATTATTATTATTATTATTATAGACATGAACATATAAGATTTTATTAAAGCAAAAAAATTCATATAATCTACCACAAATATGTTCACGCCCGCATTCGAACTCATGATTTTAAGCCATGAACAACACCAAACTTAGATTACTCTAATACCACTAGGCTAGAAGCCTTATTTTTTTTGTTAACTATGATTTAACTACCTAGATTGCTCCTATCAAACATGTAGCATGATGGTCATGTATATAGCCACTAGTGATAAAGTTAGAGGTTAACATCATTAAACATTTTAGTTTGCTCTTTGTAGGAAAACTTGAAGTTATGATATAATTAAAAGAAATCTAAATAGTAAATAAAACCTTGTTTATTATAATAACGTAGGTAAATAAAGATAAGACTTGCTACTTCTTTTCTACAAAAATGTTTCTAAATGTCTAAAAATGTCCTAATTTGCATGTCAATAAAGACATTTTCTTTGTAGTGCCCAACTAGCTATATATGTATTATCATCATGCATGCATGCATGCATATTAATTAACAAAGTTTAAATTAAGTGTTAATAAAAACTATGCATTGAATGGAAAGTACATTACTTTAGTCATGATATTAGTAGCTGATTTTGAAGAAGAGTATGCAACACTGCCCAGTGCATGAGGACGATCAAGACCAGATATAGAAGTGATGTTGATCACGGATCCTTCTTTGTTACAAGCAATCATTTGTTTGCAAACATACTTTGTCACCAACCATGATCCTCTCACATTTGTTCTAAAGGTTTTATCCCAACCTTCTTCTGTTAAATCCAATGGACTTTTTGTCTCACCTAAATATATATATATATATACAACGTAATTAACAATATTAGTTAAGAGATATCGAACTCAGCTAAAGACCAGCGTAAATGAACCTATTTAAATAGTTTAACATTAATTATTGTTAATTTATATTTCAATTTCGTTGTAAATTTTCGAGGAGTTATAAGTCACACTTTTCTTTATTATCAAATTTAAAATAGGATCGAAATATAAAAGTATATATTCTTTTTAAGTACGTATACATGGCCGGAAGAGGTAAAAAAAACTTAATATTTGAGCTTGATGGTGCGTGTAATGCTCCAATTTAGCCTTTTCATGTTAGATATGTAATTTTAGACTTGGGTATATATATCATTCTAGAGCTCTTTGCTAAAACTTATTACAAATTAAAAAAAAAAAAAAAAAAAAACTTTGAAGTGAGAAATTGCTTTAAGGTACTCACCACAAAGATACGCGCTACCACTCAAAATATGAAATTATAGCGGACCATACTTTTGTCACTAAAGTCTATAATATGGATGTTAACGACCTTATTTAAATATGGTACTTATCGAACTTGATTTGTTTAGAATTTTTTAGGCTTTAGTTCACTCACAGCCGGGGATGCTTCATTCTCCTAGTTTAAACTCGACTCGTTTAAGATATATATATAAAACTCGGCTTGTATATATAGAGCTCGTTTAAACTCACGAGCTTAAAACAAGTTCACTCTTTGAAGTTCGAGCTTAAAATTTTTGACATGTGTAATAGAATAAATTTTTTTCCTCGTATCATCTCTTAATTTTAACACGTGTCTTTATCAAGTGAGTAAGAAGATATATCATTTTTCTTGTTAAATACATAAATTCATATAATCAGGTTTATGTTGAACATTACATACTTGAATTTTAAACCGTTACATACACCGCACCTCGAGATGATCAGTACCTAAATGCTGGTCGTAGGCATTCTTTTCATATTCATTTTATTCGTGTTTGCACAACTCACTTGAATAAAGATTATTAATTAAAATACTTGATATAACCTGTCAGACCGGCATTGTTAATCAAAACGTCAATACCACCAAAAGCATTCCAAGCCTTTAGCACGCAGGCACCGATGGCTGTACCATCGGCAGTCACATCAAGCTCCACCGCCACTGAACGAACTCCACCATTCCTTGCTTCACTTCCGACGGCCTTTCCATCGGAGATAACATATGCATCTGAGGTGTTAATTTCATCACATAAAGCCTTGAGGCGGTCAGTTCTACGAGCGGCAGCAACAATCATGCAACCAGCTTTTGCTAAATTGATACATAATTCCCACCCAAGACCGGAAGACGCACCAGTAACCATCACAATCTTGCCTCTAAGATCTGGCCATGTTTCCAACTCACGGCTTGTTACATCTTCAGGAGAGGCCGACATTATTCTCTTAATATAGTTAATAATAACATAAAAAATAACAATTAATTATGTTTTTGTGTTTTATAAGAAAACATGCAGTTGTATTAATTGCAGGTCGCTATGCTATGATAGAGATCTCATTTACACACGTTTTCTTCTGAGCGGTTTTAAAAGGTACGTGCATGCATACATTAATGTTAGTTGCAGGTGTTTTAATATAGAGAAAATGATCCGTAATGTTAACATCACCTAACTTAGGTGATGTTACACTCACAAACCACTTTAATGAAGGGTAACTTAGTCATTTTATTGTTTACTCATTTAAATGAAGGGTAACTTAGTCATTTTATTGTTTACTTATCACCTAAGTTAGGTGATGTTAACATTACGGATGATTTCCCCGTTAATATAAAGTGATAGAAATACAAATAACCTCACGAATTTTTGTGTTTTTAATTAGAGGTAATAGAAATATTGGCACGCAACACGTACTATAAGATTGGAAAATCTAAAAATGTAGTTTCTCTACACCTAATTGAAATGCAGTTGTCATATTTTCTTTTATAGATTAGTCCCTCTGAATTAATTTAAATTCTTACACTTGTGTTTTCCATTCAACTTAACTAAAAGCAATAAATTACCATAGTTTATTTTATTTATTTATTCATTTATTTTAATTCTTATTAGTTTTAACTCATACTTAGGCTTTAAATATTTAATTAACAATGATTATTATATTAATTAGCATCTCTACATAATCACCTCCGATCATCGCCCCATCTCCAACTATCACCCCGGCCAAAAAAAGTAAGACCAAACGAGCCTAGGATAAAATGAAACATCCTAAGCATAAACTTGCAAATCTCAATTCACAAATACAAAGGAAAACACAAACATCCCACCACCATCTCCAGCAATACAAAAAAGCGTACCCTCTAAAATTACAAATCTCAATTCGCAAACACCCAAGAAATCACAATACCCCCCTCCCCCGAGTATAAAGTCAAAGGTCAAAATAAAAGCTAAAGTATTTTTAACTCTCAAACACATAATTCGACACTTGCAAAACTTGATGAACGAAGGTGGAGGCAATAAGGTTAAGGTTTAAACCAAAATGAATATGACTATGATGGTAGGATTGTACCAAAAATATAAGAGAGGTCAAAATACATAAGAGAGGTCGTATACCTTTGATAGCTAGAGAATGGAGAAGTGATTTATCAGAGAAGTTAAGAGAGGTTAGCAAGAAAAGTCAAGAGAATGGATTTTGGTGGTCGGATAGGTGGAAAGGAGATACGCTAGATAGATGAGATTTATCTTTGTATAGAGAAAGAGATCTTCAAAGAACAGAGAGAATAAACATGTAAAAATTGTACTCTAAAGACCAAATCCATAATTATTAACATAATTTTTACTACTTTATAAACTATTTAACCTATTTTTTTAAGACTTTTTTAAGTTAAATAGTAAAACACATTTTGCATATATTACAATACATTAAAACAACATTTTCAAACATTGAAGTTATGAAAATTAATTAATTGTAAGTTACAAAACAAACTAATTAATTACATTAATTTCAAATTATTGTAACCAATAATTATGATTTATTGCATATTAAATTAAACTCAAGTTTAGTTCAATAATTTATTGCTTTAAGGTATTGTAAGTAATCTTTTAGTAATTGTACTACTTAATTAAAATAGTTTTTAAAAATTAATAAATATTTCTTTAAGGTATTAAATTTTTGTTGTGATTTAAATAATATTAAATTCAACATAAATTTTGTTAAAAAAATATTTCTTAAAGTATATCTTGATTACTTATCTTAAATTTAGTCCTTTTAAAATTGTTTTAATATAGACAACACATATTATCGATAATCACACTCTTCTTATTTTAATTTTACTTCAAAAGTTACATATTATCCCAAAAAACATATTTTACCCCGCCGCATCGCGCGGGTAAAACACTATATATATATATATATATAACACTGTGATAAACTGAGCCGAGGCTCTGATACCATTGTTGGGTTTTACAAGTCACAATCCATACTTAAATTGTCCTGATTCACAACCAAACTTGTTTGAACCAACTCAGAATTGTACAGATATAACACAGTTATTATTCATCAAAGCGAAAATATAACTGGCAGCATTAACTAGGGAGGTCAGCATTAACTGGCAACACTAACGGTGATGAGATCAACGGCTCAGATTTGGTCCCCCGTACTTTTTTTTATTTCCTGGTCTCTTTTGAACCTCCCACTATATATATATATATATATATATATATATATATATATATATATATATATATATATATATATATATATATATATATATATATAACATTAACTGGGAGTGGCTAAGAAGGGGGCATCAAGAGTAGGGCCTTGGATAGTTTGGTCTTAATGGGTTTGAGTGGCTGTGATGTGTAGATTGGGTTTAGGTTGAGTGTGTTGTGGGCTGTGGTTCGGGCT
This sequence comes from Pulicaria dysenterica, assembly GCA_947179395.2. Lineage (NCBI taxonomy): Eukaryota > Viridiplantae > Streptophyta > Magnoliopsida > Asterales > Asteraceae > Pulicaria > Pulicaria dysenterica. The sequence continues at coordinate 86,214,705 of OX359288.1, forward strand.
GTGTATGTTACGCCTAATTGCTAACGGGTAGGGTATAGTCTAATTTGGGTTGTTTTGGCTGGGGCCTGAGCCTGTGTGGTTAGGGGGTATGTGGATTTTGTAAGATTTATCTATCGGGTGTGTTGTCCTAGGCAGGTGGTATACTAACGTGTGCTGGAAGTACGTGCCATTATGTATGCAGGTCCTTGAGAGAAGCATTCGTCATGTGGTAAGATTGAATGTGTGTGGGTAGGTTGGGCTCAAATGTCTTAGGATAGATTTTGAGGTAGTGTGTGGTTCTTCATTGTGGGAGGGTCCTGTTGTTTGTGTATAGTGTGCTACTTAGCTATATGTACGGGTCGAGTAGATCTTACTTGTGTGATATGGTGAGTGACCTTGTAAGCTTTGTGTGGGCAGAGTAGTTCCGTTGTACCTATATGGGTCTGAGTAGAAATGGGTTTAGCATTTGTCAGTCCGTAGGTGTTTCCGGGCTAGTTTGGTTGTATAGTGGTTAGGGCGACTTGATGTAAATGCAGTCTGGTGTACTCCGGCAGATGGTTTAGTTTTGATTGTTTAGGTTTAAGTGATGCTTTTGTGCTTTTCCAAGTGTGTGTATGTGTTGTTTTGTTCAAGTAGGCCTGTGTTTGATGTCATTGGGTGGTTATGGGTTTGTCTCTAACAAGTGAATGTAAAAGCATTACACGCTTTAGTTTGTGTTGAAGTGTCATGCAGGAGGGCAATGAGGTGGCACTCTGCTTGGTGAAGAAGGATTTGCATGTTTAATCAAGGTGGTTTAAAGCTTGCGTGGGTACGGTAAATAATTCCATGTTTTATACAGGTTAGCTGTTGCTATGTGAAGGTATGCCATGCCGTTTGATTATAACATTGTACAGCGAGTTTATGGCTATGCAGATGGGTGGTATGATGTGTTGTCTTTAAGTGGCTGATATGGGTGTAGTATAAATCTGTCTTTTATGCACTAACTAAGAGTGTGTGAGCACTCTAGGTGTTGTGTGATTTGTGCAGGGTCTGCTTGGGTCTTGGGATCTGGTTTCTCTGTTTGGTTTTGGTGGCGTGGAGGTAGGTGGATGGTACGGTGTTGCTTCCCTACCCTATGATCTTTTTGAGCCTCAGAGTCTATTTCATGTTTTATGTGTATGCTAGTATGTGTCTACGAGGGGGAGTATAGTGGTGAGAATTCCTTGTGTGAATTACCCTTTGTGCTCCTGAGTCTGTTCACGTAGATGTTAGTGCCTATCGCCATAAAATGAGTGTCAATTAGACATTGACATCTACTTTGCGGTTATCTTGGATCTAGCTAACATGGATATATGTTGTATGGTAATACAAAATTTGGGTTTCTGATTTGGGTTCAATGGCTTGTTACGGGTGGTGTGGTGTTTCGAGGGGTGTCTTAGGGGCAAGAAGAAGAAGGGGGCCAGATTAGGTGGGTGGTGTATAAGGGGAGTGGGTTATGCGGTGCTGGAGGAAGGAGGAAGGTTGGGATGTTTGGGTATCTTGTATGTTTCTAAACCCTTTGAGCCTCAGAGTTTTTTTCTTATATAGTCGTATTGCCAGGAGCTCGGTAAAATGATGTAGTAGGGGAGAATGAGGGGTGGGTGAGTTTCGAACTGTTGACAGTTCATGTGTTATATTTCATATACCATAACTTAGGATCCTTATTGAGCCTCTGAGTCTTTGTTTTTAGCTTCCACGGATTACGTTTTGTTGGTATGAAGTGTAAGCTATAGAATGATGATATGGTTTGATTGAAGGCTAAGTTGCTGTTCTGGGATGTGCTGATACATGTTGTTGTGTGGTCGACTGAACGACCGGCGTGTACATGTTCTGTGGTACTGTGCAGCCAATCAAATGGTTGTGTGAGTTGGCTAGCTATTGCCATTAATTGTGTGTTGAGTGAGTGTGGCTCTGCTAGAACATATGTTGAGATGGTTCCATTTGTGAAAGTGTATGTACAATTAACATTCTAAGGTAATATCATGATTGATGTTCAAAAAGCATTGCTGGAGATTAATATGTACAGGACCTGCACTCGTGAAGATGCTCCTAGTTTGTAGATGATGGATGTAATACAGATGCTGCAATGAAATGTGCAAAGCTGCAGTAGCAAAACAACCAAAACAGAGAGGTTTGCGAAGCAATTGTGTATGTGGAAAACTTGGTTTCATAGGTGTTGTGGAGAATTTGGTCTCATGACTGATTTGTAAAACAACAACAGCACTTATGCGATTGACTCAGATTTGAAAACTACAATGGTAAAGAAAAGTTTGCAGTGCAACCTAGTGTTCAAAAAAGAGAATCAAGGGCTGCCAGGAAGAGTCTCTGAGCGAGATCCAAACTAAATTGAGTAAAGTAATGGAATATGTGTTGATAAGAGTCTGAAAATCAAAAGGTCACCTGTTCTTCTGTGCGTGAGCCGTCTGATCCATGCTTAGAGCTTCTATGAGTTTTCTCCATGAAATAAACAAGATCTGCAATTATAACTTTGCAATGGGTAGCTTTAATTGGCTGTGGAGATGTAAGTGTGGTCAAATGGGAGTCTTCCACAATCACATTAAATGTCCAGGTATAAAAGTTTGTGAGTGGTACTCTGTGCAATAGTATTTGTATATCACTTTATTGGTTAGTCATTCGTGGTGTGTTATACTCTTATGAGATGTATGAAGACAGTTTTATTAATATAATTACCCTTTTGTTGTTAAAAAAAAATTTGAAAAATGCAAAACTTCTTTTATTTTAAAAATTGATGATTGCATATTAAATAATTGGTGAATTATCATATATTTCAAAAATTGAAGGATGCCCAACTTCATAATTTATTTCAAAAATTGATGATTGCGTAGTAAATAATTGATGAATTATCAAATATTCAAAAATCGATGAATATATTATTTTGTTCGATTAAAATGATGAACACTGTACATATTCTTAAATCAATTTGTAAGTAGACATGAAACAGAATTAAAACAATATAAAGAAACTAGAGAGTGCTCATGAAAATCAGAAAGAAATATTGGAGAAAAGGATAAAAACAGGCGGGAATACTTACCAACATAATATGAATTAGTTTGACTAATTAAATTTTTGTAAATGCATCATAACCGATATAAAAAGTCTAATTTACCCTTTTATAGTTTTTGCCACATGTCATCTTGTGAATGTCTCTTACACATTTTACATTCATTCACTTTTTATTTGAACCAAATTCCATATGGGCTAAATCCGGGCTTGATCTATTTTAAATAAAATGTTATTTAAAATAGATTTAACTTAATTTTACCTCATAAGTTAATGAGATAGCTTAAGAAACAAGTCACCAAAAAGTTGTCTTCCCCTCTCCCTGTTGGTTCGGCCGACCACAAAGGAGGAAGAAACCGGGTCGGTTTTTTTCTTGTTAGACGCACACACACGCATACAAACAAACAGCTTGTTTTGTTTGTGGTTGTTTGAGTAACTATGATATCATTATTTTCTTTTATATAATAAGTTTTTGAGACTGTTAGATCCTAACCCTCTTTCGGATTTTTGGGGTTAATAAGTTGAGTTGATCAACTTCCAGTAACAATCTTAACACTTTTAAAATTGTACAACTCAAATAGCATTATTTACAATATGTTTAAGCAATAATCTTAAACACTTTAAATGATTTACAAAAAACTCTCCTGAAGTTAATGACACTTTAAATGCTTTACAAAAAACTGTCAGAATTTAAATACACTTTAAATTTTACAAAAAACTGCCCTGAATTTAATGACAGGAAAGTCGAGAGGTCGGAGAAAGCCAGAGAGAGGGTACTTTAACAAATTTTAAAAACATTTATATATTATATAATATATAATTCAGTTTATTCGGGTTTTCTTGTTGGAAAATTCATAAAATCGTTACCGAACCGAAAACCGTTTTTGGTAATCGGTTTAGGTTATTAAACCGAACCGAAAACCGAATTTAAAAACGGTTTCGGTTTTTTCGGTTATGTAGCGGTTCGGATTACGGTTAAAACGGTTTATATCCGAATTTTGAACACCCCTATGTCGACAAATGAAACTATTTTACCCCGCCGCATCGTGCAGGTAAAATATTAGTTAACTCAAATAAGTTAGTCATCACTGCAATGTTATTTATAAAAACAAATTACCCACAACTAGTTATATATATATATATATATATATATATATATATATATATATATATATATATATATATATGGGAGGGTTCATGCGAGAACCGTTATTAGTGCGAGAACCGCGAGAACCAATCTTAGCCGTTCCTTGGATATGGGAAGTATCATATATGGAGAGCGTGGAGGGATAGGGTGTGGCGGGTGCATGTGTGAAATTCATGGGTGGACAATGACATTGAAGGAGGGGATATTGGAAGGCTTAGATTGGTTCTCGCGCTAACAACGGTTCTCGCATGAACTTTTGTCTATATATATATATAATTGAGTTCAAGTAAAAAATAATTAAGGTACTTAATGTAAGGAGAAAATAGATTGTGCCATGTGTCCTTTTAGTTAAAAGGGTAATTTAGAAAATATGTATATATCCTAAAATTCTGCTAACCTAATCCTCTCTCCCATGTTTAAACCCTTCTCGCTTCCCCAGAATTTGAAACCACCGCCATCGCTTTTACTTAACCCTGCATTCATCGCTTCCCCATCTCGCTCCTCATCGTCGATTTGACGTCGACGTTCGTCGGCAGTTCCTCTCGACGCCGCTGTTCTCTGCCGCCGGTCGCCATCTTCCATCCACTAGTAAAAAAAACACCTTTAACCCCGGTTTTTTAAGACATTTAACCCCGGTTTTGAGGGGGGGCTGAATGGGGGGGCGACTAAAGGTATATAATTAACCTCGGTTAAAAAACCGGGGCTAAAAACCCTTCAACCCCGGTTTAAAAACCGGGTTTAAAGGGGTATAAACCAGGTCTAAACTATACTTTCTACCCCGGTTTTATACTAAAAAACCGGGGCTAAATGTCAGAAAAAAAACAAAAAAAAATTAATTTCCTGTACATATTTAACAATAATAATCAACCCAATTAACTGTATAGCATCTTTTTTTTTTTTTGAACTGCAACAATTATATTAATTTCACACAATAGAGTTGTACATTTGCCCATGTTTCATCAGCACAAAATAGCACACATCTATGGTAGTTAGTTTACATTTAATATGATAAACTCACAATTAAAAGTTCAAAATCTGCCTTCTTTGGAGATAGGGAGCAGCCGCAGTAAGACATCAAGTGTAGCAGCAGTCCAGCACACGCATTCAACTGTTACCTTACTTGTATCCCATTATACAGTTGAATGGTGTCTCTGTTAAATGCAACTGTATAACATCTTTATACTAAAAATAATATCTACTTAATAAACCGTATCAATTAAAAATTCAAAATAACAACAAAACTAACTAGTTTTGAATTTCAGTAGAAATTAAAAGAAAAACACAATAACAAAAAGTCTTTTAATTACTAAATTGTAAAAAACTACCGGCTAATATTCCACGATGTAATTGTAGAAACTGGCTTGCTCAGTGATACCATCAAGTCAATTGAATCAAGCACCAATTAACAGCCAACTTATTTTCTCAATCTCTTCAAAATCTTTTACAATAGTACGTTTCATAATCTGTCAAATATAAAAAAGAGAAGTGAAATCAGTCCCATATTATTCTAATTCAATGAAACAAAGTTTAATTCAATTCAAATTAGCACCAAACTTGTACCCGACCCATTTAACCAAATTACCACAAAACTTGGACTCAAAAGAGAGTATCCAGCTAACTTAAAACACCTTTAAGCAAACTAAAGTAATATTCTGAAATTACAAGGAATGAATAGGAGAACTCACTGATAGTATTTGACATCAGCCAAGCTCTTTTCTCGAGCAATATACATTGCATTAGTAATTTCTTCTTGCATTTTTAAGCTGTCTTTTCCATCAACTTTTATTCCATTACAATCTTGCTAACAGAAGCATTCTTATCGGCTTCGGTAATAGCTATCTTCTAAGCTAATACACAGTTTATAATAACATTATGCTACTATTATTCGTAAATAACTTCTATAGATCGAAAGTAAGTAAAGAATCCAGTGAGAAAGCTTCCATATCCGTATGTATACAACTTTTATAGATATAATTTAAACAAAGAATCCAGTGAAAAAAACCCAAAATGAGTGGAGTACAGTGAATGTTTCTTTTTCAGAGTGGAGTATAATAGTATATATATCTTACTTGATATATGTAGTCATTCATCAACTAATTAATTTCTGAAATAAGGACCAAGAAGGTTGAAACCCTCAGCAACCTTCAAAGACAACAGAGAACAAAAATCAAAATCTCCAGCCATTCAAAACCTTCATCAAGAAAGAACAAAAATAATAAATTGGGACCAAGAATTTACCAAAAGCTTCAGCAACCTTCTGGACCAAAAGGATAGCTTCTGTTAATCGAACAACAAGGTTTAAAAATAGCAACCTTCAATTCTCTCGAACAAAAAATACAAAGAAATAGGGATAGTCAAATAACAAACATAATCAAATTAGAGCCCTAGATAGGATTTCAGAAACAAAACACATAATCAAATTAGAACACTACAAGAAATTAGGGATTTATGAAAATCACAAACCTACTTTAATTGAAGGAGGATAACAAAAAGAATAGGAAAATTGCCATTTAACCACTTCGATTGAAGGAGCGGTGGTGGTGGTGTCGACGTAAGACAGTGGCGGTGGTGGTGGTGTCGACGTAGATAGTAGCGGTAGTGGTGGTGTCGACGTAAGACAGTGGCGGTAGTGGTGTTGTCGTGAGCATACAACGAGACCAGGGGCTGGTGGTGTGTCGTGGGCTGGTGGTGTGTCGTAAGCATAAAGTAGGGTTTGGGAAATGAGGAAGAGAGGGAACAAATTTGGCTTTGGGGGGAAATGAAATTTTTAGAAGTGGTATGGTCTGACGCGGTTACGGACTGGAAACCGGGGTTAAAACTTTGAGCCCTGGTTATTTTGAAAAACCGGGGTTAAATCCCCCTCCTTTGCACCCGGTTTCTTAATAAAAACCGGGGTTAAAAGTTTTAGACTCTTTAGTCTCGGTTTTTTAAAAGAAAACCGGGGTTAAATCCTTTCCCACTATTTTAACTGTCCTTTTTATAGTTTCAGCCCCGTTTTTTTATTAATTTTTAGAAAACCGGGTTTAAAGCTAGGGGGTTAAAAGTAGTTTTTGTAGTAGTGATCCGTAACCCTAGATTCCTCTTTTATTTCCGCTTGCCACCTTCCCTTACCCTCACGAAACCCTAATCGACCCAGCGCCGCCGTCATGAATCTTCCGCCGATTGTGTGCATCATCCGCTGCTCCTGTGAAGTCGCCGCCTCTACACCACCACCGCCACTATATGCACAAATTCCTTAGATTCCGCTTGCAGATGCACAGTTGCGGTTCCGGATGCACATCGCCGCTCGCCGTCTCTTGTTTTTCGAGTTTGTTTGATGCCGTTCATTGTTCATCACCGGTGACAGCAAGGTGTGGGGTTACGACCCACCGTACACAGACCGCACAGACGACACCATCTATCCATCTTTTTGCTTCTTGCCGCCGCCTAGGGTTTCCAGTTGCTTCATCGCTACGGTTCACTTCTTGCCGCCGGCTAGGGTTTCGGTTTGCTTTTTTAGCCGTGATCTCCATTGGTTTTTCAAAACCCTACGTATTTCATCAGTGATTTTGTTCATTTTTTCTTTTATTTCAGCAAATGATGATCTATTTTCTTGAACTGAGCATCTGGAATGTTTAAGATTGTGTATCGATTTATTCTTAAATCAATCTGTTCAATTTGATGGATTTGTGCACCGATATAAGATGTGTGTTTTTGTTGATTTGTGCTTCTGTTCTTGAATCTGGGTATGTGTGTCTTTGGTGGTTGTCGAGGCCAACAAACAAATAACTCAATATTCTAACACATATAATAGTGTAAAGTGGTAAAGGGATCGAATCCACGGAGACTGGCTCAATTTAAGTTTCTATGCAATCTAAAAGTGTAGATGATTTTAGTAACAACAATAAAATAAAAATAAGGGGGTTTGAGATTTGATTGATTGAAACTAAATATGACAAGTAAATAAAAGTTGCAATTAAGCAATATGTTTTAAATCAATGAGATGTGGATTGGTCAACATTGGTTTCATCACATGAACAACTACCTAGGTTTATCATCAAGGAATATGGTGCAATACTTGAACTTTAATTTAATTTGGCTATAGCAATTTAAAAGCTTAAATCACCTAGACTCTTCTTAATTAGTATGGAGGTTGAAGAAGCTCCTAACACACCTTCTTAGTCAAAGTCATGAACCAAACAAAGCATCTAATTCACAAAAATTGACTAGCATTACAATCTAAGAACCACCAAATCCAAGAGAAGTCAAAACCTTACACTACCATGTTGGAGAATACATTTCCATGGTTTGAGAGATGCATAAACATTCATGAAACCACTTGTTACTTGTTGTTTTGAAGATCTATTACGTAATTAAGAAAACAACTAACATAAATCACTCAAATACTTGCAATCATGATATACAAACATAAGAATGAAATAAGAATTAAACTAGGAATCATATTCATAAACTTCAGGAACAAGTTCATAAATCCTCTCAAAACCCTTACTAAGTGTTCAAGGAATCACCAATGTCAACCAAGATGGATCTTAGCTACACACAACTAAAGCAAAATGGAAGTGTTTAATTGTACCAAACATGTAAATAATTGATGTGGAAGAAAGAAATCTTGAAGAATGCTACAAAACCCTTCAAAAATGGCTCTTCCTTGCTCCCAAGTCGTACCCCCTGTTTTCTGTCCAAAACTGCAGAATATTTGACCTAAACCCCTTTAAAAAGGCAGCCCCAAAAGCAAAATGTCGAAATTAGCCCTGGAGGTCTCACGCGGGCCGCGCCGAAGCCCACGCGGGCCGCGTAAACGTGTCTGGCAATTTTTTTAGGCCCACAGTTTTAAGCTCATTTGTCATTCCCTTTAGCCCAAGCTTGCAATTTTCCATCCCTTCTTGATCCAAATGAGTGAGCCCACATGCCTTAAAGTCCATATTCTCCCAATTGATACCCGATTAGCATCCACTCCGCCATAGTCTTCTAAAAATCTGAAATTAAACACAAAGACTAGAAAGTACCCGAAATAGGCCAAAACAATTAAAAGAAAGACAAATGCAAAACACCTAAAATTCCAAAATAAACTATAAAAAGAAGTAAATAAAACAACCTATCAAATCATCCCAAGCTTAATCCTTTCCTTGTCCTCAAGGAAAACAAGAAAAATAATAAGTCGGGAATGATCAAAACACAAAAGAGAAAAAGAATGAGCACCCTAAGTAGCAAACCAAGATATTCCAACATAATTAAAGGTAGGTAACTTGAACTCTATGCATATCACATCAGGTCCATTTTTAAAACTAAACATCACAATTAGGAACAACCACATGTTAGGCAATATCACGAAAGCGGTAGAAATAAAGCATAAGCATGACCTATACATTTTACAGCTAAGCACGACAAACATGGCACAATCCAAAGGGCGGGCTCACAATTACACAAACACTCGTGTATGCACTCTTATCACAAAAGATGTGTGATTTTCTCACATTAGGCTTGCTCTCGTTTTATAGTGAGGTGCGCTCAGGCATCGGTGTAAGAATGGCTAAGGCTAATTTGACTTTGCAACAAAACTCTCAAAGACAAAATCTTGCATAAGGGTACTAAACACAAAGAAGACACGAAAAAGACACAAAAATACCACTCGAGCAATACTAAATATTGACTAACAAAGCTATTTATTGACATCCAACGTGTGACCGGAAAGGAAACAAAATTGTCCACATATATGGGACGGTCACACGACTAAGTAAAAACAAAGACTTATGCACATGTACTCGTGCAAGTCTACAAAAAGATAATATAACCAAACGATTGCTTATTTCTATTTTTGTGTTGTTTTACAACAACTTTTCTAAGCATCAACTCATAACATCTAGGGTAATATTCTGTTTCTTTTCTTTTTCTTTTCTTTTTCTGTTTTTTTTTCTGTTTTTTTTTTGTTTTTTATATATATATAAATATTTTTAACAGAATATTACCCGCAAAAATTTCTGAAATTTCACCATAAATAATACGCACTCAAGTGGAGAAAAGAAAATCACTAAATGATGTAAAATCAAATGGGTCAAAATAAGATGAGAGTGTGACCCTAAGACATAACATATGCTAACACATGACAAATATAAGTCACAAAATATCTCGCAAATGGGCGAGTAAAATCACAAAGAAGACAGAGGCCATAAGAATCTAAGAAAACACTCGCAAAAGAGGCGAGATAAACGAAAAGAACCCTTATGAAAGTTGCTATCTATATTCGAGTTCTAAAGCAAAGTCTGTGGCACTCTCATTATCATAGAACCGCCCATCTCTTTTTACTCCACTACTACCGACTCTACATGACATCTACATCAAATCCAATCCCAACCCCAACCATCTACATCAAGCTGCTGCCCTGCTTGAGAGTCGTCAACCCGCTTGTTGCCACTACCGGCTCTTTTTCATCATTGCATCGCTAGTTGCTGTTGTGAGCCTCCTCCCTCATCGTAACAGTCACCATACAACCACCATCTACGTCAACTCCAACCCAACCCCAAATGTCGCTGCTATGAGCCTCCCCTTTTGGCGACTATTTCCAGCACCGGTATTGCCCTATCCGTCATAGCCCGCTTCCTTTGATGCTTTACTAATTATTAGTTCTTCAGATGCTCCCATAGCCGGCTAGGCCCTCAGCTCCTATCATTCGGTTTGTTAATCTTGGTATGCATTATTCACTATGAATATATTAAATCTTTGGTATATGTGTATTCACTCATGGTAAGAAATGATAATAACATGCTCAGTCAATTAGTTGATTGATTTTTTTTGTTCATTAATAATTTATAAGATTTTACTGGGTTTTTCTTGTTTATTAGTGAACTAGAATGTGTTTTTTTATTCACGAGTGGTGGCAATTCTCGACACGACATGAAACTGGGACCAAAATAAACGAGTTTGGGCACGTTGCCACGTATTATAAACAGATTAAGTTTAGGCTGACTTGTGTAACACGAATATTAACTGGATCAGATTATGGTCATATATAAATTTTGTGGGACAACATGTATACCCATTTAATATTTATATAAATTTTATTTTTTTTATTTTAAACTTCTTACCCTTCCAACATGTTGACTTGTTTACAAACAGTCAACCATTCACTAACTCTCCAATACGCTAACCTGTATAATAAACAGGTTACACGGGTCTCGTATAAACGAGTTAGTGTTTTGAATCATAACAAAAATAAATATACAGGTTGAGTTGGGGGCATGTGTGTACTGTGTTTCTAACATTCCAACATGTGAACCCATAATATACCAACACAAGATTAATTGCTATTCCCAGTCATCATTCGAAAATTGTTATGATTATTTTTATTTATTCTAAACTTATAAATTGTAAGTTTCTTCTACTTATTTATAAATAATATAAAAAGATTCTACGTATATTATGAAACCTTGTGATAGTGAGCAAACGACAAAATTTACGTAGTGCTAATATTTGTCGTAACTTGTAAGGCGTTCTTAACTTGCCACAAGAGCATCGCCCCACTCCCGAAAATCCATAACGAAGCAAATTTACATAATAACGAGCAACCCTTCTCGTCACCTTCATTGTAGCAGGCGAGACGGGAGAGAGCTAGATGCACTCGTTATATATCCATCGTCTCGTGCTCATGGCAAAAAGCAGCTGGCTTGTTTTTTGTTTGTTTTAAAAGATCTAAGAATTTGATGAGATTCATAGATGGTAGTACTGATTGACACTTATTATTACGAAAGGTTAATGATATGCGTGTTAGAGATGCTAATATAATATAATGACTAAGTAATACAATTAGTTATAATAACAAATACTGTAACAAGAATAAAAATCTTACATGACTAGTGTTTAATTATGGTGGACTCGTATAGATATCTTTATTTGTCTAACACAAGCTAGCTAGCATAGACTTTTCATGTCCTACCTATTTGGATGCCTCATCCTACATCTTCCCAACACACACTTGGGAGTTTGGCACATGTCTTTTTCAATTTCTTTATTAATTAGCTACGTTATTTTCCTTATAACTTATTATTCTTTATTATTTAGGTTTCCCATTAATAGGAACTTGCATTAATTATTAGTTTTGAAAATCTATGTTTGCTGTATTTAAGCTTATAATTAGAACCTTGATATAATTAAGTGAATCGAGCATGTAACGTACCTTTACTTTAATTAATGATTTCGTTACATAGAATACAGTAACTAGCATCGTACCCGCGCAATGCAGCAGCGGCGACTATTTTTTCGATAACTTGTCTGTTTTTAGAATAGAGGTAGTATGTTTCTTTTTTAAATAATAAATGGTCAATAAAATTTCATATTGATGATAAAATCTAACAAGTGTGTTAGCATTATAACTATATACCAGTGTAATACCCATTAAAAAAATCTAGAAATTTTATAAATTTAGGTTATATGGCTATACGCAAATTTTATTAATTAAGTTAACATATTATTATATAATAGAATATTTACTATGAAAACTATAATTATTAATTCTTTTAATTATTATGTTAATTTGCTTAATTTGATTTTTTAGATATTCTTTTTTTGGAAGGTTTAGTTATGAAAATAATATATAAAATTGTTATTAACTCCACTAAATAGTTACTTTAATTAGTTCATAGGGGTATTTTAGTATTTTCAACTTACTTAAAAATTAAGAGTTTTGTAAGTATAAATGCATTATAAATGAATAAGATAAGATAATGTTGAGGGTGTTGTGAGTTAGACATCAAACATGAGGGTAGCATGAAAATTAGGCATGAATAAGATGTTTGTGGAATGATATAAGAAAGATGATTTTTTCACCGAATAAATTGATTCATTCATGAAATGAGTGTTTCACTAAGTTGTACGTTAACTTCAATGGTGTAAAAAACGCATGATCGATGTGGCAAAGAGACTTTTGCTCCAAAATTAATGAATTACACTTAATGTTGATTAAAATTTATAGTGCCAAAAATTCTGAAATGGTTACATTAAAAAAAGTTATTTTATGTGATAATTAAACACATAAAAGCTCTTGGTTTGTCTGAGGATAAGTTAATTTTCAATCAAGACTGTACGTTGGTTTTTCATGTCCGGAGCAAACTAAGGTAATAACACTCTATGAAAACTATACAATGATCAAAGAGATATATAACACAATTGGCCCGAATTTGAAAAGTAAAATGAGTTCTTTTTACTTTTAATTAATCTAAACCTGTTCCAAGATGAATACTAATAGGAACACAAAAGTTTAAATAAAACCAGTTGAGTTTTACAAAAAAAAAACTAGACGTTAAAAAATTATAATAAAACTTGTTCTATGAATAAGGAGGTAGCAGGCCTTTAAAAGGCTATGCTACGGATTTCATTATATAACCAAACTCCGTTTCTTGAGAAAATTTCCACATACCCTCCTTTAAAGCCTACCTCTAAAATCAAGCTATATTACACATTTCCACCTTACTCTATTAGTTAATATAGAAATAGCATAATAACTTAGATAAGAATAGAATGTTTGATTGATGAATGATGTAATGAAACATTATAACAAACATGTCATTTTACGACAGCAAAATTCTTCGAAAATCCGTGGCATATAATCGCACATATATACACGTACACACGTACATGTGTTCCTTTTAAAAATATATACACGTATATGTATCTTATACATGTATACATATACATAAAACCTAGCGGCATGTAGTATACGTGTATATATATCATAAGTCGAAAAACATGACATTTATAAGAAAAACACGGCTACTAGAATAATATGTGTAAATATATACCAAAAAAATGAAATTAATTCTGAAAATATATGAAAATTAGAACCGTCGGCGCTTAATTAAAGATCATTTATGTCGATAGTTTTCTTTGTATAAAATCATACATATACCTTTTAAAATGTATACTTAATTTCAAGATTGTATACTAAAAAACACACACACACATGTATATATCTCTATACGTGTATATATATACATCAAACCTAGCAGCATGTAGCATGTAGCATGTAGTATACGGTTATATATCATGAGTCAAAAAAATGACATTGATAAGAAAAATAACACATCTATTATCGTAATATGTCTAAAGATATACAAAAAATGATCACAGCACTTAACCCTACTTTAAAATAGTTTATATTGATAGTTTTCGAAGAATATAGGCACACATATACACACATATGTGTATTCATCTTACAATATTTACTTAATTGGATTGGATTGGATTGGGGACATACATAAATTTAATAGGACGACATATGAACCCATTTAATATTTATATAAATTTTATCTTTTTTTATTCAACTTATTGTCCTTCCAACATGTTGACTTGTTTAGAACCCGTCAACCATTCACTAACCGGCCTTCCAAATTTCAAACGACTCTACGCTAACCCGTATCATTAAACAGGTTACACCTTACGCGGATATCACATAAATGAGCTATGTTTTGAATCATGATAAAAAAACATGGGTTGGGTGCATATGTGAGTTTTTAACGCTCCAACATGTGAACCCATAACATGCGAAACTCAAGATTGCTATTCCTAGTCATCATCCAAAATTTGTTATGATTATTTTTGTATGTTCCCAATTGTATCAAGTATCAACGATATTGAAGCAAATCCACAATGATATGTATGAACTTAGTATAAATATGAGAGAAAACACCAAGAACACACACTTTGATATGAAATATTGAAATGCTTAAATGAATTAGGGTTAATTACATTGTTTATATACCCATCAGGTATTTTGCACAATATACCCTATACTTCTAGGAAATACAACTAGAAGCAAAACTTAACTAAAATGATATAATGAACACAACTTGGGTCTAACATTCTCCCCCTTTGTGTTCATTGTACAAATAAAGCATGTAAAGAAAAAAAAATCTTCGCTGGAACATTTGATCTTGAGCATAAACAGAGAATGATCGTAGAGGGAATCTTCAATTTCGGCATCCTTGTTATTTTTCAGCAAAAAAAAATATACTCTCCCTCGAATGTAGCCCTTTATCTTCAAGAATGACTTGAAACATGTTAGAACCTAGAGAGGGGGGGGGGGGGGGGTGAATAGGTTCTTTAACTTAGTTTACCAATTTTTACACTTATAAAATTTGTAAGTTGTGTTAAAAATATTTTTCTTGAAGTTTATAACACAACAAATATATATACTTGAAATAAAGAGAGTAAGGGTAGAGAGATATCACCAATTAGTAAACAAAAGATTTATAGTGGTTCATGCAAGTGTTAACAAACTTGCACTACATCCACTCCTTGGCCTCACCCACCAAGAGTTTGCTCCACTAGCTTCTCTCTTTGAAGGTAGAGATAAACCTTTTACACTTCTCTTTTTCACTTGCAAGAATTAACACTTCAAACTTGCAAGTAAGGTAAAGATAACTTTGCTTCACTCTAATTCTATAGGCTAGAGTTGATCCTCACTTCTCTCTAATTCTAAAGGCTAGAGATGATCCTTACTTCACTCTAATTTGGAAGGCTAGAGTTGATCCTTACACTATTACAAATGATATAGAATGTAGAAGTAGTGTTTGAACTTTGATGGCTTTCACTCTTGCTTGGATCTTGATCTTGAAAGATTGAATAATATCAAAGTATATGAGCTTACAAGATCTTGTATATTTTCTCCATATTTCAGATTTCAAGAGCTTAGTGAAATCACAAGACTTGAGTTGGTTTAAATAAGGAAAAAGGTGAAAGTTCAAAAAGTGTCCATACAGTCCACGGTCGATCCACGGTCGACCGTGGCTTCGACCGTCGGCCTGCTGGAACTTTTTGAGTCTTTCAAATATAGACGTTGGCCTTTTACCAAAACCACACACAACCCATTTTTACCATTAAAATGCACTGAAAAGGAGTTCTAGAAAAGTTGGGTTGGTGTCATACTTCTTATGTTTGAATTTAAACACCAAATAGGAAGTTTAGAAGCCAAATGCATAAAGCATGTTGGACTTTTACTTCTTTGAAAGATTCCTTTTCCTAAATTTGGTGTTGTATTGTTTCATAGAAAGATTGTGTTTAGTATTTGCCAAAATAAGAAGTCTTGTACTTATTTAACCAAGCTTGTGATTTTTATAAAAAGTTTGTTAATTTTTATAGAAGTTTTTATAAAAATAATTTTTATAAAAACTTAAACTTGTTTAATTGTAAGCTCATATATTTCAACCTCTTGTTTGTAGATATCTTCGTCATCAGCTTTGAAGATATCATCTTCACTTGTTGAGTACGCGTTCGGTTGACTTCAAGAAGAACAAGTTGTGGGCTGTGCAGTGACGGACGATTCACGGTCGACCGTGATATCGACCGTGAAGGTTGAGTGTTTGCTTTTATCTTGTTTTCTTTTTTTCTTGTTGATTTGAGGTCTTCAATTATTTGTTCTTCACTTGATCATTTATTTGAGGCTTGTTAATTTTCTTTAAGAATATAGATATGAACATATGAATAATTTTGATAAGTAATAGTATCACATGTGTATATTTTTATCATCATGAAAACAAGGAGTGCACTTTTAAATGTATAACCATGTATGCACCAACAAAACACTTTTATTACCTTGCTCCCCCTCAATCTTTCGAACATATACCTTCTTTTGATAGACAACTGGGGAAAAGTGATATGGTTTTATGCAAATCTTCTCTTTTGAAAGTCTTAAGAGATGTTTGACAGAGCGAATCACAAATGGATATTTAAGCTCGGGCAAGGTGGAAAGATGTGCATTCATGTTCGCATTCGAGAATGATTTTGTTTGACTAACACACACAAATGGTCGAGCAACACGATGAGGAGTAGCACGAGAAACATAACTACAATTATTTTGCGGAAGACGTTGTTCTTTCATTTCTTCAGAATTATCTTTACTTTCATTCAAAGCTTTCTCCGAAGTTTGACCTTGTTTATGAATTATTCTGCGTAAGACTTGAGTGCAGTATGATCATCCTTAGAATGAGCGGTTTTCGGATGTACAACACGTTTTGATGATTCACGTGCATGGACTTTTACAGAAACCACCTTGATTTCTTTACCTTTGATAGACTTACACTTTTGAACTTTTTCAGAATTAGAAGAAATGGTGACCTTTTCTTCTACACAATTTTGTAAGTCTTGTTCCAATTTCTGAATTTTAAACACGAACTGATTTCTTTCAGTCTCAAAATTCATGCTGTCTGAAGTTGACTTGCTTTGGTTATCCAACAATTGTTGTTCAAGACTCCTTATCTTGGCACTTTCTTTAATTTCAAACTCGTGATACTTGTTTTCTGACATGTGAAGTTTTTCGGTCAATTCGGAAATTTGTAGAGTAAGTTTGACATTTTCTTGCTCTAAATCATCTGCTCTCTTTGTCTGTTTCTTGGCACAATCTGCCCAAAGAAAAAGAGGTGAACTATGATTTTCTACCTCCTTTGATATGATAACATGTTTTTCTTTGTCATGAAGCATGGTTGATACTTGACAATGAATCTTTGAGTGGAATGACAAAGGTGATGTAGCAATAGTAATTGATGGAATTGCGATTGCGGAATTACGGTTGGCGAATTGTGATTGTGAATTGCGATTGGAGGGAAATATAATTGACTTGAATTGCAATTACAACCAACTACGATTGGTAGCAACTACGATTGGAGGGAAATACAATTGACTTGAATTGCGATTGCAACCAACTACGATTGGTAGCAACTACAATTGTCCAAATGTGATTCAAATTCAAATACGATTGCCAAATTGTGATTCAAACTACAATTGTGAAACACAATTGCTTAAATGTGATTCAAATGCAAATACGATCCTGAAGCAAGTTAGCCAAATGCAATTGTGGAAATACGATTAATGAACATAAACCATCAAATATGATTGATCCCAAGAACAAATACGATTGAAACATGAACCATAAATATCAATTAGGGTTTTTCAACAATTGCGGCGGAAAAAAAATTAAGCAGGCTAGCAGACTAGAGAATTAATTCAAGCAAGCATGAGAATTAATCGAAGCAGTCAAGCAAGTAGGTGAAATTAATTCAAGCAAGCAGGCAAGCTGGTGAAATTTTTTTTCTTTTTTTTTTATCTTTGATAAAGAAACAAACCTTTTGATCCACTCTCTGCTCTGATACCAATTGTATATTCCCAATTGTATCAAATATCAACGATATTGAAGCAAATCCACAATGATATGTATGAACTTAGTATGAATATGAGAGAAAACACCAAGAACACACACTTTGATATGAAATATTGAAATGCTTAAATGAATTATGGTTAATTACATTGTTTATATACCCATCAGGTATTTTCACAATATACTCTATACTTCTAGGAAATACAACTAGAAGCATAACTTAACTAAAATGAAATAATGAACAAAACTCGGGTTTAACAATTTTTATCTATTCCAACTTATAAATATTTGCAAGTTTCTTCAAACTTATTTATAAATTAATCTGAATAATATAAAAAAATGTCTACATATATTATGAAACCTTGTGATAGTGTGAACAAACGACAAATTTACGCGCCTAGTGCCAACATTTATTGTAAGGCATTCTTAATTTGCCATAAGAGCACCGGCCAAATCCCGAAAATCCATAACGAGGCAAATTTACATAATAACTAGCAACCAGGCCTTCTCGTCACCTTTATTGTAGCAGGCGAGATGGGTGAGTGATGCACTCGTTACCCATCGTCTCGTGCTCAGGGCAAAAATCAGCTGGCTAGTTTTTCGTTTGTTTTATAAGATTTAAGAATTTGATAAGATCTAATAATGGTAGTGATTGACACTTATTATTATATAAGATAAGATTAGTGATATGCATGTTAGCGATGCTGATAAAATGACTAGTAATACAAGTTTTAGTAAGGTATACTCTAACAAGAATAAAAATCTTATATGGCTAGTGTTTAACCACGGTGGCCTCGTATAGATATCTTTATTTTTCTAACATAAGCTATAGCTTATAAGACTTTAATTTCATGTTCTAGCTACCTATTTAGATGCCTCATCCTACATCTTCCCAGCAGACACTTGGGGGGGACTTTAATTTCATGTCCTAGTTACCTATTTTTCATGGGTTTTGGACCCCTCACGGCAATTCTCAGTTTCCTCGCTCAAACTTGCTTTCGACGATTTGTCGTTAATAAAGATGGGTAATTTTGAGCTTACTTGGTGTATATGGGTCCCACTAAAGGTATGCATCAACGCATGGAGGGTTCCTCTTCAACGACCACCCACGTACTAAAGTGAATCTCCAAAAAAGAGGGGTCATCTTACTATCGTGTGTATGCCCATTATGTGGTAATTTAGATGAAACTGAAAGTCATGATTTTACTAAATGCACCTTCAGCAAAAGGATTTTGGGTGAGATATGTACCTGGTCAAAATAAAGACTGTCGTCGATCTAGAAAGTCTCTTCGGGTGGGGATTTCATTAGGCTTTAGAGGAAGAACCTTGAATGCTTTACGGGTGTACTCTATGCATACGTTTGGTTGTTATGGAAGTTCAGGAATGATAGAGTATTCAAGACCTTGCAGACGGGAAAGGAACAAGGAGTGTTTAATCAGATTCAAGCCTACTCTTTGTTCAGGTTCAAACACAGGTAGGGGTGTCGAAAAAAACCGAAACCGAATAACCCGACCGAACTTAATCAAATTCGAGTTAATCGGGTCGGGTTAATCGGTTTTCGGGTGACTTGTTCGGTTAACCCGATTAAGCGTGGCCTTATTCGGGTCGGGTGTCAGATTGAAAAAAAGAAGTTCGGGTGACCCGATCTACCCGAAAACCGAATAACCCGATTCTTATTGGAGTCGGTTATCGGGTAAGATTTTATCACCAAACCCGAATAAGCCGAAAACCGAATAACCAGACCAAAGAACACCCCTAAACACAAGCCGGGTGAAGAGATCGCGCCACAAAAAGGAGTGACCGGTGCATTCTTCCAACTTTGTTTTTTGATTAGTACATTGGCGTTGTGTTTATGTATGTTTATTTTGTTCCTTTTGGTACTTCCCTTGTACGTTGTACTTGTTTGGATGCTAGTCACTTGCTAGCAATTTTTTTTATAGCATTCGTTACTTAAGGACGTGTGATGATCGAGCCGAAGCACTCTCCTTAGGTAACTCTTGCCGTTCAAAAAAAAAAAATTAGGTTTACTTTCATTATAACTTATTATTCTCTATTATTTAAGTTTCCAGTTACTAGAAACTTGCATTAATTTTTAGTCTCAAAATCTATGTTTGCTGTAAGTGTGGAACTTTGATATAAGTGAATCGAGCTTGTAACGTACCTTTAATTTTCTAAATGATTTCGTTACGTAGATTTTACAATAATAATGTTGAGGGTGTTGTGAGTTGGTCATCAAAGGGTAACATGAAAATTAGGCATGAATAAGATGTTTGAGGAATGATGTAAAAACTGTATCGATGTGGCAAAGAAACTTTTGCTCCAAAATTAACGAATTACTTACTGTTGGATAAAATCTATGGTGCCAAAAATTATGATCTGAGATGTGTTGAAATATTGAGTTTATTCTTAAATTTTAGTCTGATAGTTTAAGGCTTTCTAATTTAAAATGTTGGTGCTATAGGTAGGGATGTTAAAAAAAACCGCAAAACGAGAAACCGACCTGCCCTGCATGAACCGAAACCCGAAAAACCCGTAAATTAGGGTACCCGTTAAGCACGGGGCGAGTTCGGTTTTTATAATGTGATATCCGCGGGTACCCGCCCCGCCCCGCATGATATATATATATATATATATATATATATATATATATATGAGTTAATTACAAATTTCGTCCTTTTAGATTAGGGTCTTTTGCACTATTGGTCCTTTAGCCAAAATTCTTGCAATTTTAGTCCTTTATTTAAGAATTTGTTACACTATTGGTCATTTAAGCTAACATCGTTAGTTTTGACCGTTAGTCAAAGGGCAATTTAGTCTTTTTGCATGTAAAGGACCAATTTTGTAATTAAATCTTGATTTTATAATTTGTTTTACAATTTTTAATTATTAATTAATTGTTTTATAATTATTAATGTGCATTAATTACAAATTAATATTTTCTCTCTCTCTTCACAAACACAACACACACACACTCTCTCTCTCTCTCTCTCTCTCTCTTCACAAACACATCAAACAAACACACACCCACATTCTCTATCCATCTCTCCCTCACCTCCACCATCATCCGCCGTCGCCATGCACCGCGGCCACCATCTACCGCCGCTGCCATCCGCTGCCATGCAATATCCATCTCTTTTACCTCCAATTCTTTTTATCTTTCTTACTATTTCCCTCTCTCTCACTCTCTCTCTCTCTCTGAAAGTACAACCAAAAATTGGTAACACCCCAAAACAAGAACACATAAAAGTGTGTGTGTTGTGGTGGTGGTTGATGTCAACGGCAGCAACAGTGGATAAAGGCATCGGAATCCTAGGCGGTGGCGGTGGCGGTGGCTAAAGCCATCCAAACCCTAAGTGTGACGGCGGGGCAGCGGAAGTGGTTAAAGTTGTCGAACTGCTAAATCAAGCTTTGTATCCATATGGTTTAGATTTTTTGTTTTAGTTTTTGTGCTTGAAGTTTCGATTTTGATTTCAGATTGAAAAGGTTTTGCTCTCATATTTATGTAGTTCATTCAGATCTTGTTTATAATTTAGGGTTTTTCATCTTGTTTATAATTTAGGGTTTTGGATCTGATTACTTCTTGATTTGTTCTTGATTTAGATCTGAGTAGCGATTTAGCGATTTAGGGTTTTGTTCGTTGATATTGTTTACAGATCTTGTTTCCAGATCTAGGATGATGGTGGTGGTGGTATGGTGGTGGTCTTCACGACGGTGGTGGTGGTGGTCCTTCGTGGTTGCCGACTTCTCCGGCTAGGTCCTTCGTGGATCATGATGGCCTAAGCTTTCTGATTCAACCTTGCTTAACTTCAAACTCAAGAATTTAGTAAGTAATCAAAGTATTGCTTGGATCTCTCGAGCCTAAGTTTTCTGATTCCCATCATAGGAGTCGAAAAAACCTTAATTTGGGAATTCCGGCTATATCTCCGGTGAGGCAGCCGGCGGCGGGGGTGGTGATCATGATGGGCGGTGGTTGAGTGACCGAGAAAAAGGGAAAGATGGAGAGAGAGTGTGTGTGTGTGTGTTGTGTGTTTGTAGTGAGAGAGAGATACATTAATTATGTAATTAACTCTAAAACTAATTAATAATGATAAAAGCAATAAATTAATGATTAAAAAATGATAAAAATATTACTTTAACTATTTTAATTACAAAATTGGTCCTTTACCCGCAAAAAGACCATATTACCCCTCTAACTAACGGTAGAAACCAACGGCGTAAGGGAAAGGGACCAATGGTGTAACAAATTCTTAAATAAAGGACTAAAATTGCAAGAATTTTGGCTAAAGGACCAATAGTGCAAAAGACGCTAATCTAAAAGGACGAAATTTGTAATTAACTCTATATATATATATATATATATATATATATATATATATATATATATATATGGGGAGGGTTCAAACGAGAACTGTTTTTCGTATGAGAACTGCGAGAACCAATCTCGGCCGTTCCTTGTATATGAGAAGTTCATGGATGGAGAGCGTGGAGGGGATCAAGTGTGGCAGGGTGCATGTGAGGAATTCATGGGTGGGCAATGACATTAAAGGAGGGGGAATTGGACGGCTCAGATTGGTTCTCGCAGTTCTCGTACGAAAAACAGTTCTCGTTTGAGATTTTGCCTATATATATATATATATATATATATATATATATTAATATGAAATAACAAGCTAATAGAAAACCGAAATTCCTCAAAACTATCTAACTTGCTTCTTGTAGCCCCCACCGTCTCTCCCAATTCTTTTTTTTTTTTTTTTGAGTTTCCAAATCGAGACTTTGCAAGCTAGCCACAATCGAGAGTTCAACATCGAGACACTAAATCGAGCAACAGTGTCAACTTCAATCCTATCGGGTTTTGTTTCTCTACAAGGCTCTCATCAAAAGAGTGATTTATTAATTATTATTGACGTGTTTATACCATTGTTTATTGTTTTATTATGAATATAAACATGTTCAAGAAAGAAAAAAAACTTCAAACAACATAAACTTACGGTACCTGTGACCCGAACTGTGGATACCCGCCTCTCATAGGGTACCCGCACAACAGGTACCCGTTGTTTGTGGGGCGGTTACGGTTCTTAAAATTAACTACCCGACCCGCAGTGGCGGTTTACGAAAAATCTACTACCCGCCTCGCCCTGCCCCGTGAATGCCCCTAGCTACAGGTAAAGTTGGTGCAGGGACCGAAATAGTCAAGGTGTAACTTTAAAAGGGTTGGTTATGGAAACTGTTGAACAACTTGAGGAGTTATGTTAGAAAAATTGAAGATAAATTGATGGTTCATACTGGTGTTTACCGGGGGTTGCAGATGAGTACTTGGCTTCGTTTTTTCAAGAAAGAATAGTCTCTCAAAAAGGAAGAGAACTGTGAAACTTTGTTCTTGCTTCTTAGTTCTCAGACTGTGATTGGCAACTATTGTGTATAGTTTATCCTATTGTGAATTTCTAACATGGTATCAGAGCCATGGGCTCATATCGTGATTTGCATTGCTGTTCTGCACTGTTCGTGATTTTTTTGCTCGTCTGTATCAGCCTAGGGCTTCCTCGTCGGAGCTTTCTTGCGTTAGGGCTGTTCCGTTACATAATTCTCGATATCAATTCTTGAAATCGATAGGTCTACACTGTGTTTGGGCTAGATCTTGGGAGCGTTCAAATTCCAGAATCGGTCTTTAATTTTGTGGGTTTATTCAAGCGTTTGTTGAAGAACTTGTTTGGTTTTCGATCTAGGGAACCCATTGGGACTCTGGATCGTGTGTGAATTCAAGCTTCCGCTGGTGATATCTGCTTGTGAATTGTCTTCGACGACCATCTGTAAGTGATTCTTGTTCTCATAGTACCTCCTCCGGTAAGATCCTGTGACGGACAGGGGTAAACTGCGTGTTTTACTCGTGAACTTGTATCAGATTGCAACGGAAGAAAAGTGTATGAGGAAGAAGAAGTATATGCTATGGGGCCAAAGTTTCTTTTCTTTCGATTCAAGAATCTGCTCTTCTAAAAATCAAAATACAAGATAACCCCTACTTAAGATAACTACTAGCTATAGAATAGGAACAACCTCCCATGACTCCACTAAACTAGAAAACAGGAAACTAATAGCCAACATGGCTTTTAATTCGGTCAACAGAAACATTAAATAAATAAAACAATAATCAACATGATAAAAAAAACAATAGACAACGTGACATATATTCTGGATTATACCAACAGTTTTACTGCCTCCCTTGTTGTTATCTGATCTTAATATTTATATTACTGTTAAGCAAGAACTCTCTGTTTCTTTCTTGTTTTTTTTTATGTGATTGTATTTTGTCTGTTATCATTTGTGTAGATGATTATCTTGTAGTTACATGGCTTCGTTTATAATATAAAATTTGATAAACTTCTTGTTTTGTCTTGTCTAGATTACCAGAGGGTTCTAGAATCCTTCTCTAAACAAAGTGTTAGTTTCTGTGATATTATAATTTTGTTCTTGTTGTGGTTTTGTGTCAACTTTGTGATTACTGTTAAGAAGTGGAAGGAACTCCAATTCTAACACTATTTTGTTATATGAGAATTGTAACATGAAGGGTCATACTATAGAGCGTTGTTTCAAAATCATTGGATACCCTGATAATTATAAGAAAAAGGAAAATAACCAAAATTATAACAAAAAGTTTTCTAATAATAGTGTTTTAAAAAACTCTGAAGCATCTTCTAGTGGTTCAGCTGGTCCTAAAGATTTACCTTTTACTCCGAAACAAATGTTGGTTTTAAAGAGTCTGATAAATGGGAAAGGTCCTCTTGAGGCTGTCGAGGCTAATATGGTGGGTAGTTCATGTTGTTTTAGTAGTTGTTATAGTTCTAACAGTTTTTTCCATAATGGAGGTTCTAATTTGGATAGGATACTTGATTCTGGTGCAAATCAGCACATGACTTTTTCTGGAAAAGGTTTGAATAATGTAGTTGATGTGTCTGATCTGAATTTAACAGTGGCACATCCAAATGGGACTAATACCAGAGTCACAAAAATCGAAGATTTTAAAATTTCAAGAAATGTGACCTTGTTCGATGTGCTAGTTGTACCAGAATATCATGTGAATTTATTGTCCGTTCATAAACTTGCTAGAGATAGCAAGTGCTTTGTAGGATTTGATGAATTCAATTGTTATATACAAGATTTGTCTCAAAAGATAACCTTGGAGACCGGTAGAGAGCAAGGTGGCTTGTATTTTTTTTTACTGTAAAAATAACTACAAAGGTCTTGTGTGCAATATAGCTAATGTCCGCTTACAATCTAAACGTCTCTGGCATACTAGGTTAGGACATCCAGCTGATCAAGCTTTAAATATTTTAAAAGATAAACTTCATTTTGGAAAGGAGTCCTTCATGCCTTGTGATATTTGTCACAAGGCGAAGCAAACTCGGGAACCGTTCCCTCTTAGCGAGGAAAAAACCAAGAGTCTAGGTGATGTTGTTCATTTAGATATTTGGTGTCCTTATAAAATAACTAGCAGTGAAAGTTATAGATATTTTCTAACCATTGTAGATGACTTTACAAGAGCTGTTTGGGTTTATTTTATGAAAACCAAATATGTGACGTTTGGTCATGTTTGTTCGTTTGTGAGCTTGGTTAGAAATCAGTTTGAAAAAACAGTTAAAATTTTCAGAAGTGATAATGGTACCGAGTTTGTAAATAATAAAATGAGTATCTTTTTCACTAAGGAAGGAATTGTTCATCAAATGAGTTGTGCTTATACTCCTCAACAAATGGAGTAGTTGAAAGAAAACATAGACCTTTGTTAAATGTTGCTAGGTCGCTTTTGTTTCAGGGGGGAATTCCTTTGAGGTGGTGGACTGAATGTATCTTGACTGCTTGTTATCTGATTAATAGAACCCCTTCCTCTGTTTTGAATGGGAAAACTCCTTATCATATGGTGTTTGGTTTTGGGCCTTCGTTAAATCATTTAAGGATTTTTGGATGTCTTTGTTTTGCAACAAATTTGAACAATTTAGATAAATTTGGGTCTAGAGCTGAAAATGTGTATTCATTGGGTACTCAAATTCTAAGAAAGGTTACAAGTTGTATAGTCTCAACTCAAAAATAGTTTTTTATTCAAGAGATGTGAAGTTTTATGAAAATGTTTTTCCTTTAGTCATGAGACAAGAGTTCGAGTCTGATGAATCGGAATTTAATAATAAAATAAATCACTTGAATTTTTTTGATACACCATATTTTTATGTTGAAGTTGCTAAAAAGATAAATGGCTGATGATAAAGGGGAAAGAAATTCTCAGGATGATGTTAGTAGTAGGTTTGAATTTGGCAGTTTGAATAAATCTACCAGTTCAGACTCATCAGTCAATTATAAAAATTTGAGGGAGACGGTTTCTCCTGAGGGTGCCTTTGATTTTTTAAATTCTGACGGTAACAATAATGGTCAAGATACAAGTTCTGATAGCTCAAACGAGACTAGTGTCTTTAGGAGGTCGACTAGGAATGCTAGTTTACCAAAAAGATTAGAAGATTTTGTGGTTGAAGGGAAGGTTAAATATCCGTTAAACAGGGTCGTTAACGATTCTAATCTTAGTTCTGAATTGTGTTGTTTTATAACGAATTTGAATAAAAGTGTAGAACCAAAAACCTTTTATGAGGCTTCTAAAGATCAGAACTAAATAGATGCTATGAATTTAGAATTTGAAGCGTTGCATAGGAATAAAACATGGGAAATTATGGATTTACCACCCGGTAGGAAAGCTATTGGGTGTAAATGGGTATATAAGATAAAATATAAGTCTACAGGAGAAATAGAGAGTGTAACGCCGTGGTTTCGAAAATTCACACTATTTTTTTTAAATCATCGCAGCAGAATATTAAAAAAAATAGTGTGAACCAAACAGTCAAAACTATTAACCAAACTTTATAAAAAAAACCACTACGTTACCACGCAGTCAAAACGTTTAAATAAAATGTTTCAAATCTCTCAAACACCCGTTAAAAATCCAACACAAGTTGGCTAAGAACAATAAATAGATTTAAACTACGCAATCATCTCTACCCAACAGCTCCACGCTCACCAGGCCTCTAACTCTTATGCTACCTGCACGAGTCAAGACACATTTCAAGAAACAAGTGTCAGCTTTCGCCTCGTGAGTCAGCAATAGGTATATAAAACCAATTAGTAAAACTGTTGATTAATAGGTTAGGTTATTCACACACAAGCCCAACCCTTATCTTGACCCACCCGCATGGCATCACTACCCCACATTGTCAAGTTTCGTCTTTTAACATCGTTTATACATCGTTACACATATTTATCATCGTTTCACATCGTATGCATCGTTTACATTAAACAATTCATCATAACAAGTCAATAACATCGTATACATATTTTCATCACTAAGCATCGCTAATCACATCGTATCCATCGCTCTTAGTTGGGGTCTATAATCATACATCGCTATCGTCACTACCCCAAAGACCAGCTGCGTGCCCGGCAACTGCTAGGGTTCCAAGGTCCGTCCGTGCTGGCATAGGTTCGCTACGCATGCCCGGCAAGTCTGGTACCGATCGGGGCGCAACTCCCTCTCGTACACAAACCCCCGTGGTCCGTCCGCTATAGCTACTCCGACATATGTCGTTTAGGTGGAAGTACAAACGGTGCCCCATCGCTATGCCCTTCTCCCACCAACGTGGTGTTATGCGCGTTGACCTCATCATCGTCGGTTATACACCACTCCAGTGTACAAGTACACCATGTGTTGTCGAGGTTGTCTAGAAAACCCGACAACTAAACATCGCTGTGCTAGCAAAAACCTAGAAGGCACACTACCCTACTAGGCATCATCGCTACATCTTAGGAGTATGTCTACCCCCACCAGCAAGGCATCAATAATCATAAAGCAATCATCACAATTCAATCATAAGCATTGTTAGAGTTCATCACATAGCATCGTTAAATAATTAATTAGATTTGTCGTGTTCGTCATAAAATATTTTCACACATTTACATCTGAAAAAGTCATCATAAACATCGTTAATCATTTCGAAAATGATTTTGTCTCCGTACTCGGTTTTAGAAAATACTGAACTCACCTGGGATTGCATGTAACACCGAGTAATCCGTACAACTCTACCGTGGCACCAAACACATAAAAATAACGCTACTAAGTAACACGAGATAAACCACGATCGTTAGAAAGGCTCCACACCAAGCCATCCTTGGTCTACACTTGATCTCAGTTCGCTAAATTCACCTAGCCAAGTTCAGTTCGCTAAGTAACCTAGCCAAGCTTCAGTTCGCTAAGTCACACTTCGCTAAGTCACCTATCGGTTCGCTAGGTTCAGTTCGCTGGGATCAGTTCGCTAGGTTCAGTTCGCTAGGATCAGTTCGCTAGGTTCAGTTCGCTAAGAATCACATGATTTAATCATCAAAGGTTCTATTTTTACAACTTAGATCAAACTCAAATCATCAATTAAAGTTCTAAAGATTTACACCTAGATCAATTCATGGATTAAAGCTTCAATACGAGAAACCCTAACATGCAATTGTCGTCTAATCACAGCCCCCCCAAACCCTCGACACTCACAAACAAACCAATCTAAATCAATACATTAGAGTTGCATCACTTACTTGATCAAGGAACCCTCGATTAAGCTCTTCGGTGGATCGATTCTCGTTGCTCCTCTTCTAGTCGATCGCAAGAATGCTCCTAGAGCTCTCTCTCGGTTTTAGAAACTGGCGTGAATGACTTGAAGGGCTGCCCCCTCACGTATTAAAACCCTAATACCTCATTATTTCCCTCTAATCACAAGTTAATCCCTCTAAAATCACCTAATTACACCTTTAGTCCTAAATTTTAGTTTTTATTTAAATCACTCATTTAATACATTCATAACGTTCTAATAATTCCAAACATGTACCGAAATTTCAAATCGCATTTAATGTTTAACTAACCTCGAGATATCCGGCCGTTACAATTCTCCCCCTCTTAAAATGATTCCGTCCCGGAATCCTCAAAATCAAATATCGTCCATCTCGGGGTTCGTTCGTTTATCATACGCACCATTTAATTCTTTTGTTTAACATTAACTCCTTCACGCATTCTATTCGTTTAATATCTAGGTTTAAGAATCATCACCTTGTAAATTAAGAAAACTATATGAATCTAGATTTATAACTCCGAAACCGAAAACCGTCAAATGTCAAGCAAATCAATCCACCAAAAAGAAGACAAGACTATTGACTATCTTAAATAACCGTCAATCAGAACTTTAAAATCCTATAAGCAATATATTAAAATCATAATCTATTGTTCCTGTTTGCTATCATATTATAAGCTCGAGCTGTCGTTTTAACCGGTTCTTTATTCTTTCCCTCCATAGCACCCCGAACCTTGGGTTTAGTGCACTCCGTACTAATGTGTCCCATCTCGCGACAATTGTAACATATAGGCTTGTCGCTTTTGCAATCCATTACTTTATGCCCCAGTTTCCCGCACCGACGGCAGCTCATAGTCTCTAAAGTGCATGGCCCACCGTGAATGGAATGACAGGTAGGACAATAGTTGGACTTTCCTTTCTGTTCTGCATTTTTGTTGTCGTTGTGATTTCCACCCGAGAATTTCTTCTTATTGGAGGACCCCGACAGTCCTTCCCACTTTCTCTTTTCTCCCTCCAAACCGCTTGCCTTTTCCTTCATTTTCAGGTCATGTTCAATCCTCAGCGCCTCGTCCATCGCGTCACCCAGATTAGTTCGCATCCCTACTGTCCCTTTATACTCATATGGAAAACCCTCCACGTACTGGTGCACTGTGGTTGCATCATCATAACAGTGTCTTTTAGCAAACTGCATCCGCTCATTGAAAGTTGCATTATACTTGGCAATAGACATATTGCCCTTCTTCAGATCAAGAAACTCTCGTTCAGCTCGCCGCCTAGCCCCTAGATTGCAGAATCGATTCTAGAGCTTCTCCTTAAATAAAATCCAGGTTAGGTTCTTCCTAGTCACTTCAGTCAAAGTAGCTTCGATAGAATCCCACCACTTAAGAGCTTCATTTTCCAGCACGCGGATTGCATAACTGACCCGCTGTACTTCAGTGAACCACCCCGAATTGTAGGTTTGTTCCATCTTTCGAATCTATCGTATACATTCGAGGGGGTCGGTCCCGCCCTCAAATTTAGGTGGTTTGCAATCCATGAACATCTTAAAGGAACTCCCCTTTTGAACGCCACTCCATAACATAGTGCCATAACCAGTTTGCACATCATTGGTAGCTCCTCCCTCAACATGAGTGTTAGGGATAGGTTTATCTTTCAGGATCCCCGCATCACGCATAGCCTGCTTTAGCTGGCTCAGCTCCACATCTTGTTGTTTCAAGGCATCATCCTTCTCTTTCAATACCCTCTCTAGCTCCGCAATACGTATCATACTGCTGGTGCTATGTGCGGTACGACTGCTATGCACCGATACAGTCCTCGGAGGAGTCGGAATACGCTGACTCTCCTATTCATCATCCTCATAGAGTCTGAACGACCCCTCAGCTGCCGCTTTTTCCCTTTGGTTGACCACTCGTCGTTGGGTACCTCTCCTCGTTTCAACCATTTTCTACAATAAAGTCAGGTAAGGGAAATCATCTAAAATCAGCATAGATAAAGAGCTACCTAACAAGCAACTCTCTCACACACTCCCCCACCCAGTCAACCAACTAGAGCTAAGCTGTGAGTCTAAGCACCGGCCTCAATACTCAGATCCCTCACAGCCTGGCTCTGATACCAACTTGTAATGCCGTGGTTTCGAAAATTCACACTATTTTTTTTAAATCATCGCAGCGGAATATTAAATAACATCATTAAATGCTAAACGGTTAAAAACCGTTAACCAAAATTTATCCAAAAAAAACCACGACGTTACCACGCAGTCAAAACGTTTAAATAAAATGTTCCAAATCTCTCAAACACCCGTTAAAAATCCACCACAAGTTGGCTAAGAACAATAAATAGATTTAAACTACGCAATCATCTCTACCCAGCAGCTCCCACGTTCACCAGGCCTCTAAATCCTATGCTACATGCACGAGTACGAGACACATTTCAAGAAACAAGAGTCAGCTTTCGCCTCGTGAGTCAGCAATAGGTATACAAAACCAATTAGTAAAACTGTTGATTAATAGGTTAGGTTATTCACACACAAGCCCAACCCTTATCTTGACCCACCCGCATGGCATCACTACCCCACATGGTCAAGTTTCATCTTTTAGCATCGTTTATACATCGTTACACATATTTATCATCGTTTCACATCGTATGCATCGTTTACATCAAACAATTCATCATAACAAGTCAATAACATCGTATACATATTTTCATCACTAAGCATCGCTAATCACATCGTATCCATCGCTCTTAGTTGGGGTCTATCATCATACATCACTATTGTCACTACCCAAAGACCAGCTGCGTGCCCGACAACCGCTAGGGTTCCAAGGTTCGTCAGTGCTGGCATAGGTTCGCTACGCGTGCCCGGAAAGTCTGGTACTGATCGGGGTGCGACTCCCTCTCATACACAAACCCCCGTGGTCCGTCCGCTATAGCTACTCCGACATATGTCGTTTAGGTGGAAGTACAAACGGTGCCCCATCGCTATGCCCTCATCCCACCAATGTGGTGTTATGCGCGTTGACCTCATCATCGTCGGTCATACACCACTCCAGTGTACAAGTACACCATGTGTTATCGAGGTTGTCTAGAAAACCCGACAACTAAACATCGCTGTGCTAGCAAAAACCTAGAAGACACACTACCCTACTAGGCATCATCGCTACATCTTAGGAGTATGTATACCCCCACCCGCAAGGCATCAATAATCATAAAGCAATCATCACAATTCAATCATAAGCATTGTTAGAGTTCATCACATAGCATCGTTAAATAATTAATTAGATTTGTCGTGTTCGTCATAAAATATTTTCACACATTTACATCTGAAAAAGTCATCATAAACATCGTTAATCATTTCGAAAATGATTTTGTCTCCGTACTCGGTTTTAGAAAATACTGAACTCACCTGGGATTGCATGTAACACCGAGTAATCCGTACAACTCTACCGTGGCACCAAACACATAAAAATAACGCTACTAAGTAAACACGAAATGGATACGCGAAAGTAACACGAGATAAACCACGATTGTTAGAAAGGCTCCACACCAAGCCATCCTTGGTCTACACTTGATCTCAGTTCGCTAAATTCACCTAGCCAAGTTCAGTTCGCTAAGTAACCTAGCCAAGCTTCAGTTCGCTAAGTCACACTTCGCTAAGTCACCTATCGGTTCGCTAGGTTCAGTTCGCTAGGATCTAGGATCAGTTCGCTAGGATCAGTTCGCTAGGTTCAGTTCGCTAGGATCAGTTCGCTAGGTTATTTGACGAACGCAAACTCTCCCCCAAGCAGTCGACGCACATGAAACAGAAAGCAACAATCGAACGATGTTCAAGTCCTCTAATCACATGATTTAATCATCAAAGGTTCTATTTTTACAACTTAGATCAAACTCAAATCATCAATTAAAGTTCTAAAGATTTACACCTAGATCAATTCATGGATTAAAGCTTCATACGAGAAACCCTAACATGCAATTGTCGACTAATCACAGCCCCCCCAAACCATCGACACTCACAAATAAACCAATCTAAATCACTCCATTAGAGTTGCATCACTTACTTGATCAAGGAACCCTCGATTAAGCTCTTCGGTGGATCGATTCTCGTTGCTCCTCTTCTAGTCGATCGCAAGAATGCTCCTAGAGCTCTCTCTCAGTTTTAGAAACTGGCGTGAATGACTTGAAGGGCTGCCCCCTCACGTATTAAAACCCTAATACCTCATTACTTCCCTCTAATCACAAGTTAATCCCTCTAAAATCACCTAATTACACTTTTAGTCCTAAATTTTAGTTTTTATTTAAATCACTCATTTAATACATTCATAACGTTCATATAATTCCAAACAAGTAACGAAATTTCAAATCGCATTTAATGTTTAACTAACCTCGAGATATCCGGTCGTTACAGAGAGGTATAAAGCAAGACTAGTAGCCAAAGGTTATGCTCAAAGAGAGGGTATTGATTTCGAAGAAACGTTTTCGCCTGTTGTAAAAATGGTTACAGTGAGATGTTTGATAAACTTGGATGTTTGATAAACTTGGCTGTAAATAATAATTGGCCTTTGTTTCAGTTGGACATAAATAATGCTTTTTCGTATGGAGATTTAAAAGAAGTATATATGTCTTTGTCCAAAGGTTATTATGATAAATCTAGTGATAAAGTTTGTAAACTAGTGAAATCTTTGTATGGGCTTAAACAAGCTCCTCGACAGTGGAATGAAAAATTGACAAAATGTTTGATTGAAAATGGGTTTGTTCATAGTTTGTGTGACTATTCTTTGTTTACTAAGAAAAAAGACAAGTTTTTTATTGCTTTGCTTGTATATGTCGATGATATAGTGATTACTGGGAATGATGTAGAAATTAAAAAGTAAAAGTGTTTTTAAGCTCGAAGTTTTTATCAAAGAACTAGGTGATTTGAAATATTTTTTAGGAAATGAGGTTCTTAGAACGTCTAATGGGGTTTGTATGTCTCAAAGAAAGTACTGTTTGGAACTTCTAAATGATTTTGGTTTTCTTGGGTGTAAGCCGTTAGATACCCCTATGGAAATAAAATCGTCAATTCCAATGGGTGGTTCAAATTCAAAGATATTATCCAACATTTCTGTTTATCAAAGGTTAATAGGGAAATTGATTTATTTGACATTAACTAGGCCTGATGTAAGTTACTCTGTACATGCTTTAAGTTAGTATATGCATGCTCCAACAGAAGAACACTTAAAGCTTGCTTTCAGAGTTTTGAGGTATTTGAAAAATGCCCTTGGTAAGGGTATTCACATAGAACGAGGTCAGTTTCCTATACTTTCTGCTTATGTTGATGCTGATTGGGGAAAGTGTTTGACTTCTAGAAAATCTGTAAGTGGTTTTTGTGTTTTCCTTGGTAATTATCTTGTTTCATGGAAAAGTAAGAAACAGTCCACTGTTTCACGGTCTTCTGCAGAATCAGAATATCGTGCAATGGCTTTAGTAACGTGTGAACTTATGTGGGTTTTAAAGTTACTTACTGATCTAGGTTTAGAACAGTTAACGCCTATTAATATTTATTTTGATAATAATTCTGCTATTCAAATGGCAAATAATCCTGTTTTTCACGAACGGCCTAAGCACTTAGAAACTGATTTGTATTTTATAAGAGAAAAAGTGAGTGCAAGGGTTATTAAAACAATTAAGGTCGATTCTGTTAGAAATGTTGTTTGATTTGTTTTTGTAATGAACTGAAGTATGAATTGTTTGATTTGTTTCAGACTAATGAACTGAAGTTATTAAAACAATTAAGGCTGATATTTTTACCAAAAGGTTTTGTAAGAGACTAAGAGTCAGCATAAATTGCTGTGTAATGAACTGAAGTTGTTTGATTTGTTTCAGACTAATAATGAGGGGGGTGTTAAAATATTGAGTTTATTCTTCAATTTTAGTCTGAAAGTTTAAGGCTTTCTAATTTAAATTAATGTTGGTGCTACAGGTAAAGACGTTGTAGGGACTGAAATAGTCAAGGTGTAACTTTCAAAGGGTTGGTCATGGAAAGTGTTGAGCAACATGAGGGCTATGTTAGAAAAATTGAAGATAAATTGATGGTGCATACTGGTGTTTACAGGGGATTGCAGATGGTACTTGGCTTCGTTTTTTCAAGAAAGTAAGGAAGAGAACTGTGAAACTTTGTTCTTGCTTCTTAGTGTTGAAATATCAATCTTTACATGGAAATATTTTGGGAATTAATTATTTATAAAGTTTGTGGGTTTGTGTAGCATTGTAGCTTGGAGGATATAAAGAGGAGCAAAAAGAAAGCTGGAGGGGCAGTAATGTAAAGCTGATAGAAGTTGGGCCTAAAGTGTAAAAGTTTCTATTCTTGAGGGGTCATAGATGGGAGTTGCTTTGCGGTGCTATTTGAAATAAAAAGTGATTTGGGGTCTGAAGGTTGACAACTACAGATCTTATTTCCCTCTTCCACATGCCTTTAGAGCTGATAGTTCAAGATCATCTTCTTGGTGGTTCTTGGTGATCTAGTTTTGATTCTTTTGACAAAATTGATACGAAATTGGTACTGGAGTAGGTATTCAGATTGATTTTCTCTCTTATCTGTTTTTGGTTTCATTTCAGTGTTCCGCATTGTGTGTTCTGATTCACACGTCGTGATTCAGTGTATACTCTGTTGTTATTGTTGGATTCGAGACTTTTTAACACTTAGTTCTCAGATTGTGATTGGCAACTATTGTGTACGAGTTTAATAGCCAGTTTTCTTAAAATTGTTCTTCATCATTTTGGTGATAGATTGATTACAGATTTTACGTCTTTAATTGGAGGTCATTTTTAATTGATAGTTGTCGGAAGTTAATTGGCTCGACACATATGCAACAATCACCATGCGTGCGGGTTTGTGCCACATAGTCAGGTTAACTCATTACGAAATAAACAGTATATATGATATTTTAAAACAAGTAGCTAGCTATGTCTTCTTATGAGGATTCAAGTATCACAAAGCCCGCCTATATTTTAATGCTCGCTTTTGTTTCAAAACTCACATACTGGTATGAGGCATACAAGTGGGAGCTAGCCAATTAATGAAGACGAAAATTAGATTGTAATTATACTTAGTTTTATATAGAACCTCCCTTAAACATAGAATCTAAAGAATCATCCTGGAGATGACACGTTGTATATTGTTTAGTGGCAAAAATGGAAGAAATAATCACGCTGCTTATCGCCCCCTCCACCATCAACCTTTAAAAAAACTCATTTAACTTTAAATGATCATAACTCGTTCGTTTTTAAGAATTTTAGCAAAAATCGTTACATTCAGTTTTTCGTCCTCTTTCAAACAAGATCAGACTTGATATATTTCGAATTTTTTTTTTGAAAAAGCAAAGTTTGCATTTTGATCGAGTTGGGTTTCATTCTAAAATGCAAAATGAAAAAAATTGAAAAATGCAAATTATGAACATGCAAGTCATGCAGATGCTTCCAAAATGCAAATTATGAGCATGCAGGTCATGCAAAGGCTTCCAAAATGCAAATTATAAAAATGCAAAATGCAAACCCAAAATGATTCAATAAAAATGCAGCCCAAAATGCAAAACTACATATTCAAACCCAAAATGTAAAATCCGTATACAACACTACAATGCAGCCCAAAATGCAAACAAAATTTGCATTTTCAAGAAAAATATGGGAAGAGTGGTCTTGTTTGAAAGAGGATTAATAACACAAAAGATTGGTATGATTTTTGTTTAAATTCATAAAATTTAAAATTTATGACAATTTAAAGTTTTGAGTGGTATTTTTTTTACGTGGGTTTGTTGTGGGGGGGGGGGGGGATTTTCCATGTTTGTCATTTTAGTTATTAATTAATACATCATAATACAATTATGCCATCTTTAAATCTCATCAATTGATTTTGATGATCCAATGATCCAGATTGTTTGTTTAGGTTCTTTGTTTAAAGCTAGGTTTTTTATTGATGTTATTTCTATATATATTTTTATTGGTGTACCAAGAATTTACTTTAATTTTAATTATTTTTTACGTTTTTGTTTATTGTTAATTATGTTTTGTACAAAAATATTTAATTAAAAACATATTATTTATTTAAATATATTTAGAATGAGAAGTTTTTGCTTTTCAATTAAATTTTGTGAAGTAACTACCCACGGTAGTTTTAGTAGGGCTAATTTATAGCTAGTTTATATAAGGGTTTAGTACACCAAAATGTATTCAAGTTGTCACCTTTTGCTATTGTGTGTACTGAACTTTTAAAGTTACCTTTTAATGTATCAAATTTACAAAACTTACCATTTAATATATCCAACCTAATATAGCATGTTACATGCTGACATGGCGCCAGTTTGGTTGATGTGGCAGTGACATGGCTGTTGACATGCCTTTTTTTATTTAAAAATAATTATAAACAAATAAATAATAGTAATAATAATAATAAATAAATATTGATTTTTTGGGTTTCTTCATCCGGTGCGATCTTCATCGAGAGAGAGAGAGAGAGAGAGAGAGGGGGGGGCTATAGACGTGGGTTTCGACCTTCATCGAGGGTATCGATCTCCATTAGAGCCTCATCAATTTAGGGTATCGATATCCATCGATGGTTTTGCTTCATCTTCAGAGTTTAATCGGAGCTCCATCGCTGGTATCGATCTCTATTAAAGCTCCATCGATTTAGGGTATTGATCTTTATGGTTCTTGAGGGTTCCGTTCGAAAGGGTTCATGGTTACCAACATAAGAATGTGTGACTCCATCTCCGTCGATTTAGGTTTCCATTCGAAAGGGTTCTACGACCGAGACCTAGGGATTCAGTTCATAAGCATAAAGATCTACGGCTCCAGATCCACTTCTTCTCCAAAGGTATGTGATTATTGGTTCAGTTTTAGGGTTCTTTTTCTTCATGTTCGGTTTTAGGGTTCTTCGATTTTAGGGTTCTTGTTCGTTTCTTGAAACCAGATTTGGGTTTTTTATTATTCATTGTTTCGTTTTTAGGTCTTATTGATCGTACATGTAATCTGCTTCATCGTCGAGGCCTTCTTCTGATTTTTGATGAACTATATCTGATTTTACATGTAATCTTTGTTTGGTTCGGTTCTTGAAACCAGATCTGATTTTTTATTTGGATTGTGCGATGAACCCTGATTAGTTTGGTTATGCTTAACTTCACAATTCATCTTGTGCTTCATCTTTATCTAAGGTTTCATACATAATATTGTTTTGTTTCGCTTCACAATTCACATATAATTTTGTTTTACATATTAGTCTAGGTGATCGAATGTTCTTCCATTGTTGACTGATATGAGCATTCTTACATATGAGTGTAGTTTTAGTCCAAATATGAGCATTCTTCAAGATCTTCAAACTACTTTAAGTTTTTATTTTTATTTCTAAAAATGATAATAATATACTGATGTGGCAATTAGAAATAAATAAAAAATAAAAAAAATTACTTGTTACCTAATGTATAGGTTACAAGATACATTAAATGGTAAGTTTAGAAGGTTAGATACATTAAATGGTAAGTTTTAAAGTTCAGTACACACAATAGGAAAATGTGACAACTTGGATACATTTTGATGTACTAAACCCTTTATATAACATGTCGTTTTTAAAAGTGTGCAATTTCCCACTTCAGCGACAAACTTTGTAAAGCTGCAATCTTTTAATGACGACATGTTATAGGGTACCTCTAACTAAGGCTGAAAATTTATGTCGGGTTCGTGTAATTGAGTTCGTGCGTTCGGGTTCGGATCAGTTTTGTGTCGACCTAATTCCGACCCATTTATTTTCGTGTCACATTCGGATCGTGCCACTTTTTTCATGTCGGATTCGGGTCGTGTTTCGTGTCGAACCATTTTGGTCAAATGTATTTGACGAGTATTTTTTTATATAAGATTTTCCAATACGGTTTTCAGTTATGGATTTCAAATACCATTTTTAGTTACGGTTTTTGGTTACGGGTTTTAAATACCGTTTTCAATTACGGGTTTTGAATACCGTTTTCAATTACGGTTTCGAATATTCAATTGCGGTTTTCGATTACGGTATTCAAATTCGGTTTTCGAGTACGATTTCCGTTATAAAATTTTCGAATTCCTTGTGTGTCTCCTATTTTCTCTACTAACTAGTGTATAAACCACGGATTGAAATATCGAATACCAAGACAATTTAGTAACTTTAATACAAAAGTATTAACTAGTAAACAAACCATTGATTAAAATAACCTAAAGGAAATTATCCAAATTCAAAGAGACAAGTTTTCTTTTCGTCTTTACCATTGTATTCTCATATTCAAGCAATGATGTAATATTATTTAGGTTTAAATATTTTATTATTTTTTTATGTTTTTAGATTTTATAGTGTTTTGTACTTTTGTTTATCGGATATTATTATCTAAGATGTCACTCTCTTATTTGAATTCACAATCTCTTTTTTGAAATTTTAATTTTAAGTATTACAGAAAATTTTATAATATTTAGTTTTACCCTTATACGGGTCACTTTCGGGTTGTCGGGTTGACCATAACCCGACCCATTTATTTTCATGTAAACTTCGTGTCGACCTGCTTTTGACCCATTTCGGGTTCGTGTCACTTTTTTTCGTGTCAGGTTCGGGTCGTGTTTTGGATCGGGAAAGGAATTACGAGCCTTACCACCTTGTAGTGACCAGATATTTGTTCGACAACAAAAGTCAATCCGTCAATTTTCTTGTAGTAAATTTGTTGGGTAAGTGATATGTTCGTTTTTATGTGAAAAATGAGTTTTTGTGAGTTAGACCATGTTCATCGGATGTGAACAGCATTAGGTAGCTGGTTCACCATCTAAGCCGTCCAATTCCCCCTCTTTCAATGTCATTGCCCACCCATATATATATATATATATATATATATATATATATATATATATAGACAAAAGTTCATGCGAGAACTGTTGTTAGCGCGAGAACCGCGAGAACCAATCTAAGCCGTTCAATTCCCCCTCCTTCAATGTCATTGACTACCCATGAATTCCTCACATGCACCCTGCCACACTTTATCCCTCTACGCTCTCCATCCATGATACTTCCCATATCCAAGGAATGGCTGAGATTGGTTCTCGCGGTTCTCGCACTAACAACAGTTCTCGCATGAACCTTCCCCTATATATATATATATATATATATATAATATATATATATATATATATATATATATATATATATATATATATATATATATATATATATATATATAGGTAGAAGTTCCATTGAGAACCATTTTTAGTGCGAGAACCGCGAGAACCAATCTAAGCCGTCCAATTTCCCCTCTTTCAATGTCATTATCCACCCACGAATTCCTCACATACACCCCGCCACACTTGATCCCACACACTCTCCATCCATGAATTCCACTTATCAAATCAACGGCTAAGATTGGTTCTCACGGTTCTCGCACTAAAATCGGTTCTATAT
The DNA here is from genome assembly GCA_947179395.2 of Pulicaria dysenterica. NCBI lineage: Eukaryota > Viridiplantae > Streptophyta > Magnoliopsida > Asterales > Asteraceae > Pulicaria > Pulicaria dysenterica. The sequence continues at coordinate 86,255,081 of OX359288.1, forward strand.
ATATATATATATATATATATATATATATATATATATATATATATATATATAGGGGAGGGTTCATGCGAGAACCGTTGTTAGTACGAGAACCGCGAGAACCAATCTCGGCCGTTCCTTGGATGTGGGAAGTTCATGGATGGAGAGCGTGTAGGGGATCAAGTGTGGCAGGGTGCATGTGAAGAATTCATGGGTGGGCAATGACATTAAAGGAGGGGGAATTGGACGGCTGAGATTGGTTCTCGCAGTTCTCGTACGTAAAACAGTTCTCGTTTGAACTTTTGCCTATATATATATATATATATATATATATAGGTGTGGATTGAAAAGGGTTGGATGTGGGGATTTATGGGTTAGAGATGGTTAGAGGTGGAAGATGATGTGGTTGCTCATGTGGTAGTGGAAAACCCTATTAAAGTCCATTATGGATGCTGATGGTCTTGCAGTTATGAAAAGTATCACGTCTTTTCTGTGGTTTTGGATCTTTTGGAACAAGTTCGAGTAGTCCACACCCGAGGGATGCGGGGGGTACTTATTAAAGCCGGAATTGAACTACATAATCATTGCGTACGTATACAATCGGTAATGGGATGTTAACAAGATTTTGGTCAGATGTATATATGGTTTGCGGACTCGCCCTTATAAATTTTATTTCCTATAGCTCATGGTAGTGTGTCAAATAAAAATATTTTGGTAGGGGAGTCGGGGTATTGGGTGGGGGATTCTTTGTTCTGGAATATTGATATACAAGGGATAAAGAGCTGCGCTAGAAGAAGCGAGTCTGAATTACAAAGCCTGGTCGCGCGCTGCTTTCAACATTGCTTCATTACTATCCAACGTGGACAAGTGTTCTTGGCTCATGAACAAAGACTATTTCTATTGTGTAGGTCAAGTGAGATTGTGAGAAGACTGGTACGTACTTTCGGGAAAGTTGCAGATCAAGGAATTACAGGGTACTTACTATCGCGTGGACAGCTCTGATCAAAATCGGTTACCTGTTTGGTCTAAGCTAATTGTAAGAGGCGTCGACATCCCTTCTATATTATGTCCATCTTGCGAGATCACGTGTCGGAGATTGTACGCCAACCATGTTCTTGTCAACTCCTCGAAAACAATTAATGAACATGGGATGAGATACATGATTGGTGGAATTTGCGGCTCAAATCAATGTTTGGGAGGAAATTATGAGAATTACAGGGTACTTACTATGGAGAAGACGTGATCAACTAGTATTTGGTGGTAAGAAAAAGGACTTGGAAAACCATCATTCTTAATATCAAACTTTCATTCTTTCAATGGCTCAAACTCTCACGTGGATACACCCACAAGAAAGAAAAGAAAACGCAGCTGCTGTTGCTTGTTCTTGGAGAAGAGATTCAAGAAATTAAACCATTAGATCTTCAAGGAATCATTGTGCCAACAATTATTCCATCCCCATCTTCATCCTTGTAAGTAATCTTCCTTGTGTTCATAGTTGTGGTTAGTTTTAGGTTAATGGGCCAAATTCGAATTAGTAACAAAGAAATGGTTTTTGATGTTTTAATCTGTTTTTACAACTTATATAGTCTGTGATCATTCCAACTTTAAGAATGGAAGTGTTGAATTTTTAGTGGAATTGTTGAAGATGTTTAAATGGGTCATCTAAGTTAAAATTTTGATTTGAATGTGTACTGGTCCTATCTTGGTGCCTCAAATTGGTTTCCTACAATTTAGAAGCTGAAATGAATCCAAATCAGTAGCCATTTGGTGGAATTGATGGAATTTGATAGAAACCCCAGGGTCAAAAATGGTCAAAACCATATATTGTAGAATTGGATGTTTGAATAAGTAATATACATGCTTGTAACCTGTTTTAATACCAAATGACTAGAAAATATTGGAAATCGATTTGGACATATATGGGGTCGATTTGGTAAATATGTCGGAAATACAATTAGTTTGACTTTTGTTGACTTTGGTCATCTTTTCGAGTTTTGACCACAAAATTTGTGGTTCTGCTCTTCATGATGAGTGGAATAATCTTTGTTTAGAAAACTTTCTCCAAAAACGCCGTTTGGTGTCGATCCGTTAGAGTTAAAATCGTGAATTTTTGACACGTTTAGTCTATAAAAAACTTTATACATAGTTTCAGAGTTTTGGACAGATTTATTAGACCGCTATTTATAGACTAAACGCGGTTGGTGGACCGCTATTCACTCACCGACCAGCATAGTTGGTTGTATATGATACCCTAGTTAAGGTCGGTGAGCTGCATTAACTATCCCGCGAGATATGACACCTACTAATCATTTCAGCACTCTATTATGTGTCAGGATAGCATTGTTTGCTTATTCCTATGTTGTGGTATACTATATTGATACTTTGTGCTCACTAGCTATTCATAGCTAACATCATGTTGTTTTTTTCTCATGCACAGGAAAGGATTAGGTGGCCTGTGAGGACTAGTTACGTTGTGCTGGCATGTACTTAGCTTTTGGTAAGCTGATGTAACCCCGCTTGATCCTATACTTGACAAATTTTGATTTGTGTGTTATGATAGCAAAGTCCTTGTTTTAAAATATGTAATAATTTGTAGTTTTCAATCTAAAATTTCGCTGCTTGTTTTGGGATTGATTTATTAATTAACATGTTATGGAAACATTCATTTTCCGAATGGACCCACGTAGTTTAAAAACTTGAACTTTTACTAGCTTTATTGCATTTAAACAACGGTGTTACCTAGACTTCTTCTTTTGATTCTCCATGTAGAAATACTGACTTTACATCCGGATGGTGTACTTCCATTTGCTATGTGTTGCCAGTGCCAATATCAAATGTACTGTCTCAATTCGTGCTACTGTCTCAATTCGTGCTACTGGTGCAAATACTGATAGATTTGTGTGTATAGCCGGCGAACCCTGATGTCACGTCCAACGTCATATGGCACTCAAGGGCACACATGTGAGGGCAAATTACCCGAGAAGTAATACAACCACTTTCGGGAAAAAGGATTTATAATGTTATAAATCTTTAATCTTAAGTTATGGTTTTAACATACGTAGAAGAGATTATTACCAAGTTATTTAATTCACAAGAATATATATATATATATATATATATATTTATTAGTTAAATAAATATATATTGTTAATTAGTTATATTCAAGGTTAATAACTTAAGTTTAAATTATTAGTTTTGGATAAGGATTAATTAAGAATTAATAAAAGAAGATTATAAATATAAAATAACTGACAAACTCTTATCCTACATTGTTTACTGTTCATTGCAGGGTTTTTCTAATATGCGCTTTTCTACATAATATATTTATTATTTGCATAGTTTTAACTAACATATTGGCTAGTAGAGTTGGGTAAATTTGTATCTTCTTTTCTCAAAGGTCATGAGTTCGATCTGCTTAGTCTGCGCCTGTGCCTTCTTTCCCCATTTTTTTTATTTTTTATTTATTTCCCTTTTAGCTTTTTCTTTCTCCTCTTTTTCTTTTCCACCCCCTCTTATTTCCAGTATATTCTATTTTTTGCTTCAACTTCTCATTTTTTAATAAGACGTTACTTATTTAGTACAAATGTATTCTTAGTTTATTTTTTATGGTTTTTATAATATATAGATTTAAAACTCAATAAGAATTGTGTAAGCCGTAAATTTAGAAAATAATTGCGTTGTAATGATAAATTATAATGATGATAAATTTAGTTATTCATTATGATTTATTAAATGTCTATTTTAAATGGTTTTCGTTTAATAAATTTCAGCATGCACTTTGTATTTTATGAGGTTTTTAATATATTTATAATAATTTCATCTTATTTTTTTCCTTTTTTTTAAATCGTAATGTTATAGATGGTGTAAAATATTATTTAAACGTGAAATCTTAAAAAAAACCTCTATATATGTCTTTGAAACAAAAAATAAAATTATAAACACTTTTTTAAACCTGTTTCGTAAAAAAACCATTAATGCTATAAATTTAATGAATTATCTTTAAAAACGTAGAATGTTTTGAAAAAATTGTCCAAATACATTAATAAAAAGAAAGATAAACAACGATTAGTAGTTTACTAACATAAAATTTAGTATCACATCTCATTTATAAATAGTTTTATAAATTGACAAGTATTACTTTTAAACTTATGAATTTAATAACTTCTGTAAGTATGTAAATATAGAATATAGTAAATACATGAATAGCGAAAGAGAACTGTTAGTTTTAACTTCCGTAAGTATATATATATGTTAGTTTTAAGGGGATGATTCAAAAGAGAACTGTTTTTCGTACGAGAACTGCGAGAACCAATCTTAGCCGTTGATTTGATAAAGTGGAATTCATGGATGTGGAGCGTGAGGGGATCAAGTGTGGCAGAGTGCATGTGAAGAATTCATGGGTGTGCAATGACATTAAGAGAGGGGGGAATTGGATGGCTCAAATTGGTTCTCGCAGTTCTCGTATGAAAAACAGTTTTCGTTTGAACTTTTACCTTAGTTTTAATTTATTAATTATTATTATAAAGATAACTTGGAGATTAAGTAATTCAAAATTAAGATAAGGAAATATTTGAATGTTTCCTAATCTAATCCTAATCCTATTTTAGTATAAATAGGGATTAAGGGTTAATATTTTTGGTGTTAAAAAATTCTAAGTTTTAGAAAAGAAAAACTCTCCCCCTTCTCCCTCTATAGTGTTTTGCCAAGAACACCAAGGCCAACCCGAGATCGGTTTTGGTTCAACATCGAGCTACGGTGTGTTGAGTTCGTGGTTGCCAACCTTTCTAGCGGCCGAGTCTCGTCTTGCCTCATCACGGGTGGACTATTCTTGAGCAATCCAAGGTAAATCAAAGGTGTAGTATATATATATATATATATATATATATATATATATATATATATATATATATATATATATATATATATATATATATATATATATATATATATATATATATGTGTGTGTTTTCTTGGATGAAGAATAATATGAATGTTCTTGTTTATATTATATTGTTCATATTATTGTTATTACTATACATACATGTGTCGATATATATATATATATATATATATATATTTGTGATTAAACCATGATCCTAACCCCTTTGGGTTTAGGGGTGTTGATCCTCAAGTATACAACAAAAATTGTCATTATTCACGTTTTTTATCTCAAGCTACATGAAAACGCGAAGATTATTTTATGGTAGTCACAGTTTTAAAGGCGTAAATTTTTTACACATTTATATATGTAAGAAAGATTAAAAAATTTACATGTATAACTACGTAAAAAAACATTCACTTATACGCGTGTGCATGAAATTATATATTTTTCTTCACGTGTTTAAGCGTGATAAAATTTGAAATTCAATCACATTTTAAAATCTGAATAAGAAATATATTTTATCACGTTTCAAAGTGTGATTAATTACATTTTTCATGATAAAAAACATAGTCCTGAAATTTTAATATTCAATCACATGTTATTCAGTATACAATCACATGTGATTGTAAAAACATCAAATGTGAATTACGAAAATGCGACTCCGCTCAAAATTTTAAAATTCAATCTGGACAGGCTAATCCAAAGGCTAAAATTAGTCCTTCAGGACTATGGTTTAAGTATGGACTATATTGAACATTTCTCTATATGAGAAATTGTAAACCTAAATTTATGTTTTATGTTATTGTACTAGTTATTAGTTACATATTTAGAATTGTTATTTGTGAATTTGATAAATGCAAGCTATAACAACCAACCTAAGCCATGATAATACTGTATGTAACACACTAACACTTCTTTGATGGAGTTCTAATTGTTCTAAGATAAGTTTCACCTTATGATCATAAAAACAAGTTAGTTACAGGGAAGCAATATTTGTTGGGTGGTTTATTGTAATTAGTGATGTGTGTATTAGCTAGGCTTTCATGATCTAATTAATGAATAGGAAATGAGATTCAAGTGCTCAGAAATCTAAATTCCGTGAATCTAAGTGTGAACTCCCCTGAATCCTTAGTTTTTATGATTTTGAATTGGCTGCACCTTTAAAGGGGCCATTTTAATAGAATAGAGCTAGTTCACTGCTGCACCCTGGTCCTCCTGTTAGCCATTTAACCACAAGGTCGGTTTTCGTATTTCTTGATTCGAAGAAAAAGTAGAACATCCTGCACAACCAAGTTTAAATTTAAAGTTACTTTTCAGTTCATTTGACTTCAAGTTTATATTTTTAGATACATAAATCTTTTTTCTTTCAAACCCACAACTAAATGTCACCAAGAAGTAAATCTTTTTTCTTTTTTCATTTGTGTTGTAGCAAGAATCAAGATCACTTCTTGCAAGCTAGAGTGTGGCATTTTCACAAGAATTAGTGATGGCTCTGTTTGAGTTGATAGAAGCCCCTGCTAACATTAAAGAACACCAATGGCATATATATAAAAACAATCTTAGATCATCAACATCTCACGTATTAGTTTTAAATTTTCTCTTACGACATACTTTTTTACTTGCATGTCTTATGTTTGATTGAAATGTAGAAATCATCACAATTTGGGAAGAAGGCAAGACATGACCAAATGCATGTTCACACACGACTGGTGCAATTAGTTATGCACTAATTAGGACGAATTTGTGAGTTTTCAGTTATGAAAATTTAATCTTATACTTCCGTTATTGTTATAATATCTTTAACGCATTTATCTTTAAACTACATAAATCAAAAAACAAAAGAGAGGCTAATGAAGTTGAGTTCTTCGAAGTGTGTCATCTAACGAAAGACGGTTAGTATGTTAAGAACACATCAAGGGATTTCATGGTATAAACTTCTTCTTAACTTCAGTAATTGTAAATGAGGTATAATTATTTGGGTCAAAATATGTTTTATACTCGTATTATGACATGGATTATAAGCTTGAATATTTTCCTCTTTTGCCTTGAGAAATTCATAAGTTGACAATTTCACAAAGAAAGTTGATCAATGGTAAAAATTGAATATTATTAAATGAACTCCGTGTCTTTCACCTTACAAAGACACCTTGATCACCTTCGATTCTTTGAGATCTAGTGCTAGTAAACTCCACTATTGTTTTTTTTTAACTTCAAACTTCATACCATTAAACAATCAAGAGTTCACAAACCAAGACACCATTAGTACATAAGCAGAGGCGATCAACAATCGCATGAAATGGTGAACACACTACACTTACAACACACGATGAGAACATGAAGCAAGATCAAAACAGTCACACATGTTACAGTGAATACGTATATGAAACAATAAATTGAAGCTTCCTCAATTAATTCGTGGCATCCCATTGATCGAAATCTGGATAGCCCATGCAGCGATCAAACAGTACACCCACGCAGCTAGTTCAGTGATTACGTATGAAACCAAGGCACACCCTGGGTAGGGTATACTTCTCCATTCGTCATTCGCATTGCACAGTAGTCGCAGTACACAACAGAGAGCCTTTCGCAAAATCAAGACCAAGCAAAGTAGATCTGTCCGTTCAGCACAAGTAAAAACTAGTACCACAACCTGATCTTTAGGATGGAACATAGAGAAACATCAGTATTAAAATGAAAATGGCAATGAATCCCATCCCATCCCATCAGTTTTATCCTAACCAAAAGCAAAACAGTCAGTGTTGTTTATTGCAACTCACACATATAAGACAGGGAAATAGGCAAACACTGACCAAAAGACTCTGGGCACAAAAGGGTATACTATGTAACAAGGAAAAGGATAACAGAGAGAACTCTTCCCCCTCTCAACAGGATGCTAAAATGACACCATCTACCATACCTAACTATATCAAAAAACTCAGTGGCTCGAGGGTTATGAAAGGTAAGAGGAACCCGTCAACATCCATCCTCCCTCCTAAGTCCTAACCTCCATGCACCAAATACACACCATTGCACCCCCTTTTATCTCCGACTCCTAGCACGGCCACCCCCTACACCTGGCCACTACCCAATACTTTTTACTCCAGCCCACCCAATCTGTTAGAGTTTGTAATGGTGTTTTAATCTTCTGTTAGCAATTAATACATAGGTTTATATATTGTAAATAATAATTAGCTTGTAAATAAGTTTGGTTGGGTCAAAGTCATGTGCTGGTTACCGTTTGGCAAACCACCAACCGAACAAAAGACTGTTGTTACAGTTATATGCGATGGTTTTGGCGGCAAAAACCGCCAACCATCATCTATATATATGTGTGAAGAACAAATGTAAAGGCATTTGATTCCGGTATCAAATATATGTTCTTATCTTTCTGTTTATTGTTATTATACATTTGTTAATATAAACCAACTGTGAGAATGAGGGATTCACGAATTGATCATGAAGATCATAGGAGGAATCGATTCAAAACATGGTATCAGAGCCGATGGCTCAGACAATCTGTGGGAAACGATGGAAGACAGAATACGATCGATGATGTGTGGAACCACTATGGACACGATTTCTAGAACCATAGGCAAAAGGAAGTACTGCAACGTTTTGAAACATGAAGATACATGAGTATGGTTACCCTGCAAGTTCAAACATCAAATCCAATTACATCTTGAAGAAACTGAAACGTGCAAGATGTTACTTATGTCTCCAGAGGGGACACGCGTACTGGAACTGTCCCAATAAACATTCCAGAGTTAGACGATTGAAGGCAAGGCATGTTGATCTTACTTAAAAGTTTGTAAGTGATGTCTCTTATAAAGATTCGAATGATGATTTAATCATACCATCTATGAAGTGGACTGTATATGGATCAGATGAACATGGGTGGAACGATATATGGTATACATCAGAACAATTTCCACGCCATATGACAGGGAACTTAGAACTTTTCAAACATTTTAAGAATGATTCAATTGGGACAGCAGTATCGCAGAACAAGGGATAAAAATTGAAGGTTTCGGTGAAGTTTGGGTAACAACAGATGCAGAGAAGTATCTAATACCAGGAGTATACTATGTGTCTAATTGTGTGTTTAATGTGTTAAGTATGAAACAGTTAATTGCACAGGGTTTTAGTGTGAAGTTTAAGGACACAAAGGCCATACTTATGAGGGCTTTTGAAGATGAATGCGAGGATAACAACAGTAGACATGATGATGAGACAAAGATGTGAGAAGATGGATCTAGTGTGTTAAAATTCGAAGAGAACCATGTTGGATTGCAATATGCGGATGAGATAAGGGACAAGGCTGTAAGTAAACTCATGATGCACTTTGATCATTTTTATAATTTATAAAGTAAAGATAAATTTGATGATTAACAATTGCCAACAAAATCTGATTTTGATAGTCTGTTGAGTTTCATGTTGATGTTATTTGATCAAGAAATTCATGAAGGCTGTAAGGTGTTTGTAAAGAAACACTTGGAGAAATTGATAAATTGGTTTTATAAGAAGTTTGCAAATGAAGGGGAAAGATTATTCCCGATTAAAGTCAAAGGCTTTGAAGTTGACATTTTAGAATTATTTTGAGTGATAAAAAGGCACGGTGGTTATAGAAATGTTTTCATTGAGGACATATGGAGTTATGTAGCATGTGAGATGCACATACCAAGAGAGTTTGGAGATGGCCTACGAGATTACTATGTGGCACACTTGGGGCTGTTGGTGGCGTATGTAGATATAGCAAGGAGATACTCTAAAATGGTTTTGGCACGATTTGCAGCATATTGCAATGGTGCAGTACCGGAGGCAATGATAAGTGCAGGTGCAGTGAGTATTGCTATGGAACTTCCAAGAGGAGAGGACATACCTGGGGGAGTTGAAGACACCAGCATGGAGAGCCTGGAAGAACAAATTCAGTGCAGCAGTGAACAAGCTACTGAATTTGTGATCGTTGATGACTGAAGTGTGCAAAGACAGACATGAAGATTAAAACCATTACGGGGGTGATCGAATGTTAGAGTTTGTAATGGTGTTTTAATCTTCTGTTAGCAATTAATACATAGGTTTATATATTGTAAATGATAATTAGCTTGTAAATAAGTTTGGTTGGGTCAAAGTCATGTGATGGTTACTGTTTGGTAAACCACCAACCGAACAAAAGACTGCCGTTACAGTTATATGCAATGGTTTTGGCGGCAAAAACCGCCAACCATAATTTATACTACTATATAAACCATTTAACACTCTCTCCTAATTAATTTTAGGGTTTAGTTTCGAAAAGTTTACTGAACTTGTCACTTTTTGCTATTATATATACCCAACTTTTGAAACTACCATTTAGTGTATCCATATTTTAGAAAACTACACATTGATGCATTGGGTTGCCTGCTATGCAGGTACCATTAATTATATTATTTTTGATTTATTTTAAGCTCAATAAATTACACATGTGTAGCCATGTCAGCAATCAATATAACTTTATATTTTCATTTATTTTCATGAGACATGAACAAGAACATGATGAAGAATACATGAAGATAACATAAACTTCACATATCTGGGTTTGATTTCATTACCCCATAAAGAACACCAAATCTACGAATCCATATATGAACTCAAAATAATCAACAGATGATCTGGAATCAAGATCGTAACATAAAAACGAAAACCCTAATCGAAATCAAATAATCAACAGATGATCTGAAATAAATCAAAATACCATAAGAAATGATCTGAAAAAAATCAAAAAACCCTAAAAACTAAGAACCAAATAATGAACGAAGAAGAAACAGATCTGGAATGAAAAATCCTAATCGAAACTTACTTGGAAGCAGATGTAAAAACCCTAATCGATCTGTGAAGAACAAGATGAACCAGATCTGTCGAAACCCAGATCACGTTCGAAACCCCCGTCGCCTGTTCCTCGCAGTTCGAAACCCAGATGAACCAGATTCGTCGCCGTCGCCTGTTCATCCCCCGCCTGTTCCTCGCTGTTCAAAACCCAGATCACGTTCGAAACCCAGATGTATCGTAACCCAGATCGCCGAAGAACAGATGAAGATGAAGCATCTGATGTGTCGAAACCCAGATGTGTCGAAACCTTAATCGCGATGGAACCCTAGAATCTTCGAAGATGTTCTTACGGAATATGTTCTTAGGGTTTTTTGAAGCAACAGTCGATCTTTAATGGTGAAACCCTAGAATCGGATGTCCATATGTCGTAGAAACCCCATGTCGATGGTGAAACCGGTGGTGGTGCAGATCGGAAGTCCAGATCCCTTGAATTGGATGTCCAGATTCGGAAGTCCAGATCCCTTGAATCGGAGGTTCTTTATTATTAATATTATTAGTATTATTATTATTATTATTTTTTATATAAATAAATTACATGTCAGCACTTAAGTTCGTGCCACCTCAGCAAAACCTGTGACACATCATCATAACTTGTTGAAGAGGTAACCAAGTATATACAATGGTAGTTTTAGAAAGTTGAATATATTAAATGGTAGTTTTGAAAATTGGATATACACAATTCCAAAAAGTGACAAGTTCAGTACACTTTTTGAAACTAAACCCTTAATTTTAAGACTTCTTAAAATTCAATCAATAATAATCTTGATCTTTTATTTATCTAATTTTTATTTCATCCACCCAATCTTAACCATTTCATTCTCTCCTAATTTAATTTAACATTTAATTCATTTAAAATATATTTTTCTTACTAACCACTTTCTCACACAAACACAATTATGTACCTACCACAACATAATTTCAAAATCTAATTATATTCTGTTTTCTTATTTTATAATTATAATTCTTTTTTCTTATTTTAATGTGTTTTAGAATTTATTTTTAAAATTTCATAATATAGTCGATGCAGATAAAAGAAAAATAAAAAAAAACAGACATGTTGCTAAAGGAAACATTTTTGTGACAATGAATCGTGCGAATAACATATCATTATATTGTTGCAAAACAAAAACTATTTACCGCCGCAGCATTGCGCGGGTACGATGCTAGTCTATATATATATGTGTAAAGAACAAGTGTAAAGGCATTCGATTCCAGTATCAAATATATGTTCTTATCTTTCTGTTTATTGTTATTATACATTTGTTAATATAAACCAACTGTGAGAATGAGGGATTCACGAATTGATCATGAAGATCATAGGAGGAATCGATTCAAAACACAATCCCACCCACAGCGTATGGTGGTACGTTACAAACCTGCTGGTGCGTTAGTACTCCACTATTGAAAACATGCAAGAAATCTGAGGCTTGATAGGAGAGCTATCCCACATAAGGAAAAGGGCATAGCTTGGGTGTAGGTTCTCCTTATTGCTCCAGGTTTCAAGAAGTTGGTGCAAAACTCCTGCACAAACTCCTTACTCTTCGCAAATTTGAGGATAGCTACAACGAGTTCGGAGTGCCCGTGTGTGTTTTAGTTGTGCCACCTTATATCCACCAGGAAGAAACAAAATAGGTAGTTAAGAGAACCCCTGACCACCCTTATATCTCCAAAAATGAATATAACAACATCTGCACATATAGTTAGTATAGCAATAATCCAAACCCCAATGATACCAAACCGAGAAGAAATAGATAATTGACAAGTAAATGACAACCAAAACTACTTAAGTTTTACGGAATGAAAGTCTTGCACATAAGCTTGCCGAGGACATAAATGACCATGCACATAACTGCCCACAAGGATTTGATCCATCACATGAAAAGAAAATAGAAAAATAAAATCCAAAAAACAATACCTATTCCTAAGCAATCCACGGCGTCGATCTGGATATGGCAACCATTGTCAAATGATCCGCTTCATCATGTTCAAAGCGACTCAGATGTCGAACAAGAACACAATCAAACTGTCTCTTTAGCGTATCGATTCTATTCAGCACCTCTTGATGTTCCCCCGAAGTATCACACTCATGTTGCACCATTTTGACAGCCAGTAATGAATAAAACTCAAGGATAACCTTTTTAACATATTCATTTCCCCACCCCAATCATAACTAATTACAGAGCAAAATAAATTGCCTCTAATTCACAATCTAGAATTCTTAAGATTGACTATGGTTTAGAAAAGGCACCCACTATACCATCCCTGATCCCTCCACACACCTCCTATTCCTCCTTTGCCTCCAACCCTGCTGATAGCTCCATCAACCTTACATAAGAATGTATCCTCCCTTTCCTTAACGCTAATATCACCTAACAGGGAACCATCTGATTTTGCTTTATGAACCTACAAGGATTTACTGAAAGTTCTAGATATGACCGAAATTTGCTAGGCCATTTAGCATTTGCCTATATACTAATCCTTACCCAAGCTAAATTAACAACTGCTTCTACACCCAAACCTTTGTTAGAGAAAACTTTATTATTTCTTTATTAACCAGAGGGTCCATAGAGTGCCAAAGCAAATTAACATCCATAGTTTCATATCCCACCCGATAACCCTGCAACCATACCATGAAGTCATGACAACATCTGGTTGTTGAGGCATGCACCAAGAGATTCCGAAAAGAGCCATAATGGAAGACCATACCATCCAGGCTCTGTCACAGAGAAAAAGGGTATGGCCCAGAGACTCAGTTTTATCTACATAGAAAGGGCAAGTAACATCTACTGCACTAATCACCCCTACACGAAAAAGGTATTCCTTAGTAAGTAGTATATTCATTGCAATCTGCCAGCATGTGAGTTGGACTTTTGGTGGTGCCCAAAACTTCCAAACCATTGTCGTTGCTGAGTAACTCCCGCTACCCCAGGTTGTCTCAATAAAGCTTTTGGTGGTATACTTACCACTTCGGTCATACTTCCACACAATGACGTCCTCCCTATTCTTGAAATGTTTTTGGCTATACACGGTAGATAATAACTCAGTCCACACATTGACCTCCCAGTCAAAAGTTCTGCGCCTGAGATTTACCTCCCACGTCCAGGATTCTTCTTGCCATTTTCCAAAATCAGCAACAAATCCATTCTTGTTAGTGGTCAAAACTCCACTATTGTTACTTAGTTATCTCCAATGAATTGTATTATCTAATCATAATTCAGTATCTTTTCAGTTACATGTCTCGACATTGTATCTGTAGAGGGTGTTTGGGATTGTGTTTGAATTTTTTTTTTCCGGATCACGATGTTTTCAGATCTCATACAATCAGATTTGTGTGAGTGATTAAAATGATTTTCTTATATTTTTAGAGTGCGATATGAGTTTTAAAACGCAATCCCCAATACCCCCTTAATCTATATGGCAAGTTACTAAAAGTACACATACACACCGGACTTCCTGATCACAAAAGCGAGAAATATACATAAATTTTTGAGTAATCATAAGTACTTCTGCTGAAAAAGTAAATACTATATATCTAAATGATAGTTGTAAAATTCATGTTTATTGTTGTATATTGATTTTATTTTGGTTATTTCTACGGAATACGTGACATGACAGGATTTGAGAACTTCAAATTGAACTCTTCAATTCTTTGAGATCTATAGCAGAAAACTCCACGAAACTCTTCCTAATTACTACTTAGTTTAATGTTTTAGGATCGAGCAAACCAAGAGATATCAAAGAAAATGTTAGAGTTTGGTAGTACCGGACCTGATGATGTTGACAAGCAATCAGTTATCGGACGGGAGGTTATGATAGATCTTATGGGACCAAATAAACCTGGATGAGCTCATGGTTATGGGGATGGAGTAACAAATTCTCAAGTTACACTCCTTAAACATGAATTAAGACAAACAAGAGGCGGAAACGGCACAAATCAAAGTCAAGTTTCCACGCTTTTGACTCAGGTTGAGTCTCAAAGAAAACAAATAGACACTCAAAATAAGAAAATCGAGTATCAAAACAAGGTTATCGAAGGCATGGCTATGACAATCAATGACTTTAGAGGCGAACTTCGGCTATTCCAAACCTTGTTTCAAAACAACTATATAGCTCATGCGGGTTAAAATGAATCTGGGCCAAAATGTAAGTTATAACTAATCTCTGAAAAAATTCATTCTTGAGTTAGATCCATTTGCCACCAAATAGATTATTTTTTTCATTCTAATGTGTCAGTATTGCATTTAGGATGGGTTATTTTCAAGGACGGGTATCTGTTTTTCACAAAAGATGTAAATTCATACTTGTTGAATTCAAACCAAATAATGTATGGTTTTATATTGATTTTCTGTTTGTTTTTTAACATGTCAAGTATGCAATGGAAAAGTTTCAACCATATACAAAGATTAGTTTCTAGCAAAGTTTCAACCATATTCAACCACTGGAAAATAGTTTTGAATTTGGAGGACAAATTATAGGTGTTAACAAAAAAACAACAAATATACTGTATAAACGTGTATTTTGAACATGGAGTGCAAAAGTTCATATATGTGTATTTTGGATGTCTGATGAATTCTTTTTCAAATCCAGTTTTTTTTGTTTGATTTTTTAATTTTTATTGTTTGGTTTGATAATTGGGGGTTTGTGTTTTTGGGTTGACAATAAGATCAGAAAATTTCACATTTAAGAGCATAGAAAATTTGGTTAGTTTGTTCACATTTAAAAGCGTGTAAAATTTGTATGCAAATCTTCACACTTATAAGTGTGTAAATTATTTTTGAAAATCTTCACACTTAGAAACGTGAACAATTACTTTAATATTTTATGATTAAAAACGTGAACAGTTGTAAATTTCTTCACGCTTAAGAGTGCAAATAATTGTTTTAATTGTTCACACTTATAAGTGTGTAGTTATTTGCTACACCTAATTTCCTCACGCATTCCTCAAGCGTGAACAATATATTTGTTCACATTTTTAAACGTGAGAAAGTGGCTTAAAATGTGAATACACGACAACATTGTAGTAGTGAGTTCCGGCTTGTGAGGATTTAAACATAAAATAATATTTTTTGTTAACAAGTTGTGTTGATATTTTAAAGTTTTGATCAAGACAAGGTTATGTTTTGGTTAAAGTTTTAAACTTTGAAAGTTTAGGGTATCTAAATTTTTCTTAGACATTACTTCATCAATTTAGTATACTTTACTTATATGATCACATACTTTAGTTGATTAAGTATCTATATATTTATTTTGAGTTCTGATGTAAGTTCCTTTGAATTAAGTAGGTATATGATAATTTCTGTTCTGTATGCATGACATGTCTATAGAGAGGATAATGGTCATTTAAGTTTTCTGAACAAGGAACCGGTGTTTTTAATCATCCTTTCGGGAAAAATGACATGTATATATATATTAAGAATGCATGGTACGTGGGAGAACAATGACCCAACTATTTCGAAGGTGAATCAAGTCTTGGGGAACTTAGTAAAGAATTGCCAAGAGACTTTTATGACTTGTCGTCAAAGAACTGTAATCTTTTTTGTGATGAAATTAGACTTGAGATGCTTAAGTTTGAATTATTATTGTTATTATTAGTCTTTTGTGAACTTTGATTAGAATAATTTTATGTAACACAACATTCTAGGTTGGGTGAATATGTTTGCTACAACAAATAGTCGGAAACATTGCTTACCCAGTGAGTGTTTTATTCTCCTTTCCTCTCCCTTAATGTCTCCCTACAATTGACAACCATTCAAATGATCGATTCATTTATTGTTATTTAGAGGTGGCTATTTGAACGCATTTACTCATCAATGGGTTGATTTGTGTTTTTTTAATGGCGCAAATCCAAAAATCTACCCAAAATTTGAACAAGTGAATTAGCCAATCAACAGAGTACATGTCACTTTTCGGAAAGAGTCATTTAATGGATGTTTTAATCTTAAACAAGGAATGTCAAGTTAGCAACATAACATCTAATGTTGTATACAAAGAAGTTATGTTAAATTTATAAATTATAGTTGTCTTTTTATTTCATTTACTTATTAAAATTGTTTCATATATTTTTTTGTAATTTTTTTTACTATTTATATATTATTTATAAACAACCCGCATAATACATGGGTCTCTAACCTAGTAGTAAATAAACTTATAAACGGCGTCGAGTTGTAAAAACCAAACTCCACAAATACGTTTTTTTTCGGCAAAAGAAAAAAAAAAAGAGAATCTTGCTTCGAAAAAATGATGGGTGATATCTTCTATTTATAAGATTAATAAAATTAATAGATAATATAGCGAATTAATGGATTATTTATGTTATTTTGTAATAAGTAGGATGATGTAGTAGTAAGAGGATATTTTATTTTTTCTTAAAAAATTATGCAATGAATTGCTTATTATGGTAAAAACAATTTTGCTCATAAACTAATTAATTACATCATACTAAGAGAAATGTTCAATATAATTTGTACTTTATCCATAGTCCCGAGTGACTAATCGTAGCCTTTGGATTATCCTCATCAACGGTCGAGATTGAATTTTAAAATTTTGGGCGGAGTGACATTTTCGTAATTAACATGTGATGCTTTTACAATCACATGTGATTGTATACTGAATCACATGTGATCCAGTAGTAATTTTTCAGGACTATATTTTTATATAGACGTGATTGAACACAACTCATCTACTAAATGGAATGTATACTGTCAAAAACTCTAGAATTGCTACAATAAAATCACCATGATTTCATATTTATTGTTGGTTAACGAAGAACTCTATAAAATGTTTTCGTCTAACATACTTTACTAGGACGTACAAAGTAACATATATGATAGATACGATGGGACCATAAGTATAGTCAAAGAGACGAATAAAGCGGTACACCTGGTAAGCTAGTTCCTGCATCAACAATGAAAATATTGGCCGTCACATAATCTGAAGAATCGTGGATTAGGTACCTAATAAGCGATGTCAAAGCTGGATCAATAGTTCCAACTTCTTTCAACGGCACCATCTTTTGGGTTAGTTTCTTGAACCAACTTTTTTGCAGGAGTTCTTGTGTGATCTCAGATTTAAAAAGTCCTGGAGCTATTGAGTTTACTTTAATTCCTTGTTTTCCAAGTTCCAGTGCCATCATCTGTGTGAGTTATTTATTAAGCAAGTATTACTATGAAGTGTTTTAACTAACATAGACAAAAGTTGGTAAAGTTGGATGCCACTTATTAGCTTGCATTGACAATAAACTCATGCACAATCTACATAATTAATTTGTTTGAATTCAGGACCGAACATTTATGATGAGAGGTTCTATATTTTTTTTGACTAAATCTTCCTATTCACTAAATAAACATAAAAAAGATGAAATCATACAAAAGAATTACTTGATTCCGTACGCCACAATTGTATAGGTAGAAAGATAACGTACGAAGATTTAGTAGAAGAATACAAAAATTTACTTCCATGATAATCACCTTAGAACACTCGTTTAGACTTTCCTCAAAAAAACATCTCACACGCCAGATTTGTAATAGTGCGCGCTATTCCAGCCTTATAACCTTGGAGGCATATACTATTCTTGCTTCTTGTGTCACAAGTATGAGTTCACGCTATCATCCTAGAAGAATTCATTGATCAGCTTATTGCTTTTAGACCTACCTCATAAAAAAATCTCAACTCCATAATTATCCGCATGTGAACATATTGAGGTCCTCAAATATCTTCCTGAAGTGGAAGTTACTTATAGATAGGGAAGTCATTTTTATTGCGAGAGTATAGACAATAGAAAACTGTATTTTCATACATACTCACCCTCTCTATCGAATGTCTAGTAATTTGAGTGTTAGAGTGGCCTACATGGACCTCCCTCTATGAGTACTCTAATGTATTTGTCTGTGGTTGTAGTTGCCAAAATTTCACAGATTAACACGGTATCCTCCACTACAACCATAGGACTTGGAATCACCATACTCATGCTGTTTGATGCTTGATAATGTGGTATCAAATGGAGGTCTCGAAAAATTTCTTATCATTAATTGTTCCTCACTCTATATCTGATTTACAACCACTTAGGATCATCTGGTAAGTCATATATATGTGATAATATCAGATGATTATATTCAGAATAGAAACTCTAATAGGTGATTTAGTTTCTTTGCACCTCAATATATCCTTTCATTGAGGTGATTCAAGACAAATCGCCAAGTCTCTACTTTAATTCTAGACAAATCCACAATCTGGTTTTAAGTTTCATACAGAAGTCTCTAAAATCTAGACGATTCTACACAGTGATTTTAAATTTTTAACAAGTAAAAACTAATTAATTTAACTAACTTAAAACATAGGAAGAGAACCCATGCATTATTAATAAACATAGCATAAGTATATGATTGTACACTTGGGGAAAGGTATTGCAATTTACGAGCTCTAGATTTTTCAAAGACTATAGATTTTTCAGAGACTCGTTGGTTATGATAAATTTTACTCCGTTCGAGCTATTTTACAAAGTAAATAAATAAAACAAATCAAAACTATTTTTTTTTTTTTGGAAAGGCATTGACATTGCATAAAAAATTTATCTGCTTACAAACCCATCCCACCTACCAGGAGTAGGGAGGAGAAAGGAGAATATTGATATCTTGAAATTCACGTGTGTATAACTTGACCAGTTTTACAAAAATAATCACCGATCGGTCAACCGTGACAACTGCAAAAACTATATAATCAACTTTAATTTATAGTGTACGATTTTTGATGATCGAGCAGATTTAAACTATGTCCTTAATGGTTTTTAGGTACACGACTAAACTAAGCAAAGTCCATTAGGTCTTAGATTACAATCACATGTGAATTTCATGAAGAGAACAGTCATGACTCCAACACATGTAAAGAACTTATGAAGGATATTGAGGCAAATGTTAAGGCAAGAAAGTTGGAACACTCGACACATAAGGCTAGCTATTGTCATTTGTCAAAGCTAGGGCAACTTTTAAACTAACAAATATTCTCTCTTTCAGAAAGATCATTTGGAAAGCGGGATCCTTATTAAGATATATGTACAAATTATTGTTTTCTGGATGCTTAATTATAAGGGCTACCGCCAGATTTTCGTGGCCAATAGAGACATGGATATATAGAACTGCTTTTCACACTGATGATTGTATCTTCAACACCACCACAATGCCACTTACGCTAAATAATGCATGCACTTGCCACTAGATTGGCATGAAGTTCAAATTAATTTATGGTTATTAAAGCTTTTGACATAGTTAATTTTCTTAAAAATTGTACGTAAGCTTAACTTAAAACTATAACTTCGATGTTATCTAAGTTTTATGAATTTTCAAGTTCATATACGAATAGAAAAAGTGGAGCTAATTTATAAACACACATATAGAATCACAAATATAATGAAACAAAAATATTTTTATATCATTAACTAAAACAAAAGAACCGTAGTTAGGGGTGTTCTTCGGTTGGATTAATCGGTTTTCGGGTTATTTGGGTCAGGTTATTTGGGTTTGAGGTAATAAAATCTTACCTGAATAAGAATCGGTTATTTGGTTTTCGGGTAGATCGGGTTAGGTCGGTCCGAGTATCGGGTTATTCGGGTAAAACCGAATAAGAATTTATTAATGTTTGGCATTTTATGTTTCAGTCATTGTGGAATTAGACAATAGGGGTTTTTTTATTTAGTTACTCATTTTACGAAATTCCTATTGTAGGTTATTGACATCATATTTTATAAATAATTTAACTATATGTGTTTTCATCTTATCTCTTAATTTGTTTTTATTAAACTGGGCATACATAGATTATAATAGTAATAATATGATACACCATTATTTTGACACATTCATATAAAACTTAATTGGTTAGGGTGATGATTTGTGCACAACAACTTTTAGTCATACACAACAATTATGACCTTTTTGCCCCTACCAACCCACTAAATATTTACCTTATCTACAAATTCAAGGGCATGATGGTCCAAACATCAACTTTTTATTGTGTATGGCAAAAATTTGTTGTATATAAATCATTACCCAATTGGTTATTTGCTATTTTACCATATTAACAAAACCACATGCCCTTAGCAAAAAATAATAATTTACAAAGATATTATATGATATAAATGTATAATTAGTAAAGAAACATTTTAAAATTCTTATTCCAGTTAATCTGGTCACCTGAACTTCTTTATTCTAACCAACACCCGACCCGAATAAGGGCACACTTAACCGAATAAGACACCCGAAAACCAATTAAACCCGACTCAGTTAACCCGAATTTTCGGTTATTTTCGACACCCCTATCCGTAGTATAAATATTTTATACTACACACACACACACACACACACACACACACACACACACACACATATATATATATATATATATATATATATATATATATATATATATATATATATGAATTGTAAAGTTCTCTTAGCATTATTGGAAGAAAAATTTTAAATCAACTATTCATAGCCAATACCTTCCAAAATACTGTTTTTAATATATCATTTTCAATCCATCAAGTATTTCTTGTGACATTCTAAACAGTAAGTAGGACTTAAACAACTTATGTTTTGAAAAACTTGTTTATACTTATGTCAACATCATTATGTAACCATGTAAAAACGTTTCAAACAAATTCAACATTATATAAAGTTCATTTGTATCAAAATCCAATTTTCCATCATACTTAAGTGTTGGTTAATCACAACTACAACATGACTTAAGATCTATGTCATCAAATCTCTAATATCTATTTTTTAGGCTTATAGAATAATTAGTTTAATATAAGCTTCTTAATAATTCTATTTTATTAAGTGAGCTTTGAAAATTATAATACTATATCTATATGTAATATATGTATATAAAAATTCGGGCTGTCTCTAAAATGAGGACCTCTTGTGATTGCATCTCCTGCACTTCCTCAAAGACACCATATGTGTCAATATATAACTAGTGATATACCCGTGCGGTACTCGGATACATAAATAAATTTTTATATATAATAGTTTTTATACATACTCTTTAAAAAAATATAAAATTATATTTTACATCTAATTTTTTTTAGTGTAATATTAATGTGTTTCTCGTATTTATAATAGGAGTAATATTTATGTAATGGATAAATAAAAAACTACCCTTATCACGTAATAAGAAGTAACAGGATAGTAAATTTTTGATATTCTAAAAATGTTTTTTAATGTATACGGATGCACGTCAATTGTCAATTTCATACATAAATTAAATACATACATAGATATGTATATGTATAAGCCCTTGATTGATAGATCTGATGTTTCATAATGGTTCCTTAAGTTCTTAATATAAGAGATTTTTATTGAGACTTGCTACATATATATATATATATATATATATATATATATATATATATATATATATATATATATATATATATATATATATATATATCATTCTTTAATTTTTATATTGATTGGTGTTCGTTATTTGAATTGACTTCTACCATGATAATAATTGTTAATTTAAGTTGGTATGTTTATCCATTGTGCTTAAATATAAATTTTTAAATATTTTACAACAATAGGTTACTAAACCATGATAGATCAATATAATATATTTTTAATAATATTTTGAGTTTTAACATACACATTAGTTCATTATAAATATTATATTATTTCTATATAAATTTTATCAAAATATAACAAAATTTAAAAAATAATAAATATATTCTTTTATCCAAAGACCAAGAACCATTTATTATCGACTATAACACGTAGAGGGAATGAATATAAAAAATATATAAACTATTTCAAGAATTACCTACCCACTACTATTGATGGATATCAAAAATTTAAGAATATACTACTTTTTAAAAAAATGTCATATTACGATAAAATTTAGGGTTTAGTTCATAAAAGTGTATTCAACTTTACACCTTTTGTTATTGTATGTACTAAACTTTCAAAATTACCATTTGATGTATCCAAGTTTTAAAAAGTTACTATTTTGTGTATCTAACCTGCTATAGCAGGTAAGATGATGATGTGACACAGGTTAACCTGATGTGGCTATGACATGGCATGACTTGTTGTTGAGTTGGAGCTGATGTGTGATTTCTTCTTTAAAAAATATTCTAATAATAATAATAATAATAAATAAGAATTCAGATCTACATCTCAGAATGGATCTTTGATTTTCGCTGATGTGTGTTCTTCGACGTGTTTTTTCCATCGAGGGTTTCTTTAGTTAGGGTTGTTCTTCGATACAAAGAAGAAGACTTATGATTCCAAATTGTCAAAATCAAACCTTTCTTTCACCAGCAGAGCCATTCTCGATGATAACAGTGTCCAGAGAGATGATTTGGAACAACTGATGGCGGATTTGGAGCAACCTTTCATCTTCATCCCTTCATCGAGGTTCCAGCATCACCACTGCCGTAAAGTTCGTTGGCTTCAAGTTCGTCTTCGATTTTGGTTTCTTCAAGCTCGATGGCTTCAAGTTCGTCTTCGTTTGATGGCTTCAGGTTCGTCATCGATTTAGGGTTTCTTCATCGACCTGGGTATCGATTTAGGGTTTCTTCATCATCGGCTGTTCTTGTTGAAATCTGGGTATCCTTTGATGGCTTCAGATTTAGGGTTTCTTCATCGACCTAGGTAAGAGATTTTGTTGAAATCTAGTTCAGTTTTGGTTTGATTATTGAAATCTGATTTGTTCTTGTTGATTATTGATATCTGATTTGTTCTTGTTGATTGTTGATTGTTGAAATCTGATTTTGTTGAAATCAGATCTGTCGACTTCCACCATCATCTTCATGGGTAATTGATTTTCGTTTTCAAATCTGATTAGTTCTTGAATGTTAGTAATGTAAAATTGATTTTAGTTCTTGATGGTTCATAATGTGTAATTGATTTTAGTTCTGATCAGTTTTTGGTTGAGATTCGATGTTTGAACACAGTTGGGTTCACACATCTGGGTTTACACGTCTTGCATCTGGTTCTTCATACATGTGGTTTTCTTCATGGTGTTCTTGTTCTTGAGCTATGAATTTAATGATGTGGAAAATGAATTTAATGATGTGGAAATAAAAATAAACAAAAAATGAGAGAATTACCTGCAACTTGTTTAATAGGTAAAAAAGGAATAAAAAGTTAAAAATGTAAAAGTTCAATACATATAAGTTTGAAAGTTCAGTACATACAATAACAAAAGGTGTAAAGTTGGATACACTTTTATGAACTAAACCCTAAAATTTATAGCAAAATGTAGCTAAAATAAAAGGGTTGCAAATATATAATATTTTTGCTCTAAACAAAATATATCACAATTTCATAAAACCTTCTCACACTTTTCATTCGATCACTCTCAATTGATTTCAAATTGAATTTAATTTTACGGTTTCTTCACTTTCTAAAACTTTCTACTTATCATAATTGATCGTTTGTCCATGTTACATTTACATGTGAGTATTTACATGACATTTATTGATGACAGAGCATATTTTCTCTATGCTCTATGAACAATAAATATATATATATATATATATATATATATATATATATATATATATATATATATATATAATAAGTTTCTTTGTATTATATATATGCAGAAGCGGAGACAATATGGGGCTTAAGGGTGCTCGACCCTCTCCAATGGACCCAAAATGCTTAGTATTTTAGAAGCTTAAGTCCAACATATATTTATTAAACCCCCTTATTAGAGTTAACTAGTAGCCTAAGTGTAGCTCAAAACGTCAACGGCGAATAGAAGGTTCAAATTGACTATTCTGATATTTGAAAAAAGCTTTATCAACAATGAAAATTATGAAAACAAAGCCTCGTAATAGAATGAGTGATTATTATCTTTAAAATAGTTTGGTTCTTTACATTTAAAGAGAAAAAGATTGCTGATACTTTCTTTACAGACAATATAATATATGTGTTCTATTTAAAGAAACAAAGAGGCATCCAACTACAAACACGTGAAGTATGATTTTCTTAGCGTTATTTTTCGGTTTCATTAAAGGTTTATAAAGATAAAGTATTCGAGTTATTTTTTTAATTAATATTATGCTTCTAGAACGTTAGTTCGTGACAAACAAACTGACGATTATGAAAAACTTTGATGATTGATTTTGACAAATGTAAGCGTTATTTTAACATGCAAGTTTCTTGTCTTTAAATTAACTTTCATTATATATTTATCTACTAAAATAATGAAACTTTGTTTATGTCTTTCATATATATATATATAGGAAAATTTTAATTTGAGAACAAATTTTAGTGCGAGAACCAATATGAGTCATCTAAAAATCTCGTTCCTTTAATGCCATTGTCCACCCATGAATTCATCACACACATCCTGCTACACTTGATCCCCCCACGTTCTACATTTGTGAATTCCACTTATCAACTCATGAATGGCTAAGATTGGTTCCAACGGTGCTCACACTAAAACTGGTTCTCAAATGAACCTTCCCCTATATATATATATATATATATATATATATATATATATATATATATATATATATATATATATATATATATATATATATATATATATATATATATATATATATATATATATAGGGGAAGACTCAAATGAGAATGAGAAAGAGGAGAATTTGCACGAAAATACAACAAACGTGCCTATATTACGATTGTACACAACCAACTTCATTTTTTATCAAAAAAATACGAACAACTTTAAATTTTTGTTCATTTTATTTATGGGGACCTACTATTAGAGGTCTCCTTAAACCACCGGTTTCTGGCAACCATTTTCATATCCATGTAACTGAAGGGTTTTGATCTGACCAAACCACCTTATGACACAAACTGGTCAAACCCTGGGTTTGATTCTACTGGTTCAATCCTAAAGCGGAAACAGATTGAACACAACCCTCTAAACCCCAAAAGGGTTAGGATCTTACTAATGATCATATTAGTTTCTCAACAACAAACTAGATAAAAGGTTTAGTAAAAACATTACCTGCTTGATCTTGGGATTGCTAAAAGTAGTCCACCACTACTGCACCACCAACGAACTGGCTGCTAGATCGCTCCTGGATTTACCCGAGAATCAAAAACGCAAATTTTCGTGTGTGTTTGTGGTTGTTCGTCGATCACCCCAAAACCCGAGAGGGTTTTTGTTCTTTCCTTTGACGCAGAGAAAACCGAGAGAGAGAGGGAGAATGCGACGCAGAGGGGGAGGACAAGAGAGGCTAGGGTTTCTCTTTTGATTCCTTTAGAATGCTTAATGATAAAATGAGCCTTATCTAGGTTTAAATACTTAAACCTTATTCAAGCTCAAGCCCGTTCAATTAAAGCTCATGACTTTAATTGAAGTTTCATTCCTCTTACTTTGACCCATGGACTTTGCTAGTTAATTAATTAACTATTAATTAACTGGTCCGTTAAATATTAAACTTAATATTTAATTTCCTTCTAAATAATAAATAACTATTTATTATTTATTTCATTTTCTAATAATTAATTCAACTGATTAATTATTTATTTTTCTCTCTAATAATTAATCTATCTGATTAAATATTCCCACACAGAATTATGGTAAATTCTAATTGTTCTAATTTGGGTGTGTAGCAGTGTGACCATTTAGTCTCTTATAACATTGGATACAATGTACCCATTAATTATCTCTGAACATAATTCAACAGTAACTATTTCTAGATTCCGGCGACGGTTCTTTTATATATATATATATATATATTTTTTATTGTTGGGTTATGATCAAAGTTCATATGCAACCACTTCTTATTAGAAGGGCATGCGTTCAAGATTGGCTTCATCAACTCAACATGGGTTCCTTCGTCAACTCAACAAGGGCAAAGTGCATAGATGTGCTTCAAACAATTCAATTTTGGCAAAGGCTTTCTTTAAATCGATTATGCTTAAGGTCACAGTACCCTATCGTCTCATAGATTTGCTCATCGATATTAGTTACACAAGGTTAGTTTTTCACAGATTTGCTCATCGATTGCTTCTTCAGTCCCGATTTGGGGGTTTCAGTTTAATCTAGTCGCAATTTGGTTCATATTATTCTTGTTAATTCTTAGATCAATCTGGTTTCATATTCTTCTATCATGATTTGGGGGTTTCAGTTTCAACATAAGATTTTGCATATATGGTTATTACTTGACTCTTTCCGTGATCTTAAAATTGCTACGAATTCTTGGTTCAGTTTTGTATGTATGGGTTGATTCCTAGTTCGATCAGGGTTCCTCTTGTTGATTAGGGTTTCTTCAAACTGATTCATGTTGCATATTTGGATTAGGGTTTCACTTAACCCACTCTTGTTGATTCTTGGTTCGATTAGGGTTCCTCTTGTTAATTAGAGTTTCTTCAAACTGATTCTTGGTGATTCTTGTTGATACCCCTTCACTGTTCACGAGCCCTAAATAGATAATGTTTGATTCTTGTTGATTAGGATTTTTGTTGCTTATTGTCTTGCGTTTATTTTTGTATATGAGTAAAGCTATGAAGATCATTTAAACAATATATGAATAACACTAAGAAGATAGCCAAGAATACAAAATTAAAAAATTTAAAAATAAAAAAATAAAGAATTTACCTATAACCTGTTGAATATGTAAATGAATGCATACAATGAACAAAAAATTAAAGTTGTTTGTATTTTTTTTTGATAAAAAATAAAGTTTGTTGTATACAATGGCAATATATGTATAGTTTGTTGTATTTTCGCGCATTTTGCATATATATATATATATATATATATATATATATATATATATATATGTGTGTGTGTGTGTGTGTGTGTGTATATTAGTGTTATGATAAAGTAAGACCGACTCTCTCAATACTAAAATTCTGGCTCCGCCCCTGTATATATGTCATATTATGATGTGTGTGTGTGTATATATATATATATATATATATATATATATATATATATATATATATATATATATATATAATTATTGATCATGATCAAAATAATAAAATTGATGTCTTGAAATTCAAAACATTAATTAATTAAATGAAAACACATGCATGCATTTACGTACTTTTGTCATCGTATGAAGACTTGATTTTGAAGAAGAGTATGCAACACTGCCGTGTGGATGAGTACGATTAAGACCAAGTATAGAAGAGATGTTGATTACGGATCCTTGTTTATTACAAGCAATCATTTGTTTGCAAACATACTTTGTCACCAACCATGATCCTCTCATATTTGTTCTAAAGGTTCTATCCCACCCTTCTTCTGTTAAATCTAATGGACTTTGTCTCGGACCTGAATCATGTAGAATATTATAACTCAGTTAAAGATTAATATACAATATTAATAAAATTAAGTTTAAGCATAGAAGCTAAAGAACTATTCTTGAAATGACACGTGACATATTGTTTAAAAGCAAAAATGAAAAAGAAAAAAAGAAAAAAAAACTCAAGCCCCCTCTCCGGCACCAACCTTTTTAAAAAAAACCTCCATTTAACATTAAATGATCATTACTCCTTCGTTTTTAAGAATTTTAGCAAAAAAAATATATCGTTAGATTTAGTTTTTCGTCCTCTTTCAAATAAGACCAGACTTGATATATTTCTGAAACTCTTTTTTTTTTTAAATAAAGTTTGCATTTTAAGCTGGGTTTCATAATAAATTGCAAAATACAAAAGATCAAAAAAAAATTAAAATATGAACATGTAGGTTATGCAGATGTTTTCAAAATGCAAATTATGAAAATGCAAATCAAAAAAACAAAATGATTCAATTAAAATGCAGCCCATAATGCAAAATTACATATTCAAACCCAAAATGCAAAATCCTTACACTGCACTACAATGCAGCCCAAAATGCAAACGAAATTTGTATTTTCAAAAGAAAATTAGAAAGATATGGGAAGAGTGGTTTTGTTTGAAAGAGAATTAATAAACTAAAATATTGATGTAATTTTTTTGTTTCAATTCACAAAACTTAAAAAGTTATGACAATTTAAAGTTAAGTGATGTATTTTTTTTTAAACGTGGGTTTATTGGGGGGATTTTCCATGTTTGTCCCTTTTACTTGTTAATTAATACATGATAATTATAATTATGTCATTTTTAAATCACATCCATTAATTTTGATGGTCTAATGATCTAGATTTGTTATTTAGGTTCTTTGTTTAAAGTTACATTCCTATTATTTTCTAAATTAATTAACATTTTAAAGTTATATATAACAAGATATTAAAAAACATGCACATGGCCACCTCATCAACTAAAATTTTTATTGATAAATTAAGGGAAAATTATCATTTTTGTTAACATACTATTCATTTTTTTCCAATTTTACCAACATTCTTTTTATTTTATAAATTACACCATTACATTTTCAATATTTTTCTAATTTTACCAACATTCTTTTTATTTTATCAATTAAACCATTACACTTTCAATATTTTTCCAATAAACACAAGGTTTACCTACTAAGCGGTAAGGCTGACAACTTGGGTCGGGTTCGTGTTATTGGGTTCGTGTCAGTTTCGTATCTACCCAATTTCGACCTATTTATTTTCGTGTCAGGTTCGGGTCGTGTCACTTTTTTCGTGTCGGGTTTGGGTCGTGTTTTGTGTCAACCGATTTCGGTAAAAAGTATTTGACTAGTTAACAATTAGATAAACATCAAGCTACAAATGTTAATATAAGAAATTTATATATCGTAAATAAGAGCCTTAACTATAAACCTTTGCAAATTTGCTTTAGTACATGATTTCCGTAATTCTAAATTGCATAGTTTGTTTTTTTTAAAAGTTAATATAAGAAATTTATATATCGTAAATAAGAGCCTTAACTATAAACCTTTGCAAATTTACTTTAATACGTGATTTCCGTAATTCTAAATTGCATAGTTTGTTTTTTTTTAATATTACTACAAAGTTTTTTTTCTCCATTTTCATATATTTTAAGAATTTCTTTTCATTTATGGTTTATATTATGTTTAATCCAAAACCGTATTTGAAACCCATAATCGAAAACCGTAATTGATAACCGTACCCGAAACCCGTATTCGAAAACCATAATTGAAAATCAAAAAAATACTAGTCAAATACTTTTGACTGAAATGGGTTGACACGAAACACGACCCGAACCCGACAAAAAAAAAAGTGACCCGACCCGAACCTGACACGAAAATAAATAGGTCGAAATTGGGTCGACAAGAAACTGACCCAAACTCGAACATCACGAACCCAATAACACGAACCCGACCCAAATTGTCAGCCTTAGTAGGCCTTGTGTTTATTGGAAAAATATTGAAAGTGTAATGGTGTAATTGATAAAATAAAAAGAATGTTGGTAAAATTGGAAAAATATTGAAAGTATAATGGTGTAATTGATAAAATAAAAAGAATGTTAGTAAAATTGAAAAAAATAAATAGTATGTTGGCAAAAATGGTAATTTTCCCATAAATTAATTAACATTTTAAAGTTATATATCTTCTAAATTATCCAAACTTTAGATACGACGTAAATTACTCGTTGGATGCTTATCACGTAAACTTCTAAAAATATATGAAAAATTAACAAATTGAAAATTTTCACTGTTTATCACATAATTTTTATTAAAAACATTCATTCAGAAACTTATCACATAAATCTTTTAGTTTTTAACTAGTTTATTGACCCGTGCACGCACGGGTATTTCGAAAGTGTATTTGAGATATTAAAATTTTCAAATAAAAAATAATACAATAAATGAAATATCACCAAAAACTCACATATAATTCATTAAACCCAAAACAACAATAATCTAATTTGAAAGAACATGTATTATCTGATGTCATTTTTAATAAATTCAAATATTGAAGTCAATCAGATAAAAATTTCGAACTGAAAACCGACTCAAATTTCTAAACACATCTATATATTGCCAATATAATTTTTTCACCATCATAAAATATCTCTAAATTTAGATTTTTAAATATATAATATACCATCTTTTAATGATACATTTTATTTAAATTATATTTTTAATAGATGTTTCATACATCTTTCTAATAACACTGAAAATTCTTTAAAATCAATAACTAAACACTTTGAATAAAATACTCAAGTTGACCTCTCGGATCATCGCCATAATCTCAAAATAACCACTCAGCTAAACAAAAAATTATCTACCAATTACTATTAATGGATAACAAAAAGTAACGAATATACGAATTCTAAAAAAGTGTCATATTATAATAAAATTTATACCAAAACGTAGATAAAAAATAAGACGATCGTAAATATATGATTATTTTTTCTCTAAACAAAATATATCAAAAGTTACTATACATAATTTATAAACAACTTATAATTAATTACATTAATATAATATTTTTATAAAACCCCCTAACATTTTTTTAAAAACCCTCCACATATTTTATAAAAGCCCCTTCCAATTTTCATGTAGCACCCTCCAAATTGAGATAAAATTGAAATCGATTATAGGCATCTTTCTATAATTGTTTTTTAAAATTGAAGGATTTTGAAATTGGAAGTTTTGATTGGTTAATAGATTTGATTTAAAAGTTATAAAAGGAAAATTTGCAAGCCTTTTATATATAGATATAGATTATTAAAACCAAATTTGACTATAAAGATAGTAAAGAATTAGATTTTGATCAATTATAAGATAAATCAATTTATTAAAAAATATAAAATAAACTGTAGTAAGATAAAAACTAGAAAAATTATTAAGGATTATATTGTGGTCAAACCATATCGAGATCTAGGGATAAACTATTGGGGAGATAATTATTTTAACCCAATAAGCAAATTCGTCTATTTAAATACCTAGAATTTGATGATAACAAAATCAGACCTTCGGTAAGACTAAGAATTAATCTTAACATGTGTTGTTAATGTTGGTGCAATCAAGATTAAATATTTAGTTATAGTTTTCATGATGCAATTTTAATAATAAAATAAAAAGAAAAATATCAATATAAAATTCCAAATTAATATGAAAATAATAAATTAAACGAATAATAATTTATATAAATTTGCATTGATCACAACACTAATATATCACGAGAAGTACAATTGTAAATTTTATATCTAGCCAAACAATAAAAAGTGTTAAAAATAAAAATGATTGTCAATCATAAATGAAAAATATATTAAAAGTCGTTTTTAATTTAGATGTATTTTCACTTATAAAAACGTTCCACAAAAACTTAAAAGATATTTTATTTTATGGAACAAAGTTTTTATTGTATTTTTGCCAACTATTATCAAACAAAAATTCTTTTATTGGAAAAAGTGAAAATACGTATTTCAAATTTATTCTCTATAGAAATACTTCACACACTTGTGATCTTTCAAATTTATATATCTGTTGTGTGTGATTCTTGAAGTAGTTTATACACTTTGATTTATTCAAACAACACTTCAAGACTTAGCAAAAGGGGAAACAGAAAAAGTGAAAGAGTGTTCTTCAACTTCATCTTATATATATATATATTTCTCTAGTTTGAGAGTGTTTGGGATTTACAAATTGTTGGAGTTTGTGAGCTTTGGTGAGTTGTTCTTGAGGGAAGAACTTTGTTGTTGGTGGTGGGTTTGACTATTCCCCATCTTATTCTTTGTTGTTTGAGTTCTTGGTGAAGAACTTGTATACATCTTCTTGTTGAAGAAGATAAATGTTATTGGTAAAGAGCATCGATGAGTTCTTGGATTAGAACTTGAAGTGGTTGTCACCTACCATTCAAATGTCATTGTATTCGCTAATCTCATCCGGGCTAAGAAAAAATTTGCACGTGGTGCTAATGAAAATCTTGACGGAGGTCAATGAGTGGATGTAGGTTGGAGTTCAACCGAATCACTATAAAATCTCGGTGTTATCTCTCTAACCCTTAAACTCTTTCATGCTGGCATTTACATTCTTGCATTCATATTACCATTCTTACAATCTTACATATTTACATTACAAGAAATTACTTATGCATCTTTAGATTTTTGCATTTTTATTTATTTACTTTCTTGTATTTTTATTTATTTACAATCATGCACTTTTATTTATTTACATTCAACTCATTTACATTTCCGTCAATACTATATGCATATTTATATACTATCATATATATATATATATATATATATATATATATATATATATATATATATATATATATATAAATATGATCAACATAGAACCATGGCTTAAACATAGAACCTAAAAACCAATCTAGACCATTGGATCATCAAAATCAATAGATGAGATTTAAAAATGGCATAATGGTAATTATCATGTTTAAGTAACATGTAAAAGGGCAAACGTGAAAAATCTCCCCCCAACAAACCCACATTTTTTAGAAAAATACCTTCAAAACTTTAAATTGTCATAACCTTTTAAGGCTTGAATTTAAATTGTCATATTTTGCATTTTTGGAAGCATCTCCATGTCCTGCATGTTCATATTTTGCATTTTCGATTTTTTGCATTTTGCAGTTTAGAATGAAACTCAACTCAAAATGCAAACTTTGCATTTTAAAAAAAAAAAATTTAGAAATATATCAAGTCTGGTCTTATTTGAAAGATGACGAAAAACTGAATCTAACGATATACTACTTTTTTGCTAAAATTATTAACAACGAATGAGTTATGATCATTCAAAGTTAAGTGGGGTTTTTTTTGTTTTTTTTTCATTTTCCATTTTTGTCCTTAAATAATATGTCACCTGTCATAATTAGAGATGGTTCTTTAGGATCTATGTTCTAGAGAGGTTCTATATGGAACATTACTATATATATATATATATATATATATATATATATATATATATATATATATATACATTTACATATTTCCTGCATTTATATATATTTTGCAATTTACTATTATAACATTTATTTATGTCCGCTCTTAAATTTATTTAATTTGAAAAAGTGGACATATAAATTATTCAACCCCCTTCTAGTTTCTATAGTTAAGATTCTGACTTGTAATTTGCTCTGTATAGAGTATTAGCTAAAGATTTGCTAATGACTAAGTATCAGCCGGAGCCTACTTTGAGATCAACTAAGATAAAGACAAGTGTAGAAGACCATGAGCTGATACAAGTTTGAATTCATTCATCAAGTTGAGTGACCAAAACTATCAGTTGAGGAACAAAATGATCAAACGAGTATATCAAGTCAGCTAAGTACCTTTTTCAACACTTAGTTTTATTTTGATAAACTCATCTCTGAATAATCGTTAAATAACTTTAGTCAGTTGATCATATCTGTTGATATGTTTTTGCTCTCCTTACTAACATGCATCTCTTGATTAGCTGAGCAATATGTTATCAGCTAAGCAACTTAATGATTTGCTGAGTAATCACCAAGAAACTTATTTCTATGATTCTAGTAGCTTTTGATTACCTGGGTCATGTTTTTAAATTGTATTGTTCAACAATGTACTCTATTTTTTTGTAAATGTTTGGTTGAACATGTGTTGTTCGGTATAGCATTAGATTTTATTTTGTAAAAGTATATATATATATATATATATATATATATATATATATATATATATATATATGCACTCTTTGTAACACAAAGTAGGACAAAAAATATAGAACTTTAGCCTTTGGAAAATGATAAAGTTACATTCGAAAGAAGATCTGATCAAGTATTAAAGTATGACAACATCATTGTAATTGTCAAATTTGAATAATCATAACAGTTGATTAAAGCAAGTATGGAAATGGAAGTTGATACTTACTATGCAGAAAAGTATGATAAATAATATTAGTATATTGTTACTGTAGTGTACTATTCAAAAAGTATTATTATTATTTTATTGGAACCAGATTAAAATAATATTACTTTTTCACATACTCACTTTATGATTAAAATATATTTTTCCTATACCGCCTTATCTCCAACAACCCTTCAATCGTAAGATGCCAAGACCTAATATATCCATGTTTTCTAACATCTCTACTAGTCAAATTGAACTTACTAGAATTTACACTCGAAGAACAAGCTCAAGCTTTTAAGAAAAGCAAGTTTAAGAGTTAAGCA
Source organism: Pulicaria dysenterica (assembly GCA_947179395.2). Taxonomy (NCBI): domain Eukaryota; kingdom Viridiplantae; phylum Streptophyta; class Magnoliopsida; order Asterales; family Asteraceae; genus Pulicaria; species Pulicaria dysenterica. The sequence continues at coordinate 86,289,808 of OX359288.1, forward strand.
TAGTGTAGAAAACTTGTTCATGTGCTGAACTTTTTGCACATTAGTTGTCTTAGAAAATCTATTCTATGTGTTAGACATTTTATTCTCATCTTTTATTGTATTTGGAGTTTACGCTTTTTATTACTATAATTCTTAATTCACATCAATAAGAATTTTATTAAAAACAACTGTTTGTGCATTAAAATTAAAATAGCTTAGGTTTGTATTCAATTTCACTTCTACAAATATTTGTTGTGCATACTCAAATTGGGACTAATGTAAACATTATTTTATCAAAATACAGATAAAGATACGAAAATGCTAAAAGTTAAAGGGTAAAAAAATTTAGACATTATCAAAAGTAGTTCATGACACATTTATTGACTCCATCTCAATTAACATGTTCGTTATTTAAGTAAGTGTTATTATCTTTTATTATTAAAGTATATTTAATTATTTTTCAATTTGAGACATGTCTGTATAGATTATTTTATTACTGAAAAAACAACATTAAATTTAACAAACATTTACGCTACAAAGGTATTATTACCATTTGATTCGTTACTTATTTTTTAATTTAGTGTCTCCTAATCAACGATTGAAAATATTAATTTTAATACGTATTATTTATCATATTTTTAAATTCAAATTTTTTTTGCATCTTATAATTATTTAATAAATTATATTAATACAAAGATGTATCATTTTTAAATCAAGTCATGCATCACACTCCTATTTAATCTAGTATATATATATATATATATATATATATATATATATATATATATATATATATATATATATATATATAGAGAGAGAGAGAGAGAGAGAGAGACAAAGAGAAAGAAAAGTTAATCGCAAACTATTTTTCATGCATGAATTGCGAGATCTGTTTGTAACACCATTAATTACTCATTAATAAGGGTATTTTAGTCGTATATATTTACCTAATCGTGAATTGCATCTGTGTGAGTCATCATTAAATTTTGAGGCTCAATATTCCCAACATATTCCTAGTTAATGTGTCATTAATGAGCTATTAATGAGTTAGTAACGAGCTATTAATTATTCATTAATAAGGCCCCAAATATTGATTAATTTTAATCAAGAATCAAGGGCTAAGAATGGTTCTCACAAGTCTCGTACGGAAAAACAGTTCTTATTTGAACACTCTCGTATTATATGTATACATACATATATATATGTATATATATATATATATATATATATATATATATATATATATATATATATATATATATATATATATATATAAGGTAAGGTTTGATATTGGACCAACCTTATATACATAACTTATAGAACCACTCTCAACTTTTAGATTAGGATGATCAATGGTTGACCTTATGACCGAATATGCATTTGAAGTAAATTCAATATGTAACTGTAATTTTAAAGATTTATCATCTGAATATAAAAATTGAGATTGCTTCTATAGGTTCTTACTAGTTTTCTATTGATCCTTGCTCTTTCTCTCTCTGTATGTATGTATATATATATATATATATATATATATATATATATATATATATATATATATATATATATATATGGGTTTAGGGTTTAGGGTTTAGGGTTTGGTTTAATTAAGTTTATAAATTAACAACCATTTAATATACGCCCTTCATCTTTTTTATCAATAGCTATAATTGGTTCTTATAGTTCTTGTATGCAAAATATTCTCATTTGAACCCTTACATATATATATATATATATATATATATATATATATATATATATATATGTAAGGGTTCAAATGAGAATATTTTGCATACAAGAACTATAAGAACCAATTATAGCTATTGATAAAAAAGATGAAGGACGTATATTAAATGGTTGTTAATTGATAAACTTAATTAAACCAAACTTATCCTTATTTAATAAGGGTTAATTTGGAAATTACGACATTACCCTAACTTTTTTAAACTACTATATCCATCAAATGAAAAGATGTTAAACTACCAAAATTATACCAAATTAAGGGGAAATTTATGCAATCTCTATAATTTGAGAATAGGTCTCCACAGGTGCACGTGTGTATATTACTAAGTTTTTTTCAATACAAGTCTCGACTGGTATGTGCACCTATTTTTTCTAGCGTATATGTAGATATGCACATAGCACCTAGTTTTTCTAGCACAGATATAGATAAGTGCACATGTACAACTCAGCTTTGGTTGGATCAAACTGAGTATCAAATTACTAATAACTACAAATATATGGAACAAGAGGTGTCAATATCAATTTTATGGACTAACATATCCAAATAACATATCATTCATATTTGCCTCTCTGGATATGCCTAATGGAAGAACCAAAGACTTGCATGTTTAGCTACAAAAACCTTAATAAGAAACCACTATAAAACCCACAATCAAAACCTAAATTAATCAAAAGAAATCATACCTTGAACTCTGGAAGGACGGATAATAATGTGTATAACAGAAGAGTAAAAGGAATACCATATGTGTGTTGTTGGTAATCACTTACGAGGAAGGCAACGCTGACAAGAAGGAGCTGGAACAAGCTATAGCAGCAGGGTAAAAAATCCCAGATCTAAAACAAGCCATGACAGATATGGAGCAATTTGGCAGAGGAAAACGATGATGCCAAGTTAACGGCGACATCGATGAGTTGGTTGACCGTGGTGAACAATTCGGTAGATGAAAACGACGAGGGTATAGTCACCATGGTTCACAAAGCGGGGAAGATGAAATTAGAAAACGGAGCCCCAAATCGAGCAAGTTTATAGTCGGCGTTGATGGTATCCCTTGTGGAAATGATTGCAAGAGATGATAACTTTTGTGGCGGTCATCGTCGGTGATGGTAGTCCGCGGGAAAAGAGAGATACATGGAGAGGAGAGAGGTGGAGGAGAACAATTTGGCAGTGGAAAATGGCGATTGTAGTGTGCCGAGATGTGTTTGAAATTAAGGGTTTTAATTAAAACTCATTATACCCCTAACACTAAATGATTGGTCCACGTTCGTTCTCGCAGTTTTCAATTCATACGAAAACACTTCTCATTTAAACCATTCTCTCTCTCTCTCTCTCTCTCTCTCTCTCTATATATATATATATATATATATATATATATATATAGGGGAGGGTTCATGCGAGAACCGTTGTTAGTGCGAGAACCGCGAGAACCAATCTCAGCCGTTCCTTAAACATGGGAAGTATCATCGATGGAGAACGTGGAGGGATAGGGTGTGGCAGGGTGCATGTGAGGAATTCATGGGTGGGCAAGGATATTGAAGGAGGGAGAATTGGACGGCTTAGATTGGTTCTCGCGGTTCTCGCGCTAACAACGGTTCTCGCATGAACTTTTGTCTATATATATATATATATATATATATATATATATATATATATATATATATATATATATATATATATATATATATATATAATTGGGGTTCAAGTAAAAAAACATTAAAGTACTAAATGTAAGAAGAAAGAAGAATTTGACACATGACATTTCTGGTTAAAGGGTATAATGGGTACACATATTAAATTCTCTCTCCACCCTATTATCCCTCACACCCCCACGTTTCTCTGCTAACCCTAGAATTAGCACCCCCCCCCCCTTTCCAAAACCATCGCCTCCATCTACACATCTATCGGTGACCTTCATCGCTGTCATCGGCGACCTTCATCGCTGTCAACGGCGACCACCCGCCTCCATCTGTGTCGCCCTTCGCCGCCCAAATTAGGGTTTCGTTGATGTTCTCCACGACAGACTAGGGGTCTGAAGATTTGATGTTCGCAGCCCAGATTAGGTTCGTCGATGTCCTCCGTTTCCCAGATCTGAAGATTTGATGATGCACAAAGTCGCCGCCATCCACCACCTCATCTTCACCACTGTCGACGCCGCCGACCACCGTCGCCTGGACCATCACCGCCGCCGCTAGTGCATCAGTTTACACAAGTATGCAGATCCGTGAAACCTTACTTATTATCCTAAGACGAGAAACTGCAGATCCCATGTTTCCGAGTTTTTAAATTTTCATCAATGGTGAAAATTTTCTTATCAGTGATTTTGTTTCATTTTTTCTTTTTATTGCAGCAAATAATGATCTGTTTTTCTTTGAACTGTGCATCTATAATGTTTAGGATTGTGCATCGATTTATTCTTAAATCATCTGTTCTGTTTGATGGATTTGTGCATCGATATATGATGTGTTGTTTTGATGATTTGTGCATCTGTGCTTGAATCTGGGTATATGTGGCTTATACATCATAATTTAATTTCTGGTGTGCATCAAACAGATCTAGTGATGAACAATAAACAGATCAATGTTTGGAAACAAAATGTAAATGCCATTGAAAATGGCGACCAGAAAGTAAGAGAGAGGATTTTTAAAATTGGTCAATAATACTCTTAACTGTTATTTTTAATAATTAATAGAAAAAGAAAAAAATTAATTTTTTAGGAATACATTTGAAAAATATAATGGCTGAGATTTCTCCTTACATTTTGTACCATAAGTATTTTTTTACTGGATCACTACCTATATATATATATATATATATATATATATATATATATATATATATTAATTTACGTAGATTACGAAACAACATCAACTTATGAAACTTCATGTAGAATCGTAAGAAGTTTGTTAAACATTCAGGTGACAAGTTGCTTAAACTAATGCGTTGTAGCTAATATATAAAAGGAAGTATAGGGAACTATACCTTTGTCCTAAGAAATTAGTTATATAGAATTATGTGTGGTTAAACGTGTGCGGTTTTGCATCATCGGTATGGAAGAAGATTTATTGCTGGTGGGGTCTAAGCTTGTCACCGCCGTCATCTTGGGAAGACTGTAATGTCGCAGCATTGAAAATTAGACAACAATGGAGCAGGAAGCTTTGGGAGGCCATATCAGCGATAACGGCATACTGCATTTGGATCGACAGAAATGAGAGGATCTTCAAGAATAAGAGCAATGGGGGAGACATCATTTTTAAGATTCAGTTATTGGGGTTTCAATGGTTAAAAGCTAAGATCAACAATATAAGGGATTTCAAGTGGGAAACTTGGTTATGCTTTCCAACTCTTCTTCGCAACCCTTAGCGAGAATTTGCTTTAGATACTGTTAATTAAGCTGTTAATAGTTTAAATGTCATAGGATTGTCATTTACGCCCTTAACAGTGTGTCATCTACGATCATGAACGTGATTGTGGGTGTATAGTGTGTAAGTTTTTCAAAGTTCTATATATAATCATATTGCTTTTCAAAAAAAATAAAATAAGTAAAAACAATATCAATAGCTATAAACTTAACGATGAGGATAGGTCGTTGGGTTCAATATGTAAACATCTTGAATCACTACTATAGGAAAAGACCATATAAATGCTTAGGTAGTGTATATCAGAGAGTAGTTCAATTTAACAAGGAACTCGCAAAAATGAGAAATTTCTTTTGTATACATTTTACACTGAGCTGACAACATTAATATTTGACCGGTTGCCACAAATACTCATTGTGTTTGTTTCAAGGGGTCGCAAATCTCCTTTTTCATTTACTTTGCATGAACTTTGGTGTTATTTAACATATGAATGTTGTTTCTTAATTAGTTTCTTTTTGTTGGATATCAAAGAGCATATAACTCATACTCTCATTAAACTCATAAGGAAAAATAGAAAAGGAAAAACAGAAGAAAAAAAAACCGCAGCATGGCTGCTTGAAGAAACCAAACCGGCCACGAACTACATTGGAACTTCTCTCTTTTCTAAGCAATTAAATAAAAAAATATAAAATAAAGTGCTAAATTAATAACTTAAACATTAAATAAAAGATAAAGACTTATTAATTCAGCCATGCATGCGTGAACCATCTGATATAACCGATTAACTCTAACAATCACCCCTTTAATCGGTTATCTAGCCATCTGTTCACAGTAACGCCGGCTCTTCTATAATCAAGTGTGCTTGTTTCTCCCATTTTGGACACTCGTTGTTATAGTGACCAAGCTCCCCGCACTTGTAGCACTTAACGTGACTTTTATCTCGGACTCGTTCATTGCCATCTCGATTAATCACAGACCCATGGCCTCTTCCCCGGCCACGTCCATAGCCATCTCGATTTGAACCTCTATTGCCACAATGCTTACACACGTGCGCCCTTTCGTCACTAACCAATAACAAACCACCTTGAGTGTCTTCCATCTTCTCGGTTCCTCTCAAACGCTCTTCATACGCCTTCAATCTTCCAACGGCTTCATCAAAAAGCATCGAGTCCAACTCAAAACACTGCTCTATCGAAGCCACGATTTGAAGAAACGACTTAGGCATCGATTCTAGCAACCGTTTAACCAACTCTACTTCCTCCAGTTCGTATCCAAGCGTCCTTGCTTTTGAGGCTAGAACGGTCAATTTCGTTACGAAATCATCGACCGTTTCACCCTCCTTCATTCGCAAGCTTTCAAGCTCCCTCTTCAATGTTTCTATTCTAGCTGCTCTCGCCCGATCGACACCCAAATAACGAGTCTTCAAACCATCCCATACTTGTTTTGGATCGGAATAGCTAGCCATTTGCAGAACCAACTCCTCAGGTATTGCTTGAAATAAGAAAGAAAGAGCTTGCTTCTTCTTCTTTTCATCCACTTCTGCACCTAACACCATTGGTTCTACTGTCTCCCTTAACCCGTATACATCCATGATCCGATCAAGATTACCCAACATTCACCCCGTAATCTTGATGATCATGACCCGAGCTTCTTTGCACGGTTCTGTCTCGTTCTTTAACACTTGTAACATGTAACATGGCACCCCGTTGGAGACGTTCATTAATATCTAGACTCTTAACGGATCGACGACCTCTTCCCCGGCCACATCCAAAGCCACACGATTTGAACTCCAACGCCACTATGTTTACAAACGTATAGTTTCTCCATTTCTTTCTTTTCTTGACAGCTTCAACTCTTTTTCCGATCAAACCTGTCCAAGAGCTCTATTCACCCGACCAATAAAACAAGATACCGCTTTTACCGTTTTCTTTAACCCGCTAAACGAACAAAATCCAAAGCCACCTGCTTTGACGGATTCTTCACGTTCGTTTTTCACGCACCTTCGTCGGTTAGACCCTTATCATGAACAGGAAGATCAAGAGTAGAAGCTACTTCCGTAACTCTGATACCAATTGTTGGATATCAAAGAGCATATAACTCATACTCTCATTAAACTCATAAGGAAAAATAGAAAAGGAAAAACAGAAGAAAAAAAAACCGCAGCATGGCTGCTTGAAGAAACCAAACCGGCCACGAACTACATTGGAACTTCTCTCTTTTCTAAGCAATTAAATAAAAAAATATAAAATAAACTGCTAAATTAATAACTTAAACATTAAATAAAAGATAAAGACTTATTAATTCAGCCATGCATGCGTGAACCATCTGATATAACCGATTAACTCTAACAATTTTAATTTTAATATTCATTAATTTGATTAGTTTCTTCTCGTTTTCTTTTTCGACAATATAGTTCGTTTCACAACGTACGTTACCTGTAACGCCAGCGTTGTTAATAAAAACATTGATGCTACCAAAAGCATTCCAAGCCTTTAGCACACAGGCTTCGATGGTTGGACCATCGGCAGTCACATCAAGCTCCACCGCCACTGCTTGAACGCCTCCATTGTTTGCTTCACTTCCGTCCGTGTTACCATCATAGATAATATACGAGTTGTTAATCATATCACACAATGTCTTGAGCCGATCAGTTCGACGAGCGGTAGCAACAATCTTGCAACCAGCTTTTGCTAAATCAATACAGAATTCCCAGCCAAGACCCGAAGATGCACCAGTAACCATCACAACCTTGCCTCTAAGGTCTCGCCATGATTCCAACTGTTGAGTAGAAGTCATTATTCTCTCAATGTTAATAATAACAATTACAATTGTGTTTTTAAGTACGTTTTATAAGAAATTTTGCAGTATTAATTGCCGGTTGCTATGCTATATATAGATACACTTCCTTTTTTTTCTTTCAAAAGCTATATATTCAAATGTGTACAATTTTATCAATTCATAGGCATTTATAAATGTGTATAAAACAAGATTTGGGTCCGCCATTTACTGCAGCAATAAGCTAGTAACACTTCTAAAGGCTACGCATCTAGACATCTTTTCAAGTCTTCTTCAGCATACTTTTTTAATGGATCTCCAACCGCGTCAGAAAAGAGTCTATTTCTTAGAATGTTTGGATTAAAAAATCCAAATATTATGAGGGTTAGATAGTTTGTTCATTTTGGTTTTCTTTTTTATTGGCATTTTGTCTCTCTAATTTTGGACATTGATGTTTTGGTTCTCCACTTCTCCTGAGGGAACCAGGTCTTTGTTGGAGTTACAATAATTAGTCATCCCTTGTTAAGAAAAACAGTTCAAAACAATAACCCAATAACAAGTTTTTGTATAAATTTACTGATAAAAACTTAACCAATCTAACAATAATGAATGACCTAACTATGTCATTGTTAATTATTAACATGCAATTTTCATAATATTTAGGTCTATATCTTCTCTATACTAATATCTACGCAATATATAGTTAAATCTCATTTGTGCAAGTTTTTATTCATAGCAAATATGAAATGTAATTTTAAAGAAGTATATAGTTAGTTTTCTTAAAAAATCTTGTGAGGTCAACAATATCTTAGATTGATCGAAAAGAAAATTTGGATTGTTTTCTTAAATTAAAGCAAAATAACTTATAAATATTGCTTTAAAAAAATATTAAAGTGGTAATTAATACTACCACATCTATATATCACACCATTATGTTAGCATTTTTCTTATCACGTATTGTTCCACTCAGCCTGTAATGGTTACTCCTTAGCAAACCAAATTCTAAGACTAATTACATAATAGTTAGTTATTCAATTAAATATTAACAATAAAAATTAATGGAAGGGAGAGACATGATTTTGCCGATCCCTTTCTAAAACTTTACCCCCCTAGCAGTGTTCTAAAAAGCGCGTCATGCCGTCGTCAAGACGTGAGGCGTGACTCCGCCGTTAAAAAATGGCTGTAGGCATGAGTGTGAGGCATGACGCACGCCGAGGCTTGTCAACGCGCCAAATAGCGAGTTTTTTAAGGTGTGGCATGTAGAAAATAGTTTTTTTTAATTGGATTTTTTTGTAAATATTTTACGTTTGCATGTATTAAACTTCTAAAAATTTGTATTTTTTAATTTATATATGTTACTTTACTCCTCGTTTGTGCAATTTTGTGTAATTGTTATATTAAAAATGATAAATTGGATATATATATATATATATATATATATTATATTTATATATATATATTTATATATATATATAAATATAAAATATATACAAAATCGTCGTCTTAAAAAAAGTCATGGTGATATCATTGTTTTTAGATATATTTTTAATGTGATATTTATTTATTTTTGTTAGAAATCATGGAAAATATGTTTAATATATATTTGATATGATAATTATTGATTTTCATGTTCAAAATTCGGATATATGGTGATAAGGATGAAGAAAAAGGGATAAAATCGATATAGAGATCAAAGAATTGAAAAAGTCAAAATTCTGGCCGTTTTTCACGTTAGTGCCGCTAACTTCAGCATTTCGTGGCGCGAAGTCAGAGATCGCGGCGCGAAGTCCGCCAGGCCAGCTCTATAAATTTTGATCTTTGTTTCATTCGGGATCGAAGCTTCTAGTCCGACTTTTCCACCCTAGAATCTCTGGAAACTCTATAAAAACACCATGAAGCATATGGGAGCATAGTTTGGAGCATTGGGGCTTGGATTGAAGATAGAATCAAAGATCAAGTCCTGGAACATTCGGATTTTACGGTTTTATTCATTCTAGTTCTTCATGTTTCTTTGTTTGAATAATTTCCAGAGCTTTAGCATGTTTGTTCTAGGCTAGACTTCTGATTTTCCTCCCTAGAGGAGATGAACTTTAATTATGGTTGACTTAATTCATGGTTTTGATGCTTAATTCATGTTTGTTCTTAGTTTAGCCTAATCTATGTTTATCCATGCTTATGAATCTGTTTTGATTGCTTAGAATCTGATTTTTATGTTTTAAGAGACCTCTTGAATCATAAAGTTTGAATCTTGATTGTCTAGGACCAATAGATGATTAAGGAATAGTGATTGACCAAATCCTATGTTTTGAGCAATTAGAGTTAGAGTCTTTTGCATGTGATGTCCATATAATGAACTTTATATGTTAGTTTGATGTTTTGTTGACCATACAAGCATTAAGATTAGTGCTTAACTTGTTAATCAAATTAATTGGCTAATTATCCCTTTTAATCGCGCTTTTGACCATAAAGGTTATTAATTGGTGTAATTAGACGGTATGCATGAATGTTTAAGTATCTTTAGTTATTATTACCATGAATCTAATTGTCATGAGATAAGTGTAATCAAATCTAGGGAGGGAAAGCTAGCACTATTTTATCTGATTTCCAAGTTCCTTGCTCATTCGCTCTCTTGTTTCTTTGGTTGTTTTAGGAGCTTTCTAGGGTTGTTAGTGGTGTTAGTTGGTTGATAGCTCACTTATTCAATATTCCCCCTTTATTTTATTGCAAGTAGTTTAATCTAGTTTAATATTTAAATTAATATAATTTTATCAAATCATACCCGTTCCCCTTGAGTTCGACACCCGTACTTATTTTCTATACTATAATACGATTAGGTCCTCTTGCCTATTTATGTTGTAGTCGTACTAAATAATCACGGATTTTATAAATAAAAAACTGGTACGCTTTACGCACATCACATGGTTTCGCCATAGCTCCTAAAAAAGAGAAATCATGGTTAGCTTGAATGGGTGGGTGGATTCGATCGAAGAAGATCTTTCCTCTTTAGAGGACGATAGTATTGATAGTGTTGATGGTGAAGAATCTTTGGAGTCCAAATCAGATAAAAGCGATGAAGATAATAGTATGACTCAGTGCAAGGAGAATACCAGGAGATATACGGCTGGCAATAATCAACCGGAAAACCATCCGGAGGGAGGTTCAGCTGATTGAGTTCATTGGTTGAATGACAAGTACGAGGTCTCAGCGAAAAAGGATCTGCTGTCAAATACGGTGGATTTATTCTTTGCAAATTTAAAATGGAGATAGGGATGGGACATCCGACAATCACATGTATCGAGAAGAGAATGGTGCATATCTCCCAAACAAATGGATAAAGGAGTTGAATGGTTTTTTTAATTAATGAGACCAGTTCTGAAAGTAATCCCTAAGGCCAGGGCTACCTTAGCAGGTGTCTTTGGGCTTAGTGGATAACGTAGCTGCAGTGTCAAGGGCGCAAATCAGTTGTTATCCAAGACGCCTTCATCTAATGAATTGGGTTCTGAGGGCACGAATTTCATCTCGCACTTCGATCAAGTTCAAACAACTAGCAGTGAGAATAATCAAGGAAGTCTTCAACCAGTGTTACATTGCTCAAATGAAGGTGATAGCATATGTCATTAATACCGTAATCTCTTCCGACTAGTAAAAGAGTGATCATAAATCAAAACAAGGATGGAGCAGATAACCTGCCGGCCTCCCACAAAATCGAAACACGCTTGGAAAGGCTCTGGAAAATTAAGCTTATTTATGATGAAGAAACTCGCGAGGGCAAAAGGGAAAAACACATGTGGAAGGAAAAATACGATTAATCGAACACTTGGAAGGAAGGCAGAAGTTAGATCCGAAAACTCAAGGATCTTCAACTCCTTTGAGAGTGAGGTTTTTCTCGCAGGAGTGAAGAAGGACAAGCGTAGCTCATAGTATTCGAGCATTATGAAGGTAATTTCTTTAAACACAAGTGGACATGGTTCTAAAGATAAAAGAAATTGGATTAAAAAAACTTTTTTTTAAAAGAAGAGACTAAATTGGAAGAAATCATTGAAGAACTGGTGGAGGAGCTATGGGGTAATCCTACATCTAGAATTTAAGAATTATTTGGCGGTTAAGGGTGAGCGGAAGGGTAGGTGTGGCAATTGTTCATTCTTTAATGTTTATGGGCTTCACACTTCAGTGAGGAAGAAGGAGTTATGGTTGAATTTAAGTAACCTGTTATCTAACAATAATGAGAGAATAATAATGTTTGGTGACTTTAATGAGGTGAGGGATCCAAAAGAAAGGTTAAATGCTAATTCAATTCAAGCGAATATCAGTAATTTCAATGACCTCATTCAAAGGAATGAGCTGATAGAAGTGCAATTGGTAAATAGAAAATTTACAAGAATTTAATACGACGGTATAAAGTTTAGTAAGCTTGACTGGGTACTCTGAAAAGATTCTTCAATGGTAGAAGAACCCTTGATGCAAGGCTATTGATAGGAAGGAATCACTGCCCTCTAATTTGTTACGAAGATAATAAAAACTCAGCCCTAAACCCTTCAAGTTCTTCGATGTGTGGCTTCAGAATCCTAAATGTGAAGTAATTGTCAAAAATTCTTGGAATAAGAGGTCCAATCAAGGAATCTTGATGTAAGGTTTTGTGAAAAATTAGGAAATGTGAAAGCGGCTCTAAAACAATGGTCGAAGGTGGGTTATGCAAATATTGACTCCGAAATCAAAACGTTAAGTGATGAGGTGCGCCAACTAGAACTTCAAGCGGATCAAAACAATTTAAATGAAGAAGGTAGGAGTTGCTGGTTGGAAAAACTGAAACAGCTCAAAGAAAAAGAAGCTATTAAGACCGCTCTATTGAGGCAAAAAGCAAGAACGAAATGGCTAACGGAAGAAGATGAAAACACACGGTTTTTCCACAATATCATCAAAATAAGGGTGATATCCAATAACATGGAAGGGGTGTCCTCGAATGAAGTGTGGGTAGAAAATATAGATAAAAAAAGGAAGCTTTGAATTATTTTACGCTTTTTTACAAGCTCAAGAAGAAAAGGAAGCTGGTTTCGAAAACAGTAAGTTTAGGAGACTTAACCAAAAGTAATAACTTTGAAGTTCCATTCAATATGCAAGAGATTAGGGAGGCGGTGATGCAATGTAGGAGTAATAAAGCGCCGAGGCCTGACAGATTTAATTTCACCTTCTTTAAAAAATTTTGGGATTTATTGAAAGATGACTTACAAGATGCATTGTCGTGGTTCTGGAGTGAAAAAATAATTTCAAATGGATGTAATTCGTCGTTTATTACTCTCATTCCATAAGGGGTGGATCCGTTAGTTTTTGGTGATTACAAACCAATAAACCTATTTGAAGCTATTATAATACTGTGTCGAAATTGTTGGCAAATGGGTTAAAAGTTTTACTGCTAAAGCTCATCGGTGAGGAACAATCTGCTTTCTTGAAAGAAAGGTCGATAACAGACGGGATTATGATAGTGGGGGAAGTTCCAAAAGAGCTTAAACAAAAGAAAAAAAAGAGTGTGGCCGTTAAAATTGACTTCGAAAAAGCGTATGACAGTAGCAACTGTGATTTTTTGTTCAAAACAATGAAGACAATGGGGTTTGGTCAAACTTGGATTAGGTGGATAAAAGCATGCCTAACATCTTCCAACATGTCAGTCCTTATTAACGGTTCACCTTCGAAAGAATTTAAACCGGAGAAAGGAGTACGTCAAGGTGATCCAATTGCGCCTTATTTGTTCCTAATCCTGGCGGAAGGATTGAATGTGATGCTAAGAGATGTTGCGGAAAAGAATGTGTTCGATGGTGTTCTAATTGGTAATGATCAAATATTAGTATCTCATCTTCAATACACGGATTATACTATTATAGTTGGGAATTGGAATGTCAAAAACCTAAAAGCAATATCATCCTTACTAAGTTGCTGGGAAGATGCGTCTAGCTTGAATGTTAATTGGAGGAAGAGTTCTATTTTGGGAATAGGTATGGAAGAAAGTGAGCAAGTGAAGTTCGCAAACCGGTTAGGTTGCAAAACGAACAATAACACGCCAATTTATTTGGGGTATCAGTTAATGCAAACATGAGGAAGGCTTCGAGTTGGGAAAATGTGGTAAAAAAGTTGAAAGTGGTTGTTGTTTACCCTTCGGTGGAATATGGACGTTGGTCACATCATTGCTCTCGAGTCTTCCAGTCTATTTTATTTCGATGTTCCGGGCTCCTTCCAGTATCCTTTGTACCTTTGATAAACTTAGAAAACATTTCTTTTGGAAGGGGGAGGGGGTTCAAAATAAAAGATATATTGTGTGGGTCAAATGGGAGGATGTGATTATCAATAGAGACAATTTGGGCTGAGAATTGGTTGTTCAAATGTTTTTAATATAGCCTACTAATAAAATGGTGGTGGGAATTCAGATCTTAATTGGATTCATTGCGGTGTAAAATAAATAAAAGCATATACGGTTTGACGGGGGCTTGATATTAACTCAAAACTTACCTCATCTAGTTTGTGGGGGGGTGTTATAAACGTGGGTAGGGAATTATTTAAGAAAGGTATACAAATAAATTCTTTGCAAAATGTAGTACTGGGAGATGGCAAAAGCGTTTATTTTTGGAAAGATTCTTGGCTTGGGGAATTCATACTTGCGCAGAAATTTCCTAAACTTTTCAATAAAGTAGGGAATCGACTTAGGCCCTTGGATTGAAGATGATTGGGTATGGAACGTGGACAATGATTCTTTCTTAGTGGGAAGAGGAGTCTACAGCGCTAAAGGATAAACTAAACGAGGTAAATCTTAAACATCACAAGAAAGATAGGTGGTTGTGGTGTGATGACTTGGAGGCTGGGTTCTCGGTAAAATCGACAAGAGGATACCTCGAAAGTAAATCGTATAACCAAGCAACAAACCAAATTCTAGTCGTCTATTGCACCAAAAAAGGTAAACATTTTCGCGTAGAGAGTGGGTAGAGAAAGGATCCCGATCAGGACCAAACTAGTTTACAAAGGTGTAGATCTACATTCGATTTTGTGCCCAAGATGTGAGGCAGAAGTAGAAACCACAACTCACGCTCTGTTCATGTGCCATGTAGTAAATCAAGTGTGGAGGTCCATATTTATAAGTGGTTGGGCATTACCTACGCAGACGGGTCTTCATTAAACGAGATGGATAGTGCAGCCAGAGGGATACTTTCAAAAAAGTGTTACTTACTATGGATGGTAGTTGTTAGAATTGCATCGTATTGTATATGGAAAAGTAGAAATATTTTGGTATTTGAAGGTAAAAAGAAGCTGGACGAATTAGTCTTTGAGATACAAATGGTGGGCTATAAATGGATCAAAGCTCGGTGAAGAATGGCTACAATCTAAGTTGGAGTTCTTGTTTGTCGATATCAAACACAATCGATTCATCCTGATTAGCAAAGGAATTTTATTTTGTACGTGGGTCTTGTGTATTTACTATCTGTTATAGTAGTAAATGAAACAATTACGGGTTCAATTATTACACTAACAGGGTAAGGGGTAGCATATTTATGATAGTGGGATAATTTCTCTACTGAATATTATAACAAAAGAGCCAGTAGGTACAACATGAATTAAGGAGCTATACAAGGAAAATAATAATTACTTGACTAATTTATAATAGAACTAATTAAGGAGCAGATTGGTCTCCAATACCCCCCCTCAAGCGCATCGGTGGTGGACGGACACGTAACTGATCTCGAAATGTTTCGAAGAGTGGTCTTGGTAACGGTTTTGTGAAAATGTCGGCAACCTGAAGCTTGGTAGGAACAAACTTAGTATGCAATTTTCCAGACAACACGAGCTCACGAACAAAGTGATAATCAATATCAATGTGTTTAGCTCGTCGGTGGGCAACCGGATTTTGGCTAAGAAAGATGGCACTTAAGTTATCACATAATAGGTGGGACGTTCATAAGGCAAGGCATTTAAGTCACGCAATACATGAGAAATCTATATAAGTTCAGCAGCGGTGTTAGCCATAGCCCGGTATTCTGATTCGCAGCTAGATCGTGAAACAGTTGGTTGCTTTTTTGCACTCCAAGATACTAGATTTCCATCAAAGAAGATCGAGTAGCCATAGGTGGAACGTCTAGTTTCAATGCAACGAGCCCAATCGGCATCAGAATAGCCAACAAGCATGGATTGTTTAGGACACGAGAACTGAAGACCGTGTGTGAGAGTACCTTTGACATATCGCATGATCCGTTTCACCAATGCAAAGTGCTGATCTGTTGGGGAATGAAGAAATTGACTTGCTTGATTAACGGCGTAAGATAGATCCGGTCTCGTGATAGTTAAATACTGAAGAGCTCCAACAAAGGACCAATATAAAGTGGGATCGTGAAAGAGATTTCCATTGGTAGTGAAAACATCATTAGTAGCAAGAGGTGTCCCAACATGTTTTGAATCAAGAAGACCACCCTTACTTAGAATATCATGAGCATACTTGCTTTGACTTAGAAACAAGCCATCTGATGTATATGAAACTTCAAGTCCAAGGAAGTAACTTAATTTGCCTAAATCTTTAATGGAAAATTCATTTCTTAAACGATCGATGAAGCTTGCAATGGTTGGCTCATGATTTCCGGTCAGAATGATGTCATCGACGTACACTAACAAATATAAGAGGCATGATCCACGATGGAAAGTAAATAGTGATGTGTCAGCTTGACTACACTTAAAACCTTGAGTGACCAAAAACGAGTTGAGCCATTGAAACCAAAGCCCTTGGAGCTTGTCGAAGTCCATAAAGGGCTTTATTTAGACGACAAACATGGTTTATATTATGTTTATCAACATATCCCGGTGGTTGCTCCATGTAAACCGTTTCCCGAAGATGGCCGTTTAGAAACGCGTTTTTAACATCAAGTTGATGAAGAGGCCATCGATTTGTGACGGCCAGAGAAAGAACAATTTGGATGGTTGTGGCTTTAACAACGGGGCTGAAAGTATGAGAGAAATCAAAGCCATGAATTTGTGTAAAGCCTTGTGCCACGAGGCGTGCCTTATGTCGGTCAATAGTTCCATCGGCATGATATTTTGTTCGAAAGACCCACTTCGACCCGACCACATTTGTGTTTGACGGTCTCGGAACAAGAGTCCATGTATTATTTTGATGGAGCGCCTGAATATCTTCGTTCATGGCATGACACCAGTGGGGCTGTTTTAAAGCAGATTTAAAACCCTTGGGTTCCTTGGCAACGAACAAGGAAGCATGCAAGTTGCTAGGAGCAGTAGCAAGGAGATCGAAAAGATGACGAGTTTTGACAATGCCGGCTTTACTCCTAGTGGTCATCTGATGAGCTGGAGCTTGTGGGGCAGGATGGGTAACAGGTTGCGATGGGGGAGAAGGTGGTTGGTGGGTTAGCGATGGGGAGGTAGGAGAAGTTGGGTGAGTGTTTATTTGTGTAGTATGTTCTTCAACAAAAGGTGTCGATGGAGAAGAGGTATCATGCAAACAGGAAGGACAAGGCATGTGTGGTTGGGATGGGGTAGATGGTTTGTCATTTATAGTGGCAGGTGCTGGTTGATTATGGGAGATATATGGAGAGTCATCTGAATATGAGCATAATAATAAAGTGGTAAGATCTGTTGGAGTCGTTGTCCTTGCAAATGGAAAAGAAATCTCATCAAATCTTGCATGTCGAGTTATAAAGACTCGATAGGTGTTGGGATCCAAGCATTTGTACCCTTTGTATTGTGTGCAATAACCAACAAAAATACATTCTATGTTGCGTGGTGCGAGTTTGTGTTCCGAATAGGGCCGTAGGTAAGGAAACACCCGACAACCAAAAACTTTAAAATTATTGTAGTTTGGCACATGATTAAATAAATCTTCGAAGGGAGACTTGTTAAGTAACAACTTTGTGGGGATACGATTAATAACATGGGCCGACGAAGAGAAAGCATGCACCCAAAAGGTGGCAGGTGCATTTGCACCAAATAACATAGCAAGACCCGTTTCCATTATATGCCGATGTTTACGTTCTACACGTCCATTTTGTTGCGGAGTGTATGGACATGACATTTGATGATGAGTACCATTATCGATAAACAATTGTCGAACTCGATTGTTTAAAAATTCGGTGCCCCCGTCACTTTGGAAAACCTTTAGTTTGCAGGAGAATTGTGTTTGAGTAAACTTTAAGAAATTTGCTAGCACCTCAAAAAATCCAGACTTTGTTTTAAGAGGGTAAAACCAAGAAAATCGCGAATAATCATCAACAAACAAAGCATAGTATCGATATCCATCAACCGAAGTAACGGGAGCGGGTCCCCATAAATCACAATGAACCATATCAAGTACATGTAAAGAACGTTTATCATTTAATTGAAAAGGCAAACGATGTTGCTTTGAAAGTTCACAAGAGGAACACAGATTTGGTTTTGGTAAAATAAAAGTAAGCTGCAAATGCCCATGTTTATTAATGGAAATAACATCAAAGGCAACATGGCCAAGTCGTTTATGCCATAGTTCAAATGAAGATTTAGGAGAAGTGATTGATGTTGTAAGAGCTTTAAAACCCGAGCTCAAAACATAAAGTCCATCCTTATGCGTTCCTGTTGCTAGGATCTTTTTACTGACCGAATCCTGAATAGCAAAGAAGGACCGAGAAAATATGAAATCAACCGGGTAATCATTAGTCAATTTGCTTACCGAAAGAAGCTGCTTTTTGATATGTGGAACGATGAGAACATCTTGCAATGTCAAATTTGGGTTAACCGATAATGAACCGATATGAGAGATGGGAAGCACATTACCATTGCCAAAAGAAACTTTCTCATGTCTATGGTAAGGGACAGAGGAATCAAGATTAGCCGAAGGTGGGGCCATATAGGCTGTTGCACCAGAGTCCACGTACCAATCTGGACTTGAGTCATTGATTTTGCAATCAGCATTGAACGCTTGAGCCAAATTTGCAGCTGAGTAAGAAGATTGTTGGGCATAACTTCCTAGTTCTGGACAAGAGGTTGCATAATGACCTTCATGGCGACATAATTGGCAATGAGGCGGGCGTCGACCACGACCTCTAGAAGAAGAATTGCCTCGAAAATTTGACCGTCCAGATCTACCCCTTCCACGAGAGGGTTGCTGGGAATGACGAGCAGTAAAAGCAACAGGAGAAGGAGCAGAACCGTGAAGAGATGAAATAAACAACTCATGACCTTCAGCTTGGGCAATAAGTTCACGAAGAGGAGGTCTTGGTTGGACAGCCCGGTGTGCAGTAGAAAAGGTTTCAAAAGCTGGTCCTAAACCACATAAGAACCAATGGCTCTTGTCCATATCGGAAACCGGTTGGCCAATGGCTGCAAGTTTGTCACAAATAGACTTGAATTGTTTAGCAAAATCAGAGATAGAGAGATTACCCTTTTTTTAATTGACGTAGAGAGTCCTTAAGATTCTGAGATCGCTCCATAGAATCATGGCTATAAGCCGTCTCTAAAGCCTGCCATACTGCACGAGAAGAAGAGAGACCTAACACTTCTGCCATTGCTTCTTCGGACAGGGAAGATTGAAGAATAAGTAGAACCTTCTGATCAATTTCAACCCAGGAGAGATATGCGGGATTTGCGGTTTTTTATTTTCGATCAGTATCATTTCTGGAGGAGCAGGAGACGAGTCTTCGACAAAACGCATCCATTTTTGATGAAGCAGTAAAGGAGTAATCTGATTTCTCCAAAGTAGATAGTTGGAGGAGGTTAATTTGATGGTGAGCATATGAATGAGGGTGTTTAAAGGAAGTGAAGAATCAGTAGAAGAAGCCATCGAGAAGGAAAAAAAAAATTTACTGGAGTAGGGTATGAGAAGATCGAGGTTAGGCTGATACCATATGATAGTGGGATAATTTCTCTACTGAATATTATAACAAAAGAGCCAGTATAAATACAGAAGGTACAACATGAATTAAGGAGCTATATAAGGAAAATAATAATTACTTGACTAATTTATAATAGAACTAATTAAGAAGCAGATTGGTCTCCAATAATATTCCATCTCTTATGGAGTATTAGTTGATTGTTGTAAATTGATGTACAGTACCAAATTATATATAATATTTGCATTTCAAAAAAATAGTATATATAGATCAATTTATAGGTGCAAACATGTTTTTTTATGTATGGTGGCAATTCTCAACGACATGAATCCGTCATGAAAATAAATGAGTTTGAGGTTACACGTATAATAAACAGGGTTGACTTGTGTAACAAGGATGTTAATTGGATCAAATTTATACATAAATTTTGTGGGACGACATGTGAACCCATTTAATATTTATATACATGTTTTCGTTTTTATATATAATCCAATTAAGTTGTTATGTAATTATCATCCCCACTCTCACAATCCACATTCTTGATGGTTTTAGTTTGTGAAAAATCAAGCGAGAAAGCACTTGATGTTATATTATACGTTTTTGGCCGCTCATATAATTTTTATTCTTGCTGATCTTCCAACATGTTGACTTGTTTACAACCAGTCAACCCTTCGTTAACCCTCTAGCTTGCAAATGACTCTCCAACAAGCTAACACGTATAATTAACCAAGTAACACAAGTGTCACGTATACAATTTATAAGTATTTTGAATCCTGACACAAATAAATATATTTACGGGTTGGGTTGGGGTCATGTGTTTCTGACACTCCAATCTTAAAACCGATAACATGTCTACCAAACATGACATTATTGTCATTCTCGGAATAAGATAAAAAAAATCTGAATGAGATAAAAAAAATTCTATGTATTTTATGAAACCTTGTGACAGTGTGAGCAAACGACCCACTTCCGAAAGTCCGTAACGAGGCAAATTTACATAATAACAAGCCACACTTCTCGTCACCTTCATTGTAGCATGCGAGACGGTCGAGTGATGTACTCGTTTTACATCGTCTTGTGCGCACTGATGGCAACCAGCAGCAGGCTTGTTTTTCGTTTGTTTTAAAAGATTTAAGAATTTGATGAGATCTCTTGATAATAGTGATTGGCACTTATTATTATGAAAGGTTACTGATATACATGTTAGCGATGCTCCCTATAACTACTTAGTAACGAGATGATTGGTATTACAGCGGGAAATAAAGATAAATAATATAAAAACTAACAAATTAACATAATATGGTATAACTTCTAGTTTAAATATAGTAAATTTAAATACTTATTATAATCACGATTCATTTTTTAAAATATTTTGATTGAAATTTTATATAATTTGTAGTTATATGATGAAATGAATACAAAACATACAGTACCTCCGTCTCATTTTTATTCTCCACTTTTGACTTTTTAAATTTTTTCTTTTTCAACTTTTACCTTAAATATTTTTGTTTATACTATATAATACTTGATAAAAATTATATTAATAAAAAAATATATAAAACACAATGCATGCATATATTTTGTTCCAAATATTATATAACACAAACAAAAATATTTAAGGTTAAAATTAAAAAAAAGACTTTTAAAAGTCAAAAGTGGACAATAAAAATGGGACGGATGAAGTATCTGATTACGACAAATAAAGAAATGAAATAAATATTATTAACTAAAAGCTACAAAAATAAGAAAAATGGAATAATATATAATATTGACAGTAATTTTTTTTTCTGAAAAGCATAATATTGACAGTTGTGAGAAAGGAAATTATGGGAAAGATAAAAAAATCTAATTGAGAGAAAGGAAAACATGAAAAGAGGAAAAACAAAACTAATAAAATCAACACACAAAAAAAAAGGAAGTATAGAGTAGGCATCAAGAGATGAAAGTATGAAACTCAATTGTTAAAATTTTAAATATTAATTAAATAGTTACCGTTCATTATCCTCTTCTAAATATTTAATTTGAAGGGTTTTGTTCATAAAAGTGTATCCAATTATACACCTTTTGCTATTGTATGTATTGAACTTTCAAACTTACCATTTGATATATATAAGTTTTAAAAAATTGCCATTTTGTGTATCCGGTTACCTATTCTTCAGGTAACCGGTAATCCCCTTCTTTTTTCTTTTTTTTAATGCCACATCACTATTTAATAGCCACATCAGTAATTATATCAGTAATTTCTCAGAAAAATATGAACATGTTGAATATCATACACATGAACACATGAGCCCTAATCAAGAATGCTTTGAATCTAAATCAAGAACTAAATCGTATGAGCCCTAATCGAATGCTTTGAATCTGCTTTGAACTAAATCTGAAATAAGAACAAGAACTAAAATCAAGAACATACAATGAAAACCCATCGATGGCCAATAGAACCTTCATCGATGAAAACCAAGAACTGAAATCTGAACTGAAATGAAAATCAAGAACTAAGAACAAGAACTAAAATCAAGAACTAAAATCTGAATCGCAACCAAGAACAACGAACCTTCGTTGGCAGATCTAAAGCCCTCGTACAAGATCAAAGTTGAAACTCGTTGATGAAGCCTTCGTAAAATAGAACCTTCGTAAAACAGAAACCCGTCGACCGGAACCCTAAATCGATGAAGCAATCGGTAGTGAAACACAGACCGGAACCACCATCCAAGCGAGATCTGAAAACACCATCGAGGGGAAGCAATCGGTGGTGAAACCGGAACCATAAATCGATGAAACCGGAACCCTAAAGATCTGAAAGACTGATGGATGAAGCAATCGAGGTGTCGGAAATCTCCTTCAATGGCCGCGCCCTGCTTCACCGAAAAATCGCCATGAACAGATCTGAAATTGAAGCCCCATCCAACCCTAAAGAACAGCCGCCCAGATCTACTAAAAGCCGCCGATGGTTGAGGAAGAACCCAGATCGATGAGTGGATTTCTACCTTCTCGGTTTCTGTTTTCTACCCATGGAAGGCAGCGATGAAGATGAAGATGGAAGGGGAGAGATCGATGAAGATGAAGATGGGGGAGGGGAGAGATCGATGAAGATGAGAGGAAGAACCCAGATTATTGTTTTTATTTTACTATTTTATTTAAATATTTTTATTTTGAATTAAAGAAAAAACTCTTAAATAGCCACATCATTGCAACCTAATCCTCCATGTCAGCATAACCTGTGCCAAATCAGCAAGTAACTTGCTATAGCAGGTCAAATATATTAAAAGGTAACTTTTAAAAAGTTTGATACATCAAATGATAAGTTTGAAAGTTCGGTACATACAATAGCAAAAGGTGTAAAGTTTGATACACTTTTATGAACTAAACCCTTAATTTAAATACTAACATTTAGCCTTGCTAAATGTACATTTATGTTAAGTATTTGGAATTTGGAATTTGGCAACTGAAACAATGTACTCACATGGCGTAGCGGGTAGGGCCTTAAATGCATTGAGGGCGCACTTCAAGGCATGTCTATATCATTTTGTAGTTTATTTTCCTTTCTGGTTTTTTTGAATAAAGGGTAAAGAACTAATAAAGTAAAGAACTGTACCTCCATTATTCATTTACTAGCATTGCACCCGCGTAATGCGATGACGATGATAATAGTTTGTGCTCGACAACATGTTTGATTTTAAAAGTAGGTATGATATGTGTGAAATGCGATGTTAGTCAACATATCCATATTTTCTCCTGTTTCCAATTTCTTTACTTTTTTTTACAATCAACCATTTAATAGTTGTTAAGATAATTTTTGAAAAATATTATTATTAATTAATTAGAGAAAAATATACTATAACCTTAAATTTTATTGATATAACTAATTTAGTCAAAATTAGATAAGTTAATTAGTTGTTGTGATGTTTAATGATTTATTAGAGTAATAGTTGACTTAAATTAGTTGAGATAATCAAGGGAATGATTGGTTAGACTATTGCTTTAATTATTTGTATCTTAAACATAAAACCTTGTACTACTTAAAATTAAGCAGTCTTAAAATTTTTAAGAGAGAGAAAGCTAAATGATTTATAATATAGTATAGATTTGTGTTTGCGTATAGTCTTGGGAAAGGTACAAAGTCATTTCACATTCTCCAAACACTTCCATATCCTACTCCATACTGATTGTGACACTCTGTTTGTCCTCTCCAATAGCAGCAGCTCCGGACACGCAATCTCCAACTCCACTGCAAATTAACCATCTTGCTTCTTCTTTCTTCTAGGTCAATGGCCCGAATGGCGCATCAGTGGTATGTTATCTCTCTCTCTCTCTCTCTCTCTCTCTCTCTCTCTCTCTCTCATACACACACACACACACACTTTGTTTACGGTTTTGATGGTATTCGCGGTCTTTGAGTGTCAAGAGAAGCACGATTACAAATCTGCAAGTAGATATGGTATTACAGGTGGGTTATCTATGTATTGTCGGTGTATAGTGTGTGTATATGTCTATGCCTTTGCGATGTCAGCCATCATGATTAAGGGAAGTTTTACGTAATTAATTTGCTTTTCTCTTTCTCTTATACATTTCAATGGTTGTTATGTGGCTTGATTTTGCTCAGATTTTTTTGTAATCCTGTAAAAAGTTTATGTTTCATTTGTTTATCAACCATATGTGGCTTTTTCCTATGTGTAGGCCTACTTGGGGTGGTGCAATGTTTTTATTCATAGATAATATTGTGGTGTTCAGACTGAAGGTAGTAGTTGTATGTAGACGGTCAGAAACGACGACAATGACAGTAATGCAAGGTTATTGTTAGTAGATGGCGATTTTGAAGCTGGAGGTGGTAGGACAATGAGAAAATATGGTCTCCATATCCAAGGTATGTATGTCTTTATTATCTCCAGTGTTTCTACATTTTTAAAGCACAATATATATATATTCAGTACTTACAAAATATTATATGATCTTTACTTGCTTAGGAAATTGTGTTTATATATATATATATATATAAGCTGAGCATATTTCAATCCATTAGATATGATTTATTTTGTACCTTTGTTTTAACTTTACATGTTGGTATATTAGATATGATAAAATTGCACTCTAATTAAGTTTAAGTTACGAATTAATGTTTAAAATCTACAGAAGTAAAAAGAGGTGAAAAAAACTATATATCAATCTTTAAAAGGAATGTAACTTTTTTATTTTTAGAAAATCATCACTAACAATAACCATGAAATAAGTAGATGACCCTAATGAAAGTGAGTAGTTTTGCAGTTGAATATAAATTCCAATCAGAGAGTTTAGAAAACAGACAACATGTTGGAATGAAGCGGGAGAATAACTTCTCAATTTTGACTTTGTGATAATTTAAGTGAAGATTTACTTTTCCCTTTTCATTTCAAGGGAGGTATTCATCAAGAATTCGTACATACATATGGTTAGTTTTGATAAGAGCTAGACTTTTGTTTCTTTTCAAAAAAACACGTTCCTTTTTGGCTCCTCCGTACTTCATTATGCAACTCCTTAAAAATATTGAATCTAATTAATATTAATGTAATAAGATTGTTGAACAACTAAATGTATCAAACTTGGGTTTAGCATAATTGAGAGTGTAAAGAAAATGTTCTATCTTCTATGGTTGTATTGTTAACACTTTTGCCGGTATACAAGACTAACATAACGAATTAGATATTTAGATGACCTCTTATGTTCTTCATCACAATCTTGGTTTAAAAATGCGGGATGCGATCTGATGCGTTTAGAGTCCCGGGAGCCGATGCGTGATGCGTGATGCGCTCGCATCACGAACACGATGCGCCTAATTTTCACAAAAATTACTTCTAAACTAATTTAATACCTTGAAAGTACTTATATAACCTAACCATTCCCTAAACACATGATATGTATAAATAGTTAAATACAATTCAATATTAGTATCAACTAGCAAGTAGAAGGTAGTGACATCAACTGTTGTTAAAAAAAACAAACGCTGATGTAATTGTGACTGATGAATGAATTGAAAAAAGGCAGCGGATTAAACAAAAAATAGAAAAACAGCCATGAAGATGAAGTGGAGGAAAGAATAAGACTGATAAATCAATGAAAAAAACTAAAAAAGCAGCAGTCAAGCGCAACGGAACGCATCACGCATTGACCGCATCACGCATCAGTCGAGCGCATCAGACTGCATCAGACCGCAACGCCTACCCCCCAGCGCATCAGACCACCTGATGCGTTTCAGCCACCGCATCGGGCGCATCACGCATCAGGCGCGCATTTTTAAACCAAGATCACAATATATTTTCTAATGTATTTTTTGTAAATATGGGTAAAAAAAGTTCAACAAAGGTGTGAATTTATGGATTTAATCTTTGGTTACCAACCAAATTTGTTTAAAATTAAAGCTTTCTGTCTGGGATTCTTTTCTTATTTTGAAACATGATTATAGGTGTTTCCTATTGGAGAACGAATGGAATTGTTCATTCCACAAAAATAAAAGTAAATACTTTTTATTTTGAAAAAAGAATACTCATTAAGGAATGTGTTGTATTGTTCTCATAGGGTAGGTGTGTTAATAATAATTACATATACTTTGAAGCCAAATGTATATCTTTTTCCCCAATTCGATCAATTTATGAATATGCTTCAAGGTATGTCTATATGCTTTTGATTGATGAGTAATTGTTTGCTTATGTGTTTAAGATGAGTTTCGTTATCCTTTGATTTTTTTGCCTCAATGAAGCGTGTCCGTTTGTCTCTCACTCATTTGACGGAATTCGAGGTAAGTCATGTATTCTTATATTTATAAAATGTATTTTCCATTTGCTTTTGAAGATTCGGAAACCTAAAAACCCACCTTCCAGGCTTTAACCGTGTGTTAACCTGCTTAATCTTCGTTAGCTATGGTTTGTCGGTTTCTCACTGATGCTTCTTCTTTTAATGGTACCCGCTAATGATTTGTTAAAATGATTTAAATGAAGTAGTACTTGATTTTTGTTTTAATTATATTACCACTTACATCTTATGATGTATATTTACTTTCAGAGAGTGGAGTTATTGGTGCTAATCTTGGAAAAAGCCGATTCAACTTGAAAATTTGAAAGAAAGACACAACGAGTAAAATAATTTAAAGAAAGACACAACGAGTAAAATAATTTATAAAAACTTAGGTCTATGAATTATTTTATATTTTTGTATGCCATCGTATGTGTCTCAATACTCAAGAGTCTTTTTAAAGCTGTTTGTTTGAACACATTAGTTATTAGTGTGTCATTTTTTGTATATTTGGTTATGAAAACAAGAACAAGAATTTTGAAAATACTATTGTCTTAAATAGAGAGATATTTTTATATTAAAGAGTTAATTACAAAGATGGTCCCTGTGGTTTGCGCTAAATTTCACATTTAGTCCTTTAAACTCGAAAATTACACTGGTAGTCCTTATGGTTGACATGTTGTTTCACTTTTAGTCCTTTAGACTAACTGGTGTTATCTTTGACCGTTAGTCAAAGGGTAAATTAGTCATTTATCATTTTATCCTCATGACACATAAATTTACCTATTAAAATGATTTCCAAACAACCTTTTCTTTAAACCTTGTTACCAAACACCCTTTTTAACCTCCCCTTATATCACCTCCTATCTCTCTCTCTCAACTACCATCTCTCCATATCTCTTTATACAAGAACAGCCACATATAACTGCCGGCCACCACCACCGCTCAACCACCTCACCGGAGCACTCTCACCGGAGCACCATAGCAGAAGTACGACCACCAGTACCGTCCGTAGATCAGATCAGATCTGAACCGCCACCGTAGATCAGATCTGAACCACCGCCGCTCACTCTTCGCCGGAAAGACTCACTCAAACAACTCCCTCAGAAAGACTCACTCAAACACCTCCCTCACTCTTCGCCGGAAATCTAAACCACCGCCGTCAAAACTAGGGTTTCTTGCATCGGCTTCCATTGCCACTAACACAACCTCGATATTCTGGTTCTTGCAGGTCCTTCGTAAATTCGGGAATTCATAAAGAGCCTCTCTGTTTTTTGTTTGTTGTAGGGAGAGCTAAGTCCACCTGTTAGCTCTACCTCTTAGCTACCTGTCCCCTGTTTTTTTTGGTGGATTGTTTCAATGGCGACAACCACACACTTGTGTGGATTCAAGACTCCTTATTGTTTTTCAAATAGAGCTCTAGATTCCTAATCTTTGTGCTTGCTGCCAGCGCTTCATTTTGATCCACTTGCGGAATTGTGTGGAGGATTGAGGATTTGAGGGTAACAGCTCCAGGCAAGGGAAGACGTCTGCGAGTTATTTGTGATGCAAGAAAGAATGATGTTCTGGTACAAAGTGAACCCACAATTCAAGGTATTGAAGGATCAAGTAATCGAAACGCCATGACCATGTTCTGATTCTTTCTTGTTAAGTTCTTTCTGTTCTGGTTCTTTCTACACAATTTTTTGGTAATCTGTATAAAACTCTTCAAGTTCGGTTTGTAGTTTGTATAGTCCAGGTATTTTGTAATCTGGGTCATCCTGAAACTGTTGAAGATGAAGACGATTAACAAGCATTAATCCTAAAAGAACTATGAAAATACAAGTATATAACACTAATAATAACAAGAACATAATTAAAAAGAAAAATAATTTTTTTCAAATAATTAGAATTAATGATTATAAAACAAATAAACTATTAAAAAATAATTATAATACTAATTTTGTATTTTATTTTACTAAATAATATATCTAATATAATTAAATGTAATTGAAAAGTTAAATTAAAAAGAAAGGTAGGAAAGGGAGTGTTTGCTAACAAGAATAAGATGGAAAAAGACCAGAATACCCTTACTCTATTTTTTGACTAACAGTCACAGATAACACCAGTTAGTCTAAAGGACTAAAATTGAAACAACATGTCAACCATAAGGACTACCAGTGTAATTTTCGAGTTTAAAGGACTAAATGTGAAATTTAACGCAAACCATAGGGACCATCTTTGTAATTAACTCTATATTAAATTTGCTATGTGAAAGTCGGATATTAGTTGGTATAAACATATTCCAGCTCTTGGAAGTAAGATTTGCAAGTTATTCCAAAAAGGAGTTCACTATTTTTGTTGATTGCTTGATAAGAAAATTTATGAAGATGCACATCGTGTAGCACCCATGCTACACATGATGGGTGCTAAGACCAGAAGTGACAAACTTTATTCATGCAACTTTATTCATAATTTACACCTTTCATTACTTAAATTAAGAGATCAGAAAGCAATTAGTTAACCCAATCCATTCCAGTTTCTTTATGAACTATTAATGTGCTATTCATCCACTAATTCACGATCAATAAAATATTTTCGTTAAATTTATTACATAGAAGCCCCGCCATAACGCGCGAACACCAGAACCTTGTTATATACTATATTGCAAGTTATATACTATATTGCAAGTTACAATAATGAATACAAGAATAAAAATGTTATATGGCTAGTCACTAACCACGGTGGCCACGTATATATATCTTTATTTTCCTAACACAAGCTATAGCTTAAGACTTTTGGTGTCCTACCTAACCTATTTGGATGCCTCATCCTGACACTTCAGGGTTTGGCTCATGTCTTTTATTAATCCTTTAATTGGGGATTGATATTTCCACGGAAGCTTTTAATCCATCCACGGAACAAAATATATTTTGACCTTTATACCCTTTTAAACATTTTTTAGCACACAGATGCAAAATCAAGAAAGAGGGGGTATTCTTTTCACACCGGTATCAGTCCACAGATGTCTCCTCGACTCCTCCGATCTGCTACATTGTTGTTCGCCATTCATCTCATACCGTTTTGGTTCACCGCTGCTTCGCCGTCCATCTCATCCCCTTTTAATTTTCATGAATGGATGCAAAATCGAAGAGATAGAAAGGAATTTAATCAGTATTTTTCCCACTCTCCACGAAACTGAAACGACACACTGTGTGGCCGCCACTCCTTCCAAAACCAATCGCCGGTTACGATTTTAATCTTCCCGTTCAGTTTCGCCGCTGCCTTTGCCGGTTCTGGTTTCACCACTGCCCTTGTCGCTGGTAAGTTCTTGCTACGCTTCAATTGTTATGGTGTTAGAATTCTACCAGAGATCTTCCCCACCAAGTCTGGTCGTCATATACCGGAAAAGACGAGTGAGTAAGGATTTCGGAGAGTGATAACTGGTAAGAGCTTTTATGGTTACAGATTGTCTCTCGTCAAGTCTCGTCGCCTGAGAAGATGAGTTGGCAAATTTCCGGCGAGCTGTAATAGATGGAATTATGGATTGGTGATTGCTGGCGATCAAAAAGAAAATGAAAGAGAAATAGAGAATCATCCATACTTTTGTGATTTATCAGATACTTTTTCTTTTTTCAGAAGCTATTTGCAGTGTTAATACCCATCAAATTGAGTTTTTTACATGATAGGAGTTGTTTAGAAACATAATTACCAAATAGGTGTTGTTTAGAACATAATTACCAAATAGGTGTACCTTTTTGTTTTTACTGTTTTTTTTTTGTTTTTACTGATTCTTTTAATTTTTTTACTGTTTTTTTTACTGCATTATGTTAACTGCATATTTACTATTTTTACTGTTTTTTTAAAACTGTTTTTTACTGTTTTTTCCTTGTTTTATTAGTTAATTGTAATTTATTTTTTAACTATTTTTTACTGCTTATTCACTGTTTTTATCTGTTTTTTTTTTCAGTTTAAGTAGCTTCTTTTTCTGTGTTTTTTTTACTGTTTTTTCAGTTTAAGAGGCAATTGTTTAATTTTTTTTATCACAAATAACACTTGTAAAAACAATACTAACAATCATTAATTAAAACCAACATCATCACAACTATAATGTTTTTTAGATACTAAACCAACAATGAGTTCTCCCAAAATCGAAAGACAAAAAAAAAGCATTTCCAAATATCTTCCAAATATCTTGAGCCGATAACCAATTTTCATCTACAAAAAAAGAAAAAGAAAAGAAGTAAGAGATATAGTCATACCAAATAATCGAATAAATTTTTTATGAATTTGTTTTATATACCGTGGCTTAGACGGGCATCCTTTTTTGTTGTGACCACTTTGCCTACAAATTTCACAAAGGTTCTTCTTTCCTCTTTCTTTGATGTCCATTGCATTTCGTAGTCTCGTTGAGCGAGGACGACCTTTCTTATTCCGTAGGAGCTCTAAATTTGGAAGCAACTTTCTAGATGATGATTGTGGCCAATACGCTTCATGAGGAAGTGGGAAAAACTCGGATGACCAAGTAGCACAATATTCAGCAATTGAGTAATATTTGTGCACATATTGCCAACTATTTAAGGAAAGTTTGGCACATGCACCCAAAACATGAGAACAAGGATAATTATATATCTCCCACTTACCACATGTGCAAGTTTGTTGCTCCAAATTAACTACTTGCACATTTCTTCCTTTTTGAGTTATTAACTCAAATATACCCTTCTCTCGATTAAATGATCTCAAGAAATGTGCACTTGCTTTTGACATCAAAGCTAATTGTTTTGCAACTACATGGGGAGCATACACATCTCCATTAGCTTGTGCACTATATCCTAAAGGACGTCTCACCTCAAAATAATGCACTAATCTATAGAAAGTAAGTTGGACACAAGCTGTGATAGGTAAAAAACGAGCACCTTTAAGTACACTGTTAAAAATCTCAGATAGATTTGTTGTGAGCAAACCATATCTCCTTCCACCATCATGTGCAAGTGTCCATCTATCAAGTGGATGTCTTTCTAGCCACTGTCGAGCTTCTGGATTTAGCTTCCCAATTTCTTCCATTGTGGAGTTAAACTTTCGAACTTGATTTTGGCTCCCGGCACGATAAGCTAAAGCTTTCAATTCCGAATTGCGAAACTTGTCATAAAAATTACTGATGAAATGCCGTAAACAATACCTATAAAATAAGCAAAATAATGTGAGTTGTAATCAATAAAATTGAAAGAATTACTTAAAACTAGTAATAATACCTATGAAAACCACGTGGCTCTAACCATGGAGATCCATTCTCGTTCACTACCTTTAGGATTCCAATATGACGATCAGATATTAAGCAAATACCATCACGCTCTTTCACGACATGACTCTTGATATGGGATAGAAACCAATTCCAACTATCATAAGATTCATTTTCTACAATAGCAAAAGCAAGTGGTAAAATCTGGTTATTAGCATCGACTCCCATCGCAATCAACATCTTTCCCTTGTACTTACCGTACATATGTGTGCCATCAATGCTAATTACCGGTCGACAATGCGTAAACCCTTTGATAGAAGAAGCAAAAGCCCAAAAAACACGTCTAAATTCCACGTGTTCCTCATCGGTTGATCTTGAAACACACCATTCGACTATTGTTCCCGGATTGTAGTTTTGAAGTGCGCCTAGAAATTTTGGTAATGTAGCATAAGATTCTTCCCAGTTACCAAAAACTTGTTCAATTGCCTTTTGCTTTCCGACCCAAACCTTTTTGTATGAAGGAGTATACCCTAACTTATCAACTATTTCAGCTCTCAAAGCAGAAATACTAATAGAAGGTTGCTCTTTTATAAGGTGTTTGGTTTCATGAGCGATCAAGCTTGCATCTAGGTTTGGATGGTCTTGAGAAATATTATTGTGTAAACAAGTATGTGGACCGGTATATGTTGTAATTTCAAAATATCCGCTTTTTTTCCTTTTACAAGCACGAAGGTGCCATTTGCAACCAGATTGTAAATTTAACTTGCATCTTATGCTCCATATAGTTGGGCGTGTCTCAATGACCTCAAACTGTTTATGTGTCCTTATGCTATGGCGTTTGATCGCTCTAATAAGTTCATCTTTATCCTTGAAAGAATCTTTTCCCAACTCTTGTATAAAATCATTCTTGCTGATTGATTGCGACACAATCCAATCACCATCACTAGTGGTATTAGTTTCCTCTATTCTAGTAAAACTTGAAGGTACTTCGTGTTCTTGAGTTATCTCAACTCCATCCTCGTCTTCATCTTCATCTCCGATGTCATCTTCTAATATATCATTTGCATCAACTTCATTGTCACTAATCATTTCATTACTTGCAACAGCAACTTGAGACATTGCATAGAAATCGTCATTCTGAATCAATGTAACAATATCCATCTACTAAAAAACAACAAGAGACAACCATATTTTAATAAAAACAATCACAAAACTAATATAAAATTATCACTAAACAACAAAAGACAGCCATATTTTATCAAAAACAATTACAGTCACTAAATTACAAAAGGATAAAATCAGATAATGAAACAACCACTAAATTATAGCCACAAATTTACAACCACAAAAATAATGGTGAAATCTGAGAATAAATCATCACAAAAACATGAAGCTATGATTTATCAAGAACAACACAACAAGAGGGTGAAATCTGATTCAAGACCAACAGCCACAAAAATGATTTCAATAACAACTTAAAGCTATGATTTCAAGAACAACTTACAGCCACAAATGAGCAGCCGACGTGAGCAAGATTTCAAGAACAACTTACAGCCACAAATGAGCAGCGGGGGAGACGTGAGCCGCTGCGAAGTGAGCGACGGCGGCAACAGCAGCAGAGCGGCGGCGTAAGCGGAGGTGGCGACGTAAGCGGAGGTGGCGACGTAAGCGGTGGCGGCGTAACCGGAGGTGGCGACGTAAGCGGCGGTGGCGACGTGAGCGGCGCCGGCAACAGCAGCAGAGCGGCGGCGACTTGAGGGTTACGGGAGGCCGTTCGTACGTCTAGGGCAAACGGAAACGGAAGAGCGTTTTTTTTTTTTACCGAGGCGTGGAGTGTTTGTGGGTTAAGAGGTAAAAACAATTTTTAAAAAAACAACACTTGTTTGGTAATTATGTTTACAGGTACACTTGTTTGGTAAATAAATTTCAAGGGTACACCCATTTGGAAAAAAACTCCAAATTAGACTAGTTTCTCTTCCTTCAAGATTCAAGCATCAGTGTAAATTAATAAGGGTAAAAAAGTAAAATCGTACAAAAGTTCCGTGGATGAATAAACAAGTAACGTGGAAATATCACTGCCCTTATTAATTAGCTACGTTTATATTGACTTTAACTTGTTTTCTTTATTATTTAGGTTTCCCGTTACTAGAAACTTGCATTAATTATAGTTTCAAAATCTATGTTTGTTGTAAGCGTAGAACTTTGATATAATTAAGTGAATCCAACATATATGTAACGTATCTTTAATTTTCTTAATAATTTCGTTACGTAGATTTTACAATAATAATATTGAGGGTGTTGTGAGTTAGTCATCAAAACATGAGGGTAGCATGAAAATTGGCAAAAAGACTTTTGCTCCAAATCTAATAAATTACTTAATGTTGAATAGTGCCAAAAATTTTGAAATGGTTACATTTTGAAATATATATGACAATTTAACAAATAAAAACTCTTGGTTTGTCTGAGGATAAGTTTGCAATCAAGACCGTATATTGGTTTTTGATGTCCAGAACAACTTAACTAAGGTAATAACGCTCCTATATGTAAAATATGCGATGATCAAAGAGATATATAACACAACTGGACCCGAATTTGGAAAAAATGAGTTGTATATTTTCTAATTAATTTAAAGGTTAAAGTCACTGAACACAAAGATGGTTTCCCCAATATTCCGATATGACACATTAAGTTTTTTTACACATCTGGCCATTTAACTTACCAAAACCGTGTCGATGTGGCCAAAACGTGACCTGCAACCTGCCTGCCCGTTTTTAGCCGGTTTTTTGCGATTTTTAGGTCGATATTTGATCGTTTTTTGTGTTTTTTTGTAGAATCTTGTAATTTATCATTATACCTTTCAAATGACACCAAATTCATGAATTTTCGTCAAGTATTGAGGGAGAATTTAGAGCTCAAAGTCTCGATTTTGGTGGGTTTTTTGTTCGAAAACAGGGCAGAAAAAAAGAGTGTTTTTTGCTCGATTTTTGATCGTTTTACATCATTCTTTTTTTAGATTGTCGTAGATAATCTTTTTACCTTTCAATGGACACCAAATTCATGAAAAACCATCAAGTGTAGGTCAAATTATTGCTAATTAAAGTCGGTAATGACCCTATTCGACACCCTTACGGTATTTTGATGAATTGACACATTTTAAACTCGTTTTTGTTCGGTTTTTTTATACTACTTGATAGAAAACTCGATTACCTTTCCATAGAGTCAAGAATCATTGATTTTCGTTAAGTGTAAAAGGAGAATTTTGGCTTCAAAGTTTGTATTCGAAGTGAAGGAAATTGGGGAAGAAGATGACCTGCTATTGCAGGTCAAAATCACCAAAATGGCTATAATGACAGGTTTCTTACAAGTTAAATGGTCATATGTGTAAAAAAAAGTTAATGTGTCATATCGAAACATGGGGGAAATCATCTTTGTCTTTAATGACTTTAACCCTTAATTTAAACCTGGTCCAAGAATAGAAAAAGGGATGTGAAAGTTTAGATAAAGCAGTTGAGTTTAATAAAACTAAACTTGAAAAAATTATAATAAATTGTTGTATGAATTAGGAGGTAGCAGGCCTTTAATCGAGCTCTCTGACACATTTCCACCGTAATCTATTAGTTAATATAGAATAGCATTAAACTTAGACAAGAATAGAATGTTTGATCGAGGAATGATGTAATGAAATGAATGTATCGATTCGGCAAATATATGTATACTACCCCAATCTGGAATGGTACGATAAGATTTAAATATAACAATTACATATATTTTATATTTATTGTTATTCTAAAGTTACTACATATAATGTGTGTTCTTAACACTCGTTACTAAACGACATATCATAAGTATTATTAAAGAGATGAAAAAAGCGGAACACCGGGTATGCTAATTCCTGCATCAGCAATGAAAACATTACCCGTCACATAGCCCGTTGAATCATGGATTAGGTACCTAACAAGCGAAGTCAAAGCGGGGTTAGTAGTTCCAAGTTCTTTCAGTGGCACCATTTTTGGCCACACATTGTTGGTCCAATTCTGTTGCAGCAGTCCTTGTGTGATCTCAGATTTGAATAATCCAGGAGCTATTGAGTTTACTCTAATTCTGTGTTTTCCAAGTTCCATTGCCATCACCTGTATGAAGCAATTACTGAGCAAATTTACTAATGGAAAATTTCGATTGCATCCTAGTTTATCCTGTTTTTTATCCTCCTAACTATTCGATGATTGACATGTGCAATGGCCAGGATTGACTACCACAAAGTGAAATAAAAACAACTACAAAAAATAAGTACGTAAACAAAAAGTCAAACACAAACACAACGATTAAAGAGTTCGGCTCCTCATGCCTACTTACCAAATAAAAAACTTCACTAAAACTCGTATTATAAGATGGAGACGCTCAACTATTAACACTCTTAAATACCTATCACAAGTTTTTATCTCTATTTTTCCCACTCTAGAATTATGGAGATCCTAAGCTCTATTTGCAAGGAAAAACAAAATCCTAATTTGATAATATATCAAATTCCTTAAAAACTCATATCTAATATGAAAACAATTCTTACCTTCCGGCTAGAAACCAAATTACCTAAATCAGTTAGGAATTTGAGTCAAACACTAATAAATTCTCCCTCAACTCAAATTCCCATATGTTTCTTCAGCATTTTAGAACCATACTCTTTTATCAGATTTCTTCTATTTCATCTTCTTCAAGAAAGTCCTTATATTGTTTATAATTTATTAGCAATATTAGCCTTTAAGTTTCTATCTAATTTTCAAAGTAACGCTAAGCCTCTAAATAATATATTTTTATTAAAAAAAATATTTTTGTAGTCCTTCACGTTTTACAGTGATAATGTAAAAAACAATTTCACGAAATACTTATTTTCCAAAATTAGTTTTTTTTATGTTTTACAGTAGTAAGAATGATATATAACTTTTTTCTTGAGTTTTTCTTTATATTTGGTTTTCACCTTGTATTATTAATTATTTTAGTTTTATTTAATTTTCATTTTTTATGTTGTATTTAAATACAAAATAATAAAATTTTAATTTTAAAATTTCAATTTATATGTTACGTATGAGAATAACTAGAATAGTTTTATAAGAGTTTCTTCTCTTAAACAATTTCTTCACTTGTAAAGTTAATATTACAAAAGTAAGATGATTAGAAAGAAAATAAGGTTTCCCTCCATTTCATTTGTTTTTCTTCTAACTCAAAGAGACCCCCTAATCAATCATTTATTATCTTTTATTTTTGAGCAATTTGTTGAGAAAGATAATTTAGATATAAAAAATTAACAATAAAATTTATGTCTATTTTTTAACACCGATAAAGAACCATAAAGTTTAATTTCTAACCAAAAATGGTTTTGATAATTGGTTGTCTGGGTTACCGGTCATATAAGAGTGAGGTGGCACTAAATTCCATACATGGCGATATTATTAAATTTCTATAGAAAATTTTCTTATAATAGAGAAATGTTTAATATAGTCCATACTTATTGCATAGTTTGAGGGACTAATCTTAGCCCTTAGATCAGCCTCATCAATGGTCCAGATTGAATTTTAAAAATTTGGGCGGAGTGACATTTTCGTAATTAACATGTAATGATGTTACCATCACATGTGATTGTATAGTGAATCACATGTGATTTTATATTGAATCACATGTAATTAAATATTAAAATTTAGGACTATATTTTATATGTACTATATTGAACACAACTCTAAGAGTATAATATCATAACAAACAAAAATTTAATCTTCTTGCAATAAATAATTTATAACATACAACAAATTAATACTTTGTCAGTTTGTCATATTATTGACTAATGTTATTTTTAGTATTTCGTAATACAGTTGTAAATTTTTTTCTAACTTTAACATATCTTTTTTTTCAACTTTAACTATTTTATTATATTTGATATTTATATCATAGTTCATTATTACTTGCAAATTTATATAGTTTGCATATGTATATACTTATTTATTTTTCTTACAAAATATTTACAGTATTTAAAATATATTAAATTTGAACAAGACAACTGCGTATTATCATAATTAAAAATAGATTTATTATACCGCAACGAAGTGCGGCTTATCAACCTCGTTATTATTACTATTGTCATTATTACTAAAAATGTGATTTTATAAGGTCTTGTAAAAAACTAACTTTTCTTATACTATAACTAATTATTATTATTATTATTATTATTATTATTATTATTATTATTATTATTATTATTATTATTTAAATAGACGTGACCCTATAAAATTCTATAAAATAGAAAAAATTCATATATTTTGTCTCAATGCAACCTTCAATACTCTGAAATCTTCTTCTTTTCTTTTTTTCCAATTTTTTTATTTATTACTAGGATATGCTCCTACTATTCTTTTTATTTACTACTACTATGACGTTTAAAGTTGATACTATTATAGGGAAGACCCTATAAAATTATAAGAAAAATATTAAAGATTTTATCGAATATTAAAAAAATTAAAAATAAAAATAAATTTTACTTTTTCTATATAATAATACTAGCTTATATACTTTGATTGTCATAAAAAAAATAAGCATGTAGCCTGATGGTAATGTATGTATATCGTCATTAGTGATAAAAATTGAGATTAACAACATTAGATATTTTAGTTTATAATCTTTAAGGAAAACTTGAAGTTAAAATATAAATTAAAAACAATCTAAATAGTAATTTAATTCTGAGGTAAAACACAAACAATAAAAGTATAAAACCTCGTTTATTATGTAATGTAGGTAATTCAAGATATATAAGACTTGCAACTTCCTTTGTGGAAAATTGTTTCTAAATTAAAGTCTAATTAAAATGTCCTAATTTGCATGTCATGATGTCAATAAAGGCATTTTCTAGTCAACTATACATAGGAAGGGTTCATTCGAGAACCGTTGTTAGTGCGAAAATTAATCTCAGCCGTTCTTTAATTATGAGAAGTTCATGGATGGAGAGCATGGAGGAATAGAGTGTGTCAGACTGACATAGTGCATGTAAGGAATTCATGGGTGGGCAATTACATTGAACGAGGGGGAATTGGACGGCTTAGATTGGTTTCGCGGTTCTCGCACTAAGAATG
This sequence comes from Pulicaria dysenterica, assembly GCA_947179395.2. Taxonomy (NCBI): domain Eukaryota; kingdom Viridiplantae; phylum Streptophyta; class Magnoliopsida; order Asterales; family Asteraceae; genus Pulicaria; species Pulicaria dysenterica. Next base: position 86,328,588 of record OX359288.1, read on the forward strand.
TTTTTCAAATGAACTTCTTATATATATATATATATATATATATATATATATATATATATATATATATATATATATATATATATATATATATATATGGGAGGGTTCATGCGAGAAGCGTTTATATTGCGAGAAGTGCGAGAAGCATTTTCAGCCATCGATTGGTTTTTCATCTTATGGTTCAAATTAATCATAATTAATATTTTTATCAAATTCAAAAGGGTAAATTAGTAAACCAAAATATTTTCTCTCTTCTTTCAAATTAAATTATTTTCTTTCTCTAATTAATTTTTTTTCCAGATTTTTAGAACTTACTTTACTTTAATATTAATCCGCTGTTCACTACTTAACACAACCTATAATTTGCAGATTTTTTGTTATGAATACAATCTTCATTCGTGAACACATTCACGCCTAATAGTTATAAATAACCATTAATAAGCTTTTAAAACCGCAAAATTCGAAGTTCACTAGTGAGCATGTTACATGCATAATACCAGATTTTTTCTAAAACAATAGATATTCATTCGTGAACCTATAAGACGCTTTGAAATTTACGGTTATCAAAATAAGTATTAACAACGATCTTTTATAACATATCTTCCCATTTAAAAATACATTGAGTTATTTTATTATAATAAAACTTCATGTCAATATAGAACCTTAACTGAAGAAACATGTTATTTTTTATTACACGAGATAAGTGTTTATACTTGTGTTAACCCATTAACAGAAAAGTTAAAATTTAATATTTACGTTTACTGATTAATATATTTATTGGTGATCAAATGTAAATGAAAAATACCTTTACTTTTGTATTCAACTACGCTGTTCACTGTTGAACACAGACAAAGATATATCAGAAAAACATTGCAGTCAACGATGGCCTTAACGGTGAAAAAATTCACTGTTTATCTCGGTTGTTTCACTTAACGTGTTTATTAATAAACATAATATATTCTTTTACCCGTGAACATTCAAAATATTATATTTTCAAAAGAAAATTCGGCTAATATTCAATCATCATTAAGCAAAATTCATTACCAATAACATAATTTGATATGCCAAACTACCAAAAACATTAGATATAACTAGAAAAATAAAAGTTGGTCCTTTGCAATCTGGAAAAGAAAAATTACAAAAAAAGCTAAAAAGAAAACGCAAGGACTTTTCATTCAGTACTAAAAAAATCAACAAATAACAATTAATTAAAAAAGAAATACATGAGATATGGAATTAAACCCATCACCTTGAATCAACAAATAAATACGTCATCAACCTTCGTAAAGTACATATCAAATCCATTGAAATTGATAAGCTAATAGAATAATCAGCCGATAAACAGAAGATGGAGGAGGAGCGGCAACGAGATCCAGCCTTCCAGAAGAAGATGGAGGTGGGGCGGCAACGAGATGGGGATCAGGCGGAAAGGCGTCTGTGATGGGCGACGAGGTAGGACGACATCCAGTCTTCCATGGCCGGCGAGGTCTCCAGCAGGGGGGCCGACGGCGGGTTAAGAGGTCGGCGGCTGTGGGAATTAAGCTAGGGTTTGAAGATGGATGGTGGAAACGTGAGGGACGTTTGGAGGAATGGGGGCAATGTATTTATGATATACAATGATGGAGGAGGGTGGAATTTTTAGATGGTCCGATTTACCCTTTTTTTATTTTAATTATATCTACTAAATAACCATTTATTTACTAAAATACCACAAGTCATCTTGTCCATTAATTTGATCATCCAAAGGTTAAAAAAGCTTCTCGCACTTCTCGCAATAAAAACACTTATCGCATGAACCTTCCTCTATATCTATATATATATATATATATATATAATGCATCAATAAAGAACATTGTCTTAAACAAAGAACCTAAAGAACCAATCTGGACCATTGAATCATCAAAATCCATGGATGAGATTTAAAGATGACATAATTGTAATTATCATGTATTAATTAACTAATAAAAGTGCAAATATGGAAAATTCCCCCAGTACAACACACGTTTTTAAAAAAAATATTCCCAAAAACTTTAAATTGTTATAGCTTTTTAAGTTTTGTGAATTTAAAAAAAAAAAAAATATACCAATCTTTTAGTTTTTTAATCATCTTTCAAACAAGATTATTCTTCTCATATTTTTCTACATTTTTTTTGAAAATGCAAATTTTATTTGCATTTAGGCTTAATTGTAGTGTTGTGTATGGATTTTACATTTTGGGTTTGAATATGTAATTTTGCATTTTGGGCTGTATTTTCATTGAATCATTTTGGGTTTGTATTTTCAATTTTAATAATTTTGAATTTTGAAAGCATCTACATGACCTGCATATTCATATTTTGCATTTTTCATTTTTTTTTATTTTTCATTTAGAATGAAACCCAAAATTCAAACTTTGCATTTTCAAAAACAAAGTTTCAGAAATATATCAAGTCTGGTCTTGTTTGAAAGAGGACGAAAAACGGAATCTAATGATATAATTTTTTGCTAAAATTCTTAAAAACAAACGAGTTATGATCATTTAAAATAAGTGGAGTTTTTTTTAAATTTGGCTTAGATGTTGGGAGGGTGTAGGCGTACGTGAGTGTTTTTTTTTAATTTTCTATTTTTGATCCTAAACAATATGCCACGTGTCATCTCTAGAATGATTCTTTAGGTTTTATGTATAAAGAATGTTCTATATGGAACCTTACCCTATATATATATATATATATATATATATATATATATATATATATATATATATATATATATATATAATCATGCATTCATATTAATTAACAAAATAAGTTCAAAGTAAGTGTTGTATTTAACTAGCTGCAAACTGAAGGAAAGAATTGAATGGAAAGTACATTACTTTAGTGATGATATTAGTAGCTGATTTTGAAGAAGAGTATGCAACACTGCCTAGTGGATGAGTACGATCAAGACCAAATATAGAAGAAATGTTGATCACGGATCCTTCTTTATTACAAGCAATCATTTGTTTGCAAACATACTTTGTCACCAACCATGATCCTCTCACATTTGTTCTAAAGGTTTTATCCCAACCTTCTTCTGTTAAATCCAATGGACTTTTTGTCTCACCTAAATATATACAACACAATTAACAATAATTAATTAAGAGATCGAACTCAGTTAGAGATCAATGTACATGAACTCATTTAAAAGTTTAACATTAATTTATATTTCAATATCGTCGTAAATTCTAGAGGAGTTTTATAAGCGACAGTTATAATCAAATTTAAAATGGGATCGAAATATAAAAATATTCTTAAATATTTATTCCATTATTTCAATGTCAAATGGGTCTAGTGATGTAAATGGGTACGGGTGGGGACGGGGACCACAATACCCATCCCCATCCCCGACCTCCAGCCCCAGACCCATCCCCGCCCCGGCCCCACCAAATCCCCAACGGGTTCGGGTGAAATAATCCCCACCAGGTATGGGGAACCCGATGGGTACCCATTTACTAAATAATGACAATTTTTTATATGGTTAAAAATATAAAAATAAACACCGATAAATATTAATATTTCAAAATACGAACAATATTCGATGACAAAACCCAAAAAAGATGATGACAACATTATCAAATTTGAAAAGTAAATAAAACAAAAATGACAAGTTCTTAATATCGTAAAAAAAACATCCCGCCTTCAATCTTCATCACCAGCGGATCATCAATTCACCATGAAATCTCGTAACTATAACTATTCATTGAATGTCTACCCAGTGTATTTAATAAATGATCCATTTTATAAAGTTATAAACTGATATATATTATATTTATATATATGTTTATATATATCGGGTCTTAAACAGGGCGAATAGTACTATACCCGTCCCCGCCGGATCCCCGCTTCGGGTACACCAATTCATCCCCATCCCCGACCCATCACCCATTAAGGCGGGGAATACCCACCCTGTTCGGGTCGGGTACCCACGGGTCACGGGGAATCCCCGCCCCGTTGCCATCACTAAATGGGTCGCTAATTAGTGACGCAGAGGGAGATTTGAACAGACGTACAGATCGAAACGGGAAGGGCTTCAATTTATATTTATAGGGTTAGGTTTAACAAAGCCCCCCTTAAAAAAGCTTTCAAATATCTATTCTTAGCCACTCATTTAAAAGGTTAAAATAAGAAATGCAGAAATTAATTATACTCACACATGTCTTCTTCTCATCAACTCAAAGTTTCCTTTTTTATTTTTTATTTTTTTTTACCTCTTAAATTTTTAAATGACCATAACTATTTCAATTTTTTGAATTTTAGCAAAAAAATTATACCAATCTACTCATTTTTAATCATATTTCAAACGAGACTACTTATATTTCTGAATAAAAAAATTTGACGAAAATAAGGAAAATGATAAATTTCGTCATTTTCATCATTTTCATGCCCCGTAAACAGCAGGTCCCGAAAATAATAAATTTCGTCATTTTCATCATTTTCGTGCCCCTTATATATCACGTGACAGCAGGTCCCGAAAATGATAAATTTCATCATTTTCATCATTTTCGTGCCCTTTATATATCACGTAACAGCAGGTGACAAAAATGACAAATTTCGTCATTTTCATAGATGGTGTAGTTGAAATTTTTGATACACGTGTTTTACCATAGATTACGTGCATGGTTTATGGGGACCGGCCAGAAGAGAGTGGTTACCCAAGAAAAGAAAAGTAGACCGATATATATGATGGTGAGAGTTGGTTTAGGTATATATCAAGTTTGATCTATTAATGTTCAATATACCTAAATTCATATGATGAGATTTATGTTAAACATCACATAATTGAACTTTAAACTGTTATATACACCGCACCTTAATGATCAGTAACTAAATAATTGCATAATTGCACAACTCACTTGAATAAAGAGTATTAATTAAGGTACTTGATATAACCTGTAAGTCCAGCATTGTTAATCAAAACGTCAATACCACCAAAAGCATTCCAAGCCTTTAGCACGCAGGCACTGATGGCTGGACCATCGGCAGTCACATCAAGCTCCACGGCCACTGCACGAACGCCGCCATTCTTTACTTCACTTCCGCCTGCCTTTCCATCGGAGACAACATCCGAGGTGTTAATTTCATCACATAAAGCCTTGAGGCGGTCGGTTCTACGAGCGGCACCAACAATCATGCAACCAGCTTTTGCTAAATCGATACAAAATTCCCACCCAAGACCAGATGACGCACCAGTAACCATCACAACCTTGCCTTTGAGATCTCGCCATGTTTCCAACTCACGGCTTGTTACATCTTCAGTAGAGGCCGACATGATTCTCACAATGTCAATAATAACATAAAAATAACAGTTAAGTTTTTGAGTTTTATAAGAAAACCTGCCAGTTGTATAAATTAATTACAGGTTGCTATGCTATATATAATAGAGATCTCATTTACACACTTTTTTCCTGACGGGTTTCGAAAGGTAAGTGCATGCATATATACATTACTGCTAGTTGTCATTTGTAGCCTTGTAGGTGTTTTAATATAAATGTGATAGAAATAGAATAAGCTAACGTAGGAATTTATGCGTTTTATATTAAAATGTAGTTGTCATATTTTAAACATGTAGTTTCTCAACGCCTAATTAAAATGTAGTTGCCATATTTTCTTTTATAGTTTAGTCCCTCTGAATTAATTATAATTCTTACACTTGTGTTTTCCTTTCAACTTAACTAAAACATTAAATTACCATAGTTTCTTTATTTATTCATTTATTTTAATTCTTATTAGTTTTTAATGATATTTAGGCTATAAATATTTATTTAACAACGATTATTATATAATTAGTTCATCCTTGTCTCTATGTAATCTTGATCGACATTTGATCATCGCTCCCATCTCCAACTATCACCATGCCACCATGAAAAATCTTCTAAAATGTAATAATAAATATTTAAGTTTATATAGTAAATTATATAAGAAAAAGATTAAATGACTAAATGCGAAACTATTCGAAAACCATAAGGACTTAGCTTGGAATGTTACAAAAGGCAAATTGGTCATTTTGAAATTTTAACACATACGCCGTTAGTTTATGGTTGAAGGACTATGGATGTAATAACTATTCTATAGTAAGGACCACCCAAGTACTTTTTTAAAGCTAAGAACTAAATTAGTAGAAAAGTGTAAAACACAGGATTAAATTTAACTCTAAAACCAAAGAAGTCTAGGACAGAATGAAACACCCTAAGCATAAAGGTTCAAATCTCAATTCACAAACACCAAGACAATCACAAACATCCTACTGCCATCTCCGACCATCCAAAAAAGCATGCGCTCTAAAATTGCAAATCACAATTCGCAAAACAGAACCCAAGAAAATCACAATAACCCCCGAGTATAAGCTCAAAGGTCAAAATAAAAGATAAAGTATTTCAAACTCTCAAACATAAAATTCGACACTTGCAAAAGTTGATGAACAAAGGCGGAGGCAGTAAGGTTAAGATTCAAACCAAAATGATACGGCTGTGATGGTAGGTTTGTATCCACAAGATAAGAGAGGTCGTATACCTTTGATAGCTAGATGAATCAAGAGAATGAAGAAGTGATTTATCAAAGAAGGTAAGAGAGGTTAGCCATAAAAGTCGAGAGAACGGATTTTGGTAGTCGGATCTGGAAAAGGAGAGAGGCTAGGTAGATGTGTAACGCCTCATTTTTTTAAAAACAATATAAAGATATAAATGTAAATCATAATGAATTATCCATATATATTAAATTCACCAATATTCATGACGAAATTCTGCACCCGAACTACACTTCGTACAATATTCGACCAAACGAAAGACTTAATTACAAAATAGATAAGTACGTTTGATAATAAACTATTAATTAATTAAATAAATAAACATAAAAAATATTTATGGTAGATGAGTTGCCTTCACACAGCTAGAGCTTCCCCAAAAACATTACCTGAAAGAATTGAAATAACACTAGTAAGAATAAGCTTAGCGATCACAAAGACTTACACACCACACTAGGTATGCACAAAGCATATATTAAATCATGATCACATAAACAAATGACCTAATACTGACGCAATGTACTGATTACGATTTCACATTTTGGGTCACAATTGCCGTAACAAGAAATTCACATGTTTAATTGTGCCCGTGTTGTGTTTTTACCACAAAATATAACACAAGCCTTCACTTCACATAGCATCATATAAGTTACACTTTCACACATACAATGAATGTACATTTCACACTAATATAATGTATAAGTAAGTATAACTTACCTCATTCATAGTCTAAATGATAACTACGATACACGTCACAATCCGGAAAGTAATTCAACTACCGTCCACTACCTACATTTACAGTTATAACGCATAAGTTCTCACCATCTCATGTTAATCGTACCATTTGCGATTAAGTATTGTGTTCAATTTGCGATTGGGCTTCCCAATTGGTGATTTGGGCCTCAAGGCCCATTTTGCGATTCGTGCAGATTTATTAACCAATTTGTGATTACTATCAATAACACGTGATTCCAATCCTTTAGGCTTAATATAAAAATTCCAAAATGCACCAATTTGAAAAACAAAATTTAATACTAATTCGCAATTTGTAACATCCGCGTGTCGGGCCTAGTTGTTTAGGTGCTGGTGGTATGTGATTAGTTGCTTATTAATTGTTTATGTGTTATCTTCTATTTTTTTATTATTATTAGAAATAATATCGAACTGCAAGTTGGTGATCTCTAGTAGTTTAATGGGCCTACTTCGACCATTCTTCAATTCTTCCAGACTGGGTCTATTAGGCTTTTCGGCCTACTGCCTACCGAAATATAGCCCAATCGTTGTTCTTGTTCCCTGGTTTTGCATTTGTGATCGAATCATCCCCTACTTCAAGAACAAACTAAGGGGGTGTTTGGTTGGAATTTGGAGGGATTTCATGGGATTGGGAATTCAAATCCTTCCAAATATGATGTTTGGTTTGCAAAAGAGGGATAGGATTTCAATTCCTAGGAATAATTAAAATCCCATGAATGAGGTATTTAGAAATCCTCTCACCCGCCCTTGTATTTTGAAATCCCATGACCGATGGATTTGCTCCGGCGACCTCCAGCTAACATTCCGGCGAACCTTCATCTGAAACCCTAACCGTCGACGACAAGATCTGAAACCCTAGCCGGCGACCCTCTGTCATCCCCGTCGACGACCAGTCCTCTATCATCCCCTTCATCCCCGTCAACGACTAGATCTGAAACCCTAGCTTTCGATCGCAGATCTTCGTCATCTAGGACACTCTCTGTCATCCCCTTCATCCTCGTCGTCACAAATCTGAAACCTTAGCTTTCGATCGCAGATCTTCGTCATCCAGGACGGCGACAGTGGTCGAAACCCTAGCCGCCGTAGACTGAAACCCTAGCCGTCGCAGGCTGAAAGCCTAGCCGTTGGTGGTGGTGTTGATGGAATGAGAAGGGCGGTGGTGAGGTGGTGGCCGGCGAAGAGGTGGTGGTGTACATGGGTTTAGAGGTGTGTCTTGGATGAGAAGATATGGTGAACCAAACAAAGGATTGGGATTTTAAATCCCAACAAATGAATTCCTACCAAATGAAAATCCCATGTATAAATCTCATTCCCCTCAAAATCAATACTTGAACCAAATAACCCCTAAAGCATCAACTATCCATTCTAGCTATTAGGTGGTATGAGATTCTTATTTAACAATCATATACAATACAACATAAACTCACGTCTGCGCTTATCTTTATTTAAAACAAAAAAGAACGACATCAAGAACAATCAGTCGATTCTTACTTGAATTAGGGGTTTTCAAAATCCGACTCCGAATATCCGAATCAATTATCCGAAAATCAAATCCGAAATTATATAGAAAATTCGGATATCTGAAATTTCGGATACCCGAAATTCGGATATTCGAATTTTCGGATTCGGATTTAAATAGTGAATTTTGGAAATTTCGGAAATCCGATATTCGAAAATATTTTTTGTTTTTTATTTTTTTATTTTTATATTGCTTATTTATTTAGTTTTCTTAACATATATAGTTTTATATTCAATATATTTTTTCATTTTGAAACACGTGAGCTATTTTTGGTAATTAAAGTTTAAAATATGGTTATTTAGTAATTATATATTTTTTAAAAATTATATAAAAAATAGATTTTTTGAAATTATCGGATATTTCGGATATCCAATGTCCAAATCCGAAATTTCGGATTCGGATTCCGATACTGAAATCCACTATCCGAAATTTTCGGATATCTGAAATTTAGATATCCGAAAATCCGGATATCCGAAAATGAACACCCCTAACTTGAATGAATCCCCCTCAAAGCTTGGTCATATTTCAAGATTTCAGATACATTTGATTTCTACCCTAGACACAACAAGCACTCTGTAATCAATTTGGGTTTCATTAAGATTTCAATACCTTAAACTCCAAATTACCTCTCGGTGTTATTCCTATTTATCGAACAACAAACTAATCCCAACCCTTTCCCTAAACTCGATTAAACATCAAGAAAGTGATTGTTAACTGAGGGTTTGAGATTTATTACATACAAATTTCCGGTCGTTAGAGACACTAATGAGTGTGGTTCATACTTGTTTTCTCTCGGTTCTTCCCTCATGACGAAACAATATAAAATAGTTAGAAACTCATTCACACAGTAGGATTCAAATTCGAATTTGACTACAACAACACAAGAATGGTTAAACCTTCGTTACCTACTCGAATCCTGATCAATTGATGCTCCGCAGCTTCGATTTTCCTTTCTTCTTCTCGGCAGATATACACAGAACACACAGTGCCTCCACTGTTCCTTTGGTGGCTACAGACTTGTTCAAAAGGAACCCAGGCTTAAAGCCCTAATGTAGTAACGTTTGTGTGTCTAGAACACTAGTTTACTTTATGATGTGTTCCACAGTTACACGTGAAAAGAAAATGGAAAGATAGAAAATTAGCGAGAGAAGAGAAAAGAAAAGGAAGGGAAATGTTTTGTCACTGCGTGTTCCCGAGTTCGAAAGAAAATTAGAGGAGAAATGAAATTTGAAGTGTTATTTTGTTTCCTTCCTAAATCTTCCCTACTTTGGAAGGAAAATCAAGAAGGAAAATAAGAGAAAATTTTCTTTTCAAAATCTTTTCTTTTCTCTTCTAGAAAACTTGGGAACACAACTGAAATTCATTTTCCTTCCTCAATCTTTTCTTTTCTCCCCTAATTTTAACTCGGGAATACAGCGTTAGAGTGATCCTAATTACAAAACCCTTTAATATAAATGTTGAAAAGCTAAGGCCATTGGAAATGCAAGAATACATTATTAAATAACTAGCAATATACCCGCGCAATGTTGCGGCGGCAATGGTTTATGTTTTGTTATACGCCGTTTTTAACCATATAATCAAACAACTTTTTTTTAATTTAGAAAGTTTTTCTTTTTTATTTTATTTTTTTTCATAAACCTTTTTTTAAAACATATAATACCTTTTTTCTTAATTTAGGAAATATGTAATTATATAATAATGTTTATTGGTGAATGTGTAAAGTAGGAGAGAGAGATTGAGGTTATTTTTTATTTATAATTTAGAAAGTGTTTATTGGTGAGTGTGTAAAGTAGGAGAGAGATGAATATTCTTTGAGGGATATATTAGGAAGTTTATTGGTGAGTGTGTAAAGTAGGAGAGAGATAGATGTTATTTGAGGGGTATATTAGGAAATTCAATTTACTGAAAAATTAAGAGTTTTTTGGTTGTAAATGTATTATATAGGAGTAAGATAATTAAAATTACAATTATTTTTTTTTATTTCTACGGAATCGGGTTTTATAAGATGAGATTTATCTTGTTTATATATTTGTATAGAGAAAGAGATCATTAAAGAAGAGAGAGAGAGAGAGTTACGAGAAAGAGATTATTTTAACTATATATATAAAAAAATATGTTTTGCTATTATAAAATCATTTAAAAATTGAAGGAAAATGAATAAGTTGATAAGAGAATGACAATTTGGTGGAAACCTAGGTTAGGAGAGAACAAACATATAAAAATTGTATTCTAAAGACCAAATCCTTAATTATAGACAAACCATATGGAACCGGAATATAATTAACTCAAATAAATTAATCATCACCGTAATTTTATTTACAAAAACAAATTACCACACCTAGTTTTATATATATATATATATATATAGAGAGAGAGAGAGAGGATAAAAAATATTAATTTTATGAAATGTGCGAGAACTATTTTGGATTGTTTAATCATTTAATCAATGGCTATAATGTCTTATAGTATTTTCGTAATTAAATAACAAGTTAAATAGTTTACTTTAAATAATAAAGTGTAAAAAAGAGATTTTAATACAACCCTTATTCTATCCTCTCCTATCTCTCCTCCCTCACTCCTTACTTAATCGTGCCCTCATTGAATAAACCCTAAATCATCTCTTCATAGTTATCTCGTTCTCTCTACACCATTACCGTCGGCCGCTCTCTTCATCATAGAATCGACTACTCTCTTTCTGCAGCATTACTTTCGACTCTACAACATCTACATCGAATCAAACCCCAACCATCTACATCAAGCCGCCTCCTTGCTTCAAAGTCGTCATCCCACCTGTGGCCACTGCCAGCTCCTTTTCATCATTCGCAATAGCCGCCATACAACCACATCTACGTCAACTCCAACCCAATCCCAAATGTCGCTGCTATGAGCCTCCCCTTTTAGCGACTATTTCCACCACCGCTACGTCATAGCCCGCCTCCTTTGATGATTCACCAATTATTAGTTCTTCAGATGCTCCCATAGCCGGCTAGGCCCTCAACCCCTATCATTCGGTTTATTAATCTTGGTATGCATTATTCACTGTGAATATATTAAATCTTTGGTATATGTGTATTCACTCATGGTAAGAAATGATAATAACATGCCCAGTCAGTTTGTTGATTGATTATTTTTTGTTGTTCATTAATAAATTATAAGATTTTTCTAGGTTTTTCTTTTGTTTATTAGTGAACTAAAAGGTGTTCTTTTATTCACAAGTTGTCGTAATTCTCGACACGACATGAAACTGGCATGAAAATAAACGAGTTTGGGTACGTTGCCACGTATAATAAACAGATTAAGTTTAGGTTGACTTGTGTAACATGAATATATTAATTGGATCAGATTATGGTCATATATAAATGTTGTGGGACAACATGTATACCCATTTAATATTTATATAAATTTTATCTTTTTATTTTAAACTTCTTGTACTTTCAACATGTTGACTTGTTTACAAACTGTTAACCATTAACTAACTCTTCAACTTGTAAACGACTCTCCAACACGCTAACCTGTATAACTAAACAGGTTATACGGGTCTCATATAAACGAATTAGTATTTGAATCATAATAAAAATAAATATACAGGTTGAGTTGGGGGCATGTGTGGTTCTAACGTTCCAACATGTGAACCCATAATATACCAACTCAAGATTACTATTCCCAGTCATCATACGAAAATTGTTATGATTATTTTTATTTATTCTAAACTTATTAATTATCTTGCTGCTCTTCTCGATTTCATCATTCAGTATGTTTCTATCCACTCTTCATTTAAATTTTGAGTTCCACATTCAAGTTTCAAAGCATTTAGGCATATCATAGTAAAATATGTAATGAATTCTTTAATTGATTATTGTATTGTGGGTGCTTGCTAAAATTTCTGTAGGTATTTAGATGAGCTTAATTTTCCGGCTTATAAGTTATCATCTATCTTTAGCTTATGGTATCATTTAAGCTCGTAAGGCATAACTATTTGGTTATGAGCTTTTCTAGTTGGTACTGTTTTCCCCAATCAAATTTCAAGCCTTTGACAATTGGTTTTGACACTTATCGTAACAAGTAATTTTGACCCACCACATATTCGATGAAATGCCTAAACCAAGATTCATGAGTCTTCTCAAAGGTGCAAACCATTTATCTTATAGTATTACATTTCAAGTTGTTATTCATTAGATATATCATTTAATCATTAGTTTCATTATAAATTCGTATTTCTTTATTTAGGTTTAACATCATGCAACTTTGTGTTCATTGCCTTAATGTAATGCCAGTCAGTAATGGCTTTTGCTTTTGTAAGTTTGTCTTGATAATTATTGTATTAGTGTTGCAGTTTAGTCATCAATGGCATGCATGCATGTTATCTTTTGACTACTTGTTATGAATGAAACCTAAAATAGATATAGTTTGAACTTTTGGTTTGGAGTAGAGTGTTCATTATTGGTTAGTTATTAGGGTTTTTAAAGTTTTTGGCTCCTCTGTTCGATTGAAGTTAGCTTTATGGTCAACCCTGATGGTTGGTTGACTTGATATAATTTGGAGATGTTTTTTACTAAATATATAATGGTGTTGTGGGTCTTGCATGTTGGAAATCCTAACACGAAGCTTTTCATCTTTTTTTTTATCTTTTGATTGTTGTTGAATAATCATGTGACGTTTGTAATCATAATTTATGAACAAAAGCATGACTAGCTAGCTTTGTTTTGAAATTACTATTCTTACACACTGATGGCTCATGATGTTCCTCGATCAGGTGATGCTATTTATGCTAACCACAAGCATGTGGTAAGTTCTCTACACTTGATTCTGATTTTGATCTTCTAAATTGTATTATGATTTATGAAAGTGATTTGTTCACCGAACACTAAGTTGTTCATCCTTACGTATGAAAGCAATCATCTGGCAGCTGGATACATATCTAGAAGAGGTTGACAAAGTAACTGACTATTGCTCGATCGATCAAATGTATGTATACAAGTTTTATTTTATTAGTTGATCTTTATATAGTTGTCAATGTGATTATGAAGTCAAGATCTTTAATGTAAAGTTGTTTCAAATTATATTCTTCTTCCAGTTTCTTTTATATATTTTATGCTATAATTGAACGTACAGTTGAACTTTACTATTCCATGATTTAATTAATGGAAATTCTGTTCAATAAGCAATGATTTTGTATGTTACTAATAGCATGGTTTATTGGTTTCTTGAATACCGAGTTCATATTAAAGTAAAGTAAACACCCAATACCGTCTTCCACGGGTTATGGGTCCCAATACCGTTTGCACGGTGTATGGGGGAGGTTGAGATGTAGACACCCATACCTCTACCTATGGTAGAGAGGATGCTTCCAGTTCTACTAAATGTAGAAAATGACCTCCGGCCTTGCAAGGAGTGAGGAATACTGAGTTCATATTATTTTTTATAATAACAGTAGCACAATGTTATTCAATGTATGAATGCTTTTGTTGGTTAACAACATTGATTTTTTGATGAATAATGTTTATCTATTTTTATCTATTCACTACAAGATGTGTTACGACATAAGTTTATAAAATGTGTGTACATATCAGAAGGACTGTGTATGAAAGAAATAAAAGTTGTGTATATGGGTTTTTGAAACATACTCGGGCACCGCATGGATATTATACTAGTTTACATAATTACCTAATAACGAGCAACCCTTCTCGTCACCTTCATTGTAGCAGGCGAGATGGGAGAGAGATGCACTCGTTATATATCCATTGTCTCGCACTCATTGCAAAAGCATCTGGCTTGTTTTTTGTTTGTTTTAAAAGATTTAAGAATTTGATGAGATTCATAGATTTTTTTTAACGACAAATGGGGGATTCATGGATGGTAGTGATTGACACTTATTATTACGAAAGGTTAATGATATGCGTGTTAGCGATGCTAATATAATAATGACTAATTAAGTAATACAATTAGTTATAATAACAAATACTGTAATAAGAATAAAAATCTTACATGGCTAGTGTTTAACCACGGTGGACTCGTATAGAAATCTTTATTTGTCTAACACAAGCTAGCTAGCTTAGACTTTTCATGTCCTACCTATTTGGATGCCTCATCCTACATCTTCCCAACACACACTTGGGGGTTTGGCACATGTCTTTTTCAATTACTTTATTAATTAGCTACGTTATTTTCCTTATAACTTGTTATTCTTTATTATTTAGGTTTCCCATTAATAGAAACTTGCATTAATTATTAGTTTTGAAAATCTATGAGTGCGGTGAAGTGGTTGCCAGACTAACAATTTTCCAAAAGCAGGTTGTGTCTGTTAGTGTTTGCTATATAGTATTTGTGCAGGTGGAGCGCTTGCAGGTTTGATGATACGTTTGCCGGTGGGCTGGACTAGGGCAACTTCCAGTGGATGGTGATAGTTTTCTTCTTTTGTATTGGTTTAAAACGGGGGCATGGCTTGGGGGTTCTTATTTTTAGCTTGCTGGGGAGGGTAGGGGTGGGGAGTTTTTACAAACTATGCAAGTACTGCATCTGATGAACAGGAGCCACAGAGGAGGCGCGGGTTGCGTTTGGCAGTTCAAAGATTTGTCACATTGGGTGGGGGGGCATGGGGTGTGGTTTAGGGTGGTGATGGTAGGATAGTAGGTTGTGGCTAAACCTTCTTAACCTGGTGATATACCGTGGTACTAATCTTTCACACACATGGACATTGTTTCCCTCAACTTCTTAACTATGGTCATATGTTAGTTTTGGGGTTCTCTATATATGTGCAGGAGGCTTGCAATTTTATTTGTAACCACGGTGTGATAAGGGGGGCACATCAAACCCTGTTTGATTTGCTAGGCCATCTCCTCTAGTTAATGCAAATCCTTTTTTCAAGCTCCAGAACTTGTGGTTTTCTGTGACATGCTGTCTGGGGAGAAAGGCTTACATGTGTTATCTCGTTTTGATTCTACATACTACCTGAGTTGGCGTTATCTGGGTGAGGGAATTGGGATGGTGTCATAAGAGTGGTGTAAGTAGGTTTAGAGGCTGAGGCTAAACTATCTGTTCTGGCGCTATATGGTGGCACTGATATTTTGCACACACTTACATTGCTTCCCTACGCCTCTTAGCCATGGTCATAGGTTAGTTTTGGGTTTCTCATTTTAGTGCAGGAGGTTTGCACTGCTTTTGTTACCAAGGCTTGATAAGAGGGGTATACCAATTCCTGTTTGATTTGCTAGACCATCTTTTCCTAGCCGATGCAAATCCTTCTTTTCAAGCTTCAGGAGTTGTGGCTCGTTATGTGATATGCAGGTTGGTGTGTTGGGACTTAACATGGGATCTGCAAGCAGCGAGCATTGTGTAGAGTGTACCTTTGCTGCAACGTGTAGACTGTACAGGTCAGCTGACGTGAGATGCGTTTTACATTGTTGGTGCTGCATTCTTTGAGAGACATAGTAGCAGTCTTCTAGCGTCTAGATGTGCACAAACAATGAGATGGGGCCGTCGTGATGAATCGCTTAGGGCTAATGGATATGGAGCCAAAGGATAAGAACAAAGGAGCATCCTAAGTTTTGATGTTTTTTTTTATCCGAACGTAGTTATTGATGTGTTCTTAAGTGTGAGGTTTAGTTATGTTTAAATGTGTATACCAAACTTGAGATCGATGTAATGAAAGAGTTATGATTTGATGTAAAAAAAAGCTTATAATTAGAACCTTGATACAATTAAGTGAATCGAGCATGTAACATACCTTTACTTAATTAATGATTTCGTTACGTAGATTTTACAATAAAATAATGTTGAGGGTGTTGTGAGTTAGACATCAAAACATGAGGGTAGCATGAAAATTAGGCATGAATAAGATGTTTGAGGAATGATGTAAGAGAGATGATTTTTTCACGGAAGAAGTTGATCCATTTATGAAAATAAGTGTTTCACTAACTTGTACTTTAGCTTCAAGGGTGTTATACCTTATATGAAAAAATCAATTTTCTTCGTGAAGAATCACCACACATAATATAAAGAACGCATGTATCGATGTGGCAAAGAGACTTTTGCTCCAAATGTAATGAATTACTTAATGTTGATTAAAAATTTATAGTGCCAAAAATTCTGAAATGGTTACATTAAAAAGTTATTTGTAATTTGTATGTGATAATTAAAGAAAATAAAAGCTCTTGGTTTGGATAAGTTAATTTGCAAACAAGACTGTACGTTGGTTTTTCATGTCCGGAACTAGGGGTATTCATGGTGCGGGGTGGGTAGTAGAATTTTTATAAACCGCCACTGCGGAGAGGGTATCTAGTTTTAGAAACCGAAACCGCCCCGCCAAGGTGCCAACATAGGGTACCCGTTGTGCGGGTACCCGAAGGGAGGCGGGTATCCACGGTTCGGGTTACGGGTACCCTAAAATTGAACTATTTTTCATTTTTGTTGTTTTCAACAAGTTTAGATTCACAATAAAACAATAAACAACAGTAGAAACAAGTTACAATAATGAATAAATCACTAGTAAAAATCAAACAGATCTTCAATGAGAGCATCGTAGAAACATTCATGTAACTCTCGATCGTAGCAGGCTTGAAATCTCGATATAGAATCTAAAAAAAGATGAATTGGGGGAGACAGTGGGTGCTATTAGAGATAAGTTAAGTAGTTTTGAGGATTTTAAGTTTTCATATGGCTTTTTGTTATTATATATATATATATATATATATATATATATATATATATATATATATATATATAAGTTAAAAGCATACGGGGCGGGGCGGGTACCCGCGGATATTGAATTTTAAAAACCGAACCCGACCCGCGTTTAGCGGGTACCCTAGTTTCGGGTTTTTTGGGTTACTAGTTTTCGGGTTTTTTGGGTTACGAGTTTTATGGGTATCGGTTTTATCGGTTTCGGTTCATGCGGGACAGTTCGATTTCTCGGTTTTTTGAACACCCCTATCCGGAACAAACTAAGGTAATAACACTCTATGAAAACTATACAATGATCAAAGAGATACATAACACAATTGGCCTGAATTCGAAAAGGAAAATGAGTTCTATTTATTTTTAATTAATCTAAAAGCTCCAAGATGACTACAAATAGGGATTCAAAAGTTTAAATAAAACCAATTGAGTTAAAAAAACTAGACTTGAAAAAATTATAATAAAACTTGTTCTATGGATAAGGAGGTAGCAGGTCTTTAAAAGGCTATACTACGGATATATATCTTATATAACTTAAGAACTTAAAAATCATATGTGGCATGTGTAATTAAGCTTCAAATTTGAAATCAAATGTAATTAGGTAACGTCTAAATATGATGTGACACTCAATTAGGTGATTTCCATATCCCACATTGCTAGCGGAGGCAAAACAAGGAGATCACCAAATCTATATAAATATTTTATGATCCCACAATGCTTCTAAGAAACAACCGCAGGATGTCCTTGTCAATGTTTAGGTCTCTCAACATCTTTTGATTTTAGTTAAAAAAACTTTAGTAAAGGCCGGTTCAATGCGAGTTGCTTCGGTTCATCTGTTTTGTTCCGGTTTTAGTGAAACCGCTTGGTTCACAGTTGCCCGGTTTAGTCGCTACTATTGAACCGGATTTAATCAGGGCTCACGGTTGAACCGGTTCAACCGGCCGGTCCGGGCTATCTGAAAATTCCAAATTAATTTTTTATTTTATTAAAATAAATTCGGTTTTTTGGTAGTTAACATGGTTAATCAGTTAACTAACTGTTTTATTGTGTATATAATAATTTATCCTATATAACTTAAGAACTTGAAAATCCTATATGGCATGTGTAATTAAGCTTCAAATTTAAAATCCAATGTAATTAGATAAGGTCTAAATATAATGTGACACTGAATTAGGTGATTTTCATATCCCACATCGCTAACTGAGGCAAAACAAGGAGATCTCCATATCTATATAAATATTTTATGATCCCACATTGCTTCTAAGGAACAACCGCATGATGTCCTTGCCAATATTTAGGTCTCCCAACATCTTTTGATTTTAGTTAAAAAGCTTTAGTAAAGGCCGGTTTGATGCGGGTTGCTGCGGTTCATCGGTTTTGTTCCGGTTTTTAGTGAAACCGCCTGGTTCACAGTTGCCCGGTTTAGTAGCTACTATTGAACCAGATTTAATCATGGCTCACAGTTCAATCGGCCGGTCCGGGCTATCTGAAAATTATAAATTAATTTTTTATTTTATTAAAATAAATTCGGTTTTTTGGTAGTTAACCGAAGGATGTCCTTGTTTGTATTTAAGTCTCCCACCATCTTTTGATTTTAGTTAAAAAGCTTTAGTGAAGCCGGTTCGATGCGGGTTGCTCCGGTTCATTGGTTTTACTCCGGTTTTAGTGAAACCGCCCGATTCACAGTTGCCCGGTTTAGTCGCTACTTTTGAACCGGATTTAATCGAGGCTCACGGTTGAACTGATTCAAACGGCCGGTCCGGCCCGGTTTTCAAAGCAGTGCAATTGGGTCAAGCAAGATGAAACCGTGATATTAGTCCTATGTGAAAATTCCGAATTGATTTTTATTTTATTAAAATAAATTCGATTTTTTAGGAGTTAACATGGCTAATCAGTTAACTAACTTATGGACTCTTAATTCTGAAGGAAGAAAACAAATAAAAACCATATCCCACATCACTAGCTGAGGCAAACAAGGAGATCTCCATCTCTCTCTCTCTCTCTCTATATATATATATATATATATATATATATATATATATATATATATATATATATATATGTATATGTGTGTGTGTGTGTATTATGATCGCACATTGCTTTTAGGAAATAAACCGAATGATGTCCTTGCCTATATTTAGGTCTCTCATCATCTTTTAATTTTAGTTAAAAAACTTTAGTAATGGTGGGTTCGATACGGGTTGTTCCGGTTCAACGGTTTTTATTCCGGTTTTAGTGAAATCACCCGGTTCACAGTTGCCTGGTTTAGTTGCACAAATTTATACTTTATCAACAAAAGGAGATACGATGAGCTTATATTTTAGTTTTTGAAAAACTTAGGTACTAACTTATGGCATCACTTAATAGATTAGAATTTCTAAAACTAGACACAATGGGCATCGCTGGAAGCGGCAATAATTTTAATGTTCGTATGATGTTTTGTTTTTAATTACTATATTTTGTTGATTAAATATATGCAGATCTTTTAGGTGTATTGCTAAAATACTATAATTACAAAGTGTTGGTGCATACATAGTCATACATTTAAAAGTGCACTCCTTGTTTTGATGATGATGAAAATATTAACATGTGATACTATTGCTTATCAAAATTATTCATATGTTCATATCTATATTCTTCAATGCTAACAAACCTCAAATTGATGATTAAGTGAAGATCAAAAAAGTGAAGACTTTAAATCAACAAGAAATGAAGATAACAAGATCAAAAGAAAAAGTCAACCACTCACGGTCTACCCCACGGTCGACCGTGAGTCAACCGTCGCTGAAAAATCGGCTCGCTTGAAGTCAACGGATCTCGTACTCGACAATTGAAGATGTCATCTTAAAAGGCGTTGTCGTAGATATCCTACAAGAAAACGTTCAAATTATATAAGCTCACAAAAAAAATAATTGAACATGTTTAAGTTTTAATAAAATAATCTTTATAAAAACTTTTATAAAAATTGATAAATTTTTTATAAAATTCACAAGCTTGGTTGAATTAATACAAGACTTCTTATTTTGGCAAATCCCAAACATAATACAACCTTGAAACAATACAACACCATATTTAGCAAAGGAATCTCTCAAAGAAGAAAAATTCCAACATGCTTTTTGTATTGGTTTTCAAAGTTCCATTTTTGTGTTAAAATTCAAACATAAGAAGAATGGAATCAACCTAACTTTTGCCAAGCTCTTTTTCAGTGAATTTTTATGGTAAAACTGAGTTGTGTGTGGTTTTGGTAAAAGCCCAACGTCTATATTTGAAAGGCTAAAAAATGCTCCAATAGGCTGACGGTTTTAGCCACGGTCGACCGTGGATCGACCGTGAGATGTCATGACACTTTTTGAGCTTACTTCTTTTTCCTTATTTAAACCAACTCAAAACTCATTCATTACTCAACTCTTGACATTAGAAAAACACAGAACATATTCTAAGATCTTGTAAGCTTATATTCCAATCAAAAGATATATCATCTACAAAATCAAGATCAAGATCAAGATCAAGATCAAGATCAAGAGCAAGAGTGAAAAGTCTTCAAAGCTCAATCATTACATTATCATTATATCATTTGTAATAGTGTGAGGATCAACTCTAGCCTTTCTAATTAGAGTGCAGTGAGGATTATCTTTAGCCTACATAATTAGAGAGAAGTAAGGATTAACTCTAGCCATCAAATTTGAGTGAAGCTAGGCTCATCTTAGCCTTGTTTGCAAGAGAGAAGAGTATTTCTTGTAAACTAAAGAGAGAAGTGTAAAGATTTATCTCTACCTTGAAAGAGAGAAGCTTTAGTGGAGCAAACTCTTGGTGGGTGATGCCAAGTAGTGGATGTAGTGCAAGTTTGTTAACACTTGCATGAACCACTATAAATCTCTTGTCTTCTAATTTGTGATATCTCTCTATCCTTACTCTCTTTATTTCAAGTATATATTTTTTGTGCTATAAACTTCAAGTTAAATCTTTTAAAACACAACTTACAAGTTTTTATTTGAGAAAAATTGGTAAACTAAGTAAAAGAACCTATTCACCCCCCCCTTTAGGTTACAACACAAAGTTTCTTTTTTAAGTATAATTAGATGAAATGTTCACCAAATAAAAGCAAAAATAGAAGCCCGCATATAACCTAGTTTTATTATATAACTAAACTCCATTTCTTGATAAAATAGCCACATACACTCCTTCTAAAGCCTGCCTCTAAAATCAAGCTATATACACATTTCCACCTTACTCTATTAGTGAATATAGGAAATAGCATAATAACTTAGACAAGAATGGAATGTTTGATCGATGAATGATGTAATGAAACATTGTAACAAACATGTCGTTTTACGACGGCAAAATCCGTCGTAAATCCGTGGCATATAATCACACATATATACAAGGGTGGAGCCATCTACAAAGTAGTGGGTGGCAGTGAACCCAAACTTTTTTATAAGAACTCAATTTTATATATAAAATGTTTAAAAATTATGTATGAGAACTAACTAAATTTTAAATGTGAAGCCAGAAAACCCAGTGACATAAGCTTGTGAACCCAATTTCACAACCCATAAAAAGGAAACTAGATTAAGATTTTAATTCCCATATCCCAAAACCGCCCTACACGACGTTCCCATACGTATTCTTCTCAATTTCTATTCTAAAAATCGTTTCTTCTAATTGTTAGCGCTAGAATGCTCCTTATCAGTGGCAAAGTTATGTTCCAATGAAAATATAGTTGACAGGCGAAATGCGGAAAAAACCAGAGCTCAGTGGTGAACCCACTTTTTTTATTTTCTGGATCCGCCACTGCACGTATACACACGTACATGTATTCCTTTTAAAAATATATACACGTGAAAGTATCTTTATACGTGTATACATATACATAAAACCTAGCGGCATGTAGTATACGTGTATATATATCATAAGTCAAAAAATATGACAATTCATAAGAAAAAACACCTCTCTAGCATAATATGTGTAAATCTATACCAAAAAAATGAAATTAATTCCTAAAATATATGAAAATTAGAACTGTCGGCGCTTCATTAAGATCATTTATATCGATAGTTTTCTTTGTATAAAATCGCACATATACCTTTTAAAATGTATACTTAATTTCAAGATTGTATAATCAAAAACACGCATACATGTATATATTTCTATACGTATATATATATATATATATATATATATATATATATATATATATATATATATATATATATATATATATATACATAAAACCTAGCAGCATGTAGTATACGTTTATATATCATGAGTCGAAAAAATGTGATTTGCGACAGATTATCATAACTCTTAACCCTCTGTCGGAAATCAATCCAAAATTTCTAATGGATTTGCGAAAGATTTCTGACGGCCCTACTTTAAAATAATTTATATTGATAGTTTTCGTAGAATAAAAGAGCACATATACACACTTATGTGTATTTATCTTAAAATATTTACTTAATTATACAATTTATACTCATGAATACGCACATGTGTGTGTATCAATACATATGCATAAAAACATAGATAAGTATACGTCTAGGTATATTGTGTCAAAATATTAATAGACACTTATATACGTATATTATTAGTTTATCATACACAAACACACACACACACACACACACATATATATATATATACATGTTATATAGAGATACATTAATCTACAACATTGAAATATTTGCGACAGATTTCCGATGGATAGATTTCTAACAAATTTCAGACAAAATATTCCGAAAGTTTTCCGACGCATTAACTTTGTGATGGATTCCCGACGGAATTTTCTGACTGGTTTCTCATTACATTCATTCCTCACAAAACTGTTGCGGATCCATCGATAAATTCTATGTTTTCTGACAGATTTTGACTAATTGTTATCTAACGCAAATCGGTCGTTAATCTGTTGTAAAGTTGGTCCGTTTGTAACCTGTCACTAATCCCTTAGAAATTTCCAACGGATTTTTTTATGTAGTAAAGTCTATCGGTAATAGGTGATTTTCTAGTAGTGAAATGAATGTATAAATGCGACAAATATATGTATACTACCAAAAATTCTGGAATGGTTACAATAAGATTTGATATAACAATTACATATATTTTATATTTATGGTGGTTCCACTAATAACTACATAAAATGTTTGTGTTTAATAATCGTTACTAAC
Source organism: Pulicaria dysenterica (assembly GCA_947179395.2). Taxonomy (NCBI): domain Eukaryota; kingdom Viridiplantae; phylum Streptophyta; class Magnoliopsida; order Asterales; family Asteraceae; genus Pulicaria; species Pulicaria dysenterica. Next base: position 86,352,231 of record OX359288.1, read on the forward strand.
ACGAAATATCATAAGTATTATGTGACTATAAGTATTTTCAAAGAGACGAAAAAAGTGGCACGCTTGGTAAGCTAGTTCCTGCATCAACAATGAAAACGTTACCTGTCACATAACATGATGAATTGTGGATTAGGTACCTAACTAACGATGTCAAAGCCGGGTCAATTGTTCCAAGTTCTTTCAGTGGCACCAATTTTTGCAACACATTCTTGGCCCAATTCTTTTGCAGGAGTCCTTGTGTGATCTCAGATTTGAATAGTCCTGGAGCTATTGAGTTTATCCTAATTTTGTGTTTTCCAAGTTCTAATGCCATCACCTGAATGAATCAAAGTTTACTAATCGAAAAATATATGGAATCATACTTTATCCTCTTCTTGATCCTCCTACTAATTCGATGATTGACATGTGTGTGGGCATCAACTATCACAACGTGACGTCAAACAAGTGCAACCAAGAAACATGTACAAAGAAAATCAAACACAAACATAATAAGTAACGAGATCAGCTCCTCATGCCTACTCCCAAACGAATTTTTTTTACCAAAACTTGGATTATAAGATGGGGACGTTTAACTCTCAAATCTCTTAAATTCACACAAAAAATATCCACTCTATTTTTGTAATATCCTTAAATAATATTAATTATATGTATATATATATATATATATATATATATATATATATTTGTGTTAAGTGTTAAATTATTATTATTATTAATATATTATGATTACAATTGTCCTTATTTGTATATAAAATATAAGTATGTATTACAATAAGAATCTGGTAGCAAAAAATGCAAACAATTGAAACTTAAGGGGCTGAAAATGACAACTGTGCATTTAACTTCATTTGGCTCAATTGGGGTCAAATACCCCATTTTTAACTGCTGTAACAATCGAGCGAGAAGGCAGAAAGGGCAGGAAGAAGGGGTTGTGCAAGAAAAGAGAGGAAATCAAAGGAAATTCTTGGTGTATGTGATACTTCGGCTAAACTTAAGATGTTTTGACTTCATCCTTACCATCAAGAGCTTTGAAATTGGATAAATAGTGCTGACAAATTGCTTGGTGATCACAAGTAATTTTAAGTTCCTAATTGTGTTTTATGTTAGAGTTATAACCATTGTTGATACATGTTGTGATTCTTGAGAAAATAGGTCAAAATTTAAGTGAAATTATGTCACTAGGGTTTGATTTATAAAAGTGTGATTATAAGGTTGTTTTAGTATGGTGTTGTGGTGCATATGGGTTCTGCAATGATACAAAAAGTGTTTGTTTCGGGTAAAAACATATGGTAAGAAAACTGCAAGAAAACAACATGTTGCTGAAAGTCTGCAGCAGATGCGACGCATCAAGTCTCTGACACGACGCATCGAGCCCCACCCTGCCCAGTGCATTTTTCCAACGGTTATCTCCCGACGCGAGATACCCTGAACATCCTAAAAACCATATTTTGACCCCCTTTAACCCTTTCTTTGATTGGGGATTGATTCAGAGTCTTTTAAGGTCTAATAAGTGTTTAAGCATAGAATTGAACCTATACTCTTAAGAAGTCTTGAATTGGTTAACTTATTTAAGTTAGCCTAATGTATTTTAATGATAGGACTATTGATCAAGTGATTAAACATAGGCTTTGTTAGGAAGTGATCCTTATTACTTTGTCAGGTGAGTTGTACCCTACAGATACCTTTTGGTTTTATAAACTACTAAGTCCCATGTTTGTTCTTTTGTAAAGTATTATGTAATGTACAAACTTATGGCATCAATGGGTTCATTGTTATATAATTGATTACTATGTGAATGATAATGTGATAAACATGCATATACTTTGTAAACTTTGAATACATGATATGCTATGTGATGTTTCTTACAAGTTAAGAGTTATATGTGTTTAACTTGCTTGCGTTTATGAATATGTCTTTATGGTCCAGACCCGTAATTGAGACTAAATGCTTTTCACCATTGTTATTCCTTACCATAAGGTGAACTGTATGGTTCATGTGGATTCGGCAATTGGGAACCTAGATACATGGGTAAGTAGAGAATTGGTGTAAAGAGTGGAGTGGAATGACAAGTAGTCATTATGATAGTATGGTTTAATAGGCTGACAAGCCATTGAACCTAAGCATATATGAGTGAACTTGGGAAAAAAGTCATTCATTCCTGAAAACCGTCATTATCTTTTATTATTATTATTATTATTATTATTATTATTATTATTATTATTATTATTATTATTATTATTAAAAAGATGTAAGTGATCCAAAAAGAATCTTTAAAATAAAAAAAATTCATATATCTTGTATCAATTGTTAACAATACAACTTTTAAAACTCCGAAATCTTCTTTTTAGCATTTTTTCTGTTTTTTATTTACTATTATTACTTTCATAAAAGATATAAGCAAGTTATTTTTTTAATTACTACGACTATTACTTTCAAAGATGATATATACTATTATAGGGATGATCCTATAAGATTATATAAAAAAATCAAGGATTTTATCCGGTTATTAAAAAAGTTAAATAAACGATGAGCTTTTCTTATAATTAGATTATACATTTTGTTTCTCATAACAAATAAGCATGTACGTGATATTTATGTATATTGACATCAATGATTATAGTTGAGATTAACCTCATTAAGTCTTTTAGCTAGATTATACTCTTTTAAGCAAAACTTGCGTTATAATATAAATTAAAAGCAATCTAAATAGTGATTTAATCCTGACAAGATAAGACCTACAATTTTGTTTCTCCCTAAAACAGTGGTTCTAAAAAGTTCAAAATGTCCTAATTTGCATGCCAATAATTAAATTATATATGCATTTTCTTTGTAGTGCCTATGGAAAGTAGATTACTTTTGTCATGACATTAATAGCGTGATTTTCGAGGGATTTTCGAGGAAGTTAATTTCCTCGGAAAACTTTCCGATGATATTCCTACATATTTCCGAGGGCGACCTAAAGTTTTCCGATAAATTTCCGAGTGCGAGAAATGCCTCGGAAATTCCTCGCAAATTTTTCGAGAGACTTCCGAGGACATACACCCTCGAAAAACATAGCGAGAGATTTCCGAGAACTAACATGCCCTTGGAAATTCCTCGCAAAATTTCCGAGATACTTCCGAGGAAATACACCCTCGAAAAAGATAGCGAGAGATTTCCGAGAGCTAAAAATGCCCTTAGAAATTCCTCGCAAAATTTCCGAGAGACTTGCGAGATATTTCCGAGAACTAAAATGCCCTTATAATGAATTTTTTGTTTGATTATGAACATAATGAAATGTGTATGTGATTAGGTGTGTTTTACATTGAAAAAAGTATAAAATATAACAAAAATGATTTTCGCCTTTGGAAAGCCCTCGGAAATTTCCGAGGGATTTCCGAGGAGTAAAATGTAAACTTTATATATTTATCACTTTATAACATAAATTATCGAACATATAGACATACCTATACTAATATATGTATGTAGGTTTATAATCAATCATAAATTAGTATATTTGTAGTAATGTACTTTATATGAATGTATGTTCGTAACCAAATACATATATGTAAACATATTTGTGATTTGTATGTCTCATTGTGATTTATAGAGTATATTAGTGTCTTATATTGAATATTTTGTTTGATTATGCATATAATGAAACGACTATGTGATTACGTGTGTTTTGCATTAAAAATAGTATAAAATATAAAAAAACCATTTTCGTCTATGAAAAGCCCTCGGAAATTTCTGAGGGATTTCCAAGGGTAAAATATAATTTTTATATATTTCTCACTTTCTCACACAAATTATCAAACATATAGACATACCTATACTATTATATGTATCTAGGTTTATAATTAAGCATAAATTATTATATTTGTAGTAACCTACCTATATCAACGCATGTTCGTAAACAAATATATATATGTAAACATGTTTGTATTTGTATGTGTCATTGTGATGTATAGAGTATATTAGTGTCTTATAGTGATTTTTTATTTGATTATGCTTATAATGAAACGTGTTTGTGATTAGGTGTGTTTTACATTTAAAAAAGTATAAAATATAACGAAAACGGTTTTCGTCCTTGGAAAGCCTCGGAAATTTCCGAGGGATTTCCGAGGGATTTCCGAGGGGAAAAATGTAATTTTTATATATTTATCACTTTATAACACAAATTATCAACCATATAGACATACCTATACTAATATATGTATCTAGGTTTATAATTAAGCATAAAATATTATATTTAGTGGTACATTGATTCTAATTGCGGCACATCAATTGAAAGTGGTGATGTATTTGTTAGTAAGCATACGACCCATACTACAATTCATTTAAAGTAAAAAAATAGAATTTAATATTATTTTAATATTTTATTAATATCACTTTAAACGATAACTTATTTAATGGGTTGATTTAATTAAAAAAATAAGTAATATTAATGTGTGAATCTAATTTTCCGATATATAATCGTAAATACTAAGTTTGATATTGTGTTCGGTTACAATATATGTGTAGAACATATTTTCATTATTATTTTAAATCCAAATAATCATAAGTAGAAATCTAGAATACTTCTAGAATGATTAAATATATAATTTTATAAAATCTTAATGCCTTTCTCTTTGGCAAGTATAGTAGTATATATACTACATTGACTTTAATGGGATCCATGAAAAATACCCATGGGTTATAAAGAGCTCAGTGCGTTTAACAATTAATACCCCTTATTTTGCATTAGTTTGACATATAAAAGGTTAAAAAAAATTCTTGTTTTTAAATAAATGAATGGTTAATATTATTTAATTAAAATTGATTAATTAAATAAATTTTTAGATTCGTGTTATAAATTTTATTTCAATTAGTCTTTTATATATATTAGAAGTCTTTTATATATATTAGAAGAAGATGAATATTATCAAATGCTAAAAGTAAAGATAAAGTAGTTTTTAGTTGGAGATATCAAGTTGATTAAGATTTGATTATTCATAATCAGATTAAAATGGTGTAAGTAAAATCTAATTTTATTTTTTCTCTAGGATAACTTTTTTATTTGAAGTTGATTTTAAATAAAAGTTTTTGGTTCCTCTACGAAAAATGATGGCTTCATTGTATGATGTTTTCCAGAGTATTATATCTTATACGAAAAAGAAAATTTCTTCGAGATACCTTTTCAAAGTGTTTATTCTAACATTTAATGAAAATGTATGGTAGTGGAAGTGGAACACCCTCTACGGTATAGTAAAGTGTTATAGAGAAAGATTATCGGCGAAACAACAAATGAAAAGGTTACAAGATATGAGAGACGTGACTCTAATGAACTTCAACAACTTCATCCACATAGGATCCATATCATTTGTACTTCTTAACCAAAAGTTTGAATATTTGAACATTTAGTTGCAATCTTTATTAAATTAAATGTGATGGTCTTTGATTTGTGTATGAATGCTTTCTTTTTTATATTAAATGAAATTTTTAGGTATTACAACAAAATTAAGAATTGATTTTTTATTTTAAATAATTCATATTTAGTGAGGGTTTTCCAATAGATTTGTGAGCCTAGATGTCCTTGGAAATCCCTTGGAAACTTGTCGTCGGAAATATATCGGAAAATTGTTCTCGGAAATCTCTCGGAAAGTGTTCTCGGAAATCCATCGGAAACTATCCCTCGGAAATCTCTTGGAAATTGTCCACGGAAATTCCTCGGAAAATTTGTCCATGGAATTCTCTCGGAAATGTATGTCATCGGAAAGTTCCCTCGGAAATCCCTCGGAATTGTTTTCCGAGGAGGGTTTTTACTAGGACAGATTTCCGAGGGATTTCCGAGCGAATCTGTCCTCGGAAACTCCATGTTTTTCTAGTAGTGAAGCAACACTGCCCTGTGGATGAGGACGACCAAGCTAGACCATACATAGAAGAGATGTTGATCACGGATCCTTCTTTAGTACAAGCAATCATTTGTTTGCAAACATACTTTGTCACCAACCATGATCCTCTCACATTTGTTCTAAAGGTTTTATCCGAATCTTCTTCTGTTAAATGAAACCCCTCCCTGATTTAAAATTGAATTTAATTATACGGTTTCTTCTCTTCCTACAACTTTCTACTTATCACAATTGATCATTTGTCCATGACACATTTGTATTTATGTGATATTTATTTATGATAGAGCAGATTATATAATTAGTTTCTTTGTAGAGTATATATGTCATATTATGTATGATGTATATATATATATAATTATTGATCATGATCAAAATAATAAATTTTGAAGTCTTGAAATTATTTAAAATTAATTAATTAATTAAATGGAAAGCGCATGCATGCATTTACGTACTTTTGTCATCGTATGAAGACTTGATTTTGAAGAAGAGTATGCAACACTGCCCAGCGAATGAGTACGCTCAAGACCAAATATAGAAGAGATGTTGATTACGGATCCTTGTTTATTACAAGCAATCATTTGTTTGCAAACATACATTGTCACCAACCATGATCCTCTCACATTTGTTCTAAAGGTTCTATCCCAACCTTCTTCTGTTAAATCCAGTGGACTTTGTATCGGACCTAAATATATATACAACGTAATGAACAATATTTAATTAAGAGATCGAACTCAGTTAGAGATCAACATGAACTTATTTAAAAGTTTAACAATGTTAATTGATATTTGTCAAATGGGTTTGTATTTAGTTAGTGATTGAAAAGGGAAACATGAAATCACAGAATGGGAAGGGTTTTAATTCATCTAATGGCAGGCAATTGAACCATGTCCCAAGCCGCTTTTATTTCTCTCTCTCAAGATAGGGTGTTATAAATAAGGAGGATTAAGATCCAGGGTTAAGAAAAACCAACGTCGCAGCTTGTAGCATAGAGCTTTAGGGACTAGGATCGGGCTTATCTTTTTTCATATTCTTATATCTAAGATATTTAACCTAACTTATACTTGGCCGGATTTCAGTCCTACCTTGATACATGCTAGTAGTTTCATATTTGATTGCGATGAATACATATATTATGTACGTCATATTTTATCAAGGCTTTCGTTATTTACTTTCTTAGGACTACATTTTATTTATTTTTACTTTTATATTTAGTCGTATTTCCCCTTTTTTCTTGCATTATTAATAGTTTATTATAACTATTTTTTTAATTTATTTTTACTGGATTATTTCACGGCCGGAGCTAGGTCCTTTTCAGGTACCAATCTCTCTACCTACAAGTAGGGTATGATTGTCAACATTTCTACCTCTCCATACCCCGTTTTAACGAGATTAGTAAGATTGTTGTTGTTGAATTTTGTACTCACCGCGAATATATATATATATATATATATATATATATATATATATATATATATATATATATAGAGAGAGAGAGAGAGAGAGAGAGAGAGAAGTTCATGCGAAAACCGTTATTAGCGCGAGAACCAATCTGAGTCGTTCAATTCCCCCTTACTTGAATGTCATTGTTCACCCATGAATTCCTCACATGCACCCTGTCACACTCTATCCCTCTATGCTCTCCATACATGATCTTCCTATATCCAAGGAACGGTTGAGATTGGTTCTCGCGCTAAGAACGGTTCTCGAATGAACCATCTCCTATATATATATATATATATATATATATATATATATATATATATATATATATATATACACGTGCTACCTATGAAGTAATAAAGGACCTTACCATATATATATACGCACGTGCTACCTATGAAGTAATAAAGGACCTTACCTTTATCGATCACTAATTAAAGTCTCTAAGGCCATGAGCATCCATCACGAGATGGAGCTCGTGAGGCCTGCTCACGAGGGTGAGGACAAGTGAAGACCATCGCCGAGGTTTGTGAGTCGTCCCTCACGGTCACGTAAGTGAGTGCGGTCGAGAGCGTGAGCGGAGAATATGTGAGGAAATGATTTTTTTTGTGATGTGAGACATGTGATGGATGCAGGGGTTGTGTGATGTGATGATAAAATGGTGAGGGAATGATGTGGCGCTGATGTGGCTATGTGAAGGATGTGATGGATGCTAATGGTCTAAGAGCATGGGGAGTGGGAGCAACATGCTTTCAGCATGCCTACGTGGCTGCCTCACTACCGCCACAAACACCACCCCGTGACCCTCGGTACCAAGTTTTTCAAACAGCTCTCGGCATTGGGATGCCTTACACGCCGATGCATTATATATATATAAAAGTTCAAACGAAAACTGTTTTTCGTACGAAAATCGCGAGAACCAATCTGAGCCGTCCAATTCTCCCTCCTTCAATGTCATTGCCTACTCATGAATTCATCACATGCACCCTGCCACACTTGATGCCCCCACGCTCCACATCAATGAATTCCACTTTATCAAATCAACGGCTAAGATTAGTTCTCTCAGTTCTCGTACGAAAAACAATTTTCGTTTGAACCGTCTTATATATATATATATATATATATATATATATATATATATATATATATATATATATATATATATATATATATATATATATATACATCTATTTTAACCATTTTACATCATAACTCTTTATAAAATTTCTACTTTTTTATACTTCTACTTCAAATGGATTCATCTTCAAACACCCTAACCTCATCTCGATCAAAAACCCGCCAACCAAGTTCATCTTTTAACCCATTCCGTCTTGACACGACACCTCAAATGTACGTACCGAACCTGATGTTTGCTCCACCTCAACTCTTCAACCCGCCAACAACACGAGACTTCTCGAACAAAATGACCCGAAGCTTCGTTTACAAGAATAAAAAGAATTTCGCAAGGCGTCATAATTTTTAAAACAATCCGACGAAGGTTTGGAAGACGAGGATCTCGAGATTGTTCAATGGGTAAAAGACGCTATTCGGAAAATATATGGACTAAAAAAGTAAATCGTGGATGTATATTTTTTTATTTAGTCGTAATTTCGTTGATGTTCTTTTTTATTTAGTCGTAATTTTATTTATGTACTATTTTTATTTTAATGAAAACAAGTCATTTATTTTATTTTATTCATATTATATAATTTTTATTTTAAATTTCGTACAATAATAATAAATAACAATTAAAATAATATATAATTAATTTAAAAATGAAAAAAACATGAAGCATCGAAGCATGGATAGTACTGATATTTAAGTATGGCTAAAGCATAAAATGGAATATCCTGATGTGGCGCTGAAACATGACATGCTTCAAACATACCTATTAATTAATTAGTTCAGTGGGAATAACAATATTAGTCTAGTTATTAACTTATTGTTTATAGTTAATGTACTTTATTTCTACCAACAAATTTGTTTTATTATGTTATATGTTATTAAGAATTAATCTTTTACTTTTAAAGACTTTAAATTGTACGTTATTCTAACAAATTGCCGAGAGATGAATCAATTTACGAGATAAACTAAAGTGAGTTGTAGTAGGTTTAGCGTTTAGGTTATCTCTAAGATAAAATTCGTATTAGGTAATCTTATTTTTTAGTGTTTAAATTTTAAATTAATTATAAACAAATACAAGATAAACATCTTAAGCAATTGTAAATAATTAATTTAACATTTAATGTACACTAATTACTAGAACACTTTCTAGTAATTTCATATTAACTAAAAAGAAAAATTGTATTAAAACACAACTAGCATGCGGTGGCGGCGAATAATTTCTATTTAGCAACATATCGTTTTTAAGAATGTAATAGTATATTATTCGCACGAATCAATGTCACTAAATAGTTTTTGTTAAGCACCAAGTCCGTTTTCTTCTATATCTTTTATTTCCATCAACTTTTTATTATTTATTAATAATATTAATATAAGAAAAAGAGATTTCTATTAGTTTCTATTTTCATCACTAAATAAATGTGTTGTATGAGAGAGTGTCTTAGTAGAAGAGTATTTTTAAATATTGCAAATGAAAAGTTAAAGTAAATTAGAAAAGAGATTTAAATCATTACAAATTGGGCGGGTGAGATTAATTTGGATAGAATGGAGGGTCAAGATGTAATCTTGATTGAAATTTAATAACTCTTAAAATAGAGGAGGAGAGAAGGTTAAATAGTTTATATAATAATATAGATGTACATGAACTTTCTCTTAGTTACTATTATATATAATCAACTTTATTTCTTTAAATATAATACTATTAAAATATGGTAGAGTTCATTGTATACAATAGTAACTAAACATGCAACAACACATAAAATAGTTGTTTGCATACAATAAAAGAACTATGAAAGTTAATTGTATTATTTTTAAAATTTTAAAGTTGGTTGTATACAATGGTAAATAAGACAAAATTTTGCCCTAACTAAAACACCATTCATCATATCATATAATTAACTAAAACACTTTTAATTAATTTACAAACAAAACCTATTACCGCACTTTGTGTACGACCCAATAAGCATATGCGTTTAAGTATAGTTACTATTTTATTGTGATAGCGAGTATATCTTCAATAGAGGGTACTTAACTACTATGGAGAAGACGTAATGAACAGGTATTTTGTGGTAAGAAAGTGGAGTTCGAAAACTTCTTAGTATCAAACTTCTATCCTTTCAATGGCTCAAATGAAGATTTAAAAGATGGAAATCAGTCATGAGCATCTTGGCTTACAAATCCTACATACATTGCAAAGCAAATGGTCTAACAAAATTGCAGCCTCCCTACCTCTTGTAGTGAATTACGGTGGATTTGTAAAACTATACTTTTCTAATTAATATATTAAGAGAAATGTTCAATATAGTTCATATTTAATGTATAGTTTAAAGTACTAATTTTAGTTTTTAGACCATCTCCATCAATGGTTCAAATTGAATTTTAAAAATTTGGACGGAGTGACATTTTCGTAATTAACATGTGATGATTTTACAATCACATTTGATTGTATACATGTGATTGTATACTAAATCAAATGTGATTGGATATGAAAATTTCAGGACTACGTTTTTTATATGGACTTTATTGAACACAACTCAATATATTAAACTGTCTTAAAAAAGAATATAAGTTTGATGGGTTAAGATGAGTTAAGATCATTTTATGTTTGGGTCAAACATGACTTATCATATTTTCTCACAAACATGAGAATGAGTTCATTATTTTAGTCAAGTATGAGTCATCTTTGTAGGGACCACTCTAATTTTTTAAGAGAACAAGATAGATCATGTTTGACCAAACATGAGATGATGTTAACTCAACTTTTATACATGTATTTTACCATGGATTACGTGCATGGTTAATATTAGAAACGGCCAGAAGAGAGTGGGTTACCCGGCCATGAAAAAGAAAAATAGTTTTCCATATGGTGAGAGTTAGTTTCGGTACTGTGGTTATTCTTTCATGGAAAAAATTGATTCTTTCATATAAGGGACAACACCTTTAAAGCTAATGACAAGTTAACAAAGCATTCATGTACGTGAATGAATCAATTTCTTCCATCGAAGAATCATTTCTCGTACGATATATATCTAGTTTGATATATTAATCTTCCATTAGTACATCATCAACCTTTTTACCGGCTTGAATACATCCCATTCCCAAAACATGTATATATTTGAACGTTTTAGAACAAGGGGAAACGATGCAGGATGCTTACATCCTCTGATTAAGTTATACATGTAACACTCTTAACTCACTTAAACAAAGAGTAATAAGGTATTTGATATAACCTGTAAGACCGGCATTGTTAACCAAAACGTCAATACCACCAAAAGCATTCCAAGCCTTTAGCACGCAGGCGCTGATGGCTGGACCATCGGCAGTCACATCAAGCTCCACCGCCACTGCACGAAAGCCGCCATTCTCTGCTTCACTTCCGCCCGCCTTTCCATCAGAGATAACATCCAAGGTGTTAATTTCATCACATAAAGCCTTGAGGCGGTCGGTTCTACGAGCGGCTGCAACAATCATGCAACCAGCTTTTGCTAAATCTATACAGAATTCCCACCCAAGACCGGAAGACGCACCAGTAACCATCACAACCTTGCCTCTGAGATTTAGCCATGTTTCCAACTCACGGCTGGTTACATCCTCAGTAGAGGCCGACATTATTCTCTCAATGTTAATAATAACATAACAATAACAACCAAGCTTTTGAGTACGTTTTATAAGAAAACTTTCTGTATTAATTGCTGCAGGTTGCTATGCTATAATAGAGATCTCATTTACACACGTTTTTTTCTTGAACGGTTTCAAAAGGTACGTGCGTGCATCCAATGTGTTGTCAATTGTAGGTGTTTATAAATGGGATAGAAGTACAAATAACCTTACGAATATATGTGTTTTTAATTAGAGGTATTAGAAATATTGGCACGCAACTATAAGATTGGAAATTTTTAATTAGAATTATTGTCCGGTGCTTTCTTCAAAATTATAATAAGTAAAATTTGATTTTTTTGGTCATATTTAATCTTTTATAGTTTAGACCCAATCAATGGTTTTTTCTTACACTTTAGTTCTCTATTTAACTTAATTAAAATGAATAAATTACCATAGTTTCTTTTATTTATTTATTTATTTATTTATTTATATCAAGTTTGATTCATTTTAAATGATATTTAGACTTTAAATATTCAATTAACAATAATTCATTCATTCATCATCATCTCTAAGTAATCACCTTCGATTATCGCCTCATCTTCGACTATCACCACCCCCACCATGTCTAGCCACCAAATAATAAAACCAAACGAGCCAAGGGTATATAAAATACCCTAAGCATAAACTTTCCAAAGATGAGGTTTATCTTGTTTCTATAATGGTGTAGAGAGAGAAAGTGGAATCTTCAAAGAAAAGACAGAGCAACGAGAATGAGAATTTTTTATACTATTAATAAAATGTTACTTACTATTATAAAATCATTTACAAAAGATTTATAATGTAAAATGAAAACCTTGAAGATAAGTTTATCAAACAAGGTGGGATTATCAATAACATACAGACTTTATACAAATTTAGAAGTAATTAAACACTTAAGTATGATGTCCTTTTTTTGCTTAAATGATTAGCTTTAACACTTTAAAATTTAGAAGTAATTAACATTCCAAAATATTATAATTAACTAAATTCTTAGTTTTAACACTTTAAAATATTTTTATAATTGTTATAAAATTTTCTTCATTATAACCAATAAATATTTGACCTTATTGCTTGTAACTGTAACGATAATGATTGATGGTCTGTAAAAGAAATAAAACCACGTCTTTTGACATCATGATACCACAATTTGTATCTCGTCTGCCCTGTTCTCGCGCAGCGCTTCCACTGCTGTTCTTGGTATTGCCGCCGTCTTCCGTCATTGTAAGCCCTCATTTCTTTCGTATTCTATAAGTATTTAATAGTTTTTATATTCTAAACTAACTCGTATATCACACTGATATCAAATAAGTAGTTGATATAGCAATTTAAATTCTTATTTCTCATTATTTTGCAAACAAACTTTTTATCTCTAAAGTTAAATATAATAATTCAAGTTTTCAATCTATATTTATTGTGGTATGAGAAAAGTAAAAAAGAAGCTAATTGTATTATTTGCTGATGAAAAGAATAAAAAAGAAACGAACAAAATTAATACTAATATTAAAATCAGCGTAGGTTTGGCTCGTGTTAATTGTATGTATTATTAATATTAATATTAAAATTAATACTTTAATTATCTTCTAATATATATAAAAGACTAATTTAAAAAAAATTATTAGATTATAAAAAAAATATTAGATGATCTGGACTTTTCATTTAATAAAAGATTTAATCTTAGGCGTAAATTATTTTAATTCTAAAATTTTGACTTTAACGTTTTAGAGTCAAACTAATGTAAATTAATTAAAGATAATCTCCCGTGTGTTACACGGGCATTCAACTAGTATAATCATATATGATTTAGTGAATTCTTTAATTTTAGTTAAAAAATACTTCTGTATAAGAATATTAAACATAAGTAAACAATCATTAAAATGTTAAGAAAACATATAATCTTATACACATATATAATTATTAATAAATCATGAACTTGGTATCCGTAATCTGGAAGGTAAAAGGATTTTATACAGGGATATACAAAAAGTTTTAGCTAGAAGATTGATGAAGGTTATTCATAAGGTCAGTAGTAATAATAAAACGGGTTTTGTGCCATGAAGGTAAATTTTGGATGGTGTTCTAATAGCTAACGAAGTCATTAACTAAGGCATGGAGATCGGTTATCTCCATTTTTGTTTCCGATTGTGGGAGAGGCGCTCAATACTATGAATCTATGATATGTGAAGTTGGGAATATTGGGGTGTTTACAGGATTAACTTTATCAAGTAACAATAGGAGTTTATCCTTGCTTTAGTTCGTTGACGACATTTTATTTTTAGGAAATGGTCAGCAAGGAACATTTGCAATTTGATCACTATTTTGAGTTGTTTTTCTTGACGTTCAGGGCTGAAAAATAAATATATCAAAAAGTAGTTTGATGGGCGTAGGAGTAAGAAAGGAGGCACTTACAGCAATTGCCTTAAAAATGAATGCAAACCATCAAAGGGTCCATTCACTTATCTTGGGCTACCCTTGGGTTCAAAAAAGAAAAGTTTGAGGTCGTGGGCTGTGGTGATTGATCGTTTCAACAAAAAAAAAACTGTCACGTTGGAAATCTAGAAATTTGTCTATAGGTGGGCAACTAACACTAATAAAGTCAGTACTTTCAGCACTTCCTCTTTACTAGTTTTCTCTATTTAAAGCTCCATATGGAATTTCAAAATCCTCCTTGAAGTAATTAGAAGACGTTTTCTATAGGGAATGAAATCATCAAATTTTTTGGGTAGCATAGAGCAAAGTTCTCGCGGATAAATCTCATGGAGGTCTCGGGGTATTTAGCTTGAAAGTCAAAAACATCTCTTTCTTGGAAAATGGTTATGAAGATTCCTAACAGAGGAATGTGGTCTCTAGAAAGAAGTTATTATGGAATTTCATGGTCCCCCTGGTTGTTTTGATAATAAGGGGGATCTGTACGGAAAGGGAGTTTAGGGAACAATTGTAATAGTCTTAAGAATTATCGTCTGGATCTTTATTCATCATTCACAAAACTGGTGGCATATGGTTCTTCTTCAAGATTTTGGTGGTGCTAGGCTATTGGTATTTCGTTGATGGAATGCTTTCCTCGTTTGTTTTCCCTCGAGTCTAATAAGGAAGAGATGTTCAATGTGTTAGAGTTGTGTGCACAATTACCGGATATTAATGTCACATCCAACGTACAATCAAGGGTCACAATTGTGAGTACCTATAGTTCCAATACTAAACTCAATTGTACTCAGATAGAGAATTTATAATAGTGAATTATAAATCAGTAGCTATTAGAGAGTTTTTTTACCATGTATTAATAAAATAATGGTTATATATTTAATAAATTAAGTTTCTCATTAGGTGAAACGTTTAAGTTTCTCTATTAATTATTATATTAATTATAATATTGTTACTGGATTATAATATATATATATATATATATATATATATATATATATATGTGTGTGTGTGTGTGTGTGTGTGTGTGTGTGGACAATATACCATTTAATGTATGGTAACCTTTGATTACAGGTTGTGGGTGACGTGGCACGGTCATAGATGACATGGAAAGTGACATGGCTTTTTTATTTAATAATAATAATAATAATAATAATAATAATAATAATAATAATAATAATAATAATAAATAAAGGAGGATGCCTGGGCAACACCATCGACGACTGGAAGGTTCAAAAACCTCCACCACCATCGACGGCCGGAAGATATTAGTACCCATCTTCATTTTCACCATCGACGATTGGGCAACACCATCTTCATTTTCGTTTCTTTTTAGGGTTTCGACTAAAGGCGCTGCGTTGCTTCATCTTCATCAATTACGGTGCGATTTTGCGATTTCAAATCTAGGGTTTCAGATGCGATTTCAAATCTAGGGTTTCAGATTTTGCGATTTTGCTTCATCTCTGAACTTGACTTCAAGAACGGTTATGGGGATTTGATTTGGGTTATTCGAACAGAAATCTAGGGTTTCAGATTTGATTTGGGTTATTCGTGTTTCTGTATATCTACTTCGATGAGGTAAGTTCATGTTTCTTCATGGTGTTTTTCTGATGTTCTTCACGGTTGTGTTTCGAAAATCATATTTTTGATCTGAGATAATTTCGTTATGTTAGGAAGATCGAAGTTTAGATTTGAGTTCATAATATTTCTTTCGTTTCAGTTCAGATCTGCAATCTAATGTTTAGGGTTCATTGAATGTTCTTCATGCTTAAAGGAAGAACAACTTGAATGTTCTTCATGGTTTTTGATTTGATCACCTTGAATGTTCTTCATGGTTTGATTTGTTTTGATATGATTTTGTTCAGATGGATTTTTAATGATTTACTTATTTTAAGGTTGGTTTTGCTTCTGTTCAATTCACTTGAGTGCTTAATCGACGGTACTTGGCGGTGCATGCCGAGTTGTGTTCTGCAGGACCGCCGTTCCTTAACGTGACTTGGGGTCTTGGCTTATGGCTGGATCCAAGCGGCTCTGTAACGCGCTGGGTGGACTGCTTTTCGCTCCCCCACCAGTGCGGTTGGTTGTGGCTGATTCCCAGTTAGGGACCTTGAGTGGGGCTTATAATCCCACGAGATATGACTCTTACTAACATGTTGGCACATCGCGATATGGTAGGATAGCGTTATGTGTTGTTCCTATGTTGTGATAGCATGATTGTTGATACTTACGTGTAACCTGTACTCACTAGCCAGTTGTAGGTAACGTTGCATGATTCCCCTTTTTCGCAGGTAAGGACTAGATGGTCTGGTGAGGTGGGTAGTTGTCGGTTGTTGTAATTATCTTTTGGCAACACTCTTTTGTCGTACATGTTAAACTGTGATCCGATGGTCGGTGTAGTCATGGTAACACTTGTTGGTTTTGGACGTGGCATATTCTTTTGTTGTAAATTACTTGCCAAGTCATTTGACAATACTTTCTATTTTGTAATCAGTTGTTTGTTTTCGCTGCACGCTTTTAATAAAATATGTTTAAAGGCTTAAATTATCCCTAAATTTATGCTCGTGAAAGCCGGTGTTACAAATAATATTATATTAATCATTTGAAGAATTTTACAAATTAGTAATTTTTAGAACTCTTTAAATAATCCACTAACAATGTGTAACTGTGAATGTTTAAATAGTACCTATGTCTGGATTGTCAATGGAGATGGGGAGAATAATGCACTTATATGAATAGCTTATAGCCTAGTATATCATGTTTAGTTGTCCCATGAAAGTATAAATTCAAATCCTGTTATGGATATTTATGATTATGTGTTTAGCCGTTTAAAAAATAATAATGCACGTGTATGAATACCAAAGTTAGCAGTAACAATAAATGCAAATAGCAACTTTTTATCACTTGTTAGACTTGGAACAAATTAATCGAAGATTAAAATAACATTAACAAATACATATCAAATACCCTTCCTATGTCTGTGCATCATTATCCTAATTCTTCATTGCCAACATGTGTCATGAAAATGGGATTGAAAATGGGTGTATGAAAATGGGAGCAAGCTAATGTCATGCTTTAACACGTGTCTCTTTATATGATTTTAATCAACTTCTCATGAGAAATCCATAATCTCTTTATCTCCCTATTCTCTTATATCATAATATAAATAATGAATGTACCATAATACCCTTTATTATCTCACGGTAAAATGACCATTCACTTGGCTAATTGATAGATATGATTACTAACTTGAAATTAGACATATATGGGGTACCTTATCCCAAACAACATATCTTATCATTACCAAATTTGTAAAAAGATAAGCGGACTAGAACCTTAATTAATTATTATATATCTATCAAAATCATGGTTCATGTTAACGTATGTTTGTAAGTTGTAACACCACACGTTATCACAACACAATATTGTTCGTTTTGTTTTAGTGACTCACGTGTTTGCTTCTAGCAATTAACCAACCTAGGACTTCCTAGGGGCCACCCATCTTGATATTTTTTTCCGCTCAAATACGTTTAAGTGCAAAGTTCACAAGGGATATATATGGCGCATTTGTCACTCCAAAACGTATCGGATATATATGGCGTATTTGTTGCCTCAAAATGTATCGTGTCATGTAAAATAAATGTTACTTATGAACCTAGCATCTCTTATGTTTACGGTCGATCTCAATACCAATAAATTCTTGCACTTAATCAACGGTGGTCAGTAACCCACATCTATTATGTTGTTGATCTTTGTTTATACGCTACTTGAAAATCTTTCATTACCAAAAATTGAAGAAATTGGTACAGTTACGATATATTCCATGCTCTAATTAAATTCCCAAAACAAGAGGACAGAAACGAGCCACATATAGATTCTTTCTATTTACATGTTATGGTTAGGTATATATGGTTACATTACTAAATAGCAAACCAAATTAATTAGTAAAGCCGAATCAGGCAATTCGACATTAAATTACTTTTTCGGTCAAACTATTGGTGCAGTCGCGGTCTCATTCACCTACCCTATCCTCAAATCAATCTAGAATATTTGCGTTAAAGTTTAGGAAAAATTGTCAAAAAACATTACAATTCGAAAATCGGTTTTTCAAAATAAAGGTAATTTATATTTTTTTTCAAGCCGAGAAAAAGGTAAACTTCAATCTATGAACTTAAAGGAAACGGTGACCCTATATTCTTGCTAACTGCCATTGACCACATTTGCTGTCATTGACTGGCATATGATTACTTTTTGATCGGCCAAAATGATAAATGGTTTACACACATAAATCTATGTTACTGAACCATCAAACACCAATTAATAAACACACACAAATGATTTACATGTATAGTCTTACATATCCACAAATATTTAAGCGTGAGAGTGTGAACCACTGCTGGAGATGCCCAGCTCAGAAGAGATAGGAAGAAAAAAACGCAAAGAAACACATATTCAAAAGCGATTATCCTAGATGAAGATAGAGGAATTGAGAGTTAAAAACTGTTGGAAATCAAAGAAAAAAGCAGAGACAAAAACACCAAGGATTCCTTGTTATTTATGCAAAAAAAATTATAAATTTTTGGTACATTTTTTCAATACATCGATACATATATATACTAGTGGTGACGTCAATTTTCCGGCGGATATTCGTCAGATGACGGCGGCGGACGAACGTCGGCAGTTAATCCGGCCGGTGTGACTTTTCCTAACTTAAAATAATTAATTACATAATAGAAAAATAATATTATGTTTAGTTTAATATCTAACACTCTCTCTTAAACTAAACATAGTTTAAGTGAAGTCTTCTATTTCTTCAGAACTTGTCCATAGCAGTGTTGTTTCGTCATCTTTACTTTGAGTTAAGTTAACCTCGTCATCTTTCCTTGTGCATTCATACTTGACATGTCCAAACTTGTTGCATTTGAAGAATTTTATGTGACTCTTGTCTTGTTGGTTAACTTCTTTGTTTCTCCATGGCTTCCAAGTTCTGGTTTGTCCTCTCCCTTTGATATCTTGAATTGACTTCTTACAACCGCAACATTCACAACTGTGTTTTTTGTCTTTATCTTTTCGGTCTGTTTTATCGTACAGAAGTCCATTATGCATATCTTCTTCTTTTTTTAAATGTGTTTTTCATAGGCTTTCAATCTTCTCAGAGCTTCTTGAAATGACTTGGTGTTAAGATCGGCAAATTGTTCAATTGCGGCAACAATTTGAATGAATTTTGTTGGAACAGATGCTAGAAGTTTTCGAACCAATCTTTTGTTCTCGATTGTAGATCCAATGTTGTTGGCTTGTGACATAAGTTGACTAATCTTTCATGTAAATTCATGGAGTGATTATGAGTATTTCAACTTCAAGGATTCAAAATCCGATTCTAATGTTTGTAGTCTAGCCTCCTTGACTCTGTTTGCACCAACGAATCATGCTTTCAAGTCGTCCCATATATATGTTGCTTTTGTATGATGGGTAATTTGTAAAACAAGTTGTTTTGGCAATGCTTGAAAAAGATAAGAAATAGCCATTACGCCTTTCTGTGCATCCACGTCACCTTTTGGTTCAAGTGTCCGCCATAATCCATACACATTAACAAGTGCTTTAATCTTCACAGCCTAAAGTATAATTCGTAGAATTCAGAATTGGGCACTGGAATGTCATCGACATCCCTTTTTCAGTTTTGTTTGATGTTCCTGACTCCGTCCCTCCTTTACTCTTTTCGGGTGATTCGGGTTTCTTCGTGTGTTTCTTCTTCCTACCAATTTTCGGCTTCTTTTCCTGAAGAAAACTATTTCTTTCTTGTTTGCGGGAGAATCAAACCAACTGTCTCGGACAGTCCTCTGGTTCTTTTTTTATCGTACAAAATTCTAACTTCTAGGGAGTCAAACCAAGTGCGTGTGACACTCCCTTGGTTCTTTTTTCACGGGACAAACTTCTAACTTTTCTGTGAATCAAACCAACTGCCTTTGACAGTCCCCTGGTTCTTTTTTCACTGGAAAAAGTTTTCTAGTTTTACGGGCCGATTCAAACTAACTGACTCTTTACAGTCCCCTAGTTCTTTTTTCACCGACAACCGATTGTCTTCTTCTGTGTGAATCAAACCAAATATTTTTGACAATCCACTGGTTCTTATTCAACCGGGTAAAACAACCTACTTCTAAACTTTTCTTCTTTTAAAAACTTATAAATTAATTAATTCATAAAAACTTACTAATAATACTTTTTTTCATTTATAAAATCAAATAACAACAAATTTACTATTTAATTGAAAAGTAAGTTTTATTTATTTCCTTACAATAAAACTTTAGTTAAAAAATAAAAAAAAACTTTAATTTATATCTCTTTTAAGAAATATTATATATTTTAAGAAAACTTTGATTAATTCCAAGACAATAAAGTAAGGATTTATGTAAATTTTATTTTAAAACAATTAGGGTTTCTTAAAAAAAATTAAAAGATAGGTTTTTTTATAAACTAAGTACCCCCCCCCCCCCCCCCCCCCCCCCTCCCTCTTTACTTTTTGTCGACTCGTCTCCCCCTTCTTACATTTGCCGTTCCTTCGGGGGCGATGAGAAGAAAACGACGGCCTCTGTTGGTCGACGTGTGTACAATAGTTGACCCTTGTCGATTGGCGACAGGTATGTTTCCGGTCGAGCGATGGTACTCCACTGGTTGCTCTAGTTGTCTTCTCCGGTTTCGGTAAGCCATTTTCTTCAACTGATGGTGCCGGATGGTGGTAGTTTTCCTCTGGATTTCGGCCGCCCCGGTACCCTTCGTGATGAACAATCGAACTCTATGATGGCGTTCTTCTTTATATCTTCGACATTTATTTTGTGGGTTTCTTTGGTAGATGATGAGCCCTTTTGCTTTGATACCAAATGTTGGAAATCAAAGAAAAAACAGAGAGATAAACCCACCAAGGTTTCCTTGTTATTTCTGTAACTCTTTTTTCAAAATTTTTGGTACATGTTTTTCAATGCATCGATTCATATATATACTAGTGGTGATGGCGGTTTTGCAGCGGTTATCCGGCGGTTCTCCATCAGATGACGGTGGCGGTTGGCCATGGACGGAGACGGACGGCCGTCGGCGGTTACTCCGGCTGGTAGCTACACTTTTCCTAACTTAAAATTCATAATTACATAATACAAATAATAATACTAATGTATATTTAGTTTAATATCTAACAAAAACAACCTAAATATCAAATACAGAGAGAGAGAGAGAGAGGAAAAGAACACCCCGTCACAAATCTATGGTGCGATTCAAACTCATCTACAGATCGAGAGATAAATATAGTGTATATGGGGAGGGGGAGGAAGGAATGGATCTAGGATGCAAATTCAAATTTCGATCTAGACTTACCCTCCAACTATCAATTACCTAAGGACGATGATGAAGTCAACCGAGATTGTGCAATGGATCAACGGTGAGGGAAGGACGGTGGCAGTGGAGCGACGGTGAGGAGAGGACGGTGGCGGTGGAGTACTGACGGTGGTAGTGGAGTGATGGTGGGGCAGGACTAGTGAGAGAAAATTGTGGTGAGATAGAGAAGAGAGTGTATGATATTTCATTATTTTAAGTATTTTAAGAAAATTATTTGCCAACATAAACATTAATTAAGTTTTTTTATTAAACTTAATGTCACCTGCGCCATTTTTTTACCAATTACATGTTCCCATTTTGATTAAATATTGAAATTTATAGTATATTTACTAATAAAAATTAGACATTATCTTTAATAGAAAAATTTGGTATTTAGATTATCTTTCCTAACATTTTGACCTCAAATTTAACGGTTTCTTTTTAACATTCACATCATCATCTACTACATCGGTCCCTTCAAAGTTCAAACCATCACTAGTAGTCAAATTGTCAATCAAGCTTCAAGTTTCCATCAACTGTAGCTAGCGTTCACACGGTACTTTGCAATAGTTTCAAAAACACTATATTCTGCATCAATCATATAATTCAAAAGAATCATAAATCTTGATTTAATCTTACTAATATTACTCTAGAAAAATGTATTACAAAAGGTTACAAAGAATGATCTTTACATGAAAGTCAAAGAAATTAAAAAAAAAAGGTAAAGAAATAGTAATTCTGAATTTTAAAAAGGTGTTCACATATATAGGAACTAAAATATTAAACTTTTTAATCTAATTGAGAATGTCTTTGAAATATCAAAGCGAGGTTTTACATGTTAACTTACAGTTATCAAAGTCAGTAAGAACTAAACTGTCAAATCACCTGCAATCCATCTTCGTATTTACTAAATTCATAATCTTACTATCTTTTTGCCTTTTTCTATAAGTTTTAAGGAAATTTGAGTTGAAGAATATACAGGGTGATCCATTCGAAAACCATATTGTGACCAAAACAAATCTTAATCATACATTTGTTTTTTAAGTTAATTTTGAATTTGAAAAAGATTTTAAAAAAACCCCATTTAATTTTAAAATAATTTTTCTTTATATATTTAAGACCAGCTGTCAGCAACGTCTTCTGTCATCATACACAAACACGACAATCGCGACCAGAGCACTTCCACCCTCTCCCCTATATATATATATATATATATATATATATATATATATATATATATATATATATATATATATATATATATATATATCGGACGGTTCAAACGAGAATCGTTTTCGTACGAGAACTGTGAGAACCAATTACAGCTAGCCATTGATCAAAGAGATGGAGGGTTGAGATTAAAGAGTTGTTAATGGATAACCTTAAACTAATTAAACTTATTTTTAATTAATTAAGGGTAGTTTGGACATTTTTACATTACCCCGCATTTTTTAAACTAATATATACATCAAACGGAAAGTGTTAAATTACGAAAATAATACCAAATTAACGAGAAAATTATGCTCTTTAATTTGAGACCGGTCTTCATACATTTTTTCAAAAAAAAATTGTGTTTGTTGGATTTTATTTCTGTACAGCTCGAAATTTGCACTAGTGCAGATTTTGCACAAGTGCAAATTTTGCTGGGGTTTTTTTCTGTACAGCTCGAGATTTGCACTAGTGCAAATTTTACACATATTTACCTGGTTTTTTCAGCACATGTGCAAAATTTGCACTTGTGCAAATTTCGAGTTGTACCTAAAAAAGACCCAACAAACATGATTTTTTTTCCAAAAAAAATATAGCAAGATTGGTGTTAAATTAAAGAGCATAATTTCGTCGTTAATTTGGTATATCTTTTCGTTTGATCGATATATTATTTTTAAAAAAGTGGGGGAAATGTACAAATGTCCATATTACCCTTTCCTATTTAAATTAAATAAAAAAGATAAGACATTAAATGATTGGCCAGAAATAGTTCAAACGATAACTGTTTTTCGTACGAAAACTGCGAGATCCAATCTTAGCCGTTGATTTGATAAGTGGAATTCATGGATGTAAAACGTCGGGGGATCAAGTGTGACATGGTGCATGTGATGAATTCATGAGTGGGTTATATATATATATATATATATATATATATATATATATATATATATATATATATATATATATATATATATAATCAGGATCAAATGAAAAGAGTTTTATGGTAAAAAGAGTAAGGAGAAAGGAGGGGCTGACACGTGTCCTTAATAGAATAAAGGTAAAATTGGAAAATTAATGATTTTGCCTCTCTCTCCTATATTCTCTAAACCCCACAATCTCCCCACGTCTAGGGTTTTTTTTAATTCCGCCTCTTTGATTTCTCTTTCTGCCGCTTCATTGCTTCAAGCTATTTTCCCGTCGCTCGATCTCCCCAACCGGCGCCTCTTCCACATCTTGCTCTTGTGAACTAATCCAGGCCACAATAGTCGCCGATTGCGTCCCTTGTGAAGCATAATCACTGCCGCCGCCGCGCTGTTATGTCCACCGGAGACCGCATGCCAGTCGTGTACCTTGCGATTGTGTCCTTGTCGTCGTTGTTATGTACTCCGGCTACCGTCGCCTGGTACGACGCCGCTGCCGCCGTGCATCAGAATCAAACCATCGCCGTCAACTTAGGGTTTATGTGATTGTGCATCAACGCCGGCTACCACCGCCGTCGACTTAGGGTTTTTGTGGTTGTGCATCCACCACGGTGACCACGGTTATCAATTTAGGGTTTATGTGGTTATGAATCAACGCCGGTGACAACTGCCATTGATTTTAGGGTTTCTGCGGCTGTGTGCATCTGTTAGTATCAGGTATTCATTCCATCGTGTGGTTGTTCATCAGTATTGTTTTTAATCGATTGTGTATCAAAATTTTAATGACTGGATATTGGGTGTGTATCATATTTTGTTTATGATGATTTTCTTTGTGCACCGGCAATGGCTGGAAGTGTTCATCGATTATTGATTTTTTTGTTTGTTTTAAATAGATACTGTGTAACTCCCGTGAAAGTAGCAAGATCCCTAATTACATTTTCCAATTTTGTCTTTGAACGGTAACTTTTTTTGCAGTTACGAATCCCCAG
Organism: Pulicaria dysenterica; assembly: GCA_947179395.2. Lineage (NCBI taxonomy): Eukaryota > Viridiplantae > Streptophyta > Magnoliopsida > Asterales > Asteraceae > Pulicaria > Pulicaria dysenterica. The sequence goes on from OX359288.1 coordinate 86,377,197, forward strand.
GTTTAACTGGTTTTTATTGACTTTTGATGAAAATGGATGGTTGAGATTTCTCCCTACTCTTTGTAGCTTTATTCTCTTCTTACAATATATCTTCCCTATATATATATATATATATATATATATATATATATATATATATATATATATATATATATATAGAGAGAGAGAGAGAGAGAGAGAGAGAATGGATCAACATAGACCCATGCCTTATACATAGAACCCTTAGAACCACCATCCAACCGTTGATCTCGTGAGCGTGATTAAGGGCATGATCGGTGTTTTATCACGTCATTTATGGGTATAATCTGTTTCCAGTTTTAGCGCTTCACTGTAATTTTCATCAACGATCTTCATGATCTTCTGTTACATTCTGCATCGATTTGGATTATAGTTCTTCAATTTTTAGAATTCGTTCCAATTCGCAAGTTAGAAGCTCACCTTCCTGTTATCGATGGGCGATTTTGAGGATTACGGTAAGTTTTTTTTTGCATTTTCATATTCACGAATTGTTTGTTTACGGTAAGTTAGAAGATCACGTTCCTGTTATCGATGGGCGATTATGAACAATCAATCACATGCGTATTGGCTTATAATGTGTTCTTAATTATATCTATATTTTTCTTCTTCAGTTCATTTTTTTACTTAATAGTTTGATCGCATTTGATTGTGTTTCTTAATTGTTTGTTTGTTTTTCCACAGACGTTTGCATTTACAGTTAGTTTTTATTACACAATAGATTGATTGTTCGTAATTGTGTTATTTTGTATGTTCAGATTGTTCATCAACATGTTATTGGTTATGATTTTGCATTTTCAATAGATGGATCGTATGTGTTATTTTAATGCTTGATGAACAAATGGATCGTATGTGAATGTTTGTTTTTTATCTTGTTTTATATGTGTGTTTTGTTTTTGTTTCTGATATAGTTTTTGCAGTAGTGCTAAGCCTTTCTTTTTTATCATTGTAAAACTTGCTTTTATTTTTTTGCATTTTCATTGATGATCTTGTATGTATGTTTAGATCTCAACTGTGTCCCTGCATCGTATCAAATTGGTATTGAGAAAGTCAATGCTGTTGGAAAAAAGTTCTGGATTCCTAATGTTGATGATAGCCTAAGGCCTGCTCTTAACATGTCTTTCGATACGTTGTCTATTGTTTGGTTGTTTTACAAAGAATATGCAAAAGTTAGCGGGTTTGAACCCATTAAATCTACACAGAAGCCACCTGTTGGTGGTCAGGTGAAAATGAAGTTATATACATGTGCCAGAGGTGGTAAAAAACCAAAAACTGTTTCACCCATTAGTGCCCCTAAGTATTTGCATGTTGAGAAGCCGAGTGATATTGCAGATGCTGGTGGCAATGCAAATACTGTTGAAAATGCAGCTGATGTTGCAAAAAAAGTCATAAAAAGAAGAAAACGGACTTCGAAGAAATGTGAATGTCCTGCACAAATCAGATTACATGTTAGAGCAGACGGGAGGTATCATGTATATTTGTGTAGAGAGGAGCATAATCATTCCTTGGTTCATCCATATTATATTAAACATCTAAACGCATTTCGCAAAGTGAATTTCACAAAAAAACGTTTGCTTCACAGTATGAATGATGCAAACGTTGGTTCATCACTTGGGCATAGGATACTGTCACAAGTTGTTGGAGAAGAAGATATTGGGTTCACAAAAACTGATGCAAAGAACTACAAGAGGGATATTCTGTCATTTATTGGTGATTATGATAGCCAAATTGTTGTTGAAGTGCTCAATAAGAAGAAAGATTCGTTGTTTGACTTTTCGTTTGATTATTTCGTCGACACTAACAATGCGCTTGCTGGTTTTTTTTGGGCTGATGAATATGCGAAGAGGAATTATCGTGCATTTGGTGATGTTGTATCTTTTGATGCTACATACCGTACAAACAAGTAAGGCTTTTTTCGTTGTTTCGTGTTTTGTTTATATAGTATGATATGGGTTTCATTTTAACATTAATCAATGTTTTTAATTATTTTTATATAGGTATGATATGGTTTTCATACCATTTACCGGCATTGATAATCATAAGAAATGTGTTACTTTTGCGGCTGGTATGTTGAGTAAGGAAAATGTTTTATCATACAAATGGTTACTTAATGCATTTTCAAAAGCATTCCCACGTCATCCTCGAATGATCTTAACTGATCAAGACCCTGCTATGAAAATTGCTATTGAGGCTGTTTTTCCGCTATCCAAGCATCGTTTCTGCATGTGGCATATAATGGAAAAGGTCACTTCTAAGGTAAATAGATTTTTTTGCATTTTCACTGTTTTTGAATTTGAAACAGAAACCTGGTTTTTGCATTTTCATTGCATTTTCTCAAAATTTGCATTTACAAAACATTCATCATTTCGTTACATAATTTGCATTTTGCCATGCTCATAATTTGTATTTGCATTTTCATTAGGATAAAAGCATTCATATAATGTTATTTTGCATTTCCACTTGAGATGAAAAACTGTCTTTATGAAAGGCAAAACTGTGCTTTTGCATTTCAAAAATTTATTTTGGTATGATATTTTGCATTTCTATTTTGGAATAGGTTTCTGTGTCTGTTTGCAACGAAGGTTTTAAGGCGAAACTTTGTAGTATTGTGTGGACAGACAAGCTTGATCCGGAGGTTTTTGATTCTTTATGGGATAAATTAATTCGGGAATTTGAGTTGGGTGATAACAAATGGCTTTCTGATATGTTTGATTTAAGGAAGTATTGGATACCTGCTTATTTTCGTGGTTGGGAGTTGTCGGGTTTAATGCGTACTTCATCGAGATCAGAGTCTGAGAATCACATGTTCAACCAGTTGATGCGTTCAAGCAACACTCTTGTAGAGTTCTTGACTCATTTTGATACTGCAATGCATGAGCAGCGGTTTGCCCAGTCAAAGAATGACCACGAGAGTTCATATACTACGCCTGTTTTTAGACATAATTGGCCTATGGAGGAGGATGTGTATAATATTTTTACTAGAGCAATATGCAAAGATATATCTTACGAGATTGGACGTGCTAGCAATTGCATGTCTCTATCTTTCACGGAGTCGGAAAACCAAAAGTTTTTTAAGATCGTTGACACAAGCGTGGTTGTGACTAAAATCGATGAATCAATTGATAGAGATAAGGAGCCGAACAAATTTGATGAGTTCTTTCCCACCCACAGTGAGGTTTTTTTATTATGTTTTTTTTAGCATTTTGATAAGTATTTTTGCATTTTAATATTATGTTTTTTCATTTTTAATATGTTTTTGCATTTTCATATTATTTTTTAATTTGTCCCCTTATTTCTCATGTTTTTTTAGGTCAATTTCAATCCTTTGTCTGGAGATTATGCATGTTCATGTAAGAGATACGAAAGATTAGGCTATTGTGCAGACATATATTTTATGCTCTTCGTATATTTAAGATTAATCAGTTTCCCCGTGATTACATTTGCAAGAGATGGACAAAGAATGTTGTCCCTCCTAAGATATCTGATAGTACTCAAAACCGGATTGCTGAAGTTGTTGAAGACGTTGGTTTAAAAGAACTTGTTAGGCGCGTATATTATCATGTTGAGACCGCATTGGACAAGGTAATAGGCAACAGGGAAAAGTTATCAAAGTTTGTTGAAGCACAAGAGAAGTTGGCCAAAGTATATATGCATCTGTATACGTACCACCAACAATAGTAATGGTCCTGTGAACCAGCTTTTGCGGTTGTTCCTAAACCATTTAATTTTACATCTTCGTGCACAATCAAGTACGTAAGTGCACCAATCCATTTCAGGTATTTGAGCAACATCTTTGATGCATGGCAGAATTTTCTGGTTTACTGTCCCGCACCTTATACCTTCTGCCATCAGAGTCATTATCAAGACCAGTGCGTTCATTTTAAACAGATCACCTGGTTCCTTATCTGTCATCATCCTATCAATCACTTGCTTGACATATATGTTATGAGAACCTGACTCTGGTGCTGGATACTGGCTTCTCCATGTTGTTACTTTCTCCGTATCCCTCGATCCTGCTCTTTTCACTGCCTTGACTTTTATTTTTCCCATTGGGAAGCCAAGCATATCATGTACTGCTCTCTTATCCAGCTTACAAATTTGTCCACCAATTCGCATTTCCATTCTATCAGGATCAAAATTATCCACAACCCAGTAACCGAGCTTTCCCGGTATCAGCCCTATCTTGCAGTTCAATATGCCTTCAAAACCCATTTCCTTGATGATTTTCTTTTTATCATCCGTCATTTCTTTGCATAAATTCACAAACTGGTGGGGGGATTGCCTTGATGTTATATATGGTATTTCTTTCTTTGATGCTCCCACCTTTATATCATCGATCTTTGAATCTGAAACATTGACAATTGCAAGCGCACTGCTTTTCCTTTTTTTGTTTGGTGATGATGGATATGTTATAAGTCTCATTTCCTTTGGGGGTGGTTTAACAAAATCATCATCAGTCTCTGTTGCTTCTGCATGTTAGAACAAAAATGTGTATAATGAATGTTTTTCCTAATGAAAATGCAAAATGCAAATTATGAGCATGGCAGATGTAAATTATGTTTCAAATTGTTCATGATCAATGTTTAGCAAATTCAAATTTTGAAAACAGTAAACGAAAATGTAAACAACAGTTAATCAAATTGCTACTTTTTCAAAGTGATTAGTGTTTTGAAAATTAAAAGTTTGTTTTAATAGAACAGTAAAAAAATATATGATAATCTGCATTTTGCCATCATATTTTTTTTGTAATCTTGTTTGGGGCTCTGAAAATGCAGCCAACATATGCAATGAAAATGCAAATATCATACCAAAATATTTTTTTTGAAATGCAAAAACACAGTTTTCCATTTCATAAACACAGAATTTTCATCTCAAGTGGAAATGCAAATATTTAGAACAATCAATGAAAATGCAATATCACAGTTTTCCATTTCATAAACACAGAATTTCATCTCAAGTGGAAATGCAAATATTTAGATCAATCAATGAAAATGCAATAACACAGTTTTCCATTTCATAAACACAGAATTTCATCTCAAGTGGAAATGCAAATATTTTAGAACAATCAATGAAAATGCAATATTAGGTTTCCATTTCAAATGGAAATGCAAATATCATTCCAGAATAACATCTTTTGAAAATGCAAACATCATTTGAAATACAAAATGAAGAAACAATAAACAGCTATTTTGAAAATGCAAAAAACTCAATAAATCATAAAAACAGGGGGTGATACAGATAACAAGAATTCTGAAACATTTTATGGTTTTTTTGCATATTTAACCTAAAAACAGTTACTAATAATCTTAATAAAACAGTATACCTTCGTCATCATCGTCCTCAACACCTTTGACATTTGTTTCTTCGTCACTTGCCTCCGCCCTTTCTTCTGATCGTTTGTCATTATCGTTTTGAGGTTCCTGATCATCAACTTCATCTTCAATATCTATAACTTTACCATCATATTTGATACTCTTTGCAAACCTCGCCATTACTCTCCCACTTCTCCTCACTGGTTCATCCACTGTAAATGATAAACACATCAATAAGTAGATATTCGTATGAAAAATGCAAAATCATTTACTGTTTTCTTACTATTATCGCGAATGGTTGCTGATGAATCCTTCAATCGCTCGTCTAAAACCTAATCGCCTTCAATCGCACACCTACTATAGTAAGGAAGATGGGTTTCCTTTTTGTATTTCACGTTTTGAAAACTCCCGGTGCGAGATATTAGCGTCAAAAACGGAAGTTGAGGTGGTGGTTTTAGGCATTTTACTTTTATGCCCTTTTTCCTTAGTAACGGAGGGTTTAAATAAATTAGTTTATTTGTTTCCTAAATGCAATCTCAGCCCTTGATCTCAAAATCTGATGGATGAAATTGGTTCTTTAGGTACTATATATAAGAAGGGTTCTATGTTGATCCTTACCCTATATATATATATATATATAAAACGAGAATCTATTAATTTACAAGAATCATGAGAATCATTTGTATTTAACTGCATTTTATTCTAATGGTTTATATTTATCACATTGTTTTTGTTTTTTTAAAAGTATATATGGGTCAACAACTTTTTATATCTCCAATCAAATTCACTCTTCCCTTTTAACGACCATCGCATTTATTTTCAATCACAGTATAAACTAGTGAATATACATAGAATATTATAAAATTACATTTGTGGATATTTTTTTTTTATGCTTTATCGGTTGTTCACTAGTGCCTATATAAATAAAATTCTTGCTAATCAAATATTTGTTCTTGATGGTGTTTGTTGACCTCTTTCTCGCTACTGCACACCTTTTGATAATATTAAAAGAACACAAAGAAACCCAAAATTTTTGCGTTGTCATCGTTGATGATACTTACGGATTTCTTTTATTTACGCTGTGTTCCACAGTTACGTGTGGAAAGAAAATGAAAGGAAAGAAAATTAAGGAGAGAAGAGAAAAGAAGAGGAAGAGAAATGTTTTTGTCATTGCGTGTTTCTGAGTTCGAAAGAAAATTAGAGGAAAAATGAAATTTTAAGTGTTATTTTGTTTCCTTCCAAAATCTTCCCTACTTTGGGAGGAAAATCTGGAAAGAAAATAAGAGAGAATTTTCCTTCCAAAGTCTTTTCTTTTCTCCCCTATAAAACTTGGGAACACAACTGAAGTTCATTTTCCTCCCTAAATCTTTTCTTTTCTCTCCTGATTTTAACTCGGGAACACAGCGTTAGTGTGTTAAGTGATGATCAATACACAGAGAGTCAAAATTAACTAATGATCCTATTCACTGATGATACGTACAGATTTCTTTCATTTAGTGTGTTTAATGATGAACAAAAAAAAACAACTTACATGGTACTGAACAATCCTATTAACAAGTAATCGCTTGTAAACATTGAGCAAAAGAATGTCAATTGTTCAGACAAAATATCCGAAGAAACCATAGTTGACATAAACTATAAATGTATGTTTAACAAGGAAGGGATCATACCAAATCAATCGAAAAAACAAATGCATTGTTAACTAACCACCAAGATCAATGAACAATACAAACACGTACAATAGAACAAAGAAGTTGTTAGAGTAATTGTCAAAAGAAAAAATAAGTATAAGTTTTTATTATTGTATTTGTAAATATTATGTGACAATATTTGTATAAACTAAAGCCACCACCGCCAGTGACGGCCAAATAACTGTTGACAGCCAACCGCCGCCGTCTACTGCCGTCAATTGACGGAGAACCGCTTAGAACCGCCGGATAACCGCCTCACCGGAGGCTTATAAATACACAACGTTATGTACATTTCTAGGTGCGGTGTGTGTGGTTCCCGGTGCCCTATGTGGTGTCCAGATTTCTACCAAATATGTACAGTATATTTCAAAATTAATAAAAGATGAGAATTTGTGTGTTTCATTGTGTGATTCATGTTGATTCGTGTTTATGGGACCAAGAGAAGTAAACATTTTTTATCATGTAAGGAAACATGGATCTAGAAAATAAATATGGTGAGTGTAGTGAGTCGATCCAAGAGGGTATCAACCATATGTGGTGAGCTAACGAGTGAGGGCAGCAGCTAATAGGACGACGAGTTGCAGTTCTTCTTTTTTCCATACCAGTTTACATCCCTAGTAGTTGACATACCAAGAGACTGAAGAGTGAGGGCGGTGATCAAAAGCCATCGATGCTGGTCAAAGACATCGCAATAGACATGTTGCAATTTTTCTGCTTCTACTTACGTGTTATAATCCTAGCAATTGCCATCCTAAGAGGCCGACGAGGGAGGTTGTTGACGATGGTGACACATCTAGCGAATGTCACCGAGGAGATAGAGAGACTAAGGATGGGGAGTGAGGTGAAATATGGTTGTGTTTGAAAAGTGGTTCTAGTGGTTCTGCTGGTATAGGACAGAGGTAAAATAAAATAGGTATAAGTATCAAATGTCTTTCATACCCCCTTTGATTTAAAATAATGTCAATTCAACTTGTTTTTAATTACGAAAATACCATAAGACACAATTGTTAAACTATATATTGACTGGGTAGTGTTCTCATAGTTCTCACAAAAGAAGAGTTTCCCATTTGAAGTTTGAACCACACTATATATATATATATATGTGTGTGTACATGTGTGCGTAATCTAAGATCAAAATATTCGAAGGACTCTTTTAACCAAAGAAAAATATGTAATTGTCAGCAAAAATGTTTACTTTTTTCAATTAATTAAAGAACTTTTTCTTATTTTATACTTAATAAATAGGTCATCGATTCAGCATTGGCTAAAAAGGGGGAGGAAACCCCGCACTCTCTCTTTATTTACTTTATAAACATTTACAAATTTTTAATATTTTACAAATTAATTAAACACAACACCTTAAACAAGTTATTAGAATTTACTTTAGAAATGAATTGATTTGAATGTATTATGTTTGCTAGACCGCGTTTTGTTGAAGCTTGAAATATATATTATAATTTTTTCTTTTAAATTAACAAACACAAATAATGCTTCGATCTATTCGCTTCAATTCGTAGGGCATTAGTGTGCTGTGAGGCATGCATCATCTAGATTAAACTATATATGCAAGATACATTGGTCTCTGGTAGACGTAAATCTCCATAAATTGGAATTATCCTGTAACAGTATATATAAAGATAAGATTTATATATATATATATATATATAATTAACATAAATATCATATTTATTGTGATTTGACAACTAAGTTTGTTAAACAATATCGATCTAGTTCACTACATATCATTGCCAACGAAACATATATATATATAAGCTCAAAGTGACGAATAAAGTGGTAAACCTGATAATATGTACCCTGCATCTATAACGAAAATGTTACCTGTTATATAATGAGATGAGTCATGGATTAAGTACCTAACGAGTGACGTCAAGGCTGGGTCAATAGTACCGAATTCTCTCAATGGCACTGATTTTAGAGCCACGTTTTTTAGCCATTTCTTTTGCATGAGTCCCTCCGTAATCTCGGATTTAAAAAGACCAGGAGCTATTGAGTTTACCTTTATTTGGTATTTTCCAAGTTCCATTGCCATTACCTGTAGATTTTTTTTTTTTATTTGCGCAAGTCAATGACGACATCAAAATCTCGAGTCAGCATGCATATTGATCATCAGAAAAATTTAAGTTCGCATATTTAATTAGGGTGTTTGGGGTGATCAGCTTTATATTCAAAAAAAATTGTGCTTAATAGTTAATTATACACTTAAATATTTATAAGGTAATTAAGAATTAGTTGTTAGGTAAAAAGTGTTTTGATATACAAAGTGGTTGTCGCATTTAGATAGTTAAACACAACATATAATTAAGCTAATAATTAAGCTGTGAATAGAAGCTGATCGACGTCACACGCATACATGCAGCATATATAACCCCGGCCTTTTTTAATTAAAGCTCATTAATTATATATATATATATATATATATATATATATCCTTCAATTAATTAATGGTATGTATGGTGTATCCACGTAAAAATTAACATATATCTGGATCGGAGGAGTATTTATTAACATTAATTAATTACTTTTGTCATGGTATGAAGGGATGATTTGGAAGAAGCATATGCAACTGATCCTTGCGTATATGTACTATTAAGTCCAGCAATAGAAGAGATGTTGATCACAGATCCTCTTTGATTAAAAATGCGCATTCGTTGGCAGATATACTTCGACAACAACCACGATCCTGTTACATTTGTTCTAAATGTTCTATCCCAGTCATCTTCTGAAATACCCAATGAACTTTCTATCACCCCTGCATGCATACACATAATATATCGATGTAGTACGTGTAAGCTAGAGAACTTTAACTGAAGATTGCTCACAAGTATTTTAACTATATATATTACTAAAACCTAAAGGTAATACATACAAACATATACTAGCTAGTATGATCACCTGTGGTGGCGGTGGATAAGTTTAAAGGGGGAGATCGAGGCCATGATGGTCGATGACGGAAATGATGGTTATTGACAACAACAATGATGGCGGGTCCTGTTAGGAAGGTGGTTCAAGCATGTTTTAGCAAGTGGTTTAGTGGTGGTTTGTTTCCAGCAGCATGTGGTTCAGTAGTGCGCGCTTTAGGGCTGTGGGTGGGGTGTGTATGATTTGTGTTTTTAAAGTGGTCAGATATACACTATTATATAATACATTTAACACTTTCTATTTTTTTATTTTAAATTTTTTTAAAATTCAACCAACAATACATCTTCATCATTCTTTTTATCTAAAATAATCTCACCCACTCAATTTTTAACTATTTCTCTCTCCTAATAAACTTTAACTTTTTATTTATTTAAAACATATTCTCCCACTAACACACTCTCTTACACAAACACAATTATCCATCCACATCAATATAATTTTCAAAATTTTATTAACTTCTCTTTCCTTATTTCATAAATATAAATTTTTTTAATTTTTTTAACTTTTTGAGAATTTATTTTTAAAATTAATAAAATAGTAGATACAAATATATGAAAATTGAATAAAAACGGATATGTTGCAGAAATTTTTTTGTGACATTGAATTACGCAAATAACATATCATTAAATCCTTGAAAATGACATGTTGCAAAACAAAACTATTTACCGTAGCAGCATTGCGCGAGTACACTGCTAGTATGTATGTGTATATATATATAAATATATAGGAGGGTTCGTGCGAAAAGTGTCTTATTTACGAAAAGTACGAGAAGCAATCTCAGCCATTTATTTCTTTTTGATCTTATGGTCTAGATTAATCATATTTTTTAATTTTTATTTATTTAAAAGGTCATTATGATAAACAAAAAAATTCTCCTTTCCAATCTATATTTCTCTCTCCTTAATTTTTAATAAAAAACAAAAATAATTAAGAATAATTTAGTAGAAAATAATTAATTTAACGGAGTTCAACGCTACACACCCAAAAATATTTACAAGCTTTTCATCATTATTTATGTTCGATAATGAACACAATCAAAACTACACTAGTTTTAAGATAAATTTACAATATTCAGTACTGAACACAACCAATGATATACGAGTTTTTAAATAGATTTACAATATTCAATATTGTATACAGTCAATAATATACGAGTTTTTAAATAGATTTACAATATTCAATATTGTACACGATCAACGATATACAAGTTTTGTGATAAACTTACTATATTCAATATTAAACACGATCAATAAATATACGTATTTTAAACATAAATCAGAAATAAAAAACATAAAATTAAATAAAAACATTAGACCCATTTAAAGGGAGGCGATAATATACCTGTTTTAAAAATAAATCAGAAATAAGAAAACATAAAATTAAATAAAAACATTAAACCCTTTTGAAGGAAGGCTGTGGTTCAGCGGAGACGGTGGTCCGGTGGAGGCAGTGATTCGACGGAGTTCGGCGGAGGCGGTGGTTCAACGGTGTGTTCAACATTGATAAAATACGGAAGTGGTGGTCAGCGGTGGCGGTAGGAAGCGGTGGCGGCGGTCGAATGTAGAAATTAGGGTTTTGAATTTTGCCTTTTATTTAGTCGTCGGTAGGGTTTCTTTGCGTTCGTGTCGGTGTAAAATGTATAGATATGAATAAGAAGCATCAAGCAATAAGGAAAACAAGCGGCGGAAACACTGTGGCGGTGGTAGCAATTTTTCGGCGGCGCAGATCTGTAGTAAAACCGTGGTAGGGATGCAGATGAGTCAGTGGTGATCGTGTCGGCGAGGAGAGACGTCGTTGATGGTGTCGGTGAAGTGAGACGGCGGTGGTGGTGTCAGAAACTGTCGTGGATCTGCAACAAAACCGCAACAAAACCACGAGGTGAGAAGGCGGTGATAGCATGGTCGATATTGCCATCGATGAGCCTTTGGTGAGAGGTGTCGGAGGTGGCCGACGGCAGGCAGACGGCCGACGGTAGGCGTCTGTGCAGAAAGAGTGGGAGATGAGAGGTTATAAAGTTTTTTTTTATAATGGGGGGAAGGTGAGGTCATCGATTAATAAAGAGACAGGAGAGAGAATTAAGAGGAGAGAGTGAGAGGAGAGAGATAATGATAATTACCATTTTAACATTTATTTCATTAAATAAAAATAATTGACGTTGCTTCTAATTACTAAAATACCACTTGAGATTATAACCATTGATTAAATGATCAAATGGTTCAGATCGCTTCGCATTTTTTGCAAATAAGGTGGTTTTCGCATGAACCCGTGTATATATATATATATATATATATATATATATATATATATATATATATATATGTGTGTGTGTGTGTGTGTGTGTGTGTGTGTGTGTGTGCGCGCGTGTGTTAGCGAGGTATAGGATTAACGAACTATCAAACATTTAGGGGATGTTTAGTTAGGGGGATTTCATGGGAATTGGATTTCATTCAAATCCTATGAAATGTGATGTTTGGTTTGCAAATATAAGGTGAAATTTCAATTCCTAAGATCATTGGAATCTCATTGATGAGGGATTTTTTAATCCTCCCACCCCCCCCCCCCCCTAAGTATTTTTAAATCCCACAGGTGAAGCATTTGCTCCGGCGACGCTCCGGCGAATATTTTGGCGAACCCTAGTCGACCCCCTTCACCTCCGCCTTCACTTCTTCACCGCCGCGTCACCCCTTTGCCGTCGCTGCAACAGAAACCCACGATAGAAACCCTACCTTCGCCTTCGTGTTCGTTGTCGCCGAAAACCTTCGCCAAAAACCCACGATAGAACCTATGGTTAAATAGGTTCTACCATTAGTATATTCTCATATATATATATATATATATATATATATAACCAGTATATTGAGCTTAAATTTTTTTGGTGATTTTAGTGTTATCAAACCATTTAGTGTAATCAGTATTATTGTGAGACTATCCGAAATCAGACTTAACTATAATCTGAGTCTGAAGGTGCGAATGCACACTTGGATATATTAAGTTAATATCGGGTCCAAGGGGTATCGCCCCTAGCGGTGGTTATTTACCGCCAAGATATGTGTATCAAGGTTTGACTTTGTGCACATGATATTTGTGGCAGAGGTCAGCTAAGCATGGAATTGGGCTAGGCTAGTTATCTTTTGGTTGAGCAGTTCTACATGTTCCGATGCATTTGTTGCAACAGAAGGGGTTTAACTGTGCCAATAGCATATGGCTATCGGTAGACCTATGCTTCGGCCGACATTGGGTTGTAGGTTTGGCAGAACCGCCGGTCCTCTTACATTTGTGATTACCCGTTATTGTTGTGATCGTTGTGGTTCTGCTATTGTTGTTTGTGGCTTGATTTCCATTCACTTAGCTTTGTGCTAATTTCCCACCCTAACACTCTGTTGCAGGTTTTGACAAACGTGGTAGGTTGTTGTTGTTTGACTGTACATGGGATGTTTAACCGTCGTTATGATATTATGTTTTTGAAACGATGATCCATCTTTGTGAACTCATTTTGTAACATGAAACAATATATTGTGTTGTTGTACAGTGTGGATTTTAGTTTGTGGATGTTGCTATATTCATTATTTTATATTGCAATGTTTCCGTAGGGATTTAAAAAAATGGCTTGTGTTTTGTGGAATTACATTATCCAAGTTGTTTATTATTCTAATCCTTATTTTCTAACAAAATTTACATACAGATAAGAAAAAGGCTCAGTTTCTTATGCTCAACATCTGAAACAAAGATTTAGAAATTAAAGTAGCAAAAATCGGGGAAGCATAGCAATCTCATAAGGGGAAAAAGCGAATCATATTGCAGGAAACTATTTGGCTAGTGTTTAGAAGCCGAGGCATTAGGAAAAGAGCATAGGCAATCTCGGTGACTTGTTTACCTTTCACCCTTTCATTCTTTGTAAATGATGAAACGCAAAAACAAACCATAATTGTAAATTATCCAATCCAGAATTCTTTCGTTTTACAAACCATATATGTGGATGAAACAATTATGTTATAACATTTCTAATTAAAGAGTTTTTTTTGCTACAATGTATCTTTCACGTATACATTTTAAATATATACAATTGCCAAGTGGTAAACATGCGCCACTTTCACTATTCATAAAAAGGTTTTGAAACATACGCCATATAATATATATATTTACTTTGAAGCAGAATTAAAAACGCAGGTTCCTTCCGAATTGGTAAGAAGTATATGTATTCATCCACCAAGTGCAGGTTCGATTCTTCCTTACGCCATCTATCCTATTTTTTTTGTTTTTATAAATCCGCTCCGTGGTCACGTTTTTTTCCTATTTCCCTTTTTATTTCTTTTCCTATTTTACCACAACTTATATTTCCCAAAATTTTCTTTCTTTTTCTCATGTCATTACGTTTAATACAAAATTAATTTGTTTTACTTTTCTATTTACTACATAACATTTCTCTTTTTATAGAGGATGATAACCATCATTTTTAGAGTTGTGAATAAGAATAAAAAATAAATTTTTAGTTTTTAAAAATAGCAATTACAACTCATGTTTTTATAATTAATTTTTATACTTTTTATGGTTACCTTTTAATTAGTTTTTAACTTTTCATACATAAATTAAGGTTGTTATTTTAAAACATTAAAGATAACATTTCTTTTATTTTATCCTCAACTCTTAGGGCTATAGTTATCATTTTTTATATTTTCTAATAAAAAGTTTAATTTTTCTATAAAAGATTAATTCTACGTAACCCATAGTGAAACACAATTACATTACATTACACATAATTGGAAAAATAATATTACGTAGCATTGTTTCATAATATAATATTAATTAGTTTATAAATTGAAAATTAATTAGCTAATATGCATATTAAGTTATTACATTTAACTGTTTCTGTATAATTATAGATGTTTTTTAATATATATAAGTATATATAACAAATTTAGAATAGTCAATATGCATAATTAATCTTATTCCAAAAGAATAAAAAATAAAAACGTATCTTGAGATAAACAGTTTTTCATACTATATTATGAAAGAACATATGCACACACTCACTTAAGCTACATCGATACTTTTAACGTGACAAACAATTAATCTCATAAAAAACCTTAATACTCTTATCTACATCGATACTTTTACCGTGACATAAACAATTAATCTCATAAAAAACCTTAATACTCTTTCATTGTAGTTTTTATAATTTTTAATTTTTTTGTTGATCATGTTGTTTCTATCTATTTTATTATTTTATATTTCATACATGATATGTTTTTTCTTACCTTCACTATGTAGTATTACTATTATATTTATGTTTATTTAACTATTAAGCACTATCATTTACTCAATCTGAGAATACTAATTACGGATAACTAATAATAATCACTAATTATGATATTTAAAACTAAATTTCTTTTAAACCGCAACAAAGTGCGGACAAAACACCCTTGTTTTATGTATGTTTGCACATATTTGAATACTATTATCTTATTGTACACACAAAAGTTGTGTTTTTATTAACACATCTATAACTATTATCAACACATAAATATACATTTACCCACATATATCGAATGACACATGTCATTAACATTTTATATGGTCATGTCATGTTATCAAACAAACAAATTATAACACTTATACCCACACATATTGGTTACTTTTAAACACACATTTATGTGTAGGTATAACATACTATTTATACCTACATATAATATATGTGTAGCTAAAGATCTTTACCTACAGACATGAGTCCACATGTAACGGCCCGATTTTTGTAAGATATTATTCAAACAAGAAAGGAATGGTATTTTAAGGAGTTTAGATATAATATTACACCCTGATGCGCAGTATGTTCGTCGAGAAATTTTTGAGAAAAAAGGATAAAAAGTTGTAAAAAGAAGAGAAAAATAATTAAAAATAATAATAATAATGAAATTCTGAAAACATGCGGACCGCGACGCGTCATGGAGAAGAACGCGACGCATTTGGGCAGTGGAAGTCAAATCATGTGTGTCAGACGATGGCATGTGTCGGAGTTCTTCATCAATTGAAGGAGGAAAGCCAACACTAATCTTTCTTGTTCATTATCTATTGGATGTTACAAAGATTGGGAACCCCAAACCCGAATCAAAGAAGTAGGAGCTGTTCATGGAAGTATCTATACCGAATCGAAAAAGTAGGAACTTGTTTAAGCCTTCATCAAAAAGTATTTGTTTAGTCAAGTAGTCACCTCTAATCTTCATCCTCCTTCATAGCTCAAAAAAAACTTGAGGTAACTAAAAAGATTACAAGTGCCAAGAATGAAATTTAGTTCAAGAATTTAACAGCGATTTTGAGGTCAGCCCACATATGTGTTTACTCTATTATCTCGCAAAACACCAACCTTGAATTTCTTTTTAGCCCTCAATCACGTATCTGTTGTAATTTGAAATCCATTAAATTCTAATTAGGTGTGTTCATACTTTGATTTGAATAGATGAACAAGTGGGTTTGTTGAGACTAATGACTTAAGGCGCTAAAGACACCATGTTAAGTCAAATCATCAAGATATTAACCATTTAATTACTAAATTGATAATTTGTTTCTTGTTGTATGATGTACTGATACTTTATAATAAACTAATTATAAGCTACAATAGATAAATATTTTGATCTTTTTTAGAATGAATATGAGGCCTAGTGGATGTTTGATTTTATTCTAAATGATGGTATTTGACACACATGATTAAGCATATTATTTGTTTAATTGTTGATTGCTTTTATTTAATTTAAATTTTTGTCGAGTCGAGTTTGAGAGTATCGATTACTTTCTTGAGTTGAGCTCGAACATGGAAGTTAAAACTCGACCAAGCTCAAGTCGAGTTTCGAGCTTCGAGTTTTGGAACCGAGTCGAGCTCAAGCTTGGCACTGTGTCAGCTCAGCTCGATTACACCCTACTCTTAACAAACAGAGATAAACTTACCTCTTACATCATCTTAACAGAATTCATATTTCATTTTCATATAGCAATTGAACTTATTACTTCACCAATTCACGCAACATCTGCTCATCCGCTCCTTTACATATATACATGACCGCCATCTTCTGTACTATGCGCGACACCCTTCACGTACTATCCTTCTTCTGTACTATCCTTCTTCTTCTATCCTTTACAAAGCATCTCTCTTTTAAATATATTAGAATACACGGTATGCTCACACCCTATCAAACGTATCACACTGCCACATCAGCTTTTTTCTTTTACCACTTAGTCCATCACTTAGTTCCGTAGTGGTTACTTTCTATCACTTCCCACCACACCAAATTTTGAGACCCACCTAATACTTAAATATTAACCACACACCAATTAAAAGTTTACTATTTAAAAACAAAATAAAAAAGAAGAAAAGTTAATAAACTTACAACACATGTAGGGTCCACATGATTAGAAAATCATTTTAATTGAGGGTCACTCAGTAATGTATATCCATACCAAACAAATATGATACCGGATACATATGAACATTATATGTTTAAACTGATTCGTAGTGTTCATCAGGTCTATGATTTGTTCATTATGCTTCTTTAGCTCCAAATCTTCACCTACACACCAAGTTATATGCTATGAGAATCTTTAATTTCTTTTTCACAAAGAATAGGAGACCACTTATTTCTCCTCAAATCCTTTGCATATCACCTTATAACATGGATTTGGCCATCGCTAATTGCTAGTTTTCTTGTAGCTTGAAAAGCTATATTGTCGAGGAACCAAAACTATTGTCAATTGGGATCTAAAAGAAGGCAAGAAGGCTGAACATCAGTAACAAATTCTTAGTTCCAACTTCCAAGGTTAGTTGTTGAAAAGTTTTGCCTCAGTCCTCTGCCTTTATTTTATAATTTTTGGATGATACGTAATTTCTCGGTTTTCATGGCCGCGTTTTTATAATTCCATGCTATTAATTTCCTATTGTTTCTTATGCTTAGACCCTAGTTGCTAAATGAATGTTTGATTCAGCTTTGTATGTTTATAAACTGATGTGTTTCTGATCTTTTTGTTCCTGTACAATTGATTGTTTTAATACTATGGCTTGTGTTTCTTTATACTTGAAGCTCTAGTTATTTTTCCCAATACACAAATTTTACTAGCTTATGGCCATTGGAAGGCATCTTATAACAAAATAAAATTTTAGCAAATTTGTTGTTAAAACTAGTGACTCTATTAAAAGAAAAGGATGCTAGATTTGAATCAAAGTCAAGAATATGGTTCGTTCACATGATTGCTTATAACAAGTTACTATGAAACCGAAACTAGTACATGTTTTACGATGATTCTTTAAACCAATCTCAAAATACAAAACAATACAGTATAATCGGATAGCAAAATATGTGACTTTAATTGCTCTTTTTCTACTTCTAACTGTGCATGATTTGAAATGATCAAATTGCAATATAAAGATTATGCTTGATATGTGTTAATCTGTTGTGTATGACAAGTATTTAATTTATTATATTTGTTATCTTTTGCTTTAGTAGGAAGAAATGACGAAGTTGAAAACAAGAACTCTGTGGACTCATTGCGTGACAAGACTATTTTAGAGAAGCTACTTGGATGAATGATACTTCAACAACTTTAATCCCGAGACCCTCCTTCATCCACATAGGATCAATATCATTTGTTTTTTTAATAATATTTGAATATTAGTACATATTGTTGAATTTGAATCGTATTTTAGATATTTTTTCAAATTCGGTATTGTAATTTATCTAATATTTACCAAAATGTGATGGTGTTTTGATTTGTGTATGAATGGTTTATTTTTTTTATATTAATTGGAATTTTTAGGCATTACAACAAAATTAAAAATTAAGTTTTTTGCAGAAATATTCACGTTTAGTGAGGGTATTTCAATAGATTTGCTAGCCTGAAAGTCAACGGAAATCCCTCGGAAATCTCTCGGAAACTTGTCCTCGGAAATCTCTCGGAAATGTGTCCTCAGAAATCTTTCGGAAATATATCGGAAACTATTCCTCGGAAATTCCTCGGAAAATTTGTCCATGGAATTCTCTCGGAAATGTATGTCATCGGAAAGACCTCGGAAAGTTCCATCGGAAATCCCTCGGAACTGGTTTCCGAGGAAGCTTTTTACTAGGACGGATTTTCCTCGGAAATCTCTCGGAAAATGGCCATTTCCGAGGAATTTCCGAGGGAATCTGTCCTCGGAAACTCCATGTTTTTCTAGTAGTGTTGACACACATGATTAAGCATATTATTTGTTTAATTGGTGATTGCTTTTATTTAATTTAAATTTTTGTCGACTCGAGTTTGAGAGTATCGATTACTTTCTTGAGTTGAGCTCGAACATGGAAGTTAAAACTCGACCAAGCTCAAGTCGAGTTTCGAGCTTCGAGTTTTGGAACCGAGTCGAGCTCAAGCTTGGCACTGTATCAGCTCAGCTCGATTACAACCTACTCTTAACAAACAGAGATAAACTTACCTCTTACATCATCTTAACAGAATTCATATTTCATTTTCATATAGCAATTGAACTTATTACTTCACCAATTCACGCAACATCTGCTCATCCGCTCCTTTACATATATACATGACCGCCATCTTCTGTACTATGCGCGACACCCTTCACGTACTATCCTTCTTCTGTACTATCCTTCTTCTTCTATCCTTTACAAAGCATCTCTCTTTTAAATATATTAGTTCACTATATAATTTTTTGTTATGTGTTATTAATATATTTTAGTTGCTAATTACAAACATTCAAATTTCGTTAAAACGTAATAGTTGAATACAAACATTCAGATTATCTAAAAGAAAGACGAACAACAAAATACAAGGGAAAATTTAGACCAAAAGTAGATTATTTTAAATAATCATAAACCGTCACATGTATATATACCTGTGATACCGGCGTTGTTGATCAAAGCATCGATACGGCCAAAAGCGTCCCAAGCCTTTTGCACGGAGGATTCTATGCTTGGGCCGTCGGCGGTGACATCAAGCTCCACCGCCACCGCAACAACGTTAGTGTTCCTTACCTCGGTTCCGTTTTCCTGAGCATTAGAGCTAACCGAACTGTTAATTACATCACATAGAGACTTGAGGCGGTCGGTTCGACGGGCAGCAGCAATGATTCGGCAACCGAATTTTGCTAAGTCGATACAAAGTTCTCAGCCAATACCAGAAGATGCGCCGGTAACCATCACAATCTTGCCGCCAAGATCCCGCCATGGTTCCAGTTCAGAGGTTGCTACCTGCTGAGAAGAAACCGCCATTGATCGTACGATGTTAATAACTAACCAGCTGTTTCACGAAATTTAGAAGAATTAATAACGAAGTCGGAGCGATTTAAATGAAAGAGTTTAGGTAAAATGGTTGACAAAATTCGATAATCAATTGAAGCAGCAATGACTTTAATTTGTGGAAAAAGAATTAGTCTTTTGATTTTTTTATAAGTGTCAGTACTCTAAAAACCTAAAAAGGTTTAAAAGTGACTCCAATCATCCTCCGTGTTTATAGATAGGATGTTAACATATTCTACGATATAACATATTCTTTTTATATGTAGACTTCGTACATCTTTCTATATTATTTAATGTATGTCAACTTTACTTTTGAAATTTGTGCGTCACTAATTGAAGGTATTAAAAGTTTAAATTTTTTACAACGACAATATTTCACAAGTTGTATATAAAGTTATTCAAAAAATTTAGTTCTATTTCGTATGTATGTACTTTATATTCTTTGTAAGAATTTACTTATCTTCAAATTATTTACAATATTATTTGTTTCGTAATTAAAAATATTCCATATATAATTTTATATTTTTTTAGGCTTACTTCTCCCATGATCTCACGGGTCAATAAACTAGTACTATATTATAAGACATGTAAGTCTTTTGCTTAAACTTTTAAATTTTAAATGTTTTGAAATTACTAAATTACTCCTCATATAAACTAAATTGAGTAACTATTAGATATAGTTAATAAAATTCATATATTCCATTTTAATAACTAAACTTTACATATTTAAGAAATTGTGATAGAATTGAATGAGAGAACAAATCATATTCATTAATTAAATGTTGATCTAGTAGATCTAACAATCGCAATTCACCTGTTACAATCCATGACCATCGTAATTCATGGTTGGATAAACCATCCGATCAAAACAAATGAAAGGCTTGAATTAAGTCTCATTCTCCAATAATATTTAATTTTCAATTGAATCTCCCAATATATATGAAAAATCATAATAGATATTACTTTTAGCATACCCGGACACCAAACATCCGTACAAATTACTAAATATGTTTGTTTTAACGATTGGATGCCACTGTGAGGCTCCGTCCACTAACTACTAATAAGCCGCTAAAAAAATAGTGTAGTCGAATTACGAGACTCCTCCTAGCTAGGTCGTGAGAATTTATTAAAAATCTGATTAGAATTTAACTACTACTCAATTCTAGTTACTGTAACAATCTACATTAAATTAATTATTAACAACCATATGGTTAACTACATATATCACATTTCTAGAAGTTGCATAGTTAATTTAAGGGGTGATACTAAAATGAGTATTTTACTTCTTTTTTTTTAATTTTTATTTTGAACAAACTTTTTATAATGTTACTAAGACCTTCCATATGCCAATATAATGGATTCCTCTTTCTCTCTTACCACATTATAGTGTTACATCATCTTTCTCTTTTTTTTTCCTTTCTTCGCTTCTCTTCCTGAAAGTTAGTATAACACTTCCAATCTAACCCCACATTTTATTTTATTTTATAAGTTAAGAGTGAATATAAGAGGAACAATCACGTTAGAGAACCTAAAAGGAGAAGCCGATTGGGATAGAGGGGGTTAGTATGGGTGTTCCCAGGCTACCTGATGGAGTCTGGTCACCTAAGGGGGTGAACCCGAAGGGCATGCAGATGACCCAACTATTGTAACTCCCCATAGGAAATCTTTCATAATTTTAAAAAAATTTCGTGCAACCTTGACCGAGTAAAGATAAATTTTAGCAGAAACATGATTAAAAACTTTTCTTTTACACAATAGAATAAACGTTGGTTAAGCATTTGAAAACATTGGCAAACAAATCATTGAAGCTTCGAACAAATTATTCAAGTTTAAAACATATTCATTAAATACACGGGCAACAACTGACATAACTGAAAACTAATGTGTGGTTGCACCTCATGACCCATCCACTGGTTCATAGTCCTTGAATACTGTGTTGGGTTTATGGGGCTCAGCGTTCCCTCGAGCCGTGTAAATCCGCGACTCTTAAACCCACCGCTCCTGTAGCAATGCAGGAGCATCCCACATTGGTGAGGCAAGGGAAATTCATCCTCCTTATAAGGAGGGTGGATCTTACTCTTACCAATTGACGCGTTTTAAAGTCGTGAGGGAAACCCAAAGCGGACAATATCGTTGGTCGGTTCCCTAGTTTCGGTCCTAACAATTGGTATCAGAGCCGGGGGGCCGCACCAATGTGGGGGGGGGGGGGAATGTTGGGTTTATGGGGCTCAGCGTTCCCTTGACCCGTGTAAATCCGCGACTCTTAAACTCACCGCTCCTGTAGCAATGCAGGAGCATCCCACATTGGTGAGGCAAGGGAAATTCATCCTCCTTATAAGGAGGGTGGATCTTACTCTTACCAATTGACGCGTTTTAAAGCCGTGAGGGAAACCCAAAGCGGACAATATCGTTGGTCGGTTCCCTGATTTCGGTCCTAACATACTGAAATACTTGAAAAAGAATAAAAACATCTGAAATGATCTAAAAAGCTCAGTGAGTAATCTTAACTTATACTTATATACAATGATAACACCTTTGTTTAAATTAACTTTCAATATTCATAGTTCTTGAATTTGTTTTCTAACATAAATACGCACTTATTAACATCTTTATTATTTTGATAGTTCTGTTGAATCTCACAATATTACTCTTTACATATAAATTTCGTATCTTCATACTTACATAATGTCTACAAGATTACTTTTTCTACATCTATATATTCACTTTCATGTAGGTAGTATATCTCAATTCAATTCATAATCCGAACTCTTAATTTACGTATACTTGCTTGCTTCAATACTCAATTATGAGTGTAACTCAATTGAGTTATATCTGCATACTCACTGCATATAAACATATCTTATTTTCATATTCTACTCTTTTGAGAGTCATAATCGCATACATACATCCATACATACATATATATATATAGACAAAAGTTCATGCGAGAACCGTTGTTAGCGCGAGAACCGCGAGAACCAATCTAAGCCGTCCAATTCCCCCTCATTCAATGTCATTGCTCACCAATGAATTCCTTACATGCACCCTGCCACACCCTATCCCTCCATGATCTCCATCCATGATACTTCCCATATGCAAGGAACGGCTAAGATTGGTTCTCGCGGTTCTCGCACTAACAACGGTTCTCGCATGAACCCTCCTCTATATATATATACATACATACATACATATATATATATATATATATATATATATATATGAATAAGTTCCATTGAGAACCATTTTTAGTGCGAGAACCAATCTAAGCCGTCCAATTCCCCCTCTTTCAATGTCATTGCCCACCCATGAATTCCTCACATGCACCCTGCCACTATTCATCCCTCCACGCTCACCATCCATGAAACTTCCCATATCCAAGGAACGGCCGAGATTGATTCTATAATCTTTATATATCGATATTATACTTATCTCCATTAATTCACGTTCTATAACTCATATAAATATATCTTTATTTTCATATTATTATACACTTGTCCAATGCACAAGCTACATCTAATAACTCGTCAATACTTGCATATAATATATATACTGTACTATAGCATTGTCATCATAAGAACATCATATCTACATTTATACATTTTATACTTTAATAAACAGAAAGGATAATGCGCTTGCTTACTTGATTATTACATACATTATACATACTTGTACATCCATAATCTTTTACTCAACTATCTCTTTGTAATTCTTTACTATTGGTCGTTTACTTGTTCACTTGTAGGTGTTATACATTAATTCAGTTACCACTCTTTTTTACACCAATACATCTCATTAATATAATATTAACTATATAACATATCAACTAACATCTTTGACTAAATTATACTTGTTTATACTTTTTCAAGTTTGTATCTTCCATATTCATTCATAAGCGTATACGTATGGTTGTCATTTCTCATGACCATTTAAACATCATTGCTTCAACTTAAATTACTCATTATTTCTTAGTAAAAGTCAAAGATTACTCACCTAATGTTGTAAAATAAATATATCGAACCACGTAGAAACGAAATACGAATAAACAACGAAAACGAGAACACCAAGATTTAACGTGGAAAAACCCTTTACGGGAAAAAACCACGGGCACAAACGATGATTTCACTATATAGGAAAAATATGAGGAGGGTTACAAGAACGTAGGTAATCAAACGTAATCTAAACCTACGTATAACAAAGAAAAGCTAACAAGCTAGAAACTTGGTTAATGCCAACAAAGGCTTAGAAAAGAAAACCAAGAAATATAAAATCTCTCTCTCTCTCTGCCTACAAACTCACGGCAGCATCAAATATATATATGTAAGTTACGTATCACCGAGAGATATATGTGTATATATCTCAATTTGAATTTTGAAATTATCTAACAATTAGGATAACTCAAAAGTCAAAGGTCACGGCTCATATCACACACACACACACACACACACACACACACACACACACACACACACACATATATATATATATATATATATATATATATATATATATATATATATAATAAAAATCAAACTCTAATATTAATTAGAGTCCTAGCCCAATTTAAAGAGATAAATTCGGATCATATCCAACAATCTCCACCTTGAGACGAATTTGCACTTGTAGCTAATAAGAAGATAAATCTTCGTTGAACTCCTCATAATAAAAATCATCGTGTGCCAACAATCCTTGAAATCAGATTGTCATATAAACCAGGCATGAGCAAAGCTCAAACCTAGTTGCTGGAAGAGTGATTAAATCATCTTCATAAAAGTTTTCTTCGGCAAAACAAGAAGCATCCAACTCGATCGAAGTTGCAATTGAATTCTTTAGAACTCCACCTTTATCAGCATACTTGTACTCTTTAAGATCAAGAGTAATAAAAGAAATAAAATTTCTTATTAAACATGAAACATGTCGAACATCTGACAAAGGTCGTGTAACACCATCATATATCTTGATCTGGATTGACCCAACTTCAGCAATTTTATATGGTGAATTATCTCCAATTAACATGGAGCCTTCTTTTTAAACTTCTTGTAAAATATTATTTGAATAATGAAGATGAATATAAGAGAGAGCCTTACAAACTTTTCTTTCTTTCTCCTCATCAGACAAAGCTGTAGGCATAAATAGTGCATCATCAAGATCAAACTGAGTCAATATTGCCCGCATATTCACTTGACATAAAGAAAATCTTGTATCTCGGTTTAGCAGCGGAAGAACGTATTTCAAAGTAGATATGTCGATGTACAACCCAATAACTTGAAAAAGGGTAACCAGAAAACAACGTGGCTCTGATACCACTTGTTGTAAAATAAATATATCGAACCACGTAGAAACGAAATACGAATAAACAACGAAAACGAGAACACCAAGATTTAAGGTGGAAAAACCCTTTTACGGGAAAAAACCACGGGCACAAACGATGATTTCACTATAGGAAAAATATGAGGAGGGTTACAAGAACGTAGGTAATCAAACGTAATCTAAACCTACGTATAACAAAGAAAAGCTAACAAGCTAGAAACTTGGTTAATGCCAACAAAGGCTTAGAAAAGAAAACCAAGAAATATAAAATCTCTCTCTCTGCCTACAAACTTACGGCAGCATCAAATATATATATGTAAGTTACGTATCACCGAGAGATATATGTGTATATATCTCAATTTGAATTTTGAAATTATCTAACAATTAGGATAACTCAAAAGTCAAAGGTCACGGCTCATATCACATATATATATATATATATATATATATATATATATATATATATATATATATATATAATAAAAATCAAACTCTAATATTAATTAGAGTCCTAGCCCAATTTAAAGAGATAAATCCGGATCATATCCAACACCTAAGGTGATCCGTTATGTGTTTTGAAGTCTGCCCAACACACGACTACATTCTCTATCTCTCTTTTACCTTTAACTGAGGTTATCAACGATTACCTACACCATTTATCAATGTATATATAATCTTAACTACATATAAATGTTAAATAAGTCCAAAAAGTCCCTTTTAGAGCCTTAGGTTTTCTTTCTATGCCCTTAGGAGGTACACTCTCCTTTCTACGGCCGTAGTTATCCTTTCTGGCCAGAGTTACACTCTCCCTTCTATAGCCATAGTTATCCTTTCTACGTCTACGGCCGTAGAAAGGAGCATAGTTGTAACACCTTGAAAAAGGGTCTAGTTGTACTTTGTGTTAGTATGTTTGTACATTTGTGTTAATTAATATATTTTAGTTGCTAACTTGTATTAATTGTTGATCTAAAGTGGCTATATGAATAATGTTGAAAATAGATAGATTCAATAAAATGTTAAATGATTTTAGATAATGGTTCCAAAGATATCCCCGTTAGTCGAAACGGGTAAACGAGAGTTAAGTTGTAACTTGAACTGGGGAACAAAATATCCGTGTTTGATTATTGAACCACCAAGGGCGATTCACCCTTATTTTAATTCTCTGGAAACACAAACATAAATCCGCACTTACATACATACGCCTAAAACACATACACACCTCAACTCTTTAGCACTTTGTAGGAGGAAATCAAAGTAACACCCCTAGCTTGTGATTCCAGCTGCAAAAGTACAAGTATCAATCTGTTTCTACAACAGCTAATCAACTGACTTGTAAGTGTTCTTATTGAAATAAAACCTAGTTATCGAGTTTGAAAGAGATGAGTTAAATTTGAAGGTCAAAGTGTGTACTAATTGTTGGTTTGAGTCATATACATGTTAGTAAGCTTGTAATGATGCTAAAGGAAGTGATTGATTGTTTGAATCTGGTTTAAGTCGAGTAAAAACGAGAAAGATGGGTGTTTGCAGCTGCTGTGCGAAACAGAGTTGCAGGTCTGCTGTACCGACTATGCTTACGGGCGCAAGCAAGCATAGTAGGTCCCTTGCGGCCGTAAGCATTGGGTCTTGTAGGCGCAAGTGTGTGTTGTTGGTTTACCGTCTACGGACGAAGGAAACATACTTGCGGGTGCAAGCACATAGCTTGCAGCCGTAAGCAATCCAAGAACCATGCTTGCAGGCGCAAGTGGATGCACTTGTGGCCGTAAGCCATGGTGTGGATTTAAAGGAACCCTTGTAGGCGCAAGGTAAACCCTTGTGGCCGTAAGGTATGTTTGTTAAGACCCTTACGGGCGTAAGTGTCACTGCTTGCGGGCGCAAGCAGTTGACGAGAACCCAGATTTCACTAACTACTGATGTGTGCTTATTTAGAACAGAACGCAATGGTTGTTAAGTATTAATTGAACCTAAACATGTATGTTAGGTATTTCAGAGGACTCCGGGCATTATATGTGTATTCTCTGACATCGAGGTGAGTACCCGGTTTTCCATGAGGCTCAGTAAGTAGGGTTATCTGTTGTTTGTATTGACATGCTATTGATGTTTTCACACGTGCGTACACGAGGTATGTTGTAACAGGATATGATATGTTATACTACATGTTGAATATGAAATGCATGCATGCTGTTGGACCCGATGTGGGTCATTTGTTATATGTGGCACTTGTCCAGACAAACGATGTTGCGTGGTTAAGGTCAGCCAGGGGCTAGATCCCAGGAATGGAAATTCAAGATTAACGGTACTTGAGAGTTGTTTCCGAGTCTTGGGCGCTGCAGACCGCCGTTCCTTAACGCGAGTTGGGGTCTTGGCTTTAGCCGGATCCAATTTGAGTCGTTGTGACTCTGTAACGCGCTGGGTGGACTGCTCTTCGCTCCCCCACCAGTGTGGTTGGTTGTAGCTGATTCCCCGGTTAGGGTCGTTGAGCGGGGCTCGCTACCCCGCGAGATATGACTCTTGCTGACATGTTGGCGCACCGCATTGTGGTAGGATAGCATTATGTGTTGTTCCTGCGTTGTGATAGCATGCTTATCGACACTTATGTGCAACCTATGCCTACTAGCTAGTTGTAGCTAACGTTGCATGATTTCCCTTTTTGGCAGGTAAGGACTAGACGGCCTAGTGAGGCGGGCACTTGTTGATAGTTGTGCATATCTTTTGGGAACACTCTTTTGTTGTTACTTAACTGTGATCCGATGGTCAGTTGTAGTTCGGTAACACTTGTTGATTTTGGACTTGGCTTACTTTTGTTGTATTTTATTTGCCAAGTCAAATAACATACTTACTATTTTGTAATCGGTGGTTTACTTCTGCTACATGTTTTTGGTAAACATACTTAAAAAGTTTAAATTATTTTTAATTTTAAGCTCGTGAAAGCCGGTGTTACAATTAGGTATCAGAGCCTAAGTTTGAGTGAATTTGGTACTCAAAAGAGTATTCGATCTCAAACTCGGGCCAACCATCATTAAGTATCATTATAATAACCTTCATAGCATCCCTTAACATCTTTTTATCGATTTTCCAATTCTAATTTTAAAGCTTTAATCAAGAAACCATTTGACCCGTTAAAATGGTTGTTGACCTATTTTTTTTATCAAAACTATGTCATATTAACTCTCTATATAAGCTTCAATTCATTAGAAACAGATTGTATGTATCAATAAGTCTCCAATTTGGTGTTATATGCACCTAAGAATATCAAAATCATTCTTAGCTCAAGAACACATACAAAGATGAAGAAGATGCTTACTTGTTCTTGATTCACTTGAAAAATTGGAAGCTCTAGTCTTGTTTGAATCTCCAAGCTCCAGATTGTTTTCTTCTTTTGTTCTTCCGTTCTCCAGAGGTTTCCAAAGTGATGAGTGTGTGTATGTGTGTTTTATCATGAATGGGGAAAACTGAAAAGAAAGGACTCATATATATAAAGGTGCATTTAAACTTAAAAGTGGGTATCTTATCCACATATTAACTTACAATTAAATTATACTACACCTATAAACCTCAACGAGGATATATTTTAAGCGATTATTCGAAATCAATCAATAACCTATAACTTTTATTTATTTTCCCCAACTTTTAATTGACACCTCGATTACTAATAACTAATAATAATAATTGTTCAGTATAGTTACTAACAATTTCAAAAACTTGACATATTGTTATACTTGTTGGAAAAACACACTTCTTCTTGTATCCCTACAAATAATATAAACTAATCAGACACATTTGCTTTAGCTTGTTTGGGAAACTATTCGAAATTTAAAAAAGATTATTTGATGCATATGTGGATCAACTTATCTAAGTTCTTCGAAATGTCAAAATTGTATGCAAATTATCATTGGCTGTTTGTTTGTAATATAATCACGTTAAGATGCACATTTGCACATTTAAAGTTGTACAAAAGAAAATATTCGACATAGGCTAGATTTTATCCCATTAACATGATCAACATTAAACAATTGTCAGATGGCATGCTTCTACACTGCGACCAAAATAGGTTAGTTTTGTAACTCATCCACTGCACAAATTTGTAGGGTGTGAAATACCTAAACGCAACTTGTAAAGATAAATTCTCATTATACTATATAACATTATAAAATAACACGAACCCGACACAGTCAAATAGTTTATGAAGGCAAACGACTAGTTATTGAATGTCATAATTCTTGCAATCTCGACACCGTGTCATTGATTTGAAACCCAGTCATATATGTGTACATGTGTGTTGAGTCTGTGTAACTGTGTTCTCAAATGGTACTTTCTAAATAAATAAACGCCATTTTGCAACAGCAAATAAAGCCCAAAACAATAGACCACTCAACAAAGTTATCCCGTATTAGAAGCATTAGACTGCAATGACCATAACCCATGACCCATTATGAAGAGCATACAGGAACCATAAAAGGATGTAAAGAATACTGGAACCAGCAGCCTAACATAATAACATATCAAACAACTATGAAAGCAAGAAACCAATTGAAATAAAACAGATTGCTACATAACTAATGATCAACAGATAATACAAGGCAGCAACAACCATAAACCAATCCTCTGTAGCAGCAGCTCAACTAACCAAAAGACCTTAAAAAAAGAAACCAATTGACATAGCACATCAATGTCTTTAAAAAAAAATAGCACGTCAATGATCACAAACAATCTTAACATATGTATACTTTTCAAAATTCTTAATATAGCACATCCAAGACCCAAAACTAGCAACTACCCAATATAGATAACAATCCAAATAAAACCTATGACCCATATCAAGACTAATCTAAGGGTGAACAGAATGGTTGGATAATGGGGCGGGGAGTAGAGAACAATGGAACTATGGAAGGAGTAGAGAGAAAGAAAAGCTATAACCATTGGATTGGTGGGATAAAAGTATCCCACTCCCTTCACACTAAAAAAGGGCCACGTAAAGAACAACACGACCACTTAAAGTTGTTAACTTTTAAGCTTTGAACTTGTGGCCTTTTGGTGAGTAAACAGTAACAGGGTGTTGCGAGAGATCAAACACATAGGACAAGATCAACTTGGTTTGAAGTTCTAAAATGCCTCATACATATTGAGACGTAATTAATTTTGACGTGTGCTTGAGTGAATTTGGGGCATTTTGTCCAGGTCCGGACCGAATCAGTTCCAAATCGATATTTGACCCAACCAAATTTCTTAATAACAGTAATAATCCGATCTGGTTCGAGTTTCAACAATTTCTAGGTTTCAATCTGGCCCAGCTTTGAGCCAAATTTGGTCCAGTTTTGGCCCATGCTCAATCCTAAGAACCACGCAAACATATAACCAAACAATCGAATATAAATAGCACAGAAAACTATAGCTTACCTCATAAGTGCATCTATCTTACATTGCATACTGCATGAAAGTATGAAACGATAGTCTACTGTCATAAGCAACATGAAATGGTTTACTAGAACAATACTACAAGCAAAAGAAGTCTAATTTCTGCTGAACAAAATTATTGCTTTTTTTTTAATTATCATTGGTCGCAGTTTCATACCCCGAGTTTCCACAAGTTCTAAATTTTAACAGATATCATAATTCAGTTATTTAACTTAATTACAAATATCAATTATCAACAAACAAGGAATCACTCAAGATTATGTGAGAAAGCCAGAACTATAAATCCAGAAAGTTTCTAATATAGATAAGACCTCCTACATAAACAGGGGATGGGATTAAATCATTGTAAAACACCATAAGAACAAAGAACTGATGAATATTGATTAACACTACAAACCCCAACAAATAAGTCGAACAAAACAAAACAAAAGCTACAAAAAAGATTTTCATAAGATCACATATAGCATATGAAAACAAAATAAAACTGAAAGCAAACCCTGATAAAATGATGAACATACCCAAAATCTCCAGACATGTGATGAGTTTGTATTGATTCTACCTCACTGTAACAATGTCATCAATCTTTAAAATCATTCTGACACACTCTGTAGCAAGACTGATGGCACTTGTGCTCACAAGCAGGGGTTGCACCACATTCTCCTCCAAAATGTTAGTAATTTGCCCCTTCCTAACATTAATTCCAGCATTGATCTCACCCTGTGCATGCCTGTTACGAAGCTCAGTGACTATAGTTATCGGGTTCAAACCTGCATTCTCAGCCAAAGTGTAAGGAACAACTTCAAGAGCCTCAGCAAAAGACTTAACGCAATAACTCTCCATCCCTTGCAAAACCTTAGACCATGCACCAAGCTGCCTTGAGAGCTCAATCTCAGGCGCACCACCACCAGCAATTAAAAACCTTTTGCTAACTAAACACCTCACCACACATAAAGCATCATGCAAACTCCTTTCTGCTTCATCAAGAACCAGCTGATTCGACCCACGAACAAGAACAGTGGTCGTCCTTCCCATATCCTTAATCCCAGTAATCTTAACTATCTTTCCATCTCCAAGAGAAACCTCTTCTACCATATCAGCATACCCAAGTTTTTCAGCTCGAAAATGCTCAATATTTGCAATTGGCAAGCAATTCAAAGTCTTGGTGATAAATTCAATATCATCACGCTCCACATCCTTAATCACCAAAATCTTGGCCTTAGCAAGATAATGGAGAGACAAATCTGTAACAGCATCTCTCAAAATGCTTTTTTGAATCAACAACACATTGCAACCCGTAGCCTTAATCTTTTTAATCATGCTCAAAATGTAGTTCCTCTCTTCCTTTAGAATACGGTCCATTTGTGTATAATCTGATACTATAATCGACTGTTCAATGTCAGTTTTGGGAGGGGATATCTGAAACTGAATCACTGCGATTTTGGCATTTTCAACACGAGTTGGGCCACCAGCAGCATGACTAACCTTTTTATCAAATACTAGACCTTTAACGAGCTCTGTATCATCAACGGTACCCCCAAGTTTCTTCACAATTTTCACATCTCTAAGGTCAACTAAATCAGGTTTTGCAGGATCCACGACAGATAAAACAGAATCTACAGCTAATGGGGCTAAAAGCGTGGAGTATTGTGAAACTACCTTGCTGTTAAGAGAAGTGGAAGCGGATTTAACAAGCGACTCACGATCTGAAAGCTCAACAGGAACCGCCATTGCTGTAAGAACATCAACCGCTTTCATGGCGGCTTTGTGGAGCGAATCAGATACAACAGTAGGATGGATACCGGCATGAAGCAGTGTCTGACATTGTTTCAAGAGCGCGCCGGCGATGACGACAACAGTGGTGGTTCCATCACCAGCGACGACATCTTGTGACTTCGAAAGCTCAACGAGCATCTTAGCAGCGGGCTGAAGCACATCCATCTTGTTGAGGATGGTGGCGCCGTCGTTGGTGATGATGACTTCGCCGGAGGCTGTAGAGATCATCTTGTCCATTCCCTTCGGGCCGAGACTGGTACGGACGGCGTCGGCGACGGCGCGTGCAGCTTTGATGTTGGCCATACGGATGTCGTCCTTCCGTTTGTTGTCGACATAGCTTTCGGTCTTGGATGAACGCGGTGCTTGCGCTGCCATAGCTGCCATTGTTTCTGTAAGAGGAGATCACGTTCAACGATCCGTTAAAAAGTTTTCTGAAAACCCTAATTTGTAAAGAGTTCGGGAAATAGAAACCTAGAAATCGATTGGCAATAATCAAGTAATTAAAGCAAAAACTGTTATGTGGTCAATTCTATATTTCTGTGAAATTCTTCTAAATGATATTCATAAAATTAATTTGAAACTTGATTTTTTTTTTAAAAGCAAACAGTGTATATATCTTCTATTAATCAGCCCTCAAGAGAGTTGAGGTGAACTTATAGAGACAATGTTAAGCCAATAAATGTCATAGACTCAATAGCATTTACAAGCCTAACAATACCTAGCAATGTTATACAAAGTTACAACAAAACAGTAGGGATGATCAGACCAAAATACGGATACCAACTGAAATTCTGTTTAATCACCTACAATCTTAACTATGTCTGGACCAATTTGCCAATCTAACCAATTTAAGTGGTTTCCTTTCTTTAATCTCACCTTGAACCATTGGAATGATAGCAATTTTACCTGAAAAACTGCATTCCAGAAATTGACAATTTGCGAGCCGAAGATCTTTTCGTTGCGGAGCCTCCAGATAACATACGAAGCCGTTCTAATTACGAGAGCCCATATTTTTTCGTTTCTTTGAGAAATTTTTCCTTTGGCCGCCACTTCCATGTCGTAGTACGAATTGCCCCCTACGAAAGTTAATCCCCACCATCGGTGTACTTCTGCCCATGTATTTGCAATGGAAGAACATTGAAATAGTGTATGCTTTACCGATTCCGGTTGATTGTTACACCAAGGACAAAGGATGGAAGGTATGTCGACCCCTTTTTCCGATAGCAGAACTCTAACTGGCAATCTTTGATGATCAACTTTCCAAGCAAAAACGCAAATCTTTTTGGGAATTAAAGAGGACCAAAAAGTCTTCACCGTGTGTTGGTCTTGAAAGGTCCCTTCTAACGTTAAACGACACTCCTTTACAGAAAAGACCCCATCTTTGGATAGAGAGCACGTCCATGTATCGTTTGTCTCCTTTTGTAGGTTCACGTCTTTAAGCATTTCCGACAAGTTCTCGAATTCTCCCAAATTCCAAACCCAAACCGGCCCATCCCAATACCCCATTTCGCAAATTTTACTTTCATTTTTACCAAATTTGTTGAAGACTCTAGGAAACGACAAGAAAAGGGGGGGGGGAATATTTAACCAATTATCTGTCCAAAAAAACGTTTTAAAGTCGTTTCCTACTTTACTTTTGAAACAAGAAGGAAGGTGTATCCCGAGTTTACTAAACTCTCCCCCTACTTTAATGACCCCTTCCCACATACCGGAACCTTTTGAAGTGGAGTTCGACATCAAACCACCATTTGGACCGTATATACTTGAAATAATTTTGACCCAGAGCGAGTTTTTTTCGTTTAGAAATCTCCACCACCATTTAGCAAGAAGACACAAATTGAATGCTTTGAGATTTCCAATATCCAACCCACCCCGTTCCTTTGACGCCACGACCTTATTCCACGCAATCCATGGAATTTTTTTAGAAATTAACCGCCCCCCACCCCAAAAGAAAGAACGTCTATACTTATCTAGCAAAGAAAGGATACTGTTGGGAGCCTGAAACACCGATAAG
This sequence comes from Pulicaria dysenterica, assembly GCA_947179395.2. Lineage (NCBI taxonomy): Eukaryota > Viridiplantae > Streptophyta > Magnoliopsida > Asterales > Asteraceae > Pulicaria > Pulicaria dysenterica. Next base: position 86,411,929 of record OX359288.1, read on the forward strand.
AAGTAGGTAGGCAAACTGGATAACTCCGCTTTGATCAAGGTTAGTCTCCCTCCAAACGATAATGAACCCGATTTCCACAAATTTAATTTTTGTTCAAATCTAGAAGTAACTTTTTCCCAGTGACTCAGTTTTTTCATTGATGCATCTACCGGAACCCCTAGATAGTTGAACACCGAGTCCCCCACTTTACAACCTAGTAGGTTAGCCATATGAGTTTGTTCTGTTTTTTCCACTCCAACACCTAATAAGCAGCTTTTTCTAAGATTTACCTTTAAACCCGACCATTGAGACCAACATTTAAGTATTGCGATTACTACTTTAATGTTCTTTTCGGACCACTTCCCAAAGATTAAAGTATCGTCTGCATACTGCAGATGAGATACCAAAATTTTGTCCTTACCAATCTCTAAGCCTTGGAACACCTTATTTTGAACCGCTTCTTGGAAAATGATATTAAGACCCTCGACCGCCAACAAAAACAAGTATGGAGCTAATGGATCACCCTGCCTAACTCCCTTTTCTACTTTGAATTCACGAGACGGTGATCCGTTAATTAAAACAGATACATAGGATGATTCAAGACTAGCCTTTAACCAAGAAATTCATTTGTCCCCGAACCCCATGGTTACTAGCATATTAAACAGGAATTTCCAATCTAAACAATCATATGCCTTTTCAAAATCGATTTTAAACACCATACTTTTCTTTTTTCTCTTTTTGGTGTCTTTTATAGCCTCGCTACAAATTAAAAGCCCATCCAAAATAGATCTTTCTTTTAAAAAAGCTGATTGAACGTCGCCTATTAACTTATTCATAACAACTTTTAATCTTAAAGAAAGTAATTTGGATATGATTTTGTAGTAACACCCGATCAAATTTATTGGTCTAAAATCATTAAAACACAACGGGTCTAAAGAAAGTAATTTGAAACTCGATTAATTTGTTTTTATTCTCCAACAAAAATCTACTGTAATGTCGTTAACTCATTCTTAATTTTATGGTAACAACAATCATTAGTACTTGCTTAATCTTAATTTTCACTCTTTGTTATTGTGTAGTTATTAAATTTTTTTAATTAAGGGGCAAGAGTAATGTCGGTAAGGCACTGACAAGCATCACGCACGTTACGAGCTAGTGAAGCATCCATTACAACTTAACAGTACATTATGATCTGAATATTTAAATAGTATTTATTAAAAATATCTATAATATAGCGATATAACACAAGTGATACTTGTATTACAGAACATTTTTCTTTTATTGATATACTTATTTATTAGATTCAGTTTATGTGGTTGAATAAATCGTAAGATGGTATGGTGTAATATCTTGTTTTTTCATTACATGGTGCCATATTAATTAGTTCTTTCTTTTCTTTACCACATTATTCATCGCTCACTATCACAAAAAACATCTTATAATATCATGTTAGTGTTTTCCTTAAGCCATCACTCGAGCATTGCATCAACTCCTATTCAATCACACAATCACTCTAGAATGTCATACCGACATATATCTTTACACGCATACAATTACTATAAAAGATGACTGTCACTTTGATTTCTAACTTTCCATCAAACTGAGACCATTAGGAGTTTGCAATAGATCACGATTTGATCACTTGAATGACCATGCATAAATCTGTTATTGTTTAACCCACTTAGTATCCTGTTATAAAAGACTCATTAAGGTATAAAATTTAACTTTATATATAATTATTACACTAGTTAAAATAAATATAAAAATTATGTAATTTTAAATTACATCAATTATTCAAATAGTTAGAAAAAGGCAATTACTAAGAAATTAGACAACTAGAATTAAAACTAAGTTAATAATACACAAAACATATATTAAATTGAATTTGATATCTACAAATATATTTGACAAGAACATGGTGGAGGTGAGTATATTTTTTTTATTGCATAATTCTCTAATTCTAGGAATTTATATTTCAATTCACCCACTTTCTAAAAGTTTATTGCATATTTTGGAGAGTGTAGGTGATTGTTAAATATAGTGTACTATTTATAATGTGTTTAGAGAATGTTTTAAAAAGCGCACAGTATGATACTTACTAGTCATTGCGATACTTAAAAACCTTACAGTCATTTGACAGTTAAAGTTTAAAAAAACAAAAGAAAACATCGATATCATTGTGAATATCATCATCGCTTAACGTCATGGGGTGATAAACCGATCATAAGAACAAGCAATTAAAGTTGTTATTTTAAGAAAATATTATACACATCTATATTATGTGTTTAAATGTACGTCTAATAAATTGATAATAACACCGACTTAATTAAAGATAAAAATTCTATTAGGGATGTTTGGCTCATGGACTTAAAATCTTAAGGATTTCAAATCCAATGGGATTTCAAATTCAATCAAATCTCTTGTTTGATTCATATAAAAGACATTGTGATTTCTAAGGAAAAGATGAAGGAGTCGACTCACCTTCACAACTTAATTGGATCGGAGACGGGGAAGGCAGAAACGGTGAAGGGCAATGACAGCAGAGACGGGTGTGGTGAACGGCGGCGGCGGAGGCGGGTAAGGTCGACGACGGCGGAGGCAGTGAAGGACGATGGCGGCGGAGGCGGAGGCAGTAAAGGATGATGGCTGCGGAGGCGGTGAAGGATAATAGCGGCGGATGCAGTGAAGTACGGTGGCGGAGGCGGTGAAGGGCGACGACTGCGGAGGCGGCAGCGGTGAAGGGCGATGACGGCGGAGTCATAGTTGGTGAAGGGTGATGGTAGTAGAGGCAGAGGCGGAGATGGGGAGGGGTGACGGCGAAGATGGGAAAAGACGACAACGGAGACGGGTAAGGTCACGGCGATGGCTGGTTAGGGTACTAACGGAGGCGATGGACAAGGGAGATGACAGCGAATGCGAAGACGGGGAAGGGCAACGGTTACGACGGTGGTGGTGGCCGACAATGATGTTGCCGCTGACAATTATGGTGGTGAAAAATTACGGTAGCAACGGGAAGTATCTGTTGATATGGTAAAGGCGAACTGTGAATTGTTGGTTAGATAGGTCTTGATTTAGAAATCTCACATATAAGGGATTTAGAAATACCACCCCTCCCTTAAGGATTTTGAAATCCCACACCTATAAGATTTCAAATCCAATCCGTTCTTTATTATTGTCAACCAAACATGGGATTTCAAACGATTTGAAATGAAAATCCTGCGAAATCCATCAAAATCCCACGAACCAAATAGACCCTTAGGGGGTGGTTTGGTTCATTCTTTGATTTTGGGGGGATTGGGATTTATACAAGGGATTTGCATTTGGGAGGAATTCATTTGGTGGGATTTAAAATCTCAATCCCTTGTTTGGTTCACTATATCTTCTCATTTAAGACACACCTCTAAACCCATCAACATCACCACTTCACCGCCGGCCACCACCTTACCGCCGCCCTTCTCATTCCATCAACACCACCACCTACGGGGATGAAGAAGATCTGCGACGTTAGGGTTTCGACCACTGTCGCCGTCCACCAACAGCTAGGGTTTCGTCCACCAACGACTAGGTTTTCTCTGTGAACGCCACCACAGACGGCTAGGGTTTCGACCACCACAGAAGAAGGGTTTCTCTGCAAACGCCGGTCACCACAGACGAAGGATTTATCTGCGAACGCCGACCACCACCTAGCTGCCTTCGCACAGATCTAGGGTTTCTTCGATGACAATGACAAGCGAAGATCTAGGGTTTATTCGAAGATGACGATGACACGCGAAGATGACAGACGGGCCACTAGGGTTTCTGTCGTTGGTGGTGGCAAACGGGTTTCTAGTGGTGGCTAGGGTTTCTGTCGTTGGTGAAGACGAAGGCAAATGGGCGACTAAGGCTAGGGTTTCTCTCAGGTTTGACGGAGAAGGAGAGGGCGACGGCGACGGCCTTGCGATGATGGTGACAGTAGTGCGACGACAGCGACGGTAGTGCGACAACGGCGACGGCGAAATCGGTGATGGTTCGCCGGAATGTTAGCCGGAGAGGGTGTTGGAGCAAATCCACAGGTGTGGGATTTCAAAATACCAGGGGTGTGGGAGGATTTCTAAATCCCTCATTCATGAGATTTTAAGGATTACCATCATTTTGATTTCTCTTTCACAATTGCGAAACAAACATATCATTTGGGGGGATTTAAATTCTCATTCCTTGAAATCCCCCAAAAAAAATGAAACAAATACCCCCTTAGATATCTAAGACCAATGTAAATTATTAAATAGATTAGACACAAATTGATTTATTAGTTTTATATATCGCTATTCATTTTCTTAAAGGGCAATTTTATATGTGCCCTTTTTAAATTATAAAATATATTATATACTTAAACATGTTTTAAAACTATTATATTTTATATATTAAAAACTTATATTTTAAGTGTACTAAGATATTATGGAAGTTAAGACGAATAAATATGACATTTTCCCTTATTTTGGTACTGAAAGTCAAAATTCTAGAACACGCAACCATAAGTTAACCGTATAAGAATTTCTTTTTTAAGTTTTTTAAGGACTAAAATTGTTCAATAATAATCTAAGGGATGATTGAGTAGTCTCAAACACTACTTGATCACCGCCATGAGGTTTTGCGATGTTAGAAAAAAGTTTGAAAACTTGTGTAGTTTTGTATAATTATATTAAAACTTGTTTGTCGTTACGTACCATTTTTTTAAGAAATAATCGAGATTCATATAAGAAGCTAAGGTACTATTTTGGTTAATTACACGGTCTAACCAGATGGTTATTATAATTAATTTAATGTTATGTTACAATAACTAGAATTGAATAGTACTTTCATCATCTTTTTCTAATAAGTGATTTAATACATTTTCACGTTGTCCTAGCTAGGAGGAGTCTCGTAATTTGACTAAACTATCACACTTAATTATCGAATTAAAATATTAGAATATTGTGTATCCTTTCTGTAGCACGTTATATTTTAATATATAATTGATTAAAACTTAAACATTGATAAAAAAATATGAAACTAATTACCACTTAGTGATTTGAGTTTCCAGATGTGGTGCAATCATTGAACTCCTCTTCTTTAATTCCTTGATGAGAGTTTCATAGTTGGTATCAGAAGGTCAAAGACGATAAATGGCTAACAGGCAATGGCTAATTTGAAAAAGTGAAGACACAGATTTCAAATCAAGATAATTATACCTTAACAGCGAGATAGAAAAGGAACGATGATGAAGAAACCTTTGTAGGCACATGAATAAATGAGGTCCAAGAATTTTGATTATAGAATTTAGATTAATCTATGGTTTCATATGATTTTTATATGTGTGGATGAGAAAAGATTTAAAAAAAAGCAATAGATAAATTAAGAGTCAAGCATGATGCACATGCATATTATTTTGTTTATAAGTTGTTCGAAATGTCGTGTGATACGTTTATAATGTATATATATTCATACACTTGTTTAAAGTTGTTCGAAAGGTTAAAAACTCATGGGATCAACTTTGTAATGCACGTATGCAGTTAATTATTGAGCAAAATTGTGAAGACATCAAAAACTCTTGATCACTAATGCTACACATATACAACTAATTGTTAACTGTTTTTCTTTGTTAATTTAAAGTTGATTGGGTCTAGATGCACATGTGCATAAATTATTTAAAGTTGTTTAAAGTGTCAAAATCTAATAAGATTATGTCATGATACATATGCTTCATATATCACCATACCTCTTCAAAAACCAAAATTCTTTTTGGTGGGTTTTTCTCATCCAGGTGTAGAAATGCATTCTTTCCAACCTAGATGCAAAAATCTATTCATTTTGAGGTTTTTTTTTTCCAACATCAAATTGAATCTATGTGTCTATATACATAAGTCTTACATATGTGAGGTAGAAAAGCTTTAAAAAAGTAGAATAATAGGAAAAAAATTAAAAAAATCAACTATGATGCACATATGTATTAGTTTCATCAAAGTAGTTCAAAATGTAAAACTCATAAGATCAGCTTATGATGTTGCGATGCACATGTGCATCAATTTGCTTAAAGCTTTTCAAAATATCAAAACCTACACGATGAGCTTATGATAGAAACGTGCATCAATTTTTAAACTTTACCAATATGTCAAGACTAATTATTCACTACAGTTACCTTAAAATTTCAAAAACTCGACACATTGTTATTCTTGTTCGAAAAACACCATCTTCCAACTCAGATGCAAATAATATACCTAATCAATTACATTTGCTTTAGCTTGTTTGGTAAACTATTTAAAATGCCAAAAACATTATTTGATGCACATGTGGATTAACTTATCTAAAGTTCTTTATAAATGTCAAAACTCATAGGATGAGTTTTAATACACATATGCAAATAATTCGTTGGTTGCTTATTGTGTAATATAATCACGTTAAGATGCACATTTAGAAGCATTAGACTGCAATTGTGACCCATTATATAGAGCATACAGGAACCATAAAAGGATGTAAAGAATACTAAAACCAGCAGCCTAACATGATAACATATCAAACAGCTATGAAAGCAACAAACCTATTGAAATAAAACAGATTGCTACATAACTAATGATCAACAGATAATACAAGGCAGCAACAACCATAAACCAACCCTCTGTAGAAGCAGCTCAACTAACAAAAAGACCTAAAACAAGAAACCAATTGAAATAGCACATCAATTATCAGAAACAATCTTCACAAATCACAAATATGTATACTTTTCAAAGTTTTTATTCTAGCACATCCAAGACCCAAAACTAGCAACCAGATCCAAACAAAATCTATGACCCATATCAGATCTAACCTAAGGATGAATACTGAATAGGATGGTTGGATAATGGGGTGGGTGGGCGTAAACGCCCTGGTGGTACCGGTGGCAACACCTCCCCGCTGCCATTCTATCCCGCCAAAGCATGCACGCCCAAGAACGTCGTCCAGATCAAAGATGTGTACTTTTAAAACTTCTTTTCTCTCCTCTCTACTTTTGTATCTCTGCCACTTTCCTCCTCTTTTTTCAAATTAAAAATGTTAAACGGTGTGATGGGAAAGAAAGATGACCGCTACGGAACTTTTGCTAGAAAAATGGAAGGAGTAGAGAGAAAGAAAGGCTATGACAATTGGGATGGTGTGATAGAAGTACCCCACTCCCTTCACTATAGAAAATGACCACGTAAAGAGCGACACGACCACTTAAAGTTGTACACTTTTAAGCTTTGAACTTGTGGCCTTTTGGTGATAAAAATGATATAATTAGCAAATAACTAGTAATAAATGAGGAAAACAAAACAAAGGAATTTTCACATACCATAAGCCACTGGCTCTCAGAAACAGTTTCTAACAGGGTGTTGCAAGAGATCAAACACATAGAACAAGATCAACTTGGTTTGGAGTTCTAAGACGCCTTAATTTTGATGTGTTCTGGTGTTAACTTGTATGCTATTATTTGTATAATTAGATTTGATGTTTAATTGTCTTGCTTTGAATCTCTTATAGTTAGATTCAAATATAGCATCTCATTTACTCTTTGAAAAAAATGCTGCAATAGAAAAATTTTCAAAACTCAAAAGTTTCGGGCATTTGGTCCAGGTATGGACCGAATCGGTTCCAAATCGATCTTTGACCGAACCAGATTTCTTAAAAATAGTAATAATCTTTGGTTCGAGTTTCCACTATTTCCAGGTTTCTATCTGGCCCAGCCTTGAGCCAATTTGGTCCAGTTTTGGCCCATGCTCAATCCTATGAACCACGCAAACATATAACAACAAATTAATTGAATAAAAATAGCACAAGAAAACTATAGCTTACTTCATAAGTGACATCTGATATTGCATTCTGCATGAAAGTATGAAACTGTAGAGTGTAGTCTACTGTCATAAGCAACAGGAAATGATTTACTAGAACAATACTACAAGCAAAAGAAGTCTAATTTCTTCTAAAAAAATTATTACTTTTTTTGAATTATCGTTAGTCACTGGAGTTTTCAAGTTCTAAATTTTAACATAAATCATAATTCAGGTATTAACATTTATCAAATATCAAGAAATAAAGATATCATTTAAATTTATGTGAGAAACCAGAAGTTTAAATCTAGAAAGTTTCTAATATAGATAATCAAACCTCCTCATAAACAGGGGATGGGATTAAATCATTGTAAAACAGCATAAGAACTGATGAATATTGATTAACACTACAAACCCCAACAAATAAGTCAAACAGAACAAAGCAAAAGCTACAAAAACGGTTTTCATAAGATCACATATAGCATATGAAGACAACTGAAAGCGAACCCTGATAAAATGATGAACATACGCAAAATCTCCAGACATGTGATGAGTTTGTATTGATTCTACCTCACAGTAACAATGTCATCAATCTTTAAAATCATTCTGACACACTCTGTAGCAAGAGTGATGGCACTTGTGCTCACAAGCAGGGGTTGCACCACATTCTCCTCCAAAATGTTAGTAATTTGCCCCTTCCTAACATTAATTCCAGCATTGATCTCACCCTGTGCATGCCTGTTACGAAGCTCAGTGACTATAGTTATTGGGTTCAAACCTGCATTCTCAGCCAAAGTGTAAGGAACAACTTCAAGAGCCTCAGCAAAAGACTTAACACAATAACTCTCCATCCCTTGCAAAACCTTAGACCATGCACCAAGCTGCCTCGAGAGCTCAATCTCAGGCGCACCACCACCAGCAATTAAAAACCTTTTGCTAACTAAACACCTCACCACACATAAAGCATCATGCAAACTCCTTTCTGCTTCATCAAGAACCAGCTGATTCGACCCACGAACAAGAACAGTGGTCGTCCTTCCCATATCCTTAATCCCAGTAATCTTAACTATCTTTCCATCTCCAAGAGAAACCTCTTCTACCATATCAGCATACCCAAGTTTTTCAGCTCGAAAATGCTCAATATTTGCAATTGGCAGGCAATTCAAAGTCTTGGTGATAAATTCAATATCATCACGCTCCACATCCTTAATCACCAAAATCTTGGCCTTAGCAAGATAATGGAGAGACAAATCTGTAACAGCATCTCTCAAAATGCTTTTTTGAATCAATAACACATTGCAACCCGTAGCCTTAATCTTTTTAATCATGCTCAAAATGTAGTTCCTCTCTTCCTTTAGAATACGGTCCATTTGTGTATAATCTGATACTATAATCGACTGTTCAATGTCAGTTTTGGGAGGGGATATCTGAAACTGAATCACTGCGATTTTGGCATTTTCAACACGAGTTGGGCCACCAGCAGCATGACTAACCTTTTTATCAAATACTAGACCTTTAACGAGCTCTGTATCATCAACGGTACCCCCAAGTTTCTTCACAATTTTCACATCTCTGAGGTCAACTAAATCAGGTTTTGCAGGATCCACGACAGATAAAACAGAATCTACAGCTAATGGGGCTAAAAGCGTGGAGTATTGTGAAACTACCTTGCTGTTAAGAGAAGTGGAAGCGGATTTAACAAGCGACTCGCGATCTGAAAGCTCAACAGGAACCGCCATTGCTGTAAGAACATCAACCGCTTTCATGGCGGCTTTGTGGAGCGAATCGGATACAACAGTAGGATGGATACCGGCATGAAGCAGTGTCTGGCATTGTTTCAAGAGCGCGCCAGCGATGACGACAACAGTGGTGGTTCCATCACCAGCGACGACATCTTGTGACTTCGAAAGCTCAACGAGCATCTTAGCAGCGGGCTGAAGCACATCCATCTTGTTGAGGATGGTGGCGCCGTCGTTGGTGATGATGACTTCGCCGGAGGCTGTAGAGATCATCTTGTCCATTCCCTTCGGGCCGAGACTGGTACGGACGGCGTCGGCGACGGCGCGTGCAGCTTTGATGTTGGCCATACGGATGTCGTCCTTCCGTTTGTTGTCGACATAGCTTTCGGTCTTGGATGAACGCGGTGCTTGCGCTGCCATAGCTGCCATTGTTTCTGTAAGAGGAGATCACGTTCAACGATCCGTTAAAAAGTTTTCTGAAAACCCTAATTTGTAAAGAGTTCGGGAGATAGAAACCTAGAAATCGATTGGAAATGGAAAAAACCTACCGGAATAATCAAACACTAATCAAGTAATTAGAGTGAAACTACTCTGCTAAAGGTCAATTACATATTTATTACCATGAAACTTTTTACAAATTATTTTGATAATTATTTTTAAACTTGGTTAATATTATTTTAATTTTCCAAAAAATCTACAGTAATATCGTTTACTTATTGTTAACCCTACAGTAACAATGGTTATTAGTACTAGTTTAATCTTAATTTTTACTCGTTGCTTTTATATAGTAATTATTTTTTTGATTGAGGGTCAATAGAGTAACTGTGATATAGCACTATTACACAAGGCACTGACAAACATCATTTACATAACGAGCTCGTGAAGTATCCATAACAAGTTAAAGCATTTTATTGCATGAATATTTAAATAGTACTTATTTAAAATATCTATACTTATAGTAAGATGGTATAGTGTACCATCTTTCTTTTAATTACTTGTTGTCATATTAGTTTTTTTTTTCTTTAACACATTATTCATCACTCACGGCTCACCTATCACAAAAAAGAAAACCTCTTAAACTTTCATGTGAGTGTTTTCCTTAAGCCATTGATCGGGCATTGCGTCAACTCCTACTCAATCTCACAAGAGAGATGATATTTTTTTTTTTAAAAGGCAAACAACCATTTTAAATATAATAAATGACCCCATGAGGGATGAGGTATACAAATAATGAAATGTTAAAACTAAATAAATGCCATAAATTGTAGGCATTTACTTACTTAACAAGAGAGATGATATATCTTCATACTTTATTCTCCTATTTATCCTCCTACTCATATAATCAATACAAGTGTCAAAATCAATAGATGAGATGAAGAAAGAGAATTAGTGAACTTACTATGAAGGATTGTTGTTACTTTGATTTCCATCTTTCATCAAAGTGAGGTAGCTTGGAATTTGCAATGGATCACTATTTGATCACTTAAATGATCATGTATCTGTTTGAGATTGTTTAACTCACTCAATATATCTTACATTATATAAGACTCTTTAAATTTTAAATTTTAACTTTATATGAAAATAGTACACTAAGGTAAAATAAATTTTAGGATTATGAAATTTTAAATTACATCAATTAGTTAAAAACAATTTCGACACAAACATAACTTAACCATATACGATTTTCCTTTTAAGTCATTAGGGACTAAAACTGTTCTTTTAGTAGTCTAATATAGTCCCAAACACGACTTAAGCCACGCCATGAGGTTTTGAGTGGCTCGCTGGCCGCTTGATCAGTTGATCGAAATTCCGAAAGTTCATGGGGGTTTCCACTATACTGCTACCACCCTCTGAGATGGAACCATGGCGAGACCTGAAAGGCACAATCGTCCTGGTCACCGGCGCGTCTTCCGGAATCGGCCGGGAATTCTGTATTGATTTGGCGAAATCCGGTTGCAGGATCATCGCCGCTGCTCGTCGAATCGACCGCCTGAACTCCTTGTGCGACGAAATCAACAGTTCCCACTTTCATCAGAAGCATGTTCAAGCCCGAAAAGACGACGTCGTAGCGGTGGCAGTGGCGCTTGATGTCAGCGCCGATGCTCCTATCATCGAAGCATCTGTGCTAAAAGCTTGGAACGCATTTGGCCGTATTGACGCTTTGATCAACAACGCCGGCATCAGAGGTAACGATTAACGCTTGAATTCGTCTAATTTTGATTATAATTTTAGTGCTGCAATTTATCTGGGAAAACCATATCTGATTTAAATTTAAGTTAATGTTAAGTTGTTGGTAAGTTTAGGGTTTCTTTAGCATACCTTTTTAATGTAAAATCAACGTGATCTCTAAGAGAATCAAATCAGTATTAAGTTAAGATAATCTTTCCCACAAAAATAGAGACCTTTTACACGCTTATAGATATTTATTGAAAGCTTATAGATTAAATTTGAGTATCAAATTAGACAAATTGTGTAAATTGGTATTAGCTATCAGGTATTGATTACATATCCATTAATAAGCTATCAAAATATATCAATTTCGAGGTTTTATCGAGGTTTAAATGTTGATCTAACAAATCACAATGTGTGCATTTCTGTTGTAAAACAAACAACTGTGATTCTTTTTACATAGTGTTTAGTACATATTATCAGTAAATTTGATGTGATTAAAGCTATCTTTTATGTTGCACCATGCATTTAGGTCCTGTAAAAAGTCCATTGAATTTACAAGAAGAAGATTGGGACAATACCTTTACGACGAATGTAAGAGGATCATGGTTGGTATCAAAGTATGTTGGTCTACACATGCTTACTCTTAATCAAGGTGGATCAATAATTAACATTTCTTCTACTGCTGGTCTTAATCGAGGTCATCTACCTGGAGCTCTTGCATATGCTTCTTCAAAATCAGCACTTAATACTATGACAAAGGTAATGGTTCGATTTGGGTTGTATATTATTGATGATGAGTCAAATAGGAAATTATTGTTCATGTAGGACGGTTTTTATGGACAAACGAGTCAAGTCATCTGAAGTGTTTTGAAATTACAACCTTCAAAATCATGTTATATTAAAGGGACTGAAAGTGTTACTAAACTTGAATATAGGGAAGGACATTGTAATACTCGAAGTTTAGGGAGATAATCCATCATTGTGACCAAAAACACTAATTATTCATCGACGAAAAAGGGATAGATAAATAATACTGTTGACAGGCTAACCCAACTAGTTTTGTTTATTCTTGACCCTAATCACATACTTTTCATTCGATACTTGATAAATCTAGATCAAAGGCTTACAGTAGTCTAAATATCAAATCATTAAGATTGTTGATTTCTTGTGATTATCAACTTGATTGATGTTTCAAGATTTTGACTTTTGGATTCGACTACTTGATACAATACTTGAAGGTAATGGCAATGGAACTTGGAAGTCACAAAATACGGGTGAATTGCATATGCCCCGGGATTTTCAAATCTGAGATTACAGAGGAACTTCTGCAGAAGAAATGGTTCAAAAATGTGGTTTCAAAAACGATGCCTTTGAGAGAGTTGGGTGTTACTGACCCGGCATTGACCTCATTGGTCAAGTACTTGATTCATGGCTCGTCGGATTATGTTACAGGTAACATATTTATTGTAGATTCAGGGTACACCTTACCGGGTGTACCCATTTTTTCATCACTTTGAACTAACTAGTGGTGAAAGTAAGTATGTTGTCTTGTTAAGTGATGATGTATGTTTTTGGGGTAAATAACTTTCATTCATTTATTTGTCGTTAGTAGTCTTTGTAGTGAAGTGTATTTGTTGGTGAATATGAAAACTGGTGGTTGATGGTGGTTGATGGTGGGGCAGTGGTGGTTAGCTGGATGTGATGGTGGCCACAATGGTGAGAAGTACCCATTTCCCCATCAAATGAAATTCATTTGATGATTGATCTCATTAAAGAGAATATATCCAAGAAACAAAGGAAATGGGCCAATGCCCAATTTTAGTCGTGTTTTCTTACACAATAGAAATCACACACTCTCTAAACCGACTTTGGAAATTATTTTAGACACGGGATACTGATATTACAGTTTCTTTAATTATTGTATTTAGTGTAAAATATATAGATGAAATTTATGTAAGTTTGCAAAATACCACATCATTTTTTTAAATAGATTATTGTTTTAGTGAGCTTATTTAAAGGATAAAGTAAAGAATTGAACAAAGAAGAAGAATTTTCTAATTTTGAAGGATTTTGGATGTCGTCTTTTGAGCCGAAGGTCTTCTGGAAAACCTTTTGTGTATCTGAGGTTAGAGATATAGTTTTTCACATCTTTCTTTTTACATATCTCGCGAGATTGAGTAATGTTGTATATGCAAATTTATCTCTAGACAACAGAAGATAATGACTTTTTCATATAGTTAGTTAGACACTATCATTTTTCACTATAATCGGAAGTTTTCTTTAAAACACAATCTCAAACACCTTCTAGGTAGAAAAGTTATTGACTTTGATGCATGTTTTTGTATGATTCTTAACCTATCGTATCATAATATCATTGATGGTTTGGGATTTCTTTACCTTTAGAACTATGTTCTTATAATGGAATATAAACTTATTTGTAAAATGATAATTGTCATATAATATGAGAGATCTATTTCTATTACATTACATTTTTTAATCATAAAAGTGCTAATTACTTTCGCAAAATATAATCCACAATACTAGACATATTTCCTAAACCTAGTAAGCAGAAATTGGAGGAAAAAAATTCAATCAAACAGCTCATCAAAATTCCAATAATATATACATTGGGTGTTGTTAAATTACCTTAAACTTTATCATTTTACTCATAAATTGTAATTTTTAAGACATATAATATTGCATTTATATTCACACTACCATTAGGATGCAATTATCTTTTTTCTATATAAATTTTGTGATTAGATATTTAGACGTAGAAAAGTGTTAGGTATGAGGGGCCTAACATGACGCCCAAAGAAGCGATGGGCATTAGAAGCATGATATTCTTTGACCCTCCTTTTACATCATGTTAAATCATTCAGTTATAATTTTCAGTGTAGGTCATACACTCATAAATATCATATTAAAGGATGTTGTTTAGATGATGAGAGGAGAACAAACGGAATCAACCATCCGTACATCCATCCATTCATAAGCATATTCATCATATTCTTTAGAAACTTTTTATGTATAGTACCTCACAAAGGCAACTTTCTTCCAACACTCAACATTATGTCTCCAGCATTACACTAGGCTCTCCTAGACCCCACGTAATATATATCCTAACAAAATATCTAGCGGTCTAGAAGCTACATAATTGCACCTCAATCTTATATCTTATGATGTGTGTAAGATGATTAATCTGTGATATGATGAGCATGCGATAGAGGAGTGGGTACAATATAAATACACATTACTCTTTTACACGCTCCTACTGATCTAGATGGAGTGTTGAAGTGAGCTGAAATTTTGAATATTACTGAAACAAGGGAATCTTCTTATCCTTAAAACTATCTTACGAGCACAATACTTCTCGGGTTTAATCAAGAACTCCCAACCAAGTGAATGAATTTTGAATCTATCTACAATCCATAATAGAGAAGAATTACATGATATATTATGTGGAATTTTATAAATAATTGCTATGAGGCATTAGGTTCACTATTGTTAAGACATTATAGTTCTTTTTATGTGGTTAAGGAAGATGGACTATGGAGATACAGATTACGGGTTAAAATTTGAGCTTATCTATGTCATATTGTCTTTGAATAAAGTCGAACATTGTTTGTTAACAATATTGAGGACGCTGTTATACGGCATGTTAGTGTTAACAGTCTCAACGTTTCAACATTATTAATGGAGATAACAAAATTATATAGACTACACGAAGCAATACAAAAATATATAATAATTATGTTTTCTTATGCAAATGTGCATTTTTTTTGTCGTTCAAAATTTTGAATTTTTTATTACACTATGGACAAAAACAAAGCCCGCTTAAGATAAACTTCTCATAAAACATAACATGCATAATTCATATACAAAATGATCCTCACATTAGCAATTAGTAAAATTGATACATTGAAATAATATTTGTATAATTGTTTCTATTAAACAACCTTTAATTCATATAGAAGATGTTACTCGTTCTTTTAGTACTTAAAGTCTAAATTCTAAAACACTACTTAGAGTACTAGGAGATGTAAGATACTATAATTTTCATCACTGTCATCTCAATTTTTTTTTTAATTTCACCACTCAATATACATTCAACTATATAGTGATCACGTTCATCACATCAAATTAGAACCCACCAAATAGCCACTAACTAGCTAAAAATTAAAAAAAAAAAAGAGAGAATATGTGAGGCTACCCTACCAAATTGAAGACCACACCACTTCTTTTATGCTATAAACTCCACACAAGTAATATTTTTACATAAGGGCCGAGTGAAAGAAAGATTGACTACTGTCTGATGGTGGTCACCACATGACCTACCATATTGCCTTTATGTTCTCTTTTACGATATGTTCCCGAGTTACCTTAAGGAAAAAAAAGAATAGAAAAGAAAATTAACAGGAGAAAAGAAGATAAAAAAATGATAGTGATTTTAATTTTTTGTGTTTTCAAGTCGGAAAGAAAGGATAATAAGTTAAATAGAAAAGGAGTAAGTTGGAGAGAAAGTAAAGAAAATATGTCATTTTATAATAATACCTTTATTTTTTAAAAATTATTTATTATAATTAACGATAATTTTATCACTTATAAAAATAAAAATAAATCCTTTTTCTTTCGTTTCAGTTTAATTATTTAAACTTTTCTTCAAATCATTTCCTATTCTCTCCTTAAAATGGATCTAAAGCTGTTCTTTTAATAGTCTGAAGTCTCAAACACTAGTTAATCCGCGCCATGAGGTTTTGAGTGGCTAGCTGGTCGCTTGATCAGTTTATCCAAAGTCCGAAAGTTAACGGTTCCCCTATACTGCTACCACCCTCTGAGATGGAACCATGGCGAGATCTGAGAGGCACAATCGTCCTAGTCACCGGCGCATCTTCCGGAATCGGCCGGGAATTCTGTATTGCTTTGGCGAAATCCGGTTGCAGGATCATCGCCGCTGCTCGTCGAATCGACCGCCTCAACTCCTTGTGCGACGAAATCAACAGTTCCTACTGCCATCCGAAGCATATTCAAGCCAGAAAAGACGACGTCGTAGCGGTGGCAGTGGAGCTTGATGTCAGCGCCAATGCCCCTATCATCGAAGCATCTGTGCTAAAAGCTTGGAACGCTTTTGGCCGTATTGATGCTTTGATCAACAATGCCGGCATCACAGGTAACGATTAACGCTTGAGTTCATCTAATTTTGATTATAATTTCAGTGATGCAAATTATTTGGGAAAACCATGCGTCATTTAAATTTAAATGGATGCTAAGTTGTTGATAATTTTTGGGTTTCTTTAGCATACAAATTATGTTAATTCGTATTAGCTATCAGGTATTGATTACTTATCCATCAATAAGCAATTAAGCATTCAAAATATATCAATTTCGAGGTTTTATTGAGGTTTAAATGGAGGGCCATTTGATCTTACAAATCACAATGTGTGCATTTCTGTTGTAAAACAAACAACTGTGATTCTTTTTACATAGTGTTTAGAACATATTATCAGCAAATTTGATGCGATTAAAGCTATCTTTTATGTTGCACCGTGTATTTAGGTACTGTAAAAAGTCCATTGACATTACAACAAGAAGATTGGGACAATACCTTTAAGACGAATGTAAGAGGATCATGGTTGGTATCAAAGTATGTTGGTCTACACATGCTTGCTCTTAATCAAGGTGGATCTATAATTAACATTTCTTCTACTGCTGGTCTTAACCAAGGTCATCTACCTGGAGGTCTTGCCTATGCTTCTTCCAAAGCAGCACTTAATACTATGACAAAGGTAATGGTTCAATTTGGATTGTATTTTATTGACAACAGATCAAATAGGAAAATATTATTCATGTAGGGCGGTTGTTATGAACCCACAAGTCGAGTCGCATGAAGTGTTTTCAAATGCTTACAACCTTCTAAATCATGTTATATCAAAGGGACTGTAAGTGTTACCAAACTTGAATATAAGGAAGAACATTGATTACTCGAAGTTTAGGGTGATAATCCATCATTGTGACCAAACACATTAATTTCGTTGGTGAAAAAGGAATAGACAAATAAAAATGTCTACAGGTTAACCCAACTGGTTTTGTATATTCTTTACCCTAATCACATACTTTTCATTCTATACTTGATAAATCTAGATCGAAGGCTTACAGTAGTCAAAATATCAAATCATTTAGATTGTTGATATGTTGTGATTATCAACTTGATTGATGTTTCAAGATTGTGACTTTTGGATTCAACTGCTTGATATAATACTTGCAGGTAATGGCAATGGAACTTGGAAGTCACAAAATACGGGTAAATTGCATATGTCCCGGGATTTTCAAATCTGAGATTACAGAGGGACTTCTGCAGAAGAAATGGTTCAAAAATGTGGTTTCAAAAACGACGCCGTTGAGAGAGTTGGGTGTTACTAACCCAGCATTGACCTCATTGGTCAAATACTTGATTCATGGCTCGTCGGACTATGTTACAGGTAACATATTTATTGTAGATTCAGGGCACATCTTACCGGGTGTACCCATTTTTTCATCACTTTGAACTAACTAGTGATTAAAGTAAGTATGCTATGTCTTGTTAAGTGATGATGTATATTGTTGGGAAAAAGCCTTCATTCGTTTGTTTGTAGTTAGTAGTGTTAATATGTATTTGATTTAGTTAGAAAGTTGTTATTTTTCTGTTTTTCTTTTTCTTGTGTGTGTGCGTGTGTGTGTGTGTGTATATATATATATATATATATATATATATATATATATATATATTCATTTTTTTTAAAGGAGTTTTCCCGGTTAGAGCTCCTCCCGGGGCGCCGAGCCTTTTTTGACTTAGATGTACGCGGTCTAACCGATTTTACCCGTGGCCGTTTCCGAAGCAACCCCGTGGCCATCCCTAATTGAAACCTAGTGGGACTTGAACCCTTGACCTCCCCTATGGGAAGCAAGTGTCTTACCCACTAGGGCATTAGGAGATGGTTATATATATATATATATATATATATATATATATATATATATATATATATAGAGGGTAAGGTTAAACATAGAACCTAAAGAACCTTATCTAGTGATGACACGTGGCACATAGTTTAAGGGTAAAAAAGGAAAAAAAAAACGTCGCTCAGCTTCCCGCATCCTCCCATCTTCCCCAAAATTAAAATAAAAAAACCTCCACTTACTTTAAATGATTATTACTCGTTCGTTTTTTAGAATTTTAACAAAAAGTTATATCATTAGTTTCAGTTTTTCGTCCTATTTCAAACAAGATCAGACTTGATATATTTATGAAACTTTTTTTTTTGAAATGCAAAGTTTGCATTTTGAGTTGGGTTCATTCAAACTCAAAATGCAAAATCCGTAGTTTGCATTTTGAGCTGGGTTCATTCAAGCCCAAGCCTAAATGCAAAATGCAAAATCCGTAATTTGCATTTTGAGCTGGGTAATTCAAACCATGCAGAATGAAGAATGCAGAATGCAAAAAACATGCAGAATGAAAGAATGCAAAATGCAAAACACATGCAAAATGCAGAAATTCAAAAAATATGAAAAATGCAAAATGCAAAAAACATGCAAAATGAAGAATGCAGAAAGCAAAAAACATGTAGAATGCAAAAAAATGCAGAATGCAGAATGCAGAACGTAAATCCGTATAAACATGCAAAATGCAAAAAACGAAAAACGCAAAATTTATGATCTGAGACGAACCATTTGCGACGACTGCAAGGTCGTTAGCGACGACTTTGCTTATTTGCGACGACTGCAAGGTCATTAGCGACGACTTTGCTTATTTGCGACGAGAGATTTAACTTCATCGTCGCTAATTTCCGATCTGAGACGAACCTTTTGCGACGACATTCAGCTCATTAGCGACGAGCTGCCAAAATGCAAAAAAAAGGTGTTTTTCCTGTACAGCTGCCAAAATGCAAAAAAAAAATTCATTTTCAAAAGTTTTTTAGAAAAGTATAGGAAGAGTGATCTTGTTTGAAAGATGATTAAAAACTAAAAGAATAGTATACTTTTTTTGATTAAATTCACAAAACTTAAAAGGTTATGGCAATTTAAAGTTTTTGAGGGTTTTTTTTTTTAAATAATCGTGGGTGATGGGGGAGGATAATTACATTTTTGCCCTATTCTTCTTAAATTAATACATAATAATTACAGTTTTGCCATCGATGAATCTCATCCATTGATATTGATGATCCAAAGGTCCAGATTGGTTCTTTAGGTTTTTTGTTTAACACATAGTTCTTTATTGATCCAATTTATATATATATATATATATATATATAGGGGAAGGTTCAAATGAGAATGAGAAATTAATTGAGAATGGGAGACTAAATCTTAGCCGTTCATTTTGTAAGTGGAATTCATTGATGGAGAGCGTGGAGAAATCGAGTGTGGCAGGGTGCAGGTGAGGAATTCATGTGTAGGCAATGACATTGATTGAGGGGAATTGGATGGCTGGGATTGAGTCTCTCATTCTCAATTTATTTAAGGTTCTCATTTGAACCTCCCACTATATATATATATATATATATATATATATATATATATATATATATATATATATATATATATATATATATATATATATATATATATATATATATATATATATATATATATATATATGTACGGTGTTCATTTAGTTGAATACACAGATAAGTCAAAGTCCCTATTCTCTTTTTGTGCTCTCTTTATTCTAACATGGTATGAGTCTTCCGATCCTATTTTCGCATCAAAATTTCTTCAATTTCATTCTAATTTCTTTAATCTGATTCAATCTCATCTTTATCATCAAGAATATCATATTACGTTTCAATTTTTCTTTAATCATGCCTGATTCTGATTCTTCGTCAACTCAATCCACTGTGGTTGATTCCTCCCGTTCTTTCTATCTTGGATCATCTGATAATCCAAGCACTGTTCTCATTTCAATCGTGTTTACTGGAGTATGATTTTCTGCATGGTAACGATCAATGATAATTGCTCTTTCCGCGAAAAATAAACTAGCGTTCGTTGATGGTTCGATTTCTCAACCACCGGTTGATTCTCCTACATATTAAGGCTGGTATAGAGTCAATTCTATGGTGATTAGTTGGTTACTAAATTCTCTTCACCGTAATATTGTTGATAGTGTTCTTTATCTTCAAACGGCTCATGAAATTTGGGGAGAACTCAACAATCGTTATGAACAATCTGATGGTGCTCTTATCTATTAGATTCAACAACAATTGTACTCACTATCTCAAGATACGATGATTTTTTCACATATTTTTCTAAGCTGATGAAAATTTGGGATGAGCTTCGAATTGTGCAAAGTATTCCTAGTTGTACATGTGGTGCTACTGCAGGTATTCATAATTGATGATCAACGATTGATTCAACTTCTTATGGGGCCTAATATCACATACAAGGTTCTACGTTGTCGGATCTTAATGATGAAACCACTTCCTAGTGTTTTCACGGCTTGCTCGATGATTATATAAGAGGAGCGTCAAAGATAAATCAAGCTTCCACGGTCTGTTCGTCCTGACTCTATTGCTAT
This sequence comes from Pulicaria dysenterica, assembly GCA_947179395.2. NCBI lineage: Eukaryota > Viridiplantae > Streptophyta > Magnoliopsida > Asterales > Asteraceae > Pulicaria > Pulicaria dysenterica. The sequence goes on from OX359288.1 coordinate 86,433,162, forward strand.
GCATGTTTCAAATGATTTGAAGAAATCATATATTTGTAACCACTGCAAGAAGCCAGGACACACAAAATCCCAATGTTATCGATTGATTGGTTTTCCACCAAACTTCAAGTTCACAAAAACAAATAAGGAGGATCCTAAATCCACAATTCAGTTTGATTCTACTGATCCTTCACCAAACATTTCACAAAAATAATATCAGCATCTTCTTCAACTCTTGGATCAGTCAATTATTGATTCTTCTTCCTTCAGTCAAGCTCATTCGGTAGTTCATGATGGTGCTATGCATCCCGATGGTATTTCTCTTTCTTATTCTTATGTCATTGCTAATGTGGTTCAATCTTTTAGTTCTCTTAAACCACATATATCTTTATCATTGAAACTGGAGCAACTGATCACATATGCTCTAATCAACATTTGTTCTTATTCATGACAAAATTCTCATAGCCTCATTCAATTGGGTTGCCTAATGGATATAATCTTCTCGGTAATCACTATGGTGATGTTCAAATTCATGACTCAATTATTTTACACAATGTTCTATGTATTCCTTCTTTCAATTATAACCTTGTTTCCGTTACTAAACTTTTTTTTTCAATTAAACACCTTTGTTCTGTTTGCTGGTCCAAGACCCATCTTTGAAGAGTATTTAGCTCTTGGGGTTCTTGGAAAAAGAATGAATAATCTTAGTGTTTTTTATTGTAATGATCTCAAACGTACTATCGTATACTTCGACTGTGTTTCCTTAATTTCAGTGTTCTAAGTCTCATGTTTTCGGTTCGCAAAGTAAATGTTTTGCTATGGCATATACGCTTTGGTCACATTCCTTTAGACAAACTTGAGGAATTTTTACCTATTTCTTCAACTTGTAATCATTCTACTATTAATTCTTGTCTTGTTTGTGCACAAGCTAAACAAACGCATTTACCGTTTCCACATAGTCTTTCTCAAACACATGTTCCATTTGATCTTATACAATATACATGTTGATGTGTGGGGACCATATAAACATCCTACTCATGATTGTTATAAATATTTTATAACTATTGTTGATGACTTGACACGTAAAATTTCAAGTCACAATTAAATGTATACGTACCGATAATGCCAAAGAACTCGGTTCAAGTTTTGATGGGGAAGGTTTTTTAAGGCTAATGGTGTTGTTCATCATAAGTCTACCCCTCATACCCTTCAACAAAATGGTCTTATTGAACGAATTCATGGAAATATTTTAGAAGTAGCTAGAGCGTTATATTTTCAATCTGGAATAGGTGTTCGTTATTGGGGTGAATGTGTCAAGACTGCTGTCTATTTAATCAATCAAACACCTTCTCGAGTTCTTGCAAATCGATCTCCGTTTGAAGTTCTTTTCAACAAAAAGCCAGATTTGAATGTTTTAAGAGCCTTTGGCTGTCTTTGTTTCATCTCTTCTAGTACCGTTGGTCTTAATAAATTCATGCCTCATGCCCATCCATGTATTTTTATTGGTTATCCTTTTTGGTTAAAAAGCTTATAAAGTTTTAGATTTGATAACCAATAAATTGCAAATTTAACGAGAGATTAAGTTCTTTGAAGATATTTTTCCTTTACATGCTATTAAACATACATCTTCATCACCTACATCTGTTCCTTCATATATTCCTATTGTTTCGGCTGATATTGATTCTCTTGATCATTCTCTTCTACTTCAGTCCCTAAACAACAAGAATTGTCATCACAAATTGAGAATTTGGGTTGGTCTAATAGAATTAGACAACCATCCACTCGATTACAAGATTATGTGTGTCATAATGTCACTTCTCATGATGATTCCTTATGTCATCACACTATCACCAACCTATGTATCGGTGATAACATCCACTCTTTTTCTGTTGGTTTAAATGAATCTGCTTCCGCTAGAGAATCTTATTTTGAACCGAGTAGGAGGTTGCTATGGCCAGTGAACTTAATGCTTTAAAAGCAAATGATACTTGGGATGTTGTTAAACTTCCAAAAGGGAAAAAGCCAATTGCATGTCGATGGGTGATTAAAGTTAAATATCGTGCATATGATTCTATTGAAAGATATAAGGCTCGTCTTGTAGCCAAGGGTTTTACTCAAAAAGGAGTGAATTATCATGAGACAAGTCTCTTGTTGTTAAGTTTACTACTGTTAGAAGCATTGTTGCTCTTGCAGTTAAACACACGTGGGATATACATCAATTTGATGTAAATAATGCGTTCCTACATGGAGATTTACATGAAGGGGTTTACATGCAACTTCCATCGGGCTATGAAACTTCTTCCCCATCTTATGTTTGTCGTTTAAATAAATCTCTTTATGGCTTGAAACAAGCATCTAGGTAGTGGTATGCAAAACTATCTGCTGCTTTACGCCTTCAAGGTTACCCCCATTCTCCAAATGATTATTCCCTTTTTCTCAAAAAGACTACAAATTCTATTGTCATTGTTGCCGTGTATGTTGATGATGTGTTTGAAACTCGAGATAACATTGATGCAATCATCAATCTTAAAGCTTTTCTCAATGATCAGTTTCGTATTTAAAGATTTGGGTTTGATTAATTTCTTTTTGGGAATTGAGTTTACCAAGGTTGAAGGAGGAATGGTGTTTCATCAAAGCAAGTTTATTAAGGACTTATTACAAGTTTTATGATATGACTAATTTTCTATGTGTGACTTCTCCTCTTCCATCTTCATTTAAACTTTTTTCAGATGATCCTTCTTTCTATATACAACTTATTGGCAAGCTTAAATTTCTTCCACACACAAGACCTAATCTTTATAGTTCAGTATCTAAGTTAATTCAACAAGTCACCTTAAACACATTATAAGGATGCTCTACACGTTCTTCAGAATGTCAAAGGAACAACATTACATGCAATCGATTTCGATAACAATCCTCAATTTAAAATTGAAGTCTTTTGCGATTCCGACTACGCAGTCTGCTCAATTACAAGAAGATCAGTGAGTGGTTATTATATTGTATTTGGTGGCACGCACATATCTTGGAAATCCAAAAATCAAGTCACTGTTTCGTTATCATCTGCTGAAGCAAAGTATCGTTCTATTCGAAGAGTGTGCTGAACTTGCTTGGCAAGTCGATTATTTGAAGAATTGAATGTTCCTAATGTTACCCCTATCCCCTTGAAATGTGACAATATGACTCGATTTACATTGCTTCCAATCCTATTTTTCATGAGAGGACAAAGTACATTGATTTGGATCGCCATTTTGTTTAGTAACAACTGCAAGCTACTCTCATAGATTTGTCTCATGTTTCAACCATGGATCAGGGTGCTGACATTTGTACCAAACAATTATATGGTTCTCAACATTCTGATGTAGTTTCAAAGCTTGGTTAGCATTCATGCCCACAAGCTTGAGAGGGGGGAGGGGGTTGTTTCTTATTTCTGAAATGATAATTTTCATATAATATGTTAGATCTATTTCTATTACACTACATTTTTTAATCATAAACTAGACATTTTTCCAAATCCTAGTAAGCAGAAAGTGGAAGGAAAGTATTCACTTAAACAACTCATCAAGATTCAATATATATACATTGGATGTTGTTAAATTACCTTACACTTTATCATTTTTCTCAGTAAGTGTAATTTTTTAGACATATAATACTGCATTTATATTCACACATACCTTTAGGATGCAATATATTTTTTCTTTATAATTTTGTGATTAAATATATAGATGTAGAAAAGTGTTAGGTATGAGGGGCCTAACATGAGGCCCATAGAAGCGATGGGCCAATCCATTAGAAGCATGATATCCGTACATCCATCCATTCATAAGCATAATCATCATATTCTTTAGAAACTTTTTATGTGTAGTACCTCACATAGGCAACTTTCTTCCAATACTCAACATTATGTATTTATGTCTACCACATTACACTAGGCTCCCCTACACCCCACATAATATATCCTAATAATATTTTGAACCTAACAATATTATATCGGTCTAGAACTACCAACAAGGTGGCCTAACAGTTAGGATACATGTACTTCTAGAGGTCATGGGTTCTACTCTAGGTAAACACTTTTGAGGTGATGTATTCTCCTAGCGTAAATGCTTGGTGGGTCCGGTAAGGGAGACTTTGTAGAAAATAGTCTCTGGTTTATTCTCAACCTCTTACTCGAGCAATCAAGACAGGTTATCATTTTATGCGGGCTGGTCCTTGGAGAAGGGTCGGTTCGGATCAAAGGATGTCGGACGCTGGTTGGCGCGGCATAAACAACCTTTGTGGATGGAATATTTTAACAGTCTAGAATCTAGATAATTACACCAACCTTATATCTTCTAATGTGTGTGAGAGAGTTGATCTTTGATATGATATGTATATGTGATAGAGGGACGGATACAATAAAAACACCTTATTTTACGCGCTCCTACTAATCTAGATAAAGTGTTGAAATGGTCTGAAATTTGGAATACTATTGATGAGAGAAGAAATTTTTATGGCTTCCATTTATGTTCTCTTATGGGTTATATATGTGGAAGATTTGGTTGGACAAGATATGCAAGTATTCCATTTAGTTTTGCCCGGGATAATTCAAGCTATGTTATATTTTTGGATAAAAAACAGAGGCGTGAATAAACCTTTTGTTAATTGGATCAAGTGTTGTAGTGATCCTATTTCCATCTTATAAGAAGAAATTCATCAGGTGTAATGGTATAGTTACTTGCTAGACTTTTTATTGATTAAATCATATTTTTGCCGTTCAAAAGAACAAAGCCTACTTAAGATAAACTTCCCATAAAACATAATATGCATAATTCATATAGAAAATGGTCCTCACATTCGCATTAATTCTCTTTGTTAGCATGTAGTAAAATTGGTACAATATAATGATATATGTATAATTGTTTCTATTAAACACCCTTTAGTTGTGTACCTATTATCCCCAATCATATCAAGTTATCTTTAAGTAACGGTCAAAAAATTTTAACAACGGAACATACTATTTAATCATACTTTAAATCTACCTATTATCCCCTATCATAAGCGAGATGATTTGGAGGTTTTGAATGAAACATACGGAGATATATAAGATATGTATAAAGGTATCAATAAGACACATAGTACTTTCCAGTAATACCAACATATCAAATATCTTTTCTTCACGAGATATCAAATCAAAAACAATTTTAAAAAAACAGTACGTATTATAATGATATTTTTTTTTGAAAGGCAATGTATTTGTTAGATATAATTAAAAAAACTAGCTAGATGTTAGTTAATACAACAACGATACAAACATTAAAATTTAAACCCGATCACCTATCCCGCTAAACAGCTAATAACCAACATTGACAAACCAATCTGGTCAACCTAACTAAAAGTCGTAAAGCACAAAGGGCAGCCACCCGGTGGGGTCGAATATCTAAACACCGACCCGAACTAACAAACTCACAAAGGTTGCGACATCCAACCAGGTGGTGGCAATACGATATTTCAGAATAGATTAAATGGACCGACCAAAATTGTTGGGACTAACCACGAACCACACGAACTAACCACGATTTTAAAACTAACCGCGACACTATCTGAAAACAGTTGGAACTAACCACACACGAACTAACCACGATCTAAACACGGACTAATCACGACCCACTCGAACCCACGAACCACACGAACTAACCACTATCTGAGGCAGCAACCAGATCTGAAACACGAAACCTCGAACCAACCACGATCACGACCCACACGAACCAACTGAAACTCGTTGTGAAACTTGTAACAAACTTGAGCAGCAACGAACTTGACGGAACCTGAAACTCGATCTGAAAACAAATGATCTGAACCTCGAACAACAACGAACTTGACGGAACCATGATACCCGATCTGAAAACAAACACGGAACTTGAACCTCGAATGAACTTGAAAACCGCAACTGAAGTCGATGTGAAAACAAACACGGATATGAAAACAGCAACTGAAACAAACACGGATCTGAAAACAGCAAACACGGATCTGAAACCTCGATCTGAACTTGAACAAAAGAACTTGACGGTACTTGATAACACGGATCTGAAAACAGCAACTGTAACAAACACGGATCTGAAAACCGCAACACAGATCATTATTATTATTATTATAATGATATTTTGATTGATTATTATACCTTTACTAAAAAAATTAAACACTATTCATTTATATAACATCTAAATGACACTTTAAAAGTCAAGGTCTTTTAGGAGCCATTTTATCTTTGAAAAGCAAATATTCATATAAATAAGTCTCAAACATTGAGACATATTATACAAAGACGATATATAAATAAGAGCATTAACACAACTAGACATCTCAGCCCTTGTGAATTAAAACCTAATGCAACATCTAAACTTTTTAAGAAACACTACATTGACTTATAACATAGATACTTATTTGAGGTTGTCAATTCAGATCTCCTTGATCAAGACTACCATTCTTGTATGCCGAAACCTTGAACTTGCATCAAGAACCCTAATCACTTTCCAGAACTAGCACCTCAAAATATGGACAAGAGAAACTTAAATATTTCCAAAATGCAATCAATAGGATGAAAACTCTGGAGCTCAAAAACTGAACACAACAGTTGTTACTATAACAAGGAGAGAAAGGGGTCCTTAACCCAACCATCCCAATTACCGAAATTTTTTTCTATTTGTAAACCACAAAGCAGTCAATCTTTGTACACCAGTAAAAAGGTCTTCACCCATGATTTTCACACGTATTTGCTCATCATTTGCATGAACAATTCTATTTCTCCAACACCATATGGACCATAATATAACTACACACATTGCATTTACCATAATATTCTTAGAACAATCATGATTGTTGAATAATTGCTTATCACGGTATTCCTCAACTGAATGTAACATTTTTCTTGAAATTTGAGCCAACTCCATATCTTCCTCAAAAGGCTATCCAATTTATAACAACTGAACAAACAAAGATTAATAGTTTCAACTGAAGAGCCACAAAATGTACATGCAACATTCTGAACATTTACTCATGTTAAAATTAAGTTGGCTTTAACTGGAAGAGCATATAAAAATAACCTCTATATAAAGATATTAACTTTTATAGGCGGAATGGGATTTCATTTACATCCTGGATTTTGTTGTATCAATAATCCAAACTTCTTTTATAAAAAAACTAACCAATTTATGAACATAGAATGACTCATCAAAGCTACCTGAACCATTTCCAGACATCAACACCTGAGATGGCAAAATTTACTGAACGAAGGAAATCCTCTATCTTAATTACATCATCTTGATTTCTGCCCCTAAGTTCATTTCTCCTATTTCTCCTAGCCCAAGAACCACTCCACATTCCATTTTGAAATATCCATCTTTCTTTGAAAGAATCATTCTTATTTGATTCCTTTGCGTACAACCTAGGAAAAACATCTTTTAGTTTTAAACCATTTCCATTTTCCGATAGCAGGACCATGCAAAACAATGCCGAGGACCCATTAACTAATATCTTTGTAATTAAGTTTGTGAAGTTAAGATTCAAACTATCTACCTTTTTAACATAAAATATGATAGAGATTGTTGTTGTTATTGTTGTGTGTATATTTGGATGATGTGTTAAAAGTAAAAGTTGAGGTTAGAGTGGTTCTTCATCATGCATGAATTGATTTACAATGTATGCTTAGTCCTTGGTGAATGGATCATTGAAGCTGTAGAATCACTGGGACCTGTGTTTGTAAGATTTAAATAGATATTTATATTTTGATCACTGTGACAACATATTAATTCATGTCGGGTCTATAGGAGCGTAGGGAGTTCGGGTATAATAAGGACAGATAAACAAACAAAGGTGTGGCCAGTAATTATGTTGCATCGAGGGAAGAAGGAATATGGATATATTTGGTTTGAAGTTTGAATGTTTGATATCATGTAATTTTAGGTATGGTTTTGGTAATGGTAATTATCTTTTCAAAAAAAAATGTAATTTTAGGTTTTAATTCAGAACCAAATAATAATATTTAATAAATTCCTTGTTTAAACATATTATAAAGTTATACTCGTGAGATATGAGACAATACTTAACAGATTGCACCTAATATACCTTTTAGACAGAATGGTTAATATAAGTGTGTTTGACTGTTATGCGATTATGTGACGGGTGTGAAAAGTTAAGATAATTTAACACAGTCATAGTTATAATAGGATCCTATTATTTGAACCTACTTCCTCTAACATAGTAGACATATCATATTAATCAATTACAGTTTCTAATACAGGTTAAACTCACATATATCATATTAATGAGATCAATTTAAATTATAAAGATAATTCAAATAGAATCACCCTTATGATATTAAGTTTGGTTGAAAACCTTTTATCCGGAAAATAGACCTTTCTCTTTGAAAAGCTCAATAGTTCATAAAGGTATAAATTTAATTATTGTACCTCCCATCATAACTCTTAAGAATAAACTCGTTGATTCATACATATAAACCTTTTTAAATTAGTATAATATTAAAAATTCATACCATTCTTGGGATATGCTTATATTCATCGAGTATTTATAGCTAATTGATCATTAGAATTTAAGTTAAATTCTTACATAATGAGTTGTTCAAGCGTCATTTTAAAAGGGATGTGAAAAACTATTCAAGTTGTATTATAAGTTAGTAAAACATATACTTTCTTAGACGTATCAATTTTATAAGTGAAAGTTTCATCTCTTAAAATAAAAAGATGAACACACATCATAATCTATTCATATATCTACACATTTTATTTTATTAAGTGATTAAAATGAATAACCGCAGATAATCCATCATTGGTAAGAAAAGTAGGAAAATAACTTATTTTCCTATTATTTTTTTATAATTTATCCTTAGACTCATTATAAAATAGACATTAAATACCCTCTTACTTTTTTGTTCTACTTTATCCTTCTACTCATCACAAGATGAAATGTGTACTCCCATGATTCTTTTTTCTCACCTCCTCTCTTGATTTTGATATTTGTCTTGATCAAATAAGTAGAAGAATAAGTATGAACAAAAATTAGGAGAATATATCATTCCTCATTACAGGTAAATTATATTTATTATATTCTCTGTATAAGTATATGTATTGATAAGTATAAGAAGTTAATCAAAATATATTAACTCTTAAGAGAATATTTAAAAATGAGTAGGTATAGAAATTAATTACAGAAAAAATAATGTAGGGGAACAACATAACACAATAGAATCTAAATAGGTTTAATGTATGTCCCCTAGTTATTATCTATCGAATGCTATGTAGGATCATCATCATTTGACGACTGTAAACTGCGTAGAGAAAAGGAAGGCCTATTTTTATTTTCTGATAATTAAAGATTTGAAAGAGATATGTGTGTTGTAAGTACTATTAATGCCATACCATAGTTTTTTATATAATTAAATCTTATTTAACGTATCATTACTATTCTGTAGTATTTAATTAAGTTTAATACTATTATAACACTTTTACAAGCAAAAATAACATATTTTTGTAAGTACTATTAATGCCATACCATAGTTTTTTATATAATTAAATATTATTTAACGTATCATTACTATTCTGTAGTATTTAATTAAGTTTAATACTATTATAACACTTTTACAAACAAAAATAACATATTTAGACTTTTGTTTTAGCACTCGGTTTTAATAGAAATTTAAAAGAACGGAGTTTGTGTAAGATCTTGAACAAAAGAGACGAAGGGTAACTAAATTTCGGTTTTTTGAAAGGAAGAAATAGGTTTGAAAAGTTTAAAACTTTATATCTCAGTTTCTTACTAAGGAACCAAGTGCAATCGAGTGCAAATAGTAATCAATTAAGGGTTTGAGACCTGCCATATGATTGAAACGTGTTTAATCTTTCACTGTTGAGTTATGTACCATATTAGGTTTATCAGACCAAGAGCTCCGACCAACTGAAGAAACAACCTCCAATTGCAGAACCTCAGGTCCATCAGACCAAGAGCTCCGACCAACTGAAGGAACAACTTTCCATTGCTGAACCTCAGGTCCATGAGACCAAGAGCTCCGACCAACTGAAGGAACAACTTTCCATAGTTGAACCTCAGGTCTATCGGACCAACAACTCCGACCAACCACAAGTAACAACCTAAATAAAGCCGGAACGCAGCTGAACCTCATGACCTCCGACCCTCTGAACCTTACAACCTTCAGTTTGGGAAACAAAGACACAAGCAGAAAGGTGTAAGAGGAAAAGTTTATCTACAACTTACCAAATATGTACATAGGACAGTTGTTCCATATGAGACAAATACAAACTTTCAAGATAAGCTTGTCTGAAGGTCAGACCTGCAAACCTTCATGATATGTCACATTCGCCCATATCCCATTTATACAAGACAACTACAAACTTCCAAGATAAGCTTATCTGAATGTCAGACCTGCAAACCTTCATGTTATGTCACATCTACAACAGATGGACGTTGGTCATCTACCCAGAAGGTCTGACTAAAAGCAGTAGCTACGTATGGACTGTTGGATAATAAGAGGCACCCTCAACCTCCAGCACTCTATATAATAACCACCCCAGTTCAGGTAAAGCAAGAGATTTACACAACTCGACCTTCGATATTAAACATTTCTCTTCTCTATATCTACAAACCATATACTTACTCTCACGTCGGAGCTTTGTCACGGGGTTCCACCCCCGTGACGAGGCTAACGGTGGTATGTTTTGCAGATCGTTCCAGGCTTACGGGTTCCAGACGAGCTTCCTCCTTCTTACGTTGAGGCCAAGAACATCCTTGTTTCAACATTGGCGGCATCCGTGGGACCGATTTTTCTTAATGATGGAATCGTCTCCCTCCATACCTCTTCAGTTAATCTGGAAACGTAACCACTTTATCCTTCAGCCTTCTCATTAGTCTTGAATCATGACAAGGAAGAAAGGTTAAGAAAGATTCAAAACAAGGTTGAGTTTATAAAGAAGAAGCTAATATTAAAGGGTTCGTAGAATACTTCATCCTTCTCACATCTCAAGACTCTTTTTACAACCTCTGCTACAACTTAATCCGTAATTTAAAGAAGTTGTAACTACCTTTGGAAGAAGCACTACGATTTTCTCAGAAGCTCGTACTAATATTCGAGGTTCTTTCATACCACGACTGGAGGTTGGTCTAGACAAAAGGAGCAGTTGCTCCAGAATTTGACCTTCAACAGTCCTTCAAAGGACTCTATCGTTACAATAGCCCAACCTTTGAATGGAGGATGGTCTAGACAAAAGGAGCAGTTGCTCCAGAGTTTGACCTTCAGCAGTCCTTCAATGGAATCCGTTGTTACAATCCCTTAACCTTCGGATGGAGGTTGGTCTAAATAAAAGAAGCAGTGCCTAAAAAGATCCACCTTCAGTAGCCTTACCTTCGGACCAGAGGTTCGTACATGCAAAAGGAGCAGCCCTTCAGCTACAGATTGATGTCCTTGTCCGAAGCTCCGAACCAATGATCAACAGAGGTCGATCATGAACTGATTCATTCACCTATATCACAGGTTCTAAGTATCAAACCTATTACATTATATAACTTATGCATGCTATTATACATGATACTTGCAGAACCTTCTTTATGTCATGCATAATACTTGAAATACCTTGTTTATGATAAGCCTCATACCTACATGATATCGTTTATCAATACGCATGATACTTACTTGCTTTAACCCAAAAATTTCCCTCATGATGAAACATATTATGTTAATGAAACTTGTTAATCCTTATATTGGCTATGAATTTAGACCTACAAAAAGGATAAAACTACAACGGTGAAACCCTTGGATGCTTTAGTAAAACAATAATCATGAACATACATGAGGTTACGATGAAGCTCTTATAGCTATTTTATAAAGAATTTAGGCCCATAAAAAAGGTATGCACTCCTTGTACATTAGAACAAACTTGTTGACCAATACATAGCTAAAGATGAGAATAATACATAAACGCATATCGTAATGTTACTTTCATCTTCGTCTAATCTTGCATAAAGCATGTTCTTACCATTGGTAAGTAAATATATATCGTATGATCTTACATTTGTTTGCTCTAGCATCTGCCTTATTTGTTGCTTCAGCATGCTTTGCTTCGTTTAACCTTAGTTACACCAGCAACAAAAAAAAAACGAAAGTGGAAGATAAGACCTTTATTTCTTGCATCTAACTTATAGATCTGGAGGAGCTCAAATATGATGATGTAACTTCTTCCGACTATAATTCCATAACTTCTTGTTAGATCTTAGCTCACACATATATATACACCTTAGTAAAATATAAAGGAGTAAGATTTGTTTATAAAGAAGAATGAACAAATATAGTTGATGCTTCGAAGTGCCAGTAAATCAGGCCTTCCCATCACTCATCATAAGAAGAAGCTGACCTAGCTTGAACAACGTTGCCATTTGCCTCATAATGCGAGTTGATCCCTCAAATAATTTGTCCGGGATATATGAAATAATAAATCTTCTCCTACATCCTTTTTTAAATTGTGACATCATAAAGAAGCACAACACATTTTATCCTGATTCGGTAAATACGACTATGTGTGCATACTATTATATTAAGTAACTTACCTTCTATCGCTACCCTTTATGCTTATACACTAGTATAGATCACTCTTGTTGAACATTGGATAGCTTTTCCTTTGACCATGACTGAAGAAGAGGTCCAATCCAAACCTGAAATCTAATTTGAAGCACATGTTAGGTCTGGACCAGAGGTCCAATCTGGACCAAAGGTGATATCACTTTTATCTAAATAACAATTAAGAGATGTTAGTTACCACCTATGCTTGCTCATAATATTTGATTGCAGAATTATGATGCTCTAGCTAAGGCTAATATTTTTAATGATAAATTTTACTCAACAACATACCCTTCCATTTAAACTTGAAAATCGGTTTATTACCCGACTTCCAAACCAAAACGAGGTGATTTGATCGGAGCTACTTTCTAATAATTTCTCGAGGTCCTTAGTAATCATGTGCTTGACCCAAGGCTATTTATTATTTATTCGCCCTCGCGAACTCCTATAGCTACGTCCGCTGTTAGAACCTTTTATATCGGCACTTGGCATGATGTTTTGTGACAACATCATTTTTTAGCGTTGATTATTTAGGTATAAATTTCCTTTCCTATTATCTACACACAAAAACGTTTACTAAATTTTATTGGAGCTACCGTCCAAGACTTAATCAATAATAACAACTAGTACTTCCAACCATACACAAACACATAATCCTTCAGCACAGCCACCTACAGCCTGCAATCCTCCGACACTGCCACTTCAGCTTAGTGTCCTTCGGTATGCAAACCACCTAACCAAGCTCTACAAAACTTTAACATCCTAACACACATTCATTCTGATGAAGATCCTAAAGCTTCACCACCGCCGAAGCATACATGTTGAATGTTATTATAAGATAACCTAATGAAGGTTTAGTCTGTGGCTTATATCTTCACTCGAAACTTAAACTCAAAGTTATAAACACACACTGAAAGTAACAACCTATGATTTCTAAACAGATATTAACGTGTGGTACGACATTCGAAGTTTTTCAATATCTAGCATTTTTAGCCGCACCTTGTGCCGGTCTTTTAAAGTCATGTACCTGACACATTACCAAACTTTTATCTTTAAAATCTCCACTCCCTAAACTCGAAGCGAAAAGAAGTAGCCTTCAAAGTTCGTTAAATGCTCCAACCCCAACCCTTGAGGCCTTGACCTTCGCTACTTGCATAATTTATGTTTTGTCTATAGATAACTTTTACATTTGTATCTTATGGACTTCATCCTCAAAAAATGTATCTACAACTGCTCTTAAGACACCAAGTGGTTTATAGATAAAACATTTGCTTGTTTATACATACATGCATACCAGAGTCCAAACAAAAACTGTTCGTTCGAAAATGACCATAATATTATACTATTCAAGGAAGTCGTTGCAAAACGCAAACTCTCACTTATGATTAGAGATAACTATCATAGCTCAACTATGTTATATTTATCGGACTGAGATAAGACTTATTTCACAATTGATCATACACGCAAGTTAAGATCAACACTGAATTATCTCCTACTATGGTTTTCGTTTATCACAGTACAATTTCATAACAATTGTCAGATGTTACTTTTAGTACATCAGATTACCGTTTGTTCGGTCATTATAAATCGACCATCATTGCCCGAATGATTTTTCATTACTAATTGAATTTATGTGTTGACTAATATTCTTCGGATATTATCATTTGACACTCACATGTCAACACCTTTTTGGTTATATTTACGAGCAGTGCATATATGTTTCCTAATTTCCATAAGCTTACGAAAATTTAATTAATCATGAGCAACTTAGCAAAACTTATGAAAAGAGAGAAACCCTCGCACGTAGATACATGCATAAAATACACTTATTTAAGTTCAATAGTACTAACAAGTTAGTACAATTGAACTGGGGGACTACAGTAGTGTAGTACTACTATACTTTATCCAAATGAGTCAGACTTTTTTCGCTCTCGTTCAAGAAAGGGTATATCGTTTTCCCTCCATTTTTACTGTTATTATTGTTATTGTATGATTGTATCTAACAAAACAAAGAGACTGTGTGATGATTGTTTATAGGAGTAACTTGCACAGAAATCGTTGCACGATATACACCTCAAGACCAATCTTGTGACTTGATAAATGTCCGAAGGACAAATATAATTTATCTCATGCTCGATTTCTATTTGGCACCGAACTACCTCAACATGCAATACGCAACTTGAATCGGAAGCTAGTCCCAAGAGCATGGAACTAATGATGTTAAAAACATGTTATTAGTAAAAAAAATGCGACCAATGTATGAGCTCAAAGCGAGTCTTGGGAATGAATCAAGGTACGTTCATTGATCATACTATCCAATTTATTCATTATATATATAAAATATTTACTCATACAAAAACATGGCTCGGCCACTGGACCGGCACAAGTTAAAAGCTCTATGAAATGAAACCTAATAAGATATCCTTCTAAATGAAGGTCCGACAACTGTATCGGCACATGCTTAAAATCCCTTATAGAGTAAGACCCCTAACGGCATCCGATAAATGGAAGGTCCGACCACTGGACCAACACATGTTGAAAATAGCCGATGGGCTAAACTGGGATGAAACTACCCCATGATCTGAGCAACGACTTGCATCAATGATAGGTTGAACACACCTCATAATTCACTCCGTAACTCTCGACAACGGTCTTAGTTATGAAAAACGCGTTTACAAGGCAATAGCCAAAAATGTTTATTAAAAGGCAATAGCCAAAAAAGTTTATTACAAGGCAATAGCCAAAAAGATGTTTATTATAAGGCAATAGCAAAAAATGTTCATTACAAGGCAATAGCCAAAAAGATGTTTATTATAAGGCAATAGCAAAAAATGTTCATTACAAGGCAATTGCAAAAAATGTTCATTACAAGGCAATAGCAAAAAAGTTTATTACAAGGCAATAGCGAAAAAATGTTTATTACAAGGCAATAGCCAAGCGATGTTTATTACAAGGCTACAGCCAAAGAACAATGATTATGTACATCAAACTATAAACTGTTATGAATTGCGCAAGGCTAAAGGCCAAAAGATACAAGCATCAGTCAAACGAATACTACTGAATACATGTGCTATAAGAAAATATCCAAAGACATGTTCACCCTCTAGTAAAATCGGGTGATGCGTCTTACCAATTCGATACAAAAAACAGTATGATCCAATACATTACAATCATCAATATATGAATGAAGCATAGATGTTTGTTACAAACATATAGATCTATACAAAACTAAAATACATGTCCACGGTTACATAAAAACAATTGACCGGATATATAATAAACAGACTAACTTTTTGAGTCTAGAATAACTCGCCATATTGAATGTTAAGTCACTCTAGACTGGGGGACTTGTTGAGGTATGTACCATATTAGGTCCATCAGACCAAGAGCTCCGACCAACTGAAGGGACAACCTTCCATTGCTGAACCTCAGGTCCATCAGACCAAGAGCTCCGACCAACTGAAGGAACAACCTTCCATTGCTGAACCTCAGGTCCATCAGACCAAGAGCTTCGACCAACTGAAGGAACAACCTTCCATAGTTGAACCTCAGGTCCATCGGACCAACAACTCCGACCAACCCCAAGTAACAACCTGAATAAAGCTGGAACACAGCTGAACCTCATGACCTCCGACCCTCTGAACCTTACAACCTTCAGTTTGGGAAACAAAGACACAAGCAGAAAGGTGTAAGAGGAAAAGCTTATCTACAGCTTACCAAATATGTACATAGGACAGCTGTTCCATATGAGACAAATACAAACTTTCAAGATAAGCTTGTCTGAAGGTCAGACCTGCAAACCTTCATGATATGTCACATTCGCCCATATCTCATTTATACAAGACAACTACAAACTTCTAAGATAAGCTTGTCTGAATGTCAGACCTGCAAACCTTCATGTTATGTCACATCTACAACAGATGGACGTTGGTCATCTGCCCAGAAGGTCTGACTAAAAGCAGTAGCTACGTATGGACTGCTGGATAATAAGAGGCACCCTCAACCTCCAGCACTCTATATAATAACCACCCCAGTTCAGGTAAAGCAAGAGATTTACACAACTCAACCTTCGATATTAAACATTTCTCTTCTCTATATCTACAAACCATATACTTACTCTCACGCCGGAGCTTTGTCACGGGGTTCCACCCCCGTGACGAGGCTAACGGTGGTATGTTTTGCAGATCGTTCCAGGCTTACGGGTTCCAGACGAGCTTCCTCCTTCTTACGTTGAGACCAAGAACATCCTTGTTTCAACATTCACCCTAATCACAACCCCCAAAACACAAGACATTTCCTTTCCTTTTTTGGTACAATTACTCATGGTTGTGTCTTTTTTGCGAACAATTATAACTTTAAGCTTTTCGAGAATTTCTTTATGTTTTTGGAAGGTGATGAGAAGGTTAACACAATCAAATTAGAGCAAAGGTTTCTACAATCAAAGGTTTAGTCGAGAGTTTCTAGAATTGAGATTCACGGTTTGAGGGTTTTTTTACACTATAAATTTGATAGTTCCTATAATTGAAAGTTTCTACAATTGGATTTTCATATCGATATCATCTTATCTTGAACACCAATATTCCCAATGCAAAATCCTATGTTCCTTACTTTTATGTCCGAGTCACCCGAACATCTTAATTTGAATATTTGAGAACACATTCCATTCTCTCAGATTAACATAAGATAATCTTTAAATACGGGGTAATTTCACCTTTTCAAGATTAAGCACATCGTGTTCCATACTACCCTTTCCCGCATTTGATATATACATGTGATAACCAATTTATCTTCTAAATATTAATAATGTCTTTTTAACTTGAACAACTAAACACACCACCCACCCACCTATTTCTACATGATATTTCCACACTATGACTTGAACCTAGAACCTTGAGGTTAGGAAGCAACTTCTCCAAACTCCAATACAGCTAGACCAAGACCCTTTGGTATTAATAATGTCTCTTGTATTACAATAATAACAACCGTAAGTAATCATGCCTTAACAATATATAAAGAATGTCCTTTATATTACAAAAAGGTAAAAAACTTATCTCCTATGTTCTTTTCCAAATATCTACAATAAAAATAAACTGATTTATTGTTTCAACATCATCATCATAAAACTAAGCATAAAAACAAAGACAAATCAATTATTTTACTTACAACATTACTACAAATAAAAAGTCTGATTTGAATCACTTGTCAAATGAAATCAACAACATAGTGTACTTCCTCTATATTTCCTACACAATCCAAACCCAAACCTAACTCCATTCTAAAAGCTCCCAATAACCTTTATATCCTACCCGTTATCTTTTATTTAAGGATTTTATCTACTAATATTTCATTATCGATCCATCTATCTAACCAAAACAAAATCGACAACATAGAAAAAAGTTTAATCGAAAATTATTTTTCGTACGAGAACTGCAAGACTGTTTGTAACACATTTAATGACTCGTTGATATGGGTATCCTGGTCATATAAATATTTACACAGACGTGAATTGCATCCGAAGAAGCCATCATTGATTTGGGAGTCTAGATTTGTCCAAAATACCTCTCATTAATACGTAGTCAATGAGCCACAAGAAAATTTATAGCCATTGATTAATTACAATCGAGAACTATGATTGCTTCTCGCAATTTTCAAATACAATCTTCATTTAAACCATCCAACGACAACGCTTTGTGCCAGAGGATCATGTTGTTGATCCTTTTTCCATTGGGGAAAGGGCTGTGGGCTGGTGATATAAGGGTGGCGATGGTAGTATTAGAGATTCTGGTTATATCTTCTTGCTGGGAGTTTACGGTGGCACCTATTTATCGCACACACTTTCACATTGCTTCCCCGCATCTCTTAGCCATGATCATAGGTTAGATTTGGGGCTTTATTTATTGTGCAGGAGGTTTACACTTTGTTGTTACCACGGTGTGATAAGGGGGCATTTCAATCCTTGCTCGATTCACTAGGCCATCTTCCTTTAGCCAACACAAATCCTTCTTTCTAGCTCCAGAACTTGTGGTTTAGCTTGACCTACATATTCATGGTTTCTTCCCCTGTGTACTCTAACCATGGTCATTGGATAGTGACGGGGTATGACCCTTTCTTGGGTTGCATGGGTTGGATAGGTGTACACGGAGGTCCGGGTGCGTTCTGGTGTTGAGGGGTGCCCTCTTTAGGGTTTGGTGCTTCAAGTGGGTTTTGGGTAGAGGCTGGTGTGATAGGGGGCCATCCTAGGTTTTGGAGTTACAAGGGGGGATGCTTCGGTGTTTATACGGTGCATGAAGGTGAGGAGGTTGGTTGGTGTGTTCGGTTCCCTTCCCTTGCCTAAACCTTCGAGCCACAGAGTCTTTGCTGTTTGTTTTGGTAGTGATATCGAGGTGTTTAGATGTTTGGGTCAGGGGGAGAGTTTTCCATCCATTTCTTTGTAGATAGTGCAACCCTGTTGAGCCCCAGAGTCTTTTGGTCAGTTGTTGCTTATTTCCTTATCACTGTGTGAGTTCCAATAAGTAACTCTGACTGTGTTCTCAAATTCTCCGGTCATATGGATGGTTTTGGGTAGCTATGGATTATTATGCGTATGTGTTGCTCTGTCATGGTGTGCTGGTATTCATGTTGCTGTTTCGATACTGCTATCTTCTTGTCTGATGGTCATTTTGTGTTGGACCTTGATATTCGCTTGGCGCTGCTGATCGATGATGTCATATTGCTGCTATTTTTTCTCATGTTTGTCTGAGTCTGCTATGCTGCTGATTGTTGTTTTGCTACCGTATAGGGAGGTTGTCACGTTGCAAAACATACTCCCGCTTGATGATGTATTGTTACTTATGTTTTGTGGGTTGATGTATGTGTGGCAGATAGTGTGTATTACGATACTGATGTAGGCTGAGAGGCAATGAGGTGTGAGCCATTGTACGGTAGTTATGCCGAATTTTGATGAATGAGAAATATACCATTTGCTGTTAAAAAAAACATATTCCTAATTCTTTTTTATGAAAACATGAAGATAATGAAATCCAAATTCTCTCCGAATCATTTTCTAACTTGTATCATATTTCTCTAAGTAATGCACCTATTTAATTTGCCCTATTCAGCTCACTTCACTTGCACCCATTCCCTCTTTTCTTCTTTTTCTTTTTTTTAACAACTGTGCCTACATTAAACTTAAAAAAATATATTTTTTAAATAATATATGAAGCAAAACCTTTAATGTAAAATAAAACATAAGTTGAAATATGCAAATAGTCTTACGTTTCATGAACCGTAGCAAAATCATTAAATTAAATAGTACTCTAATACAATATTTATAACATAAATATGTTTTACAGATTTTCAAATACATCCAAATAATATTTTAAGTGCGAAATTCTTTAATTACAATATATGATATAATTGTATTAAATGCAATCAATTTATATATATATATATATATATATATAGGCAAAAGTTCAAACGAGAACTGTTTTTCGTATGAGAACTGCGAGAACCAATATGATCTGTTCAATTCCCCTTCCTTTAATGTCATTGCCCACCTATGAATTCCTCACATGTACCCTGCCACACTTGATCCCCTCCACGCTCTCCATCCATGAACTTCCCATATTCAAGGAACGGCTGAAATTGGTTCTCGCAGTTCTCGTACGAAAAACAGTTTTCGTTTGAACCCTCCCATATATATATATATATATATATATATATATATATATATATATATATATATATATATATATATATATATATAGGGGAGAGTTCCATTGAGAACTGATTTTAGTGCGAGAACCGCGAGAACCAATTTTAGCCGTTGATTTGATATGTGGAATTCATGGATGGAGAGCGTGGGGGGATCGAGTGTGGCAGGGTGTATGTGAGGAATTCATGGGTGGGCAATTACATTGAAAGAGGGGGAATTGAACGGCTCAGATTGGTTTTCGCGGTTCTCGCACTAAAAATGGTTCTCAATGGAACTTCTTCCTTTAGGAAAAAGTTAATGCGAGAACCATTGTTAGTGCGAGAACCGCGATAACCAATCTGAGCCGTCCAATTCCCCCTCCTTCAATGTCATTGCCCACCAATGAATTCCTCACATGCACCCTGCCACACTCTGTCCCTCTACGCTCACCATCCATGAAACTTCCCATATCCAAGGAACGGCTGAGATTGGTTCTCGCGGTTCTCGCACTAACAACGGTTCTCGCATGAACCCTCCCCTATATATATATATATATATATATATATATATATATATATATATATATATATATATATAATGTGCTTATGAAAATATACCATCACTAATAACTGAGTTAAATATATAATTAACTTTTAATGATCAAAATAAAATAAGTAAAAAACATATAGCAATGTGTCCATATTTATAAATTTTAATGAGTTATTAGGTTATTTAATGATCCACTCTAAAGAAATAATAAATTTTAATCCAAAATAAATAGGATAGAGAAAATAATCCATTCTAAACATTTAAGTTAGGCAAACGTTGTATTACAAGTAACTTATATAATAAAATACTAAATAATGGTTAGTGCTGTTTTGGTGCATTGAATGTTTGAGAGCCTTTTTTGTAAGTCTTGCCTTTCTTTGGTTTACAATTCCAGTCATAACTTCGAGTTTATATTGAAGCTTTCTTTGTAAGTCTTGGCTTTAATTTCAGTCATATCTTTGAGTTTGAGTTTTGATGTTTGCCCACAGTCTTGAACTCATTGGAGTTAATTTGTTGTTTCTAAGAACTCAAGGAAGGTAAAAATTCATCATTTTGAGCTAATTTAATGAAATTAAGTATTAAAAAGATGCAAATATCTCCCATTTAAGTCATATATGAGTATATCAGCAAATAGCCGATTTTTTTTAACAACAAAACTTACACAACCACTAAACATACTCCTAAATTCTACGTCATAGTTCACAGCGGGACTTGAACCACAGCTTCTGGGAGCACTACTCTACAACCACAAAATACAGCTGGGCTACAAGCTCTTTGGTTGCCGATTTATCAAGCTATAGGATATTATTAATAAAACTTGAACAACAAAAGCACCACACCCACAAAACAGAATATAAAACATACCCAAAATCAAAACTACACTTCCACAAACATATTCAACAAAAATAGAGATTTTGAACTCAGACTCTCTGCTAGATGCCTTTGTCTTGCATATGTTTGATAACCACAATAGATAGAGGTAATGGATACTTGGAAAAACATCCTCTTTCTAATCGAATCAAGCTTGTCGCGTGTTGCATGTACTAGCTAGCTTGTTCCTCTAAATCCTTATGACCCGTAATGCAACAAGACAAAAATCATAAAATATTTAATCTAATATGTGTTTCTTTTAAGTGAAAGATCGTCGTTTGAATGTTCTTGCGGACCAATATGTTATTAAAGGGGTAAACTCTCCATCAATTATAGTTTTTCCCACAATTTACTCAAATAAAATGGATTTGAAAGCCACCATCGTCATGATAGTAGCATTCCTTTCTTCGCCCGGTTCACATACACTGAAATAACATTAGCCGTGTTTCAAATAACAAATTGTCTGATCTCTGATGTAGAAAAAACTACATTGTTTCTCTTTTTGAGATGAAATGCGTTTCAAATTTTGTATTATTAAGCTAGATAATGTTAAGAGTATGTATAATTTTTTAGTAACAAAGATGTAATTATCCTTATCCTATAAAAGTCACAAGCCAAACATTGTATATATTAAACACATCATTTTATGAAATCTCTTTTGTTGTTGAAATTTTATGCTTAGTATTTGTCCACTGGTTCATAAAGCCTCCTATTTCTCTCTCTATCATCAAAAGACTATAAAAAAACACTCAAAAGACATCAGCTTTTATTTCCCTGTCTGCCATTAATTCCCATAAATATAACACATCACATCTTTGCTTTCTCCTCATCTTTTCAATTCCCTTAAAACCAGACTCACTTTACTTCCCAAAAGATTTCATGGACCATCATCAATTCAAACACCCTTCTTTCTAAACCATGATTTAACCCCAATTTCCACTTCTTTCCCCCAAATCCCACCTGGGTTTTCCATTTCACAATCTTTTTTCACCTGGGTGTTGTTCATTTGTTCATTTCAATTTCACAATCATGATCACTGGTTCGGACCTTTACCATGTTCTTACAGCCGTGGTTCCCCTCTACGTAGCCATGATCTTAGCTTATGGTTCGGTAAAATGGTGGAAGATTTTCACACCTGATCAATGTTCAGGAATCAACAGATTTGTTGCTCTCTTTGCTGTTCCTTTGCTTTCTTTTCATTTCATTTCCACAAACAATCCTTACACAATGAACACGAGATTCATAGCGGCTGACACACTGCAAAAACTTATAGTTCTTGTGGTTTTAGCTTTCTGGTCAAGACTAAGTGCTAGAGGTTCTTTAGAATGGTCAATCACTCTGTTTTCTTTATCAACACTCCCAAACACACTTGTGATGGGAATCCCACTTCTGAAAGGAATGTATGGTGATTTTTCAGGGAGTTTAATGGTTCAGATTGTTGTTCTTCAGTGTATTATTTGGTACACTTTGATGTTGTTTTTGTTTGAGTATAGAGGTGCTAGGGTTTTAATCGCTGAGCAGTTTCCAGATACTGCTGGATCGATTATTTCATTCAGAGTTGATTCTGACATTTTATCTTTGGATGGTAAAGAACCGTTACAAACAGAGGCTGAAGTTGGGGATGATGGTAAACTTCATGTGACCGTGAGGAAGTCAACAAGCTCCCGGTCGGAGATCTTTTCACGGCGGTCGCACGGCGGAATGAACTCCGGTGTTTCTTTAACTCCCCGTCCGTCAAACTTAACAAATGCAGAGATTTACTCTTTGCAGTCATCGAGAAACCCAACTCCAAGAGGGTCTAGCTTTAATCACACTGATTTTTACTCGATGGTGAACGGGAAAACTGCTAATGTCAGTCCTCGGGGATCGAATTTTGGTGGGTATGATGAGGAAATTGGGAGTAATGTTAAGGTGAATGGGCAGGGGAATACAGGGTACCCTGTTCCGGCTAACGGCGGAATCTTTTCTCCGGTGAATGGGAAGAAGAAGGGCGGTGGTGGAGACGTTGGTGGTGGCGGTGGTAAAGATCTTCATATGTTTGTATGGAGTTCTAGTGCCTCTCCTGTTTCTGAAGGTGGAATTCATGTGTTTAGAGGTGGAGAGTATGGTGGTAATGATCTTGGAGGGCTACCCCACAGTAAAGGTTTGACCTTTTTTACTTTTTAATGTTAATTTGAAGTTATTTTAAACAAAAAGACTTCATTATTTTGCTTTAGAACTGCTTATTTTGTAGTTTTTTTTTACATATGGTGTGATGGGTCTTTTATGTCATGCATATGCAAAGTACTAAGTTATTGAGTTGAGGGACTGAAAAAGATTTGATCTTTTCACCTTTAAATGTTGGGACTAATAATTGGCTGCATGGATCATTTCATTTAGTTGTTATAAGTTGTTTTAGACAATTTTTAATCGTTATTTCACTGTTAAACTAATAATTATGTGGTCTTTTATTATTTTTTAATCAGTCTTTAAGTCTTACAGATTCACACTTTTTACTTTTTGATGTTTTATATTACTGTTTTAGTCAAATTTTGATCTTCAGTTTGCTATTGAATTACATATTTAACTGTTTCTTTTTACATATATTGATGGGTCTTTTTCTCTTTTTACACCTTCAATATTCAAGATACTAATGTTATGGTTCTTGATTCAAGGGAGTTAATATTTTGTCATCTTCTACATGTGTACAAAATGCTTAGTTTTTTTTTGTTTTTTTGTTATTAGACATATAATACCATCAAATTAAGTGCTTAATGTGTGGTGTTTTATATTTTCATGGGATTATTGTCTACTATATGACTTGTGAATTTAAGAATCCCCTAAAAGCTGGATTTGGTCCACTTAATTCCAAGATTTTGTAATTTGTTTGTTTATTGTTAAGGTTGTCAATTATGTAGAAATTCCCCTCAAATCTTGGCCATGCATGGCTTCTTCTTTTGGACATATGCTTCATTTAATAAATTTCCTTTTGTTGTTATATAACGCAATTTAATATCTATTTGGTCCCCAAAGTTAAACATTTGACTTCTAAGGTCAAATTAGTAAATCTTGTAAACGAGTTGGTAGGTGAGTGTGACCGAGTAAGGTAACGGAGAAAAAAGCTGACGTGAAAGTTAAAACGAAATCATATTAAATTTTGATGTGCAATCTAGTATTGTTCTAACTTCTTGTTTTGTTCATTTTAAAAATTAGAGAATCCCTAAAACATGGGCCTCATGTTTCTACAATTTGCACATGTATACACAACTAGAATAACCCTAGAATAATGCAACTTTTTTTTGTCTTTTTCTATTTATTTAACTTGAAAATTACTTTTACTTTTTGATATTTATGTGTTCTTATAAGTTCTAAACCTTGTAATGTTAAAACTAGATTATGATGATTTTGGCCGAAACGAGTTTAGTTTTGGGAACCAACCGGGTCCAAATGGAGTTGACCGTGAAGCATCGGTTCTATCTAAACTTGGGTCTAGCTCAACTGCTGAACTCCACCCAAAGGCTAGCCCTCATGGAGAAACCAAAGCCCCGACTATGCCGCCTACTAGTGTCATGACTCGACTCATTTTGATTATGGTGTGGCGCAAACTTATCAGAAATCCCAACACATATTCAAGTCTCATTGGCCTCACTTGGTCCTTGGTCTCATTCAAGTATATCATCATCACTTTATTCATATTATTTAAGGTTTATACCATCATGAAGAATTAAAAATTTATAATTTCTTATGATGCAGATGGCATGTTCAAATGCCTGCCATAGTTGCAAAATCTATAGCAATTTTATCTGATGCCGGTCTTGGCATGGCCATGTTTAGTCTTGGTATGTCGACTTTTATCTTGAAAAGTTGATAGTTCATGGTTTTGTTTTTGTTTTTTTTATAATTCTTATGAGGGCGTTTACGTCTTATTACAGGCTTGTTTATGGCGTTGCAACCAAAAATTATAGCTTGTGGAAACTCGGTTGCAGCCTTTGCCATGGCGGTTCGTTTCTTGACTGGACCAGCGGTCATGGCGGCTGCATCAATTGCGGTTGGACTTCAAGGAACACTGCTACATGTTGCTATTGTTCAGGTAAAATGGTTACAAATTCTCAAGACTAATTTTGACCTTTAAAAGTCAAAGAGTTTGACTAACTTTATATTGAAGTTAACAGGCAGCTCTACCTCAAGGGATTGTCCCCTTTGTGTTTGCCAAAGAATATAATGTCCATCCAGATATACTTAGCACAGGGTGAGTAAATTGGTCTACTTTCATGCTTTTATGACTTGTACAATATGATAATATCCTTTTAATTATGTGCATTAGCGACTTGTACAAGTGAGTGCCATGCTATACAACCTGTACATTAATATGGGTTGTCAAATCTAGCAACAAATTGTCAATCCTCAAAAACTTTGCAATGGTGACTTGCATGTTGCATCTTATGCAACAAAAGCTTCTACTTTGCTAACAAAATCACATCATAGCCCACAATGTACAAGTTTTACAGCAAATTGTACAACCATATTGCAGCAAATTTAACAGCTACTTGTACTTGCATGCATCAGAAAGTTGTACCTTGAATAACCAATTCTTGTTGCATGGTATTTTGTTAGGGAAAATGTACAAGCGTTGATGCATGGTTTACATGTTTATGTTGCAGGGTTATATTTGGAATGTTGATAGCACTGCCCATTACTCTGGTGTACTACATAGTGTTGGGGCTTTGAATGAGTGGGGATTGCTTTGACTCTTGTCTTGTTTGAAGGTGGTTCTTTTGTGGGGGTTCCTCTAACATCTGAAATTACCATTTTGTTTTAACTTTAGTGAAAGAGAGGAAAGGTAGAGAGGAAGGGGGGTGGGGGTGGGGGTGGTGTGGAGAGGGATAGAAATGTAATTTGATAACAAGACAATTGGCAGCAAGTAGAATCAATGTTTGTCTCTTTTGTTGTTGAGTGTATTCTTCCAACAAAGTAGTGATGCTTCTACTTCCTTTTCTCTTTTGGCAGAAGTTAAGTACATTGGAATCCCAATGCTCATACTATAACTTTGATCTAAAAGAAGCCTTTAAGTCTTTTTTTTGTCCTAAAGGTAAATTTTCTATTGGTATCGATTATAAATCGACATGATACAAACCAAAATCGTCACGATACGTTGTTTGATACAAACCGAAACAAAAACGAAAAGATCGATTTTGTGAAACAAAGCACGGCTTAAGACTTGGTTGTCATGGTGATCAACACGTCCTTGTTTTGGCTAGAAATTGTCTTAGGTAATAAAGGTGTCTTTCACAAAAAGAAAATATAAAAAATGTTTGCTTGGATTGGCAAAGTTTTCTAAACACGCTATGTACCACATAGCATGGGAAACTTTTTACATACCATGAGAGTTTATGAAAAACTTATCAAAAGTTGTATTAAAGTAGGGTCATCACTAAGAACAATTTTATTTAACACACATGCTACTAATCCAACTAGATTTAGACTTGAGCTATGGGAAAATGAAAGCTAAAAAGGGAAAAAACTAACAAACGAAAAATGTTAAGATTTAGACTTGGCTAACAAACGAAAAATGTTAGATTTAGACTTGGCTAATAAACGAAAAATGTTAGGCTCATAGCGACCAACTAAAGTATCAAGTGTAGAAGTTGAGCACTACGTATAGTAAAAGTAGAACAAATTAAAGAATCTAAAAACAGGAGTATGTAAGGAACTAGGTATACAAAATTAGATGTATGAGTAAAATGGTCATAAAAAGGAAGTAATTAGATGTAAAAGTAGGGGTGTTTATGGGGCGAGGCGAGTAGTGGGTTTTTTTGCAAACCGGTATTGCGTGGTAGGTACCTAGTTTTAAGAACCGAAATCGAACCGTAGAAAAGGGGTACCCGTTGTGTGGGTATTCGAAGGAGGCAGGTATCCACGGTTCAAGTCACAATTATCCTAAAATTGAATTGTTTTCATTTTTGTTGTTTTTAGCAAGTTTAGATTTAGAATAAAACAATAAACAATTGTAGAAACAAGTCAACAATAATAAATAAATTATTGCAAGAAATTTGAATAGATCTTCAATAAGAACCTCGTAGAAACAAAAAAACAGATTGAATTGAAGTTGACACTATTAATCGATATTAAAGTCTTCAAATTGACCTCTCGATGTCGAAGCTTAAAAAAATTATGGGAGAAGTGAGGCCTACTAGAGGTAAGGTAAATTTGATTAATTTAAGTTTTCTAATGTGTTTTGTTATTTTATATTAACAAATACACACACACACACACACATATAAGTAAAAGTTCAAACGAGAACTGTATTTCGTATGAGAACCGCGAGAACCAATCTGAGACGTTCAATTTCCCCTCCTTCAATATCATCACCTACTCATAAATTCCTCACATGCATCTTGCCACACTTGATCCCCCGCTTCACATCCATGAATTCCACTTTACCAAATCAACGGCTAAAATTGGTTATCGCAGTTCTCGTACGAAAAACAATTCTCGTTTGAACCGTCCCCTATATATATATATATATATATATAATCTATTCTATACTACATATATATATATATATATATATATATATATATATATATATATATATATATATAATCTATTCTATACTACATTATAAAGCATTTAACTTTCTCTCACTTAAAAATTTTAAGACTACTTAATTTTAAGTAGTACAAATTTTTATGCTTAAAATAAAAACACTTAAAGCAATTGGCCAACCAATCATTTCCTTAATTATCTCAACAAAATTAAGGCTAGAATTAAATGATGGTCATGGTACTTTAATAAATTATTAAACATTAATTAATTTTACTTTGGTTAAATTACTATATCAATGCAATTTTAAGACTATAGTATCTTTTTATCTAACTACTTAATAATAATATTTTTTAATTTTTTTCAAAAACTATTTTAACAACTAATAAAATGATTGATTGTAAAAAAAGAAATTAGAAAAAGGAGAAAGAACATGGATAGGTTGACTAACACCGTATTACACACATACCACACCCTACATTTTATAAATCAAACATTTTGTTAAACACAAACTATTGTTATTGTCGCCGCATTGCGAGGGTACAATTCTAGTAGTATATAAGTTAAAAGCATTTGGGGCAGGTATCCGCAAATATCGAATTTTAAAATTCACACCCCCCTCGTGTTCAACGGGTATCCTAGTTTTCGGGGTACATTTTTACGGGGATCGGATTTGGTTCATAACTAGGTTTTACACTCTATTTTATGTGCAAATGAGCAAAATATACACTAATATATGTTTTGGGATGTTTACAGGTAAATATGGTGGAATACTCGAAGAAAATGCGGAAAAAGAGCTAAAAATGAAGAAAATAAGAAATGCTGTCAACTCCGACACACCTCCACTGTTTTGATCATATCTTGCTCAAACGAACTCGGATTTAGGTGATTCAAGCGGTCACGAAAACTAGACTCAGAGGGCTACAACTTTAGTTTGATGGCTATCTCTCAAAAAGGCAGCTCGCGCCGCGATTTAGGCCACACTCGCGCCGCGAGGCAATCTTTGGATATTTCGGATTCATGGGTCAGGTAGCTCGCGCCACGAAGCATATGGTTCGCGCCGCGAGCCTGCGCAGATCAGATTTTTCTATAAATTCGATTTTTAAATCATTCAATCACATCTTTTGCATTCAAGCTTGCGCCACGAAGCCGTTTTTCATAGTTTTACAACCCTGGAGGGTGGGGGAACACCCTTGAAGCTTAGAGGATCCATATTTCATCATCAATCATCATCATCATCAACCCGGTTTGTCGAATCTATGTCTAATCTTCGATTAGACTTGTTTTCTCAGACTTTATTTGATTGTTTAAGCCTGATTATGGGCTAAACTCATCTTGTATTCACCTTATGATTGGTCCCTAGTTGAGATATGCTTTGATCTCTTTGTTTACTTATGGATTGATACTAGTTGCATGTTTATTCAATGAAAGTTTGGATTTTTATGGTTTTTATCTTTGTTTCTGGATTTCTAGTTCATATTGAGTATGAATAGGAAGTTTATATGATGTATGTTCCTCTTTAAATGATTTGTCTATGAATCGTTTAAGGGTTTACAAGGAAAAGTAATCACAATCCAGATTCCATGACCTAAACCTAATTATCTAGAGCTTTGCAATCGAGGAAACGGTTGGTTTATATTAAACTTGTTTAATATGCTTGATGAATTATGCACTATGTTGTGTGGATTTAGATGATCAATAGGAAGTTGTTATTCTTTATCCGTTTCACAATAGTTGTATCAAATAGGAAGTGGAATATGACTAAGTTAATCCAGGTAATCAATTAAATTGATCTTGAAATATATCACAACAGGGGGGAAAGATTAAGGTGGGTACTTGCTTTTAATCTGTTGTTTGCAAAAGTTCATTTTACTGTTTTGTTTATCTGCTTACAATTAGTCAATAGTTTTAATCACTCTCAAAACTGAAAAATCCTCATTTTAGGTTAATTATTAGTCTGCTCTATTCTTATGTTGCACTGCTCCTTGTGGATTCGACACCCATTACTTGTTTGTCTCTGTGCTATTACACGATTAGGTATACTTGCCTAGTGTGTGTGCATGCTAGAATAGGTAAATATTGGACATAAATTATATAACTAGATTTCACACATCAAGTTGGACATAAATTATATAACTAGATTTCACACATCAAGTATGGTGGAATACTCGAAGAAAAGGCGGAAAAAAAGCTAAAAATGAAGAAAATGAGAAATGCTGTCAACTCCGACACACCTCCACTGTTTTGATCATATCTTGCTCATACGAACTCGGATTGAGGTGATTCAAGCGTCCACGGAAACTAGACTCAGAGGGCTACAACTTTAGTTTGATGGCTATCTCTCAAAAAGGCAGCTCGCGCCACGACCTAGGCCACACTCGCGCCGCCAAGCAATCTCTGGAAATTTTGGATTCGTGGGTCAGGTAGCTCGCGCCACGAAGCATATGGTTCGCGCCGCGAGCCTGCGCAGATCAGATTTTTCTATAAATTCGTTTTTTAAATCGTTCAAGCACATCTTTTGCATTCAAACCGGCCCTAGGCGCCTTTTTTCAGAGTTTTACAACCCTGGAGGGTGAGGGAACACCCTTCGAGCTTAGAAGATCCATATTTCATCATCAATCATCATCATCATCATCATCAACCCGCTTTGTCGAATCTATGTCTAATCTTCGATTAGGCTTTTTTCTCAGAATTTGTTTGATTGTTTAAGCCTGATTATGGGCTAAACTCATCTTGTATTCACCTTATAATTGACCCCTAGTTGGGATATGCTTTAATTTCTTTTTTTACATATGGATTGATACTATTTGCCTGTTTATTCAATGAAAGTTTGGAATTTTATGGTTTTTATCTTCGTTTCTGGATTTATGATTCATATTGAGTATGAATAGGAAGTTTATATGATGTATGTTCCTCTTTAAATGGTTTGTCTATGAATCGTTTAAGGGTTTAGTAGGAAAAGTAATCAGAATCCAGATTCCATGACCTAAACCTAATTATCTAGGGCTTTGCAATCTAGGAAACAGTTGGTTTATATTAAACTTGTTTAATATGCTTGATGATTTATGCTCAAGGTTGTGTGGATTTAGATGATCAATAGGAAGTTATTATTCTTTATCTGTCTCACAATAGTTGTATGAAATAGGAAGTGGAATATGGTTAAGTCAATCCAGATAATCAATTAAACTGATCTTGAAGTATATCACACTAGGGGGAGAGATTAAGGTGTGTACTTGCTTTTAATCAGTTGTTTGCAAAAGTTCATTTTATTGTTTTGTTTATCTGCTTTCAATTAGTCAATAGTTTTAATCACTCTCAAATCTGAAAAATCCCCATTTTATGTTAATTATTAGTCTGCTCTATTCTTATGTTGCACTACTCCTTGTGGATTCGACACCCATTACTTGCTTCTCTCTGTGCTATTAAACAATTAGGTATACTTGCCTAGTGTGTGTGCATGGTAGAATAGGTGAATATTGGACATAAATTATATAACTAGATTTCACACATCAAGTTGGACATAAATTATATAACTAGATTTCACACATCAAGTATGGTGGAATACTCGAAGAAAGGGCGGAAAAAGAGCTAAAAATGAAGAAAATGAGAAATGCTGTCAACTCCGACTCACCTCCACTGTTTTGATCATATCTTGTTCATACGAACTCGGATTGAGGTGATTCAAGGGCCACGCAAACTAGACTCAAAGGGATACAACTTTACCTAGATGTCTATCTCTCAAAAAGGCTGCTCGCTCGAGCTAGGCCACACTCGCGCCACGAGGCAATCTTTGGATATTTCGGATTCATGGGTCAGGTAGCTCGCGCCACGAAGCATATGGTTCGCGCCGCGAGCCTGCGCAGATCAGATTTTTCTATAAATTCGATTTTTAAATCATTCAATCACATCTTTTGCATTCAAGCCGGCCGTAGGCGCCGTTTTTTAGAGTTTTACAACCCTGGAGGGTGAGGGAACACCCTTGAAGCTTAGAGGATCCATATTTCATCATCAATCATCATCATCATCAACCCGGTTTGTCGAATCTATGTCTAATCTTCGATTAGACTTGTTTTCTCAGACTTTATTTGCTTGTTTAAGCCTGATTATGGGTTAAACTCATCTTGTATTCACCTTATGATTGAACCCTAGTTGGGATATGCTATGATTTCTTTGTTTACTTATGGATTGATACTAGTTGCATGTTTATTCAATAAAAGTTTGGGTTTTTAAGGTTTTTATCTTCGTTTCTGAACTTATAGTTCATATTGTGTATGAATAGGAAGTTTATATGATGTATGTTCCTCTTTAAATGGTTTGTCTATGAATCGTTTAAGGGTTTACTAGGAAAAGTAATCAGAATCCAGATTCCATGACCTAAACCTAATTATCTAGGGCTTTACAATCGAGGAAACGGTTGGTTTATATTAAACTTGTTTAATATGCTTGATGAATTATGCACAAGGTTGTGTGGATTTAGATGATCAATAGGAAGTTGTTATTATTTATCCGTCTCACAATAGTTGTATCAAATAGGAAGTGGAATATGGCTAAGTCAATCCAGGTAATCAATTAAACTGATCTTGAAGTATATCACTACAGGGGGAAAGATTAAGGTGGGTACTTGCTTTTAATCGGTTGTTTGCAAAAGTTCATTTTACTGTTTTGTTTATCTGCTTTCAATTAGTCAATAGTTTTAATCACTCTCAAAACTGAAAAATCCCCATTTTAGGTTAATTATTAGTCTGCTCTATTATTATGTTGTACTGTTTCTTGTGGATTCGACATCCATTACTTACCTGTCTCTGTGCTATTACACGATTAAGTATACTTGCCTAGTGTGTGTGCATGCTAGAATAGGTGAATATTGGACATAAATTATATAACTAGATTTCAGACATCAAGTTGGACATAAATTATATACCTAGATTTCACACATCAAGTATGGTGGAATACTCGAAGAAAGGGCGGAAAAAGAGCTAAAAATGAAGAAAATGAGAAATGTTGTCAATTCCGACACACCTCTACTGTTTTGATCATATCTTGCTCAAAGGAACTCGGATTGAGGTGATTCAAGTGGTCACGGAAACTAGACTCAGAGGGCTACAACTTTAGTTGGATGGCTATCTCTTAAAAAGGCAGCTCGTGCGAGCTAGGCCACACTCGCGCCTCTAGGAAATCTCTGAAAATTTTGAATTCGTGGGTCAGGTAGCTCGCGTCACGAAGCATATGGTTCGTGCCGCGAGCCTGCGCATATCAGATTTTTCTATAAATTCGAATTTTAAATAATTCAATCACATCTTTTGCATTCAAGCCGGCCCTAGGCGCCGTTTTTCAGAGTTTTACAACCCTTGAGGGTGAGGGAATACCCTTGGAGCTTAGAGGATCCATATTTCATCATCAAGCATCATCATCATCAACCCGGTTTGTCGAATCTATGTCTAATCTCCGATTAGGCTTGTTTTCTCTGATTTTGTTTGATTGTTTAAGCCAAATTATGGGCTAAACTAATCTTGTATTCACCTTATGATTGAACCCTAGTTGGGATATGCTTTGATTTCTTTGTTTACTTATGGATTGATACTAGTTGCATGTTTATTCAATGAATGTTTTGATTTCTATGGTTTTTATCTTCGTTTCTGGATTTATGGTTCATATTGAGTATGAATATGAAGTTTATATGATGTATGTATCTCTTTAAATGGTTTGTCTATGAATCGTTTAAGGGTTTACTAGGAAAAGTAATCAGAATCCATATTCCATAACCTAAACCTAATTATCTAGGGCTTTGCAATCGAGGAAACGGTTGGTTTATATTAAACTTGTTTAATATGCTTGATGAATTATGCACTAGGTTTTGTGGATTTAGATGATCAATAGGAAGTTGTTATTCTTTATCCTTCTCACAATAGTTGTATGAAATAAGAAGTGTAATATGACTAAGTCAATCCAGGTAATCAATTAAACTGATCTTGAAATATATCACACTAGGGTGAGAGATTAAGGTGAGTACTTGTCCTTTATTTGGTTGTTTTGCTTCATTAGTTTAGTTAATTGTTCTTTATTTAGTTTTTCTAGTTAGTTTTTCTTTTTAAACTGAAAAACCCCACCTTTAGGTTAACTATTAGTTTATCATTCTTTTTGGTGTTGCACTGCTCTCCGTGAATACGATACCCATTACTTACCTTTGCTATACTATTGCATGATCCAGTCATATTTGCTGGTAGTGTGTGGTGAAACTTAGGTGATTTTGGACTTAAATTTTATAACTAGATTTCACAACATCAGTCGGTTTATTGGTTTTTTTAACACCCCTATGTAAAAATAAACTTAACATCGAGATGTTAATTATTATTTTATTATATGTGTTAGTTCAATTGTTTTGTAGAGTGGAATTGGTATTTCGCTATTTTGCTTGTATTTGATGTTTCAGATCAGGCGCAATTGTTAGATGTGTTATATTTTTTTTCATGAAGTTGTAACTATCTCTTACAAACTCACATACCGTCTTATTTTTTTCATGGAGTGCATTTCTAAATGTATGATCATGTATACACTAACAATATGTTTTTAGCGTAATTCTTTATTGGTACGTTAATTCATTTAGACACACACGTATGAACCTTACTCGATCACCCAAATTATTAAATAGAATCGTGTGTGTATATATATGTGTAGTACGTATTTTATATATATATAGTCACTCATTAAGAAATGCACTCCTTATTTTGATGATGATAAAAATATGAACAAGTAATATTATTGCTTATCAAATTTATTCATATGTTCATATGCTACATTCTTTAAAGATCAACAAACCTAAAATTAATGATCAAGTGAAGATCAAATAATTGAAGACTTCAATTCAACAAGAAAAGAAGAAATCAAGATAAAGGAACCGTCACGGTCGATCCCACGGTCGACCGTGAATCAACCGTCGTTGCTCAGCTCACAACTCTTAAATATTGTTCTTCTTCAAGTCAACCGAACTCGTACTCAAAAAGTAAAGATGATATCTTCAAAGCCGATGACGAAGATATCTACAAACAAGAGTTCGAATTATATGAGCTTACAAATAAAATAATCAAATAAGTTTAAGTCTTTATAAAATCATTTTTATAAAAAGTTTTATAAAAATGGACAAATATTTTTTATAAACTTATTTGTGTTGGTTGAATTAATCTATGACTTCCCATTTTAGAAAATACCAAACACAATCCCACTTTGAAACAATACACAACCATTTTTAGCAAAGGAATCTCCCGAAGGGGTAAAATTCCAACATGCTTTGTGTATTGGTTTCCAAACTTCCATTTTTGTGTTTAAATTCAAACATTAGAAGTATGGGATCAACCAACCTTTTGAACATCTACTTTTTAGTTGATTTTTATGGTAAAAATGAGTTGAGTGTGGTTTGAAATAAAGTCCAACGTCTATAATTGAAAGGCTCAAAAAGTTCCAGGAAGCTGATGGTTTTAGCCACGGTCGACCGTGGCTAAAACAGTGAGATGTCTGGACACTTTTTGAGCTCACTCCTTTTTTCTTATTTAAACCAACCCAAACCTCATTCATAACTAACCTCTTACACAACAAAAACATAGAACATATATTCATATCTTGTGAGCTCATATACTTTGAAATTATTAAATCTTTCAAGATCAAGATCCAAGCAAGAGTGAAAGCTATCAAAGTTCAAACATTACAACATCATTCATATATATTGTAATAGTGTAAGGATCAACTCTAGCCTTCCAAATTAGAGTGAAGTAAGGATCATCTCTAGCCTTTAGAATTAGAGAGAAGTAAGGATCAACTCTAGCCTTTCAAATTAGAGTGAAGTAAGGATCAACTCTAGCCTTTAGAATTAGAGTGAAGCAAGGTTATCTTTACCTTACTTGCAAGTTTGAAGTGTTAATTCTTGCAAGAGAAAAAGAGAAGTGTAAAAGGTTTATCTCTACCTTCAAAGAGAGAAGCTAGTGAAGCAAACTCTTGGTGGGTGAGGCCAAAGAGTGGATGTAGTGCAAGTTTGTTAACACTTGCATGAACCACTATAAATCTCTTGTCTACTCTTGGTGATATCTCTCTACCCTTACTCTCTTTATTTCAAGTATATATATATATATATATATTTGTTGTGTTATAAACTTCAAGAAAAATCTTTTATACACAACTTACAAATTTTATTTGTGAAAAATTGGTAAACTAAGTAAAATAACATATTCACCCCCTCTAGGTTATAACATAACCCTTAATTAAATCGATGATGAATCTAAAAAATTATCTAACTAAATATTATTAAAAGAATAGACTTTTAGAAAAAAAACTTTCCTTTTTGAAATATAATTTGACTAATCGGAGCATTTTATTTAAAAAATAAATTAAGCTTACAAACAAATATGATGTCATCATCCTTAATCCTAATCCTCACATTTCTTAATTAAATCCAACACTTTTTACATATTTATTCAAATTTAAACTATATATACGTGAGATGTCTTTATTTTATTTTTCAAATTAGGGGAATATATAGATTTTATATGTTAAATATGAACTAAATATTTTAATATTATCTTTATTTCAATCTTATTTTATTTGATGTTTTATTTCATATATTTAGATTTTAGGTGAATTTATTTGTATGTAAATAATATTCCAATCTACATCAATTATGGAGAATAAACAACCTTTTTTGTTATCATTAAAGAGACATTCTTCAACAACAAAAAAAGCTTAACAAACATTCCTTACACATTACCATAATATTCACGAGCCCTATCATAAAGAGCGGAACATGATTGACTAACAATGACAATAACTTAACAAGCTTAAGTGTGTGTTCGGTGAAACTAGCTAAATTAGACTGAGGCTGGAATTTAAGGCTGAAGTTAGAGCAAAAGATTATATATATATATATATATATATATATATATATATATATATATATATATATATATATATATATATATATATATATATATATATGTGTGTGTGTGTGTATGTATGTGTGTGTGTGTGTGTTCAGTAAAGAAGCTGGAGCAAGAGCTGTAAATTATACAATTACATATAAAGGGCGTATGGTTATATATACCTTTACGGTTTACATGCATACATAATTAAAATGTCCGTAATAAACTATCCGCATTGTTCTATTAAAAAAATTCCATATTAAACATACTTTTTCGGTACAAATTTCTTTCATATTATTAAATATGCTTTCATATGAATCTTCTTTATTTGTGTCATCTACATATTTTGTGAGGAGAGAAAAACATCAACAAATAATACTGGCGGCCACCAAACAATTCAAAGCCTTTAGACTTGATAAATACAAAAAAGAACAACCGGGGTTCGTAAACATGTCTGCATGTAATATATGGTTCATACAAACTTACAATGTGAATAATTTATTAATAATCACTTTTATAACAATAAATCATATAATATAATGATCAATACACTTACATACATATATAATAATAAATTGATAATCAACAAGTATTTCATCCCCGCGCGTTGCGTCGAGATGAAATGTATTCTTTAACAGAATTCATGTTTAGTAATAATCCATTTTTATATTGTTACACTTTTGCTAACTAATTATTCATCATCTTCATAGTAATACATGTTGTCCATGTATCAAAGTTTTTTTTAGGAAAGCAAAATATATTACCACTTTCGACCAAGTCTGGACGAAAAAAAACAGTACAGGGGATGTGATTTGCAAGTTACAAACCACAAAGCTTAACAAACACAATAAACAACCTTTTCTAGATAATACATACAGCGCAAAAACGAGTACTAAGAAGCTGAATCAATATTAAATGTATAATTAAGCTCTCCTTGGATCCGTAAGCCATCGATCCCACGATACCGCCTCCCTTTTATTTATTCTGCTTATCTACTCGAATGCCCGTAATTGGATGCCGAACCACGTATCCTTAATCTTCCTCTTCTCATCCATGTATCAAAGTTTGTTTCATTTTATTAATTAATATAGTAAAAATGTTTTCTTTCTAATTTCAGAATGAGAGAATGAAGATAATTAATTAAGTGATCAAAATCAATTACAAACTAATCTTTGTAATGATAATAAAGATAAATGAGAAATTCAAGAAATATTGAAAATGATTTAATTAAGTAGTGGGTATAGGTTAAATGAAAAGACATTTCTATCCTTCAAATTATTATGAGAATATCAAGTATTCAAGTAACAAGAAACTTACAATGGTTACAAGGGTCACTTCAAAGTCAACGAGTGAAAGAAAAAATCAAGTATCTATCCCATCTAGAAATAACGTTAGTTATGAGTATATTATTGTATTTATTAAATAATAATTCAAATGCAAGCCATAAGATACTTGTAAATAATTTTGTTTTAGAAGATTATGATAAATTATTTTCAGTAGTCCACTTAAATTTAATACTCGAACAAGATTAAATGACTGTATATTATTAAAATTATATATCAAGCCCTATAATCCTCTGTAAATCCGTTATTTCATAAATCCGAGTTGTGACGGGGTCATGAGGTGTTAACGAGCCTCGTTTTAGCATCATTGTAGATGCTCTGAAGTGATGGTTACCAACCAGAAATAAAGTCGCAATTTGCTAATACATACAAAATATAAAAATAAATAAAAAATATATATATTACGAGAATAAAAAAACTTACTCACCTTGTTAACTGTCTATTAAACTCGATAATTAACATTAACATATGAAGAAAATGATTAAGATAAAAATATCACACTAACTCCATACCACCCCAGGTTAATTAGGATCAAAATGTTCAGAATTTGATTCCACAAACAAAACCAAAATCAAAATCCAAATCAAGAACAAGATCAAGATCATTGATCAAGTCATCATCTACAAGCTGCCATCATCCTTCTACGTTTCGATGATTGATTCAACCCCAAATCACTCGTAACCAAGCAGCTCAAAGCTTCCCTCAAACATTCTATCAACTCACCACAATCATCATCTCGTCGCCAATCACATTCCACCACCACTACATTCCTTATCCGGCCACCAACCGCCACCATGTCCACCTTCAAAACACTCAGTTTAAGCGAATTCAGGGTTCCGATCATCTCTGCAAGAAGATTCGATCGGTTTTCACAACACATTGAAGCTTTAATAACGATCTTTTCATCGCCTGGATTGTAATTATTCATAGTGATTACGGTGATTTCATCGGTTTCTGAAGGTATACTTTCATGGCGTCTGATTTCTGACGTTATTTGTTTTAGCTCCTTCAATCTTTGAACCACTTTTGCTAGTAGTGATGCTTTATCTGTCTATCAAGATTCAAATAAAAGCATTAGAAATCAAAACCCTAATTTCATAAAGTTGAACGACTTTCCCAAAAACTACAGAAACCCTAAAAGTCGTTACGTGTGATTTGAATTTTGGTTCCCGAAAAAGCTTTGGATTTAAGAATCTTATTCGAAACCCAGTAATGAATAATGAATCATCTTACAGAAATCGAAAATGAATCGATCATAGGGAAATTAATTAAATAAAAAATTTACCTTTGAATCGCAAGGAAGAAGACTTCTGAGACGATTAAGATGAGAATTGATTCGCTCTCTCCGCCGCTTCTCCGCCTCTTTGTGATTGATCGACGCCGACGACGATGACAGCGACCGAGCTGGCGGTGGTGAATCGGTGGTTAACGATTCATCGCAATCGTAAGGATGTAAATATTGCAGGTAACTATTAGGAATGTTAGTGGTTGTAGTAGATGATAAGGGTTGGAAGTGCATCTGCGGCGGAAGGCGGTGGTTTACGACGGTGGTTGGGTGGTGGTGGTGTGAATGCATGTTTTGTCGGTAGAGAATCAAGTTGAAAATGTGGGTGTACTTGGTGTGTGTTTTGGATAATGATCGAGAGTGCTTTTTGACTGATGGTCGAGATGTTTTTTTCATCTCGTGCTGCGTTTCTTTGTCGGTTTTTAATTATTAACTCCATAATGTATATATTATCATTTTCATAAATATAAATAAATAATATAGTTAAGTTAAAAAAATAAAAATAAAAATAGGGCAATTAGTACTGTTTATTAGTATTGATCTTGCATGTTATGTTCTACTTAGTTTTTTTCATGAGGTAAAATTATCAATGAAGCAAACAGCATGCAAATGAACGTTCCATTAAGCTCGCTCTTTGCTCCCAATTAACTAGTCTTATATGAACACTTATGTTGTTTGTAAATTGTTATGTTGATTGGTAGCTTTGATGATACTATTTTCTTTTTGAAAGAAGAAAACAACAACAATACTCAATTTGTTTATTCTTTTTTGAAAGACAAACTGGGTATTATATTAATAACCGAAGAAAAATACAAGAGAGATTTCCAAGCAGAAGAACTAAACTCACAGAAAAGACTATCGACTCGTAGTTACATATCCAATAAAACTAATCCAAAAGACCAACAACTCGTTAAGCGGTTTTATAATAACTCAATTTAAAAAAGTTAACTTTAAACCACCCCCAAGGGATTTGAAACCCAAGAACTCCAGGAGAGAGTTTTTTCTACTTCTATTTTGAATCCACACAATCGAAAGACGCTGAATCAAGAGAAAGATATCTTCGTGCTGCACTGCAAACTTATCTCTGTCTTGAGCATGCACTTTATTTCTCGAATTCCAAATCCCTCAAAGTAAAACGTAGCATGAAGCTTCAAAGATTTTACGAGACTCCTCATTGATTTGGTCGATGTTATCCCGGATTTATGTGACATTATCGAAGGAAGAAACCGAAAGAACATTAACGCCCCGCTAACTAAGAAACTTTCTCCAAAGCGGAATGATCTTAGAACATTTAAAAAAAATATGTGTTGTGTCTTCCAAGCCTTTCAAACATAGTGTGCAACTAGGGACATCAACCAAAACACCTATATGCAGGAGGTTTGAAGCACATGGGAGAGCTTCCATGACTGCCCTCCAAATACAGATGTTGATTTTTTGGACATAAATTTTTTTCCTTATCAAAGCAGAAAGTTTCTTGACAGATACCGAGTCATCCCCCCATAAAGCAGAGACTCACTTATCTGTTTTAGTGGGATTTGGCTTTAGGATCTGACCAAGGATAACAGTTATTGAAAATCAGACTGGGCACGACCACAAGGTTGAAAGAGCCAATATTCACGCTATCTATCAGTTGACATCGACCATTTACGATGCAACCTTTTTCTAAATCAAGTGCAAAAAGACGAGGGAAACGATCTTTTAACAGTACCCCCTGTCACACCAAGGGTCTAGCCAAAATCTAGTATGATCACCATTGCCAATGCTTTTTGTGAAAGATCCGACTCCAATATTATCAATCTGTTTGCAGGACTTTAAAATATTTAATGAAATTGGCAGTTGTAACATCCCGAATTTACCGAAAGTATTTAAATTTAGGTTGTGAAATAAATGTTGACATAAGTGGATAGAAGTTATTAATTATTAAATGGTTTTAAGTAGTGATTCCAAATATATCCTCGATAGGAATTATGGATATCGTACGGTTGAGTTGTAAGCCGAATAAGGAAACGGAATACCCGTTTGATGAATCACCAACTTGAGAGTCGGCAACCCATCCATCTTATCTATTAACTTCATCTCCTTTCTATTTGCATTAATTATAGTTCCTTCCCCCTGCCCATCCTTTTCTTCTTCCTTGCGTAAGTACATACGTACAGTGGGGGCTGAAGTTGGAGACAGAATAAGGGATATTAGCACATAATATTGAAGGAGGATTCAAGCTTAAAATTTGTAAGTGTTCTTAATTTGGTATTTGAAAGAGTTTAATTGATTGGTTAAAGAAAAAGATGATTATGATTTTAGGATGTTACTATGATGTTTTAATATGGTTAGTAGTAGTTAAGGAATTGATTTAATGTCATTTAGTGATATATTTATATATATGTATAATCAAAAGATGTTATTGGTATGTTTATTGTAGCTAGTAGTGATTACGAGATGATTTGAAAGTGTTAGATTATTATGAAAAGTAAATTATATGTTTTGATCGGGAAGCAGAGTATTCTGCTCGTAACAGTTGCTGCAGCTAAAAGGGTACGGGTGTGCCCCTCAAGAAAAAGTCGTGACGTAGGGCATACCTGAGAGAGTACGGTCGTACCTGGTGTGCCTGTTGGTCACAGACATACATGAGAGTGAGGGTACGGGCGTGCCTTGTCCCTATATTTTGTTTAGAAATTGTATTTTGTATAGTATTGGTATGTTAAATAGTGTATAACGATTCTTAGGTATTTGAGGACTTAAGAAGTGGATAAGGAAACACTTTGGAAGTGTTGGACTAAAGGTGATTGTATTCGCAAGATTGGACAGGTTTATGAGTCGAGACAGACTAGTAAAGGTGAGTACCTCAACTTGATATTTAGAGATATTAATTGCTTATAATTGTAAGTAGCCGACATGATATGAGGATTATTCCATGATGTTAGAGAAATGATGACACCGAGCTTACTGTTATCGGTTATTAAATAGTGAATATACGAATGGCGGCATAAGTAATATGAAACACGTGTATGAGATATATGTTATGTTAATACTTAATGTCACGGAATACAGTAAATCCTGGGACTCGTGTATGAATTAATGAAGAGTAATAATTATTGGTTTATGAGCTACGTGTTTTCAGAATAAATGTCGGTTAACAATGTTGGTTTAATATAGTATGTGAACATGTAGTATGAATAATTGACTCGAA
Source organism: Pulicaria dysenterica (assembly GCA_947179395.2). Taxonomy (NCBI): domain Eukaryota; kingdom Viridiplantae; phylum Streptophyta; class Magnoliopsida; order Asterales; family Asteraceae; genus Pulicaria; species Pulicaria dysenterica. Next base: position 86,476,088 of record OX359288.1, read on the forward strand.
TACACCATGATAACAATATATGAGTAGTTGACTGTATGTCTATACATGTTATAAGTTATTGTTTTGATGTATATGTGAAATACATGATAAATTAAAAAGTGTACGATTTGACCTTGGGGAATCACGGCAAGATGGTGATGATAGGGTGACCAGAAGATGTCACAGATAGAGGTAAGGTAGCCTACTGCTTTGTACGGGATAGGACTACCTACGGCATCTAGCCTAGTGAGGCATTGCCGAGATGATGCAGTACTGTATCAGTGGATGATGTTTGCCTGCAAGACAATGAGATAATGCCTGTAAGGCATGCGTGATACCCTGTTGGCAGATTAGGTAACTTATCTAATGTTATAACAAAAATGATGGATTTGACAGACGTTATGTATTACCAAAGAATTAACCAGGTTTGCCATGGGCTAACAGGCACGCCCGTACCCCTAAAGGTAAGTTTGTGCCTCCCCTGCATCAGCAATAGTTCTCCGACTGTTTCTAATTGAAATCGACCAAAACACAAAACTAACATACACCAAGTGTTTCCAACGCTTGTCTATCATTCTAACTACACTCCAAACATCAAAATAACAACAACTAATGCATCTTGATCATCCTTTAATCAATACCCTAGAACACAATCACAAAAGACCCATATAAACTTCAAAACAATAAACCAATCTTGCCATGAGCTACTATGGATTGCCTTGATGCAAAAACGGACTAGTTAATGTTGTTCTATTGATCCAAAATCAGAGAAGGGAGTGAGGCAACCAAGCTTACATACATATATGCGTATGTGTGGATGTTTTGTGTAAGGTGGTCAACAAGTGACGTCTACATACATATCTATATCTATTGGTTATTTACCAAGTACTAGTAGCCCCTGGACTATTCATCTTTCATTCTTGGGAATTTTAACCCCTCTAGTTATAAACACCTCTAAAGTAACTCATGATATTCAATTCTTAATTATTATAGAACTTCGAACCCTGGAGCGTTACAATATAATTCATATCATATTTTAACAAGTAAGAGGATGAAACAAGAATCTATACTAATATATAAAGGCCACCTGTATCACCGTACGGGGTGACCCATGAGCCTTCGGGCTTCATCGGTTGTTGATCCTGTGAGTCGGAAACACCCGTACGCCCCTACCTTCGGGTAGGTGGTCGGTTTTCTCAACCTGACCTGACCTAACCATTTTCTTACAGTTTAAGCTAGGGGTGAGTTGGGTCATTGGGTTGAGTCCAAGTGGGTTTGGGATTGTGAGTCGTTGGGTTTGAGTCGTGGTCGGGTGGGTCGCGAGAGTCAAGAGGTCAAGAGTCTAGTAGAAAAGTATCAACTTTCTCAATTTTCAGAAGATAAATGGCTATGGAGTGCAAATAATATTCCTTTCTTCTCGGTTAAGGAGCTGCGTAATCTACTTGAGATCAACAGGATGGAACGACAAAACAGCACAGCTACTAGATGGATCAAATGGCTGCCGAAAATGATTAATATTTTTAGTTGGAGAGCATGTAAAAGAAGACTTCCGGTGATGGTCAATCTAGTAACAGGGGAGTGGATTTTCCTTCAATTTCGTGTCCAAAATGTGAGCAGGAGATAGAAGACACGGAACATGCGTTGGTCAAATGCAAACAGGTAACCGAAATATGGAAAGAATTCTACAAATGGTGGAGTATAGAGTATAAAGATGCTGAGTTTTTGGACGATCTGTATCATTTGGGATCGTCTTCATGGTCGACGGATAATAAGACGTTATGGGAAGGCTCGATCAATGCGATGGCGTTCGGTATTTGGAAATGGCGTAACGTAAGTATCTTCAAAAGTAAAAAGAGTAAGGCGGTTGAGACTCAATTGGGGTTATTTAATTATTTCAATTCTAAAGTGAACAAGAAAAGGGACCTTAATTGTGCTAATTGGTTAATGGATCCGATGTCAATTGTTAGTTTGTTATAGATGTAGATCCAATTTTTAGAGAGTTGAGTTTGTGTTTGTAATCCCATATACATTGTGCACTATACTTGTAAGTTTGGTTTTTTCTCTATGCCTTACAGAGAATTAACCTTTAATGCTGAATGCATGCTTTTAAAAAAAAAAGAGAGCTAGAGAAAGAAAAAAATTATGTTAGTTTGGTTAACCTATACTTGAGTTTTGGGTAAGAGATATTACTCTTAAGTAACATTTGGATAAAAGAGAGGTAAAGAGTATGCTCTGCTCATGGTCCAAAGAGGGGAACACTCTCTTATTTAACTTGTTAAAACTAAATTTTAGTTAAACCTATTTTTATACAAATAATACATATATTCAAAGCATAAGTTTAATCAATGATCATTTTAATTAACTCAACTAATTTGTATTACTTGTCTATCAACTCATTAAACGTAATGATATATTTTTTAAACTTATTTTATTATTTTTCAAAATTTATGTTAAAAACCAATAAAATATAGTTAATGAGAAAAACTAAAAATATATAATATGAAAATGGCTATGTTGTCGAAGAAAATATATTTGCTAGACAATGTATTATACTAATATCATATTCTTACATTCTTAACATAGTACGTATTGTAAAACACAAACTTTTCGTCATTGTCACGTTAAGCGTATGATAATATATAGTTAAAGGAGAGAATTAAAAGAAAAATATAATATATTTTTTTGAACGGTAAAGGGCCCGAAACAGAAAATTTTAGTAAAAAAACTAGCAAGATGCTAGTGGAAAAATACAATACATTAAAAGAAAATAGAAGGACATATACATGAGAAATATATAATATATGAGAATGCGAAGGAAATGTGTATGGAGAATGCGGATGATTAAAATGTGTGGAGTGTAGAGAGGAGGAAGTGTATGGAAAGAAGCAAAAGGAAAAGGAATGGAATTTTACATTTACTGAGGAATACTGAGTAGTGATGGAGGAGGAGGAAGAGACAAATACTGAGCGTCTGCAGTAAAATAAAAAAAGAAGAAATAAAATTGTCGGAAAGACGTGCAGTTTTTACTGACGAGCGGCGTGATGTTTGTCGCCGGCCGGACACATTGGCCACCAGCATCAGTAATCATTATCCCATCTACCCCCCACTTCCCAACACTTTTCTTTTTCTTTTTCTTCATTTACATTTTTAATTGCAATTATATTCGTAAAACTTTCTGCTGATTCAACCAATATAAAATAAAAATATTCAAATTTATCCTTATATTTATAATAGGACAACATATTAATTCTTTTTTCACACATCTATTTTTTGATCTTATAAGTAAAAAAGAATATATCATATCTCATTCAAACAATTACATAACGTGACATGGCTATGCTTTGGCAATTTTGACATGTAAAATCGGGAAGTTACATGAGATTTTTTCTTCTTTTACGCGTTGTTGGAAGCAGAGGCATTCACCGGTTCATGTGTCTAGAGTGTATCGTTTCTTGATTGCTTTTGTAAAGTGCGTTATTATTTGGACCTCTCGCACGCATATTAGACCGGCGAATGATTCTGATGCATCCAATCTTGTCTAGTCATGTATTTTGCATTCCTTAGACATATATTTATGGTAAGAAAGATGATAGATGATTATATTCCATCAACTTCTAGTAGGCTTCATACAAAATGGTTAAAATCTATCCCTTTTTTTTTTTTTTTTTGAACGGCTAAAATCTATCCCTTCTAAAGTAAACATCTTGATATGGAGGTTAATGCATAAAAACTTCCAACTAAATCCATTCTAGAAAGTAGAAATATATGGGTGATAAATTGTTTCTTTGTTTTTTGTGAATTTGGTCAAGAATCAGATGATCACCTCTTTTTGGCTTGACCATTAGCTTCTTTATTCTTGAAGGAGATTAGTAAATGGCAGGGTGTTAACTTTCATCCTACAAACTCAATTGATGATCTTCTTCATTGGGGCTTGTTTCTTGGCCTTAAAGGTAAGCAGTTAGAAGCATTCAACATGGTGGTATTTTGCTCTTGCTGGGTGCTATATATGGTCTTATCGAAATGATAGGGTATTCAATTCCTGGTCGGCGTCGTTTGTAAGCTTAATTTGTCGACTGCAAAGTTTGTCACTTTTTTGGCTGAACGTGAGGAGTAATCATAATTGGAAGTTAATTTGTATGGTTTAATTTTTTTTAAACGACAGGAAAACAAAAGAGCCAGGATACAAAGTCGGAGCATACAGAATCTAAGACCTTATAAAATTTAGATCTAAACCCATTTGGACCTAACCCAAAATTATATACCCAAACCCGCAACCACTTGAAGCGGATTTGTTATCCATATTTCCCTAGAAACGGCTTTCTTTTTGCTTAATTGTGTTACGAATCCACAATAATGAAGTGCTTTGGATAAACGGGAATACATCTTTTTTTAGAATCGATTCCCTTATGAACTCTTCCGAGTGTATGATTTCATTTCTCCATTTCCAAATCCCCCAAATAAGAACAAAAACAATGGCGACAAAGAATTTTCTTTTGAAACATTTTTTTGCCGCAATAGAGTTTTCAACAGTGAAAAACTCGGGAAAGGAATCAAACCGTGATGGAGATAAAACTTTTTTCAAATTACAAGAGAAAGATATGTGATTCAATGATTCCTCTTGCTACCAAATTTAGTCTTGAAGGTAGGGCATTTTGAACCACTCTCCAAATACAAATGTTTACTTTACTTGGGAGCCAGACATCATCAGCTGCTCTACCGGATGGTGGTCTTGACCAATTCCAAGAACAAACCCAAGAGTTGTTTACATAAATTCTCCTATCGATCTGCAATTGAACAATTCTTATCCTTTTCCAATGCAAAAATTCTTGGGAATAAAGGAACTGATAAGATAAGAAATACGAAATTCCCTTTTTTTTTTTTAATAAGATCACAAGACTTCAGAATATATCCCCATGCGGATTTCTTTGTAGGTAGAGAGTTTTGAAACCCCCCGGAGATGCCATAAAGATTAGAGATTACCTTCCTCCATAACGCAAATTTGTATGGATTTCTTTGTATGGTTTATAAAGATTAATTTGGTTCAGAAAGGAAGCGCAAATTCCATTTTCCCAATAACGCCAAATTTGTATGGTTTATAGAATCCTTGTTGTAATCTTCTTTTCTTTTCTCTCTAACTCCTTGCTAGTCTTTTAATATAAAATTTCTTTTGATGTTCAAAAAAAGAGTAACAGAATCTAAAACAAATTTCACACAACTTTTAACCTCAAGTTTAGAACTTGATAGCCTGTTTTTGTTTTTGAAAAGGATGTCATTGGCCATACATTAATCAAGATATCACTGTAAACCTGTTAAAAGAAGACGGTTTAATGAAGCTTCAATTCACCGTTTAAAAACTCAGCAAATTTTGCCTGATTACTATGCAAATCGACCATAGAGTGTATATATAATACTATGACAACTTATATTAAATTCATTTTTGTAAAGTATATATTTTTCTACGTACATTATCCAAAATATGTTAAGTTTGTAGATAGCGTATATTAGATTTTTACGTATTCATTATCCAAAATACTTTGGACGGTCACTTCAACCTTCATGACTGCACTAGACTGTAAAATTATTTTATTTCTTTGCTTTTATTTGATTATCTCGTCGTTTTGGACTTAATTAGAGCATAAAAAGTGGTGGGTGTACTGTGTTCTAGAACATTAATTAATTGTTTTTAATGTTAATTATCCAAAATATTTTCTTAGTTAAACAAGGTTCTTTAGGCTCTTAGCATCCATAAAAAAACATCATATATAGTTTTCTTCAGATTGTTCAACCATTATAACTACTGTTGACACTCCTCACTTTTCAAACCTCACCACTACCATTTGTGTGAAAAAAATTAATGCAACTAATGGATCAAGCAACTAAATCAAATAACCAAATTGAGTAAGTAAGCTAATTTAAATATATGCATACATACCGAAATTTTTTTTTGAACAACCAAGAAAAGGAAGCCTAAGAAGAGAGCTTCGGCATGGCCATCACCCTCACCTAGACCACCAATTTAGTAAAAATCAAAACCGACCTTTAGCGAGGTGCTAGATACAAATGTATTACAAAACAGCTCCAAAGAAGAGAAAATGAATATATAAGCCAACCCTTAAATCAAAGTGGACTCTTAGTTTATGTATTTAGAAACTCAAATTGAGTGCTTGCACAATCTGTTTTGAGTGGTCGGTACTTGTGACTGCGATGACACAGGATGATAGCAAATTGGGCGATTGGTGAGGATGTGATGGTGAATAGGGGTGTGCATGGGGAGCTTTGGGTCGGTTTTAATCTCAAACCGAACCCAATTCGCTAATTTCGGTTTTAAGATTTTTAAACCCAATGGTTTCGGTTTCTATCGGTTTCGGTTTTGGCGGATTCTCGTCATTCAAATTTCTTGTACTTACCTTCATATATATAACATTATATACAAATTTCAGTTACAATATCTAATTTATAGCATAAAGTTCGATGTCTAATAACATACTTCAACACTAGATACAATTATCAACTCAAATATTCAAACCATAAATATATTTTGTATTATATAATCATATATAAACGTCGATCTGAAAAGAGGGAAACGACAAAGGGAAGAAAATGTTATTGACCCTAATAATTGGACCTTAACATATTTAATGTGCTTCATTGACTTCTATTTAAAAACTATAAAATAAAAAAATATATATAATATATTAAATATTAATGGGGCGGTTTTTAGTTAAAACCCGAAACCAAACCGAACCCATCGGTTTCTGCAAAATTGAAAACCGAACAGTCGGTTTTAAAATGGTTTCAGTTTTATCGGATCGGTTTTGCCGTTTTTAACATATTTGTTTCGATTTCTATGCACACACCTAACGGTGAAGTGAAGAGAGAGAGAGAGAGATGACCTTTTAGGGGGTTAATTATACTTTTATCAAAAATCGTATTGTTTTGAAAATCGCATGATACAATCACCTTTAAGATAACTTATACACATCAATTTGTTGGGTTATTAGGGTTTAAATAAACTAATTAATCATGTAATGCCAAAAAAAAATTTGATCCATGTTTTAAATAGTCCAACCAACTATTCATTTAATTCAATATATTAAGAAGAAGAAGAAGAACAAGACATTAGATCATGAGTTATAACTCTCTTTTCTTTCTCTCTTACCAAATATCACATCACCGTCACATCATTTCCTCTCTTATTTTTTTCTTCCTACTCAAATCAAATGTTATACCTCTCTTTTAAACTTTTTCTATTTTTTTATATTAAAAAATTAAATGTGTGTATTTGTGATTGGTTGAGAGGGGGATGGGAGAGTGGGAGAGTGGGGGGTACATTCTTCTCGATCGAGCTTGGAGACCCGATTCCTTTACTCGCTTGGTTTACTCACATGTAGCGTAATGGTGTTTCTTGGGGAACCCGATGGTACCCAATCCCATTGGGTAACCCATAACGCAAGGCCTTAGAAAATCATACCCATGATTCCATGAAACTGTTATTGACCTAAGATTGCTAAAGGGATTTACATCGTCACTACATCTCTTTGAATCATGTTGTCAAACTGCATAATGGAAATGTGTGTGCATATGGGTTACGAAAAGCACACCTTGTGGGTGTGTGTTTTTCGGCTGTCACAAGAGAGAAGGCCAAAAATTATTATTATTATTTTAATAGCGGCAAAAAGGGGTCTCCTAGGATAGCTTCGCCTCCGTCATCACCCCATCTAATCTTGGTTATATTTGTTTTAATTAATATCTAATTACTTAAATATAATATACTACCTGATATAACATTTTAGACTTCATATTATTGACCAAGTAATCTTTGTAAAACTCTTAGATTTAGGTAATTGTAAATTACCTCAAAACCTTTATTAATTAATAACCTTTAAATATTTAATTACTATGTGTTGTAGTGTAACACTTAGTGTCTTATAACGTTATACATGTTTACAATCTGTTACACGTTATACTAACACGATTAAAGTAAATTAAAAGTTCCAAGATTCAATTCAAAAGTTGATAGCTAAACATTTTACACTCTCATATTCTACAATCTCAATAACTTAAAAATAAAAGAAATGTAAAGAACGATACAATAAAAAAAATTAAAGAATCTATAAATATATAAATACTGTAGGTTGTTTGTTATTGACAAAAGTTCATGCGAGAACCGTTGTTAGTGCGAGAACCAATCTAATACGTCCAATTCCCCCTCCTTCAATGTCATTGTCCACCCATGAATTTCTCACATGCACCTTACCACACTCTATCTCTCCACGCTCTCCATCCATGATACTTCCCATATCCAAGGAACGGCTGAGATTGGTTTTCGCGGTTTTCGCACTAACAACGGTTCTCGCATGAACCCTCCCCGTTTGTTATTTTAGATACTAATAGATGATCCTTCAAAAACATGTAAAAAGTTCATCCCACGTCGTTGAATGATGGAAGTAGAAGTGACACTTACCAGGTTAACTGGTTTAATGCGCTAAATAATAGACGTTTTTTTTCCGAACGGGTTACTTGAGTTTGGAGTTGTTTGAGTTGGGTTGTTTGGATTTTAACAGTTTTTCTATATATCAAACAGGGTTCAAGAGGTAATTGAGTTCAGATGAATTAGGTCGGGTAGATCATCTTAAATGGCACACTTGAATAAAATATAACATTAATATGACGTTGAAATTCACTTTTAAAAACATCGACGTATTAATTTATGCAATTTGCAATAAGTTTGCACATATAATAATGGGGATTGGGGAAAGAAATCATATTACTAGCAACACCTATTATAGGTAATACTGTATTCATAACTAAAATAATCATATAGTTAAATGATATAAATATTCTACTAATTTCAAGAAATCAAAAGCAAAACGAATATAAATTTAACTTCAAAACGAATATCACATCCTAAATCCTTTCATAACTCAACAATTTGGTAATAAAGAATTCCTCCGATAAGAAGAAGAATCCATCCCCATCACAATCCCAAAAATATATGCCAAGAAAAAAAATTCTAAGGCTCTAAATTTATCCGATAAGAAGAAGAAAACACATATCAAAAGGCAAAAACATCCCATGGCTACCAATGAGTTATAACAAACGTGCCATTTCACATTTAAATAAACAAATATCTCCATTCTCTCGTTTAAGGGTATTTTGCTATACTTATAGTGGGTTTATGTTTTTGACTTACTTTTAATAAGCTAATTTTTCGGTTTATTACTGATTTATGAACTTATTACGACTTGAATAGGAAAAATAAGCCAAGAAAATGTACTTATAAAAAATAAGCGAGGAAAATAAGCTTATAATAGGCTAAAACAAACACCCCATAGAATGAACCGGAACTTGAAAATTGGGAGAACAAGGTGCACATGTGTGCAATCGGTTGTTTCGTCCTTATATCAAGATATACGTTACTTTTTCTTTTGACAATTCGTGTAATGTGGTTTTCAAAATTCATGACTCTCAGAATCCTTCTATCAACATATTATTTGTCAGGTCGAACTCAAGAAAAGTTAGGAGTGGTAGAAATCCTATTTAATCGCCTATAAATCCTAATCAAACTAAGAGGTATTATGAACCATTGTTGAAGTCCTAAGTGCTTTCGACCCACTAGTTATCTCAATCCTAACACATTCTACCCTTAGTTTATCTTTATTGGTCACAATCTTAATGATTGAGCCTTAAACAACTAAAATTTCACTATTACATACCCAAGGTTTCATTTCCTTCCCTTAACATAGCCATAATAGTCACATTATGCTTCATGAGCCAATAACAATTTGGATCAAAACAATATTTAATAATTCAAAACATTAATCATTTAATAGTAAGTATAACAATCATAATATATTTCCGCCAACTAATGTTAATAAGTGAAAACACCTTCAACAATGTTAAGAGAATCTTTAATGTGCATTATCATGTAACCATAACCGATACATATCTCTTTTAATCACCGTATACAAATTTTAAATAAGTATAAATAACCATCAAGCATTACAATCTAGAAGGTTTGTATGTGGTCTAGTCGTAAATCAAATTGGTCAGATCTTTTACACGGGAGTTCTCTTATGTTGGATTCTATAATAATTGGAAGGGCCATATTTTGAGTTTTGCTTGAAGATAATCACCTTACAAGTTTCGTTCCTTCGGAGGGTCTAGGTAAGATAAGCTTTAATTCAAAGTGTTGCCTGTCAAATCTCCTTCATTTGTATAAAGCTATCACAGTCAAAACTTCTGAATGCTAAGAAGAAAACGTCTTATGCATGTCATTGATGAAGAATTGAATCTCCTACTACGTTGATTTTTGTTCATTTGGATTTTATATTTAGATGACTAATCTCTTACTTAATATTTACTCTTGGTTGTATATTAACGTTTTTATATTATTATCTTTACCGAGTCTTTTAATATAATTGTTTGTATCCCTAAAAAAAGTCGATCTTTTAACAAATTTTTAGTGTTTAACAATTAGGAAAACACGTGACAATTTGCTGTATCGATATAATCAAAAGTTTAAACCATATTCTAGAAGACACATATAATATTTTACTATTAAAAACATATTGATTCAACCTTTTTGAAGGTTTATAAAATAAAGGAATTAAAAATTGGTGTAAATCTACAAATAGTAGGTTGCAAAGTGAAAATTCTAAAACAACTCTTCTTTTTTATCCATTTTGATAGAATTAAAGTATATGATATTTGATTGTAAGCAAAAAAACTGAACTACAGAAACTAAATAAAACTTTCTATATGATTTGTATGACCTTAAATAAAGAAATACCCTAACAACATAAAATAATGTATAATCAATCATGCATATGATCAAAGTCTCCCTAGATGTTATGTATAAAAACAAAGTTTTCTATGCAAGAAACAAATTTTTTTTTTTTTGAACATCATTTATTAAAAGGCTTTCCAAGCAAGGTGCTAGGATGAGCAAAACAGCTGCCATTAATTAATTCTGAATGTAAACTACATAACTGGGCCTATTATTTGAACTCAAAAAGGAAGTCTAATATTTTGGGCCCAAACATTTAAAGAATAGGAATAAGAAACCAAATGGGTTATGCCAGTAGCCCAATTTTCAAATGCTCTTTGGCCCAAGAAAGAGCCCATGATTTATAAAGAGGGTTTGATGAATGATTGGTCCAATTGTTAATCCTAAATTATTTTAATTGTTTGGGTTATTAAGAGGCACATGATTAAATAATGCGATCAGTTTCCTTTTTTTAATTTATTATATTATATAAAGCGGTTTATTTTACATTTTTAATGCATTTAGTTTCCAAATTATTATCAATTTTGTTACATATGTAACAAAATGGATATGTTACCATTTAAGGCAACTTTCTGTCCTAGTCATTTAAATGACGGTATTATAAATTTAAGATATTATAATATCTGTAAACATATTATTAATTGACACAATTCATTATATTAGATTAAAAGTGTTAAATTCTGAACTTTGGTTCACTCTTTATCAAACCAATTTGACACACCCGTTTCATATTCATATCTTATTGCTTAGATTAATTAGATAAGACTGTTAAGCGGTCACCTAATAATCTCACCAATTGTTTCATTAGCAACTAATCACGAAATTAAACATTTAATGAAGCTATCTTCTAATATAAATAGAAGACTAACTTCAAAAATCACCATCGCTATTCAAATAACACCATATGAATGTTAGTTAAGGTAAGTTTTTTCTTCCCTTTTCCTAAATTTATTTTTTAGGGCAAAACTATTTTGTCATTTTTTTTTTCTTAACACTAGTTTTTTAGTCTCAAATCTTAAAATCTATTGTTGTAGTAAATTTTTTTAGTCTCAAGCGATTAATAGACGATGCTGAAATACATACTGACAACCAAGAAGCCCGGGTTATGATCAAGTTGGAGCATTCAAAGGCTCAAAAGGATACGATTTGACAAGGAAAGTCAATAGTTTGGATTTAGATATAAAGGTACCACTTTTTTAGGAACAATGTTATAAACAAGTCGTTTTATCATCTCGCATTCTATGTCTCGGTCTCTTGGTGTTGATGGAATTTTCATAAATTGTAAATGCTAACACAAAGGATAAAATCAATTAATCAATGTAAATAATCATTTGAAATGATTGATTTATATTGGAAGATATACATATAGGGAGTACTTAAATAGAATAAGAATAAGAATATTATGTATGATGAGGCTGTTGTTGACGAAATTCCCTTCATTCCAACGGAGAATCATCTGTAAACCATGTTCCGCATGTGTCATATATGCGCAATATATATGTGTGCATCAACTCTCTCAAACTATCTCTCTCTCTCTCTCTCTCTATATATATATATATATATAGGGGAGGGTTCAAACGAGAACTGTTTTTCGTACGAGAACTGCGAGAACCAATCTCAGCCGTTCCTTGGATATGGGAAGTTCATAGATGGAGAGCGTGGAGGGGATCAAGTGTGGCAGGGTGCATGTGACGAATTCATGGGTGGGCAATGACATTAAAGGAGGGGGAATTGGACGGCTCAGATTGGTTCTCGCCGTTCTCGTACGAAAATCAGTTCTCGTTTGAACTTTTGCCTATATATATATATATATATAGGGGAGGGTTCAAACAAGAACTGTTTTTCGTACGAGAACTGCGAGAACTAATCTCAGTCGTTCCTTGAATATGAGAAGTTCATGGATGGAGAGCGTGGAAGGGATCAAGTGTGGCAGGGTGCATGTGAGGAATTCATGAGTGGGCAATGACATTAAAGGAGAGGGAATTGGACGGCTCGGATTGGTTCTCGCAGTTTTCGTACGAAAAACAGTTATCGTTTGAACTTTTGCCTATATATATATATATATATAATCAGGATCAAGTAAAAAAAATTTATGGTACAAAGAGTAAGAAGAAACCTGAGAGTGACACGTGTCCTGTTGGTTAAAAATGTTAAAAAGTGCAAAATAGACATCATATAATTTTTTATCTCTCTTCCCTTAAATCTCTCCCACGTTCTATACACCTCCCGATTAAACATTTACGTTTCTTCAAAACCCTAAATTTTCCCAGTCGACCATTTGCGTCCCTGCCCCCTTCGCCGCTCACTGCTCCGACGACGATCCTTCTCCGTCGCTTGCCCTGTGAACAGGAAAACGTCGTAGCCTCTTGCTTCGCCAAATTAGGGTTACGATGATCTTCGATCGCCGCCTCCAGAGATAAAGTGATTCGCCGCAACCGCCATCAATTTAGGGCTGCGGATCCACCTTCATCGTTCGTCGCTGCAACCCACGTTACAGGGGTGATGCACACGTCATCGATGCTTTCCTGCAGTCTTCGCCGCCTAGGGGTTTCGGTTTCTCGATAGCCGCCGCTGAGGGTTCGCTTCTTGTTAAAGCCTAGGGTTTCGGTTTTCTCGATAACCGTTGCCGTTGCTGTTCTACGCCGCCACCGTTCTCTATAGCCACCGCCGGTTGCTCTCCGGTAACGTGCATTTTTTGGATAGTATCCGCCGCGTTTATTTCTTTTTAAGTATTCATCATCTGATCAAGGTTCATCTGGTATGATTCATTTTATGTAGATCGCCGGATTCACTACAAGAAATTTGTTTGTTACCGACGACAAAAATCGTCGGAAAATAGTCACTAACTGGCAGTTTTGACGAATTACCGACGAAAGACTTTAGTTAGAAATATCACCGTCGCTAATTTTTCCGACGATTTTTACTGACGATTTTTGAAACTTTTCTGATGAAATCATCGTCGCTATATCGTTGAAACTGGAATATTAGAATATTTATTAATAATAAATAATAATATTTATTAATGATTTTAAAATTACAGTAAATTACATTACCGACGCTATTCCGACACTATTTAGCGACTAAGTACCGACAAAACGTTTTTTTCTAATTTAAAATTAAATTATTGATACCGACTATATTTTTTTAAAGCAGATTAGTCCCACCATTTACAACGTAATTTTTCCTACGATTTATAGACGTAATTTTACCGACACTTTATAGACGTTAATTTACCGACGATTTATAGACAATTTTAGCAACAATTTATCGACTAAATTTTAGAAACGATTTATCGACGTAATTAGACCGACTATTTACCAACACAATTATACCGACAATTTATTAACGAAATCTTACCGACAATTTACAAACGATTTTGTATAAATATTATGAAATTAAATCTATTTGCACCAATCGTTACCGACAATTTTGCTTCAAATTGTATATCTTTATTATTAAAAATTTTATATTTTACTAATAATTTACCGTCGGTTTAATTTATTTTATCCCTACGTTTTTACCATTTTAATTATTTGTTATATATATATATATATATATATATATATATATATATATATATATATATATATATATATATATATATATATATATATATATATATCAATTCCGTACAAAAATCTAATACAAATATAGAATATCAACTTGTAATATATAAATATATACACAATTACACATATATAAGATACCAATTTCGTACAAAAATCTAATATAAATATCCTTTCAACCTCTAAAATAAAGCTTATGACCATAAATGTGGAACTAATATCAACTTGTAAAGTATACATAAAAGTAGAATACCTATAGAAAATGTAATTCTAGTTACATGTACAAAGAGGAGGTAGAGATTGAAGGAGAAATCGTTCCAATGCAACGCCACTAACTTATAGTCAATTTCTTCTCTTTTTTTTATGATTCTTGAGTTGCTAGTATCTCTGTTTCACATGCTTTATCTCATTTACAAAGTTGTGATTCACGTGTTTCATCCTATTGACGCAGTTTCACGTCACTTGCCTCGTCACTTTTACGAAGCTCTATTTCAAGTGATTCATCGTGTTCACAAAGCTCTGTTATCTTTCTTCATGCAAGTCTTTTTATGCTTTCGGAACTTGTCTTTGAAATCCCATTTGTTTTTTCAACAAGTATACCTACACTTATGAAATAACTGCAGGGAGTAAGCAAGGATCAAATATTCAAGCATCCCAAAAAATAACTGCACTACTAACATCATGAAAAGTATCAAAATTGAACTATTATTACTCACGTTTCAAGGATAGACGGAAACAGGGAGTAAGCAAGGATCAAATCTTCAAATGGTGAACCCGCAACAAAATATTCAAAAACTGTGAGAGCAGGAGTGGCTTACAGTGGAACAAGAGAGGGCACGGCAGTAACAAGTCTTCTCAGAAGATGAACCTACATCGGCGGCGATTGCTAACTGGATAAACTCAGCCTTAAACAGCAAAGCAACAGATGGTTGTAGGACTAGCCTTCCACGGCAATGGCGATCGTTAACCAGACGCCGGCAGCGCAACAACTTGTTTACAAGGACGGCGGCGGTTATCGGAGCGTGGAATGAAAAAATAAGGGATTAGGGATTTTGATGGTGAATGAAAAGGGAATATATATATATATATATATAATTAGTGAATGAGGTCCGCTTAAAAAAATGAATAGAGGGAAACCCAAATTTTTGGGGGGAAATTCAATATTCACCAAATTTTGGAGGGGGCGGGAAATTTTAATACTCGCCTATCCTGTTTTTCCATGTAATAATATAACTTTTTAACATAAACAAAATATTACAACACTTCAAAATGTTTTAAGAATTTAATTTCACATAGTAATATACTAACTTTTACTAATTGATGTTATCTTAAAATAAATTTTGAAATTTCTTTTTTTATTTAATAAACTGTTTTAATTTTTAAAATAAGCATATGTCTTTTTGTGAAAAAAAGTACTGTTAATAGTAGAAAGATTGGGTGAAATAGTAGTGTGGGTGGTGACAGATCACGTTGTTGTAAGCTAGTCTTCCCACTTTACATGTGCGTGTAAAATAATTCACGTTGTTGTAAACAAGAGAACCGTATGTTCATCGTGATTGATCACAATGACAAAATAGGAGAAAGTTCAAACCTTATTCTGATTTGGGTTTGATTTTATTGATTCCAGATAGGTTTTAAGTTCATCTCACAATGATGCTGATGAACCTACAACCCAATGTCGGCCAAAGCATAGGTCTATCGATAGCTATCTACTAACCGGTACAGTTAAAACACTTTTGTTACAACAAATGCATCACAAAATCAGAACTGTTCAACCAGTAGCAAACTAGCCCAGCCCACTACACACGTTTAGCTGACCTCCATCACAAACATCATGTGCACAAGTTCATACCTTGATACACATATCTTGGACTCGATTGCACAATCAACACATAACCAGTCAAACAATCGTTATCAGACTAAACGGTCTATTAAAACATCAATCATGCTAATCCATGCAAAAGATGGAAGATTCAAGTTTGCAAGCCTCTTGGTTTTCTCTCAACACACCTATGGACACACACACTTAGCCAAATATCTAATGAAGTAACATTGAATCTAATTTAGAGCAAACATAAACCAAAATTGGTTTTTAGTTTATACAAAAGATTGGTTCATATTCAATAATTAAATTTTTTATCTATGTCGTGACTCGAGTTTGGTTAATTTTATGTGCTTTACAAATCTTATTGTAAATATTATTTATATTTTTATAAGTCTGTCATCATTAATTTTCTATGTTGACTAAAATTAATATAAATAATTTTAAAGGAAGTCTAAGAGTAGATTGATCTTTCGTTCTTACAAAACAATCATATACTTAAGCGGTTTTCATATAAATAATTATGTCTGGTGCATGTGTTTATACAGGAATTTAAACTAGTATCTCATAATATAGTTACAACTGAATTTGTCAAAAAAATTTATAAACAGTTCTATAAAAAACAACTTTCTAACGGAAAATATAATAATTAAGAATGAAATTGTCGGAAGTTTTGACCATTTTTCAACGAAAATATAATTTATACTACTATATAAATCATTTAACATTCTCGTTCCTTATTAATTTTAAAACTTCTTAAAATTCAATCAAACAATAAATCTTGATATTTCATTTATCTAAATTAATCTCATCCACATAATTTTTAACCATTTTATTTTCTCTATTAATTTAATTTAACATTTTATTCATTTAAAATATATTTTCTCACTAACACACTATCTCACATAAAAACAATTATGAACCTATCACAACATAATTTTCAACATCTAATTAATTTCGTTTTCTTTATTTCATAAATATAAATCTTTTTTCTTATTTTAATGTGTTTTAAGATTTATTTTTAAAGTTAATAATATAGTTGTTGATGTAAATAAAAAAATTAAAAAAATGGACATGTTGGTGAAACAAACATTTTTGTGACATTGAATCGCACGAATAATATATCATTATATTCTTGAAGGAGATATTTTGCAAGACAAAAACTATTTTCCGCCGCAACATTGTACGGATACGATACAAGTAAATTATGAAATATTAAGAATTAAATCTGCTCAAATGTTTTGTTAATTATTTTAGATAAAACCTCGCTAAGTTTTCAACCATTTTCCAATGAAAAATATTACAAATTAAATACTAAGAAGTAAATTTGTTTATATTCTTGTAAATAGAACAATACGACAAATTTTTGACAAAAATTATAATTGTAGAACATTTAGAATTAAATCTGTTTAATTGTTTTGTTAATTATTTTTACACAAAACGTCGATATAGTGTCGGAATTTCCGACGATATTCTAACGAAAACTATGATAATATATATATATATATATATAATTTATTTGAATATTTTCTATTTAGCTTTTTAGAAACACTCGCTATATCAATGAAACTTTTGACGTTTTTTCGACCAAATAAATAATAATAAGCTATAAGCTATTAAGATTTAAAATTTTCTAATTGCTTTATAAATTACTTTAATCAAATCGTCGCTATATCGTCGGAACTTCCGACCATTTTTTGACGAAAAGTATGGTAAGTTATTTAAAAGTTTAAGAATTAAATTTGTCTAACTGTCTCGTAAGTTTATATATGTATAGTGTCGCTATATAGTCATAATTTCTAACGATTTTCTGACAAATATTATAATAGATTAATATATATTAAATAATAAAATCTATTTACTTGTTTTGTAAATTATTTTACAAAAAACGTCTCTATTTCATCAGTATTTTTGACGACTTTTTCGACGGAATTCACATTAAAAGTAAAAACTTAATCCAAGTATTTTTAAAATTATTTTTTATACTTCGTAGCTATATCGTTGGAATTTCTGACCATTTTCTAACAGTATTATAATAAATTATTAAATATTAAGAACTTGAATTTTTTAATTATTTTGTAAATTATTTAGTCGCTATCTCGTCGGAATTACCGACAATTTTCTGACGAAAGTTGCAATAAATTATTTAACTTGTTAATTCATTATTTTTAATATGATGGTCGGTATTTCGTTCGTAAATTGTTGTAAACTAGCTACGCTTTTCTAACAGATCTAATAGATCGCCAAATGGTTGCAAAAGTGATAGTGAATGGTCACTAATTGGATTGGTGTTTTTAACTTATTTTCGTCGGAATGGTGTCGTAAATTAGTCGGAAATTAGTGACGCTTTTACGTCGTCGGAAAAAAATGTTGGAAATAACGAATTTTCTAGTAGTGATTGTGCATCTGGATTGTGCATCAGATTTAATAAATAATATTTTTGAGTGTTTGTATCAATGATTCATGTTTATAAACCTTCTGATTCGATTTTTTTCTATATATGAGTAATTTTTTTGTTGAATTTTTTATGTAAATGTTATAGTTGTTATGAATTTTGTAAATAATTATATAAATTTGGTTGTGCATCAATTTATTATTGATGATTTCTTGATGGTTTCAATTTATTATTAATGATTCGTTCTGTGTATCGAATAATCTTTGATGTTTTTTATGTTGAGATTTTTTTAATTTTATTTGTGCATCTGGTGAAGAACAATGTGCATAAGGTGAAGAACAATGTGCATCAATCTAGTTCTGGAAAACCAAACAGCAGAACATAAAAGAAAAAGAAATAATGTTGAAATTTAAAAAATTTAGTGGACAATTATACCCCTAACTACTTTTTTTTATATTTAAAAGAAAAAGAAAAAAACCTATTTTTTAGGATCAGATTTAAAAATTTGGATGACTGAGATTTCACCTTACATTTAGTACCATAACTGCGAGAAAAAAACCTTTTTTTTTATATTCAAACGAGAACTGTTTTTCGTACGACAACTGCGAGAACCAATCTTAGCCTTTGATTAAAATTAATCAATGACTAAATATTTTGGCGGCTCATTAATGCTTCATTAATGGCTCTTTATTGAAGCATTAATGAGGGTTATTTCGGGAATATCAAGCCTCGCAAATTAATGACGGCTCATCCGGACACAATTCACAGTTGGGTAAAAATATAAATTACCAAAATACCCCTAGTAATGTGTCATTAATGGAGTTAAAAACAATTCTCGCAGTTCTCGTACGAAAAACAGTTCTTGTCTTAACTTTTGCCTATATATATATATATATATATATATATATATATATATATATATATATATATATATTAGCATGATACCCGCACAATGTGGCGACAATGAATAATTTCTACTCCTTAACATGTCAATTTTCAAGACGTAAGGAATATGATATTTATGTTATATGATAATGGCGAATAATTTTCGTTTGGTGACATATATATTTTATTTATCTTTGTCCACTTCCTTAATTTTCCGTTATCTATAATTTAAAAACAAAGGTTATAATTTTTTTTAATAAGTTAACTTGTATTGGTTTTGACTTTCAAAAAAAAAAATATTGACTTTGATTCTCTTAAATATGTAAAGTTTAGTTATTAAAATATAAAATAAGAATTTAATTAACTATATCTAATAGTTACTCAATTTAGTTAATATGAGGGGCAATTTATCAAAACACTTAAAGTTTAGGAGTTTAAGCAAATAGCTTAAATGCTTTAAATATAGTATATATAACAATATATTTCGTACGGGAACTACAAGAATTAATTTTAACCACTAATTAAAATAAATCAATAGCTAAAGATTACAATAGTTCATTTATATCTTGATTATCAATAGTTGAGATTATGACCGAATAGTGAGAGGTCTAAATTACAATTAATATTTAGACAAGAATGAGAGACTTAATCCTGACCCTTTATTTGATTTAATCGGATGGTTTATATTAGCATTGCATATTCATTATCTAACCTTAAATTGCAACGTATGAATTGCAACTTAAATCTGATAGATCAAGATCTAATAAGCGACTATGAAATCTGATAGATCAAGATCTAATAAATGACTATGATTTGTTCTTTAATTCTCATCTATATATTCATTCTCGCAATAAATTTCTCTTGACATATTACATAAATCAAATATACAATTATAGTCTTAATAGTTAATCATCTAAAACTAAAAAAATGAGATTGATTAAATAGATTGAATTACATATCATACTTATATAGTCTAACTAAATTCTAGGAATAAGAATTTTTACTAGTGATATAAAGGGCTACCAATTATCAAACTCTTCTCCGATAAGTTTGTTGGATGTGTTGTTTTTTGCTTTGATTTTTATTTTTCTTATTTTTGGTTTACTTTTTGTTGTGCATCACTCTAACAAAACATAATCCGATTTTCTAAATGGATAATTAAATGTGACATAATAATAAAACTCCAAACATAAAACGATAAAAGCGTTTAAAGAAACGTCTTGTTATTAGATTTTATACATGCTAACATACAAAAACAAGTGTTAATTTTCAACTTTCTTATTATTTAATTAAACATGTTTACTGCCATTTTATAAATTAAAAAAGATAAAATTATAGCATGGTAGGGATTAAAAACAGTAAAAGAGACTTTACAGGAATAAAGTGGTACCAGAAAGAATAAAGGGATCTTGCTTCCACTGCAACACACATCTCTCATTTTTGTTTTTAATTAAAAAATATTAGGATGATTTTTTTTTCTGACAAAGCTTCAAAATAAATTATGCATCTCGTTTTTTCTAATTCTTAATGTAACGGATTAATAGTTAAATTATTGCGTAATTTGAAACCATTTATATTAACTCACTAAGTAAGGATCTAACAAGTTACCAGCAATATATGATATCCTTTCTGACAAGTAGCACGCGATTTCAGTGACGGGTTTAGAAAATAAATTTAACTTATTAACTGTTTCATTGATAGTAAAAAGTTAAAACATATTTTGCAATTGTTTTTTACAAGTTTTTGTGTTTTAGAAACCATCGATTACATCATCATTCAAAATGTTACTAAATAACTTTTTTCTAACACACAGATGCAGAAATTTCATCACAAATTCGATTGCGCGAATAGGTCTTCACAAACTTTATTACAGAAAAACACATTTCAGCATATGCGGTTGCAACAAGCAAAACCAATGCAAGCTTTAATAAACGATATACCAAATAAAATGTGATATTGACATATTGTACCCAGTTTTCACCTTCATTGTTTCCTTTTTTTTATGGGTTGATTAAATTTAGTTGGTTTCACAATCTTATACCTATGGGCTTGTGGGTTCACGTTCAAAAGTGAGTTGGGTTACCACATATAAATTCAAAATCTTTTACATATATAAAAATGTTTTTTAATTTATTGGGTTTACTGACACCGAGTGTTTACTGGATTGCTCCGCCCCTTTGGGTGAACTCTTACCACTCATATCTATCAGCTACTCTTTTGCACTGCTGAGTTCACTCAAATCTTTACCATACTCACCGCCGCCAACATAACTAGCTTGTTGTCACTACTGCAGCTTGTCTCCATAGTGATCTCAAATTTCTTGGTGTCTTTTGCATATATTTGTTCAGTTAGGTGAGTGTTGCATGTGTGGTGAAGGTTTCTCCAGATTTAAGTTCAAGTGTGTGTATGTGTGTGTGTGTGTGTGTGTTTGTTCTCACATAAATTTGTCCGTTTATGACTTTGTGTTCGTGTGTATATGAAATTTCCTCTCAAATATACATTTGTGTGTGTTTTTATTTGTTTGTGTTTATAAAATCTCCTCTTAGATCTATAAATGGGTTTGATTTTTGTTTTTTTTGTGTGCCCTGACATGGTTGTGGTAGCTCGAATTCGTTAGAGATGGAGATTTTGAATCTATAAAAAGGGGAAAAGGTATGTGTATAAGAGTGAGGGGACGTTGAGGGTATTACGGTAGAAAGAATGTGGATGAAGATGAAGACAATGGTGGTGTTCACAGTGGTGCTTGTTGATGGTAAAGGTGATGATGGCGGTGGTGTTGTAAGGAGAGTGAGGTAATTAATAAAGAGAGCGGTGGGAGAGAGAGCGAGAGAGAGAGAGAGAGTGTGTGTGTGTGTGTGTGTGTTAGTTAAAGGGTGTGAGCGAGTGGAAAAGATATCTGACTTTTTTTTATTTGTTATTTGTTATTTTTCTGAAACAATTTAAATATGAATTAAAAATTAAGAAAATGAGTAAAATGAGGACATAGTTGATTTGGTCTTTTTAGTTTGACCAGGGACCAAAGTTGAAAGAGGTTAGGATATTTATGGTCTAAATCTGTAAAAATAAAAGTTGGGGACCAAACCGTAAAACTACCAAAATACATGAACCAAAATTGTAGTTTATTCTTTTATTAAATTTTAGTTTAACATATTTTTCAAAAATTCGAGCTACGTTGTGATGTATGTTTCATAATTATTTATGTAATCATTTTATATACTTCCCTTAATCACTAAAGACGTTTATACCCAGTGTGAATTTAACCGGATATATTATGAAAATTTTCAATTTAAACATCCAATACTTCCCGCCTTATATATGTTAAATGTTTTTTTTTCAATAAAAAACAAAAGTTTGATTTTTTTTACCCTTTTAACATGTGTCTTAATAGAATTATACAGTACTAGATAAACCCTTTTTTAGATATAATTCAAAAGGAAAATTATTTGTAGAATTAAAATATACGTTAGGTTTAAAAAAAATCTATGACATATGGTAAAAATTAAAGGTGAATTTTATAAGACATTTATCGATTAATGAATAAATTATATATAACCCCAAGTTAATTTATTAGACATAGTCATAGGTTGCAATGAGGGCAACTAACCGACTAGCTACATAGGCATACGTACTAGTGGAATCCCAAAATTTAAACTTAGGTGTCGAAGTGCACTAAGGAAGTTATGTTCCTTATGACAATTTTCTCTTTGTGAGACTAACTTTCACAGTGGGCTAGTTGTCTTTTGTCTAATGGTTAGAAGGAAGGACTAAACCGATGGCGACTAGCGAGCAATCTTACTCAACAAGGCACAATAAGTTAGAAGTCTTCTTTCTTGCTTGTTTGTGAGAAGACTTTGTTGCATTCTTGCTTAGCTTATTTCAAATCGAGGGCAATGTACCCAGTGGCGGATCTAGGATTTTTTTTAACAGGGGGCACCTATCATTAACGATGACAATGTAACTTAAGTAAAGAATTAAAACATATTCGAGTCAAAACGGGTCGGGTCAAACTTGATCGATAGTCAAATTAATTTAACAAATTTAACTTTCGTTATAAAATTCTTGAAGGTTTTTTTTTCACAAATGACAACATAAACCCAATTACATACTCGCAATAAGAACGGTTCTAAAATAAACGCTCATATATATGTATATGTATATGTATATGGTTAATTATGAATTATGATAAGATAACCTATATATCATATGATGGGGTTTATAGATTAAAAACACTTAGTTTGATTCTCATCTCACATCGATGAGATGGAAGAAATAAAAAGAGGGCAACATTATAAGAGGAAACTCCAAACTTCAATTGTATTACTGAAATCATTATAAAAGAAAACAAATAAGTGCATTTGAGTGTTTCATGTGGGTCCTAATATATATTTTGAAGGGGCCTTTGTAAAACTAGATAGATAATTATTACTACTTGGGGCCATGAAACGGGGGGCAACTCCCCCCATAGTGATAAGGTGCATCCGCCACTGAATGTACCATAAAGTTGTTATTAGGATTGGGTGCGGATGGACCTCGACTTGGCCAACATTGATGACCAATGATAAAAGGAAACCTTATCGCACCGCATCATTAACCATTGTAGGATTAAAGATTAGATTCATGATTTGAGTCAAATAGACATCCTCATCAAACTGTAAGCGGGCCATTCAAGCAAATGTTTGTTCTTCAATATCTTAGCTAATTAAGAAGTTGGTTAAGGTACTCCTTCTACCCGAAGTGGATTCTAGTGAAGATTGATAAAACAAACTCATAGAATTTGACTTGATACCATACTGAGAGTTGTAAGAAGTCTCATTAGGGTTTACACTACATTATCATCAAAATAAATACATATAATACTTACATAAAGGACCATATATGATATACCATACAATGGATACAAAAAAAAAAAAAACAAATTATAATTTTTTTTATTAAACCCTTTTTTAATCTTACATTATCTGTCAAATTTGATATTGCATTATTTAATATATGATAAATTAATATTTGTTAGCTCAAGTTAAATATATATATACATTACAATCTACCAATGAGTTTTTAGTCTATAAATATAATATAATATATTCTCTACTACTTTATTGTGTATTTAGATCACTTTTTAAGGTCGCGTTTTAAGTTAAGTAATATAATATATCATGTATGTATTACACAACACCTTATAGTATTTGATTTCAAACTCTAATATTAATGAAGATTAAGTTATTGATCGTTTATAACTCCTTGTCATTAGCTCATTAAGTTTCAAAGTCAGGAGCAAATATCTATTGTTTATATAACGTTACATTAGATAATAAAGCAAAATTCAATTGAAGGATATGTTATACACCATCGTATCATGCACGTAAAATATTAATTAATTAATATAATATAGTACGATTCGAACTAGGAGCTTTTGGTTATGGGTACGTTTTTTATAAATGTATATGCATCGGAAAATATAAGAATTGGATAAATAAATATTAATTATGTACATAATTATTGTGAAAATAATTAAAAATTTTGATTTCAAATTCCAATATTATTTTTAGAGGGGACACATTATATAAATGTGTAATTGTTTTTGCATCAATTTCTAATTTATGCAACTTTTATATAACTTTTCTAGTTAGATCAATATGTTATGCATTTCTTTTAAATAAACAAATCATTTTATACAATAATCTGATTAGAAAAATTATAAAAAGTTTAGATAAATTGGAAATTAATACACACACATGCATATAAGAGACAAATAAGTTTGTGTATAGGGAGGGAGAGAGATTCAGCTACTCCAAAAGGGTAGTGATGAAGGGAAAATTACTTTATTCTTTTACATAGAAATCATTGATTTGCTTTGTAAGAGAATATGTTAAATCGAGATATAAAGATTTGGCTTTTTCATACCTTTATCGGAAGAACTTATTCGGTGTCATAATGTCTTCAAAATAATTCATGGAACCAGTCAAACTTATAAACAACCAATATTAATTATTAAACCCGTTTTATGAAAATAGTTGGTAACTAAAGCTAAAAACGAATATTTAAATACGCAAGTTAAAAGCTAGAGTTTTTATTTATATATATGATTATGACAAAGTGATTCAAAAAATTAGAGTTAAAAATGTAAAATGATACAGATAGAAGAAAATTTTACGATAACAAATTAAAAACAAATAAACAGATTATTTACATAGTTAGTTAGTTACATGTTAAAAAATTTAGAAGTTATATCGTATAACTTTTTATTTAAAGCTTTTCTTAATTAAAAAATTAAAAGCTTTTAAGATTGCATATCGATTCGCCACTTTTTGTTGAAGTGAAAGTGTAGTACTAGACGTTTTCTACTATGAAATGGTATAAGTTGAATTCTTGTACATTAACGAAATACGTAAGAATTTATGTAAAAGAACGATTAATTGGGAGACCTAATCAACGATATTAACAATCATTACTATTATTTTGCTTTTCATAAAAAAAAAAGCATTAATACGTGAATGCTTTTTCAATCTCATATTTGTCAAAATAAAGATTCTTCATATACTTATGAAGTTATTGGATATATAACTAGTATTGTGTTTGTTTAATATAACGATGATCAATAGTTTGTATTTGGTACATCTCATGAATTGTTTCAAGAATGTAAATATATAATATACATGCAATATGGTGTTATAAAATAGTTTTAGTTTGACAGCATATATGTTTCTTTTTTTTCTATATCCTTTATTTCTATATTTTTTTCATTAACTTTTTTATTGATTTTTAAAATAATATTTGAAAAAATAATAAAAGAGGGAAAAAGTTCTTTTTAACTTTAAATAATTAAATTGTTGGTCTCATGTTTAATGTCGTTAAAGTAACCGTTAACATAAACTTTTTATTAAATTTCTTCATTATTTAAGGTAATTAAGGAGATAGGTGATTGAGTTATTGTAGTATGTGTTTATATTATATTCATTTAAACATGTCTTACTAAAAACTAAGTATTTTTAAAAGAATGAATGTTAAATATTTCATAATATAGTCAGATAACAATCATGTTGAAATAACTAAAGCTAGCTACGGTTAAATTCATATTGTATGTAAAGGTCCGAATTTGGATCAAAATTGAGTGAGTTACAATACTTCGGATCTTAGAATAGGACTACACTCACTTTAAGTAAGCTTTTGGTCCATAAGATTTAATGGGACTTGCATTTAAGAATTAATCAAATGATAAATTTACGAAGATGGATTGAGATTACAACTTTATGGTTGCGAGATTTCTGATATTTTGGGTGAGAAAAGGATTTTTAGAATCCTACAGATCTGGGATTTACCATCACTACACCATCGATACCTTCATCTTCAAAATTTAGTTTTTGTATGCTCTTAGCCTAATCGAATTCACCTCAACCATCAAATCGCCATCGACACCTTCACATAGTTAATGTTCTAGCCATAGTTGAATCGTTGTTGTTGTATGTTCATCGCACCACACACAAATCCTTCACCATCAAAAGCACCCTTCACCAGCAAATCACCACCGACACCTTTACCGTTGACAAATCAGGTAAAGAAATCGACACCTTCACCTTCCCTGGCTTGCCCTAATTGACTGATTTCCCATTATTTCATTACTATCACTATTGTTGTATGTTCTTCAAATCCAATTTTTTATCTAACGCCACCCAAACCAAGTGATGATATTTGAAACCCGAACCAAACACCCGCTAAGTACCTTTGCTTATCCATGACACAAATGTCACTTCATCAAGGATACTTACTCGTGGAATATATATCACAATAGTAAAAGATAAATATATAATTAGACTTTTTTTTTACAAAACATTTCGGATTCGCATAAAACCTTTGATGACACAAGCATATAGGGTATACTAAATGAAATTAAATCAACTCAAAATAGAATATTACGGAAATTAAAGCACACAAAAAGAAAATGAAGCTTTTAGTGTGAAAAAACTCTTAAGGCCGGCAAGAATAATAACCACAAGACCTTTAGGTCACTTAAAATAAACTACCACCAAGGAAATAACAATACCATAAGCTTTTTTAGATGAAACTAAAGTCTCTCAATAAATATCATACTCTTACAATAGAACATACTTGTTTTTCACAAAAAAATATCATACTCTTACAATAGAACATAAAGACGTATGGAATCGAAGCTAAAGACAAAAGAGAATGGATTCACCCACAAGTTTTTGGCTGGAATGATATGGTTACATTTACTCTAATTCAAAATAAAATTAAAACGTTACAAAACTGGTTTTAAGCCGTTTGTAATGAAAAATCTACAAATTCGAACTAGAATATGATTAAACCCACAACCCAATCTTGATCCAAACCAACATACCTGATTTTAAATTTACAACACATATTTTCAACCCATATCGTGATTAAAACGTATAAATGAAGTAAAAAACAAAGCATGTATACAAAAAGAAACCCTAAGTCGAACTCGCTAACGAGACTAAACCAAAAGTTGAGATTGATCTACACCGAAAGATTCAAGTGAGAATATATATTGGTCCTTCATTTTATTCATTACCCAAACATGAATTGCGACGGTCATGAATTGCAATGGGTGAATTGCTACCGTTAGATATAATAGCTCAATATCTAATTGATGACTAAGATTTGTTCTCACATTCTCACTTAAATATTCATTTTCACAATAACTGTACTCTTAGAGGGTGTTTGGTTCATAGACTTGACATCCTAAGGATTCCTAATCCCATGGGATTTCAAATCCAATCAAATCTCTTGTTTGGTTCATGTAAAAGACAATGAGATTTCTAGGGCAAAGATGGTGAAGGAATCGACTCACCTTCACAAGTTGACTGGATCGGAGACGGGGAAGGCAGAGACAGTGAAAGTCAACTACGAGCAGAGGTGGGCGCGGTGAAGGGTGACGGTGGTGGAGGAGAGCGCAGTGAAGGGCGGCGTCGGTGAAGGGAAATGGCAGCAGAGGCGGAGGCGGTGAAGAGTAACGGCGGCGGAGGTAGTGAAGGGTGATGGCGATGGAGGCAAAGTCGGTGTGAAGGGCAACGACAGCGGAGAAGGTGAAGGGCAATAATAACAGTTGTGGTGGTAGCCGACATTGGTGATGCCGGTGACGGTTACGGCAGTGACCGATTACAGTAGCAACTGCGAGAGTGAAATGTCGGTTGATGTGGTGAAGGCGAATTGTGAATTGTTGGTTAGATAGGTTCAAATTTTGAAATCTCACATATGAGGGATTTAGAAATACCATCTCTCTTCCAAAGATTTTGAAATCTCGCACCTATAGGATTTGAAATCCTAATTCCTTCATTCTTATTTTTAACCAAACATAGGATTTCAAAGGATTTAAAATGCAAATCCTGTAAAATCTCTCAAAATCTCACGAACCAAAGAGTCCGTAAATGTATATATGTGTATATATGTTTGGTGTTCATTTTTGTTCATTATTCTAACGTCTGGTGTGTTAAGTAAGAAAATATATAGTAAAAATAGCATTTTTATAGTATAAAAAACACTTATGAAAATCAATAAGATATAACAAATTAATTAGTTTTTTTTTTAAATTCAAATGACGTCTTAACGGGTTCTTAACTTAACCCGACCCATGTGTATTTTGCTAAAATCATTCACATTGTCATCGACATTTTAAAGTAGGGGTGAGTATTTGGGTACAAAATACCTAACCGAAAACTAACCGATACCGAACCTAACAAGCATCGTATATAATTTTTGGTTCGGTTTTGAATTTTCATAAATTTCAGTTTCCATCCAACATGGTTTCGGTCCTCTCGGTTTGGGATTTTTACCGGACCGAACCGATTTCCCTTTCAAGTATGATTCTTGTGATTTTATTGATAACAAGTTTATTTGTTTTCTGATACAGGTGGTTTAGTTGGCTAGCTACTTGGAGATACAATAATGTATTAACTAGATTTAGGACCCGTGCACGCACGGTAGTTTAAAAAAAAATTTAAGCAATACCTTTGTAAACGAAAAAATAATAAAGTAATTAAGTAATGCGTTAAGATCAACACAAAAAGTAATAAGTAATTACTTTTATAGAATAAAAGAAGTACACGCATATACAAATCCTTTAAAAGCCCAATCAGAAACAATGACATCAGATTCGTTGTAGAACTTCTTTATATACTACATTGGTTGTTTTGTAAGTCGGATTGTCATTGTCATCACAAATAAGAACTTTTAATCCACTCCTACTCTTAACACGTGAAAGTGAGACGTATAATTGACCATGTGTAAAAACAGGTCGTCTGAGAAATAAGCCAACAGTAGACAAAGACTGGCCCTGACTCTTGCTAATAGTCATTGCAAAACAAAACCATGATCGGAAATTGTCTTCTTTGGAATTTCACTGGAATTTTTGAATCTGATGGAATCATCTTCATTCTAGGAATATATTCGGTGACACCAATATTCTTCCCCGAAATGATTTTTACTTCAATAACACGTGCACCAAGTCGAATAACTTGAAGTCTCGTTCCATTGCATAACCCTCTTGACTGGTCAAGGTTACGAAGTAACATAACAGGAACACCAACCTTTAAAGATAATTTGTGGTTTGGAATACCTGATACTTTGAAAGAATTGAGTATCTCAGGAGAATATAATGATTCTTCAAAAGTACTTGACATCTCGTCAGAACAAACAGTATCAGAGCTGAAGTAAGTTGTTTCCTCACCAATTATCTTTGAAAGTATGTATCGTTTATTTGATCAACTTCATCATTTGTTGGGGCCAGAATTGCTCTATCCTGGAAATAGTCTTCATCGTAAATGCGATCATTGATTGATGGATAAATCAACTCTGTAATTGCACGGACACTATCACCATTTGATGTTATCAAGAGACCTTTAGGAATTCGTATTTCAACTTCTCCATCATTTGGGCCACCGACATTTCCTTCTCCAATGTCCAAAATCCAATCAGCAAATTCTTTTGTATTTTGTAAATCTTATAGATTTGAACCTGATTGCAGTCGCATGTTAACAGTTAGCCTAAGAACGGTACAATCTTTCCATAAGAAAGATGAATTCAATGAAGCGTTAACAATATCTTCTCTTCATCCTTTCTTAATAACCGGTAGGATCTGCCCAAAGTCACAGCCAAATACTATAACCTTTCCACCAAATGGCGTTGAACTAAATTCATGGTCAACTTTGTCTCTTAGAGTCCTATCAAAAGCTTCAAAACAATGTCTATGCATCATTGGAGCCTCATCCCATATGATTAGATCCGCTTTTCGCAACAAAGCTGCCAAATCACTATCCGAAGAGATATTGCAAAAATAATCTTCGTTCACATTTATGGGAATTGCAAACCTTGAATGTGTTGTTCTACCTCCTGTAAGAAATAAAGATGCAATACCACTTGAAGCAACATTCAATACAATGCGACCTTCTGAACGATGTCCTGCAGATAAGGTTTTCCATAGAAAAGTTTTACCAGTACCACCGTATCCATATACAAAGAATACACCACCTTCACCATTTATAGCAGCAGTAGTAATTTTTTCATATATACTCTTTTGTTCATCTGCCATTAATGAGTAGAGATATGCATGTTCTTCTTTCAACATTTGGGTATAGCAGTTTCGTGAAAAAGCATGTTTCTTTCATAAATTACTTCTGATACAAACACGATCACAATTGCAAGAGTTAAAAGAAGAGAAAACAGCTCAAAGGAGGTAAAAAAAACGTCATCCTTAAACGTCTCAAATGGGTGCCTGTCATATTTTGACATGTTAGCTCCCATTCTCATATTTTCAAGAGTATTTATAGGAATAATATTCTACTGTTTAGTGTATATATACATTAATAATTAGTATTTAGCATCTTTAATATATCTGGTGCAATTGTTTTACATTGCAAAAACATATGTTTAATCATGTACAGAAACAAATGTATTGTTAATTACATATGTTTAATCATGTACAGCCCTAGTAAACCAATTATGAACATATTGCCAAATTACAACACATCAACTTAAATATATATATGCAAGTCACGGCCACACAATCAGTAATAGAATATATAATTTTAAATTCGTACGAAAGAAGCAAAGCATCAACAATTCTAATCAAACACATTGTAATTGTTTAAAAGATTAAAACTTTCAGCCCACCAAATGAAAAAAATCATCAAAACACAATCGATAAACATGTTCATATGTAAGAAATTACCCTAAATCGACAAATATAGGTTAAAAATTTACCAAACTTTCAGCCCACCAAATGAAAAAATCATCAAAACACAATCGATAAACCTGTTCATATGTAAGAAATCACCCTAAATCGACAAATATAGGTTTAAAAAATTACCCTAAATCGTCTTCTGATGATGTATTAGCGTTTGAGACTTTTGAAGAAGTAAATCAACAAACCTGTAAAATCGAAAAGATACCAAAGTAAAACAAAATACAATCAGAGAATGAGGAAGAAGATGATGAATGATGAAGAATAAAGACTATTGAGAAAAATCGAGAAGCTATTTTCGATAAACAATTACAATGAGGAAGGATTATGTACCTGTGGATTGTAAAACAGCAGAAGAAGGAAGGCGGCAGAAGAGTTGAGTCGACAAAGGGTAGGGTTTTCTGGAATGATAGTCGTAAACATTAAACAAAAATACAATCAGAGAATGAGGAAGAAGATGATGAATGATTGTGAATCAGCAGAAGAAGGAACGTACCTGTCGATTGTGAATGAGCAGAAGAAGGTAGGCGGCAGAAGGGTGGAGTTGATATAGGGTAGGGTTTCGAATGATAGCGTACATTAAAAGGGAAGCCGGGTCAAAAGACCCGCATGTTTTTACGAAGTGGGTTAAAATATCCATTTTAAATCAAAAAGTCGGATCTTGCTATAAGAAGAAGTCAAAATCGGGTATTTTGGTCAAAATAGGAGAAATGAAGAGTTTTTATTGGCTAATTGAAAATTAATTAAGGAAACTTTCCAATAAATGGTTTTCTTTTAATATATATATATAGATAGATATAGATATAGATATAGTCATTTGCACTAGACGTTTATAAACACAAAGTTATTGATTTTTTAAAATTTGATCATTACAATTTCACCAATTGTTAGGTGATTGTCGTTGCTGACAAGAAATCTCCTTGCAACTTATATCAAATTTTCTATTAAATGTGACTCGAAATCTAAGTTACTGGGGGCTTTTGTGTATCAATGCTCATGCGATATTATTGGTCCTAATTCGGTGTTAGGACCAAAATCCCGAACCGATACCGAGACCAAAATGGAACCATATACATATATTCGGTTTGGTTTTCGATTTGAAAAAAAAAGCTCATTTTCGATGTCGATGCATATCGGTTTGGTCTAGTCCAATCCGATTCCCGTACCATGATCACCCTATTTAAAAGACAGATATATAAATATGACCCGACCGGTAATCGGTTATCGGTACACCGTTTGGACACCAATCATAACGTAAGCATGACTTCGCTACACCGTATGGCTAATATAACAAAGAGAACTACAGGATAGGCCCTTGTCTTTTGCTTAAATTACAACTTCTCCCCCTAAATTTTATATAGTACCTTATAGTGGACCTTTGACATAAAGGAATTCATGTGCTCTTTATGCTATTTATGCTACAATTTAACCATTAATTACAAAAAGTGGATGAGTGTTACCACATGTATATAGGTGTGTGTAGCTATGACTTTTAACGTACCTATATGTTGTTCTTCCTTATTTATGAACATTAATGAAGTTCAATCAATCGGGAATGCTTTTAAAATAATAATAAGAAAGATATTGATACCAAAAAAATAATATATTGATTGCCCCATAAGTTGCTATGTACTTAGTTTGGTAAGAAATGTTTGTCCTTTTATCTCTTGTATTTATACGAGTAAAAATATCGAAAACTGAAAAGCTTTGCTTTAGGGGGAAATATATATTACGTAACTAATTTATTATGTTATAGGATTGATATGTGTATTATTTCAAATAATCTTTTTATTTGAATTAAAAGGTTATCTTTGGACAGTTTTATGGGGTTACTATTAGGTTTCCCTTTAAACAGGTCGAACCTTTTCTAAGATATTTTATTTCAGATACTAAGATCTCCTCACGTACCCAGCACATGAACCATGGGAAACACCCATGGCCTACTACCCATATATAACGACCTCAACATTGAAGGAAGTATGCTTAACATCCATAAAACGCACTCGGATTATATGTCAACTGTTAGAATATGCCCACCGATGCACGTACACCATTTGGAATCACTACCGATGATGTATGGGCCTATTGGGTCATACACCGGGGTCAAATCTGACAGCAACTTAAGTAAAGGGATCAAAAATAACAAAAGAGAAAAGTTGACTTCGCAGGCCGCGTTAGCGCCGCTAACTATTAGGTATTAGCGCCGCTAAGTCCTAGAGGTTAGCGCCGCTACGGCTGCATGGGCTTTGTGTCATGTCAGCTGACAAGCCGCGTTAGCGCCGCTAACTTTTATAAGTTAGCGCCGCTAAGTCTTGGATAGCGCCGCTAAGTCCAAACGGCACCTTTTTGTCAAATCACCTCTCAACTAGACCAATGCATGTATGTTACTTTCTGCGACTTGGGCCGGCTTGGGGATAACCTAGAGTCGTTTTGAAGTCTTTATAAGGCTATACTCCAGCCTCATTTGGTCCTCTTGGCTCTACATGCACTTGTAATTCTCTAAAAGGGTTCTTTGATTTAGAGAGAGTTCTAGAGAGAGTTTGATCCAGAATTTGATCCAAGCTTCGTGAGTTGTTGTTCCATAAGTGATTTTCGAGTTAGAAGAATCACCAAGGCTTGCTAGCTCAAGGGATTTGGCGTGTTGCCGGGGTATCCACTCAATAGCCGATTCGTTCAAGCCACAAGGAACAAGTTCATCATCTTCATCAAATTTCTGGAGCTAAGGAGCTGGTATAACCTCCTTTACTCTCTGTCTTTGTTGCATTTCGTTTCATAGAGAATGATCCATGTTAGGGGTTTTTACGTTTTATGCTTTACATGCTTGTACCTTGGGCTTTTTGTGTTGTACCTTGCTTCCGCTGCGCGCCCTGAAAACCCCTACAGTGGTATCAGAGCCACCTCTATGATTGTTATGCACATGGTGGCTTTGAAAACCCGAAATCGAAATTGTTTGTTTCTGTCGAACTGAGTTAGCGGCGCTAACTTTCAGTTAGCGGCGCTAACTATTTTAAGATAGCGGCGCTATCGTCGCTGGTCAGTTTTTTGTTCATGTTTAAAAACAGATTTTGGGCTCGGGTTTTAGCCATGTTTTAAGGCTTCTGGATTTTTTAATCTTGTTATTTTGATGTATTATTCCAGTAGCATATATTAGTTTGGTTGTATGTGGATATTCATGTTGGTAACCTTGCCTAGACCCTTTGGTTGTTTTGTGTGTTTGGATGCAAATTTGGTTGTATTATTATTCTTATGATAAATTTGTAATAATAATGTGGCTTGCATGCCATTTCATTCATCCATGTAATTGTAATAGATAAATAGGTATTTTATGGCTTGTATGCCATTTTATTCTATTGTATGTATTTTATGATGGATGATGAACACACAAGATGGGTCAAAGGAGATGGAGCTAGGAGCCCATGAAGCCCACGATGGAGTCCAATGGAGATGGCGGGATTAGTGGGAGCTCGCATCGAAGATTTTGTCCCTAGAATTGACCAAGTTCTTCCCGTTCGGCTCATGGGAAGAACGCATAGGTTTTTATGGCAAGGGTTACCAATTTTAATATTTTATGCGTGTGATGTGATTTTGTATGCATGGATTGTGTAGGATTCGCATGCTAGATAATTTTTTCAAAAATTAACAAAATCAAAAGAGATTTGATAAAAATGGTTTACAACTCTCTCGCGCGCTCACATACAAGATTAACCCACCTAGTGAAAATAGGCTTTTGTCACTTGCATGTTAATCTAAAACCAAACCGGAAACAAAAGCCTGTCTTTCCACGAAACGTAAATAATGCACCATCCGTAAGATGATACCACCCGAATCTAGTCTTATGGGTTTTGGTTGTCGAGCTTAGCACGAGCTAACTCCCATAAAACTGTGTGGAAGGTGAGTGTGGAAACTCACAATTTTGGTTGTCGAGCTTAGCACGAGCCAACTTTGGTGAATTTGTCACCGTATGTCTTGACGGACTATTTGCAATTTTGGATTTGAAATCTTGGTTAGTTGTCGAGCTTAGCACGAGCTAACCAAAATTTCAAGATTCAAAATTGGTGCAAGAAGGGATCAAACATGCCAAACGACCATTGGATGTCGTAGGATCCCGCAAGGCGCTAAGGATTGCAATAGAGATTGCAATTGGCAAAATGGTTGCCGACCTAAATAATTTTATCATGTGATCCGCGGTAACCCCGTCACATGGTGGGATGAAATACGGTTCTTAGCCTTGTTAAAGTTAATTCTTTATGGGTAAATTAATTTAACAAGATAATACATATTCAAACAAACTAACGTAAGTCTACTTTGCAATTTTAGATGGCATCAACAAGCGCAAACACCACCACCACCAACGTTTCTCTACGAGTTTTCCTTGAAAAGGAGAAACTCGATGGTAGCAACTTCATGGATTGGTATAGGCAGCTCAAGCTAGTCCTACGCTATGAAGGGAAGATGCACACCATAGAGGAACCCTTACCCGAGGCACCTCCGAGCGGTGCAACGAGAGCAATCCGTGAGGCGTACGAGAAACGCCTCAAGGAGACTGAGGAGATCACATGCCTCATGTTGAGCACCATGAGTACCGATTTGCAAAAGCAAATGGACCACTTGGGTGCTCACGACTTGATCGTGCAGCTGCGGGATATGTTCCAGCAGCAAGCGAGGCAAGAGAGGTATGAATGCTTCAAGTCGGTTCTCGCTTGCAAGCTTCAAGATGGAGGGAACGTGAGCGCTCATGTTTTGTGAATGAAAGCAAACATTGAGCGAATGGAGAAGCTAGGGTTTACCATCGGGAGGGAGATGGCGGTCGATTTGATCCTCCAATCCCTGCCCAGTGCATATGACCAATTCACTATGAGTTATCATATGCATAGCATGGATAAATCCTTGATGGAGTTGCATGGTATGCTCAAGACTGCCGAAGCGAGCATGACCAAGAGCAAGCCATCCTCCTCCTCCACTCCCGTTCTTGCCATCCGGGAAGGCCGCATAACCAAAAGGAAGGCCGCCCCTTCCAAGAAAAGGAAGGGTAAGGGAAAGGTTGGTGCAACCAAGCCTGCCCCGGCCTCCGAGGGTAAGGGTAAGGGGAAGACTCCCCAAGCCAAGACTCCGGAGGATGCGGAGTGCTTCTTTTGTGGGGGCAAGGGCCACTACCGCCGAAGCTGCCCCAAGTACTTGGAGGGACTCAATAAGCTCAAGGCAATGAGCATATCGGGCCCGGAAACTTCAGGTACGTTTATGATAGAACTTCACCATACTTCTACTTCTAGAGGCTGGGTTTTAGATACTGGCTGTGGCACTCACATATGTAATATGGTGCAGGTGCTAAGGGCAAGTAGGAGCTTGGAGAGTGGAGAGCTAGATCTTGTCATGGGGAACTCGGAGGTTGTCCCGGTGGAAGCTCAAGGAAGTTTAGAGCTTTCATTCAAGACTGGCTATTCTATTACTTTATTTGATGTATGCTATTCGCCCTGCGTGGCAAGAAACATTATTTCACTTCATAAATTGTATGACGATGGTTACAATTTTTGTTTTGATTATGGTACTATTATATGCTTTAAAGATAACATTGTTTATTTTAAAGCTTTACCATGTCATGGCATTTATGAAACAACTGCATACATTAATTCAACAAAGTCTATCATGAACATTGATTCTAGTTCCAAAGATGGTTTGGATAAGTATTCCTTATGGCATGGTCGTCTTGGCCACATAAACAAGACTCGCATCACCAAGCTTCAAGTGGATGGAATCTTGGAGACATTTGACCAAGGGTCGAATGATGTATGTGATTCTTGTTTACTAGGCAAGATGACAAAGGCACCCTTCACGGGGACAAATGAGAGAGGTAAAGACCTCTTGGACATCATCCATACGGATGTATGTGGGCCTTTTAAACATGTTACAAGGAATAACTCGAGATACTTCGTAACCTTTATAGATGACTATAGTAGGTATGGATATGTCTATCTTGTCAAGCACAAGAATGAAACTTTTGAAGTGTTCAAGACATTCCAAAACGAGGTTGAGAATCAATTGGGCAAAACAATAAAGATACTCCGGTCTGATAGAGGTGGAGAGTATCTAAGTACCGAGTTTATCGATCATCTTAAAAATTGTGGAATTATTTCGCAATTAACACCTCCAAGGACTCCACAATTGAATGGAGTCGCTGAGAGGAGGAACCGGACTTTACTAGATATGGTAAGGTCCATGATGAGTCGAACTGAGGTACCTATTAGTTTCTGGGGATATGCCCTAGAAACGGCGGTAAGGATCCTTAACCTTGCACCAACCAAGAAAGTATCGAAAACACCTTATGAAATGTGGCATAATAAGAAGCCGACACTTTCATATCTACGAGTTTGGGGTTGTCAAGCTTACGTGAGACGTGAGACTGAGGACAAACTTGAACCTCGATCGGAAAGGTGTTACTTTATCGGATATCCTTCTGCCGGTGTTGGATATATATTTTATAAACCTTCTGAGAACAAAGTTTTTGTTGCTCGAAGGGCATTCTTCTTAGAAAGAGAATTGCTATCCAAACAAAGAGGCAACAAGGAAATCGATCTTGAGGAAGTTCAAGGATCAACCGATAAAGAACTTGAGGTTGGCACTAGCTCTCAACCTAGGACGGTTGAAACTGAGCAAGAAAATGCTGCAATACCTGACACTACTTCATCTCTTACTCCAAAGCGTTCCAGTAGAACTCGTTTCGAGCCAGAGAGATATGGTTTCTACATATCTGAGGGCAGCGAGTTAGTAGTGGACTCTGATGAGCCCTCTAACTATAAGGAAGCCATGGCGGGCCCTGAGTCTGCACATTGGAAGAAAGCGATGGAAAGTGAGATGCAATCCATGTCGGATAACCAAGTTTGGGAACTGGTTGATCCTACACCCGGGGTTAGACCCGTAGGGTGTAAATGGGTCTTCAAGAAGAAGACCGGCATGGACGGAACCTTGGATACTTTCAAAGCTCGACTTGTGGCAAAGGGTTTCACTCAAACACCCGGTGTTGATTATGATGAAACCTTCTCCCCAGTGGCTATGTTGAAATCAATCCGGATACTTCTGGCCATTGCCGCATTTTATGACTATGAAATATGGCAAATGGATGTTAAAACCGCCTTCCTTAACGGGAAGCTTTCCGAAGAGGTATATATGACACAACCTGATGGTTTTGAACATCCAGAATATCCGGACAAGGTTTGTAAGCTAAAGAAGTCCATTTATGGACTTAAGCAAGCATCTCGCAGTTGGAATCTGTGCTTTGATGAGAAAATCAAGGAATTTGGATTTTCGAAAAGCAAAGATGAACCATGTGTATATGTCAGGGCTAGTGGGAGCACTATTGTCTTCTTAGTCCTATATGTGGATGACATATTACTCATTGGAAACCATGTTCCGAGCCTTAAGAGTGTAAAAGCTTGGCTCGGGAATTGTTTCTCAATGAAGGACTTAGGCGATGCGAGCTATATTCTGGGAATCAAGATCTATAGAGATAGATCTAGAAAGCTACTTGGGCTTTCTCAAAGTGCATACATAGATAAGGTCGTGAGACGCTTTAAAATGGAGGAATCCAAGAAAGGAAACCTCCCTATGGCGCAAGGCTTGATGTTGAGCAAGACTCAATGTCCTACCTCCCAAGAGGAGATAGAAGTAATGAAGCGAGTACCATATGCTTCGGCTGTGGGATCGATCATGTACGCCATGTTATGCACTCGTCCTGATGTGTCATGTGCTTTGAGCATGACTAGTAGATATCAGGCTAATCCCGGGGAACCTCATTGGAAAGCTGTAAAGAACATTCTTAAGTACCTTAGACGTACAAAAGAAATGTTCTTGGTATATGGTGGGGAAGAAGAGCTAAGAGTAAAGGGTTACTCGGACGCTAGTTTCCAAACGGATAGGGATGACTGCCGATCTCAATCGGGGTTTGTATTCCTTTTAAATGGTGGTGCTGTGAGCTGGAGGAGCTCCAAGCAAGACACGGTGGCTGATTCGACTACTGAGTCGGAATACATTGCGGCAAGTGAAGCTGCAAAAGAGGCCGTGTGGATGAAGAAATTCATCCAAGATCTACAAGTGGTTCCAAGCATCACTGACCCTATTGAGATATTTTGTGACAATGAGGGTGCAGTGGCCTTGGCGAAGGAACCAAGAGCTCACAAGAGAACAAGACACATTTTGCGCAAATACCACTTCATACGAGAAGTAGTTGAGAGTGGTGAAATCATCATAAGCAGAGTAGCAACGGATGAGAACCTTGCGGATCCGTTCACGAAACCATTATCGCAAGCAGCTCATGATTCTCACACTAATGCTATAGGTGTAAGATTTGCTAGCGACTTGGTTTGAGTTTGTATATTTAGTTTGTTTGATATGTAAACTTTATTTTATATTTTGGGAACGATATAGACAGTATTGTAACTTATGCTTGTTTCGATATATAATAGAGATTATATATGCGTATGATACGGTTACATTCATAAGACTCTACTGTGTTCCATCTTAGCATGTTTAATCACTTCCGGAAATATTTTATATTTCAAACTTTCCACGGTCGGTCAATCTTGTGGAAGGAAGATTGAAACAAGACCGAGATAAGCATGTGACCTTGAATTCAAGATGGTCGAATTAAGGAGCAATGCCTATCTATACTTGAAAAGAGTTTCAAGTGATTGGAAGACCCGTACCCAAGTATACTCCATGGATTATAGTCACGAGTAACTTGGGATGATAATATCTTACGTCCTTAGACCTGAGATGTATGAACCGCTATATCATATTTCTTTCTTACTTTAGTCTTTTTCAAAAGCAGTTCGTAACTGGCTGTGATAAAGGAAACGGCTAAGTAAGTTAAGGGGTATGGTTTAGGGTTATGCAGTCAAAAGGGATTTGTTCCTCTGATAAGAGAGATATCATTGGGCCCCTCGATGATTGGGAGCTGACACCAAAATTTTGCATGGCCATGCGCAAGGAATATTGATTTAGAATCAGATATGTCCTTAACTTTTGGTCACCACCAATCAAGATCGAGAAACACAATCGTGGACGATCTGGAGATTGACACTCAATCCATGTCTCGTGTTCACATTGATATCGTGAACAAAAGGATGTTTAAGATCACTTATCTATAGGACCTTTCTTTATGAACAGGTTTCATTCGGATAACGAAACCCATACTGACTTGGGGGCAATGATGCTTTTGCTAGAGGCCGCTCGTTGTCTGTGGTTTATTAGAAATGGTACATCGTGTGCAAGTGGGAGTTTGTTAGAATATGCCCACCGATGCACGTACACCATTTGGAATCACTACCGATGATGTATGGGCCTATTGGGTCATACACCGGGGTCAAATCTGACAGCAACTTAAGTAAAGGGATCAAAAATAACAAAAGAGAAAAGTTGACTTCGCAGGCCGCGTTAGCGCCGCTAACTATTAGGTATTAGCGCCGCTAAGTCCTAGAGGTTAGCGCCGCTACGGCTGCATGGGCTTTGTGTCATGTCAGCTGACAAGCCGCGTTAGCGCCGCTAACTTTTATAAGTTAGCGCCGCTAAGTCTTGGATAGCGCCGCTAAGTCCAAACGGCACCTTTTTGTCAAATCACCTCTCAACTAGACCAATGCATGTATGTTACTTTCTGCGACTTGGGCCGGCTTGGGGATAACCTAGAGTCGTTTTGAAGTCTTTATAAGGCTATACTCCAGCCACATTTGGTCCTCTTGGCTCTACATGCACTTGTAATTCTCTAAAAGGGTTCTTTGATTTAGAGAGAGTTCTAGAGAGAGTTTGATCCAGAATTTGATCCAAGCTTCGTGAGTTGTTGTTCCATAAGTGATTTTCGAGTTAGAAGAATCACCAAGGCTTGCTAGCTCAAGGGATTTGGCGTGTTGCCGGGGTATCCACTCAATAGCCGATTCGTTCAAGCCACAAGGAACAAGTTCATCATCTTCATCAAATTTCTGGAGCTAAGGAGCTGGTATAACCTCCTTTACTCTCTGTCTTTGTTGCATTTCGTTTCATAGAGAATGATCCATGTTAGGGGTTTTTACGTTTTATGCTTTACATGCTTGTACCTTGGGCTTTTTGTGTTGTACCTTGCTTCCGCTGCGCGCCCTGAAAACCCCTACATCAACATGATGTTACATATTATATTATCCTCGTAATCATGTGTGTTATACAATTTTACACCCTATTGTACTTGGCTGAGTGAGGTGTAAGGAGCAAGGTGGAGTCCTCATGAGTTAAAACGATCTTGTAATTCATACATAGAATGACTATGGTTTTGGAGCAAGATCTCACCCTCCAACTAGGCCCCATTAAGTTTTGATCAACATTATATAGTTATGATAATTTCTGTAGAAAATTGAATGTATAGAATATGTAATATATGAAACTATCTCATTTTAAACTTTAATATATTGGTTAGATGGTGGAGGATTGGAGAGGTAAGTTGTGCAGAGGGGGAGTGGAATTTGACCAAATATTATTAAATCTAGTTTCGATCTTTCTACGTGGTATATTTCGCTAGACCGTCTGTTTGTCAAATAATGGGGAATGAGAAATTGACTAATATTTGAAGGATAAGTGGACGGGCGAGATTTTGACTTTGTGATGCTTTACTTAGGTTGGTCATAAGAGAGATCAGGTCTCAGGTTTTGGTATTGGGTAAAGGGAGTTGGGGTTTTGATGGGTGGTCTTGGGATTTGTCTTCGTTTGGAAACTTGAGAGGCATGACCGGTCAAGAGCTTCTATCGTTGGCCACGTTTCTTCAAGATAGGAAACCACAAGCAGAGGTGATAAACGGATGATAATGTGTCATATGCAGCAAAGTACACGGTTAAAGACTAAAGAGGGAGATTGAAAGTGTTCCTCTAGGAGACAAGGGTGCGGGTAGGGTGGAGCCGGTTGATCCACTAAAAGATTTGTGTGTTCGTGTGGCGTTTGGTTAGGGTAGAATTCTTGTCCTGTATAAGCTGAGAT
Organism: Pulicaria dysenterica; assembly: GCA_947179395.2. NCBI lineage: Eukaryota > Viridiplantae > Streptophyta > Magnoliopsida > Asterales > Asteraceae > Pulicaria > Pulicaria dysenterica. Next base: position 86,518,724 of record OX359288.1, read on the forward strand.
GAGGAACATCGACATCTCTTTAGATCTTTGTCCTCGCCTCTTCGGTGTGTTTCTATCCCAAAAATATTGAGCATGCTTTGTGATTTTGTCTTGACCCAAAGGAGATCTAGACTAAAGTTTTCGGATGCTGGGGTCTGGAATCTGACAATTCAAAAATTTCCCGGTCCTCGGTTAAGCAAAACGATTATAGGAAGCTGTGATTTGGGTGACTTCGTATTTTATCTAGGCTAGTATAAGTCTCTTAAAGTTCAGGGGTGTGAGGAAACCTGCTTTAGAGGTGATTACGGATGTCCAAATTAGGTCCTTATGTAGGTTCTGGACTAGATATCCTAGATTCCGTGGAGCTTGTTGGGTTGATGGGATGATAAGGCGAGGTTCAATAGTACTAGGATCAAGTATGTGAAACAAGGGCATGTTTTTCACCTTTCTAGTACACGTTACACAGTTTCTAGGCGTCTTTATGATGTTGTAGGCCTTCTCGGCGATGATATGGCTAGGTTCAGTAGTACTAGGATCAGGTAGGCTAAGCAAGGGCTTGTTTTTCACCTTGTTGGTTTATCAAGTGATACATGTTACACGTTTTCTAGGAATCTTTGTGGTGTTGTAGGCCTTATTGGTTTGGATACATATTTGTATTTTCTTTTTAATTAGTTTGGTTTTTGTCAGTTGGTTGATTGTTTGCAGCTTGCAAACTATGTCAGGTCTTTGTATGAGTGTTCTTTCTGTTTATTGAATACATTTACCTTTTAAAAAACCTTTAATATATTACAGAAAATTCAACAGGCCACAGTTTATGCTAGACCAATTGTAAGCTTATATAAATTACTGTTAGCTAATCTAACAAATCATAACCAAACTGTAAGAACCAAATCAACCATATTCGAGCCATCCTTTACACACCCCTAATTCCTAATCCTAGCAAAACCAAATTACCAACTAAAATAAGTTAGCATGATGGACCAAACATGGAATACTCTATTCCACAAAAGGTCATTATGTGTTGTGATCAACTTCCAAGGTTTGAAAGTGTATGTAATGTATATTAATCAATTTTTAGGGGAGGCTGAATTACATGTAGGTCACCCGTCACCTACTTCCCACCATCTCAAATGCATAGAATAGTCTAAATTTTATAAAATAAAGATGAATTTAATATTCTTTATTTTTTATAGTTTATAGAAAAAAGCATAATACACCAAAAACACATTCAATTTGTAAGATCGACGGTTGAGATATGATTGAAATTAAAAATAGGTTAGCTACTAATTCTAATGAAACTTTTACTTGAAGTACGCATGACACACATGTTACTCTATACGGAATTAAGAAAATATAAAAAATAAGCTTTATTAATAGTTAAGGCTAGTAAATTGAAACATTGATTAGGGTTTTACACTTTTACTTTTATATATATATATATATATATACAGCATCCCGTGTATAAACACGGAAGTATGATTAAATGTATTTTTAAACTTTTTTTGTTTTTTATATTACTATGATGTATTAAAAATAAATCTATTAAAAATATTAAAAATATATAACTTATTTAAAAATTAGTAAATCTAAATAAATAAGATACGTCATATTGTATATTATATAAATATATATTATTAAGACTAATTTTGTTGGGATGCACTTAATGATTAGTTAGAAGACACGATTTTGTTGTTAATCTCCTATTTCCAAGGGTTAAGTTCGAAAATAGAGGTTTTAAATTGAATCTTTTAACAAACTGATCTTCAAATTAGTTAGGATAATTGATATTTCCGGATTAAACTATGTTTTTATCCGTAAATATTGTGCGTTCCACACATCTTTTGTGCTTAAATGGATATATAATACACTAAATTGTTGTTGGGATGTTTGCAGGTTAAAAGTGTTGAAAAAGTGGAAGACTCGGTGGAAAAACGAGAGAAAATGAGAAAAGTTGTCAACTCCGACACATCTCCACTGTTTTGATCATATCTTGCTCATACGAACTCGGATTAAGGTGATTCAAGTGGCCACGGAAACTAGACTCAGAGGGCTACAACTTTAGTTTGATGGCCATCCGTCAAAACATCTCGCGCCGCGAGATAGGCCCCACCTCGCGCCATGAAGGAATCGAGCTCGTGCCGCGAGTAATGCTCTGGAAAGTTGACCTTCAGGAACCCTATAGCTCACGCCGCGAAGCATAAGGGCTCGCGCCGCGAGCCTGCGCAGACCAGGTGCTTATAAATTCGATTTTTGATTCCGAAAATCATATCTTTTGCCCTACAGCCGACCCTAGGCGTCTTTTTCAGAGGTTTTCAACCCTGGAGGGTGAGGAAACACCCTTGAAGCTTAGAGGATCCATATTTCATCATCAATCATCATCATCAACAACTCGGTTTGTCGAATGCATGCCTGTTCTTCGATTAGTAATGATTTCTAAGACTTTGTTTGTTTGTTTAAGCCTGATTATGAGCTAATCATCTCATGTATTCACCTTATGACAGAACCCTAGTTGGGATATGACTTGATTTCCTTGTTTACTTATGGATTGATACTAGTTTCGTGTTCATTCAATTAAAGTTTGGATTTTTAGGGTTTAATCTCTTGTTTTATGGATTCATGGTGCATGTTGAGTATAAATAGGAAGTTTATATGATATGTGTTCTTCTTTGAATGTTTGTCTATGAATAATTCAAGGTGTTTTCTAGGAAAAGCAATCAGAATCTAGAAACAACAATCTAAACCTAATTATCTAGGGCTTTACCATCAAGGACATGATTGGTTTATATTAAACTTGATTTAGTATGGTTGATGAATTGTGAACTAGGTTGTGTGGATTTGATGATCAATTGGAAGTTGTTATTCTTGTCCATCTCACAATAGTTGTATGAAATAGGAAATTGAATATGGCTAAGTCAATCCAGGTAATCAATTAAACTGATCTTGAGATGTATCACAATAGGGGGAAAGATTAAGGTGGATACTTGTTATCATCTGATTGTTTGCAAGAGTTCATTATTTGTTTTACTTGTCTGCTTTTAATTCCTACTTAGTCATTAGTTATCTCTTTTAAAACTGAAAAACCCCCATTTTAGGTTAATTATTAGTTTGCTTTATTTCTGGTGTTGCACTGCTCCCTGTGGATTCGACACCAATTACTTACCTTTGTTATACTATTGCATGATCCAGTCATACTTGCTGGTAGTGTGTAGTGAAACTTAGGTGAATATTGGACATAAATTATATAACTAGATTTCACATATCAATAATATTGTAATTAGTTAAGATTATATTATTTAATCTTCGAATTATGTTTTAAAATTTCAAATTTTGAAACTTCTATGCGAATTGTATGGAGCACCATTGTAGTTTAGATACACCTAATGATTATTAGGATATACGATTTTGTTGGTAATCTCTATTTCTAAGAGTGAAATTTGACAAAGTAGGTTTGAAATTGAATATTTTAACAAACTAATCTTCAAATTAGTTAGTAAACTATTTTAATTAGTTAAGATTATATTATTTAATCTTTTAAATATGTTTTGAAATTTAAAAGTTTGAAACTTCTATGCGAATTGTATGGAACACCATTGTATTTAGATACACCTAATAATTAGTTTCGATACATGATTTTTTTGTTAATCTATTATTTATAAGGTTAAATTTGAAAATGGAGGTTTTATATTGAGTCTTTTAACAAACTAATCTTCAAATTAGGTAATATCTTAATCATTCAAATTATTATTTGAAATTTAAAAGTTTGAAACTTCTATGTGAATTGAATGGAACACCATTGTTGTGTAGATACACCTAATGATTAGTTATGATAATATCTTATGCAGTTAAGATTATATTATTTAATCTTCGAATTATGTTTTGAAATTTAAAATTTCGAAATTATATGCGAATTGTATGGAACACCATTGTAGTTTAGATACACCTAATGATTAGTTAAGATACACGATTTTGTTGTTAATCTACTATTTATAAGGGTTATATTTGAAAATAGAGGTTTTAAGTTGAATCTTTTAACAAACTAATCTTCAAAATAATTAGGATAATATTTTAATTAGTTAAAATTATATTATTTAATCTTCAAATTATGTTTTGAAATTTAAATTTTCGAAAGTTCTATGTGAATTGTATGAAACACCATTTTAGTTTAGATACACCTAATGATTAGTTATAATACACGATTTTGTTGTTGATCTCCTATTTCTAAGGGTTAAATTTAAAAATATAGGTTTTAAATTAATTATTTTAACAAACTAATCTTCAAATTAGTTAGGATAATATTCTTAAAGGGGTTGATTTGTTAAAATTATTTAAAAATAGAAGTTTTAGTAAATTAAAGAGGTTGATTTGTGAAAAAAGGCTTTAAAAATATAATGATGATGTCATCGCCTTTTATTTTAAATAGAATGATGATGTTATCACCCTTTTCTTTTAATAAGTATATATATATATATATATATATATATATATATATATATATTAGATCAACAAAGACCCCCTCTTAAACAAAGTCTCCAAAGTCTCATTCCTGACCGTTAGATCGATTAAATCAATGGTTAACATCTATAATGACATTATTGTAAATTTACAAACAATTATAAGATTTAATTTTAAAAGGAAGGGTATTATGGTCAAAGCCCCCCTTTTTTTATTTTCTTTACCCTTTAGATCTTTAAATAACCATAACTATTTCAATTTTTTGAATTTGAGCAAAAAAATTATATCAATGTTCTCATTTTTAATCCTCTTTCAAACGAGACCACTCTTCCTATATATCTGAGAAAAAATTCGACGAAAATGATGAAAATGACAAAATTCATCATTTTCGTCACCTGTTGTTATATCACGTAATAGCAGGTCCCGAAAATGATAAATTTTGGCATATTTCATCATTTTCGTCACCTGCTGTTACATGATATATAAGGGGACACGAAAATGATTAAAATGACGAAATTTTTATCATTTTCGGGACCTGCTGTTTAAGTGATATATAAGAGGACACGAAAATGATGAAAATGACGAATTTTATCATTTTTGTCACCAGCTGTTACATGATATATAATGGGGCACAAAGATGATAAATTTCATCATTTTTCAATATTTTCGGGACCTGCTATTTAAGTGATATATAAGGGGACACGAAAATGATGAAAATGACGAAAATTCATCATTTTCGTCACATGTTGTTACGTGATATATAAGGGGCAGCCGAAAATGATAAATTTCGTCATTTTTCATCATTTTCGTACCCTTGTATATCACGTAACATCACAGCAGGTGACGAAAATGATAAATTTCGTCATTTTCATTATTTTCGGGACCTGCTGTTTAAGTGATATATAAGGGGACATGAAAATGACAAATTTATCATTTTCGTCATTTTCGTAATTTTTTTTCCAGAAATATAGGAAGAGTGGTCTCATTTGAAAGAGGATTAAAAAATGAGTCGGTTGGTATAATTTTATTTGCTTAAATTCAAAAAATTGAAATAGTTATGATCATTTAAATATTGAAGAGGTAAAAAAAATAAAAAAATGGAAGGTGAGAATGACTGGAAGGATTCATGCGTAACTTTATTCAATATTTTCATTTCCCATCTTGCCCTTTTTGATGAGTGGTTGAGATTAATACTTTGGGGTTTTTGTTTAAGGGAGGGTTTCTATTGATCCTAACCCTATATATATATATATATATATATATATATATATATATATATATATATATATATATATATATATATATATATATATATATATGTGTGTGTGTGTGTGTGTGTGTGTGTGTGTGTGTGTGTGTGTGTGTGTGTGTCTTGTGTATATATCCAAATTGATGACCTCGAGCCATCTATTTTTCAAAATCTTAATTTAATACAATACATATATATCCTCCTCGTGGCGTTCAATTTTGACTAATTTATTTCAGATACATAAAATCAGCCGTTTGTGTATTTATGAAAATGTGACATTGGTTTAGAAGAATCTATATATATACATGCACCCACATATCGAGCGTGTGTGTCAAAAATGACATACTCTTTTGCTATATTTCAACATAGGGATTACTGTTCATTATTATCCTTACAAGATTAATTAGTAGTATTAGATGAAACCAGTAGAGTTAATTTCTCTATTTTAATAGTGTTTTCTTTAAAGAAGTCGAGCTATCTTCTGATATACATGGTATAATTATTTTTATGATTTTTATCAATACTTCTTCTAATTATTCAAGATGTTTTCATTTAATAATGATTGAATTAGATTTTTCTCAGAATTTTTAACATCTTATTTCTAGATATTTGGGAATGATTATTACTAATACATGAGCTACTTTGACGTTCCACGTGTGAACATTATCGCTAGATAGTAATAAAATGGAAATTACATTGTATTTTTTATTTAGGTTAATTAAAAAGCTTCTCGAGGTTTATCATTCAAGTTTTAATTTTATTCCAATGTTTATCAACTTGAGACATATCTTAAACTTCCAACAGAAGTTTTAGTTATTCAAGCGTAATAAAGACGATGAAACTTGATTAGTATATTGTGATCATGTTTTTTGTTTAAGTGACATGTAGAGTTATTTATTAATAAAATATAACTCGATCTATTCGAATAGAGTATTATTCACAAATTTGAACCAAAGTGCGAATGTGATTGTCTAAGGTTGACCATAGTTGACCTAGTTAAACCAAGCACCACTACAATTGATTAATGTCTACCATGATCGGTGGCGGATGTACTAGTAAAGGAGGGTATGCACTTGCATACCCTTGGCAACAATTTTTTAGTGTTAAATAATTAAAAGTAACTTGTTTAAGAAATATTTTTCATAGATTTTCTATAGAGTGTATACCCTTAAACAATTTTCTGGATCCGCCACTGACCATGATTGACATGTTTTACTATATATGATTTTGTTTGAAACCAAGTATAATCGTGATTAACTAATGTTGACTATTGTTGAGTTGCTTGAACCAAACGATGGTTGTGATTGAATATTTAAACCAAATATGATCATGAGTAAAGCAATGTTCGCTAGAGTTTGAAAAATAATGAAATTTTCATATTTCACCGGAATTAGTAACATGCTATTGAATGTGAAGTTGTATACAATGTTTCACCGTTTGTTTTATTAATTGAAGCAAAATAAAATTGGTATGCAACCAATACTTTATGCGAAAACACTGTATTTTCATACCCTTTACCTAAAATTAAACTATGCTTTTATTTTACGTAAAATAAATTGACCGCAATGATAATTGAGCCAAAACAAATCGATAACATGCATTTAGTCATCTAAGTTATTAATAACATGTATTTTTTTTAAAGAAAAAGATGTATCATTTCACTATATATAAACAAACGAGTTACAATTCCCTAGTAAACTAAATGGGAGATAAGGCACCACGATGGAGACAAAACAAAAGGCCCGAAGGTGTAGAAAGACTAACCTCAACCTTCTAAAACTAAGACAACCACTCCATCGGGTTAATTAGAGGACCAATGCAATTAATCTATTCGTTCTAATCTGTTTTGAATCCATAACATAAAGGAATGTCAAATTTGGGAGAAGAGACCGTCTTGTAAAACCTTTGGCAACTCAAATCACTTGCATGGCGACCTTATTTCTCTATTTTCACACACCTAAAAGAGAACAAGCTGACCAATCCCAATGAAGATCTTTTTAAAGCTTAGGCCTTTAGCATCAAGTGAGTTATTGTAGAGCAGATTGTTGTCAAATGAAGTGAATTGTCTAAAAGGGATATTAGCCCAACCGAATAGTTTCCTCCAAACTAGCAACACCTTAGCACAATTGAAAACTAGGCGAGGGATCGATTCTTCTTTGACCAAACAAAAAGGGGAGGGGGTAGAACACATTTGTAACCAAAATGTCTCTTGAAGCTAGGTTGGAGCAAGTTGGAAGAGTATTATTAATGGCTCTACAACAACAAATGATTACCTTCAAAGGTAGCCAAAAGTTTTAGAAGTCATTTGTGTTCAACAATGATCTTGGAAATGCTTTTGTTCGGATTTGAGAAGCTAACTTCTTATTAGTAACAAGAATTGTTTCATCATAATAATTAGTTCAATGTTTACATGTAACATGTATAATATATTTTATTTAAATATAGATGGATGAACTTAAAAAGTTATGCTTGTAGTTAATGCCATATGCATTGTAAGTCTTTTGCTTAACGTATGATCTAAACTATACTTCATTTAAAGGAATTATTATCATACTATTAGGTATTGAAAAGTATACTTTAATTTATGTAGTTGAAGTGATAACTAGGGGTGTTCATCGGTTCGGTTTTCGGTTTTTTCGGTTTAAACAGTTCGGTTTTTTCGGTTTATAGTTTTTTTTTGCTGAAACCGAAACCGAACCGAAACCGAATAAACGAAGGCCATAACCGAACCGAAAACCGATTACCAATTCGGTTCGGTTTTCGGTTATAACCGAAAAAACCAAATACCAGAAAAACCACCCTTTTTTTTCAGCCCACATTATCAAAATCAACAACTGGTTAATAGCAAGTAATATGAACAGATTAACTACCCAACCTCACAAACAATTATAACATCTCAACATTAAGAACTAAGATTGAAAGAAGTTACGCAGAATGAAGATAAGAACTAGGAACAACTGATTTTTACCTTTTCGTCTTTTCGACTACGGTGGACCGGTGGTCTCGTGTAACTGTTGAAGTAGAAGACTCACGACTGTGCTTCACTGCTTCAAGCACTCTGCTTCAGGCCTTCGGTGAATCGGTGGAACGAATGCGGTGGTCTCGTGGAGTCGAGGAACCGTGGAAGTCGAACGGCGGAGGAGACGAGTCGAAGACCAACGGCGGGAAGAATCGAGGATACGGTTAACGGTTTACGCCATTAGGGTTACGGCACACTCGCAGGTCGCAGCTCACACAGAAACGCAAAGTCGCAAATGGAATGAGGAACGGAACGGAACGGAACGGAACGGAGGAATGAGGATAGTTACGGACTTACATTTAGGTTTAATTTTTATTAAAGGTGTATAATATTTATTTAATATATAATATATATAATAACAAATAATATAATATTAATTCGGGTTTTTCGGTTTGAAAAATACAAAAACCGAAACTGAACCGAAAACCGATTATGGTAATCGGTTTCGGTTTAAAAACCGAACCGAAAACCGAAATTGAAATCGGTTTCGGCTTTTACGGTTTCGGTTCGATTCGGTTTACGGTTTTAACGGTTTATAACCGAATATTGAACACCCCACTGATAACACCTTACAATACTTGGGTTTACCGGTGAATGCAAATATGAGATTGAAGGCAAGCTGGGAAAAGGTGGTCAATAGATTTCAGTCAAGATTAGCGACTTGGAAGAGCAACAGTTTATCTTATGGTGGAAGATGGACCTTGGTTAAATTGGTTCTTTCAAGTATCCCTGTTTACTTTCTTTCGTTGTTCCGGGCACCCGCCAGTATCCTTAACTCTCTTGATAGCTCGAGAAAACAATTTTTTTGGAAAGGGGGTGGGGGTTCGAAGAACTGTATTGCGTGGGTTAAATGGGATGATGTAGTGGTTAATAGACAAAAGGGGGGGTTGGGTATTGGGTGTTTAAATTGCTTTAATATAAGTCTCTTACTAAAATGGAGATGGAAATTTAAAGTAGAAACGGATCATTTTTGGTGCAAAATTATTAAATCTATTTATGGAAATTGGGGTGGTCTTCAAAATCATGAGAAATGCAAATCTTATAGTATTTGGGGGGGAATAATCAATTTAGCTAATGAATTGTTCAAGAAAGGGATTAATATTAATTCCTTACAAAAGATTGATGTCGGTAATGGTCATAATGTGAATTTTTGGAAAGAGACTTGGCTAGGCGATCGGTCATTGGAGCAGGATTTTCCGAGAGTCTTCAACAGATGGGGAAAAAAGGAAGCGGCGGTATCCGACATGGGGTTTTGGGTTGGGGAGGTTTGGTCGTGGAACAACTTCAATGTAGGTATGGCAGTTGGAAGACTAAACGAAGAGATTGTAGAACTAAAAAGCAGACTCGCAATTATTCGGATTTCAAGATTCAAAAAAGATAATTGGTCATGGTGTGGCAGCGGGAACAAGGGTTTCTCTGTAAAAGATACAAGACAACGTCTCGAAAATGAATGGTACGCAAGTAGCCCGACACAAGCTCAAACGTTTTGGCAATCTTGGCTTCCAAAAAAGGTAAATATCTTCTCTTGGAGAGTTCATCGAAAGAGGATTCCAGTAAGGGTAAATCTCTCTAATAGAGGTTTGGATATACCCTCTTTACTTTGCCCTAGATGTAATGAAGAAGTGGAAACCTCTGACCACACAATCTTTAAATGCAAACATAGTCTACTGATTTGGAAGGAAATCCACAAATGGTGGGGAATTCCTTTTAGTGGTGTCGATTCGTTGGAGCAGATGGATAAAGAGGGGATTGGCAAATTATCGAAAGATTGCTACAGATTATGGCCACTGGTGGTTCGCACAGCAGCGTACGAGATTTGGAATTGCAGAAACCGACTTGTTTTCCAAGGTAAAGAGAGCTTCGAAGATCTACTGTTTAAGATACAACTATTGGGTTTTCAGTGGATCAAGGCAAGGATGTGCAAAAAATACAGCTTTAGTTGGTATTCGTGGTTAGCTTTACCTTCGTCTTTAGTAGTACAGTGAGAGAAAAAAAATAATTTACAGGGTGCTCGACAACTACCAAGTGTTATGGTCATAATTGTAACAGCTAGTTCCATTTATCATTATAACATTTTGATAGGTTAAGTTATCTCCACATCCTGTGGTGATTCCTTGTTTTTGTTGGTTGCTATAATTAGTGTAGTTTTTCTCATATTAATAAATATATTATATGCTTGCCTTTCAAAAAAAATATTATAATCATCATAATCATAATATTAAATATGAACTTATCTATATAACCGCTTGATTGGATATAATTTAATTGGGAGCGTCGCATCCAGTTTTAATATAATGTCTTTTTCTTCTTCGCTACTTTATACGTGTCTCGTGATAATTTCAAATTTATTAGGAGAAACTAAAATCTCTTTTAATTTGCAAATTATAAAGCGTTATAAAATACTACTCAATTTGAAATAATATATGTTTTTGTATAAATTATTATAATCTCTTATAACGATTGTCTAATTAATTATATTTTTAATTACTGGATTAATCACTTATGTAAACATAATTTCTATTACAAAATTATATTTCTCTAAAATTATTTAATGGGTAATGAAAACCACAACAATTTCCATTATTGGATTAATCACTTATCAACATACTTTCCATAAATAGATTATATATTAAAAAAAAACTCCAAAGAGCAAACAACTACTAGTCCAGGTTACATGAGACGAAAGAAACAACAGATTATTTATCCAGGATCTAAACCCAACTACTCCAACTTAACCTAATATATTAATTTTAAATAATGGTATTTTATTTTTGTAGCTATTCATTAGATCAAGACATGTATCAAAAATAAATATAAAATGTAAGGAAAAAAAAGTAAAATTTTAATGTCATCTTCTAACGAGTAGAAGAATAAAAAAGAAAGATATAGTACTAAGAAGTATAATTTACCTTTTTCAAATGAACGCAACAGATGACTATAGTAATGAAAGAAACAATTATTAGCTATAAACAAGGCAAAAAAGAAAAAAAAAACAGCAAACATCAACAAAGATTAACACTCTTGTAGAGACAACAGATTTTAATATTTTAAAAATCATTATCTTCTAATATATATAAAAGACTATTTGATAAAATTTATTAGACTATTTGAATCATTCGTTTAGAAAAATATTTAATCTTGACTATTCATTCAATTAATATCAAAAAATCAATTTTGACTTTTTAGAGTCAAATTTATTAGAGATACTTTCATATATGCCTTTATTAAATCATATAAAATCGTATTTGCCCACCTTAATTTACATATATCATATTTACCCTTTATTATATTTCAAATATCATATTTTACCAAATTATTAGTTTTATCATTCTAAAATATTTTATAATTATTCTAATTTCTTTTTAATTATGATAAATAACGTTTAACTTTATTACATTTAATTGTAAAAATAATGATTGATGATATATATATAAGAAATACAATCACGTCTCTTTGTATCATGTTACCATGTTTCTGCCTTCAAGTTTGCCCCCACTTGTGACGATATTTACACCGCTGGTTAGAGTGTTGATGTCGTACATCGTTATTTTTTTAATTCTTATTTAATTCACATTTTATTATTATTTAATACGTTTTTATTAGTGTTTAATGTTTATTATCTTTTAAACCAACCTGTATATTACACGAATATTTAGTTTAGTATGAACTAAACGAATAACAGTTTTGGGGTTAAAATTTAATTAAGAGGTAGAAATCATGTAAATGTAATAATTCAATTATTATTTAAAAGTAAAAGTCAAAGAGATGTTTCTTCAAATGGTATTTAATACTTATAACAATAAAGCGTTACTTGTAGTTGAACGAAAGTCCAACAAATATTATTACTTCCAAATTTGATTCCAACCAAAAATTTAATGCCACAATCAATGTTCTCATTTCTTGATCAACTTCACACCGTTTGATGGAAAAATGTATTACTAAAATACTTAATTACTTATTCTAACTACAATATATATTATTAATTTTTTATTTTATAAATATTGTTAGAGACGTTTTATATTCATCTAACTTTTTATTTATACTTACAAGATTAATACAAATATCAAAATCAAAAGTACAAATTAAGAAATATACGTAATGGATTACAATGTCATCTCATCTAGTGAGTAAGAAGATGAAGTAGAAAGATTTATTAGAAGAGAATATAATTTTTCATCTTTCTAACTAATATATCTTTACATAAACTTTAATACTTAGATCTGCCATAAATTCATGATCATTGTTGTGAGTGTAACCTTCTTTATACTACTTTTTATGGTTTTATACCGCTACTTTGTTTCAACAACCACCATAATACTAGTCACTAAAATACAACAATTTCATAACTTTTATGCTACTCTTTATAGCTCTATACCACTAGATTCTTATAAATAACCTTATTGTTGAGACCATTTATGGATAAAAATGGAGCTTGACCATGTTAATATACAACACCATGGAGTGTTTTCTACACATACTTGTTACCCCAATATTGAAGCTTGCCCTCCCAGTTCTCCTTTGATATTGAGTCCATAGAAGACATACCGCCAAGCCTAAAGTTTCCTCCATGATCCCATAATCTATGCAAATCTATTTACATAATAAAGTTTCCTCCTTAATGAATTATCTTTCTTTCTATATATAAAAAAGTTTTCCATTTAGAATAATGAAAAATCTACATATACAATGTATTACATTAATCACTATTTATAAAGTACACAACTAAATAAAAACTCTAATAGATACTGTCAAATCTATATAATCAAGCTCAACCATAAAACAATAAACCCTAAGTATCATTCGATCTAGTATCGATTAGTGGATGCTCCTAAGAGAACGATGATGGCATACACAAAAGGAATTATGCTTGTAGATTGACATTCACAAGTATAGTTTTTTGTGTGCATATTTTCATTAATTCATAAATATAATACATCAGGATTAAAAAAGAATCAAGAGTAAATTGAAAGATTATATATATTACAATAAGATTAACTTACATCTATATAAGCTAATTAAATTGACATCTCTAATAATATAATTAATGGTATGTAATGAGTTCTGCCTAAAACAGATACAAAACTAGTACAAATGAAAATTAAACAATGTAATATATAAAAGTGGGATTTAAATTTGGGAAGAGCAAAAACATGGTCAAAGCTCAAAGTCTAAAACTGTTGGTTAGTGAACAATTAGTACTTCCCTCTAATAAGGACAGCCTGGAAGCATCCAAAAAAACAACCCCACTCACCACCATTACACTAGAAATAAATACACCACCATAAATAAGAGGGTCATCTAATCATCTCTCCACAGGACACCTATTTATATTTGTATTATTATTATTATTATTATTACATTATTATTTTTTTATTTTATTTTTCTCATTAAATTTACCATCTTTTTTAGCACAAGACCATGTGTTTACTATTTGTAATTGTACTATTTTCTGTAAAAAATTCAGAAGAAGAACAAAATAATTACCATAAAGTTAAACATTTGATTATTGATACCATGAACTAAATGAGAATGCAACTTGTCTTGATCAATAATTGATAGTGTGGTTCTAATATGGTTGTGAACGTGCTTATCTAAATGGAAAGTGATTATTAAAATTTGCCTTGTAAGTAATAAAATTAGAAAAAGACAAAATAAATATTTCTATTTACAAAATATAATGGGTGTCATATATAAACCACATCCCATCTATTATTTTTTAAGTTGCATAAAATATTATGTTTTTATATTAGTGTAACTAAGTATTATTATCTAGTTATTTGAAATTTTAATAATTGATTTAAAGATAAATGATATTTATCATATACAACACCATTTTTAATGTAATTTACTATGACATAAAGAGTTTATATTCAATTAAATTGTAAATGTAAGAACACTTAACTTTAATATTATTGATTATATATATCGTTTTCTTTTAATATTATTTGATTTTTATCTTTTAAGCAGTTTTTATAAATATGATGATCTAATTTTAATTAATTTATATTGTTTGATGTATTATATTTTGATTCATAGGGTATGTTTATACTTGTACAATATATCATCACTAACAAGAGGGGTTTCAAAATCTTGTTTTTTTCCTCTGATAATTAAAGGAAAAAAAGAAGCTTGAAAAAGCAGAGGAAAGCAAGGAAAGAATGGTTGGTTTCCATTGCCTTTCTTTCTTTTTTCTTGTTTCTCTGTGCTAAGCATCTTTTCTTTCCACTTTTTTGGGTTCTTTTCTTAGTCTCTCCTAACACTCGCCCTTTACCTTCTTGTTAAAAAAAACCGTCTTCTCTACCTCTTGTTATTCTCACTCTACAGTTTCTTTATAATCTTCAGGTGGAAACCCTTGCTCAATTCTGAATTTTTGGTAATTTATTTCTCTTTCTGACATTATTTTTTATAATATTATTATTGTTTCTTTGATCAGAAAGTTAATTTGCTTTTCAAGTCTTGAGCTTTTCTTCCCTCTTTTTTTGCAGGCATTATTTGGAAACATAATTATTTTCGAGAATTCTGGCCTTATTCTTGGTGGGTTGTGCTGAGAAAGCTAATAAATCATTGAATTTTTTCTGGGTTTTTTTTTTCTTTTGTGAAATTTCAAGAAATTGGAGTTGATGTGGTGTCAAATAGCTAAAGTTACTTTCTTTACCTCCAATTCATTAAGTTTTCCCCATTTTGCTCAATGATTTAGCCTTTCTGTTTTCTTGAAACTTATATACCATCAAAGTCTCTTGCTTTATTCAATATCTTATTTTGTGAATCCATGGGACTTTGTCATGGAAAACCCAATCAAACCCTCGAAAGCCAACTCGAAATCACTGATTTCCCCAATGAAATTGAACCAGCGACAGTGAATTCAACTGGGAAAACATCAAATTTCCCATATTACAGCCCGAGTCCCTTTCATAATAGCAGTGCCTTCAAGAACTCACCTGCGAATTCGAGTATTACTTCAACACCACTTCGAATATTCAAACGATCTTTCGCACCGCCATCGCCTGCAAAACATATTCGGTCTTTGCTTGCAAGAAGACATGGGTCTGTTAAGCCTAATGAGGCCTCAATCCCTGAAGGAAATACATTGGAGGTTGGACTTGATAAGAATTTTGGGTATTCTAAGCAGTTATTAAGCCATTATGAGCTTGGGGAAGAAGTGGGTAGGGGGCATTTTGGGTATACTTGTACTGCAAGGGGAAAGAAAGGTGTTATGAAGGGCCATGATGTTGCTGTTAAAGTTATCCCCAAATCAAAGGTTTGATTTCTTTTGTGTATAAATATTATTTAATTTGTGTTTCACATTGAGTTTTGAAGTAATTAGTATGGTTATTGAGTTTTCAAATAGATAATCTGTTTCTAGTAGTGTTTTGGTATAGCCAAGCTAGTAGTTGCACAAATTTGATTCTGATCATCTAATATTTAGGAGTCTTTTTACTTGTAAATCCTACAATAATTTCTAACACCAGACTAACATCCAAAACACTGCATCTTGTGATTATTGGAATCAAAGTATTTCAAGTCACATAATCAGTTTCAAAACTCAATGCCAGAACTGCTGAATCTATTACAGTTCGTATCTCGATCATATCTATGAATTGCTAAATTGATGTGGAGGTGGTAGACTGGTAGTAATCTTTCACCTTTGAGCAATAGCTGCTAAAAAAATCCACAAATAGGGTTGAAATTTACGTGTTTTAATTCTCAAAGAACATGGGGTAGATTAACTTTTGAGGTGGAAGGGTGAAACTGTCTTAACTTTTGACGTTATAGTTGGTGTAAAGTACCTAAGTTGAAATACCTTAAACCTTATGAAAGCTACTAAAACAATAAAGACCTTACTTCTTAGTCGTTTATATTTTGTTTTGGGAGTTTGTGTGTGGTGTGTTTTTTTCTTTCGATTTTACATTTTTTTCATAAAAGAACGGTGGGTGTTTATGCAGATGACAACAGTAATTGC
Organism: Pulicaria dysenterica; assembly: GCA_947179395.2. Lineage (NCBI taxonomy): Eukaryota > Viridiplantae > Streptophyta > Magnoliopsida > Asterales > Asteraceae > Pulicaria > Pulicaria dysenterica. Next base: position 86,535,383 of record OX359288.1, read on the forward strand.
CATTGAAGATGCAAGGAGAGAAGTGAAAATATTACGGGCTCTAACGGGTCACGACAATCTAGTTCAGTTTTATGAAGCTTATGAAGATGAAGACAGTGTCTATATAGTTATGGAGTAAGTGTGGACTATCTATATCATATCAATATCACTATTCAAGGGTATATTAGGCTTTTTACATTCCATGATATATGTGTGAAGGCATAATGCTCACTATTGTACAATTTGTAGGTTATGCAAAGGTGGTGAACTATTAGATAGGATACTTGCCAGGTACAGACAATTAATCTTATTTGCGGTCAACCATGGTCAACTTTTTCTAGTGTCTTTGCACAAATTTGGTCAATATGTAAAATATGCATAATTGTATTTGTAGGGGTGGGAAATACTCAGAAGAAGATGCCAAGGCTGTAATGGTCCAGATCTTAAGAGTCACGGCGTATTGTCATCTTCAAGGCGTCGTTCACCGTGACCTCAAGCCCGAGGTAAATCAATATTATTTTCGCAAATTTTTGTATGTTTCGACTTTATAGTCATGTGTCAAACGGGTGGTAAGTCATCCAAAGTGTACTTTTAATGCATAAACCTTATTAATCATTTTGTTCAAAAGGAAATTAGATATTAGTGAAGCTTTTAAATTTTGTAATTATGTATGACTAGCTAATTGTTTATAGAAAAAAATGGCACAAAAGTGTTTTCAGCACATTCCAATCAGACCCTTATACAAACTTCCCCTTTTGACCCGAACTTGTTATGCAAACCCACGTGTTTCGCCTCTTTGTTTGTAACATAAGTCAAGAACTTTTTACTAAACTACACATCAAGTATATTTAGGTTTTTGCTTTTGATTTTCTTTATGTAGCGATAAAGGCAGTATCATTAGTATCGTCATAACAGTTCAAGAAATATTTGCTAATATTTACTTTTTTTCACTTCAGAATTTTTTGTTTTCATCGAAGGACGAGCATTCACTCCTTAAAGCCATTGACTTTGGGCTCTCTGACTATGTAAAGCCAGGTCAAAGTCTTATAGTCAAATCTCACCTTCAATTTCATAATCTAAAGTTCTAAACGACCCTAGTTAGTTTTGACCAGGATTGACCGTTGGTTAATTATGTGCAGATGAGAGGTTGAATGATATTGTTGGAAGTGCATACTATGTAGCTCCCGAGGTTCTACATAGATCATATGGAACAGAAGCTGACATGTGGAGTATTGGTGTTATTGCTTATATTCTTCTATGTGGAAGTCGGCCCTTTTGGGCTCGCACCGAGTCCGGAATCTTTCGGGCCGTCCTGAAGGCTGACCCAAACTTTGAGGAAAGCCCGTGGCCTTCTTTGTCAACCGACGCGGTTGACTTTGTCAAAAGGTTATTGAACAAGGATTATCGCAAGAGACTTACCGCTTCACAAGCTTTAAGTAAGTGTCAATGCCCTTTTTGAGAAAATGTGTACACTTCTCCGGTTGAAGTGTTTGACTTGATGTGTTATTTTTGGAAAGTGTTTGACTTTTCGCCAAATGTCTGAAATACCCCTTAGAACCAACTATCCTGTGTAAAAAATTGTCTAAAATGGAATATAATTTCCGTGCTTAGACTAACGTTTTGTTTGGTTTCTTGATTAGGTCATCCATGGTTGGCCAATTATCATGACGAGAGAATACCTTTGGACATGATAATCTACAAGAATGTAAAAGGATATATATGCTCATCTCCTTTAAGAAAGGCGGCTTTAGGGGTATATCCTCTTTCTTATATGTATTAACTTTCATATCTCCCTAATTCGCTCCATTAAAACGAGGTTGACTTTGACCTTCAAGATCAAGCAGGCTATTTTTTGACCTTGAAATCAATATTATCCTTTGAAGTCTCAAGAAAATGTCGATTCGTTAGTTCTCTCAAGTAACAACTTTATAGAAAGATTTGATGTTATACTTGTATCCAAATATGTGGAAATTTTTAAATTTGTCAACCTTTTGTTGAACTTATTATGCTGCTTGGCAGGCTGTAGCAAAGACTTTGACAATAACAGAGCTAGGTTATCTTCGTGACCAGTTCATGTCACTAGGGCCGAACAAAAGCGGGTTCATATCCATGCAGAACTTCAAATCGGTATGTCATTTTTTGTGGTTGGTTTTTTTCTCGTAATTTGTCACGAGTGATGACTTGTGTTTTGGGTTGATAATTTAAATTTTGTTACAATTCTGCAGGCTTTGATGAAGAATTGCACCGATGCTGTAAAGGACTCACGCGTGCTAGATTTTGTCCATATGGTCAATTTTCTAATACACTTTTAATCATAAAGATAAATAAGAAATTTAATAAATTAATAGGAATAATTTTGTTTGTTTTACTTTTACAGGTGAGTTCTCTTCAATATAAAAAATTTGATTTTGAGGAATTTGGAGCAGCAGCCATTAGCATTCATCAGTTAGAAGCAATGGAGAACTGGGAGCAACTTGCACGTCGTGCCTATGAAATATTTGAAAAAGACGGAAACCGCCCTATCATGATTGAAGAACTTGCCTCGGTATGCCCCTTACCCTTCCCCCTAATTTGTGCTTCAACCATGCATGGTAGAATTGGAAAATAGGCGGGTCGAGCAGTTTGGATAATGGGCGAAACACGTTGGGGTCAAAGCAGGCAGTCCTTTAAATTTGCAAGAAGTTAAATGTGTTTAAATGCATTAAATCAAAATATTATTATCCCAATAAAAATATAATTTTTGCAAGAATCATTTTAAAATAATTGGGAGAACATGAGAATAATGATCTGGGCAATTAGATACAACCTGGTGCAATGCACAACTAAGAGCAAATTTATTTATAATTTAAAACTTTTTTATACTTTTACTCTCCAAGTTTTCATATTTATGGAATTACCGAAGTACCCCTTCGTTTTTCCTTCGCAGTTAACTACACATAATTAAAAAAAATTAATTAGGAGGTTGTATGCATAAAAAATACAGTCTAGTCGATTTGACACATATGACCCATTTTAACTTTAGCTATTTTATTTATATTATCAGTTTGATCCGTTTACATTAAAACATAACCTGAATCGACCGTTGAGAAGTTGTATATGTAGATTAACCTGATAGAGCCACTCCCTAATGAAGAACTTTTATGATTAAAAGATTGTACATACACTGATTAAAAATTCTAAAGCTTCCATTTTTTTTTAGAATATATCCTTTTTAGGATTTAAAGATTATAAAATACACACATTTGTGTTATAAATGTAGGAACTTGGACTTAGCCCGTCAATACCAGTTCATGTGGTTCTTCAAGATTGGATCAGACATGCAGACGGGAAGCTGAGCTTCTTGGGGTTCATCCGTCTTCTTCATGGAGCCTCATCTCGCGCATTCCAAAAGGCTTGAACTCCAAAAAGGTGTTACTTTATGAAACAGAAAAAGAATCCAAGAAACAAGTAACGGGCCTCATGTCTCTTTTACTCAGAACGACGTTTAGGGCAAGACTCGTGTCAAAACCTAGAGAACTGTACAGAGGTAGTTTACTGTGTTTAGCTTAGAAACCGAGTGAATTTTGTGTTTTTTTTTATCTGTTAACTTTCTCGATAAGTTTCTCGTGTTAAGATGTCTTCTTGTTATGTATTCCCAAACAAATTTTATGTCATCATAATAATGGTTGAAACAACTTGGTTGAGTGAATCTTGTGCCTAGTTATAATATATATGCATATTCATAAGCTTATATAGTCTACTTAATTTTTTATTTTTTTACAAAGATGGCGAATGTTTTATGTTTTGTTGCATCTTGAGTCCTTTACGATAACAACATATCCTATGATTCGAACGAGATGGTATTTTAGTCATTTTCATACTTATCTTTATTTCTAACCAAATTATTCTTTTTAATGCTCACTTTCTATATATTATATGTTGTTGATGATCGTCTACACCCCCTCCCCAACCATTCTTACTTAAACAAAAGTGTAAAAGTACATAATTAGAGTAAGACCCATGTAACACATAATAATAATCACAGATAATAAATAAGAGGATGGTTTAAACGAGAACTGTTTTTCGTACGAGAACTGTGAGAACCAATCTTAGCCGTTGATTTGATAAGTGCAATTCATGGATGTAGAGCGTGGGGATCAAGTGTGGGCAGGGTACATGTGACGAATTCATGGGTGGGTGATGACATTGAAGAAGAAGGAATTCGACGGCTCAGATTGGTTCTCACGGTTCTCTATGAAAAACAATTCTTGTATGAAATTTTGATTAATAAATAGATAATTAATAAAAGTAAAAACTACTAATTTCATGTTATTTGTTATTAGAGTGTTTTATTTTATTGGATTTAAGTTCGGGTCGGACCCTAACATATTGAGATGTTGTTTTCGATCATTTGGACACATGGAGATGTTGGTTAGACCGACCCAATAATTATAGAAGCATAATCTAAAAACACATATGGGTCGGGGCCCCACAAGAAGGTATAATTATGCGAATAAATTCGGGTATAGTTGGTTGGCATAACGAATTTCTTTTGATTGTCAAAAGTGAGCCCCATGTGTCTCCATCATAAGGAAGAACAAATTCCATTCTATGGTAATAATAGAATCAAAAGAATTTTATTTGATTTTAAAAATTATTATAGTTTAATGGGAATATTTTACAACCTCATGGCTAAAAATTAAGATTTTGATAAGTATTTGCATTATTTTTATTGAATAATTAACAAATATTTCTCAATATAGCATTAATTCACGGGATTTCAGTAGAACTCCACAATTAAATATGTTTAGATGAGAGTAGTACTATAATATATGACCTTCTAAAAAGTTCTTATATAGGATCCTTTATATTTTTAAAGAAGATACGTGTAGAAAAAGTAAATATGATTATAAATTCCCCCCAAAAAAATTTTACATTGTTATGATTAAAAGACAAAAGTATTTATAACATTTGTTGATCTATTTAGTTAGTACTTAGATTTTTAAAATAAATATAGTAAATTCATTGACTAAAATGAGGTTAGTCTCGATTTTTATTTGCTACGATGGGGGTTTGATTTAGCTTAGACTTATTAATCTTATTTTACTTTTATTTTTCTTATTTATAAGCTTACAACAGAAAATAAGTCGAGTTTTTTTTTTAAAAAAAAATAAGCTAAGAAAAATGAACCGAGTCTATAAATCCATTATCAACTAAAACAAATACCCATAAGTAAATAATATATTGGGAAATTATTCATTCAGATAATTAAACAACTGGTAACTTAGAGAGTGTTGTAATTAAGATCCTTCATCAAAGTGGGTTGTAATTATAACATCTCTACTAAAAAATAATAACAACACTTAACTTAGGTTATATCTAACAACATGAATTATTTTCTCATAATATATTACTAACAACAAACTATTTAAGATATTGAATTACCAATACAATATAATTTACGTACATATAATGGCACCACATAATGTTATTTGAGACATTTGCACTAGGAGGACTATTTAAGATATTGAATTACCAATACAATATAATTTACGTACATATAATGGCACCACATAATGTTATTTGAGACACTTGCACTAGGAGGAGTATGATCAATATGGAATAAAGTTTTTGTATATCAAAAGGCTTAGTAAATTAGCCCAATAAAGTGAATAAACTAATCATGTAACTAGAATCAGCACAAATAGTCTTTTATACAACAAATTTATAAATTTATAATACAGTATACAAATAAAAGTATATAAAAATTATGACAATATTAAAGAGAATACACTATAAAAATACAAGTATATAAGAAAATTAATAATAAGATTGATGATAGTAAGATGCAATATTATTTATTCAACCTTTATGATATATATGTAATACATGAATCACTAAAATTTGTTATGTTATGTATTATAATCTGTGATATATATGTTTGTTACTTTATATTCGTGTTATGTATTATAATTTTTGTTATGTGTGTATTGTGGAGGGGGGAGATAGAGACATGGTGACCTCCACCACACCCCACTAATGACATATTCCACTCCATCACGGTGTGATAGGTGATGGGTGTGGTAGGCAATACGCAAGAATAAATGATATGTCAGGGAGGAAGTAAGATCAATTAGTATAACATTTTCTTTCTTTAATTATTACTTTTTTAAATTCTTATTGTCTTAGTGAGTATTAGAAGAGTCTGATAATTTAGTGTGTACGTTGAAGAGTAATCATCACTATGGGGTTGAGTGAGACTATGAAGAATACTCACCTGTCTCACAATCAGTCATAATTACCATATCAACATCACATCGTTTTCTTCTCCCATCATTTTACTATGAAATAATCATCCCAAATCACCTCTCACTCTTTTTTATGTTTAATTCTCTCTCTCTCTCCCTCTCACACAAATCATTCTTTGTCTCTCTTGTCATGCTGAACAAAGCGTGAAAAATGATAAGCGTGAGGGAGGTACTGGTTTGTGGTGATTTTACAGTTATCAAAGAGTTTGGATTTGGTGATATCAATCGGTACTGGTTAAGACGGCGTTACTTCATTCACTTATAAATTATAAATAAGAATAAAAGCTAACATGATAATGTGTTAGAACATTAGAATAAATGAGGATCGAAAACACGCTTATGTGACAAATAAAAAGCAATTTTGGCACGTAATTTCTAGTGTATTTAGATTTCAAAATGTACGATACTCCTACATGGTCGAATTATTATATATTATTTTATTATTTTAATATTTTTTTGGGTAGAAACAATTGTATCTCAAAGAAACTAACTAGTCGATGATGATGATAAGCAGGCTTTCCTAGCCACCACTGAGAAAGAAAGAACGCTCCTTTCTCCGACGACGGTCACCGGGAAACCTGATTCTTACTCCGTTCAGGTACCCTTTATCTTGCTTTCATTATTTCAGTCTTCGATATCCTTTCTTATATCTTAATTAGAGTATCTGTTTCTGATCTGCTTTCCATTTCCCAGATAATTTTTCTGTTTCCATTTTCGAGCTCTCAATTAGCAAAGAATCTTATTAAATTTCTGATTATATTCATAATGTTTTACGTATTATTGATTCGAGTTCGCTTACCAAGTACCTGAAATTTCGTTTATTTGTGTCAAATGATGAACAGGGGAAGAAGGAAATACTCTAGGGTTTAGTAAGAATTGGGGTTTTGTATGATATGTTGTACTTGGTGCGTGAGAATCTCTTCATCGGCGATATCAATGCAGCTGCAGAAGTCCTTTTGGGCGGCAATGAAGAAATCACTCATATTTTATCGGTTTTGAGCTCGGCTTCCATCGGGTTTTTCTCAGAATGGAAGTCGAGTTTTTCAGTTCCTACCAAGGAGATTCAAACAGTGTACTTTGGGGGTTCTGGTGAGAATTTGGAGGGTGATGGGTCGGATAAATCTGCATTAAGTTCTAAGAAGATTCATTATGTATTGGAGAATGCAGGGCATGAGTTGAAGTTGGTGAGGATGGCTGTACCTTTGAGAGATATGGAGAGTGAGAATTTGTTGGATTCTTTGGAAGTCTGTTTGGATTTCATTGATGAAAGTAGGAAAAATGGTTCGGTTTTGGTGCATTGCTTCGCAGGTGTATCACGAAGGTGAAATATAACATGTCAGATTCTTGTTTTGTTTATTTATTATAGAATTGTGCATGCCCTTTGTTTAGATCTTCAAGATTATTTCGTGATCATGGTAAGTTTTATACTTTATGCATAAACATCCATCTTTGCATCTGAATCAACATATATAGATTCAAATAACTTGAAATAACTAAATAAATGCAACAATATCAAGATACCCAAGCATGAATCAAGTAGAAAGTAAGCATGTACCAATGTACAATCAGGAAAAAGACTTTACCAATATGATTTAGGGGCGAGGTATTAGAGGCACCTATATTATGCACGGTGAGTAATTAGAGACTTTTTCAATAGTGTCAGAATGAGATGAAGTTTGTACTCTCTTGCAAACGGGTCAACAATCAAGCTCCATAGTAGCGGGCACTGCCCTATTTTGTGTTCCAGGGTGTGCGAAATTATTAATGTACTTTCTTTAGTTGATATATTTCCTTTTCCGTTTTAATTATGTTGCCTTGATAATTGACTTTTAAATATTTTGTTGGAGTCTCATTAGAAGGCATTAGACTTATCAAATTAAGGCACCCATCTTGTGGTTGTATAGAAATTTCTCTTGTTCTTTGTGTTTGGTGTTTTCATTCACAACGGTCAGGCGGTACAATGAAACAAGTTAGTTATTATGTACACGTCTTCATGTACAATCATAACAATAATAATATTATCATAGTACAATCACTAGTTTTTAGTTCTTTGTTAAATTTAAGGTGTAAGGGGCACAACCTCCTTTCAATATTAATTAATTCATATTATAGCTTGATGTACAAAATCATTGCAAGCAGGACCACTCTACCTATTGGATATTGCAAGAAATTAATGCCAAATTTAGTTTCCAAATGTACCAACCATTCTTTGTACTTGTACCAATTCTGCTGATAACTTAAAAGATACAACTCAATTATTTTTACGTGTTGGTTTGGTTATTTGTAATGGCTGTTTGCTCGTTCAATGTGTATTAGTAGTACATCAAAAGCTATCGAAAGTTAAGCTTCTGGAAACATATGTTTGTCGTGTATATGGTTTGACATCTGATTTTGGCTATCGTTTTGTTAGAGGTTGTAAAAGTTGCTGTTGGGTACGGGTTTGGAAAAAAGAGTAAATTTTTGTGCGGGTCAGGTTGACTAACCTCTTTTGCCCAAATCTGATAAGCAATTACCTTGTTAAATATGATGATGAGATTATATTCTTTCATTAATATCTAATTCTTTCAAAAGAAATTGATTTAGGAGGTTTTATTAATTGAAAATACCTTGTGTGACAATCTTTTGGTTTGACTCTATCGGCTCTGACCTGTTTACTTTTCATAAGTAAATGAGTCATAATTGCTACCTCTGATTGTAGTATATCTTAACTAGGCAGCTTGATATGGTTTAGGAAAAAGATTAGAGAAAGAAACATTGAAATAACTTATAATTCTGTGCCCTTTTCAATCCCTAAGGGTTTACACCCTTCTTTGCATGTGTTCTTGCAGTGCGGCCATCATTACGGCATATGTGATGAGAACGGAACGAATTTCACTTGAAGGTTTGAAGACTATTTCTATATGAAATACTTTTTGAAGTATTTCTTTATGATGTAATTATTGGGTATATTCTTAAATTTAATGCAAACTGTTTCCTGCCATTCTTCTGTATGATATCCCTACAGATGCACTTGAATCGTTACGCCAAAGCAATGCATCCGTTTGCCCTAATGATGGATTCTTAGAACAGGTAAAAGTGCTAAGGTAGACAAAATTTCAAATCATAATTTCAACGGGGCAAAATGAAATGCTTGTTGGGTATATATTTCTTCTTTCTTTCTCTTTATAAATTTTGTGGATCTGAAAACCTGGTTCCTTTGAGGTGCAGTTGACTATGTTTGAAGATATGGGTTTCAAGGTTGATCATTCGAGCACTATATACAAACGCTTCCATTTGAAGGTTTTAGGTGCGTTTTCTTATCTAAGTTTTGTAAATTTTTAGTATTTTATGTATGATGTATATTGTAACGCTTCATTAGTGCCTTAGTGAGTTAGTGATATAATACTTGTGCAAGAACAACTACATGATCCAATCCCTTCTTTGCGGGATATGGAGTAGGTATGATGTAAATAGTCATACCTCTAGCATGGTCTTACCACATGTCCACCTTAGCATCCTACTTTATGTCACTATCATCATCCTCACTTGTGCCTTCTTCATTGGCCAACACTCTGCTCTATGCCTCTATATAACATACCTGGTATAATCCTTATGTAAATGCCATCCTATTCTTGTTCTTAAAAAAGTTCACACTATCCCAAACTAGGAAAAACCGAAAAAAACTAATGAATGACTTTTTTCTTTAAAAAAAGAGAGGAGGGGGAGGGGTGCCGGAGGTGTGTTTGGTAAATTGCTTTTATATTCTTAGGCCCACCTGATGTAATGTTAGAAGGCCCAACCCGCGACCCGCATAAGGAATATGCTTTTGTGTAACCCGACACCCGGATAGACCAACCTGTTTAACCAGAAGCTTGTTAGGTTCGGGCATTTTCGCCACCCCTAATTGCAATTTGCAAGATTTGAATTCACTTTGTTTCCTTTTTAATTTTTTACATTGATTATACCCTCTTACCAATAAAGACAGCTCAAACTGACCCAATTTGTGAAATAACATTGACATTATGTTGTTGTGATATCAGGTAACTCGTATAACCGAGGAGAGAAAATTGACAGCTCAAAGTTTGCTGCTGACCCCGGTTTGACCAAGAACGAAGCTTCTATCGCAACCGAAGCAGCATCCCAGAAGCAAGAATCAATTCCAATACCTGCATTTCGTTGCAAAAAATGCAGGAGAGTTGTTGCATTGCAAGAGAATGTTGTGAGTCATGTTCCCGGGGAGGGTGAGAGTTCATTTGAGTGGCATAGAAGGAGTAATCGCAATAGTTACAATAAATATGATGAGCCCGAGTGTACCTCTATCTTTGTTGAGCCTCTTCGTTGGATGAAAACAGGTTTGACTTATTTTATTATCACTTTCTACAAATTTAATGCTAAATAAAGCTATATATTTAACATACAACTACCTCCATTATTGAAAGCTTACCTTTTTTGTTTATATTTGTCCCCCAATCATGAGCTTGATAAAAACTATGATCATTGTGATTCATGATGGTGTTTGACTCTAAAAACAAATAAACATTGGAGTATATATATATAGATTGTATACATGTGTATATATGCATTGACGTATATAGAATATTCTAGGTTATTTGATTTGTATGCGGCTATATTCTCGCTTTAAATGTCATTGTTAAAAAGTAACATAATAATAATGTTCAACTTATTGCAAAATAACTTGAACTCATGAAGACTGAAACTTTCAAATTGATTCTTATGCGTGAGCTGGTTACATGTACCCATCCTCTGAACTAGACATGGTCAAATGGAATGGGTCAGGTGGGTTTGGTAACGGGTCAAAACAGGCTTGGATGAAAATGGGTGTTTATTTGGTTTGGGTTGAAATGATTTGGTTCAATTGACCCAAAACACTTTTATTTTATAACAACATTTGGCGTGTTAAATATGATTACAAAAGGAGTTAATTCCGCAAAATAAAACTGCATTTGGGGCTTTGAGTACTTTCGGCCCATTCTTTTTTTACTTTCCATCTTGATTCAAATCTACCTATTCATAAGTAAACAGGTTTAAATTCCCGAATCTACACTCTTAAATTATCTTAACCTTATATGTATAAATTTTGTTTTCCAGTTGATGAAGGTGCATTGGAAGGAAAGTTATGGTGCACACACTGTGAAGGCCGGTTGGGCTATTTTAACTGGTCAGGAATCCAGTGTAGCTGTGGAAGTTGGATCACACCGGGCTTTCAGCTTCATAAAAGTCGGGTCGATACCAGCACTGTCTAAGATATTTATACTCCGGTTCTCATATCGCTGAACCTTTTTAAGCACAATAATTCTACACGCAGGTTTCGATACACTTCACCCATTGGCTTAGATAGCATATGATGTGGGGGCTATATAGTCATATGATATGATTGTTTTCATTTTTTGTATGCTTATGAACTACCTTTTGATGTCTATGATGCTATTTTGGTTAGAAATGGAGGTTTTGCGCTCATGGCTCCTTTCTGGGCTTATCCATTTACCAAGATGACATGTTGATTGTAACAAATAACATAATTGTTTTCTTTACTTAAAAAAAACTCAGTATTTCATTAAGCAAATTGAGCATAAGTTTATGGATGTGGGAGAATTAATAAATGGGCTAAAAAGAAGCCCAAATTGAGAATGATAAATGGGTCAAAAAGAAGCCCAAACTGAGAATGATATTGTGTGGATGATCCAATTTCACACATTTGGGTTGGGGTTATAAATCATGTGAATGCATGGGATCTTTCATAATTCATATCATCTCAATATCTCATAGTTTTGTCCTATTTTATTAATTAATAGTACATAATCATTCTTGAATTCATATTCGTCTTCTACAATCAACTATAGTTGTAAGTTTGAACCTTGAACGAATATTATGTAAAAATGTTAAGTAGATTATGCAGTATTAATATCGCATAATTTTTCGTTTGTTTACTACACTTGTTGGATACATAGATTCATAGTACTTTGAAGATACAATGAACAAATTTTCTAGAGAATATGAAATCGAGATTCGATCTTCGGATCCTCGCTTTATACTGTTATGTCTTTGATCGTTAAACCACTATACGAATGGGACCTTAACAAACTTTGGCATATACAAAGATAAGGTTCTTATGTATGTATTTATTTATTTAAATTTAAAGATGCTTAGTTTTTTTTCACTAGTGAAGCTACGTATATTGTTTGTTTTCTATGTTTGGTGTCATTTTATTTCACAACAAAATCAATTGTGCTTTAAGATATGCTTTATGGGCTTACTTTTATTCCCATCCACATGATCCCACCATTGGAAGCAATCAAATTGAATCACTTAAACAAGGAATGGTGCAATGCATACGTAGGATAACACTCATACTCCACATTACATTAAATACAAACTAAATGAAAATAGCTACCAAAATAGAATATTATATTTATAAATGTATGGATACGTACATGTAATATTCCTAGAATGATACATTTCTTTATTATTAGGGTTGATGCCTCTGAATAGCATTATACTTTTTAAAAAGAGTCGTCGTAAGTAATTTAGTTTTTTTATTATCCAAATAGATAACCTACTTTGTGACGATCTGTTAAAACAGGTAAGGACTTAAAATTTCCGATTAAGGTTGTGACTCTAACCAAACTATTCACCATTAAATCACCAGCAAACCTTGGTGACTTAACTAGAATTCTTTCGTGATGGTGATGCTAGAATCTCGTATGCCTCCTATTAGCGCTCATTGCTGAATTAAAAAAAAACGTAGACACCACTACAACAACGGCTAACTTGAGACCAATTAGACCTCACAATCACCACAACGAAGGAATTTTAGTCAGGTTTCCAATATTTTGGTGGTAATATAATTGTAAGAACTCTGACTAGAACTAATACTTAAATAAATTTTTTTAATTGATTATTGTTTTACTTACCTTAACAATTCATTACAGAGTAGCTTACACCTACTTTGATAATAATAAGTAAATTACGCGTGTTCACTTTATTTTAAGAAAAAGAATACTATTTAATAAATTTTTTACCCTTATTACTTAATAAGTTATAACCATCTAATTTTCAGTGGTAGTTAAATGACATAATATATTCATTATTATAATTATCAAGAAACTATAGTTTTAATTTTACTTATTGTAACATGCTAAAGTTATCTTCTTCATCATGATTACATGAGCAAGCTTTTTAACAGGAAAGGTCTCAAGTTGTTCACGATGCATATCAGTGATCTATAACGTGATTTTAAAATATTAGTTCTTTTTTCTTTACGTAAAATATTAATCGTAAATTAAGAAACAAAAAAACTCACAATTAGGTTTAGTCTTGAATATTTAGGAAACCTCTTAAAGCGTGCTATAATTAACTAAGAATATATTAATTAAAAAGGCTTAGAGTCTTACACAACTTTATTACAAATCATTTGTGTGGTTGTTTCTTATATTCTTTATAATTGGATGTCTTATAAGTCTTGCACAATTCACATTAATATATTTAAATATATAAAGAAAAAACTGATTCTGAATGGTCGTCCAATAATATACTCGTTACAATATGTTCAAATCTTATTATAAGCATAACTTATCTATTAGTTCGAATGTTTTAAAAGAACAAAATCAAGTGACAATTTGGTCCATCGTATATATAGTACGGAAAGTGAAATAAAGAGTTAAAAATGGGTATATATGTATATATATATATATATATATATATATATATATATATATATATATATATATATATAACAAAGAACTACATATATATACTTAAATATATGCATGCAAGGTAGGTATATACGTAATAAATATACCCATATCTAGCTATTGGTGGGATTCCAACGTAAACTTGCATAAACGATCCATCTATAAATAATTAGCTTCATTAGCCTATCTTACTAAATCATCTGCATCCTAAATATTATATATGTTTACATCTTAATTAGTTAAACTAGCTAGCTAGTCTCTACTGACTCTTATATTATACAGATTTAGCGACACAAACTTTATTTTCGTCGATAATGGAAGTACTTGGATCAAACCAGACTGTTAAGTACGAGTGCTTGCTTTTTGGTACGTTCACTGTCCAGTACGTTAATTTGTTAAATTGTCATATATATACTCGTTAAAATAGTTTATGGCTGATTAATATTGTTATTAATTTGCTTAATTATTTTTCATAGATATGGATGACACACTATACCCCCTGAGCTTGGGTCTTAATTTTGCTTGTCGCAAAAACATTGAAGGTACCCCCACTCAACTCAAGTGCTCAATTTTATTCACTTTCAAATTCCACTAATACAAATGTTTTAGTGACATAGGAAAACTGTCACTAGATATGGTTTATAATTAGTGACACTTTTTTTTAAAGTAATAGTAAAAAGTTCTAATGGTGTGCCAGGTTACACTATTATAAAGATTTTATTGTGACTTCATTAAAACATATATAGATGACTTTTGAACCAGAATTCATGTTGACGAATTTGAACATAGAAGAATCGCGAGTCCCTGATATGTGTCTCGACTTGTACAGAGAACACGGGACAACCATGGCTGGTCTCAAGGTAAAATACATTACGTACAGTTTCGGTTTATATGATATATATGATTCAGTTCAAAACTATCAAATCAAAATTAACAGCATGTTAAATGATGACTTCTGTCATGTTTATGCACCAAACGAACGTATATAGCTATCTTAAGTTTAAGATTCATCTATCCGCACGAGTAGGTATTCTGTATTATATTAATGAACAGTTTTTATAATAAAAGATACAAGATAATCCTAAAATACCAAAAGCCAGCCTATTGATAAGGGTTGGGCTAGCTCATATATGACAGTACATCCATGGTTTGTTTGGCACAGGCTCTTGGTTACAAGTTCGATAACGACGCGTTTCATGCTTCTGTTCATGGAAAGTTACCCTACCTCGCTCTCAAACCCGATTTGGTGCTAAGAAACCTTTTGCTGTCGATGCCGCAACGAAAAATAGTACGTCAAATAAGCTAAAAGAAGATATATTTCTTAGTCTTTAGTCTATTCGATCATATATACTAACAACAAGTCCAATTTTGCTAACTACAAGAGCTTATCTGCTTATTATGTTTTGATGTAACAGATATTCACAAACGCAGATAAAGCACATGTAGCTCGAGTCCTGAGTAGGATGTGTTTGGAAGACTGTTTTGAAAGTGTCATATGCTTTGAAACGCTTAATAATATGTGTCCACTAAACGAACTCGAAAATGAAAATGATGGCGGGACAAACAACTCTGTAATGAAATGTAGCGACGAAACTGCGACCCGGATCATATGTAAACCAGCTCTTGAATCGTTCCAGGCCGCTACAATCATCGCCAATATTGACCCAAACAAAACTGTAAGTTATTATGTTCATCAAACGAGTATTAAGATCCTTTTAAGTTATGATAAATACGAGATCGAGGTTATGTGGTCAGAATTCTAAAAAAAGTGTGGGATGATTTTTGTTTTAAGATATTAAACCGATCATATGTTTTATAGTATAGTATAGATACGGTAAATAATTTTAGTCGGTTTGTTTTCATCAGATCTTCTTCGATGACAGCGTTAGAAACATTGCCACTGCAAAGGCTGCCGGATTTCATACCGTCATTGTAAGTTACTCATTAGTCAAACTCTTTTCAAGCCAGAGCTCTTTCGAGAATCAGTCTCTCTACCTATAGGTAGAGATATGACTATATACATCATATATGGTCATTGCAAGATTGGGTACTGTTGTTGAATCGTAAGTTGCATATTAGATACGGAATTGACATGATTTATTTATCTAAACATCAAAATTAATGAATGATGTGTAACACTAGTTAAACCTTAAGAAAAGCACCCAAAAAAAAATTTGATTTTGAAGTCCTAAACTTGATTTTCATACATATTCTCTTCGACTAATTCTGTTTTGTGATCGATAAAGCAAAGCAATATATAACTATCGAGTTCGGGAAAAACATGTATACAGGTCGGAAGGCCGAGTCTGGTAGCAGGTGCAGATCATGCTTTAAGCAGCATTCACAACATTAGAGAAGCATTGCCTGAAATATGGGAAGGTGAAGGCCAACACTTGAACCAAGTTTTTCTCGAGTACTCTGCTGCTGTGGAAACCGTCAACGCTTAGGATCGATCGATGTCGATTCTCAATCGAACACACATTTTCGTTACTTGTTTGATCGATCGATCGATATGCATTGCACATGTAAAAGTTCATGTGTATTTTGATAATAAAGATTCAAAGAAGTTAACAATCCTAATAAGATTGTGATTAATATTCAATTACTAGATTGATTTTCTTTTCTGTACTCTATCTAATTATGTATTAGAGTTAATTAATTTGGTTTTCATCTTCAACCTTAATTAATGAACAACGTCCATGAACCGGAAAACAAAACGGAATTAATGAACATAGAAAAACAGAATCTAATCATTTCCAAACCATAATCGATGATGAAATCCAAAAAATAAAACCTAATTAAATAACCATCAATCATCTACAATTTATCGCTGAACATGGAAAAATCAATATATGTGTATATGATATGTATTAAAAACTGTAATTGATTGTTGAATAGAAGTTCATCTAACTACATCAACTTTGACATGCTAACCGGGCAACATCATTAATCTGACTAGTTTACATAAGACTTGGGATTCAAATTGTATTCCTAGAAAGTGAAATGATCTGATTCTTGTTATCCTTTTCATTAAATTTTCTTTGCCTCTCATAAAAAATATTCACTAATAAGATTACTATTATGCCATCATAACATTTCGAAATCAATAAGGTGCAAATTTCAACCCCAATAGACAGGTAATTTCCCTTCAAAGCTTGGACCCACTTGGCAACGTCACTTCGAGCACAAAACACGATTTTTGTTGACTTTAAAACACATGTTGACGGGAGTTTGTATCAGTTAGATGTTAGCAATGCGTTTCTTTATGGGGAGTTGTCTGAAGAAGTGTACATGAGTTTGCCTCCTGGTTATTTTTCTGATAGTGATACAAGAGTGTGTAAGTTAGTCAAATCTTTATATGGGCTTAAACAGGCTCCAAGAAAATGGAACGAAAAATTGACTGTCTCTCTTGTTGAAATTGGTTTTGTACAGAGTAAAAATGACTATTCGTTGTTTATAAAAGCTTCTGGAGATAGTCTTGTTGCTTTACTAGTATATGTTGACGATATAGTTATTACCGGCAATGATACGGGTGAAATAGATAAGTGCAAAGAGTTTCTAAATTCAAAATTTAGAATAAAAGATTTAGGGAAGTTGAAATTTTTCCTTGGTATTGAAGTTTTAGAGTCTAAAAATGGTTTGTGTTTGTCCCAACGTAAATATTGTCTTGATCTGTTGTCTGAGTTTGGGTTGCTTGCTTCTAAGCCTTGTAATACTCCAATTGAAGTTAATGTTGATTGCTTGAGTGGTAATGTTTCGAGTGAGTTAGATTTGTCACTTGTAAATATAACTGAGTATCAAAAATTGGTTGGGAAATTGATATATCTCACTTTAACAAGGCCCGGCATTGCATATGTTGTTCATGTTCTAAGTCAGTTCATGCATGCTCCACGTCAGTCTCATCTTAAAATGGCTCTAAGGGTTTTGAGATACTTAAAAGGTAGTCTTGGAAAAGGAGTGTTAATCGAAAAGGATGTTGTTTTTACTTTGTCTGCATTTGTAGATGTTGATTGGGGTAAGTAATTTACAGCCAGAAAATCCATTACTGGGTTTTGTTTATTTTTTGGTAGCTCTTTAGTTTCGTGGAAGAGCAAGAAACAGGCTACTGTTTCTAGATCTTCTACTGAAGCAGAATATAGGGCTTTAGCTGCGGTGACTTGTGAAATAATTTGGGTTTTAAAACTTCTTTTTGATTTTGGAATTAAAAATGTTATTCCTGTAAAAGTTTTTTGTGATAGTAGTTCAGCAATTCAGATTGCTGCAAATCCAGTTTTTCATGAGAAGACTAAACACTTTGAAATTGACTTGCATTTTGTAAGAAAAAAGGTTGTTCAAGGAGTTATTCAGATAGTTAAAGTGTCGTCTTCTGAAAACACAGCTGATATTTTTACCAAAGGGTTGACAAAATGTCAACACGAGTCTTTGAGTAGCAATCTAAACATGTATGATCCATTTCATGTTTAGATTGAGGGAGGGGGGGGGGGGGGGGGGGGGTTGGGGGTTGTTAAGACACCATTTTTGTTTATTATTTCTTTTCTTTATTTGTAGGGACATGGGGGTATATATATAAATGAAGTGTTGCAGATTAGGGCAATCCGTATATCTCATTTTTCTTTTCTTCTTTGTTTTTAGGTTCTTCTTTCTCCAGTCTCTCGATGGAGTGTGTATTAGGTTTCTTCCAATATTTGTTTAGAGTTCAGTATTTGGTTTGAGTTAGTTTCTTGAGTTTTATCAGAACCAACCCTGGGTCGACATACCAATTTCAGGATGGTCTTTCGACATTTGGCAAAACAAATTCTAGTGCATTGTATCTTTTAAAAGCAGGGATGGATGTCAAAGAGACACTTATAACAAATTCAACAAAAGAAATATTTTATTTCAAACTTTGTATAGGTGTCAAGACACAAGGGGTAGGACAAGTTTATAAGATGGTCATAAAGATATGAATATGCTTTCCACAAAAGAAAGTGGACACTCAAATCAATCATATGTATGCTCTTTGGTCATGTTCAAATGAGAACATAGTGTTAGATCACTATTTTTTGTCACAGTGACGTGTCGGATATCGATTGGTTACGCGGTTGCTTATGTCATATATATCAAAATTCATATCCACAAAAGCAAACACTGTTTGCTATGAACATTTTATATAGCCCAATACAGATACAGATAACTCTAACTCTAAACCTAGCCCATTTTGTACAATGGCTAGCTTTGTGCATCAACCAACAAAAAGGGATGCCAGATTTATCTCTTACAACTCCTAATTCTTCCATCTAAACTTTCTATTTACATATCAAAACGGGCCGATTGATGCACAAACGTACGGTTCAAGATTTCTTACAAATCGACCATCGGATGTATGTATGTATGTATGTTACTCCAACGGTTGAGTGGGCCAGAGGCCCTTCCATATTGAGATATCATTGTTGTTGTAAAGCTTCCTGATGCCTGCATAAAACCCATATACTTCATTGCCTACTTCTCTATGATCTTTTCTGTCTATGACCACTTCCCTCCATCTCGACCCCGGGCTGTACTGCTTAAACTCCAATATTATTGTGTCTGTTGGTCAAGAAAATGTGTCATGCTGATAATATTCACCCAAAGAAATAAAAATACATATATTCAAGCACAAAATAAGTAACTAAGTCAACAGTTTTCCGACATCAGCAGTCGGGAAGGCTAAATAGGTAATTTCATTTTGTGGTTAGATACTTAGATAACTAGTTTTGCTACATCTGATTTTAAACTAATTATTTGACTTCTGAATAGTCAGAAACCTAATCTGCCACTTAATGTTGTAATAATCAAATGAATTCGGGTTTTTCCTATTTTTGATATCATGATGTTGGAGTCTTGCTTTACCAGTCTATCTACTTTGGTCACCTAAAACTTACCAGTTACCACTAGATCTATATTGAAGGTCAAATTTGTTGAAGTCAAACAAAATTGGTCAACTTTCAAACAAACTTGTACCATCTTTCTTGCTTTAGTCAAGATTCGGGCCAACAAGAACCCATGATAGACTAAATCTAGAACAAAGGTTTCATGATTTGCTACGAGAATAACGACCTTTTTTATATTAAACTTTACAAATGTTGTAATGGAAGAAACATAACAATGGTTATTGGATGTTTAAAAGATAAGAAGATGCTAGAAAGGCAATAAAGTGCATATTTTAGCATAAATAACTAATATCTTCCTAGTTTATTGGCTTTTCTATGTTAAAGTAAGGATCAAGTGTGCACATAATTGTTGGTGACAACAAAAGGAGGAGCACCACTTACATACTATAATATTTTTTCATATTATTAAGATTTGAAAAGCATCAAATCTTTTGGCTGCCACCAAAAGTATTATCCGGGTGACCCTCGTGCACTATGGCTCATGGATCGGGCAAACTACATGAGATGGAAACCAACTTTACACTTTTTTCCTGAATTTAGCAATCAACTTTAACTTAGGCGCTAAATAGAAACCAGCTTATGTTCACTATTGAATTTAGCAACCAGGTTACACTTTATTACGGTTTCACCCTTTGACCATCCAAGATGTTCACTTAGGGAGTTAAGGAGGATTGAACCCGCGGCTCTTACGAGACTTTCCAGGTCCCCTACTACTAGTTCGTCTAGTTAAGGAAAGAGCATAAAGTTCGCTTATACAACTCTTGCCTAGCGTGTTCACCGATATGCGACTACTATTACTCAACCAATGACCTTGTAGACCAATATGATTAAGATATTAAAAAACAAATCATGTCATGTGATTATAATAGATTAATTTCAAGAAAGTTGGGACTACTCACCACTATGATGACATTGGCAATAAAGCTTGTTTCCATCACATGATTCCAAGTGTCCAACAACACCATACCACCAACCTGAGATACATCAAGAGAATACAAGAGATTAAGCCTAAGGTACCAGCATCTAATGCACAAAAACATACACACATATTAACAAACCAAAACTCTACACGGTTGAAGAACACCCACCATAAGGAAATTCTTTAGATTTCCTCCATTGAATCTCAAAGTGATCCCCAGGTTGTAGATCAGTCAAACAATCAGAAACATGAAGCTCAAATGGTGATGCATCAACTGTTGGTGATCTTAGCCTTTCCCATTTGATATTTTCCTCTGTCGTTGGCCTACCGTGGGCCAAATACCTACACAAACTCTCAAATCATTATCTTTCTTGAAACATCAAGAAGCTTAATCGAAGGTTTGATTTTTTATTTTTTGCATAAAATAATTAAAACGAACAACTGCAGAATATTATTAAGAATGAACAATATTAGCAGTATCTTAATGGGAATGAATTCTTTCTTCTTTTTTTTTTCCAAAATATGATTGGGAATTAACAAAAAGGTGGAACTTTTGTGCAGAATGTGATTAAGAATGAACAACATTTTGAATTTTTCAGCTAAAATAATTGGAAAATGAACAAAATATTGAATTTATTTTTCTTTTCTCACCTGGCCTTGAAACTATCGGTGTGTGAATCATAGCTAACTTTTGCATCATAACAAGACAGCAAGAACCCAATATTCCCATTCTGCATTTGAAACATCATGACTATCAGAACCCTAAGATGAACGACTACATAAATACACATCACTAATCTATTAAAATCATAGAATATATTGACTTTAGATGGTCAACCACTTGATTTTCAAACTGAAAATTCATCTGATGTTAGTAACTTTCTGAAGAAAAATTGGTGAACTGAATGAAGATAGATATAAGCAGTATTAAAAATAAGAATTATATTGCTTCAAAAAGAAGGAAGTTTTTTGGTTTTAGAAGGATTAGAATTGAAGTCAGGAGCGTTTGATCTTGGCCTAAATTAGTATTTACTATTTACTAATTACCTCTCTGTTGAAAACTTGAGCAGGGAAAGAAAAATTGCCACCTTCAAGGGCTAGATACCAAGACATGATTGAATCAACAGGCAAACAAAATCTATTGCTGTTCAATTTCACATTTTTCTTCCACCAGAAGCAATTAGTGAAAACCCCAAAATACCCTTTTCCATTTGAAGAATCCAAGAGGTTTTCCTTCTTTTTGGTGTCAATGTAGGCCTGCCATTCTTTATACACAGAATCACCGATCAAGAACTTGCCCCATTTCTGGTTCAAGTGTCTCTCCCATAGATGATCTTGGGTGCACATAGCCCTAAAAGACCTACATACCCCTGACATAGTGGCTAATCCAGCAGGAGAAAGCTTCTCAAGAATGCATTCCAGGGGCAAATCAGGCAAATCTAGTAAACAGACACCATCTTTCTTGTTCGTCTTCTCAAAAGCTTGTGTTTTTATTGGATCAAGATAAAAGAAAGTGAGGGAAGTCATGCTTGTTCTTAACATGTTGTTGAAGAAAGAATGAAATGAGAAAGAACCCATTTCAAGATTCCAATTTGGGATTGTTTTGAGGGAAAATTTGGAGAGGATGATGAAAGAGAAACAAGAAACGAGGAAGAGAAGCATTTTAGAGAGAGAGAGATTGTGTGTGTGTTTGTGTGTGTCATTGTTGCAGCCATATATATACACCGACTGTCACAGGACTCGAGAGCGGGAGACAGATCATTAATTCCAGACACCATTCACGCTGTGTTTATTTGTGGAAGTTATTTTTTAGAAGGTGATATCCACGCAACAAAATACGTAAATATATAATAACTTTACGAGTAACTAAATATCTTTTTTCTTTTTGTTCGCACTTTATTTTTCTATTACTAATCTTTAATATTTATAAGACATTAATTTCTATTATATAATCCATTAATTGTAATATGTTATTTATTGCGTGAGTAGTTGTATAATTAGAAATAAAAAGTAGAATAATATATTATTTTTCTAACTTTATGTATTATTAACTTACATAATCTATACTAACTAGTTGTGTTTTATTGTATATAACTAAAAACTACTGTTTATATATCAACTTATTCTTCAAAAGAAAAAAAAGATAGGACGGGAAGAAACTAGAACCATCAAAGTTATCTATGAAGTTTTTAAGAAAAGAAAGAAAAATAAAAATATGAGCTATTAAATTCAAAAATCATTTTAGATATGAAATAATTTATACGAAAGATGAACATTTTATATTTTTTTATAGCTCAATTACATAACTTTGTACATTTTTTTTTCTTTTCATTTTCTTACCTTTGCTTTCTCTTATTTAAACACTCGAGAATAAACCGTCAACACGGGGACACGTCATCACCATTTATTTACTTACTTACATCCAAACAATATTAATAAACGAATATAAGATATTTAACTATTATTATAACTACATTATATTATTTTGTGAAAAGGCAATAGCTTTATTGGACCGAGAGGTGTATACTCCCTCGTTCAAGGGGGGGCCTACGTGGTAATGTGGTTTGCAGAGAGAACACCGTCCCATTCTTCCATTCAAGTGTCTTCTCCTCTCTTTGTTTCTCTCTCACATACTTCCTCTTTTATTTCTCTCAAATACTTAAAGGCATACTATATTTTAATATTAAAAATTAAATTAAGAAAGATGATATATCATCTTATTTAAGTATTTATCCTCTTACTCACTAGATTAATACAAGTGTCACAATAAATAGATAAGATCAAAACGTCCAAATAAAGATGAAAGTGTATTGATATGAAGCTATAATGATTGAGTAGAAGGCATTATGTATTACTTATGGCCTTGGAGTGTAAGGCGTGTTTACATTCTATCACATCTATCATATTATTATGTCAGTTTATTAACAATTATTTAATTAATACTTGGTTTCATAGTGATCAATTACAACCATACCAAATTATAGAACTCGTATACTACTCAACAACCATTCAAAAATTAATAAAAAATGTAAAAAATCAAAAGGAACCCATCTTCCCTCACTACACAACTCATCCGCATGTGGTAAATATTAACGTGTACATATATTAAGTATGTATTTATGTTGTATTATTTATTAGCCCAATAGTATTAATTATCACATTCCTCTCACCATGTTCATGAAGTGGTATCATCTCCCAAATAGTCACCTCACCACACACCTACATTATCCACTCCTTTCGATCTTAGTAAACGAACAACTAAAAATATATATACATTTGAACATACTAGACATAGAAATTTTATTTTGCTCAGGTTAGCTTCCTTTTTACTGCTATTTCTTTTCTACCTTTTCAAAATTTGACATATTTTTATTAGGGCGAGGATATTGACCGAATTTTCCGGACCGAATCAGAAATGGTAACGATTCTTATATTTCGGTATCAAGAATTTTAAAAAATTTGTTTCAGTATTTTTAATAACGATACTAGTTCAGTTCGGTTTCAGTATCAAACTCACCCCTAGTTTTCATTATGGTTTTTGGATATCCGATGTAGCTGGAGGAGTCCAATGTGACAATGGTGCCCGAAGGAAGAGCACCACATGCACCCTTTTTACCACATATTTCTCTCCTGTACTATATTTTGTATTTCATTTCATCACTCTATCTATCTCTTACTTTTCTCTCTCTCATTATATCTAATTAAATAAAATATGAAAGAGGTAAATAGATTAAAAACTCTACTTAGAAATGTAGAAAGAACGATAGAATGTGCGTTCATATATATATATATATATATATATATATATATATATATATATAGGGGAGGGTTCTATTGAGAACCGATTTTAGTGCGAGAACCGCGAGAACCAATCTTAGCCATTGATTTGATAAGTGGAATTCATAGATGGAGAGCGTGAGGGGATCAAGTGTGGCAGGGTGTATGTGAGGAATTCATGGGTGGGCAATGACATTGAAAGAGGGGGAATTGAACGGCTCAGATTGGTTCTCGTGGTTCTCGCATTAAAAATGGTTCTCAATGGAACTTCTTCATATATATATATATATATATATATATATTGCTGACGTGACAATAAATATTGTAAACTAAAATATTGATACACTACATGGAATCAATATCATTAGTTTTTTAAATAGCTTATACATATTTTAGTTTTTTTTTTTTTTTTTGGTATTGATCATGTTTAAGACTTCATTCTCTTGATACCTACTTATCCAATAAATTAACAACAAATAATACTTAAAATTTAGTAGAGGAAGGATCTCCCTATCATAATGAATTCGAGTTCAAAATGATGAAAAACTGAAAATGATAGTAGTAGGTCTATCTTCTATTGTACACTTTGATTCAGATCGTAAAAACAGTCTCTAAAATAGTAAAGTGTTAATAGACCCATATTGGTATTGTAAGATGTATTTTAGAATTGATGGAGTCAAACTTAACGTGAGGCATGAAAAAGGGGTGGTACGAATTACTGAAACACTCGAAATATATAAACTCCTAAAAAAGTAGTTATGTACATGTTTATTTAACGTAAAAGACTATAAGTCTATAACATTATTATATTAGCAATCACAAACACAACCTGAAACCCTCAAAATATATAAAACTCTAAGAAAAAACAAATCCCAAATCATAGTCAATTCATTCAAAAATAATGAGATGTTATCAATGAGAGAGATTGTGACTAGCTCGAATTTGTATGAATTACTAACGACAAAATATGAGAATGGACGGAGTTGATCAAGAGATGGAGTTTATTACAATTAACAAGCTTCAGTCGATGGCATTTCCAACACTATTTGTGATTAGAACAAAGTATCAATTTGTTTCTTTGTTTAACTCGTAGCACTAAGTATAATAATTAAAGAAAAGGACCTTTCAGAAAAAATAAAAATATAGATATGTTTGGTTTAAAATTAAAAGAAAATCATAATCAGGTAAGCAAAATTCACATATAATAACAAAATTTTTATAACCGAATGATGTTAATTAGATGAAAACTTTACAATATGTCATAAATATCGACCTTATAAAAACTGATCGAAATGAATCCTCTTTAACTCATAAGTGATTATTAAAGTAGCAATACAAATAACATACTCAGTATATGACATAGCATAAAGTAAGCTAGTTTAATAGAAATAAACAAAAAACTAAGTTTATAAATATATTATAAATTTATAAACCCGTAATAAACTAAAAATAAACTATCTTTAACTTTTTACATGTAAAATGAAATATAAGGAAAATCAAGTGAATGCTATGATGTCATATCTAAAATAAAAACAAAGAAAAAGAATTTGGTTAATTGGCACACCTTCCAATTTACGTGCGTGTTTGCTTGTCTTGCTTAAAATATGACATAAACGGTAAACCAATCCCAATGAAAGTGACCACATTTTCTTAATAAATATTGTTGGCCAAATTTTGAATATTTAAAGGGAATTTTTCTTTGTATAAAATATTATATTAATTTTTATTTTTTTTGAAGAACAAAAGAAACACACTTGAAAGGAGTTTCGTTTAACCGCCACCTCTACAAAATACTTCAAAAATATTATATTATTTATTTGGTTTTTGGATGTTAATATCTTCATTCTTTCCAACAAATTTATAACATAGTTGTTGGAGAATATAACAATTTTCCTGATAGTTCATAGATCTTGCAAAGATTACTATTCTAATTTTGATAATTTGTTTTGTATATGATAAGTACACTTTTAATACGGAATAATTTAAACACTCTTATCATTAATCGATCTATCATTTGAAAAAAAAATCATCCTATAAACAATTATTTATGTGTAAATAACCATCCTAGCTAGTTGCACACCAGTTAACCGTTAATTGCAAACAATTATAAGGAAACTATAAGGCTTAGTTGTGTAATCACTCAGCCAAGCAAATGATAAGCTAAACACCAATTAGCCAAACAAATATTTAGTTAAGCATACATAGTCAGCTAAGCGAGACTGTCACTATTGACATTGTGGGTTTAAGATTACAATAATTACTTGAGCGAGTGTGTACTATGGGTGTTAAATAACCTAAAATGAATTAAAAAAAAACAGAATAATAATCAAACTCCACACCAATATACTAAGTTAAATTAAATCCATATATTACACTAAAATATAAAAATATGTTTTGTTTTCTCAAAAGGTTATGTACGAATTGTTGAATATTACAAATGAATTATATAACTAATTAATATGGTATAATATTCTGAAATAAAAGAAAATGACTGTAAGAAAAGTTATTATTTTGATAACGTTTTTCTGTCGTAATAAAATGAAAGAAAAATTGATATTCTAGTGCATTTAATTTGGAGAAAAATTGAAGGAAAGTTTATAACTTTTTTTGTTCTTTCTCAAGTCTTTTCCACTTCAAAATTTATTGATACACCTACAAAAACAGGTGACCGAATTAGTAGGTAAACGCAAGTCAACAAAGCATGTGCTTATAAATAAGGGAATGAACTTAAAATTTTATATATTTAAAACGGCTTGACGTAAAAATAAAGAATTGTAATGTTTGTAGATGAAACTACGTGTGTAATAGTAATAGTGTGAAATAAGACTATAATTTGTAAAGAAAATAACAACACACACATAGACATCTCAAATAAATTAAGTGACAGTTTATTATTATTTTTTATTAAGTATTGTCTCGATAAATAACGTTTGTATAGAATAGGTAATATGTTGTCTGTTTTATGAGGAAAAAAATAATAATTAAGTTAATGTGAAAAAGTATCATTCTTCTAACTTATTCAGTTAAGTTATCCATTCTCAATTTGTTAAATTAAAGATATCTAATAACTAACTTTAAATAGAAGCTCTAAATTCTCGTGTGAATGTAAGTCATAACTTTTGAGTGTCGTTTTTAGTTACAATAAGTTTTTTATACCCGTGCTTCGTGGCGGGTTAAAATTTCTATTATAATATTTTTTATCCATTGAATTATTTTAATAAATAGCCAAGATTGTTTCTCGCAGTGCTCGTAATAAGAACCGTTTCAAATAAATCTATATGTCAAAATTTATGAATTTTTATTTTATGTGTTTTGGTTTCATGTATAACTGAAGGAAGTTATAATATAATAGGACTTAATCTATCATCTTATTTTTATAACAGGACTTACACCCTTAATCTCAATAAGAGTTAAATATCTTAAATACATCTTAATGTCGTTAAGTCAAAAGGCCTTTTAGTAAATCTATATTTTTAGATAACTTATTTTTTATATAATAGAAATATATGCCATTATAAAAAGTTAAAAAGTAGATATTAATAATTATTGTTATTGATAAATAAAAAATGAAATATAGCAAAAGAAGAAATGAACAAAATACTTAAGAGGGAAACAAAAAAAGAAACACTAGTGAGATAAAATGGGAGAAAGAAATAAAAAATGCATAAAAGAAGGATTGAACTCTAGACCATTTAGAAATAGGCAAATGTTGATAAACTTAATAATGATCTTTCCTTTTAACATCTAATATATATAGTAGTGCGGCGCATGTTAGATAAATATTGTTCATAGCGCAAAATAAGCCTTGTAAATTGTATATATACAAGGATTGCTGCTATTACGCGTTTCGCTGCATATTTATATTCTTAATTTATTCAAAACATATATATTGCAAAAAACAAATCATAAATTGTTGAAGTTAAATGCAAATTTAGATGTTAGAGAAATGCATATAGTTAAAAAGAACTTCGTAAATAAAGTAAACAGTTAAAAAAAGCAAATAACATTGCGAAAACTAAGAAGAAAAAAAGAAAGAGAAATGAAAGAAAAAACAAAAATTGTGTGGAACTGGAAAAAAATGACGTTAAGAAAGCTAAAAAGAAAGAAGGAACATAAAATGTATAAAAATAAAAACTATATGCGGTTGGGAAAAAAAAATAATGAAACGATTTACAAAAAAATGAAATAAGGAGTCATTGGAAGGATAGGGAGTCGAAAGCGTGACCTTTAGGTTGCTGGGGAAGTTATTAATCAACTCAGCCAAACTACAAATGTTAACTTTCTTGCAAATTACTATTTAAAAAATGAGGCGGGTATTTTTTAAAAACCTGCTTTATATATAGTAATAGCTGCGCAGGATTAGCTCTTCTAAATTGTATATATTATAAACTTGTTAAATTAAAGATTTCTAATAACAATCTCTCTTATATTGTTGTTGTGATGTCAACTTGAAACATAACAATAATTCAATCAATAACTTCAACCTTTTCTAATGGTCTAAGCTTATGTAATTTACCTATACAACCATCTTTTTTAAACTGTTATTATATCAGTGTGTAATGTGTCTTTCACAATCACATAGTATTGTCGGTTTTAACTCACTGGTGTACAACAAGACGATAAGTGGTTATAGGATCATTCATGCTAGTATTATCATTAATGTGAACCAGATAATAAATATAAAAAATCTAAATTGGATGTTAAAAAAAGATTAACAGATATGAAGAGGAAGAAATAACTCAAAATGGAAGGAGGTGATGATTAACCAATAAGGATTTATAAATGTAGCAAAAGTAATGTAAGTGGCACCTCATTAAATAGTATTGACTATTTGAGAATTAACCAAAAAACTTATAGCCTAACGGTATCTGGTGTTTAGGTATCTCATAAGGTTGTGGATTCAAGTTCTGTTATGAACAAAATGGTGTAGATTCAGGATCAGATTAGAGGGTATGTGTTTAGCCGTTAAAAAACAATTTATGAATACATAAGATGGTTAAGATTAAATTTAAATGTTTATAATGTTAAAGAATACTAGTATATATAACAAAACAATTGTAAAGTATAATAAATCCATCATATATTAATATTGTCAAAACTACAAAATATCATACAAGAATATAAACAAAATTTACCTAATGTCTATAGATTTTAGATGTGTTATCCACATACATAAGATGATAAGAGCTATCAATGGAGTACAAGAGAATCTTTTTCTTTTATCTCTTATCCTTGTTTCTAACACGAGATATTCACAAATCAATGTATCACTATCCCGGTTTGATCACCAAACAAAGACCACTTTATACATCAGATTACTATCAAACATGGATATAATATGAATCTTACCAAGTAAATAGTTTTATCAGAAATCTCATCCAGCACATCAGAGTACTATTAGACATTCAATATGAGTACTAGTAAAATCTCGATGTTTTATATTTATTTTTAAAGCACAAATACGTAATTCCGTAAACAAAATATCCAATGTGTGACGCTTTTAAATCTAAGAATAAGAGCTTACATTAAATAGAGAGTAGTTCATATTTCAAATTTTTAAGCAAACAAAGATGATCGTTGAAAGAATACAACTATTTGATGTTTTGAGAACAAGAATACGTACAAAAGAACAAGAATGCATACATATCAACTATTTGTATTTAAGAATTATATATCTTGCAAATGACATGAAGTTAAACATAATAAATTTGAAATCTATTAACTTCATATAAATATCAATAATTAATGTTAATATTAATTTATAAATCAACACGAAAAATATTGAACGAGTATTGAATTGAACATATATCCATTTTTGGTTTTTTCATCGGTTATTTCTTTTTCCGAAATATATCAGTTTTACATCTTTGTTTTTGATATCGCAGTTATATAGTTTCCGTTTCCAAAAAATTAATAATTATAGATTAGATTTCATTTATAGAAAGAGGTTTCATATAGTACATTTAAATGATGATACATGTCATGTGTTTATTTCCCATTCTTCAAAGCTTGTGTAAAACCAAAAAATGATGTCTCTTTCTCGGATTGAGATCATCTCAACTTTTGGTCAAACATAACCGATCTTGTTTACTCATAGAAACGAGAATGAGATCTACAAAGTAGACCAATTTTAATTTAAAGCAAGAAATTTACTCTTATTTTTATAAGAAAACATAATTGGTCATGTCTAGCAAAATTTAAGAGGATCTCTATTCATATTTCTCTCCTATTTTCATGATTTTCTTCTATTTCAACACATACAGTTTATCCATAAAAATGTCACATATTATGATAAGAGGTGCTTAACCTTTAAATACTACAAGATATCATAAAAAGATTTATAAATTGTCTAAATGGATTTTATAATACTAAATGATAAGAAAATATATAATTGAATCATATATAAAACCTCCATGCCTTGTATGTATGTTGTTTCAAACATATTGTTTAAGTAATTGAGTGAAACAAGTAATATTATATCCGCGCGCTGCGCAGGGTTCATATTTAAATAATCACATTTTTATTAATTTAATTTATGTATAATTTTACAGATAAGATGTTTATTCGAAGCTAGAATACATAAATGATATTTAGTTAAAAAAATATATTTGTTTTATACCAACTAATTTTCCTTAACAAAAGATTAGGGCATGTAATCCTATAAATTGGAGATGAAAAATAATAAGTAAAAATAAAAAGTAGAGATGAAATACAATTTATATAAGTTGAAGGTCATAAGTTGAAGGATGAAATGTAGAACTTATAAAGGGTTATAATTGAAAATTAAAATGAATAGTTGTATCAAACAATATGAATTATGTTATTAAGTAAAATGTAATCTATATAAATTGGAGATGAGAATAATAAATAGAAAAAGTTAGTTATCAAGTGCAATTTATATAAGTTGAAGGATGAAAAGTAAATATTTAGAAAGGGTTAAAATTGAAAATTCAAATGAATAGTACTTTCTTTATAAATTACACTTATCAACTAAAGAAGGAATGAGTTATTTTTATATATATAGGAAAAAATGATGTCTCTTTCTCGGATTGAGATCATCTCAAATTTTGGTCAAACATAACCGATCTTGTTTACTCATAGAAACGAGAATGAGATCTACAAAGTAGACCAATTTTAATTTAAATCAATAAATTTACTCTTATTTTTATAAGAAAACATAATTGGTCATGTTTAGCAAAATTTAAGAGGATCTCTATTCATATTTCTCTCATATTTTCATGATTTTCTTCTATTTCAACACATACAGTTTATCCATAAAATATCACATTATAATAAGAGGTACTTAACCTTTAAATACTACAAGATATCACAAAAAGATTTATAAATTTTCTAAATGGATTTTATAATACTAAATGATAAGAAAATATATAACTGAATCATATATACAACCTTCATGCCTTGTATGTATGTTGTTTCTAACACATTGTTTAAGTAATTGAGTGAAATAGATATAAGATTGTTACTTTTAACAGCATATATATACAAGAAAGAAAATTTACTTGGAAATAATATATTATTAGTATGTATTAAATAATAAATTAAAAATTAAAAATGGATAATAGTATGAAACTATTAATGGGACACTTGTCAACTAAAGAAGAAATTAGTTATATTTATATATATAGGTAGAGATATGACCTGTCAAAAATAAAGAAATTAAAATATATAAAGTAACAGACTAACATCTCTAAACAAATTTTGCTATCATAATATTAATATATCCTGTATTACCAGTTTACCACACAAGAAGGATATAAGAAAAACTATAGCTATCACAAGCCCAATAAAAGTTGTCACTCCGTTCATGAATCAACCACACCTTCTCCAATACCATAAGTCAAAACTAACCTTATTTTTTTAAGTTCTAATCTATTTTTTATTTGCCAGTATTAATGATATAGTATGTTTAAAGATGCAACCTATAATGATGTTCTATCACCATTTCCTTCTATTATGCTAGCGATAAGTAATCTCCATTATGTATTTATTCCAACGATGAAGTGATGAAAAAACATTTTTAACTGAAAATGGATTTTTAACGCATTGTGTGTTGATATTATGAGTTTATCACTAGATAATCAATAGACTAAACCAGATCAAAATACTTTTATGATGACAAAAATAAAATGTAGGGGTATTATTGGTCTTAAGGATTTTGACGTAAACAAAAAGTATTGAAAGGAATTTAAATAAAGAGGTATGATGGGTGGGGAAAAACTAAATAATAGAATGATGAGAAATTCGAAAGGAATTTTAGAAAATAAAGGGTTATATTTGGTGAAAAAATTTAAGAAATATAATAATGGCCTTATAGCATTTTTCTTTTAATATATATCAAAGATAAGATCATAAATTTCATTTAAGCAAGTTATTAAAAAGTTAAAAGAATCATTTTAAGAACCATAACATTAAGAATGTGACATGATTGTATTTGTTATCGTTAATAAGAATTAATCGTTTAATATATAATAATGATTCTGAAATTTTGTTAAATGTATCACTTGAAAAATGATATTCACTTGTGTCTTGTATTATGTTGGTCCAAGATGATTGGGCTCCACAAAATAAAAACAGTATGATTATCCAAAAACAAATGAGGCCCAACCCGATACAAAAGCTTGAAAACAGGTCCTGATACACTTCGATGGGCATGATTCTTTCCTCGTAAATATTTTATGTTACTTAAAATTATTAGACTAAAGGGTATTGTCTTAACGGTATTGAGTTTAGAAAATATATTTTTTAACATTAAGGCTGTGAGTTTAAGTCAGAATGTAAACATTAAATACGTGGGTATTTAACTGCTTAAAAAAACTTAAAATAACTATACATAATTAGTAAAATGTTTTGATATTCCTGCGTATTAACAATTTGGTATTTGATATTACAGTACTTAATATATAGAAACGAAATACTTAAATTGTTAAAATTTATTAAATAAATAAAAACGCAATACACATTAAATAAACAATAAAATCTATTTAAGCGTACAAGACATCAGCTATGATCTATAAAAACTTAATGAAAATGAAAACTCCCCGTTTTTTACCCTAAGTTTTAGAAATAATAAGTATGATAATCATAGATAAAAATGTAAATAGTAATTTTTTATTTTTAAAAATAATAATTACAACTCATGTTTTTATAATTAATTTTTTATAATTTTTATAATTTTTTTTAAATTAGTTTTCAATTTTTCATTTATAATAATAATAATATTAATAATAATAAATTTTGGGTATATGTTTTTGAAAAACATACGATCTCGGTCATAAACTGTAAAAAGATCAATTATTTAACGTTTCACCGGTTGTGCCGCATACATATCACTTCGTAATCGGAAGTTGCAGCAGCGAAGCAGACGAGATCTCCCAATTTCGCCGGCGTTCTGTAATCCAACCGATCAATAACACGTTTACCCCTTGGCTGAAGCGTTTAACCCTAGACCAGTCCCCACCAATTACTCTCTAGCTTTTCAGTCTTGCCACTATCATTTGCGGTTTCAGGGGGTGCGATAAAGGTGAGGTGGTTGTGGGCATTATTAAGCTATTGCAGGATTCATCTTTTTGAGTTCGAACAAACTGATTTCGATGATCAATTTGATATGAATCCTTTTAGAACATGTTGATTACAGTAGCACTGACAAAAAGATATAGAACTATCTATTCAGATTAATCTGCTGTTTTTGGCATTATTTAGCTATTGTTGGATTCATTAGTGGACCTTTTACGTTTCTTCTTCTAAGAATAGTAAAGTTGATACACAGGAAAAAGAGGAAGAAAAACAATTGCTGATGAATCTTGAATTAATTCTGCATATTTTAAGATGCTATAATGTCTGTTTTTATACAGGAAGTCTGAGTTTGGATTTTTGTTTATGTTCTTTTAGGTTTTGTTGAAGGTGTTTTGAGTTTATATTGTAGTAATAACTTATTTGTCGAAAAAACTTTATACTGATGGGGAAAAAAAAGCCTGCTGCTCGTGAGGAGGATAACATAGCTGGTGTGGGCAAGTCCAGAAAGAAAGCTGTAGTAATTGATGATGATGAGTATGGTATTGGAATGGAATTATCTGAGGATAAATCAGTTCAAGAGGAAGATCATACTGCTCTGGTTGCTGGTAAGAAAAAAGGTAAGAAGGGTAATAAGAAGAATTTGAGAATGCATGAAGATGAAGAAGACATCGAGGATGGTGACGATCATCAGGAGATTCAGTTTACTGGGAAGAAGAAATCAAAGTCTAAGGCAAAAAAGGGTGGAAATTCTTTTGCTGCTTCGGGTTTTGCGTTGCTTGATGATGAAACATCTGATGTAACTAAAGATGAAGAAGATGATGCTAGCGAGGAAGAAGATGTTACTGAAAAGAAGTCATCAAAGTCGAAAGAGGGTGGCAATATGTTTACTAGTTCAACTTTTAATGCAATTGGGAATGATGATGATGAGGATGAAGATGGCGAGGACGGGGACGGGGATTTAGCAGACAGTTTCGTAGCAAAACAACAATCCGATGATGAAGATGATGAGCCTGTAATTTCTTTTACTGGGAAGAAGAAATCATCCAAGTCCAGTAAGAAAAAGAGTAGTTGTATCTTTTCAGCTCTTGATGAAGGGGAGAATGGGAAAGAAAGTGAAGAAGACGTGCCCATTACCTTCTCAGGAAAGAAGAAGTCCACCAAGAAGAAAAACATTCCATCTGATAATGAAGATGTTTCAGTTTCGGGATTGAGTGTTGATGATATAGCTGATGTCGACGAAGATTCTTCAATGATCAAATTTTCTGGTAAAAAGAAGCCCTCCAAGAAGAAAAACGATAAGGCCATTACTGCAGCTGATGAAGCGGAACAGCCTACTACCAGCGTTACTAGAAAAGAACCTGATGTCCAAGAAACTTCCAAAAATAAGAAGAAGAAAAAGAAGGGTGGAAGAACAGCCCAAGAAGAGGATGACCTTGACAAAATTCTCGCAGAACTTGGTGATGCTCCTGCTCCAGCGGCTGCTCCACCTTCTGCCGCCTTAGAACCACCACAAGAGGAGAAGGTTCTACCTCAGTCTGAACTGGCCACTGCTGTAGCAGATGAAGGTGGTGAAAAGGATGGAAATGAAGATGTTGCAGAGTCTGCAGCTGCTAAAAAGAAGAAAAAGAAAAAGGAAAAAGAAAAAGAAAAGAAGGCTGCAGGAGGAAAGACAAGTGCCACTCCTGTCGTAGAAGAAAAACCAGTAGAATCAAAGTTCAAAGTACCTGATAAGAAGGTCCCAAAACATGTTAAAGAAATGCAAGAGAGACTCGCAAGGCTTAAAGAAGCAGAGGAAAAAAAGAAAAGGGAAGAAGAAGAGAAACTAAGGAAGGAAGAGGAGGAGAGGTTAAGACAAGAAGAACTTGACAGACTTGCGGAGGAGAAAAAACGTTTGAAAAAAGAACGAGAAAAAGAAAAGATGCTGAAAAAAAAACAAGAAGGGAAACTTTTGACAGCAAAGCAGAAGGCAGAAGCTCAACGATTGGAGTTAATGAGGAAACAAATTCTTGCAAATGCTGGTGGTTTGCCGGTACCAACTGGAGAAACTAATAGCGCACCCACAAAACGGCCCAAATACGTAACA
This sequence comes from Pulicaria dysenterica, assembly GCA_947179395.2. NCBI lineage: Eukaryota > Viridiplantae > Streptophyta > Magnoliopsida > Asterales > Asteraceae > Pulicaria > Pulicaria dysenterica. The sequence continues at coordinate 86,571,562 of OX359288.1, forward strand.
AAGAAGTTAAAGCCACATCAGCAGGCAAATGGGAAACCCTCTTCTTCCAACCAGGATGACAGCGTCTCAGAGTTTGGGTCTGTAGATGCTGCTGACAAGGCTGATGATGTGGACAAAGATAATGTAGAGGACAGCACAGAGGCTCCTGAAGTTGAACTTGAAGAAGAAATAGGGAACAAAGAAGAAGAAGAAGAAGATGATGATGATGATGAGTGGGATGCAAAAAGTTGGGATGATGCGAATCTCAAATTGCCAGGTGTAAGCACATTTGCTGACGAGGAGGAAGCTACTAAACCTCAACCCGTAATTCAAAAGGAGATTAAACCCATTACTAAAAAGGAAATTAAGAGTGAGGTCAATCAAAATCTGAAGGGTAAGGAAAGTCAAAGTCAACCTGCAACAGTTGTTGCAAACAAAGGTAAACAAGATTTAAAGAGTAAAAAGAATGAGAAAGAAGAAGAAGGTGAAAAGTCACTTAGGTCCCCGATTTGCTGCATTATGGGTCACGTCGATACTGGGAAAACCAAGTTGCTCGATTGTATACGAAGGACTAACGTTCAAGAAGGTGAGGCTGGAGGAATCACCCAACAAATTGGTGCCACTTACATTCCAGCTGAAAACATTCGTGAGAGAACCAAAGAGTTGAAAGCTGATGCAAAACTTAATGTCCCTGGTCTATTGGTTATTGATACACCTGGACATGAGTCTTTCAAGAATTTAAGGTCTCGGGGTTCTGGCTTATGTGATATTGCCATTTTGGTTGTTGATATTATGCATGGATTAGAACCACAAACCATTGAATCCCTTAATCTATTGAGAATGAGGAACACAGAATTCATTGTGGCTCTAAATAAGGTGTGTTGGGACTTGATACTCTATGAACTTTACTAATCTGTTGTCTGATATTTGTACATTATATTATGGGGTTTGTAAATTGTAGGTTGACAGATTATACGGGTGGAAAACTTGTCGTAATGCACCAATTGGGAAGGCAATGAAGCTGCAGTCTAAAGATGTTCAACTGGAATTCGAGCATAGGCTCGCTCAGGTAACTGGGCCCCCACATCATTTCTAAACATTATGTATTAAACTTGAATGCACTATTGCATTTTTAGTTTTTTTTTTCTTAACGGCTTTATCATGATTTTTGCCTTTCAAATTCAGATAATTACACAATTTAAGGAGCAAGGATTGAATACTGAATTGTACAATAAGAACAAAGAGAGGGGAGAAACTTACAGTATTGTACCTACTAGTGCTATCAGGTAGTTCTCTTTCCTCAGCCATGTAATTTGGTTTGGACCCAATAAATTGAATACCGAACCAAAGTGAAACTGTAATGTGAAATTCAAGTTCAGTTTTTTAGTATGTTTTGGGTTAGACCTGAATGCAGTTTTTTGGTTTTTGGTTGAGTTATCCCAGACCAAACCATACAGAGGACTGATTGTGTGTGTTTGTGTGCATGTGTGGATATACTGTTCTAAGTTAGGCAAATAAGACAACAGCACGCCTCCCCTTCCTCAAGTTACATACATTGACTCAACATCTCTTATAAGTTGGATTGAAGTGCTACTTTGCCAATAATGAAGTGAAAATCAATCATACCTAGTTCACAGTGTAGACTAAGATGACATGTAATATCTGCAACAGGAGATGTATTTTTAGTTTAAAACCAAACCAAACCTTTTTTTAGGAGTGGTTTTTTCATAATGGTCTGCTCATAAAGAACTTTGGTTGGGGTTGTAAAATCCACAAACCGAGGAACTCATAAACCAAACTGATGAACATTCTTATAACACATGCTTTGCATGTTGGATTTTTGAACCAAAACTTGCGTTTTTGTTTGGGTGAAACAGTGGTGAAGGAATACCAGAAATGTTATTACTACTTGTCCAATGGGCTCAGAAGACAATGGTTGAAAAACTTACATACACCAGTGACATCCAGGTATGTCATCTTCTTTTCCATCTTTGTCCATTTATGAGAGTTACACAGGCTTCTGATTACGGAGTTGTATTATTATTTATTGTTATTATTTTGTAAACATCATCATTATATTATTATTTTATTTTTTAAATTAGTATTATTCCCTGTTAATCTAATACATGGTAATCTTTATAGTGTACGGTGTTGGAGGTTAAAGTCATTGAAGGTCTTGGAACAACCATTGATGTGATACTGGTTAATGGTGTACTTCACGAAGGCGATGAGATAGTTGTTTGTGGGTTTCAGGCAAGTGCAACTACTTTGTTGCTACTTTCAAGTTACCATCCTTTTAGCTCTTGTATAACTAACTATGCATGTGCAGGGACCAATTCATACGACAATTCGTTCATTGTTGACTCCCCATCCAATGAAGGAACTTCGAGTGAAGGTAGGATATCTTGGGTTCTTTTCTAATCTTCAAAGATTTAGATTACTATCTATACCGAAACTTTATTATAAGGCATATAATCTTTTATGTTCGTTCATAGTTGCACTGTTGTGTTATGCCTTATAATCTTTTATGTAGCATATCTTTAGTACTGATGAGTCCGTTTGTTCTTTGATTCAGGGAGCCTACATTCATCACAAAGAAATCAAAGCTGCACAAGGGATCAAAATTACTGCCCAGGTGAAGTTAACTTGCAAAAACTAAATTAAGAAATGAATTACTATTTACTTTTTCCATGAAGGCCATATGTCTTGTTTTGTGGTGGATATTTCAAATGGGTCAATTTATAAAATCTAGCCATGTGTAATGTGTCAAATGGGTCGAACCGTCCAACATGTATAAATACATTAGTCACTTGTATTAAAAATAGGACAAAAATAGGTTTATGGAAGTTAACACAACCCAACCTTCCATTTTTGATCCACAGAAAAAATGACCTGTAATCGCTCCTGCTCTCTCTACACATATTGCCACCTCTAGTTCTGATGAAAATTTTCACTTCTCTTTCGGTCAACAAAAGTTAATTATTCCATTTGTTATTAATTGACATAAATATCTGTTTTGCCTGGAGCAGAATCTTGATCATGCAGTGGCGGGTACTGCCCTGTATGTGGTAGGGTCGGATGATGACGTGGAAGATATAAAAGAAACAGTGATGGACGATATGAGGAATGTGATGAGTAGGATCGATAAAAGTGGTGAAGGAGTTTATGTTCAAGCATCTACTCTTGGATCATTAGAGGCATTACTCGAGTTTCTAAAAACGCCAGCTGTAAGCATACCCGTGAGTGGTATCGGTATCGGGCCCGTACACAAAAAAGATGTCATGAAGTCTAGTGTCATGCTAGAGAAGAAAAAAGAATTTGCAACGATATTAGCTTTTGATGTCAAAGTCACCCCCGAAGCCCGTGAGCTTGCAGATGATCTTGGTGTCAAGATTTTCATAGCTGATATTATTTACCATTTATTTGATCAATTTAAGGCATACATTGATAATCTCAAGGAAGAAAAGAAGAAAGAAGCTGCTGAAGATGCCGTATTTCCTTGTGTTCTTCAAATCATGCCAAACTGTGTGTTCAATAAAAAGGATCCTATTATTCTTGGTGTTGACGTTCTTGAAGGCATTCTTAAGGTAGGTTTTGGTAATCATGTTTTTCAGGAAATCCTTGATCACACCTTTGATTATTCTTTTTCGCTTCTTTTAACATACAAAAGTTGGTAATTATTTTGTCAAAATATTATTCTGTGCAGATTGGAACTCCTATTTGCATTCCTCAGAGGGATTTCATTGAAATCGGCCGGATATCTTCTATTGAGAATAACCACAAGCCTGTTGAATCTGCAAAGAAAGGACAGAAGGTGGCTATCAAGGTATGAACCTATTACCTCTACACCCCCCTCCCTTCCTACTTTTCTCTATAAAAATTTGACTAGCTGCAACAAAACTAATTACCAAAAGTAGATCAGATAACACAGTTCCCATTTCTTTTCTTTTTTTCACCCAAAAGCAACTTATGGGTGATTTAATGTACGAGCATTTGTTTTCTACCACACACTCATACATCTTATTATCTTATTATTACAACTTTAAGCAACAAAAGCTAATAAAAGATTGATTTTTGCAGATAACGGGAACAAATGCTGAAGAGCAACAAAAAATGTTCGGTAGGCATTTTGAGATGGAGGATGAACTTGTCAGTCGCATCTCAAGGAACTCAATCGACGTATTAAAAGAAAATTATCGGGTAACTCAAATTTTTAATGCTAAATTCAGATAATCCTGTTATTTTAAAAAATTTATGGATGGTTATCAACTGCTTGCAATTTTGCACTTGTACAGGATGAGTTGTCCAATGAAGAATGGAAGCTGGTTGTCAAACTGAAACATCTCTTCAAAATACAGTGAGTTTGAGGGGTATACAGGAAGGTCTTTTTTATATTTTCGATTACATAAATACGAGGTGTCAAGAAATCTGCTTGTGAGAATCGGGTTTGCGAAAAAATTTGCAACTCGGTGAGTTTTGTTGGTACATTATAAGTAAACATTCTAGGAAAGTGTTTTGAAAATTTTCAGTTAAAGAGTGGGTGTAACATTTCCAGAAAAAAGGATTACATCCAGAATGATTTCTGGAATTCAAATTCTTTTGTATCGTTTCGGTCTCTTCGGAAAGCCATTAGTCAAGTTAACTAAGCCAGACGTGAAGTATGTCACAGTGATGTTTTAAGATGGCTTTACGGTGTCTACACACACACACATACATGCCCGCTCGTGTACACTTTTATACTAAAAATAAATAACCAATTTAATGAAAAAATATCGACTTCCTCAAACAAATAAACTCAGCAAGATGTCTATCTGCTCAACAGCGATTTTCTAACCAAGTAAATAAGCATGCATCTTGACGATGATGTTGACATTGTGCTGTTGGATGAAACTCCAGTTTCTTGTCGACATGGTAAGTCGAGAACACCACAAAGCCAACGAAGTTTGTCAACTTTCGAGGCTTCTTCATTGCTCCATCTCTCGAACGGCTCGCCATAATTACCTGTTTCAAAGAAGGATTAACTAAGAAAACCACACTTGACACTATATATATATGATAAGAGAAAACTCGAACAATGTTAAAAGAGTAAGTGTCAAATGGAAAAAGGTTATCGAGAATTTATCAAAAGTGCAAAAATACTATCAAGACGTCATTGAGTTGTGTAATTAAATTGCTTCAAATGTTTTTATATTTAGTTTCATGTGTTTTTAGCTAATTTTAGTGCAATATTTTTAAGTAATGTATCGTTTTTATATTTAATGTAACTTATATTTTATAAATTTGTATGTTTAGATAAAAAAATGAAAATTAAAAAGGTAGGTAGTCATGAATTATGAGTAAATGGTGCTAATGCTTCGGTAAGTCTTTATTCGTGATAATCATTACCTATACGGCTATACATATATGTCCACAGATGGACAAATTTTGAGAAAAAGTTGTTCGTTTATTGTGAAATAGTTGTGATGTAAAAACCATTTCTCTTAGACAAAAGTTTTTATTAGTAAATGTATATTAGGGTTTAGTATAGGTTGATCTAGCCCTGTTGTATATTAGGGTTTTTATTGTACCATCTGTAATCTATAAAAATCATTAATGTAATACAAAATACCCATGACCATGAGCTTTTCATTATTCTACAAATTTAACGACTCCTTCCCTCTTCTCACCGTTCTCTCCTCATGTCGTTCCACTGACCATCTTCGTCTCCTAATGATACTATTTTAACTGAAACAAAGGAATTGTTTTGGACAACTGAAAGTAAAGAATTGTTACTTAGATTTCAAATAAAACTTTGTTATTTATGCATCAATAGCTAAATGCTAAGCCCAAGCTGCTGCCGCTCAAATCACCGCACTACAGGCTGACCCTTGCAGCAAAAGTACCACAATCACCTCCGACTCTAGCCCAAAAAGCACATATATGACGAGTCGCAAAGTGTCACCCCTCTTTCTCACCAGATTTTCAAATTCCCGCCAATACCATATTTTTTAGGCTATTAGATTCTTCTTCTATTGTCATTCCGTGGTCTCTTAGAAGACCCTGCTTTCAAAGTCTCTGCACCCGACTCGATCTAAATGGAAAAAGAAACAAAACAAAAGAAATATGTTAAAGTCTGGTGATAAATGGAGGGGAAAATAGTGAACTAGTGGTACACACCTTATTAAGTTTTTCCCTGACCAATCGAACAGTCTGATTCATCGACTCTACTGGAAAATAATCCTGATATTATAGTAGATGACGATTTTTCAAGTTAGCATATATAAGCAAACTCAGCACTATAAGATTGAATCCCATATGGGGGAAGAAAGACAGAAGCAAGTTTACAAAATTGAAAATATAAAGGTATTCACCGGATTAGAAGAAACTTTTGAGGGAAAAGTTTGACTCGGAATATCATGCTGGGGTTGTGACTCTCTTGGTTCCCTGTACCAAGAACATATAATGAGATCCACCAAAAGAACTTGTTACTTTCAATACTCTAAATTAAAACATATAAATTCTATGTAAACCTCTGTTGAATATTTGATGGCTGGGATATGAAGTTCTTATGAGATGGAGTAGAACCAGCGCTTGAAAGAGTAGAAACCTTGGGTCTTCCAGCTGAAACAACATAGACATCAATAAACGCATTATTCCATCTAGAAAAATGCATTTTAAGTGTTTATAAATGTAGGATGATGCTAAACGATTTACGGTTAAGTCTAGCAAGAACTTCTTTTCTTCTGCTTTCCAATTTTTCCTTGGTGTCACTAAGGCTCTCATACTGTGGTGCATACGAAACTTGAAGCCGATTCCCAACAAAAACTGATTCATCCAGTTTCCTTTTTGCAAACCTGCACAAAATAAGCTTCCAAAATATAACATCATTCTATGTGCATAAGTACAATCAACAAAAAAGAGTACTTGTGAATATATACGACTAGAAACACAACTATTGTTCATTTCAACTAGGGCAAATATCATATGTATGTTCTTCCAAGATGGGGATTGGGGGCTATACAGTTACAAATTCTAATGTTTTGCTAGCAACAACATCAATTTCAAAGTGGGCATCTCATAAATGGTAATACTTCGAATAATGTGTATATAGAGAAACTGAATTGCTGGAATCACCTAGCATTGTTGACCAGATGAAACTTGATCCAATAAACATCAGTGAACGGTTCACACTCTTCGTCATCCAGCGGTACAAATCTACAAAATAAAAATATAAAGTCAAACTGAGCTTACCAAAGAGGTGAACACAACATATCATTCTCAAAATGATCTCATAGATAAATATAATCTTAAATTATTCAAGCACACAGCAATACTATGCAGCATTACGTAAAATTATCCACAAAAAATTTATTAATGGAGAGTATAAATGATATGTGACGGTTTCACATACATGAGTGAGTGTGCGTCTCAGATACAAAGAGAGAAGAAGTATCTTACTCATCAATTTCACCGTATCCGCCAAACAATCTCCGCAGTTCATCACCGCAACCTAATGCTGGAACATTCCTCACGATCAAATACCTGTTTCGAATCACGAATCAACAAATGAGTTGTTTAGGGATTCAACTCAAAATCAACTAAATGGACTGGAACATGAACATTGATTCAAGAACAAATGATCTGTGTTAGGGTTCACATAAAGAAATACAACAAAATGCTACTTATAATGTAGCAAATAAACTAAAAGGATTGGACTACGAACTTTGATTCGTCGCAAACGGTATAAACACGTACCGCCGGTGGCTCATCTTTGTTGCGAGGCATTTTCCACCTGTTGTAAACAAGAATGATAGCTATGTGACAGTGTTCATTTGAGCTGATTAAAACGGATGAGTTTAAATCATTTAATTACCAAAAGCTGAGCTACTGCTGCAAATGAGGCCTGAGTAAATTGCAAATTTAGTCGAAGTTGAGTTTTATTTTAACATATATATAGGGGAAGGTTCAAACGAGAACTGTGTTCCATACGAGAACCAATCTTGGCTCTTAATTAAAATAAATCAATGGCTCATAATCACTCGTTAATAGGGGTATTTTGGTTATTTATATATTTTTTTTCCAACCGTGAATTGTGTCCGAGTGAGGCATCATTCATTTACGAGGCTTGATTTTCCCAGATATCCGTCATTAATGCTTCATTAAAAGCCATTAATGAGCAGCCAAAAGTTCTTAGCCATTGATTAATTTTAATCAAGGGCTAAGATTGGTTCTCGCAGTTCTCGTACGAAAAAAAGTTCTCATTTGAACCCTCCCGAGGGTTAGTTTGAAAACCACTCTTAATGCGAGTACCATAATAACCAATCTTGGTCCTTGATTTAAATAAATCAATGGCCGATAAAAAATGACGGTTCATTAATAACGCATTAACGAGGAATATTTTGGAAAAATCATATCTCGCTCTTTAATGGCGGTCCACCCGAACGCAATTCACGGTTAGGAAAAAACCAAAATACCCATATAAATGAGTCATTCAGGAGCATTAATGGTAGTTAATAAAGGTAACAGTTGTACTCGCAATAAAAAAAGGTTCTCAAATGAACTTCTCCATATATATATATATATATATATATATATATATATATATATATATATATATGGGAAGGTTCAAATGAGAATGTGAAATTAATTGAGAATGAGAGACTAAATCTTAGCCGTTCATTTTGAAAGTGGAATTAATGGATGGAGACTGTGGGGGAATCGAGTGTGGCAGGATGCATGTGAGGAATTCATGGGTGGGCAATGACATTGAAGGAGGGGAATTGGACGGCTGGGATTGAGTCTCCCATTCTCAATTAATTTAAGGTTCTCATTTGAACCTCCCACTATATATATATACACACACACACACACACATCACATACATATATACTGTATGTGTGTGTATATAGTAACTAGGCAAAATTTTGGTTGTGCATGCCCTGATATAGTTGATAACCTGCTAGTAGTTGCAACTGACAATTACATTACATTTACAAGAATAAAGTCTATTTCAACTCATATAAAAGTGCATAACCTACATTATATTTACACTCTGTGTTACTTGGTTTCAAAAGAGGTGCCGCAAGCTAGCTATATTGAAGTAATAAAGGAGTGTTTCTCAGTGCATACAAAACCAACTCATGGTGACGGGGATAGCCATGGTCATGTGGTGAGAGTCATTGACCTTGCTAGGGCCTTCACCTATGGGGATGTAGGGAGATTTTTTTTTGGCCGATGTCGATGGTGTGGAGAGATCTTTCCATATATGTATGGGTGGATTGGGAGGATGGGTTGTCACAGGTTTTGTTGTTAAGGCATAGAATAGTTGCCGGAGACGCCTCATTTGATTTACAGCCTATGCAACAAAATTTTGCTTTTCAATTTGCCCACAAATCAAATTCAGAAATTCGACATTATGATAGATTGACTTGTGATGATGGTTGTGGTTTCCTAAGCAGAGATGATCTGTTAGGACCATTACTCTATCATATTCAATAACGGGATTCATAGAAGTGTACTATGTGCTTCACTGGCGGTATGTTTACCTCTAGATAAGTATTGTCATTGACCATTTTATACAAAATACCTACACACCTCTTGTCAATAAACTGAAAATTTTAATTATAGCAGCACAGTTTATTATCAAGGGCTAAAAGAAACCTAAAAAGAATACAAGACTTAATCCTAAAGTACACGCTGCTTAAGTTGGCAAATTTACTTATAGCATGAGAATTAACAATTATAAAACCATAGAACTCTTTACTTTATGATGAAAGGAATAACGGTGGCTTGTTGCAAGAAAATATTGATACTCTTGAGTTCCATTACATTGTCCAATTTTGCTAGCTAATCATCTGAAGTGGGAGTGGCTAATATTAAAACCCACGAAAGAGTGAAAGGCTATAAGACACGACTATATCTCTTATATGCAAATAAAAGCTAATGTAGCTCACTAGCTCTTATTAATCAGAAACAAACCTCCAAAAAACACAACTTTCAGAAAAGAAAACTTGTTGTTCATCAGATATCAAAAAGTCTAAGTGTAACACCCCGTCTCAGCACGAAACGGAGGCTACTCATTAGATACATAAACGGAGCAAAACTAAGAAAGTACCTCACAAAACCAACCCGAAAGTTGTACCTTACAAGCTTCTGACTCTCAATCACTTGCCCTTAAGTCCCCTTGAATATCTGCTGCGGAGAGAGAAAAGAAAAGTGAGGCTAAGCCAATTGCCCAGTGTGCGGATATGCAACATAATAAACAATATTTAAAAAAACACGAACGTTTCTAAATCAAAATACTTTCAGAATCATAATTCTTTAAGTAACAAGTTTCCAAAGCCAAATGCCAACTTACACACATCCATACATATAATACAAACAATTCATATCGAATCACATTGAGCTCCTATCGAAACGCATACACTTGTCTATCGCCAACAGACAAATATGACAAATGTCTCGCATGTGTACACCGGACCTGCAGATCTTAATATATAAGTAACTGCATGATCATTGTTTCTTTATTTTCAACGTTAATTCTTTTTTCATCACACCCCCATTTGCAGTTTTATTAAAGAAAACAAACAATTATTAATATATATACTTATAAGATATTGCTTGTTAAAACTCTCACATTAACTTTCAGCGCACACACGGGTTTAGCCTTATCAAATTACCATCATTCATTTGTAATAATCATGCAAACCAAAACAGATTATTTTACCTCCATATGTAATTACTAGTTTCATGTTTATCAAATTGGGCAAATTCTGAACATGTGAGGAATCGATACATGCTTAGGGCTGAATTTTAGTTTCTAAGAGTTAATCTAGGACAAGAAAAATAGATTCAAAACCCTCTGTTGCTCGTATCAGACGAGGAAACACAAACTTGCTTCGATACTAACCTCAAATCGCTGGGACATAAAACGTTGTCGCAAATTCGTCTAATCTTCTTCCTACAGGTCTCGATTTAGCCTCTTTCGACCCTTGACAGATGCTATTGCCGCCCCTCACAACCCCTCTGAATTCTAGTTTTTATGTTTGCGTCTAATCGAAGGTTAGGAGATGAGATTGTGAGTCCCATTCATTGACGAACGAGGGACCGAAACTCCAGAGCTCATCGATTCAAAGTGATTTTGTTACCCACAGTCATCTAAGCTAGTTTAATTTCACATTTTTATAGTCATATAACCCGTACCGTAGACAATTAAAATAAGAATAGTTATTTTATTATTAGGGTCTTGGGATAGTATCTATCTTATGTGTTTCTATACTCACAAACACTTTAAATAAGGGGTATATTAGTCATTTTATCATTTACTCATTTAAGTTTTCGTAAATATAATAATTTTTAGGATAGATACTTCTAACTGCATATATTATTTTTTCTTTTATAATTATTGGCCCAACGAAAGATTAACGCAATATAGTATATATGAAATAGTTTAAACGAGTATTGTTTTTTGTATGAAAACTACGAGATTGTTAATAACACCATTAATGAGTCATCAATAGGGGTATTTTAGTCATTTATATATTAACCAAGCATGAATTGTGTTCGGGTGGACCATTATTAAATTAAGATGGTTGATTTTTATCATAATATTCATGCATCATTAATGAGTTATTAATGATTGACGATAATGTTTGAGCCGAATTTTTGTTTTGTATTAAAAATATGACGTATGATATATACTTTTACTAATACTTTAAGCTAGTGACATGTTGGTTATTTCGGGCGTATTAGTTTTTTATCATTAAAGCGTTATATGAGTGTGGAAGTACTTATTATAGGTACTTATAATCGCACTCATCATTTTCCCTAATAACATAAATCATGAATATTTGTAAAACAGAGCAAGCACCTACATGTTGTATTCACAAATAGCTTAGATTCCTAAACCGTTACATGACATAAATACGTTTCATTTATATGATTTATAAGTACAACAACATTTATATGTATTGTATTCACAATACAGCTAGTAGATCCTTTCCCCTTCTTCACATGAACTACTTTAAGGATAGAAATTAAACAAGTCATGCAGATTTCTTTCAGCGGTTTGTTATCTATAACGAAATCAGAAAACCTTATTGCAAAACTGAAGACCACATTTCTTGGTATAATATTTCAATGAATCAATAAACTGGACTTCATTATACAATTACAATATTCATCGCTCACAATCTTGGATTGATGGGGAGAAAAAAGGTAAAATCAGCTTAAAACAAGGCTCTTGCCAAGAATAATGTCATCTGTGCTGAAATCGGCTGCTTTTCTAAATGTTCCTCGACCGAAATCCAGATTGTATGAGTCTGTCAAACCTTCAACCAACCCATATTCAGGTACAATCCCCAGCACCTCCTTCGCCTTATCCACAGATGCAAAGAAATGCTGCATCAAACAGTTTCCAAAATATGTTTAATTCATATATAAATAAACTGGAGTTGGAAAAATGGCCTGGCCGGGTCAGATGTGTAAGTTTATAACTTTTTATAAATTTATAAAAAGTTATTAACTTTTTATAATAACCAGTGACAATAATCTAGTTTTCTATATAAAATTATTCCGTTTTCAAATTGCAAAACGAGATATAAGTTCATATTTACCTGGTCGCGGAATGGAAATGCTTTCTTTTTCCCAAAATCGAACTCCTTAGGATTATAGTGAATTATCTCAGGCTCAGGGAATCCACCAGCCTGCAGGGAGTGAATTTTAATTTCATGTTATAAATTCTTGGCTTATGAATTTAGAATTAGGTAATTATATATTTATAAGGAAAATCACCTTGGCACAAGCTCTTGCTAGTCCATCAAAGGTAACATATCTATCTCCTGCTATGTTGAACACTTGCTTACTTGCTTTTTCATTCCCTAGAACCTTTACAAAAGCTGTTGCCAAATCCTGCATTTGGTCAAAGTTGACTCGTCAAGAGCGTTCTTAAAGATTTGTAACTCGCTGTATTTGACTCTTGAAGTCAAACAAGCTAATAACTTCATTATCTTTATCGATTGTATACATATTTATGAAGTGTTGTGAGCTACATTAAACTTTATAATCAATAGTTAGTAATGAAGGCCAACGGAAAATAGGTAATTTTAACTTAAATTTTGATAGAAGTGCGAATTTAACGGGGGCACCTTGAAGATGGAAAAAGGTAGCATTTCAAAAGTCAAACTTTACACCTCTTTGGAACCAAGTATAGAAAGGTAATATTCACATAAAATGTCATAAACAAGAAGAAAAAAACAAACCTTTACGTGACCAAGTTGGGTTATTTGCATACCCGAGTTGGGAATTGGGATGGGTCGGCCTGCTTTCAACCTGTGAAAAAACCACTCCTCAACAGGGTTGTAGTTCAATGGGCCATAGATATAAACCGGTCTTATTGAAGTGTAATTAACACCCTTTGACTCTAATAACGCCTCTGTCTCAAGCTTCCCCTTGTGTCGACTTTTAGGATCAACTGCATCTACCTAACGCCAATAAAAAAATCCAAAAGATAAAATGTAAAAACAAGATTATATGTTAAAAGCTGATGAAAGTTCCTATTTGGTGTATATTTCGAAAGTTAGTATCTTGTGCTAATATAGGATAGAGGTGAGAAGATAGGCGGGTCGGGTAGTTTGGGTAGTGGATCACAATGGGTTGGCGGGTTTTGTCCTTTTCTTTTCTTGAATTTATTGATAGTTAATGTTTTAAACATGAATTTATTGATGATGATGTTGTTGTTGTTGACCCATTTATCCATAAACGGGTCTAAATTCCACCTCTAATATGGGTAAAAAAGTAATTTTGCATCAAAACTTTCTGAAAAAGTGCTGTAGCTTTTTAAAGGAAGGGAAGAAAGATGTTGATAAACAGACCTCACAATGTGGTAAAAGGTCAGATTTAAGGTAAACACCAGCTGAAGAGCAATATATGTACCTGTAATTTAGTAAAATAGTAAACAAAATTCACTTCTCATAATCATCAAATCATTCTGATGTGACCTTACTGAATCTAAGTTAATAACTTACTGTTCTAGATTCGGCAATGCATCTAATATAGGCTCCACCTCTTCCGCTTCACGCCCTTAAGAAAAAAGATGGAAAAATAGTATTCATAAATCATGATATCAAAGTATGGGGTGGAGTGTGGGTTATGAAAGATTTGCTATTATACACACCATTAATATCATAGACAACATCAAAGCCCTCGGCAGCAAGACTGGTTTTCACAAAATCATAATCCTTCCTATCACCTTTCAAGTGCAATACCTACAAAACATGTAACAAATCATAAAATGATTAAAATCTACAAAAGTTTACGAATCATAACATAATTTTTTATTTTATGTTTAAGATTATGAATCTTTCCAAACCTTGGATTTAAAAGCATTGTAAGCCTCATCTGGTTCACCAGGTAAGGGCTGTGTGATGGGTGCTTTTCCTCTAGTGAACAGAGTTACCTGCATACAACATAATACCCATCCAAGGTTTTTAATATTTCTGTAAAATATTATTTTGAGTTTATAATATTGGAAGTTAAAATATTAACCTGGTGGCCCTCTTCAACAAGCAGCCTGGAAAGAAAGATTCCGATGAAACGTGTGCCTCCCATTACCAGAATTTTCTTGGCACTTGATGCCACAACGTTCAAAGCTCCTTTTGGTTGACATACTTTCCTCTTATACTGAAATCATAAGTCAAATTCCATGATCAAGAAGCAGCAATCGCAATTCTATTTATTTAATTATATATTCGATAAATGGACTTTCATGACAATCTTTCGTTGCAAAAGGTGGGTAAAGTGAGTCCTTTTCTTCCTAATTCAAGCATACTAGAACTTCAAGCAAAAGCTCATACAAACACCGTTTTCGAGTTCTAAAACCTTATCCTTCAAGATCAAATTATCACTTTCAAAATGAGTGCCCGGTTTATAAAGCTTAATCTTGTCATCAAGATTTCTCAAAAAGCATATGATAGTATGATACAGATCACTTTAGAAAGCACTATTCAACAAAAAAAAATACCCTTAATCCTAGTTTATGGCATAATGACAACAACAACAAGAAGAAGAAAGCAATAAGATTATCAGTATGCAAAACTTCCACAAAAAATAATTCATAAATAAAGAAACCTCATGTCCCTTCTGTATGATTCCTTCTAGTGGGCAAAACATGGGAATTTAACTTTGACCTTTCGTAATTCAGGATTGATCTTTGACTATGCAACATAATTGACACCAATATTCTTGTAATCAGTAGTAATTAATCGTTTTAAAGTTTATAACTTTACATAATTAAGCAATGCACTCCATAACAGTTTCAAAAACTGGAATCTGAGATGGGATTTGGGGGTAACTAAGAAAGATGAAAAGGGGTACCTGAACAGAGGTGGTGAATTTGGTGCCACAAAAGGTGGATTGAGAAGAGGGGAGAATAGAGACAGAAGTTTGTAATTTAAAGTTATGCTGCACCGCTGCAACGCCACCCGCCATTGATCAGCTGGTGAAGATGAAGATGAAGATGAAGATGAAGAAGAGGGGTGGAGGGTATGTATGTGTATTGAAGATGATGGTGTGAAAACCATATCTAGTGGTGCATTTTGTGAGTCTCAATTTAGGGGAAGAAGGATAACAGGTGACCCCACTCCTCCTCTTTCGGTTATATCCATGAACTACGCTTTCACCACATATCTTTCTTCTTTTCCCTTTGTGGCCTATGCGTTGCTACACTTCCAGATCAAGATTGAAACTTTTTATTTATTTATTTATATTTTTTTGTTAGAAGGGTAGAACCAAACGTCGAGAAACAGTTCATGGTTAATAGTTAATACACCGGATACCTTTTTGATCGATATAATCAACACTTTTAATTTTTGATTTTGGACCGTCTATTTCCAAGTTCTAACCCTTTACGGCTTGAGTTTTTTCAGGAATGGAAGGGAAAGAGTGGAAAGGGAAGAATACAAAAACTCTCTCTTTTAATCATTTTAAAAATGGGAGAGAAGTTTTTACACATAAAATAGAGAAATTGTCCCTCCTAATCCCTCTCAACCCTTTCCTTCCCCTTATAAAAAAAACTCAAGAACATGATTTCTCTTTCCAATCCCTCACAGCCCGTTCCTTCCCCTCCTTAAAATAACTCGAGAACAGACCGTAGAGTACACGATATGGTTATACCGTATCACACTCGTCACACTACCACGTCACTTTTTTTATCACTTAGTCCACCACTTAGCTCCATAATAATCACTTTTTACCACTCTCCACCACACCAAATTATAGGACCCACCTATTATTTATTAATTAATTAATTAAAAATCAAGAATAAGTAATAAGAATAAAAGAAAAAAAATACACGCCTGATTCTACAACTTAAAATAAATTTTGTGGCCCACATTGCATAACCACACAAACAAAAGAATGTGCATATATCCACGCTAGGGATTAATTACGGCGCTAGCCGCTATAGTGTGGGAAATAAAATTACCACGGCGTCATAGTTCACCACGCATGCCAAATATCACTCCATACCATGTACTCTTAGTACGAGTAGTATTTAACCCCACCCCCCTCCCCTATATCCATGAACTAATCTTCCATCACACGAACGTTGAGTTAGTAGTTACTAGTTTTCTTTATTTAGAGTATGTTTGACGGAAGTAACAAGTGTTAATGTATTGTATTATTTTAGTGTCATCTCAGCTACTATGCTTAGTAAAAAGATGTACCGATAGCATAGAAGTAGTGATAAATTATGGAGGAGAAAAATAATGTTATTAATCACATATTCTTGCAATTCATATCTTGCATGCTTTGCTTTAAGCCACATGGCATTACATACACACATATAGCAAACAACTGCTTCAAACATAATCATTTACACTTTTGGTTACCTATTACATACTAATATTTTGATGTAGTAAAACAGTTTCTCCATTTTCAATGCGTAAGATCAATGCTTACAAGCATACTAGAAGGCCATACACATTCTAAGTGTGCTTGATATAAATATTAGATGTCATGAGATGTGGGATTTTCAAGTACTCATTTGCATAAACCTAAATTATGCACTTACAATAATTATCTAAACAATTCTTAGGAACACGTCCAAACATTTGTAAAATATTCGTCAAAAGCGTACGTATTAGTGTTATATAATTGACGCATGAAGACGTGCATTTATGCAAACTGGTAAAGCCAAATCTTTGTGTGGCGATGAGTCTCTTGTGTGTCATCGTCGTTCTTGCATCAAATCGTTGAAAATCCATCAGGTTATAATCCTTACTACTTTTGTGATCAATTGAGTCTATTTTCACAAAAGTTGATTGAGATTTACGGAGCTATGAAATTGTTCTTATTGTTCGAGTGCAAATGAAAAACCGAGAACATAATCAACGATTTGGGCCATTAACCTTGTTAAAAATGTGATTAATCTGCGGGGGATTGTCTAAATGAGGTCAAGAGCCCTTGGGAATAAGTAATGATGGATTTGGTTAACATTTGATTGAGTTGGGAAATTCTAGAATTGAATGTGTTGAGAACAATCATAAATGTTCTTGAGGGCAGGGAATCGCAACCCAATGGGAAGGGTGAATCATAAATTGGATTATAGAATGAACAAACCGTAAACTGTCATACTCAAAGCAGATCATAAATTGTAGATTAAGAAGAATCATAAATCAAATTATGTTTATATGTGAATCGAAAACCATTTAAAGTTGAGTCTCTTAATGAGATTCCCTAAACTGCTTTCACGAATCGTAAACATCGGCCTCAACCCACTCGAAAACCTCAACTTGGACAATCAGAAATTAGAAGTACATAGGAATCGTAATTCATAAATTTAAGCAATAGTAATTTAGAGGAATCGTAAATTGTTATGTGAATCTCAATCGAAAACATTGAACCAATGGTAGGGAATCGTAAATCACAAATTAGAATAAAAAATATTGTATGCTTTTACCTCAATCATAAATCAAGATCGCAAATCACGGAGATATTAGAATTGCAACTTACATATGACAACTATGAATTTAAGATTTGATAACGGAAAGAAATCAGGATTGGGTTGCAATATTAAACCGTTGAATCGAAAAAGGAGTCAATTCGCAATTGGTAAATTACACGAATTGTAAACTTAAATTGTTAACTTTGGGGCTTCATTGTATTAGTGTGAATAGGATATGTAGCTCACTATGTTTAACATTATGGAAAACCTTAATTGTAAGTGACTGCGAGTAGATTGTTACTTTTGGAAATTAACCGTGTTTGTGGATAAACTGATTGTGCTGCTTTCAGGTAAGTTGCACTAGCTTGCTTATTATTCTAGTGCAAACGTACTTTTTGTTATAATATGAATGTGCAACTTGTGTGAATTGTTGATTTGAAGTGAAGGGTTGTGTAAATGGAGTGAAAACACAACTTGGGCACAAAAAAGACGTAAAACACATGGGGTGCCCTGGGTAGTCGATTGTGATAGCAAAAGAAGACGTAAAACCCCTAGGTTGCCCTGGGTAATCGATTGTGGATACAAAGATTGAAATCGTTGTCAGTGCACTCCTTCGGTATTACATGAATTGATTATTGTATAATCATCTGTATATTTGATAACTTGTACGGTGTGGTGTGCAAGTGTGTGTATTCACTAAGCTTTATGCTTATGGTTGATTATTGTTCTTTTTTCAAACAGGACCGAGTAGATCTCCAGAACCGTGAAGACATTATAATGTCAAAATATAATTTTCCGCGTTAGTGATTTCGAACAATTTTGTCAATTACATTATCTTTTTATTGAATTGAACAATAGTTTTGTATTTCAAGAATTGTTATAACGATGTGTTTTCCGGTCGTCTTAAATTTTGTATACTTGCTTTTACTCTAATTATAGTTAAAAAACAAAATGAGAAGTTACACAAAAACACAGGGACCAACTATCTTGAACTTATGAAAGTTCAGTGATTGCTTACGACCGTCCTTCCCCGTGTGTTTTTTAGGGTTTAGCCTGCAAAAGAGGGTTTTGAGTGGGGCTCTCATTTCTTACCTGTGCGTTATTATAGCTTTCAGTTAATCACCCAAAACTCAATTATGTGGGCGATTCGACGAACACCCTTTATTGCTCTTAGGTAATTTACTGCTCTTTTGTAAATAAAAATTCACATTCGTTGTTATTTCAATCTGAAATCATGTATGTTTCTCAATTTCGTAAACTATTGTATAAGGGAAAACCTTGATGTCAATGATTACCACGATTTGTCCTTCCGAACTAGAAGTTTAATCAATTGGTCTAAGGAGTTTAATGGGGTTCGTACTTGTCAAATGAATCGTTGGTTTGTTGCTTTTAGAATGCCAAAAAACCTTTTGTGGATCCAAACAGGGGGATAAGATAACTGGTACGATTGGGCCTCACAGTTCTTGATGGTTAGCTACCAAGCTTCTCTAAATTGATAGTTTCACATAATTATTCTTCTATAGTTTAATGGGGTTAGCAAATTTATGTGAACATTTTATAATCCATATCAGTTGTGGAGTTAATTCAAACTTAAGACCTTGGCACTAATGAAGTTGCATTTGTTTCAATGCTGTCTATGGTTATGAGCATACCTGTTACTTAACGCTATCATAATGCTACGCTGAATCAAAGGTGTTCATGCTACACTTTTCTATGTTTTAAACTATTAGTGCTGGCAATAATGACCCATAGTATAGTATGAAACTATGAATGGGATAAAACAAAGCAACCCATCTTGACCTGCATCCGCCTTGACCCGTTAGCCGACCCGACCCACCTGCTTTGTCACCACTAGTTTTAGTACATTCCCCTACAACAACGAGGATACAAGTGGTCACTAAATAGTCACCAAGTTTCGTAACTGTTTCATCTAGGTCTTTCTATTTACCCAGTTAAGAAATGAATCAACAAGGAACTTGAATGAATGCGTGTGGGTCTTTATGATTATACCTTTCTAAATCGCATGTCAAGATTCATATGTATGACTTATATAATATGTGAGGCATTTAATTTAAATACTAATATTTAGCAAGGGATTCTTACCGATATTTAGTATTCCCACCCTTTTTAAAATCATGGTAGAAAATCTCCTTTAAATCCTTTATTTATCTATGTAAGTAGGCGATATGAAAGAATTAATTCCCACCACTAGTTATCCTTTCTCAATCCTTCGTGTAAATCGATCACATCTTTATGCTCAAAACTATCTGTTTATCAAACAAATTGGTACATTTCCATACGTTACCCTGTTTTAGTCTCAAAAAAGTGTTAATCGATCTCTCTGCGTGTTTGGGAGACGTTAGCTGCTGTTTTGGTCAAAAAAGACATCTTCCTTCCAATTTTCTCATTGATTCGGCTGGTAATGTGGTTACGTCATGGGTTCTCCTTTGTTCTTGATTACAGAATTAATTTACTTTTCTTGGGGTTTTATTTTGTGTGCTGTGTTATTTTTTCTATGCTAACTTGCCGCTATTATGATCTCCTGATTAGCTTTCAGTCCGCTAACAGCTCAAGAAACATTAAATCATATGCTTTTTTATGCTTATATTTGATTGTAGCTACTAAACTTATTCTTTTTAATATTGCTCTGCTTCCTCAAATACAATATCATGAAAATATCAAAATAAATAAAAACAGAAATAGGTTTATATTACGTGAGCTTATGCTGAAAACCACACTCCATAAATGCTAGACACCTTCATCATCTTACGAGATCTTTACAAATTTTTCATTTCTAATTTTTGATATGAATTCATTTATGCAGCTGATACTGTTTATATAATTGTGGGTAAAATGTAGGTTTAGGTAATAAAATCACTGGTGGGACGGTACCAGTACCAGATTACCATTACAGCAACCATCATCCTCTGTCCACCGCCATCCACCACGGGCAACGTAACATTCTACCGCAGTCGGAGCCATAGATCGGCGATGGCCGACTCCACCGGTGCTACTAAAACCCTAACATCCCCCTCACCATCTTCTTCTGCTGCCCTCAGTACGTCTACCGGATTTCCACAGCGGTGGATTCTCTCAAACACGATCGACTTCGCTACTGCGTCCAAGCTCTTAAGATTTTCAAGGAAAAACAGACTGATCAGTAAAAATTAATGATTTGTGGAGTCATCTCTTAGATTTTGAAAATTTAGTGATATCGGCAATATGAACTTCACTCCCCACCTGCAGATTGTGAGATAGAATGGATGCAAGAAAGCTAATACCTCTAATACAAAACGTTACTGTATTGAAATCTATCAAACATGCAAAACTCATTCACCAAAAAGTAATCACTTCAGGCCTACAGAAGAATATTGCAATTTGCAAAAACCTCATTACCCTCTTCTTTTCTTGCCAAGCGTTCCAATCTGCAAGACTAGTTTTTGAATCCATAGAAAACCCTTTAGATATCACTTTGTGGAACAGTTTAATCTCGAATTATACAAAGAGTTATATGTTCAATGAAGCTATTCAAGTCTTTGAAAAGTTAATGCATTTTAGTTTCTTAAAACCTGATAGTTACACATACCCAAGTGTTTTAAAGGCTTGTAGTGGATTGGGGTTAACCAACTTTGGTAGAGTGATCCATACGCATTTGGTGAAAAATGGGTATGTGTCCGATGTTGTGGTTATGAGTTCTTTAGTTGGCATGTATGCAAAATGTGGTAATTTTGAGTTAGCCCTGCAGGTATTCGATGAAATGCCCGAGAGAGATTTGGCTTGTTGGAATACTGTTATTTCTTGTTATCATCAAGATGGGCAGTATGAGAAAGCATTGGAATTATTTGGGAAGATGAAAGATCAGGGATTTGAACCTGATTCTGTGTCGTTTACAACTGCTATATCCGTTTGTGCTAAGCTTATGAATCTCAAAAGAGGAAAGGAGATTCACGAAGAAGTAGTGAGAAATGGTTTTCTGTCAGATGGTTTTGTTCAAGCTGCTCTTGTTGACATGTATGGTAAATGTGGTTGTTTAGAAATGGCGACACAAGTTTTTGAGCAAATCCCAGTCAAAAGTCTAGTTTCTTGGAATTCTATGATTGCAGGATATAGTTTAAAAGGCGATAGTGAATCTTGCATTCGAATTCTATCTAGGATGAAGATACAAGGAATCAAACCAAATTCCACAAGCTTAAGCAGTTCTCTAATGGCTTGTTCAAAATCAGTAAACTTAAAACATGGCAAGTTCATCCATGGGTACATAATTAAAAACAACATGAAATTCGATACCTTTGTTTACACCTCATTGCTGGACCTTTACTTCAAATGTGGAAACACTTCATCAGCCGAATACATCTTCTTCATGAAAATGCTTAAAACAAATGTTGTCGAATGGAACTTGATGATTTCAGGGTATGTAGCTGCAGGTTTGTATCTTGAAGCTTTTGGTATCTACAATGACATGAACGCAACGAGCATTAAACCTGACGCCATCACGTTTACCAGCGTATTGGCAGCATGTTCACAACTTGGAGCACTAGAACTGGGTAAAGAGATTCATGAACGTATCATTGCAGGCAAGTTTGAATCTAATGAAAAAGTTATGGGTGCTCTTTTGGATATGTATACTAAATGTGGTGCAGTAGTTGAAGCTCAAAAAGTTTTTAGTCAATTACCTGAGAGAGATTTAATTTCTTGGACTAGTATGATTACAGCTTATGGATCAAATGGGCAAGCAGTTAAAGCTCTAGCACTTTTCAAAGAAATGCAGGAATTGAACATAAAACCAGATAGAGTTTTGTTTCTAGCAGTGATATCGGCTTGTAGCCATGCTGGATTAGTTGATGAAGGTTGTTATTATTTCAATCAAATGGTTTATGAATATGAGATTAAACCACAAATTGCAGATTATTCATGCCTTGTGGATCTACTTGGACGTGCTGGAAGATTACATGATGCTTATGATATCCTACAAAGAACCACCAACATTAAAGAGGATGTTGAGCTTTTAAGTACATTGTTTTCTGCTTGCCAATTACATGGGGATTTTCAATTAGGTGAGAAAATTGGGACTTTGCTAATTGATAAGCATCCTGATGATCCATCAACGTATGTTGTGTTGGCTAATATGTATGCGTCGATCAAGAAATGGGACGAAGTAAGAAAAGTGAGGGTGAAGATGAAAGAGCTTGGATTGAGAAAGAATCCTGGGTGTGCTTGGATTGAAATAGATAAAAAGATTGAATCATTCTTTGTGGAAGATAAATTGATCCCACAAGCACGAATGGTGTATGAGTGTTTATCGATTCTTGCTGGTCATATGAACAAGGATGAACTTCTGTTTCAGAACTCTATATCAAATATGTAAAGGTTAGCTTTTTAGTTGCAGCTCGTATGAAACTGTTTATCAGAACATGTGTATATGATGCATAAATAATAATATAAATAAAACCAAAAAGTTTATATCTTCAGATACAATAGTCAGTTCCAAAAGTCATATAAAACACTCTTGTTTAGTTTTAGAGATCTCTTAATTCATGTAAAGATGCATAGTTGCATATGTGACACACAACCATTTCTTAACTTTTCTTCATTTCTAATCTGGGAAGGACATCCAGGATAAATTAAAGAATCACATCAAGGGACTTCTTGTTGCAACAACCTGATGTGAACCACAATATTTGATTCATCTACGTCAGGTTATCATAATGATTTTTGCTACAGATTGTTGTTTTAGATTCTTACTTCATCATGAATATAATTAATTTGATATTTTTTTTCTTCAGACAAAATTGTGAATTGGTTTAGTAGAGCAAACTCTATTGACTCCTGGCATGCCATTGTCTATACTTATGATCAATAATCACCAGCAACACTCACACAGATTCGCCTCTAGAAGAGGTTAGTTGACATATTGGTAATTTATTTTAGAATGTGTTTAACGATGCTTAAATTGCGGAATAAGTATATTGGTGATTCCCATATACCAGTAAATTCTGTCTGATCTTCTTTCTGGGGTTGTATGGGTTCTGCCCAATATGTGTTGCTTTTTTCTTGGTGGTGTTCCAGTTGGACCTATGCTAGCTAAGTCTACTAAAGAAGTATATGGGATTTTACATAAAGTAAACTCAATAATATGAGTTAGGAATTTTTATGCATTAAAGTAAACTTTGGTGGCTTTTAAGATTTATTCAGATAAGTGCTTTTTTCAACAGACTTGGCCTTTTTTCTTGTAGTTAAATTTTTTATTTGGGGTATAAACACAACCCTAAGGACATTTATTACGATCGCGTATTATGGTAAATTTTCATGATGTTACTATTATTTATCCACCATTTTCTACAGATAAAATGGGTGAGGTCTTTAATAAGTTTTCATTATATGTATAGAAATTACAAAATAGCATGTGATGGGGCTATCAAATGATTTTATTGGTTTTAAAAGTGTATGGAAGAATAATAATTTTCACATTAATTTCTGTATTGTGGAAATTGTATTAATATTCTTATGTTGGTAATCTTTTAAAGACATTTTGATGCTGCTTTGTCGTAGGAAACCTTTATTTCTGAATTTATGCTAATCTTGTATGGGTTTGGTCACTGTTTTAATAGGTTTAGACGAGGAAGATTTAAATATTATTTTGGCTGGTCAGTCTATATGATTTTGGATACTAAAGCTGATGAAGGGCGTTTCTTGTGCATATTTGGAATGGGAATTTTTCTGCTACTGATTTGAATGAACGGGTAAGTGGATTGCTATTGATCATCAATATTACTGCTGCTTTTTCTATATTAATATATGGAATAGTTTCTGGTTCCACTATCTTATGGTTCATGGGATGTCAAATCTGAACGTGATATGCAAGAGGGGAGGCTTGGGCCTTTGTTGGCCCTATTCTATCAATGTATTGCTACTTGCACATTGTATATTTTCTTGAATCTGGATTGCAAGATATTGAATCTTGATAGCTATAAATTCTTAGTATTTAAACATTCTTTGATGCATAGACTATATGGTTCTGATAGAGTAGTCTTTTTTTGGTTGTCTACCCTAAGCATTTTTTAGGTAGACATTTAGTTCCTTTGTATGTATTTAAACATTCTTTGATGTATAGACTATATGGTTCTTATATCTGTAAATAACTTTCTTATTTATAAAAAGAAAAAGAAAAAGAAAACCATATTGAATTATTAGAGGAATTTTTTCTTTTTATAAAGAACTCTAAAATCACACAATTCATGAGTTAATACTTAGAGAGGTGATATATCCTTCTACTATTTCCTTCTACTTATATTCTTACTCACAATATTAACACAAGTGTCAAAATCATTATAGGAGGTGAAGAAAAAGAATGAGTGGATTTCACAAGTCATTTTGTGGTGAGTAGGAGGATGAAGTAGGAAGAAATTGTAGAATGTTATATTATTTTTCTAATACTTAATAGTATGAAAACAGGATTATTTGTTTGGCATTATCAAGTAACATGATAGATCTATTGATTGTTCACATTATATTTCATTTAACCATATTTGTGTTTTTTATTGTCATCATCATCCAATACTTATGTACATTTCACATAAACCACTTCGAATGTTGGCTATTGAAACAGATTTAATGTAAGTAGTATGTCAGGGTGTTCCTACCAATCATGACTTATAATAAAAAAGAACAGAGTCAAAGTCAACACATGGCCCATAGTACGAAAAAGAAAAAAGTACAAGTTTGAGTTACCAACCACAATTCATAAGTAGAAAAGAAGAAAGTCGAGTTTAAAATGTTGAGTATTGGGTCAACAACAACAACAACAGTAGCGTGGTATGGGGGATGTAGAATGTAGATAATCATACCTCTACCCGTAAGTAGAGAGATTGCTTCTTGAAAAAGACCTCCGGCACCTTTACCTTTAAAGCAGCCAAGACCAGTTCACTTTCCAATAAAATCACTAGTGGGACAATACCAGTACTAATGCAGATAGTGAGATAGAATGTATGCAACAAAGCTAATACCTCTAATACAAAACGTTACCGTATTGAAATCTATCAAACATGCGAATCTCATTGACCAAAACATAATCACTTCAGACCTACAGAAGAATACTACAATTGCAGAAGAATATGATCTAATCGGGCTTATGCTTCGAAAGTTTAAGATTTTACAACTCAATTGGTTAGGACTTGGAGCTCTAATTGTAGCCACAGTGAACTATTTTAGGATACTATTAACTTTCACAAGTACTCGAAATTTTGTATTCTTGCATTAAATTTGCAATAATTTCTATTTGTGATATGTATTTGAAGAAGTAATTTTGCCTTTAATATATCCCACATCTTTCTTTGTGCAAACGAGAGTATGTAGCATTCAAGCTCTGGTTTCTAGCCTCTTAGCACCTTCAATAACAAGAACACTATATTTTAGACCAGTTTCACAAGTAACTTTGATATATGTGTGACTGTGAGGCATTTTGGATCTGCAGTGGTTTATAACCATGCTATTTACTAATATAGTTAGGTTAATTTCTTTTAATTATTGGCTTGTGTTACATGGCTTCTTCTGTCATTTCTTGCAGGATTTATAGGCTGAGAGCGTCAGAAGTTAACAGTAGTTGCTCTGTGGCTAAACTTTATGTTAATTGTAGAAAAAACCGCTTACTTTGATGTTGTACCATGTATGTCTCCTAATTTTTTTTTGTCTCCTTGCTGCAGTTAAGATCATGTAGAGTAATAACACCTGCAGATGTTAAGGTTGTTTTTTGCAGTTGATGCAAACAGGGTTATTGATCCATGCAATGATGCAAAGATCACAGGCCATCAGCAATGGGATACATCAATGCTAGTTTTATAGCGGCAGAGGTCAATGATTTTCCCCTGAATCCAATTTTTTTTATAACTTCGAGTGGTAGAAATTCTGTACTAACTTGAAAGAAACTAAATTCGAGACGTTAGACATGAAGATAGTTCATGACTCTTTGGTTCAAAACTTTAAAATTGAATTAAAAGCATATGTAATGTGATTTGAGTTTAATTCTATATGGGCTTGTGTAAATGCATGCACCATACATATCTGGGAAATGGTACTCCAGTATCGTTGTCCGGCAGTTGTGATGCTTGTTGACCAGCACGTGGTATTGACTTTGTACCGGTGCCATAATGACATGCCTATGGTACTCCCATAAGTGGTTAAAATCGTAATAGCTCGCATCAGTGTATAATCAATAAAGGCAAAGATAAAAGGCAACAACAATAGCAACATAGAGTTCACACAAAGTGAGACACAATAGGCAATAACTAAGCATAATCAAAAGGGAGATAGCAATTAGAATGTTACAAGGATCATTAACGATCTAGAAATATCATAAGATCAATAGCAAATGGGTCAACATAGAAGAAAGGAACCTTGACCAGTTAAGGCATGAATTAAACAAAATAAGAATCAATATAGATAAGAATCTATACAAATAGGCATGAACCGAACAATAAGAATCCCTATCGTGAGATGGATATCCATACAATGACTATACTAATTTTAAGGATGCTAGAATCCGTACCTTATTTCAAGATTGGACAAGTCAAAGCTAAAGTGGTCCAACTTATTTCCTTTCCGTCCAATCTATAAATAAAATACGTATAATATTATCATTTGATCAAAATTTCAAATCTTTGTTTATGATTCCCTACAACTTGGTGGTTATACGCAAATCTATTCTTTTTTCAACTTTGATGATTATGAGATTCAAGTCATATATATATAAAGAAACCTTTTAAATGGCAAGAGTTCAAATTATAATCACTACTAAATTTGTTAATTATGGTCAAGTATTACCAACCACATTCTGGTTCTTAGTCAAACTCATAATCTTTAAAGAGGTGAAAAATAATGTGTTTTAAACCATCTAATCTTTAAGAAACTTATATTAACAAAAATAATTCACGACTGACAATTAGTCACAAAAAGTGGATAATATAGCAAAAAAAGTTTGTGAAAAATAATGTGTTTTAAACCATCTAATCTTTAAACCATCTAATCTTTAAGAAACTTATATCAACAAAAAGTGGATAATATAGCACAAAAAGAATTAAGGTAGTAATCCTCGTAAGTAAACCCAACACTAGTTTAATTCTAGCCCTCATAATTCACAAGTTTAAGTGCTTAATTGATTTACTATAACACCAAGTCAGTTTTCATGATCCACTAATTTCACAATTTGTTCTGAGTTCAACATAGCTTACTCAAAATCATATAATCTTCATCTTAGCTATTGATTCAATAGTGAGTGCCTCATTCTCTCTTTGTTTCTCCAGCCGAATTCTCACCCCTTACCAGCTCTTTCTCCTCGTTATCTCTAACCAGCGACAAAAGGTTTGTCTCCTCGTGTCATTATACACATGTTGACATTCACACCGTGTCCAAAGTCATGAACAAGGGAATGTCGCCTCACGCCTAACCTGCTCCGTCCACTCTTAAAGAACCTTAACTTTAGACAAACTTTATGAAGTAATTTGAAAATTACACAAAAAGATTAGGGACTATTATTGAACTTATGGAAAGTATAGGGATTGTTTATGACCGTTCCTCGTTCCCATGAGTTTTCTAGGGTTTAGCTGCAAAAGAGGGTTTTGAGTGGGCTCTCATTTCCCTCCTCTGCGTTTCTCTAGCTTTCAGTTAATCGCTCAAAACTCAATTATGTGGGCGATTCGACGAACGCCCTCCATTGCTCTCAGGTAATTTACTGTTCTTTTGTAAATACAAATTCACATTTATTGTTCTTTCAATCTGAAATCATGTATGTTTCTCAATTTCGTAAACTGTTCTATAAGGGAAAACCTTGATGTGACCGCTTACGACGATTTGTCCTTCCGAACTAGCAGTTTGATTCAATTGGTCTAAGGAGATCAATGGGGTTCGTACTTGTTAAATGAATCGTTGGTTTGTTGCTTTCAGAATGCCAAAAAACTTTTTGTGGATCCAAACAGAGGGGGGTGGGGGTAAGATCATTGGTCCGTATACTCTTACAGTTCTTGATGATTAGCTACCAAGTTTCTCTAAATTGATAGTTTCACATAAATATTCTTCTATAGTTTAAGGGGTTAGCAAATTTATTTGAACAGTTTATAAACTATATCAGTTGTGGAGTTAATTTAAACTTAAGACCTTGGCATTGATTAAGCTGCATTTCTTCTATACGTGTTACTTAACGCTATCATAATGCTACACTGAATTAAAGGGGTTCATGCTACTCTTTTCTATATTTTAGTACATTCCCAAACAAAAACGAGGATACACTCGGTCACTAAATCTAATAACTGTTTCATCTAGGTCTATTAGTTTACCCAGTTATGAAATGGAACAACATGGGACTTGAATGGACGCATGTGGGTCTTTATGATTATATCTTTTTAAATCGCATGTCAAGATTCACATGTATGACATATATAATGTGTGAGGCATTATACATATGATTTAACATTTTAACTTATTTTCTCTTATCAAAATTTAATGCTTGGGTGTTAAAAGAATAATGATATGCTTGTGTGTTTGGGTTATATTGTAATGTTATTAGATATTGTTAAATGCACGAATAAGAGCACAATTAGATGTTTTTCATCCATGTCTTAATTTTTTCATGTTACTTCTTTTTCAATATGTCATTCAGGGCACATACGTTTTCGGCTCTTACGTTTCATACTAATTATACCATACACAAAATATTGAGATCTAGCAACGTGGATAGAATTATCGAGCCTTCATGTGGGCCCTGGTTTTTAGAGAGATATTCTTCTGGTACACAATTTAAAATCACTTCAATGCAGTTCTACTCTTCAGTGGCTGGCAGAAAAAGCAGTGGAGAAGAAGAAGATTATGATGATTTGGAGGATGGATTTTCTGAGCTTGAAGATTCTACAATAGATGTGATTCAGGAAAAGAATGTTGACGATGAAAATGATGATGATAATATTAGTGAAACTGAAAGTTTTGAAGAAGAGGATAATGATATTACTGTACCCAAAGAAAAGGGTCAACGAAAAAGAGCTTCTTCGACACTATTTAATGCTATTATGAATTCACCTACAGTTCCTGTGGTAAAGGCACTTGATAACTGGCTTGAAAAAGGAGGAAATATAGACAGGTCAGACGTAACTGTGTCTATGGTAAAACTCAGGAGGCATAGTATGTATGACAAAGCTTTGCAGGTTCTTTACAACATTATTTTTTAGGATACCTTTTAATTCGTCCTTTGGAAGTAAATATATAATCTAGAGGTGGAAAAATGGATGGTCTAACAAGGTTGGGTAACGGGTCTAGGGGTGAGCATAGAAACCCAAAAACCGAACCCAAACTGTTAAAACCAATAAAACCGAAACCGTTTTGAAACCGACTATTTGGTTTTAAAACTAGAAAAAAGCGACAGGTTCGGTTTGGTTTCGGGTTTAACAATGAACCAAACTTGTAAGAAACCGACCCACCAAATATTTAGCACATTCTATAGCTTTTATAATGGTATAACTATTTATTTCATTTTACCTATTTATTTATGGACTTCGTTTTTGTGGATTTTTCAGACGTTTACTTCCCACAACTTACTTATATGAGATAAGCATCTATCTTATAAAATAAAATTATTAAAGGCTATGTATGGAATTGGCTCTGAATGTGACAAGTTGATTGATAAGGATTACAATCCGAATGATAAAAATTACCATTCTAACCTTCACAATGATCTATTACAAATTAAGATATGAACGTTTGAAATAAGAGGTATTACGGTAAAATATTTGGTGCTTAATGATTCATGATGTGTTTTATGGGTGAATAATTTATTGGTATTTTTTTTGTTTTATTCAACACATTCTTCAACATTCAGTGGTGAATTGTTCCATTCTGCTGCAATCAAACAACCCCCAAATGAGTTTGCCAAAACATTTTGGTCATTTATCTTTTAAATACTTAAATAATCAGAATTTGCCAAAACATTTTGGTCATTTATCTTTCAAATACTTAAATAATCAGAATTTGCCGAACAGTCAACCATTCATCCGATTCTTATAACTTCAAAGTTCAAACAGTAGAAGCATATTCGAACACTAAATTATTTAACCCATTTTATTACAATTAGTTATTTGATTTTTGCTGATGACATATTTTGAAGTATTCAATATGACTCCATTGTCATAATTATATGTATTATCTATGTTCTGCAGCTGTCACAGTGGTTGGAGTCACGTAAACTGTTAGAGTTTAATGCAAACGATTATGCTTCTCGTGTGGATTTAATTGCCAAGACACGGGGTCTTAATGCTGCAGAAACCTATATTGAGAAGATTCCTGAGTCCTGTAAAAGTGAGACTGTCTATCAAACTCTTTTAGCTAACTGTGTTCAATCTGTTCATGTGAAAAAAGCTGAAGAAGTGTTCAACAAAATGAAGCAATTGAAATTTCCTATCACGCCCTTTGTATGCAACCAATTACTTCTTTTATACAAGAGATCGAATAAGACTAAGATAGCCGATGTGTTGTTATTGATGGACAAGGAAAATGTGAAACCGACACTTTTTACTTATAGACTGTTGATAGACATCAAAGGCCAGAGTAATGACATAGATGGGATGGATCAAATTGTTGAGACAATGGAGGCAGAGGACATATACCCAGATGCCAAGATAAAGGTGACCACTTTATATATATCGTACAACTGTTTTAACGTCATTAATGACTCATTAATAGGGGTATTTTAATCATTTACATATTTATTCAACCTGAATTGCGTTCGGGTGAGCCGTCAATAATGTGCAAGGCTTGATCTCCCCATGCTCTACATCCATGAATTCAATTAATCAAATCAACGGCTAAGATTGGTTCTCATAGTTCTCGTACGAAAAACAATTCTCGTTTGAACTTTTACATATATATACAAGAGAGAATTATTATGGCTGTTGATCTATTGATCTAACGGTCGTACTCACCCGTCGCAATTCATGGTTGGGTTATGAATTAAATGAGGGGGAAATTGTAAACCATCCGATTAAATCAAATGGAGGGCCAAGATTGAGTCTTCCATTCTCACCTAAATATACATTCTCAAATGGAAAAGTCCATTTGAGAACCATCATTTTTGCGAGAACCTCGAAAACCAATTTTAGGCGTTCATTTAGTAAGTGAAATTCATGGATGGAGAGCGTGAGGGGATAGAGTGTGGTAAGGTGCATGAGATGAATTCATTGGACGGCTTAGATTGGTTCTCGTTCTCGCAATAATAATGATTCTCAAATGAACTTATATATATAGTTAGTTAGTTAGTCAGTTAGTTAGTTACGTGTGAGAAGCAATCCCGAACGCAGAAATCCAGGGGCATGATTGGTATTTTAATTAAAAAGTGTAAAATAGCAATCTTGAACATGTTTTCTATGGGTAGGAATGCTTCTCACCCTTCTCAAGGAAAAAATCTTTCTTATTTGGTCCACTCAGACACACTCTATTTGTGTGTGTGCTTACTAAGAATTTAAGTTCTTATTTGGCTCTCTCTCTCTCCCTCTCTCTATGTGTGTGCATGTCCACGTGTGTGTGTGCTGAAAAGGGCTAGTTGTATAAAAAGGTAACTGAATCTGTCAAGTTTCTGGTAAGTTACTTGTTCTGCCCCGCTAGATATGTGATAAATATATAAAATAAGCTGGTTTTCTCATGATAGAAATTTGTAAAATAGTTGGTTACTTGGTTACCTTTGCAATTTTTCTAATAGAAAAAAAAACATTTAAATTGCTGATTATATTTTGTGCATATAATCTGATTAACTAATATCTTTGTACAACAGGCTCTTTTGGCTAAACATTATATAAAGGGAGGTCTCAAAGAAAAAGCAAAAGTGATTCTGCAAGAAATAGAAGGAAGCGATTTAAAAGAAAACCGCAGAGCTTGTCGTGTTTTGCTTCCACTTTACGCGTCACTTGGAAGTGCAGATGATGTGAAAAGAGTGTGGGAGGTCTGCAAGTCAAATCCCCTGCAAAACGAGTGGATCAATGCTATTGGTGCTTGGGAAACACTAAATAGAGTTGAAGAAGCCGAGGCAGTGTTTGACCAGTATTTAAAGAAATATAAAAAAGTCTCATCTAAGCATTATGCTGCAATGTTAAGAGTTTATGCAAGTAATAAGATGTTATTAAAGGGAAAGAATCTTGTGCAACAAATGGCGGAAAGTGGCTGTCGAATCGGGCCATTGACTTGGGATGCTTTGGTCAAACTATATGTTGAAGCAGGCGAGGTTGAAAAAGCTGACTCGATTTTGTTTAGGGCTTCAAAGGAAAAGAATATAAAGCCAATGTTTAACACTTATATGTTGATTATGGATGAATATGCAAAGAGAGGTGATGTACATAATGCTGAAAAAATGTTTCATAGAATGAGACAAGATGGTTATGCTGCGAGACTGACACAATATCGTTCTCTTTTACAAACGTATATTAAAGCTAAGGCTCCTGCTTACGGGTTTAGAGAGAGGATGAAAGCTGATAATGTATATCCGAATAGAACAGCGGGTTTACTGTTGGATCAGGTGAATGCTTTCAAGAGGACTCCAGTGTCTGATTTGCTGGATTAAGCAAATACTAAGGATGTTTTATTTATTATATCTACCCAAGTCAGAATAACAGACGGTAATTCGTGCTTTTTACTATTGTTGAACTTGTCTTCTTTTGTTGACATTCATGATGAATATTAGAGGGGGGTGGTTAGTAGATTTAGTTTCTTATGGAGAAATGAGAGTGGTTGGTTGTCTCGTTGTGTTCTTAATCAATTTCATCATCTTCTCATCTGATGTTGAAGAAGTAAACAAAATGTCAAAAACCATAATGGCCCTTATATGTATGTTTGCATGTGCTTGCGTGCCAACCAAGCTCGATTCCGAGCTCGAGTAGAGTCAAGTTTTTCAGTATCCAACCAGGTTTTATAAGCCACGTACCATGTTTGGGATGGGATTTACCACTTCTTACAACATCAGAGACTAGTATTTTTGGTCTTATAAAGTGTCGTATAAAATAATCTGCAATAATGTAACAATGCAAGTGAGTGTCCTACTACATTGTACTTTTTAAATCTTCAATTATAGTGACAAGAAACAGGGTTTATGCCATGTTTGTGATGTAGAGGAATTAATCACATGCATGATCTTAGAAGAATTTCTACAACCTTGGAATTAGTTTAATTAATTAAGCTTGAACCATTTCTTTTGACTCCATATATATGCAACTAGAGGTGCACAAAAAATCCGAATATCCGATTTATACGAAAAAATATCCGAAACAGGATATTGGCAAAACCGGTTTTTTTATAACCGGTCCGGATATTTCAAAACCGGATAGGAGAAACCGGTTTGGAAGATTTTAAGGTGACCGGTTTTTTTACCGGATAAAAAACCGGTTTTAAAAAAACCGGATAAAAACCCGGTTTTAAAACCGATCCGGCCACTGCACAAAAACTAGCCGTTTTTTATAGCCGTTGCAAGGTTTTTTGACTGTTTTTTTTGTTACACTTTTGCCACTCAAATATCTTATATATAGTGTGGGTATGTATTAGGATCAAACCAAAACATATATCTTTCATATTTTCTCCAAATTTATTTATTCACCAAAAATCACTTTCTTTAGATTTATTTCATGGCGGGTAGTAGTAGCATCACTCAAAAATCACTTTTTAAGTATTTAAATTAATCAAAATTTGAATTTTCTTTCATATCTTTTTATAGTATATTTATAGTGTATGTAATAAAAAAAACTAAAAAACTAAATTAAAAAAAAAAAAAACAGTGGACTTTATTTGTGCAGACCGGTTTTTTTTATAGGATAAAAAACCGGTTTTAAAAAAAACCGGTTGTAGTAATATCCGATCATGTTAATATAGTATTACTATCCTATGTCCAAAACCGGATAATACTAAACCGGTTTTTTTTTAAACCGATTTTTTTTTGCCCCAAAAAATCTGATCCGGATAATACTATAACCGGATATAGTATTATCCGGTGTATGTGCGCATGTGTCTATGCAACTATGATGAATGTTCAATGTTTCAAGCTTAAGGGGATTGAGATCCACTAAATCTAGCTGGCAAGTTTTTTTTTGGCTTAAAATGTAGCCCATTGCTTATAGATGTATATATATAATTGGAGCTTTTTATAAAAATTAATTAATGTCTAATCTTTTTCTCCCCATGCGTGTTTCATTTCTTAGAACGTTTCTCCCACTTGTGTTTGTTCTCTTTCAATATTCTTAATTACCTATGGATGGAATCCCTTTTAATTAAATAGACATATATAACTAGTAATATTTTAGAAACCGGGTTTTGATCCGGCCGGTTGAATCACAAATCAGTCAGGAAGACAACTCAACATAGAACCTTTTTTTGCTCAGATTAAATTGGCTGGACTTACTGTCGATCTGCAGGTTGAAGCACTACCAATTGACACGCTAATGACCCGGTTTTTGATTTTTTTTTATTTTAATTTCTAATTTGTACAATAAACTAAACTATTTGATTGTTTTTTCCTTATTTATTCGATAAAGCCTAAAGGCACAGTACTCCATTGTCTCAGTACTAATGATTTTATGTGTTTGGATTGATTGGGAGCTTATGGATAGTTGCTTGAATTGTTTGTAAACTTGCTTAAAATCCGTGATATAGTTATGTGTGTTTTTTAACGTTTGAGATATAAATTATATGTTTTATTCCACATTATATATGTATTTGTGTGTACATACATTCATACATGTATATCAAGAAACTAGTAAGCCGTGCGTTACACCTGATCAAGTGATCAACTGAAAAACCCAGGTTTAAAACAATAATTAATAACCAATTAGACTCGTTTTCATGTTATAGAATACATATGTACACCTATGCGAATCACTACGCCACCTAGCTCGATCATATATAAAATAATAAAATGAGTGTACGTAGCTAGTAATTAATTTTAATACTTTCAAAGAAATGAACGATCGAGTCTCTTGGTAGCCCTGATTAAGCCCCTGATTAAACAAGCGCAACGGTCGTGTTTGTAGTACTTTTAGAAATTGCTAGTACGTGTCCGGTTTACATGAAATAATATTAATATACCAACAACTCGATCACGTACATTAAAAAAAGAAAGTATAATCTGATTTATAAATCCGTTAGTTATAACGATATATATCCTCATATATATCAACTTGGATGTATTTATAGTATATATATACGTAAAAACAAACATGTCGTCGTCATACATGCGTGCATGCAAATGGGAGTATTTGCAACATATACATATATTTGATCATTGGCTTACGTACGTATACTATATATGCTATGAGATTGATTACATCTTTCGTTAGAGATATATATATATATATATATATATATATATATATATATATATATATATATATATATATATATATATATATTTAATGAAGGTGTTAATATATTATGTCATATATGCAACAACAAGTATGGATGGCCATGCATGGACGTTTCTAGCTCATTCATACAAGCAAAGATCATCACCAAGCTACTTTCCATCTATATTCATATTCATGACCGGCCAGATGCTCCCGAGATATGTACTATAAATACACGACGAGTTAAGAACATCAGAGAAAACACCACTACATTCTCATCCATTAATTACTCCATACATATCTTTCCATACTAGTTTTCATATCCTTAAACATGTCGATTAATGATGTTCTCAAGGGTGATTGCAAGCCTAGATGCTACTCATCAAAGGTTGAAGCCAATTTTGCCGAGACAAGGACTCATCAATTCGTGGTAAATGGAAAGCCATTGTATTGTAACGGCTTTAATGCCTACTGGTTAATGTGTATGGCTTGTGATCCATCCACCAAAACCAAGGTCACCGATGCTTTTAAACAGGCTTCCAAATTAGGAATGAACATGGTTAGGACTTGGGCTTTCAGCGATGGTGGCAACAAACCGCTACAAACCTCTCCTGGTGTTTACAACGAAGACATGTTTCGGGTTACTAATCTTGTTCTATTTCTTTAATTCTTTCGGCTAGTGTTTCTAATTTTCGTTCAACATGATTTATCAACATCTATTAATACATAATCACTTAATTAAACAGACTTGACTAGGGTACTCAAATGATTAAAAGCAGTTAATGTTAGTTATTTTCTCTTTTTAATGTGTCGTACACCCATTAACCATAATTTTCATCTCGATAGGCATTGGATTTTGTGATATCAGAAGCCAAAAAA
This sequence comes from Pulicaria dysenterica, assembly GCA_947179395.2. Lineage (NCBI taxonomy): Eukaryota > Viridiplantae > Streptophyta > Magnoliopsida > Asterales > Asteraceae > Pulicaria > Pulicaria dysenterica. The sequence continues at coordinate 86,608,687 of OX359288.1, forward strand.
CAAGGACTTCATTTAATTTTAAGCTTGGTTAATAACTGGGATGATTTTGGAGGTAAAAAACAGTATGTTCAGTGGGCTAGGGATCATGGTGATCAATACTTGAATGGTGATGATGATTTCTTTTCCAACGTTGTTGTTAAAGGATATTACAAGAGCCATGTGAAGGTAAGTTTTCTTTGTATCACAAATTTACTTGTACAACAATATTACAACTATCTTGTGTTTTGTTGCTAACGCTAAGCACGTTGCGAAATTTGTTCTTAAAGAGCGTTCTTACAAGATGCAACTCGATCACGGGTGTCGCCTATAAGGATGATCCCGCCATCTTTGCATGGGAGCTGATGAACGAACCCCGTTGCCAGTCTGATTTGTCGGGAAAAACGCTTCAGGTTCTCTCTTCTTCTCCATTCTCTAATTGCTTATAACATATGGATGTGAACATCATGTCACAAACATCAAATTAAATATATAAAAAGAAGCGTTAACTAGTCACCATTTATAATATATAAAGGGAGACATTTGGTTTTGTTTACATGTGTGAAATACTTTGACCTCTTGCTATAGGAATGGATAGTAGAAATGGCAGCTGAAATCAAATCAATTGATGGGAATCATCTTGTTGAGATTGGGCTAGAAGGGTTTTACGGGGAATCAGTACCAGAAAAGAAACAAATCAATCCAGGCTATGAAGTTGGGACTGACTTCATTTCAAACAACAGTGTGAACGATGTGGATTTCGCTACCATCCATCTCTATCCTGATCAATGGTATGCTTAATTAAACCATTGTCACGTACAATACGAACTACAAGCATTGCTTTTCCTCACATATGTAATTTTTATATACTTACAACTTAAACTACTCGAATCTAATTCCATGTTAGAATGCTTAAAGTAATTTCTGCCATTAGCAGAATCGTACATTCGTGTCACATTAGTTGACTTATTGGTTTTTTAATTGGTGACTCAGGGTTTCGGGAGCAAGTGATGAAGGTCGAGCCGAATTTGTTGAAAAATGGGTTAAAACCCATATTGAGGATTGTGAAGCCATTTTGAGAAAACCATTACTCATTGCGGAATTTGGCAAGTCCTCTTGGTCAACAGGTTACAGTGTCCAAGCAAGGGATGAATACTTTGAAAATATATTCAACATGGCTTACCAAAGTGCGAGAAGTGAGGGTTCATGTTCGGGTACAACGTTTTGGCAAGTCATGGCAGAAGGAATGGAAAATTGGGGTGATGGCTACCAAGTTGTGTTGGAAGAAAGCCCTTCAACTGCTGCTGTAATCACACAACAGTCTCAAAAGATATCTTCGCTCAACTCGTCAAAGAAAATATAAGTATTCGTTAACCTTAGAAAACAAAAGGTTACGACCGTCTTCTATACAAATACTACTATCTTTGTGTGGTTGCGATAGCTTTCCGCCTAGCTTAAAGGTTACGTACGTACCTTTAGGAATAAACTAGAACTAAATAATAAGATGAATCTAGCAAATATTTATATTTGCTAAATTATGGATTAATTTGTAGCTCGCATTTCATTTCTGATTCAATAAATGATCGATAATGGTGTTTTTCTTGTCGTTATTGATTTATCTATCATTTATATATTTGGGTTTACCAAATTAATCGGCCAGTGACAACTTAAACATGTACAACAGATAAAAGAAGTAATTCTAAAATCATAGTCATACATATGTTCATCCAAATTGTTGGATATGATCCGAATTTGACCCGTGCTCCATTTACTTCATAAATTAGATTAACCAATTAAGAACTCTAATTAGGCTAGGCGTTATACCCATCTTTCATCTTTTCTTACCCACAGCCATATCAGCGCCACATCAGCTTTCTTTCCCTTCCCCTTTCCTTACCCCCAACTAGTGTTGTACCCATCTTTCATCTTTCATCTTTCCTCTTTTCTTTTCGCTTAAAAAAAAGAAAAAATAAAATATAATAAATGTGGCAAAGTTTGATTGAATGAAGGTGGGGTGGGGGGTGTGGGGGTTGAAAGATTTCTCTCGGGTAAATAGAGCCGAAGCCCCTTACCCGCCGCCTTCACCGCACCATGGGAAGTGGTGTTCCCGTGGAACCCGCTGCAATCTTTTGCGTACCCGCATGCTTCGGCTTGAGTATAACACTCAGCCTTAATATTACAGTAGTTTTCATTATATATATATATATATATATATATATATATATATATATATATATATATATATATATATATATATATATGGGAGGGTTCCATCGAGAACCATAAAAAAATACGAGAACTGCGAGAACCGATCCCCATCTTTTTAAAACTAAAATATCTACCAAACGCCAAGATATTAAATTATGAAAATTATACCAAATTAACGACAAAAATATGCTCTTTAATATGACATCCATATTGCTATATTTTTTTCAACAAAAAAAATTCGTTACATATATGTAACATACCTTATAGTACTGATCACATATATGTTAGTACTGATTACATATATGTAACATACCTTATAGTGCTAAAAAAAAACCCGGCAAAAACGAATTTTTTTTTGTTGAAAAAAATATTGCAATATGGATGTCATATTAAAAGAGCATATTTGGTATAATTTTCATAATTTAATATCTTGTCGTTTGGTAGATATTTTACGGTTTATATCGGTTCTCGCAGTTCTCGCATTTTTTTTGTTCTCGATGGAACTTCCCTCTCTCTCTCTCTCTCTCTCTCTCTATATATATATATATATATATATATATATATATATATATATATATATATATATATATAGGGGAGTGTTCCATCGAGAACCAAAAAAACTGCGAGAACTGATCCCCATTTTTTTAAAACTAAAATATCTACCAAACGGAAAGATATTAAATTATGAAAATTATACCAAATTAACGACAAAAATATGCTCTTTAATATGACATCCATATTGCTATATTTTTTTCAACAAAAAAAATTCGTTACATATATGTAACATACCTTATAGTACTGATTACAAATATGTTAAGTACTGATTACATATATGTAACATACCTTATAGTGATAGAAAAAAACCCGGCAAAAACGAATTTTTTTTGTTGAAAAAATATAGCAATATGAATGTCATGTTAAAGAGCATATTTGGTATAATTTTCATAATTTAATATCTTGTCGTTTGGTAGATATTTTACGGTTTAGATCGGTTCTCGCAGTTCTCACATTTTTTTTTGTTCTCGATGGAACTTCCCTCTCTCTCTCTCTCTCTCTCTATATATATATATATATATATATATATAGTATTTTACCCGCGCGATGCGGCGGGGTAAAATAGTTTCATTTGTCGACATAGAGGTGTTCAAAATTCGGATATAAACCGTTTTAACCATAATCCGAATCGCCCTGTAACCGAAAAAGCCGAAACCGTTTTCAAATTCGGTTTAAAAACCGAAACCGATTACCATAAATACTTTAATGACATAAAACTGAAACCGTTTTCAAATTCGGTTTAAAAACCGAAACCGATTACATAAAATAGTACAACTCAAATAGCATTATTTACAATATGTTTTAGCAATGATCTTAAACACTTTAAATACTTTAATTACATAAAACTGTCAGAATTTAAATACATAATGAATGCTTTAAAACTGTCAAAAAATTAATTACAATTAATGTGCTGAATTTAATGACAGTTGTACTATTTTAAAAGTGTTAAGATTGTTGCTCAAAGTTATTGTAAAGCATGCTATATTACTTGTACTACTTAACTTAAAAATTGTCTTAAAAAAAGAGCTAAATGCTTTATAGAGTAGTAAAGATATGAGCTGTAAATTGAAACTTAAGGTTGGGATAAAATCTTATCCAATTTAGGGAATTCAAATTTGAAGATATATACACTTATCTTTATGTGTGTATATATATAAGATGAAGCTGCCGTGGGTGATTTTTGTACGAGAGAGATATCAAATTCAACTTCTTGGTTTTTCTTCTTTTATTTCATACGGCATGTATGTTAATTAGTTAAGTTTAGTTTTGTAGCTTTTCTTTGTTATTCGTAGGTTTAGGTTATCATTTGATTACATGCATTATTGTAACTCTCCTTATATTTTCCCATATAATGAAATCATCTTTTGTGTCTGTAATTTTTTTCTTGTAAATGGTTTTTCCACTTTAAATCTTGGTGTTCTCGTTTTTTATTATATATTCGTATTTCTTTTTTACGTGGTTCGATATATTTATTTTACAACACAAATAGTCTCATTAAAATCAGCCACGGTTCAGTCTTGAAAAAAATTCGGCTACATGAAGGTAAGTAACTTTAGATGAATAAGATCATAAGATTGACAAGAAAAATAATGAGACATTACCTTCTGAATTCATTGGGACATTGTATTGAATACATGGTGTGCAAGAATAATATGCCAATGATTTGGAAACAAACCTGTTTGATTCATACCACTTTGTTGCTTACAGTAACAGATGACGATGCATTGATCAGGAATCCCGCTAAACTTTTATTTTGAAAATGGTGGCTTAATTATCAACGAATATATATCGTTGTCACAATTCAGCCATGAATTATCGGAACATATTTTAATCGCTAAAGCATTTTAGTTCCATCTATTTTAAATGAGATCAACGGATTGCGTACATATATGGAGTTCATAAGAATTTCTTTTTTAGAAAATATTCATACGTAGTCTATCCTTAATTAATGGTTTAGTAAACCGAAGTATTGAATAATACAAGATAGATCAACGAAGATGGATAAACAAAGAGTTTTTGACCAAATAAGTGTGTCTAAAAAACATATTTCCCATAATGGTGTAGTTTCAAACTTATTTACCAAAATAGTGTACTTTTTATATTTAACATGTTAATTGCATAATTACCATTATTAATTACGCATAACATTAAAGAACTAATTTATTAATAAATAATTAAAGAAATGATTCTTTATAAAAAAATCTCAACCGCCACCCATCTTCACCAATTCACGTCCCCAAACTACCGCCCCAAACATTGATTTTTCCGGCGATACAACCACCGCGACCATCTGCACACGCTGAAGAACATTCAACCAGATCTGCAACCTAAAACTATTTCCAATATTATTTTGGTTGTCGATTTATTGAAGAGTAAATAAGGGTTTTTGAAGCTTCAAATCTTGTGCTTGTTGTAGAGTGAGAATGGAGGGGTGAGGTACAGAGAGATTACTGGTTTTTGATAGATGGTTTCGCCGGAAGACATGGTGGTTGTCACTGGCAGTCATTCGCAGGCCATTTCAGCTGAGGAGCGAGATTGGACAGAGGAGCACGTTGGTGAAGGAGGAATAGCAGATGACGGCGGCGGAGAAAGATAGTGTTTGCGCCTGAAAATCGCCTTGAGTGGCGGTCGCCGGAAAATCATCTCCAAGATGGTCGCCGGAAAACCAGAAAGGTGCGGAGAGAACTGAGAAGTGGAGGAGGTTGTGAACATATGATAATATTTTTATAATAATGTTTTAATCTTCAAGGTGGTCGCCGGAATAGATGGGGAGGTGGTGACCGTAAATTTAATGATCATGAATTGATGAAGAAGATAGGGTGGCTATTGAGATTCTCTTATAAAGAATCATTTATTTATTTATTAATTGATTAGTTATTTTAAATTAATTATGATAATTATATAATTAACATGTTAAATATAAAAATACACTATTTTAGTAAATAAGTTTGAAACCACACCATTTTGGTAAATAAGTTTTTCAAACACACCTATTTGGTCAAAAAGTCATAAACAAACCACCATTTTAAATTTATAAATATCATTTATTGCATTGGAAAAGAATCCAAGCTACAACTCCATCCATAATTTAATAAGAAGATGGTACGTACATAATTAACTATATTACAAATAATCTTGAAGTACTTTTCTTTTATTATAAATTTTCGTTACATTCATCTTATTATCGGTTTTCATTTATTAAGAGGTATGTGATCTTAAAGGGTGAAAGCTAGTACAACCAGACAAACATATTATTTGTTTAACCATTGGTTTTTTAACAAACACAGAATTATATTTTCTATGACGAGCTTAGTGACGAAATCTTTGCGACTGTTGTGCTATTACAGCATCAGTTGAGGGGCTTTCCTCAAGCACATGCTTGGTAGCCGTCACCCCAACTTTCCATTCCTTCCGCCATGATTTGCCAAAATATTGTACCCAACACGCACCGTAACTTCTTGCACTTTCGTATGCCATGTTGAATATATTTTCAAAATATTCATCCCTTGCTTGGACACTATAGCCTGTAGACCATGAGGACTTTCTGAATTCTACAATCATTAATGGTTTTCTCAAGATAGATTTACAATCTTCAATATAGGCTTTAACCCAATTTTTCTACAAATTTAGCTCGAGCTTCATTGCTTGCTCCGGATACCCTTAGTCAAATGTCAAAAAAATAAAATAAAGTAGCACAAATGTTTATGTTGCTAACAGGAGTAGTACACTGACACTACAAATAACATGACATATGTTGACGCAAGTTTCTTATGACGAAAAACCATTTCAGTCACTAGATCCTATTTAATGCTTTTGCCTACGGAATAGAATAGGTGGGCATATGAAATTAAACAAAATAAAACAAAGCATCTGATTACATACGACAAGAGGAGAGAAAAAATCAAACCTCGCCCTATAGCAGAACCTCGCTCTGTAGCCGAACATTGCCGTACACTCGTGCCCCGAACGTCGCCGCTACTCTCCTGCCACGAACACCGCTGGTAAGAGACACCACGATTGTCGACGGAGGGACATCAGAATACTGCCCTATCTCTACTATCCGTGTGGCCGCCTCTCATATCTGCTAGGGTTTCCAATTTTGAAGTTTGAGAATACTTACCAGGTAAACTTGCATTCGATTCTTCATCGTTCCATTGATAGATGATTTGTGTTTCTTAGTGTTTATTAGGTTTCAATGCTAATAACGTGCTTGGAGTCGATTGACACACACTGGTTAACTTTTGATTAATGAAAGCTAGCCCGACAGTCGTTTAAGAACAAATAATAGAAGTAAGGCCAGTTACATTTCCAAAGATCTATTGACCTACAGTAAAGATGAAATCTATAAGTTTCTTGTTTGTACGTAAGAACGCACAGGTACATATTATGCAGCAGATCGGAGTGAAGGAGGATTTGATGTTTAGTCTCCCGTTGCGGTGGTTAACCCCGAGCTAGGAAACGGTGTCCATGGCGGGGGTGACATGAGGATCTCGTGGTGTATGAACCCATGGTCATTAGAGATGGAAGGCATGAGTATGATCATGATGATCATATGATTCTTTTGTAAGGAGATAGAGAGAGTATGTGTGTATGGAAAGAACTCCATATGTGGGTGCTGATAGAGGGGGAGAGAGAGAGCCCCTTAAACCTTGGTGCCCTCCCCTATATATAGGCAGGTGTCTAGGGTAAGATGGGCCCGAGCCCAATGGGTATACCACATGTTTGGGCCTTACCTAAGGCCCACGCATAGGGTACACCAACAAGTCCCCCTAGTTTGGTGCGACTGTGTCATACATGTCGTGGCAAATTACTTCAATCAAGTGGGTCAAACCAGAGATCCTTTATGACATCCAATCCAATTTGAGACATATCAACAGGTGTTGGAGTATGCCTTGCTGTGATTTGTGCATGCACACATATCGGGTGCTAGTGCTAGTTCAATGTTAGTGTTGCCCTGATAATTTGATCAGGATGGTATATGACATATTTCACATTTACGCTATTGTTGAGTGTTCGGATGATGACTATGCTTGTAGCCCATAACGAGTAGTAGCCAATGACTATACTTATGCCATTTCGGAAGCGCATGGCTCTACCAGACGGTGTGGTTGTGATGTATGTATGTATGTAATGGGCAATGCCCTAGTTTATATGAAATGAATGGGGAAGTCCCCCATTGTTTTTGTCTTTTGTACAAGTTATTGAAACCTGTTATTGATGATATGTTGGGCAATGCCCAAGTTTATAGTCCAGAGCTAATGATGGTCGATGACCATACATGCGCCTTCAGGGGAGTCCATGACTCCGCCTTACTAGACTTTCCGGAGCCAGTGATGGCCAATGACCATACGCCTTTGGGGGAACCGATGACTTCGCCCTACCGGACTGTGTATAGTATGAGAAGTCGTAAATAATGGTAAACCACAGTTATGTTAGATGTAACACGGCAAAAATACAAGCCATATTTTTTTTTTAAATCACAGCGGAAGTAATACGTTATAAAACTAAAAAGGAAATAACATTAAAAGTTAAAACCAACACTGTACAAACATACAGTACTTCCTTTAGTGTTACAAAACATTTCACAAAGTATGGCTCATCATTCTAAAACCCAAAATATCAGAGCTACGGTCAAACTTTCCCTGTACACAAAAGCTGCAACCTACCGTGCCCTCAAAACCTGAAACAGAGAGTTAGGGTGGGGAATTAGCACAAAGCTAAGTGAATGAAAATCAAGCCACAAGCAATTAAAGCAGAACCACAACGATCACAAGAACAGTTTATCTCAAATATCAAAGGACCGGCGGCTCTGCCGAGCCTACGACCAATGCTGGCCATAGCAATGATCTACCGATAGCCATCTGCTAACTGGCACAGTTAAACCCCCTCTGCTACAACAAATGCAACAAAGGATCTAAAACTGCCTAACCAGAAGCAACTGACCCAGCCCAAAACCACGCTTAGCTGACCTCTGCCACAAACATCATGAGCACAATTTCATGCCTTGATACTCATATCTTGGACACAATTTCAATAATCATCACATAACCAATCAAACAATCATATCAGACTAAACAGTCTATCGCATGATTAATCGTATAAAATCCAAGTAACCATAACAGTTACAACTAAAACCACTGGTGCATTAAAGTCCACTCACCTGTGTTCTCCAACACCACACTCAGTATTCTAATTTCACTGAGCCATCTCGTTTCCTGAAACACATCATAACTTAGTCAGTAATTGGGATTACATTTCAATTTACAAAAGCGACAACTCTCATTGGCTATAAGAAATAAAATTACAGAATTATCGTCTGAATCACTACGCACGTAATGGAGTCACTACGCACGTAGTGGACTCCACTTCGCACGTATTGAACTTCAAACTCACGAAGTGGCTAACCCACTTCGCACGCAATGGCCACTGGTACGCACGGAGTGAACCTCACTTCGTGCGACCAAAACTCATTGACTTCATCTTCTACATCATGCACTACGCACGTAATGGAGTCACTACGCACGTAGTGGACTCCACTTCGCACGGCCAATACTCAACATTCAAGAACTTCCTAATCAAAACTCGACATAAACAACACAACATCACCTCTTGCTCGAAATCCAAACGTTAACCCTCGCTTTAGAACTCGAAAACAGAATCACAGACTCAAGTTGTGAATGTGTGAGCTAATGGTTCTTTTCTCTCTTCTCTTATGCAGCCCGAACCAACAAACGGGAACAAACATATACAAATGCTATATATATAGGTCAAGACTGAAAATATTACACTACACAAAATGAAGAATCAAAGTATGGAGCTATGAGAGTTCTTGGGTTTTCTCTTTTTCACCAAAGCAAGAACAAACAAATGAAGAAACTTGACTTCTCAAAGTCAATATAACCACAAAAGTTGGCTGGGAAATAATTTAAAACAACACACAGTATCAAATACTGTTATCTAGCATACAGGAACCTAATTAAAGCAGTCCTACTCAAACCAAAAACATGCAACGAGGTATTATTCGGAACCCTTGTGTAAAACCAAATCATATGATATCAATAACATATAAAAATATTAAACTAATATTTTTACCTCTTACCTCGCGGTCCAATTTAAATACCAAGTAAGCATCAAATAAATATATAAATAAATAGCAATAATTATAAACAATCAAATATACTAATATAAACAATTAAATAACTTACCACCGCCACGAAACAACTAGGCCCTAAACGCGGGTGTTACAAATCTCTCCCCCTAAAGAAGATTCCGTCCCCGGAATCTCATCGCGCTCAAATAGGCTAGGGTAGCGGTTCCTTATGTCTGCCTCAGTCTCCCATGTTAAATCTGAACCCAAACTATGCTTCCATTTAATCAAAACCATAGGAATCTCTTTCCTCCGAAGCTTCGTTGTTTTACGATCAACTATCTCAACTGGTTCTTCTATTAATCGCTTTTTCGAATCAACTTTCAGATCATGTACTGGGAGAATCTGACTTTCATCCTCAACATTACATTTACGTAAGTAACAGACATTAAAAGTATCATGAATACCCGCTAACTCTGGTGGAAGATCAAGAGTAACAGTCTGGTCGTTGACTATCTGTCGTATGTGAAACGGACCAATGTATCGTGGAGCTAGTTTCCCACGTTTCCCAAAGCGAATAACCCCTTTCCACGGAGAAACTTTCAGATAAACCAACTCACCTTCAACAAACGTAACTGGTCTGCGGCGTGGATCTGCGTACATCTTTTGTCTGTCTCTGGCAACTTTCAACTTTTCCCGAGCAATAGCAACTTTCTCAGCCGTCATCTGAACAATATCGGGACCCGCAAACTGTTTCTCACCTGCCTCTAACCAACAAGTAGGAGTACGACAACGACGACCGTATAACATCTCATAAGGTGGCATACCGATACTCGAGTGATAAGAATTATTATACGCAAATTCAATCAAAGGCAAGTGTGAATCCCAAGACCCACCATATTCCAACACACATACGCGTAACATATCCTCAAGTGTCTGAATAGTACGCTCACTCTGACCGTCTGTCTGAGGATGATAAGCTGTACTCAAATTAACACGCGTCCCCAATGCATGATGTAAACTCCTCCAAAAGTTAGAAACAAATCTGGGATCTCGATCAGAAACAATAGAAAGAGGAATACCGTGCCGTGATACAATCTCATCGATGTACAACTGAGCTAATCTGCTGAGTGAAGCTGTCTCGCTGGTGGCAAGAAAGTGAGCACTCTTCGTCAAACGGTCAACAATCACCCAAATTTTATCATGTTTCCGCTGAGTACATGGAAGTTTGGATACAAAATCCATCGTGATGTGTTCCCATTTCCACTCTGGTATCTCCATCTGTTTCAAAGACCCGTAAGGTTTCTGGTGCTCTGCTTTGACCTGAGCACAAATATGACACGTTCCCACAAACTTTGCAACATCTGTCTTCATAGTAGGCCACCAATACAGCACTTTAAGATCGTTGTACATTTTCGTGCTACCAGGATGAACAGATAATCTTGACTTGTGAGCCTCTGCCAAAATCAAACCCCGAAGCTCTCCAAGCAATGGCACCCACACACGGGAATGATAAGTCTTCAATCCGCGCGAATCATTAATCAAATCATCTTTTATCTTCATCATAATCTCTAACTTCAGATTTTCATCTTTTAAAGCTTCTAACTGAGCAGATTTAAGCCTATCCACTAAGTCAGAAACGATCTCAACTCGCATAAATCGAATACTATCACCAGCTCCCTTGCGGCTCAAAGCATCTGCTACAACATTTGCTTTCCCCGGGTGATAACGAATCTCACAATCATAATCCTTAATGAGTTCTAACCACCGTCTCTGCCGCATATTAAGTTCTTTCTGGGAAAATACATACTGCAGACTCTTATGATCAGTACAAATAACACATTTCATACCATATAAGTAATGCCTCCACAGTTTCAACGCAAAGACTACAGCTGCAAGTTCTAAATCATGGGTTGGATAATTCTTCTCGTGTGGTTTCAATTGCCGTGAAGCATAAGCAATAACCCGATCATGCTGCATTAAAACACAACCCAAACCTGCAAAGGAAGCGTCACAATACACTACAAATTCATCAGAACCATCAGGTAGTGCAAGAATAGGAGCCTAACATAATAGTTGTTTCAACGTCTGAAAAGCTGTCTCCTGTTCATTATTCCACTTAAATGGCACATCTTTACGGGTTAAATTCGTTATAAGACTTGCAATTTTCGAAAAATCTTTAATAAATCTGCGATAATAACCCGCCAATCCTAGAAAACTTTTAATCTCAGATGATGTTTTAGGAGCACTCCATTTCATAACTGCTTCAACTTTAGCCGGATCAACTTTAACCCCATCTTTACAGATAACATGCCCCAAAAATTGAATCTCCTGCATCCAGAATTCACATTTAGAAAATTTTGCAAAAAGATGCTCCCGTTTTAAAGTTTCTAAAACTTGCCTCAAATGAAGCTCGTGCTCGGACTCAGTTTTAGAATAAACCAAGATGTCATCGATAAATACAATCACGAATTTATCCAAAAACGGCCGACAGACCCGATTCATTAAATCCATAAATACAGCAGGAGCGTTAGTTAAACCGAAAGGCATAACTAAAAACTCATAATGACCATATCTGGTACGGAAAGCGGTTTTAGGAACATCAGCATCAGAAACACGTACCTGGTGATAACCCGAGCGCAGATCAATTTTAGAAAAATAAGAAGCACCCTGCAGCTGATCAAACAAATCATCAATTCTGGGTAAAGGGTATTTATTTTTAACCGTTCTCTTATTCAGTTCCCTGTAGTCAATACACATACGCAAAGTACCGTCTTTCTTTTTCACAAATAAAACCGGTGCACCCCACGGAGAAGAACTAGGACGAATAAAACCCCTGTCTAACAAATCCTGAATCTGTGTCATCATCTCACGGATTTCAGAAGGAGCTAACCTGTAAGGAGCTTTAGCCACTGGGCTCGAACCTGGAATCAAATCAATCCTATATTCTACCTCACGAACCGGAGGCAACCCAGGTAATTCATCGGGAAACACTTCCGGGTATTCCGAAACCACCCGAATATCAGAAACAATCTGTTTCTCCTTTTTAACATCAACCACATGAGCAAGGTAGGATTCACACCCTTTGGCCAGAGATTTTCTAGCCTTCATATACGAGATAATAGGAAAAGCAGGTCTAACCCTCTCCCCGCGAGCCACTACGTATGACCCATCAGGTAAAGGAAATGAAATCAGTTTTCTATGGCATTTTATAACAGCTCGGTTCTGACTCAACCAATCCATACCCATAACAGCATCAAAACCAACTATAGGCATTAACAAAAAAGAAACAGGAAAGCATGTACCATCAATATCAATTTCAGCCCCAGACACAGCCGTTGTGACTGGAACCGTTTTACCATCAGCTATCTCTACTTCTAATGGAGCAGCAACATTTGAAGTAGGCAATTTCAATTTATCACAAAATGCCACAGAAATAAATGAACGATTGGCACCAGAATCAAATAACACACGTGCAGGTATAGAATTTATGAGAAACATACCCGTGATGACATCATCAGTAGCAGCAGCATCATCTACTGACATCCGGAATGCTCTACCCTCAGCTGACGGAGGGTTCTTCCTTTTCTGTCCTGAAGCGGACGAAGATCCCACAACCGATCCCGATACCGACCCTGTCCCCGATTTCTTACCCACACGGCACTCACCTGCTCTGTGCCCCTCATTTTGACAATTCCAACAAACACTCCTCGGAAATCTACAATTCTTCAATTCATGCCCAAACTGACCACAACGAATACATCTTGCTGTCTGTAGAGTATAAAGTCCATGATGAAAAGACTTACATTTATTACACCACGGGGCTCTCTGAGTAGACCCACCAGATGTAAGCCTACGATTCTGACTGCTCTGACTCTGACCCTGTCCTTGATGTTGACTTCCCTGACCTCCTTGAGTTCCCTGCCGATGTTGGGTATTAAAATAATCAAACCGGGATTTCTGTTGAGAAATTCTATCTTTATTCAACTTCTCCTTGGCTTGAGCATCACCCTCAGCTGACTTAGCTAGGGTAAAAGCTTGAGATAAAGTGCTAGCCCACCTGGTAGCACTCCTGTAATCTGGATGCAAAGCTCTCACAAAATGCTGAACTCTTGAAGCTTCGTCCGGAACCCACTTCTGTGCAAATCGTAACTTCTCATTGAATTGCCTAATCAATTCATCCACAGACATATTATCGGTCATCTGCAAATCCATGAACTCCTTCTTGATTCGTTCCATCTCAAAAGATCCACAGTATTGCTCACAAACCTTTCCCTCAAATTGCTCCCAAGTAATACTACTCATCTGCTGCTTTGTAAAATGACCTGTAATCGAATCCCACCATACCATGGCATCTCCTTTGAGTCTTTGAGTAGCATATAATACTCGCACTTTCTCCTCGCATTCCGCAGTATCCAAGGCCTTGGTCATCTCCCTCAACCAATTCAAAGTTTTATTGGGGTCTGTACTACCACTATACTCTGAAGGTCTACAATCCATGAATTGCTTATATTTATTATGTTGACCAAATCCTGGGTAGGGATAAGCTCCTGGTGCGGTAAATTGATAGATAATCGGCTGTTGTGTACCCTGTGAAGCAACAGTAGAATATGGAACAGAAAATGGTACTGAAAGTGGTGGTGTTGTTGACACTGTAGCAACAGCTGCTGTTGGAATCGGTGTTTGAGAATTCTGTATCAACCTCTGTTGCTCAAAGTTGTGAACTGTTTCTCGAAGCTCCTGTAGTTCACTTTCAAGTTGAAATATATAATCATTCTGAGTTGTATCTATTTCTCTACCTGAGGTGTTGACTATTACTGGATTCTCTAAAACTGGAGTTGTAGAAGTTCCAGCCTGAGCAAGGGTCACCGGAATCTCGGTTGGGATCTCTTGACTTGTCATATCTATTACAATCACATCACCTCCAAACTTATTAGACAACCGTTAGTACACACACAACAAATCCAAACACTCTAATTCCCCTCACAGGAAAGGTTTGACCAACCTCGAGCCAAGATTTGGGAATTGAACACTCTAAACGTGCTCGCATGCCAAACCAGGGCTCTGATACCAAACTGTAACACCGCAAAAATACAAGCCATATTTTTTTTTTAAATCACAGCGGAAGTAATACGTTATAAAACTAAAAAGGAAATAACATTAAAAGTTAAAACCAACACTGTACAAACATACAGTACTTCCTTTAGTGTTACAAAACATTTCACAAAGTATGGCTCATCATTCTAAAACCCAAAATATCAGAGCTACGGTCAAACTTTCCCTGTACACAAAAGCTGCAACCTACCGTGCCCTCAAAACCTGAAACAGAGAGTTAGGGTGGGGAATTAGCACAAAGCTAAGTGAATGAAAATCAAGCCACAAGCAATTAAAGCAGAACCACAACGATCACAAGAACAGTTTATCTCAAATATCAAAGGACCGGCGGCTCTGCCGAGCCTACGACCAATGCTGGCCATAGCAATGATCTACCGATAGCCATCTGCTAACTAGCACAGTTAAACCCCCTCTGCTACAACAAATGCAACAAAGGATCTAAAACTGCCTAACCAGAAGCAACTGACCCAGCCCAAAACCACGCTTAGCTGACCTCTGCCACAAACATCATGAGCACAATTTCATGCCTTGATACTCATATCTTGGACACAATTTCAATAATCATCACATAACCAATCAAACAATCATATCAGACTAAACAGTCTATCGCATGATTAATCGTATAAAATCCAAGTAACCATAACAGTTACAACTAAAACCACTGGTGCATTAAAGTCCACTCACCTGTGTTCTCCAACACCACACTCAGTATTCTAATTTCACTGAGCCTTCTCGTTTCCTGAAACACATCATAACTTAGTCAGTAATTGGGATTACATTTCAATTTACAAAAGCGACAACTCTCATTGGCTATAAGAAATAAAATTACAGAATTATCGTCTGAATCACTACGCACGTAATGGAGTCACTACGCACGTAGTGGACTCCACTTCGCACGTATTGAACTTCAAACTCACGAAGTGGCTAACCCACTTCGCACGCAATGGCCACTGGTACGCACGGAGTGAACCTCACTTCGTGCGACCAAAACTCATTGACTTCATCTTCTACATCATGCACTACGCACGTAATGGAGTCAATACGCACGTAGTGGACTCCACTTCGCACGGCCAATACTCAACATTCAAGAACTTCCTAATCAAAACTCGACATAAACAACACAACATCACCTCTTGCTCGAAATCCAAACGTTAACCCTCGCTTTAGAACTCGAAAACAGAATCACAGACTCAAGTTGTGAATGTGTGAGCTAATGGTTCTTTTCTCTCCTCTCTTATGCAGCCCGAAACAACAAACGGGAACAAACATATACAAATGCTATATATATAGGTCAAGACTGAAAATATTACACTACACAAAATGAAGAATCAAAGTATGGAGCTATGAGAGTTCTTGGGTTTTCTCTTTTTCACCAAAGCAAGAACAAACAAATGAAGAAACTTGACTTCTCAAAGTCAATATAACCACAAAAGTTGGCTGGGAAATAATTTAAAACAACACACAGTATCAAATACTGTTATCTAGCATACAGGAACCTAATTAAAGCAGTCCTACTCAAACCAAAAACATGCAACGAGGTATTATTCGGAACCCTTGTGTAAAACCAAATCATATGATATCAATAACATATAAAAATATTAAACTAATATTTTTACCTCTTACCTCGATGTCCAATTTAAATACCAAGTAAGCATCAAATAAATATATAAATAAATAGCAATAATTATAAACAATCAAATATACTAATATAAACAATTAAATAACTTACCACCGCCACGAAACAACTAGGCCCTAAACGCGGGTGTTACATTAGACTTTCAGATCTGTTTTGTTTTATATTTGTAGCATGCTACATGCTACTTTTGCCATAGTAATAAGAGCAGTGCATGCTTATGAGCCGTGCAGGCGTATGAGCCGTGTCTTGGAGGCGTATGAGCCGTGTCTTGGAGGCGTACGAGCCTTGTCTTGGAGGCGTATGAGATTTGTCTTGCATGAGGGTGTACCTACACTAATGCATATAAATGTAATTACTAGGGACGGATGTCATACAGTCACGTAGTCCCAATCCCCAGTTCATTGTTAGCAACTACTAGTAGTAGTAATAAACTTAGAAGTTTGTATCTCAAATAACAATAATTATGCTCATGTAAAGATGTGAAGCTCAAACAGTATTAACTCAAGCATGCACGTAATTTGCATCTCAAATAACAATAAACTTATAGTAAATCCTGTTAGATACATAATTATGGTCATGTAACAATGAACATCCAGACTTTAAGAAGCCGTGTTTATGTGATGACTGTAAAACATTAAGGACATAGGGTAACTGTCGGGGCTTCGGGTAGTTTCCCGACACTAGGGTAACGTCGATACATATACCCTGTATCGCCTTGTACTTAAGAATTAAATCATTAGATTATAGTTGTCAACCCGTGTAGGTTTGGTTTGTGTTCGCAGCTTTATTTAAGCTACAGCAGGTGAGGCAGTCGTAGTAGCACGTGATGGTGATTCCCAGAGTATGCATTCCCCCAGTTTAATGCTAGTAATTAGTTAGTGGCGTTAAACTACCATAAAGACATGAGTGTGTAGCTGGTATGCCATACATACCCCATAATTTATGCGTTAATGTAATGCGTCATAACAGACAAGAGTATACAAAAGCGACGTATCACATATGATTCGGGCGTACTTATAAATATCAACTACCAAGGAATCTTGTGTGAAAACGAAGGTGATGTATTGCGTGGTAGTGTACATGCCTATTATGCGTATTGGTAATATTACATGTTTATAGCCAAAATATGGCATTAACCCCATATGCCATGGTGGCAAATAAATGATAAGTCTGGCACTCGAGTTAATCTATAAAGGCCTAAGAAGGGTGTGCATGTATGTCTTACCTATGTAAAGTCATGTACATGCAATCATTAGAACGTTCTCATGATGATGTTATTAGTTTTATAGCAGCACTAAATTTATAGTAAGTGTTGGTGCATACATGGTCATACATTTAAAAGTGCACTCCTTGTTTTGATGATGATAAAAATATACACATGTGATACTATTGCTTATCAAAATTATTCATATGTTCATATCTATATTCTTAAAGAAAATTAACAAGCCTCAAATTGATGATCAAGTGAACTACAAACAAGTAAAAGAATTTAACTCAACAAGATATGAAGAAAACAAGTTTTGAAGAAAGCGTAAAGTGTTCACGGTCGATCCCACGGTCGACCGTGTATCAACCGTCACTGCACAGCTCACTATTCTTAAACATTGTCCCTCTTGAAGTCAGCCGAATGCGTACTCAACAAGTAAAGATGACATCTTCAAAGCTGATGACGAAGATATCTACAAACAAGAGGTTGAAATATATGAGCTTACAATTAAACAAGTTTAAGTTTTTATAAAATTATTTTTATAAAAACTTCTATAAAAATTAACAAACTTTTTATAAAAAAATCACAAGCTTGGTTTAAAAAGTATAAGACTTCTTAGTTTGGCAAATACCAAACATAATCTAGCATTGAAATAAAACAACACCATATTTAGAAAATGGAATCTCCCAAAGAAGCAAGCATCCAACATACTTTATACATTGGCTTCTAAACTTCCATATTGGTGTTTAAATTCAAACATAAGAAGTATGATACCAACCCAACTTTTCTAGGACTTCTTTTCAGTGCATTTTAATGGCAAAAATGGGTTGTGTGTGGTTTTGGTAAAGGGTCAACGTCTATATTTTAAAGACTCAAAAAGTTCCAGCAGGCCGACGGTCGAAGCCACGGTCGACCGTGGATCGACCGTGGACTGTCTGGACACTTTTTAAACTTTCACCTTTTTCCTTATTTAAACCAACTCAAGTCTTGTGATTTCACTAAGCTCTTGCAATCTGAAATATGGAGAAAATATACAAGATCTTGTAAGCTCATATACTTTGATATTATTCAATCTTTCAAGATCAAGATCCAAGCAAGAGTGAAAGCCATCAAAGTTCAAACACTACTTCTACATTCTATATCATTTGTAATAGTGTAAGGATCAACTCTAGCCTTCCAAATTAGAGTGAAGTAAGGATCATCTCTAGCCTTTAGAATTAGAGAGAAGTGAGGATCAACTCTAGCCTATAGAATTAGAGTGAAGCAAGGTTATCTTTACCTTACTTGCAAGTTTGAAGTGTTAATTCTTGCAAGTGAAAAAGAGAAGTGTAAAAGGTTTATCTCTACCTTCAAAGAGAGAAGCTAGTGGAGCAAACTCTTGGTGGGTGAGGCCAATGAGTGGATGTAGTGCAAGTTTGTTAACACTTGCATGAACCACTATAAATCTCTTGTCTACTCTTGGTGATATCTCTCTACTCTTACTCTTTTCATTTCAAGTATATATATATATTTGTTGTGTTATAAACTTCAAGAAAAATCTTTTTAACACAACTTATAAGTTTTATAAGTGTAAAAATTGGTAAACTAAGTTAAAGAACCTATTCACCCCCCCCCCTCTAGGTTCCAACAATTGGTATCAGAGCAAGTTGCTCTAAAATTTTTGTAAAAATTGTTTTGTGATACAACTGGCTTTGTAAATTTTCAAGAAAACAATTTTGTTACAAAAATATTGAGTTAGATCCATGGATTTAAATGATAACCTAAGTTTAGGGGTTTATATGGACACTTTACCCATGTTTATTGATTATACACTTTTAGGTTGGAAAACCTATATGGTGACTTTCTTGAGATCAATAAATTATGATATGGGTGATTTTATTGAAAGTGATTTTGATGAAAATGAGCTTGAAAGAGAGTCACTAAATAAACAAATATTGATATTTATTCATAAATCTCTTAGGAAAAGTAAATATGAATATATGTGTTCTTACACTTGTGCCAAGAGATTATGGAAAGATATAGGTAAAGTTGAGAAGCTTAAGGCAAGAAGAAATGAAGAAAAAGAGAGATCAAGAGAACTTGCTTGCTTCATAGTATTTGAAGAAAATGAGGTATCTTCTAGTAGTAAAGATAGCTCACATAATCTTTATGATGAGATAAAAGATAGATGTGATATGTTACTTGATATTAATTCAAAACTCATTACCAAGACCAATGATTTGAAAAATATTGAAAGTGATAATCTCAATCTCAAAGCTATTAATGAAATATTGATTAAGAAAATTATTGAGTTGAGAGAATCCAATTTTATGTCACAAGGTTGCTCTACTTCTTGTGCTGATTTCAAAGAAGATAATGTTAGAGTTCAACAACCATTAAGTGACAAGGGAAGTCTTGGGTTTTTAATTAAAACAAGTAACATATCAACAAACCTATTTGAACCAAGCATGTGTATGGAAGAAAGAGCAAAAGAAAAAATCCAGGAGCTTCACGGTCGATCCACGGTCGATACCGTGCATCGACCGTCGGTACACTGGAATTTTCAAAAACTTGAAAAATGCAATATTGTCTCTAGTTCTACCACTTGTATGCCTAAGGTTGCAAGAAATGAACAAATAAGAAATGTTTATGCTACAACTTCAAAGCATGAGCTTGGTTTTAAGAGATCTAGATCAAAGGTGATTCAAAGATCAAAATGTTATCATAAACCTATTGTCTACATGAATACTTGGTATCATAAAGGGTGCAAGATAACACAAAGGTGGATTAAAATAGGTGTGTTTGATGCTAACAATCCTGGACCCATGAAAAGATAGGTACCACATATATGAAATATGTTTGAGCTGTAGCTTGCATTGGATGTTGAATATTATTCATGATGCAACTTGAAATATTGTGTGGATGAAAGACTTGGATAACAAATCATCAAGGATAATGCTTTGAACAACACTTGTGAAACACAATCAAGATAAGTTTCTCTTACACTTCTCAAAGCTTTATATGTTGAAATCTATGTGTTGAAAGTGTCATGAG
The DNA here is from genome assembly GCA_947179395.2 of Pulicaria dysenterica. Taxonomy (NCBI): domain Eukaryota; kingdom Viridiplantae; phylum Streptophyta; class Magnoliopsida; order Asterales; family Asteraceae; genus Pulicaria; species Pulicaria dysenterica. The sequence goes on from OX359288.1 coordinate 86,629,504, forward strand.
AACATATGTGAAGCTACTTGAAATGTCTAAGTGTGTTTATGGTATATAAATCTTCATATAAACTTGGTTAGCTATAAAAACAAGTCAAGGGTAGCAAAAACATTAATAAAAGACAATATGTTATATATCATGAAATGTCTTATCAAATATTTTCATTAATCATTAAAATGGTTTAAAATCACACTTTGTACTAAGAATAGTATGATGATATCTTAGGAACTACTTGTACTTGGAAACTTTATAAAACACATCATTTTAATTTGAAGTTTTGATGATCATTCAAGTAGATACATATTACCAAGACTTCATTTATATGTGTAACAATTGAAAATTTTCCTAAGATATTCTAATAAAAATGTGTGTGAAAATAATCATTTAAATGTGTCATGAAAATCGAAAAGTATTGATATAAAAACTTAATCTTAAATGACTAGTATTTTATTAGTAATGTAGAATACTTAAAAATACTTATCATATTCTTGAATGTCTTGCAAAGCTCAATCCACACTCATGTGAAATGATTTTTGATTGAGTTACAAAGTTGAAATATGCGGTGCTATAATGACATATTAAGTATACTCATATCATTTGGACTTGTGCTCTAAATCATACAAATTTAACTTGAAGTCCTTCTTGATATAGGCAAGACAAACATAAAACTATCTTAAAGATCATTATATATCAAATTTGTGAAAATTGATAGTTGATTAATTGTGAAAATAATTCTAGATGTATGATTTCATAAAGTTAGAATAATTAAACTACATCTAAACAAGAGTAGTTGCTTTTGAATGTGAGAAAAAATGTGCTTAAAGTTAAAAATTGCATATTGATGAACAATACTTTAAAATTTGATATACCATGTACATGTCCATCATATTACCTAAGTAATCATATGCAAATGCTTAAATTTCTCACAAATCATGTTTTGGCTAAGAGTATCTAAATGATATGGAAATATATGGTATATATTTATATATATATTGAAATGTATAATTAAATAAAAAAATTATTTGTTAAAAATTGATGGCTTGCTTCAAACCCATGAATTTCATTGTCATATACTTTGATTGGGTTTAAGTGATTAAAGAACCAAATTAGATTTTATCATAAGTAACATTGTCTTAGAATTGAAAAGATATCATATCACAAATTAAGACAACTTACTTTGATAAATCATAGTTGCGGACATAAATACTAAACCACTTAAGAAAGAAGTAGTTAATGCAATAAGATTTGGTTTAGAAATGATTGAACATGTTCCCTAGGAAATAAAGTTTGATTATGTGAAAACTTTCAAAATTGTGCTTCCAGAAGGTTCACGGTCGAACCACGGTCGAAGCCGTGTATCGACCGTGGATCCACTGTCCAAATAATCAAATTGAAAGAAATCTCGCGGTCGATGCCACGGTCGACCGTGGATCGTCCGTTGGATGTCTGACGGATTTTAAACCTATTTTGCCCTATTTCTCTCTCATCTCACCACTTTATCACTTTACCCATCTTTTCCACAAAAACCCTAGCCACCATTGTTGCTTAGACACTCAAAAAGCTTAAAATTTATTGCAAGAAACAAGAATTTACCTTATAATTGAAACTATGGTTGAAGCCCGGGTTGGATTCATAGTCCATCTACAAGTGAAAGCTTCTTCATTCTAGACCTCTCATTTGATTCATGAATCCTCTTCACTAAAGGTAAAATTCTCACCATTGTTTCTTCTTTATCTTCTTAGGGTTCCACTCTACACATAAATCTAACATGAATCATGTATGAACAAATTTTGTGTAATGTTTAAAGCCTTGAGTTTAGGGGTAAAAAATGAAGAAAAACCAATAGGATGAAAAATGGGGTTATGACACAATAAAACTGAGATATATATTTTTTTCATCTCTATGATCTCAAAAGTATCAATCTCACTTATTATTGTAAAGATAAACAAATAAACAAAAAGTGAGCAGATGCTTCACGGTCGATCCGGGGTCGATACCGTGCATCGACCGTCGACCCTCTGGAGTGTTTCAAAATTCTAAATCTATCATGTGCTCCACGGTCGAACCACGGTCGACCGTGACTTCGACCATGAGCTTGATGTTACTTTTAATAATTTTCTATTTAAGGCTCATACATAGATTTACTCTTGCTTAATACTTGTCATTCATCACTAAATTACTTCTTCACCTATTACTTTGAAAAGAGTCTTGCTTAATACTTTTAATAATTATCATGTAATGAATTATGGTCAAGATATCTTATGGATGTACTTTTCATATAAGATCATTATCAAAAGAGTCTTTGAAATAAGTTTATGAAGATGATTACATGGTGAAGAAATATAAATTAACATATAAATTGTTGCAAGTGGTTCTCTCTTACTATCTTGTCATGATACTTAATGAATTACTCTTTGTAATCAAGATAGTTAAAATAGATGACGAGTTATGCCTCATATAAGAAATCATGTTATTTGTCATCTTGATATATGCTTGAGTATGCCTATATACTTAAATGACTAATCTTATGTGTCACATACTTAATTTGATTATCACTTGACACATGAAACTATGTGGCATACATGCATAAATAATGATTGGAGCATTGGTATTGCATGCTTTGTACTCATGAGAACACTTTTCTCAAATCATCCTAATCTTGTTGGATATTGAATACACATAAATAAAAAGCAAATTTGAATATAAGAAAAAATAACAAGTAAACTTATACTTAAGCCTAGTTGATCTATCAAAAGAAGACAAACTTAAGTAATCATGAACCAAACATTTAAAATCTTTATTTGACTTGCTTGAAATTAGAAAACTTTTGTGTACTAGTAATAATGAGAGTATATTTTAGTGAGTATATGTTGGTATAGAATTAACTCAAATATGTAATACTTGAGAAATATACATGACATCATGTGCTTCATACATAAAATCAAAATAATTGTCAATTTAGTGCACACATTGGTCACTTACTTGATTAAATCATCCATTTGCTACATAATGTATATGAATAAATATCAATTAGAAATGAATAGACAAATATTGAGATAATCTCCACAATCTAGAGCTAAGAAATTTTTGATACTTAACTTAAGATTAAGATTGTGGATTTTGGTTGTCCCTAACATAATATGCACATTTTAAGGGGGAGTCACCAACCAAAAAGAAAATTTCATATATATTCACACTCTCACTTCCTATTATTAGCATAAATACAAGATAATGATGCATAAATCTCTCATGGTTCCTACTTGAGTATATTTGATTTTTCCTAAATTAAGTTTATGCAAATACTTTTGTATATCTTGCACTTGTGTTTTGTTTTGTCTATCTTTTGTCAAGTGCTAGCTTAAAAGGATCATAAATCAAGGGGGAGCTTTGATCAAGGGGGAGCTTCATCAACTATTTTGTGCTAGATCATAAGAGGGAGAAGAATGTTCCTTTTTGATTTGACAAAAGGGGGAGAAGAATATAGCTATGCAACATTGTTAACATGAATAATTTTGTGTAGCAATCTTAATTAAATGTTGCATATTTTGTCATCATCAAAAAGGGGGAGATTGTTGGTGCATACATGGTCATACATTTAAAAGTGCACTCCTTGTTTTGATAATGATAAAAATATACACATGTAATACTATTGCTTATCAAAATTATTCATATGTTCATATCTATATTCTTAAAGAAAATTAACAAGCCTCAAATTGATGATCAAGTGAACTACAAACAAGTAAAAGAATTTAACTCAACAAGATATGAAGAAAACAAGTTTTGAAGAAAGCGTAAAGTGTTCACGGTCGATCCCACGTCGACCGTGTATCAACCGTCACTGCACAACTCACTATTCTTAAACATTGTCCCTCTTGAAGTCAGCCGAATGCGTACTCAACAAGTAAAGATGACATCTTCAAAATTGATGACAAAGATATCTACAAACAAGAGGTTGAAATATATGAGCTTACAATTAAACAAGTTTAAGTTTTTATAAAATTATTTTTATAAAAACTTCTATAAAAATTAACAAACTTTTTATAAAAAATCACAAGCTTGGTTTAAAAAGTATAAGACTTCTTAGTTTGGCAAATACCAAACATAATCTAGCATTGAAATAAAACAACACCATATTTAGAAAATGGAATCTCCCAAAGAAGCAAGCATCCAACATACTTTATATATTGGCTTCTAAACTTCCATATTGGTGTTTAAATTCAAACATAAGAAGTATGGCACCAACCCAACTTTTCTAGGACTTCTTTTCAGTGCATTTTAATGGCAAAAATGGGTTATGTGTGGTTTTGGTAAAGGGCCAACGTCTATATTTGAAAGGCTCAAAAAGTTCCAGCAGGCCGACGGTCGAAGCCACGGTCGACCGTGGATCGACCGTAGACTGTCTGGACACTTTTTAAACTTTCACCTTTTTCCTTATTTAAACCAACTCAAGTCTTGTGATTTCACTAAGCTCTTGCAATCTGAAATATGGAGAAAATATACAAGATCTTGTAAGCTCATATACTTTGATATTATTCAATCTTTCAAGATCAAGATCCAAGCAAGAGTGAAAGCCATCAAAGTTCAAACACTACTTCTACATTCTATATCATTTGTAATAGTGTAAGGATCAACTCTAGCCTTCCAAATTAGAGTGAAGTAAGGATCATCTCTAGCCTTTAGAATTAGAGAGAAGTGAGGATCAACTCTAGCCTATAGAATTAGAGTGAAGCAAGGTTATCTTTACCTTACTTGCAAGTTTGAAGTGTTAATTCTTGCAAGTGAAAAAGAGAAGTGTAAAAGGTTTATCTCTACCTTCAAAGAGAGAAGCTAGTGGAGCAAACTCTTGGTGGGTGAGACCAATGAGTGGATGTAGTGCAAGTTTGTTAACACTTGCATGAACCACTATAAATCTCTTGTCTACTCTTGGTGATATCTCTCTACTCTTACTCTTTTCATTTCAAGTATATATATATATTTGTTGTGTTATAAACTTCAAGAAAAATCTTTTTAACACAACTTATAAGTTTTATAAGTGTAAAAATTGGTAAACTAAGTTAAAGAACCTATTCACCCCCCCCCCCCCTCTAGGTTCCAACAGTAAGGTATTTTTGTTTGCTCATAACGATGAACAAGTGCAATGTAGTGTGATCGCGCATTCCCGTCTAGATCATCAGCAGGATGTGTGAGTGCCTTACGTGTTTGACCTAACTGGTGAATACACCTGAACCGTTGGATCATCATCCAAGTGTCGAATGAATGTAATCATTATGGATTCTGTTAAATCTGTTGAATAGAGGTATAAGAAAATCTTTAATTCGTGCGAAAGCCTGATGAAGCCATTTTGGCGTCAGGTCCGCCGTACTTATCATTAAATGTGGATAGATATGGTTTAGAGGTCCAGGAAAGGACCGTAGCTCCAGGATATGAGTAAGTTAAATGCTTCGGAGCATGGATAAGATGTAGGGTTCAGGCTCCAGGACAGGGGTGTATCCTGGAGTATCATACTTAGGGCATTACCCCGTTACAGTGAGATTACAAGGTGTGATTATGCTGAGATGTTCTCGAAGGAGGATGAGCCTTGGTAGAAGACGGCCTTGGCAGGAGACGGCCTTGGCAGGAGACGGTGGTCTCCTACTTACAGTTGAGGAGGTCCTTGAAGGGACCGTCTAGATGATGGACAAGTGGCATGATCTCCCATAGTGGACCATAAAGGTCATACTTTTTTGCTCCCCACCGCCTATCATGAGGCGTTGGTTATTTCAGACTAAATCATCAGGAGGAGGTTACGTGTGTTAAGTGTGTTAGCTATTACAGTCGTGGCAAGTCTGTATCAGCCAATAGTGTTATGACATGTGTGTTAATTGTGTCAGGCCTGATGTAACATCCTGAAAATGGGCCTAGAAGTACTTAGTTGTACCTCGTGCCCAAATAGTTGTACATTGATTTTAAGTGATTTAAATTAGTGTGTTTTAAGTTAATAACGCGTGTTATGCGTTAATCAAAGTGATTATATGAAAAGTGACAAACGTGTTTAAAAGTGATAAAATGTTAAACGGTTTCGCGTAATGATTCCGTAGATATCCTCGTTAGTTGAAACGGGATAGCGTGTGTCAAGTTGTAAGTTGAAAAGGGGAACAAAATACCCGGGTTTAATTTATTAAACCCTAGGTCGGTTCATAATATATCCTTTATCCCTTCATTTCAATTGCTACAAACACAGTAGCATACATACACACATACGTGAGCATAAACCCACACACACGCTTTGAAGATTTGGAAGTAGAAATCAAGGAAGCAAGCTGAATCAAGTGGTTGAATATGTTCCTTGGTCATCTCCTTCATCCAGAGTAAGTGTCTTTGTGTTGAAACTTAGTTGTGGGTGTTTGTGATGAATCACACCCTTTTGATTGTGTAAATCATGTTTTGGTGATTTGTAATTGTGTCTAAGGTGTTTCTAAGTGTCCTTGGATGTCAAGTATAGTATACAAGTGATTGAAACTCAGTATTTGATCGATTAAAGGTCAAAAACTCGATTTACAACAACTGTACGCGAACAGAGTCGAAGAACACTGTAATTGGGGTCCATGCGGTCGCATGTCATGTGCATGCGGTCGCATGGGGGTACATGCGGTCGCATGGCATGTGCATGCGGTCGCATGGGGTTTCCGGTATCCATACGGTCGCATGGCATGTGCTTGCGATCGTAAGGGGGTGTTTGTGAATTTCCGCGTCGCGTAAGTTGTTGAGGTCGCGCCGCGTAAGTTTTTGATGTGATCGCATGTGTTAGTCTTTTGACCGTAAGTCTTGTATTTATGCTATGCGATCGCATGGTAGGTCAATGCGATCGTATGGGTCTGTTTTGTGGTGTTTACCGCTTACGAGCGAAGGAAATAAGGTTTGCGATCATGAGTATGTAACTTGCGACCGTAACCAACCCTAGAATCATGTTTGCGATCAAAAGGTGATGTTCCTTGCGATCGGAAGCATGAGTTGGGAAAAGAAGAACCTTTGCGATCGCATGGGGTATCCTTGTGATCGCATGGCTGTTCTGTAGGGGTCCCTTACGACCGCCAGGCAGGTCCTTGCGACCGCAAGCAGGGGATCCAACCTGACAGCTTGTGTAATTTGTGTTTTACCCTATGTGTGTTATGTGAATGTGATAACCAAGCCTAAACCTAATGTGTTAGGTGTACCTGAGGAACCGGAAGACTCGAGTGGCGAATCTGCTTAGCGAGGACTCCAGGTGAGTACCGGTTTTCCCATTAGACTCAATAAGTAGGGCTATCTGTTGTGTGTTGAAACGTGCTATAGTGATAGTGACGATAGATAAGTGATAGTGACGTGTTGTGATATAACACGTGTAATATGATTATGATAGTGACAATAGATAAGTAATAGTGACGTGTTGTGATATAACATGTGTAACGTGATTATGGTAGTGACGGTAGATAAGTGGAGTGATACGAGATAGACCCAAGTAGGGTTAAGACTTGTGTGACAACTATGTGCTATGTTTAAAGTGTAAATTGTCTTCTGCTCATCAAGTAGGAGCAGAAGCTAATGTGATAATGTGTATGTGCATGCAAATGGATCCTTATTGGATCGGTTATGTGTTTATATGTTATGTCCGGACAATTGGGGGACTGTACCACAGTTCCTGGAGATTGGTTAATTTCAGCCACTTAGGCTGGTCCCTGGGGGCCCAATAGGGTCTGGTATTGGGGGATTAACGGCACCGAGTGTATACGCTTGGTGACGGCTCTGCAGGCCACCGTTCCTTGACGAAGATAGGGTTCTTGACGTAAGTCGGAACTGGTTATATAATGGGGTTCTTGGCGTAATCCGGAACTGGTTATAAAATGGGGTTCCTGGTGCAAACCGGAACTGGTAAACGCGATGGTGGGTTGCTCTTCGCTCCCCACCGAAGCGGTCGGTTGTGATTGATTTCTCAGTTGGGATCGTTGAGCCAGGCTAGCTACCTCGCAAGATATGATCCCGCTGACTTGTCGGCACACCGCTATGTGGTAGCTTAGCTCTATGTGCCGTTTTGTGATATGATAGCATGCTTATTGATGCTTATGTGTAAATTGGTGCTCACTTGCTAGTTGTAGCTAACGGTGCAAGATTTCCCTTTTTCGCAGGTTTGAGACTGATGGCCTGGCGAGCTTGGGTTACTCATGGGTAATAGTAGTATTTATGTTTGTGGAACACTATTTGTTAATTATATGCATGTGATCCGATGGTCGGTCGTTAGTCGTGGTAACACCTGGTTTGTAAAATGATAACTAGTCAGATAGCAATCTAATATTTTTGTAAATGGTGGTTTTATCCGTTGCCAGCTTTTGATAAATAAGTTTAATTAACGCTAATTTTAAGCTTGTGAAACACGGTGTTACACCTGATGTTGACTCTTTCGAGGCTCAGGCCTGGGGTGGCTCGTAGTCTAGAGTATTGTGTACAGGTCAGGCCTGTTCTGGTGATATGCTCGTAAGGGTCACGTTGATCAGGTTTATGGATGACATTAGCACAAAGTCAGGAACTACTAATAGCAACTTATGGATTTCATCATTACTGTAGGTCAATAGATCTTTGGAAATCTAACTTACCTTAATTCTATTATTTGTTCTTAAACGACTATCAGGCTAGCTTTCATTAATCAAAAGTTAACCAGTGTGTGTCAATCGACTCCAAGCACGTTATTAGCATTGAAGCCTATAAATCGCTAAGAGCGACGTTCTGCTACAGGGCGAGGTATGATTTTTTCTCTCCTCTTGTCGTATGTAATCAGATGTTTTGTTTTATTTTGTTTAATTTCATATGCCCACCTATTATTTTCCGTAGGCAAAAGCATTAAATAGGATCTAGTGACTGAAATGGTTTTCCGTCATAAGAAACTTGCGTCAACATGTAATATATATTCTATCAAAATATCATGCATATATATGATCGAGCTGAGGTAAGCCATGGCACGCATGATGCACATACCCGCATTAATGCGAGTATTGCAACTAGCTAATTTGTTGCTATATTTACGACGTCATTTTTTATTAATTTTTTAGTATTTGTATGTAAGAAACGTTCGTAATAATTTCAAGTGGACTAGTAGGATTTATGGCTATATATGTAATACTAACAAATTTAATGAATATTTCAAAGTCAAACTACTTCTTTCCTATACATACGTACGTACGTACGTACTTCTTAATTAATTAACGGACAAGCATGGGATTTCTTATAAGTACATTGACAAACGCGACCGTTGAGCTTGTCCATTTGCTAGACGTAGTGATATATATAGAAGCATGTTTACGAAATGGCTTGTAGCGAAAGGTGTTAAGATGTTGGAAGGTGCTCGTTAAGACTTATGATTATATGTTCAAGTCTTAATGTAAACAAAAGGTGTAAATCTATGAATAGATTAGTATATATGTTGGTGTGACTGTTGCTGAAAAAATATAGAACGTATTTGCATTTATAAGTTCTGACGTCCTAGCTAGCTAGGATAGCGTGGAGAGTGGGCTTTAATCATTTGGGTTGAAGATAATAACATGGATCAAGTTTAAATGCATGTGGAGGATACTAATTAAACTAGCTAGCTAGATGGAGAAATTGGTGCTAAGCCGAAAGAGTCCGAGTAAGTGAATGGTGCTATGACCAAAGGACTCTTGGTTTCGCTAAACCGAGATGTTAGTGTTAAAAGTCATGTTGTCAGTATAAGTGCATTTTAGTAAGACGTGTATTTGGAAAATGGTGCTAAGCCAGAATCAATTTCATATGCAACATAAAAAGAAGATAATCAAAAGTAAAAAGTTTGCTTAAACAATGAGTTTGAAAATTTAGAGAGAAAAGTCATACTATTCTTTAAATATGAATCCGAAAAAAAAAATGAAAGACATATTAATTAGTTTTTGCTTAATTATGAACACAGTTCGAACTAACATTCCGCCATTTCCACCCCTGTTCTCGAGTTATTTTTTGGAAGGAAAGGGAGGGGAAGGGAAGGAAATCATTAGTATAATGTGTTCTCGAGTTTTTTTAAGGAGGGAAAGGGAGGGGGAAGGAGGGGTTATTTGATTAAAAAAACCATCATCTCAAAAGTGGGATGATTTGGAAGGAAATGGTTCCTCTTTCCTTTTCTTCATTTTCCTTCCAACTCAAGAACACAATCCTATCATCTCTTTTCTTTCCCTTTCTTTCCCTTCCATTTCTTCCCCTCCCCTTTCCTTCCTTAAAAAAACTCGAGAACGGGGGGCGTAAAGGTGTTTAAATAAAAGAGCCAACACTGATGTCTGATGATATATACGATTATATAATTAATTAAGGAGTGTTCATGGTATTTTTAATTTTTTTTAAGCTGCCAATTTCTGGGTTGACATGAAACCCGATCCGAACACGACACAAAAATGTGATACGAACCCGAAATGGATCAAAAACGGGTTGACACAAAATCGATACGAAATTAAATGGGTCAGATTAGAGTTAACTGACAACCTGAAACTGACTCGTTTAAGATTAAAACTGTAACATTTTAAAATTTTATTTATTACTTAATATTTGAATTTCGAAGAAAAGATTATGAATTCAAATAAGTGATTGACATCTTAGGGCAATAAAACCAGTCATACAAAAGTAAAAAACACTAAAATATTAAAAACTTAAAATAAACAATAAAAGATTTGCAGTTAAAACAGTAATTCATCATTTTGGTATTTTTTTATTTTGACTATGATTTTGTTACTTTGAAATTTGATTGCTTGATATGTACTTTAGTATTTTGAATTCCATTTATAATTCTATTTAATGACAAATATTTTAAATAATTCTGTTGTTTAATGAAATTATTTATTGATACTTGTTAGAATATTAGTACATCACATTTTTATTAAATTCATATATATAATCCGAATAAAAATGTAAAACAAAAATTCGAACCAAACCGAAACAAATACCGAATTTAAAGTTCGAATACAATCGAAACGAAATTGAATATTCTCAAGTTAGAATATAAACAAAAATAATTTTCGAAATTCTTACCTAAAGTTGGAAAACAAACATAGAATTTGAAAAACTGATAAAGAAAATCGTAGTCGAAACGAAAAACCGTATTCTCGTACTCGAAAATCGAAAAATACTTGTCAATTGCATATGGCCGAAATGTGTCGACACGACCCAAACGTGATAAGAAAGTAAATAGGTTGAAATTTGGTCGAATCCGGTAGCACGAACTCAACCCGAATTAATATTCTTGATATATAATTCTCTTTGTCCTTTTACCGAGTTTCTTTTTCTAGATTAGAGGTTATTTTTTTCTTTCTGGAGGATGTTGTTTGATTATGTTCTTGTGCATGATTATCTTTTGTTTCCTGCTAGTTTATCTTAAAACTTATTATCTGCGTTAGAAAAAGTTTTAAATTCCTATTTTTTTCTGACAAACTAGCTCTTGACTTTACGATTTTGAGTTTTTATCTCTTCAATTGATGATTGAATCTGTTAAATTATGGTATTCGAAATTCACGGCGTAAGATATAATTTTCATATTAACTTGTACTTTCTGTAGGTCATTGAATCTGCTAAATATATGGTTTCTTTTTCTTTTTCTTTTCTTTGCATATTTAGTAATTTCTGTAGTGCGTATTTTGTGCACAATTTTAGGCAGCTAGCAGCCTCCAAAATTTCATGCTAGTTTGCATATTAGGTAATCAAGCTCAATTTTAAATCCTGATTTGAGGTTGATGACATGAAGAATTTCATGTCAACTTCAAACACATATAGGAATTATTCATTTGTCCGAGTACGTACGTAGCAAGTATTTCTAATATTTACTCGAGTAATAATTAACAATTAAGATAAATCAACAAAGAATGATAAAAAACATCATTTTAATTTTAAAATATCATTGATTGCATCGGAAATATGAATGTGAGCTTATTATATATCCATCTATAACTTAGGAGATGGTACATTATTACATCATGAATAATCCTTAAGTACTTTCTTTTATTATAAACTTTTGCTAGATTAATCTTATTGTTTAGTTTTTATTTATTTCTAGTGGCATGTAACCTTAATTAAATGGTGAAAGCTAGTGCAATCACACAAAGATATTAATCGTAACCAATTTTTTTCTATGGAAAATGAAGAATTATGTTTTCTTTGACGAATTGAGTGAAGAGATCTTTTGAGACTGTTGTGCAATTACAGCAGCAGTTGAGGGGCTTTCCTCCAACACAACTTGGTAGCCGTCACCCCAGCTCTCCATTCCTTCTGCCATGACTTGCCAAAACGTTGTACCCGAACATGATCCGTCTTTTCTTGCACTTTCGTAAGCCATGTTGAATATATTTTCAAAGTATTCGTCCCTTGCTTGGACGGTGTAACCAGTAGATAATGAAGATGTACCAAATTCTGCAATGAGTAATGGTTTTCTCAAGACAACTTTACAATCCTCAATATGGGCTTCAACCCATCGTTCAACAAATTTAGCTCGAGCTTCATCACTTGCTCCCGGAACCCTAAGTCACAGGTAGAAATATATTTATAAGTTCACTAATGAAGTAAAGATGACCAATGTAGTAAAACAAGCTTTTAATTTGTCATAAAACTCTAACTAAGTGGCAAGTGCTAGAGTCGGGTAGTGCATGTAAGTTGGAAATATATGAAAAAAGCATATATCATGAACAAAAACATTGCTTAGAGTTCATATTAATGTGCGAGTAATTAAATGCTACCATTGATCAGGATAGAGATGGATGGTAGCGAAATCCACATTCTTCACACGGTTGTTTGAAATGAAGTCGGTGCCAACTTCATAGCCCGGATTGATTTTCTTCTTATCAGGCATTGATTCCCCATAAAACCCTTCAAGACCAATTTCAACAAGATGGTTCTTGTCAATGGATTTGATTTCAGCTGCCATTTCTACTATCCATTTCTACAATATTGAGGATAAAGTGGTATTCGTTATGAGCGATGATATCAACTTTTACTTTCATACATGTACTGAGCTTAAAAAAACTTGGTCTCCCTGTATCTATAGTAAATGTGACAAGTAAATTATGTTTTTATTTCTTTAATTTGTTGTATGTCACATGATGCTCACTTGCATATGTTGGCGGTTAAAGGATGGAGAAGAAGAAAGAACCTGAAGCGTTTTTCCCGACAAATCAGACTGGCAACGGGGTTCATTCATCAACTCCCATGCAAATATTGTGGGATCATCCTTATAGGCGACTCCAGTGATTAAGTTGCGTCTTGTAAGAACTCTCTTTATAGAAGAACAATTTTCGCAACATGCTTAAAGTTAGCAACAAAATACGAGTATAATTGTTATGGTGTTAATTATGCAAAGTAATTTATGATACAACGAATTAAATTCACCTTCACATGACTCTTGTAATATCCTTTCACGACAACGTTAGAAAAGAATTCATCGTCGCTATTCAAATACTGGCCTCCATGATCTCTAGCCCACTGAACATATTGCTTTTTCCCTCCAAAATCATCCCAACTATTGACCAAGCTTAGAATTAAATGAAGCCCATGTTTTTTGGCTTCTGATATCACAAAATCTAGTCCCTGATCAAGATGAAATATAAGGTTTTGATAGATATCATATATAGAGGAAACTATGGTTAATATGTAATTGTTTTAGAATTCTTATCGAGTATGTATAATTGATTGTGTTTAATCGATCAATGTTGATAAATTATGCATGCTGAATGAAAAAGAGAAACACTAGCAAAAGAAATAGTTCAAGATCGGTAATTACCTTAAACATGTCTTCATTGTAAACACCAGGTGAGATTTGTAGCGGTTTGCTACCACCATCACTAAAAGCCCAAGTCCTCACCATGTTCATTCCTAGTTTGGAAGCTTGTTGAAAAACATCGGTGACCTTGGTTTTAGTGGATGGATCAGAAGCCATAGACATTAACCAGTAGGCATTAAAGCCATTACAATATAATGGTTTTCCATTAACCATGAAATGATGAGTCCTAGCCTGGACAAAACTGCCTTCAACTCTAGCCTCGCAATCTCCATTAAGAACATTACCATTTTTCGACATGTTTAAGGATAGAAATATTTATAAATAAAGAAATGTTTGGAGTAATTATTAATGGATGAAATGTAGTGTGTTTCGATGTTCTTAGCTCATCATGTATTTATAATACACATCGATCTCCAGAGTACGTGCGTGGTCATGAATACACATGGACACTTGGGGGGTGATCTTTACTTGTAAAACTCAAGAACGTCCATGCATGCATGCATGGCTCCATACTTATTGTTACATGACAATATTATAAACCTTAAATTCATTCTAGATGTAATATTTGACCTTTTGTCTACGTTTCTTTGGATGTGTATTAATCTATAATTAATATGGTTGCAGATCGCTACCCCATGCATTTGCAGTCATGTTTTGTATTAATTTTATGTAAGAAACAACAATATTATATATATATACACACACACTTTCAAGTGGGCGAGTAGGATATATGGTTATCACTAACGATTTACAAGTCAATGAAACTACGCTTTTTTTTTCAATTTCTATATACGATCGATATGATGTCATTGGTATATTATTTTAAAAGAACCAGACATGCATGAGATATTTCTAATCTGATCACAAACAGCACCCTTGAGATTTATATATTCATTACAAGAAAAATGAGAAAAAGAAAACGAAAAAGCTTTTGCGACGTATGATAAAACTGCTTGCTTTTTTACTATGATCGATCGGAGATCTATTGAGTTTTGACCTACGGTGGTAGGGCGACGACTCAAAGGCAACGATACATCGTCACCATGCATAGACTTTAGCGATGATAATCGAGTTTTGATATTTGTCATCGTAAAATTAAAGATATTTTTCTTGTAGTGACTCGTGACTACAAGAAATTACACGTTTTGCAACGACACATATTGCGACGACTATTGTTATATATCTGCTACGACTTCTAATTCTGCGACGACATTCCAAAATAGCGACGACTATCGTTACTTAATGTGATTGATACAGTTGGTTAATTTAGTTAAACTTGATTTGATCTCTCTTAGATTATCGTGTTTTTAAACACATTCATTATGTGTTTGGTACGTCATCACACGTACATTAATTATAGCTTGTTTTTATTATTTAATTGTAGTAATATTCGGGTTATGAGTACTGTGAGTTTGTAGAATTACCAAAAAATGGGTAAATTCTGGAATATGTATGTATTGTTTCATGAAATTGAGGGATTCCTTCCATTATTGTTAATTTGAGGTGGTGTATGGATATAATAAACGTACACAGACCACTCATGACTAAGGATTCTTAATTCGTGTAATATGTACGTACAAATTTATTCTACATATTCATGTATTAATATGTATGTATCGTTTCTTATAAACGTATATATACATTAATTGTTTTCAACTCTT
Organism: Pulicaria dysenterica; assembly: GCA_947179395.2. Classification (NCBI taxonomy): domain Eukaryota; kingdom Viridiplantae; phylum Streptophyta; class Magnoliopsida; order Asterales; family Asteraceae; genus Pulicaria; species Pulicaria dysenterica. Next base: position 86,644,924 of record OX359288.1, read on the forward strand.
CTGCTTCTTTTAATTTGGTTTATTAACCAACCATTGTACGCGTACGTATATACTTTAAAAGATATGAAAACCGTAAGTCCGTAATGCAAACAAACATAGGGAAAAAGGCTAATTTTCTTAAGTCCAAAATTTGAAATATGGACTTAGAAATTAATATAGCGGTCTACTTAGAAATCTCGGACACATAGTAACCACATAAAAGGAAAAAGAAAAAGCAAAATCAATGTTGCGATAAACTATTTAGCTATGAATTAGAAGTTGAAGCGTTGGGGAGAGGGTAGATCGAGACGATTGGTCTTATCATTGGTAATTGGTTCTCCTTTTGCCCTTATTAATTATTAGTTCATTAATTTATTTTAGTTATCTGAAATCACTTACTTATATGAGTCATTTGTTTAGTTACTTTAAATCACTTGATATCAACTATCAAATTTGTTAGTGTACGTCACTTATTTGAAATCTTGAAACACTTGAAATTAGCTTAATAGTCTTGATAATTAGTTAATTAATTTAATAGTTATTTAGTTTATTAGTTAACCTTGTTAATTACTTGAATCACTTGATGTCAAGTTAATTTGTGTGTTTACTTGAATAACTGAAACACTTGATATCAAGTTTTATCGGTTTGTTTGTTTGAATATTTGAATCACTTTATAATTAATTCATAGATCATGTTTTTCAAAATACTAGTATTTTATCCGCGCGGTGCGGCAGGGTAAAATAGTTTCATTTGTCGACATATAGGGGTGTTCAAAATTCGGATATAAACCGTTTTAACCGTAATCCGAACCGCTCCGTAACCGAATTAGCAGAAACCGTTTTCAAATTTGGTTTAAAAACCGAAACCGATTACCATAAATACTTTAATTATATAAAACTGAAACCGTTTTCAAATTCAGTTTAAAAACTGAAACCGATTACATGAAATAGTACAACTCAAATAGCATTATTTACAATATGTTTCAGCAATGATCTTAAACACTTTAAATACTTTAATTACATAAAATTGTCATAATTTAAATACATAATTAATGTTTTAAAACTGTCAAAAAGTTAATTACAAATAAATGTTAGAATTTAATGACAGTTGTACTATTTTAAAAGTGTTAAGATTGTTGCTCAAAGTTATTGTAAAGCATGCTATATTACTTTTACTTCTTAACTTAAAAAATTATCTTAAAAAAAGAGCTAAATACATTATAGAGTAGTAAAGATATTTATCGTGTAGTCAAAAAAGAAAGAAAGAGAAAAATTTGAAAATCTAAAAACAATCTCAAAGAGAGTGTGTGGATAAATTTATAAAAGATTTAAATACCTAAACACTATATTGTAAGTTTGTTATTCAGCCTTTTTGTATATTTAATATTCTTATGTGCCCATTTTTTAGTATTGTTCCAAACCTAAGAAAATGTTTGAGACGAGCCTGATTAAACAAGTTCAAAGGCCGGTCATGTTAATTTCTCGGCTTAGAAATTCCCATGCATGTCCATTAACTAAGAAGTACCGAGTACGTACCTTTAGACCATGTGCATCCGTGTCTTACCAGCGCAAAGGGTTCAAGCTGGTTCCTTCCAGCCCCATCGCGTCCAGCTGCTTCACCAACCAACTCTAGGTTTGTTGGTTCACCAACTAGCGTTGGACTCTCTCTCTTTTGGAGTCTCTCTCTTCCTTTTTTCTTTTTCTTTTTTTTCTTTCTCTCTCTATTTAATATATGTTTTTTATTAATATTTAATATGGGTTGAAAATGGTTGGATGTGAGTTGAGGATTAGAAAAAGTTGAAGGTAAGAAATAATATGGATGTTGATGTGACAGTGAATTTAAGAGGGTAAGTGTTGGTTGAATATACATGGTCTTAGGAAAGAAGTAGTTTGGCTTTAAAATCATTTAACTCGATCGTTAGTTTACACATGCAGCATATATAATTATATACTATAAAATTACTAAAACTTAACCGACGTCACATATAATAGTAACAAATTAGCTAGTTGTAAACGCAAATTAATGAGAGAATGTGCAACATGCGTTATATTGGCTTACCTCATATATTATTGATATTTCCATAGAATATATATATTACATCTAGAGAGAAATTAAGGTACGTGTTAGTTTATATATTATGTCATATATGCAACAAGAAGTATGGATCCATGCATGGACGTTCCTGAGTTATACAAGCAAACATCATCCCCCATACGAGATCTATATTATAAATAGTAGACGAGTTAAGAACATTTTAAGAAAACACACACTACATATCATCCATTATTAATCGACACGTACGTTTTATCCTATATTAACTTCCGTACCCTCAAACATGTCAAAAAATGGTGTTCTCGATGGAGATTGTAAGGCTAGATGCTACAAGTCCATAGTTCAAGGCAGTTTCGCTGAGACAAGGACTCATTAATGTAGGTTCAGGCCCTTTGAAAACACTCACACACAATAACACAAGTGTATATATGATGTATAATCAAAAGAAAAAAGATGATGGAAGAATTTTGCACTCAAAGGTGCCGTACCATTGCATCATTCAATCTTTATATAAGCTAACAAAGATAAACCAAATTTTACCTACTATTTCCTATTCTAAAGGAAATCTCCTAAATAATCTATTGACTCCAACTAAAACTAATCTATAAAAATTCAAACTATCCTATCTAATAAACTTCAAACTAAATCTTATCTAATAAAAAATCAAACTTACCTATCAAGATTAAAACCCAACAATCAATCAATTCATCATTAAAGGAAAGCCATTGTATTGTAACGGCTTTAACGCCTAGCTACTGGTTAATTAATGTGTATGGCTTCTGATCCATCCACCAAAATCAAGGTCACCAATGCTTTTGAACAGTCTTCCAAAATTGGAATGAACATGGTTAGGACTTGGGCTTTTAGTGATGGTGGTAGCAAACCCCTACAAATCTCCCCTGGTGTCTACAACGAGGACATGTTTAAGGTTACCGATCATCTCCACTTCCTTTGTTGTTTCAATTCTTTTCCAACCTACATGATTTATAAACATTAATCAGTATCAAAATTAAGACATTAATATAAAAGTTAGTACTTAATTAGAGCATTCACAATGCAAGTTTTTGAAAAGTTTTAGCTTCTTAAAGACTTTTGAAAATGGTTTTTAGCATTGCACCCAAAATGAAGGACTTTAAAAGTCCTTGTTCAACCTTCCAAAAACAATTGGGTGTGTGTGAAGGACTAGGAAAATGGTGGGACCTGGAAAAATACAAGGACTTTTGTAAATGACAATAGATTGAAGGGAAAAGTTTTTGAAAGTTTTTAAAGTGGGATGGCACGATGTGGCACGATGTGGCAGTACTGTGAATGACTAAATTTTGTTTTTTAACGGTTTTTGCACTATAAATGGTCTAATTAATATCTATGAATCACAAGAAGCTATATATAGCATTACTTTTCTATTGTGAATTTATGACACCCATCTAAACCTTTTACATTGATTTTGTGATATCAGAAGCTAAAAAACATGGGCTTCATTTAATATTAAGCCTTGTTAATAACTGGGATGATTTCGGAGGTAAAAAACAATATGTTCAGTGGGCTAGGGATCACGGAGGCCGGCCAGTACTTGAATAACGATGATGAGTTCTTCTCTAATGTTTTCGTTAAGGAATATTACAAGAATCATGTGAAGGTATATGTTCATACTAAAGATGTTTAATCTATATATGTCGCAAGTTTAATAATTGTACAACTTCATTACATCTATATATTTGTATTTAATTTCTTGCTAACTCTTAATTAGCATACTGCAAAATTGTTCTTTCTTTAAAGAACGTTCTTACTAGACGCAATTCAATCACTGGTGTTGTCTATAAGGATGATCCCACCATCTTTGCATGGGAGCTCATGAATGAGCCTCGTTGTCAGTCTGATCTCACAGGAAAAATGCTTCAGGTTCTCTCGTGTTCTCCATCTTCTTGTAGCCAACTAACACATCGTTTGAACATCACGTGGCAAACAACAAATTAAATTGATCAAACAATGATTTAATCTTTGACATTCAAATTTTGATAGAGGAATTAAAACATAACTTGTGGTTTATATCAGTAAAAATGTAATGTAGATATCACTCATAATCCTCGATCTTCGTGTAGGAATGGATAGTAGATATGGCAGCTGAAATCAAATCAATTGACAAGAATCATCTTGTTGAAATTGGGCTCGAAGGGTTTTACGGGGAATCAATATATGCCAGAAAAGAAACAAATCAATCCAGGCTATGAAGTTGGGACCGATTTTATTTCAAACAACAATGTAAAGAATGTGGATTTCGCTACCATCCATCTCTATCCTGATCAATGGTAGAATCATATACTTGTCATAATTATGAACTCTCATGCAATTCATTTTGTTCGTATAATTGCAACTTAAAGTAGCGTAACCTAGTTAGAAAGTTAAGAGTATTATTAAACGAATACTTATTGTATTACTCTTGTTAGCAGCATAAAAATTTGTGCTATTTCATTTTATTTGTTAACATATAGATATTTTGACATTTGATTCAGGGTATCCGGAGCAAACGATGAAGCTCGAGCTGAATTTGTAGAAAAATGGGTTAAAGCCCATATCAAAGATTGTAAAACTATCTTGAAAAAACCATTACTGATTGCAGAATTTGGAAAGTCCTCATGGTCTACAGGTTACAGTGTCCAAGCAAGGGATGAATATATACTTTGAAAATATATTCAACATGGCTTACGAAAGTGCAAAAGGTGACGGTGCGCGTTCAGGTACAACGTTTTGGCAAGTCATGGCAGAAGGAATGGAGAGCTGGGGTGACGGCTACCAAGTTGTGTTGGAGGAAAGCCCCTCAACTGTTGCTGTAATTGCACAACAATCTCTAAAGATTTCTTCACTCAACTCGTCAAAGAAAATATAATTCTCCGTTTACCATAAGAAACCTCTGGTTAAGGTCGTCTTCTAGACAAATAATTATATTTGTGTGATTGCACTAGCTTTCACCCTTTATGGTTACATACCACTAGAAATAAATGAAACTAACTAATAAGATAAATTTAGCAAAAAGTTTATAATAAAAGAAAGTATTTCAACATTATTCCTATTATAGTAATGTACCATCTCTTAAATTATAGATGAATACGTCTCATTTCCCATACAATAAATGATCATGAAAATGGTGATTTTATGATATTATTCTTTGTTTATCTATCTTGTATTGCTCAGTACTACCTCGGTTTACCGAACAAATGATAACATCAATAGCTTGTTAACAACAACCAATATCAGTAACTTTTTTTTTCAATAAAAGCAAACAAAATGCTAATGCGCTATGAGTCGATCAAAACGTGTAGAAATATGTGTTTGGCTTAGCTTATTAGCTTATGTTTACAACTTTATTTTAAGTAAAATAAGCCAATTTTGATAAGTCAAGTGAAAGCAACATATTTTTCTCCACACGAGCTTATCCTTATACGTTTACATATATACCTTCTTTCTTTTTCCGCCGTCTTCTCTTCCTCAAATGTAAGCAGAGGCGATCCCAAGTATATGTCTTTGGGTTGTGTTGACCCCGTTAAAAGTTTCCTTTTATTAGCAAGTAAACATGCAGCTTTTTTTGGACCTCCTTAAAATAAGTGAATGGACACCTCTAATGACGTTGAACCATGTTAAACAATGAATAAAATATTCAAAAGGGGGGAATGATAAACGATGTTGAAACTGAACAATCCTTGCTCAAAATCTATCAACCGCTTCACGATTAAAACTTTGATCAACGATCCCGGTCGGCCACCTCTGCTAGTCGTCGAATGGACAGCCTGATTGTTCGTAGTCTACAGTCTCCCGTCGTTGTCTACTTGTCTTGCATAGTTCTATTTGCCTTTCTACAAAGTAGAAATGAAACTTAAAAAGAGGAAAATAAATTGTTCGTAGCCTATGGTCTCTAGAGTGAAATACCCCTATTGACTATGTGGTGGGTACTACCGTTGTAGAAATAGGGAAATCATTTAAGGGCTCACAAGTCATAGACCGCAAGTACTAAAGTAAGTTATTTTCTAAATTACTATATAGTAAACAGTTTAATGATAAGTGATATTCATATATTTGCAAATATTTACTTCATTTAGTTTACTCTAGTTTTTAAACATAGTTATCTAAGTATTTTGGTTGCAATGTTGATATTTTTTAAAAAGAGCGATGACTCGAGTTTAACCGACCCGTAACTAAAAATGATTATTTTATTGGGCACCTAATCCTAGTAATATAATATTTTTTTAGTGCTAACTGAGTTGGACCCCAATAGTTTAAGTTCTGGATTTACCACGAAATGTAAGCATGCTTATTTCAGTCATTTTACAATAGTAAGCTAAGCCAAACACTTTTAAAAGTTAAAAATAATCTCCCCACCTGCAAGATAGAATAGATGCAACAAAGCTAATACCTTTAATACACACGTTACTGTATTGAAATCTATCAAACATGCAAAACACGTTCACCGAAAAGGAATCACTTCAGGCCTACACAAGAATACTACAATCTGTAAAAACCTCATTACCCTCTTCTTTTCTTGCCAATTGTTCCAATCTGCAAGACTAGTCTTTCATTCCATAGAAAACCCTTCAGATATCACTGTGTGGAACAGTTTAATCTCGAATTATACGAAGAATTTTATGTTCAATGAAGCTATTGATCAAGTCTTTGAAAAGTTAATGCATTTTAGTTTCTTAAAATCTGATATATAGTTACACATACCCAAGTGTTTTAAAGGCTTGTAGTGGATTGGGGTTTACCAACTTTGGTAGAGTGATCCATATGCATTTGGTGAAAATGGGCTTGTGACCGATGTTGTAGTCATGAGTTATTTGGTTACATGTATGCAAGATGTGGGGATTTTGAATTAGCCCTGGAGGTGTTCGATGAAATGCCCGAGAGAGATTTGGCTTGTTGGAATACTGTTATATCTTGTTATCATCAAGAATTCAAGATAGGCAGTATGAGAAAGCACTGGAATTATCTGGGAAGATTAAAGATCATGGATTTGAACCTGATTCTGTGTCATTTACTAAAGCTATATCCGTTTGTGCTAAGCTTATGAATCTCGAAAGGGGAAAGGGGATTCACGATGAAGTAGTGAGTTGAGGTTTTCTGTCATATGGTTTTGTTCAAGCTGCTCTTGTTGACATGTATGGTTAATGTAATGGCATGGCAACGCAAGTTTTTAAGCAAATCCCACTCAAAAGTTGTTTCTTGGAATTCAATGATTGTGGGATATAGTTTATAAGGCGATAGCAAATCTTGCATTCGAATTCTATCTAGGATGAACATACAAGGAATCCAATCAAATTCCATAAGCTTTTGCAGTTTTTTAATGGCTTGTTCAAAATTAGTAAACTTGAAACGTGGCAAGTTCATCCATGGGTACATAATTAAAAACAACATGAAATTCGATACCTTCGTTTACACCTCGTTGCTGGATGTTTACGTCAAATGTGGAAACACTTCATCAGCCGAATACATCTTCTTCAAGAAAATGCTTAAAACAAATGTTGTTGAATGGAACTTGATGATTTCCGAGTATGTAGCTGCAGGTTTGTATCTTGAAGCTTTTGGTATCTACAATGACATGAATGCAACGAGTATTAAACTAGATAGAGTTGTGTTTCTAGCAGTGATTTCGGCTTGTAGCCATGCTGGACTAGTTCATGAAGGTTGTTATTATTTCCATCAAATGGTTTATGAATATGAGATAAAACCAAAAATTGCAGATTATTCATGCCTTGTGGATCTACTTGGTCGTGCTAGAAGATTAGATGATGCTTATATATGGTATCCTACAAAGAACCACTAACATTAAAGAGGATGTTGAGCTTTAAGTACATTGTTTTATGCTTGCCAGTTACATGGGTATCAACAATTAGGTGAGAAAATTGGGACTTTGCTAATTGATAAGGATCCTGATGATCCATTAATGTATGTTATGTTGGCTAAGTTGTATGCCATTTCGATAAGAAATGGGACGAGGCAAGAAAAGTGAGGCTGAAGATGAAAGAGCTTGGATTGAGAAAGAATCATGGGTGTTCCAGTTGGATCTATGCTAGGAAGTTGTATGCATTAAAGTGAACTTTGGTGGCTTTTAAGTTTTAACCAGGTAAGGGCTTTTTTCAACAGATTTGACCGTTTTTCTTGTACTTAAATTTTTTATTTGGGGTAAAAACACAACCCTAAAGACAATATCATTACCATCACGTATCATGGTAAATTTTCATGATTTTACTATTATTTGTCCGCCAATGGGGTTTAGCTCATTTGGTAAGGCGCCCCCCTTCCTCACAAGAGGTTGGGGGATCAAGTCCTGCCCCATGCAGTGGGTTGGGGGTTTTTCCCTTAGGGGTATCCTCCATGGAGTGAAGGCGTGGCGCTCGAAATTAACTTGGTTAAAGCCAAATAACGAGAGGTGGTTGAAAACCCGCCACCAAGCAATTCGAGCCCACACTGGAGAGGCGGGGAAGTGTCCCCAATTGCCGATAAAAAAAATACTATTATTTGTCCACCATTTTCTACAGATAAAATGGGTGAGGTCTTCAGTAAGCAACTTTATTTAAAAAAGAATTAATCGTATGTTTATCTTGATCTGTGTGCATATATCTGCATTGTAGTAAATGTTATTATAATCCTATGTTATGACCTTATTTGATTTGTTTACAATAAAACACTTAGAAAGCATAACATATTAGAGGTGATTATCTTTGCGTGATAGGAAATATTATTATAATTCTCAGCAGCCAACTAAGCTTTCATTCTTATGTTGGTAATCTCTCAAAGACATTTTGATGCTGCTTTGCCTTTGGAAACCTTCATTTTGAATCTATGCTGATCTTGTATGGGTTTGGTCACTGTTTTAATAAGTTTGGATGAGGAAGATCTAAAGATTGCTTTGGCTAATTAGCTGATGAAAGGCGTTATATGGAATGGGAATTGTTTTGCTACGGATTTGAATGAAGCGGTAAATGGATTGCTATTGATCATCAATATTATTGCTGCTTTTTCTACATTAATATATGAAATAGTTTCTGGTTCCACTATCTTATGGTTCATGGGATGTCTAATCTGAAAGTGATATGCAAGAGGAGGCTTGAACCTTTGTTGGCCCTATTCTATCAATGTATTGCTACTTACACATTGAATATTTTCTTAAATCTGGATTGCAAGATATTGAATCTTGATAGCTATAAATTCTTGGTATTTAAACATTCTTTGATGCATAGACTATATGGTTATGCTGATAGAGTAGTCTTTTTTTGGTTGTGTACCCTAATCATGTTTTGGATAGATATTTAGTTCCTTTTTATGTATTTTGGGGTGTATGCCCCTCTTATATCTTGTAAAGAACATTTTCATTTATAAAAGTTTGTCGGGTGTTGTCTCAAAAAGAAAACCATATACCTCCTTCTACTATTTCCTCATATTTATCCTTTTACTCACAAAGTCAATACAAGTGTCAAAATTAATGGAGAATATGAGGAAAAGAATTTGTGCAAATGTCATCTAGAGGTGAGTAGGAGGATAAAGTATGAAGAAATAGTAAGAGTATATATTAGGAGAAGGTTCATGCGAGAACCGTTGTTAGCGCGAGAACCGCGAGAACCAATCTTAGCCGTTCCTTGAATATGGGAAGTTTCATGGATGGAGAGCGTGGAGGGATAAAGTATGGCAGGGTGCATGTGAGGAATTCATGGGTGGGCAATGACATTGAAAGAGGGGGAATGGGACGGCTCAGATTGGTTCTCGCGGTTCTCGCACTAAGAATTGTTCTCGCATAAACTTTTTCCTATTTTTCTAATACTTAATAGTATGAAAACAGGATTATTTGTTTGACATTGTCAAGTAACATGATTTTATCTGTGTCTAGCCATTTAATGATATGTTTTTCATCACCATAGTATTAGATATAACTCTAAGAGAAATGTTCAATATAGTCCATACTTAATTCATAGTCCTGAAGGACTAATCTTAGCCTTTGAATCAGACCATCAATGGTCCAAATTGAATTTTAAAATTTTGGGCGGAGTGGTATTTTCGTAATTAAAATGTGATGTTTTTACAATCACATGTAATTGAATACTGAATCACATGTAATTGTTTTTTAAAATTTCAGGACTATATTTTTTATATGGACTCTATTGAACACATCCCATACTCTAAACTTATAATCAATAGTTAATATATCCCAGAATTACATAAAATTCAAATTTAATAGAGCTAAAAGAACATTTAATGACATAAGTTAGCAAAAGAACATACAATTTGTGCGCATAGACATATATATGTGTCTTTTGTTGTCATCATCATCCAATAATTATGTACATTTCACATTAACTACTTCGGATGTTGCTATCGAAAGGTACAAATTCGAGTTACCAACCACAATTCATAAGTCGAAAAAAATGGCGGGTTTAAAATAAAACAGAAGAAAATAGTAGAAGAATATATGTAACCGGGTCCAGATATTATATTAGATCGGACGTTTTACTTCACTCGCTACCTTCGGGTGAGGTCGGATAAGCCCAGGTACACCATAACGTGAATTTGGGTAAAGAGATCGAGTAAAGAAATCGGGTTCTGGGACTCGATGGAAATAGGAAGCATCCCACCCACCCCCCACCCCCCACCCCCCTCAACCAATCGTATCTTTACACATATTTTTTTTATTTTATTATATTAATTAAAAAATGGGGATAGTTTTAAGGTAAAATAAAACTTTATAATTAAGTAAGAAGAAGAGAAATGATGTGTCGCTAATGTAGCATCGTGTAAATGGTACCTAAGGTACAACGCGTAGCCCTTAAAAAAGTGAAGGTTGCTTGCACCTTTACCTTAAAGCAGCCAAGACCAATTCACTTTGCAATAAAACCACGGGTGGAACAGTACCAGTGCCAGATTACCATTACATCCATCATCAACCACTGTCCCCCGCCATCCACCACGGGCAACGTAACATCCTACCGCAGTCGGAGCCGAAAATCGGCGATGGCTGCCTCCGCCGGTGCTGCTAAAACCCTAACATCCTCCTCACCATCTTCTTCTGCTGCCCTCGATACGTCCACCGGATTTCCACCGAAGCCGTCTCTCAAACCCGATCAACTCCGTTACTGCGTCCAAGCTCTAAAGTTTTTCAAAGAAAAACAGACTGATCAGTATTCGGTTATCGAAAGAGAGTTCTCCATTTTGCAGGTTTTGTTGTTTATGTGCCCTATTTCGATTTTATCTGCCTTCTTTTGTTCTCAATTTGTTTAGATTCGTATAATTAATTGTTATTAGCTAATCGTTCAGCTTAATCTAGTGTGATGTGATTTACGTAAGTAATGATATTCGGTAATCGCTGCAACTGAAAGGAAGAATATGATCTAATCGGGCTTATGCTTCGAAAGTTTAAGATCTTACAACTTAATTGGTTAGGACTTGAGCTCTAATCGTAGCCACATTGAACTATTTTAGGATACTATAACCTTTCACAAGTACTCAAAATTTTGTATTCTTACATCAAATTTACAATAATTTTTATGTGTGATATCACTGATATGTATTTGAAGAAGTAATTTTGGCTTTTAGTAAATATATCCCTCATCTTTCTTTGTGAAAATGAGAGTTTGTAGCACTCAAGCTCTGGTTTCTGGCCTCTTAACACCTTCAACAACAAGAACACTATATTTCTGACTAATTTTACAAGTAACTTCGATATATGTGTGAGACTGTGAGGCATTTTGGATCTGCAGTGGTTTATAGCCGTGCTATTCCTTCTCATCCTCCTACTCACAAGATCAAGACAAGTGTCAAGATCAAGGGAGGATGTGAAGAAAGAGAATTAGCAGAATCCTCATGTCATTATCTAGTGAGTAGGAGGAAAGTAGGAATATATATAATTTTCCTTACATATATAGTTAGGTTAATTTCTTTTAATTATTGGCTTGTCAGCTTGTGTTAAATGGCTTCTGTCATTTCTTGCAGGACTATAGGATGAGAGCGTCAGAAGTTAATAGTAGTTGTTCTGTGGCTAAACTTCATGTTAATTGTAGAAAAAACCGCTACTCAGATGTTGTACCATGTATGTCTGCTAAACTTTTTTTTCCTGTCTCTTCGTTGCAGTTAAGATCATCATGTAGAGTTATAACACCTACACATGTTGAGCTTGTTTTTTGCAGTTGATGCAAACAGGGTTGTTATTGATCCATGCAAAGATCACAGGCCGTCAACAATGGGATACATCAATGCTAGTTTTATAACAGCAGAGGTCAATGATTTTCCCTTGAATCCAATTTTATATCTTTGAGTGGTAGATATTCTATGCTAGCTAGAAAGAAACAAAATTCGAGACATTAGACATGGAGATTGTTCGTGATTCTTTTGTTCAAAACTTTGGAATTGTGTTAAAAACATACGTAGTGTGATTTGAGTTTAATTCTATATGGGCTTATGTAAATGCATGCACCATTCTTTGCTTGGGTTGGTGTAGGGCTTGCACTAAGCTTATTAGTCAGTAATCATTAATAAATTAGAACTGGAACCACATTTGTACTTAATGAATAGTTTTGTATTTATGATTGTAGGCTAATTTGTCTGAAAGTATTTCTCGATTCATAGCCACTCAAGGCCCTCTTCCTGAAACCTTTGAAGATTTCTGGGAAATGGTACTCCAGAATCATTGTCCGGCAGTTGTGATGCTCACAAAGCTTGTTGACCACCACAGGGTAATGACTTTATACCCTCTCTGGCAACCTTTGTAGTTATGCAGTATTTCTACTAATTATCTGTATTCTTTGATTCTCCGATTTTAAAGTCCAGATGTCACTATATCTATGTAACTTAGGTGTTATAGGAACAAATTATTGAGAATGATACATGTCATTGGTATCTATTAAAATCCTAACTACTGTCTAAATCTAATTGAGCCATAAAGGTACAATTGCATATAAATGTTATAACCGACTCTCTTGTTATTAACATAATTTAGTAAAATGGAAAGTATGTTAATAAGGAGAAACAAACAAAACCAATTGCATGCAGTCAATATAGCCAATACATTGTTCGGCTTACCCGATTGCCAGACCTAAAATCTCAACTGATAAACTCGTTTAACATGAACCTTATTGGGATCATTAGCAATTTACTATTTAAATAAAATTTATCTGCCGCCCTTAACTCTACTGTAGTAACATTAATTCATTAACGATAATCTTGGATCTGTCAGTTGTTACTGTTGTCTTTACTTAAAAAGATGTAGGATTGTAAGTATCCATTGCTATAAATCTGCTTTGCTTCCATCTTATATTTAGCTTATGCTCCTTGTTTCACCACTGCACCAGCATATGCTCAATGGGGTTTTTGGTATGTCTTACATATCTTGCCCTCTGTCTAATTCCACTCCCGATTTTATATCCAGATTCAGAAGTGTGGAGACTATTTTCAAGCAGAGAATGGTCCGAGATTGTTTGGCAATATAAGTATTGTAACCAAAAGAATAACTACAACTGATAGCTCACTAGTTATGCGTCACCTGGAGGTCAATCGTGAAGAGGTAAGCCAGTTATATGAAACTAATATTCTGCTTTAGTCAGAGGGCAAATTCTTTGCATAAAGGTTAATCCACCTTGGTCTGATTTTGTTTTCGGTAACCATTTCAATACAAAGCCTCAAGATTCCAAAATTATGATTAAAGGTAATTTAACCTGTTAAAGTCCGTCAAAATTGATGATGTGGCAACTTTATCATGTTGACTTGTCTTCTAGCATAGTACCTGGAAATCAGTTAACTTCGAATATTGCCCTAAAGAAAAAAGTTATAAGTTCAACCTTTTCTACAAGTGTATTACCCAAAACATGAATGAGACTAAAGTTCGCTACCTTTTTATTTAATTTTCCCTTAATAAAACTATTGCAGATGCTCAATCTTTTTCATTCTGATACAGTAATAACACACACGTACACCTGCCACTAAATATAACTTCTCGCAATAAGTATTGTAATTTGGTGTGTAAATCAGTCAGAGGATCCACCTCTACCCGTTCTGCATATTCAATATCCCGAATGGCCTGATCATGGAGTTCCATATGACACCTTGGCTGTTCGAGAGATTTTTAGAAGATTGTGCCATATCCCGTCATCTAAAGGGCCAATTGTGGTGCATTGCAGGTTGAGCTCGATTTTGCAATTTTTGATTAATTTATATTTATATAAACATATTTGAAAGATTTTTCGAGTGTTACTGACAAATTTTCTAATTTTATACAGTGCAGGCATTGGTAGAACAGGGACATATTGTGCCATTCATAACACCATTCAAAGAATTTTAGTTGGTGACATGACTGCCTTGGATCTTGTTAAAACCATAAGCACTTTTAGGTCTCAACGGATGGGAATGGTCCAAACCTTGGTATGTTTGTCCTATTTTGCATATGAGTGGGTTTGCTCCATAATGGATCATTTATATAGCATAGGTTGGATTGGCTGACTGGAAAACATGTTTTTGTCCGTTTATGTTACTTAATATAATATTGATGCATTAAATATAATTACAAAAACAGAATCATATGAGTTATGGTTTAATTTTTTTAATAAAGTAATTAAGAGGTAGTATGCTTTATAGAGACACTCTGGGTCACATCCAACTTGTTAGATCTGGTCAGCCGTCAGCGCGCTTGACCTGCTCTTTTTTTTGGAAAGTTATATGTAAAATGAGGCATTTCTATGTGTCATGGTATATATTTTGCTAGATTTGTATATTGTTTTTATTGAAGAGGATCTTAGATGCCTGATACTATTTGAACAAATCAGTTAAACCATTTATTTATACTAATGCTATACGTATCTGATTTGAGATAGCTTTGTATTAATTAGTTGATAACTTCATTTTTAATGCTTCAGGATCAATACATCTTTTGTTATGAGGCTATAATTGATGAACTCGAAGACCTTATCTCCGATTCCAACCTCCAGAGAATGTAAAATGGTAAATACATCAATAGACCATTTCTAAATCTAAATCAACCCAGCATATTTACATTGCACAAAGCTAGAGGTGGTGAAATGGGTTGAGTTAAACCCAGTAATTTTGAGTACACTGCAAAATTGGTCAAGGTCAGTTTAGGTTGGTCCGGAACACTTTTTCAATTGTTACAAATATCTAGTACGTCAATTATGATTACAAAAATTATATTATAAATTATCTACTTTCTGAAGAAAATAAAGTTAGGAGGTTTTATGCAGTGCATTACAATTGACTTTGGGCAATTTTTGACCCATTTAACCCCGTTTTCCATGTAATCTAATTGGTGGTGACGAAATACTAGACGCTAACAAAGTAACATTACTAATGCAGATTGGTGATGTGTTGATCTAATGAAAACCTAATGCTGCATTGAAGAACCCAGGCACACACTTGATCGTTGTTTCATTTGTCACTGATTTGGAGTTAAAACTCCAAAAAGTTGAGTAACGTCATTGGTTATAGTACAAGGCAATGTGCATTCTTTGGTCCGAGACGATATCTTTAACCAGGGTTCTAATTGATGTGTATTTAGGGTGTGTGAGTAGTGATAAAGGCAATTTGATTGTGATTATACTTGGTGTTTTCTGCTGATATTGCCACACCAAATATTACTTCTTGATCTATTAAAACTGAAGTAGAATTACATGTTTGCACCAGTATTACTTGTAATTAGACTAATGCAACTATGCAAATCCAAATCTTAGCGATTCGTATTGCGTTTGAGAATCTAAGGGGGTGTTTGGTTCATTCTTTGATTTTGAGGGGAATGAGATTTATGGATGGGGAATTACATTTGAAAGGAATTCATTTGGTGGGATTTTAAATCTCAATCCTTTGTTTGGTTCACCTCACAACATAAACTCATCAACACCATCACCAAATCGCCGGCCACCACTTCACCGCCGGTCACAACCTCACCGCCGCCCTTCTCTGCGAACGCTAACCATCACCTCACCGCCGCCTTTCTCTACGAACGCCGGCCACCACCTCACCGCCTTCGCAAACCCTAGCCGTTGGCGACTGCGAAGGAGATGACGGTGACTAGGGTTTCTGGAACGACGAATACGAAGGTCGAAGGTTTCAGAGTCGATTAGGGTTTCTGTCGAAGGAAGTGTTGAGGGCTATGGGCGACGGCAAACGGGCGACGAAGGTTTTAGAGTCGATTAGGGTTTTTGTCGTTGATGAAGACGAAGGTTGCAGAGTCGATTAGGGTTTCTGTGGTGGCTAGGGTTTCAGTTGTTGGTGAAGACGAAGGCAAACGGGCGACGAAGGCTAGGGTTTGTGTCGTTGGCGGCTGGGGTTTCAGTCGTTGGTGAAGACGAAGGGATGAGGTGGCGTTGGTGAAGACGATGTCGATTAGGGTTTTAGAATCGATTGGGGTTTCTGTCGTTGGTGAAGACGAAGGGATGACGGCGGCGTTGAAGGGTTGACGACGGCGGAGGTTTATCGCCGACTTGGGTTCGCCGGAGCAAATGCTTCACCTGTGGATTTCAAAATACTAGGGGGGGTGGGAGGATTTGAAAATCCCTCATCCATATGATTTCAAAGAATCCGGGAAATTGAAATCCCACCTCCTTTTTGCATACCAAACATCACATTTCATAGGATTTGAAATCTCATTCCCATGAAATCCCCCCAAATCCCTCCAACCAAACACCCCCTAAGTGATTTGTATTGCATGTTTAGAATCTCGATGTTGAAAGGAAACAAAAGCAAATGGTGATATCATGAATGTTTGAATGTTTTCAACTGAAAAAACGTTTGTACAGCTCACACATCGATCATTAATGCATATCATTGTCATGATTTCTATTTTTGTTGAAGTTACGCCGTAGATATTTTGTCTATCTTCTAACCACAATCCTAAGCTCTATTGAGATAACTACAAACTAAAAGCTCATAACTTGTAAAAGTTAAACACATGATACTAGCTGTTTACTTTTGCATGAGAGACAATCTTGTAACATCAAGAGATAATGATGAACAAACAACCCTACATCTTATAGGGTAAAAGAAAAAATCTACCGATTACAACATAGATTTTGTTGTTGAACAAAATCCACATATTGTATACCACAAAATATACATAGAAAACAGAATATAAATCCTACCTGGGCTTCTTCAAATTTGATGTTTGGAGCAAATTTACATGATGGATATCAACAATTCAACATCATCTTACAAAGTGTTTTAGGAGACTAAATCATCCATGGAATGGTTTCCTAGGCGTCGGTGCTCGATTTTCCATTGATTGCAGTCTTTGTTTCAGATGGAACACTTCAACCTGCATATCCAAAGAAAACCAAAAGCTTAAAAATTCAAAGAACCAAATATCGAGAATTATAGTTATGATTCTCCCTAGCGAGTTAAAACTGATTCATATAAATTTGTAATTACACTAAATTGAAATCCTGAGTTAATTTTCAATGTGATTCTGTATAATTAGTTAAACCGAGGGGCAAATTTGATCTTACATTCTGAGTTGGGTTAATGATATCAATAACACTAATCTATTAGATAGATGATATTAAAGTTTAGTATAGAATATCCCCTTCAATTGCATAGATGGGCCAAGGTCCATTAGGGTTTCCATTAGGGTTGAACTTTTTGACAAGTTTAAGTAATCTCGTCTGATTAGGGTAGGATGGTATGAACTCGAAAACCTGGACCAAGCCCAATCGCCAGCCAAAACAGTGAAAGCTTGATTCTGAAGTATTCTTGAACCATAACTTGCACCATGATTTTAAATCAAGATTCAAAGGCAGCACGTATGAAACCCTAACCCGTTGAACAACGTAAAGAAATTATTATTCAACACAAAATACCTAAAATGCTCTTGAACAGTAGCATGTGACATGTACATGATCCAAGCCATCTTTGATATTTACTTTTCTTGATTTATATGCTTTATGTTAATCAAAAACATACCTGCAGCTGGAATGCTCTTGCTCTTTCTCCTGAAAGGACTCCTCTGGTTGAATGCAATTCCTACATGAAAAATATGAACTCAGAACTCTATATAGCAACACAGATTTTAATATAGAAACAGTAAACCCATGAAACATATTATGGTCCATTTTAAGTAAACATTTCAAAATCGACACCTCCAAATTAAAATTACCTTCTGTGTATCATCCAAAACCGCCTTTAAGAAAGCAACATCATGCTCGAGTCTCACATGATCAGAATGTACAATGTTTGACAAACTATTCGCTTCTTCTTGTGCCATTTCTACCAAAACTAGCTTCTCTTTCATAAGTTCCATATCCTTCAGAGTGTCTGCTAATCTTCTTTCAGCTTCTTGTCTGCTTTTTAGTACAGAAGCAAGATTCTTCTCTGCAGTCTCACGACCCGCCAATGCAGCTGCTAATTGTCCTTCAAGAATCCCATTTTTTCGTATTAAAGCAGACATTTTTATTTCATATAATTGATATATACTTGAAGAACCGGGGAAAAACCCTGATTTTCCATCCGTTTCCTGAAATGCAATGGTATCTTCATTTCTTTCTTTAACATCTTTTTCGGTGTTTTCTGGTTCCACAAAGGAACAATCTTCACCTGATTGTTTTCTTGTCTGCTCCATTTGCTAAAATCATACAAATTTAATCAGACAACCCATGAGTTTTAACAAAGTGAGTGTAGGAGAGTGTGTTTGGATATGCTTTTGTTCTTTATAGTTGCAAATATCAGATAATTAGTCATTTATGTATTTTTGCATGCTTTATGATGAAGTTTAGCAAAATAAATAAATTAACATATAAACAGGGGAGGTTACCAATGAAGATCGTTCATCTTCCAAACTTCTCCCTAATTTCAAAGCCATGTCATCGTCGTGATCCTTCCGAAGAGAAACATTACCAGCATTTGAATCCACAAGCAAAGATTCAGACAAAGATTTCCTACCCGAACCATGATGTTCAACTACTGATCCTAGATTTTGTTTCCCGAGACTACCCACTGCCGGTCCTGTTCCTATACATGAAGACCTTTTTTCAGATGTCAATGTCATTCTTCGACTCGTTGATGATTCATTATTTTCAATCACCAGTACTTCAACCTGTAAGAGACATGTAAATTAATTCAAATTTAAATGTGAAACCAGTCATCAAGCTTGAAAATAATGGCACCACATATGCAGAAGCTTTAATTATTACATCTACCTTTTACATTATTTCATAAAAGCTATTAAATTTTCAATGTACATTCAATACTTATAAAATATTATACAACCTCGAATGAGATTATCATACCTGCTCTGATGGTTCCTTCTTTAGACCTCCAAATGCAACCAAATATTCTGTTTCCTTCTTTTGCATAAGCATGAGGCTAAAGCCCTGTGAGGAGAATAAAATATAGTAAACTTACAACAAAAACAGTCAAAATATCTAGTCATAAAATGAAGTTCGAAGATACTACAAGGTTTAATGCAACAATTTTCCTTTAATGAAAAAGGTAAACGCCATTATAAATTGGTTTCTTACTTTCAAAAGGAAAATCATAATAACTAAAAACTAAAGATCAAAAATGTTACCTTGTTGGAAGTGATAGATTGTTGGGATGATGTATGAACAACAGACCATTCCAGTTTTACAATATCAAATACTAATACCTCTGCATGGCCTATTAAAAGAAACAATAAAAGCATATTATATTGAGAAATAAAATACACAAAAAGCCGTGATCAATTATCTTTTCTTCCAAACCAAAGTAAAAAACAACTCATGATATTTATCTTGAACTTAGACTGGTTTTATTCGAGAATAGTGTATCATTTTTCATACAGTTTCTATCATACATAAGAAATAACAACAGTTTCAATGCTTTTTGGCTTAGAAGACATACGTTTTTTCCTGCTACCCCCTCCCGCGATATACCATTTTGTTCCACACAACACTCCACAACAACCAGCTCGAGGTGATGGATGGAAACCCCGTATCTTAATTTTCGACCACATCATCTGAGAAAAAAAAGGATTCATATACTTAATGAGAAAAATATGATCTTCATGATTCAGTGAAAGCAAATTTATGACAGTTGCATGAAGGGGGATATAACGAAGGGAGGTAATTTGTATACTTTTGTCCATACACAACCAAATTAGTGATTTTTTACTATGTTACATTTTTACTCTAACCAGTACGTTCATTTCATGTTCATTGCATTATGGGTGAAGTAGTCAAAACAGCTGAATTTAGTGGTGTATGGATTAGAGTGGTGGTGTACAGATCACCTCCAAAAAGAATGATCTTAATGCTGACCGTCTCAAAGTCAAGTGAGTACAAATCATTCAAAGATTTGGACTTTGAAGTTCCTCCAAATACTAGAAGCAATTTATCATCATAAAGAGCTGCCACATGGTTACATCTTGCAGAAGGCCCGTGTCCCCTGAAAAAATATCAGGATTTAGAATACTAAGTTTAGCTGATAACATGCATATATGTATAATCGAAGATAAGTGTCAAAACAAAGAGGAGAAAGAAAAAAAGTTTAGGATGTTTAGGCACCAAGGAGTTTTTCGCATTGTTGTTAGCAAAAAAATCATTAATTAATAGAAGAGGGGAGGTATGAATGTATGATATAGACGGTTATACCTCTATGCTAGATTAGACATCAAAAACTGATTATTGTGTCTTAATCAAATAGTGAGTTCCAAAATGCAAATCCAAATACTCCCCAAGTGTCTTTAAAGGTTTAAGTGGATTAATTTTAATTATATCAACTTGATGAGAATGTTAATATTCAAAGTACTAGAGTTCAAATCTTCATATGTTCACTTAATCTATACCAACTAAGTAAAAGTTCATATATTTAGATTCAACTGTATTTCAAGAAACAAAACCTGTGAATGTGTGTAAACGATAACTAACAGTTACTGTAGATTCTTACGTGCAATGAAGAGGAAGCCATGTGAGTGACTTAAGATCAAACATATGTAAATCATTCAATTTTCTCCTTTTTGTATCTTCGCCTCCAAATAAAATTAAAGCAGAGCCTGCTCGAACTACAGTGTGCCCGCTGCGTGCAACCTACAAATTTTGGTCACTGAAGTATATTAGATTATTAGATATACTACCAAAAACTTCTAAATAATCATATACAAACCAAATAATATTCCATTTAACTAGTTTTCAAATGAAAAGTATCAAAGGTGGAAATTTCGTCCGATTTATATCGAATTAGGTCTATTTGGGTTATGTTTCATCTCTAACAGGTCAATGTCATAAAAAGGGTCAAAGAGGATGAAAGTCCTCATTAGTAGGGGTATTTTGGTCATTTATATATATCCAACCATGAATTGCATCCAGGTAGATTGTTATTAATGAGACTTGATTTAACCAAAATACTCATTAATGAGTCATTAACAGTGGTAGTGGTGTCTGATTCCTTATTTACAATTATGTAATTAGCCTTATTAGCCATTGATTTATTTTAATCAAGGGCCAAGATTAGTTTTTGCAGTTCTCGCACCAAAATCAGTTATCGTTTGAACTTTCCCCTATATATATAATATATTACACGCACACATGTAGCACATTTATTATTTTAGCATGCAAAACAATCGAATAGGCAAGTGTGTGGTCGGGCCAACCTCTTTTGACCCCTTCACCCCCCCCCCTTCTTTTTTTTCCTTTTTCCTTCCCAAAAGAAAAAGAAAATGTATTTGCCATGTATTGCAAAGTGGTTATTAGGTAACTAAAAAATTACCGGGATATCTCCTTTTGCTTCCATAAGTGACCAACATCCTGTTTCTACATCAAATGCCCACACTGCAAAAACCAAGATTTATAAAACTTCAAACCATATAAAACTAGTAAACAATGAATTTTCAGAATAAACAACCTGATACTCGATCACTCGGTGGGGCAGTTCGCCCTCCAATTAAAAGCACCTTCTTCCCCCACGGCACCTTTTATAGAAAAAAGTCAATCACTAAATAACAGTGTTAATTTAAATGTTTAATCCATCAGCAATAAAAAATAGTAACAATACCAAACAATGACCCTTGCATGCCGGAATCTTTAGTTGAAGACTAGATGGTGAAAGGTATAGTCTTGATGAAGCTGCGGCCCATGACAAATTTTCAAAATTTAGAACCTGAAATAAGAAGCACACCCTATGTAATCCATCAAAGTAGTAAATGATTCTTTCTATAGTTGTAAAACAAACGATTTTCATATACTACAGATAATGATGATTAATGAACACACTATAAAAAGAAAAAGATAAATCTTGTACCTGTACATCATCTAATAACCCATTTCCAGATTCACCACCAACAACAATCATCTTCTTTCCAATTACAGCTGCTGCATGCTATTCAGGACAAAGGCTAAACATTCACTTTCAGATTAAAACAATCTTTAGGTGTCTATAGGATAGACTAGATATGGCAAAATAGGCGGGTTATCCACTCTAATCAAACTACAATACTTAAATGGTAATCAGAGAATGTGTTACATTGAACCGAGGTGTAGGCTTATCCCCTGTAGTTGGAAGCTTTTTCCATCCTTCGTTATTTCCAGAAATAGAATTTTCTATCTCGGGTAGAGTGGATATGCAGCGGTTATTATCATCTGAATCATTGATTGTAGTCGTAACATTATCAACCTGTGATGTTTACACACAAAAAGTATAATATAAAATAAAAGAAATCATCAGATTACAATACTTTATGACATCAATTCATAAAGCAGCAGAAAGTCTGTAAGATTAAGTTCTTACATGGGAATTGTTTATACGTTTAGGTTGTCGAACAGGACTTCGTGTCCCCTGAGCAGAGTCAGAAAGCTGAACTTTTACTCTACTGAAAGAAATTAACCACCAATTACAAAAATCATTCAAGATTGTAGTTGTTTATCGACGTCCTTCAAGATTTAGTACAAATGCATATAGTAACAAACTTTTTGCCTTCCCCCATCCACCTCGAACCAAAAAAAATGAAGGAAAAATTGCCATCGACGGGTGTATAATCAAGTAGTCTTTTTATTCTCTAATCTAAAAGAACAAACTAATTTGCCCTAATGTCCAAGGAACCATCAAAAAAAATTTACCTCCCCCCAAAAAAAAGTATCATCCATGAGTGGTCAACGAGTAATCCTTCTAGTTCTTTAACCTAAAAATACAAAATAATTGCCCTAATGTCCAAAGAACCATCAAGACACAAGAATCAACCTTTTCTCCCTCCTTTCCCAAAACAAAAAGGAAATACTATCAGCAATGAGGGTTTGATTAATAAATTCTTCTAATTCTTTAACCTAAAACACAAAGTTACTGTTCACGGAACCATCAAGATTCAAAAAAGAAAATTATCAACAATGAATGTGTAATCAGGTTATTCCTCTAAATCTTTAACCTTACAACACAATCATAGTCCCTAATGTCCAAAGAACCATCAACATTCAAGAGTCAACCTTTTGTGTAGTTGTTTTTATTTCTTCCATTTGATTTTCACAACAGGATCAAACAACCCATGAATAATCATTATGGGCACATAGGCATTGCGTAAATATAAATCAAAATACAATATGCACATACACAACTTTGAAATGCAAGTACATTAGTTTAAATTTAAAATTTTATAATAAAAAAAAAAAACCTCACCTTCCAAGCTTCTTTCCCTTCCGAGAAAACGCAAACATGGTCGCTCAGCTAACACATAAGTAACAAATCTTTACAAACAAAAAGAAACGAAATTTAGCCTTTCTAGACTATGATAGTCGAAACCCACAAACATTACGTCTATTCAAACAAGAATCCACAATTTCAACCGCCATTGGAGTGAAGAAATTAGGGTTCTTGAAAGAAAAGCAAAATCAGCAGAGAAAAATGCAGAGAAGTTGAGACTAACCCGTTTGTGAAAGATTTGAGTTTGATATAATGAAGAAAGTGTTGATTGGATTCGTGGTTAGTGCATATGTGATTTGTGTGGGTAGGGGTAGAGTAAAACAAGTTAAATGATCCAATAATGGAGAGTTACTGTACCTGTGAAATGCATTTATGGCAGTGAAGAAGCTCAGTGGATTGGGGTGGGCGTGGGTGCGTAAGTTAGCAGACTTGATTTTGTTTGTTTGTTTGGTATTTACACGTGGGATCATTCAGGAGTACATCACATCTAAGCTGTCACTACTAAGTACTACATTTGAATTCAAATTAGTTATATACTTTAAATAATAATTAGCAGCCTTTTTTTTATTTTAAAGCCATGTCTTCCATCTATTTTGTTACATAATATAATAATAATTATTATTATTTTATTATTATAAATATAAGGTGTCTTTGGTGCTTTTATAGTTGTGGCATGTTTAAGTCATTGGTAATATAAGGTAGATTTAAGAATATGAATGTTTCAATAACATATTTTGTTAAGTGGACTTGGACACCCCTAGTTGGGTGTTTGGGCAAAGGCTATTTTAATAGTTTATAGCTTAATTTTTTGAAAATCCATTTGATTGATTTTAAGGATTTCTGAATTTATCAACTTAATTTCATGACTCAAATACGTTAGAGGTGTAATCTGATAAGCTCAGTTTTATTTATTTATTATATTTGTTATGTTATTGAAATAAATTTACCCAAACATCTAACATTTTGTGAAAATAAAAGAGTATATAATATGTCCAATAGTATGTCTTATATTATCATCAGTATTGGATTTATATATATCAACATCTATTCTCCGGTATGTATTTCCAGTGATGAAGTTGGTGGAATTATTGTGGGTAATCTATTCTTATATTTATAATATATTATAATATATTTAACATTTTCTTTTCTACTTTACTTAATCTCTTAATATCAATTGAAAATTATTAATTACCTCTTAAATAACTTTCATTTATCTCTCCTACTTTACATACTCATCAATAAAAACATTATTTCATAACTACACACTTTCTTACCTATAAAAAATAAAAAAAATGGTTGTTTTGTTGATTTTTTATAGTTTTTTTTTAAATGAAGAAAAGAGTTGGTGGTAAGAGAAAAAGAAAGAAATTGAACAGCATGTTACCAGGTAAAAATTATTCGTTGAATATCATACCCCTATATTATATAAAACGACATGCTATCGGCTAAAAAATATTATCGCTCATAGCATTGCACAAGTATAATACTAATATTAAGAAACATGTGTTAGATAGAATTATTATCATATGCTTGTAGAGTATTTTAGTTCTATGAATATTTGTAATGAACATTACAATCATAAGTTTTTTTCTAGGAGTTTTAAATATTACATAATGCTTTTTATATTAGTGATTTGTGCTGTATGGCTATTTATATCATCTACATCTACACTAGAAAGATGTCATTCTTCATATGTTATCCAGTTTGTTGATGCATTAAATTGATCACATGGACTAAGTTGGATCTTAATAAATTATTTTCATCGATTTGCCACTTTGATACACTTTAAACAATTTCGTACAAATTTAATTTTGATATGAGTACTTTATCACCCATATGACTTAAAAGGATAATATAATTCGAAATAACTTAAAATGTCAAACTAGCTTTTACTTATTATTATTATTTTGATATTAAAGTTGCAAAAGGGTCATGGTAGGATGTTCATCGGTGAAGTTAACCCTAAAAAAGCAAAAAGATTCTTAATTTGAAATTCGTAAAAAAAACCTTTAATTAGCCTAGTAGCGGGTAGCCTACTACCAATTGAATCATAGGCTTGGCCCAAACACTATCTTCAAGGGCCTGGTCTTGTTGGCCCAATTTCATCTATTAATCAAGATTATTATACTTATATAGTTATATACTACGGGCAAAGGTCCAGTTATATATAGCCCAAGTCAGACCCAATTCAATAGTTTTTCATAGAGATGGGCTTTTAGGACCGACCGGACCGGTCCAAGACCGAAAATGACGTAAGCGGTCCGAACCAGTCCAGAACCGGTCCAGAATCCAAACCGGTCCAAAACGGTCCAAGAACCGGTCCAGATCGAACCAGTCCAAACTCGGTCCAAACTGGTCCAAGCCCGGTCCAAGCCCAACGGTCCAATTTCAAATTCTAACTGCTAGTTTTTCGGTCCAGACCGGTCCCAACGGCTAGTTTCCGATTTTTTTTTCAATTCCTCCTATAAATACCCCCCATTTGGTTGCCATTTTCTACTACATCTCTCAACCTCTCATTCTCTCATTCTTTCTTTCTCTCAAGAAAAAATTACAAGTTTTTGATTTGTTTATAATTTGCTTCAAGAATCAAGGATTTGCTTATAATTTGCTTCAAGAATCAAGGATTTGCTTATAATTTTTTGATTTGCTTCAAGAATCAAGATTATAAAAAATGGCGTGTGAAGGATTTAGCAATTTGAAAGCGGGTCGAAGTGATTTCAATGTAAGTCTCCCGTACGAAGAAGTTCCAAAAACAAATCGACATGCGGAAATTTGGAACGATTTTGTACAACTCAAACAAAATAACAAAAAATATGCGAAGTGTATGCATTGTGGAGGAATCTTATCCGGCTCTAATTTTTCTCTCGCTCGGCATTTAGTAAGTATTCTTTTTTATATTTAAGTTTAGTTTATTTAAATACTAGTTTTTATATATTTAAGTTTAGTTTATTTAAATACTAGTTTTTATATATTTAAGTTTAGTTTATTTAATACTAGTTTTTTTATATTTATGTTTAGTTTATGCAAAACTAGGTTTTTTATATTTATGGTTAGGGTATGTAATTCTAGTTATTCATAACTTAGTTATTTATTCTAATCGTAATACTAGTAGATATAACCCGGAGAGTGGTGTCTAGAATAGTCACGATCGGCTTGTGGTTGTTGGATTTTCCGAAAGGCTTAAAACCGAATGGATCCTGCCCCCCGACTGACCTGCCTGACCACTCTTTGCTTGGTAGTCAAACGTATTACTTTAGAATCAATAACTATAGTTTAATACTTGAATTAAATACATGAACTTGGTTAAATATAGTTTAGTACTTGAATTAAATACATGACCTTAGTTAAATATAGTTTAGTACTTGAATTAAATACATGAACTTAGTTAAATATAGTTTAGTACTTGAATTAAATACATGACCTTAGTCAAACGTATTACTTTAGAATCAATAATTATGGGCATGGGTCATATACCGACGATAGTTACAACTATTGGAATATCAATTCCGACTATCAATTTTAATAGTTGTCTCTTTATATTTTGTGTCGTTATTTCTTTCGAACAATATGTATTTTTCGGGTCTCTAACTTGGGGTGATGGCTATGCCGAAGCTTCATTGCTAGAGTTCCCTTTTCTTGTTAAAAAAATAATTCAAGTTTCAACAAGATGTAATTTTATTTCGTAATTGTATCGCACTGTTATTTATATGTTTTTATTAACTTGCAATTATATATGTTTATACTTTATATTTTATAACTTCCAATTTTTTTTTAAATTTACAAGTCACTTTTTGTAACACCCTCTTTGCCGGCCTAAATTAATTAAGGTAATTAATTAATTAATTTGGGTATTTAATTGGTTTATGTGAATTATTTTGTGAATATATGTTATTGGCAAGTATTTAGGATTTTATATTGTGTTATTATTTGGGAAATTTAGTTAAATGATATTATGTGGGTTGTTGGGGGGGGGGGGGGGGGGGGGGGTATGGCCGAATTATGGGTTTAAGCCTCCTACCCACACTCCATGCCACATTAGTTGCAACTTTGGACAAAGTGTGTGTGTGTGTATTCTTGATATCATTTAAAGGTTAGAAATTCCATGCCATTATGTTGATTGTAGTTTAATCTCGGTTTTATAGATTTGTGTATTATATATATGAAATCCGATTGATGCATATATGATGATTTGATGATCATAGGACGTATGCATGTTAGATTTTATGATCAATATGTGTTCATAACATGTTTATAATGATTTCTGGAAACATATATAACTTGTATGCATGAAATCAGTAGTATTCAAGTTAGAAATAGATTTGATGCTTAAAGTTATGATTCTGTCGGATTTGTGGTTGAATGACCCGGAATCCGATAGAAGTATCGGAATCCGATAGAAGTTTCTCGGATTTGCCATTACTCGGAATTCGATAACTTAATATCAGATTTGACCTTAACGCTTTATCGGATTGTGTCTTTACCGGATTTGGACTTTTTACCGGATTTCATGTTTATCGGATTTGGGCCCTAACTCTTTTATCGGAATCTTGGATTATCGGATTTAAACATTTAATCGGATTGTGCCCTTATCGGATTGTGATTTTATCGGAATTGGACTCTTACTCGGAATCCGCCTTTGCTCGGATTTAGATCTTTGCTCGGATTTAGATCCATTCCATCGGATTTGGATATTATCGGGTTTAATGATTGGTATATCTTTGGGATTATTGTATGATGAATATGTATATATGTTATTATGTACATACATGATTAACATGGTTAGACATGATATCTATTTTGGATCAGTATTATGAATTGAATACTGACTTGGGTTACTTCAATCTCAGGAACTGAGAAGACTCGGTGAATTTAGTCATCTAAGTGTGCCAAAGTTTTGAAGACTTTGGTGAGTGGGTTTATATCTTCAGATATACAGGATATAATATCCTATTTGGAATGTTCTTGTTTGGATTGTATATACATGTTATTTGGAGACCAGCGTAGTCTGGGCCTTTGCTTGGGGGTGTAACTTACCAGATCTTGTGGTGCATTTATTGTACCTAAGAAGACTGGTGTGGTTTTCACTGTTAGCTGGGCTATCGGTAAACCTTGGTTTTGGCCGACCATGGTTGTAGGTGCTTGCAACACCGCCGGTTCTCCTGGGATTCA
Source organism: Pulicaria dysenterica (assembly GCA_947179395.2). Classification (NCBI taxonomy): domain Eukaryota; kingdom Viridiplantae; phylum Streptophyta; class Magnoliopsida; order Asterales; family Asteraceae; genus Pulicaria; species Pulicaria dysenterica. The sequence goes on from OX359288.1 coordinate 86,673,755, forward strand.
TGAGCTATTTGGGTTTAGGCATGTTTGTCTTGTGTATGTTTAGATATCTGTTCCCTCACTTAGCTTTGTGCTAGTTCCCCACTAGATTGTTTTGCAGATCCTCTGAGGTGATCTTGATGCTTCGGGCTGGGAATATGGACGGACCAATACTCTGATGTCAAAGTTTTTGAAAGAGCCTGTTTTGTATTAACACTGTATAAGTCTTTGTACATCAAACAAGTTAAATCTTTTGTATCTATTATGAAATCAAGATTATTATATGTAATTAGCTTCCGCGTGCAGTAAAGTATATGTTTTAAATAGTACAGTGTTACAAGTTGGTATCAGAGCCCTGGTTTGAGGATTTGCATGGATGATTTGTGCAATACTTGAACCGAGGCTCTGGTCAGTCCAGTATTCCCAGGGTGGGTAATTAGTCGTGTAGCTTTGAGGGTGGTTAGTGTTTATACTAACGGATTATATCTAACAATTGGTGAGATGCTGTGTATAGCATAGAAATGGCTGATAACGTGAACCAGACAACTACCCCTGCGTCCCCCGGAAGAAATCACCAGTCCTCTACTGCAGTCAATGAGCAGCACCACAGAGCCGGTACTTCTCGCAATGATGAGTCTGATCAGCAAGACTATGTGTTGCAATTGGAAGATACTCTGCAAAGTTTGAGAGATCGGGTTCAGGAGTAGGAACAACAGCAACATCAGACTCAGTTCTCTTATCAAACTCAGACCACTCATTTGCCCAGAGAGTCAGCTGTATTTACCCAGTCGATACCACCACCTGTTTACTCAGCTGCACCTTTCAATACAGTGTCAACACCATTTGGTTCTTTACCATTCGTTACTATACCACCTATATCACAACCCCAACAGCAGCACCAACCACAATAACAGAACTTTTTCATTCCATGGTACCCAACTCAAGGAGGCTCTAAACCGAAAGGGCAATACAAGGATTTCATGGCTTGCCAGCCACCGGAGTATTCAGGAAGCTCAAATCCAACTGATACTTTGAGTTGGTTAAGGGAGATGGTGAAGGCTTTAGATGCCTGCAATTTTGAGGAATCCGATAGAGTTATTTTTGCAACCCGAAGGTTGAAGGGTCAAGCTGCAACCTGGTGGGATTCTCTAACTGCTCATCTATCCAGGGAAGTAATGAATTATGTTACTTGGGATCAATTTCAAACCAAGTTCTGCGAGCAATTCTGTAATACCTATGATTTGGCTAAGGTGAAGCGGGAGTTCATGGATTTAGCGCAGGATGACAAGATGTCGGTGGATCAATTGATTGTAAAGTTTAACGAGAAGCTGAGGTTTGCTAAACAGTGGGTACCCGATGAACCATCGCAGATAGATCATTTCGTTCAAGCACTGTTGCCAGAATATCGGGGTAACACCCGGATGGCAACATCATTGGTTCAGGCGTTTACTGTTGCACGAGCTGCTGAAGGTGACGTGAAAGCTCGGGAGAGATTGAATCGGGAGAAAGGGTCATCGCACAGGTCTGTGGGAAACCAGAGTGGGAACAAGGGAAGGTGGCAGAATAACCAGCATCGGGGTGATCAGAAATCGAAAGGTTCGCGGTCTTATTAGAACAATCCTTGGTGTAAACCCTGTAATGCTAGTCATACTGGTCCGTGCACATCACAGACGAAACGATGTTTGCGTTGTGGTGGATTTGGTCACGAACCATCAGTCTGTCAGTTTAAAACAAATGTGTGCTGGAATTGTCACGAAGAAGGTCATAGAGCTGGAGCTTGCACTAAACCGAGGTCAAAGGGGACGGGGCAGGGGGTAGCCAATGTCGGGGGATCATCTTATGCAGGTCAGAAGAGAAAGGTTGCACCTTCTGCGGAAGGGAGAGCCTTCAAGATGACTGTTACAGAGGCTGCTGAAGACGGTGATGTGATCACGGGTATGTTTATTGTAAACTCTGTGCCTGCTCGTGTGTTATTTGATTCTGGTGCCAATAGATCTTTCATATATGTATCTTTATGTGGCAAACTGAAACTACCTGTTACTGTTATTGCTTCTCCTTTAGAAGTAGAAGTAGCTGATGGTAAGTTAGTGCCTGTAACTTCCTCTGTGACTGGGGTGTTTATAGATATTGATGGTACTAGGTTGCCTGTAGACTGTTTGCTGATGCCTATTCCGGGGTTTGACTTAGTACTAGGCATGGATTGGTTAAGTCACCATAGAGCTAGTATCCAGTGCCATAAGAAACTGATTACTATTCCTTTGGCTGACGGGTCGCATGTCGTGGCTCGTGGGGATAGATCTCGATCTTCTTTTTCTATCATCTCGTATATGAAGGCTAGAAAATCTCTGGCTAAAGGGTGTGCGTTTTTTCTGGCCTACGGTGTTGATGTGAAGAAAGAGAAGTGACATGTTACCGATGTTCGTGTCGCCTCCGATTATCCAGAGGTTTTTCCGGATGATCTGCCAGGGTTACCACCGGTGCGGGATGTTGAGTATAAGATAGAATTGGTACCGGGTACTACACCGATTGCTAAAGCTCCGTATCGTTTGGCTCCATCTGAGATCCGGGAGATGATGACTCAGATACAAGACTTGCTTGATAAGGGGTTTATCCGTCCGAGTTCTTCGCCGTGGGGTGCACCAGTACTGTTTGTGAAAAAGAAAGATGGAACCCTTCGTATGTGTATTGATTACAGGGATCTGAACAAGAGAACCATCAAGAATAAGTATCCGTTGCCTAGAATCGATGATTTGTTTGATTAGTTACAAGGGGCTTCTTACTTTTCAAAGATTGATCTACGATCCGGTTATCATCAGGTCAGGGTAGCAGATGAGGATATACCTAAGACTGCTTTCCGTACACGATATGGTCATTACGAGTTCTTGGTGATGTCATTTGGTTTGACGAATGCTCCTGCCATATATATGGATTTGATGAATCGAGTGTGCCAACCTTTCTTAGATAAGTTTGTTATTGTGTTTATCGATGATATTTTGGTGTATTCCAAGACAGAGGATGAGCATGATCAGCACTTGAGACAGCAATTATATGCCAAGTTTTCAAAATGTGAATTTTGGTTGCGAGAAGTTCAATTTCTAGGGCATGTGATTTGTCAAGGAGGTATCAAGGTAGATCCGTCCAAGATTGAGGCAGTGATGAATTGGAGTGCACCGAAAACACCAACTGAGATAAAGAGTTTTCTTAGATTGGCGGGTTATTATCGCAGATTTATTAAAGATTTTTCTAAGCTTGCCGGTCCGTTGACTAAGTTGACTCGTAAGGATGTTCCGTTTCTATGGGGTTCAGCTCAAGAAGATGCTTTTCAGACTCTGAAACAGTTGTTGTGTCAGGCTCCTGTTCTTTCGTTGCCAGAAGGTTCAGAAGATTTTGTTGTCTATTGTGATGCTTCGCATGCTGGGTTGGGTTGTGTTTTGATGCAGAGAGGTAAAGTAATTGCGTATGCTTCAAGGCAGTTGAAACCGAATGAAAGAAATTACCCGACTCATGATTTAGAATTAGCAGCTGTGGTATTTGCGTTGAAACTGTGGAGACACTACCTGTATGGAACCAAATGTATTATCTGCACTGATCACAAGAGTCTGCAGTATGTGTTTACTCAGAAGGAATTGAATATGAGACAACGTCGTTGGTTGGAATTGATTAAGGATTATGATTGCGACATTCAGTATCATCCTGGAAAGGCTAATGTAGTGGCAGATGCACTCAGCAGAAAGGGATCTTCGGATACAGTGAAATTTATGCGATTGGAAATCAAGTCTGATTTAGTGGATCAACTCTTGGCTGCTCATCTTGAAGCTTTGAAAGATGAGAACTTGAAGGATGAACTAATGGTCAAACGACAACATGAGTTAACTTCTGATTCGCGTGGTTTGAAGGTTTATCATACACGCGTGTGGGTACCGAAATTTGGTAGCTTGAAGGAATTAATTCTAAATGAGGCTCATAAATCTAGATTGTCGATACATCTGGGTAGTACAAAGATGTATCTTGATTTAAAGACTCGATATTGGTGGCCAACAATGAAAACAGATATTGCGAAATTTGTTGGGATGTGTCACATTTGTGCGCAAGTTAAAGCCGAACATCAGAAGCCGTACGGATCATTGAAACAATTAGATATACCTGAGTGGAAGTGGGATCGCATTACGATGGATTTTGTAACTAAACTTCCACGAACTCAACGAGGTCATGATATGATTTGGGTTATAGTTGACAGATTAACCAAGAGTGCACATTTTCTTGCTACTGCTGAAACTGCACCTTTAAGTAAATTGGCTCAATTGTACATTGATGAGATAGTATCTAGACATGGAGTTCCATTGTCCATTGTTTCGGATAGAGATTCGAGGTTTGTATCTAATTTCTGGAATAGACTGCAGCAGGAATTGGGGTCCCGAGTGAATTTGAGTACAGCTTATCATCCTCAGACAGATGGTCAATCGGAAAGAACCATTCAGACTTTAGAAGATATGCTGCGGGCATGTGTGTTAGAATTTGGGGGTTCTTGGGATTCACATTTACCTTTGGTTGAGTTTGCGTACAACAATTCCTATCACAGTAGTATCGGTATGCCACCGTATGAAATGTTGTATGGTCGTCCTTGTAGAAATCCGACTTGTTGGTTAGAAGCTGGGGAAAAGCAATTTACAGAACCTGATATTGTACAGATGACAGCTGATAAGGTTACTATTGCTCGAGAGAAATTGAAAGCTGCAAGGGATAGACAGAAAATGTATGCTGATCCGCGACGTCGACCAGTATCGTTTGTTGAGGGGGAAATGGTTTATTTAAAAGTATCTCCTTGGAAGGGTGTGATTCGTTTTGGAAAACGCGGGAAGTTGGCTCCCCGTTACATTGGTCCTTTCAGAATCAGAAGAGTGGTTAATGATCAAGCTGTTGCGTTGGATCTTCCAGATGAATTAGCGGGTATTCATGATACCTTCAATGTTTGTTATTTGCGCAAGTGTAATGTAGAAGATCAAGTGCAAGTTCTTCCGATTAAGGATCTTCGTGTGGATTTGAATAAGAAACTAGTAGAAGAACCCGTTGAACTGTTAGATCGAAAGGTTACAAAGTTGAGAAAGAAGCAGATACCGTTGGTTTTGGTTAAATGGAGACACAGTTTGGGATCTAATTTGACTTGGGAAACTGAATCTGACATGAGGAACCGCTATCCTTCCTTGTTTGAGCGCGATGAGATTTCGAGGACGGAATCTTCTTAAGGGGGGAAGATTTGTAACACCCTCTTTGCCGACCTAAATTAATTAAGGTAATTAATTAATTAATTTGGGTATTTAATTGGTTTATGTGAATTATTTTGTGAATATATGTTATTGGCAAGTATTTGGGATTTTATATTGTGTTATTATTTGGGAAATTTAGTTAAATGATATTATGTGGGTTGTTGGGGGGGGGGGGTATGGCCGAATTATGGGTTTAAGCCTCCTACCCACACTCCATGCCACATTAGTTGCAACTTTGGACAAAGTGTGTGTGTGTGTATTCTTGTTGCTCTCGGCCGAAGAAGAAGAAGAAGAAAGAAAAGAAAAATCAAGCTTCTATCTCATTTGCATTTTAGTTGATTACTTGATATCATTTAAAGGTTAGAAATTCCATGCCATTATGTTGATTGTAGTTTAATCTCGGTTTTATAGATTTGTGTATTATATATATGAAATCCGATTGATGCATATATGATGATTTGATGATCATAGGACGTATGCATGTTAGATTTTATGATCAATATGTGTTCATAACATGTTTATAATGATTTCTGGAAACATATATAACTTGTATGCATGAAATCAGTAGTATTCAAGTTAGAAATAGATTTGATGCTTAAAGTTATGATTCTGTCGGATTTGTGGTTGAATGACCCGGAATCCGATAGAAGTATCGGAATCCGATAGAAGTTTCTCGGATTTGCCATTACTCGGAATTCGATAACTTAATATCAGATTTGACCTTAACGCTTTATCGGATTGTGTCTTTACCGGATTTGGACTTTTTACCGGATTTCATGTTTATCGGATTTGGGCCCTAACTCTTTTATCGGAATCTTGGATTATCGGATTTAAACATTTAATCGGATTGTGCCCTTATCGGATTGTGATTTTATCGGAATTGGACTCTTACTCGGAATCCGCCTTTGCTCGGATTTAGATCTTTGCTCGGATTTAGATCCATTCCATCGGATTTGGATATTATCGGGTTTAATGATTGGTATATCTTTGGGATTATTGTATGATGAATATGTATATATGTTATTATGTACATACATGATTAACATGGTTAGACATGATATCTATTTTGGATCAGTATTATGAATTGAATACTGACTTGGGTTACTTCAATCTCAGGAACTGAGAAGACTCGGTGAATTTAGTCATCTAAGTGTGCCAAAGTTTTGAAGACTTTGGTGAGTGGGTTTATATCTTCAGATATACAGGATATAATATCCTATTTGGAATGTTCTTGTTTGGATTGTATATACATGTTATTTGGAGACCAGCGTAGTCTGGGCCTTTGCTTGGGGGTGTAACTTACCAGATCTTGTGGTGCATTTATTGTACCTAAGAAGACTGGTGTGGTTTTCACTGTTAGCTGGGCTATCGGTAAACCTTGGTTTTGGCCGACCATGGTTGTAGGTGCTTGCAACACCGCCGGTTCTCCTGGGATTCATGAGCTATTTGGGTTTAGGCATGTTTGTTTTGTGTATGTTTAGATATCTGTTCCCTCACTTAGCTTTGTGCTAGTTCCCCACTAGATTGTTTTGCAGATCCTCTGAGGTGATCTTGATGCTTCGGGCTAGGAATATGGACGGATCAATACTCTGATGTCAAAGTTTTTGAAAGAGTCTGTTTTGTATTAACACTGTATAAGTCTTTGTACATCAAACAAGTTAAATCTTTTGTATCTATTATGAAATCAAGATTATTATATGTAATTAGCTTCCGCGTGTAGTAAAGTATATGTTTTAAATAGTACAGTGTTACACTTTTTTTTCAAACAAAAAAACAAACCGAAAACCGGAAAATTTTAAACCGAAACTAAAAAAACCCGGAAATGTCTAAACCGAACCGAAAATACCCGACCGAAAAACGGACCGGTCCAGGACCGAAGTCGGACTGGTCCGGACATGGACCGGTCCGGAAGTGGTCTAGGACCGCCCGAAGACCGAATTTATCGAAATAGTTTTACGCGAAGACCGGTCCGCCGAGGACCGGACCGGCCAGGGACCGAGTAGGTCCGGACCGGACCGGACCGGCAGTGGTCCAGGACCGTTTTTGCCCATGTCTATTTTTCAATCTAATGATTTGAATTCAAGTCCGGTCTAGCTTTTATCTTCCCTTCCTTTTTTCTTCTTCTAAAATTCATAATAGCCCTTCAATTTTTTACTCTTAATTCTTTTTATCACATTAGCTTCACGTCACTTATCAAAAAAATAACCGGTTCACTCCTTGTGCTTGTGTTAAGGTTAATAGAAAGCATCACGCGTAATTACGCCGGCAATAAAAGACTTGTTGTTATCAAAATGTTATTTCCTTTCTCATTGTTTTGGGCTTATATTAGATGGTTACATTTACTGATATTAAATTCCAAATATTTATTAAAATGTTACTTCTTAAATAGAAAAGTTACGGGAAACAGTATAAAAATACAATGATTTATTTCTTACTTATATACATGACTAATTTTTTTAAACAATACAATCAACTTTTATAACTTTTTTAATCGTATGCAAATGACTTTTTTTCTAGGTCTATTTTTTTGTTACAATTGTATACATATAATAATGTTGTCATAATTCATATCATATAAACCAATTTGTATACAATGAGAGGATCGTAAAAATTGATTGTGTTATTGAAAAAGTTTATTATATACAATGATAACCGAAATAAAATTTATTATGTATTTATATAATTTACATAGAAATATATAGATAGTTTATTTGTGATTTATGTTGTTCAACCAATGACTGTCCAGATACGTCAACCATATCAACTAACAACAAAATTTGTGTCTAGGTGCATCATCATCTCACACACTCACTCACGTGCTATTAGATAAATAAATCTTTGTATAAAACCATGGGAAAACGACACACAAATTTCGGTTAAAGAGAGTGGTCAACGATCGGTCTCAACCGGTTTTCAAAAAAAAAATAGAGGTTAAAGATGTTGTAGTCAAGATCATTTGTTTTCTTACAAATATTAGAGCAAGTTATTATCTAAATGTATCGATTCTTAGTTGTATTGTATTATTGATATCATGTTTAAATTCTGAATCATAAAATTGCCATTAAATAGAATTAAGACATACAAAAAAGAAATTATGATAATTTATTTTGATCTCCGATTATTTATAGAATAAAAATGATCTATAATAAGATTTCAAACTCCATACCTTAGTTATGAATGTTTAGCGCAAGAGATTTTAAAAGCTGAAGTCTTTATAAGAATTTCTTGAAAGGAAGAAAAAGTTTCATTACTAGAAAATTTGTCAGTACCAACGGATTTTTACCAACGAACACAAATCCGTTGGTAAATTGACGTATCTCCAACGGATTTACCAACGAAAAACACTTGAATAGGCTTTTACAATTTACCAACGGAACTCCGTTGGTAATTCTGTTAGTAATATTCCCATTTTTTGAGGGAAATTTCCCACCCTTTTTTACCAACGGCATTATTTTATTTTTCCGTTGGTAATCACCTCAAATTTGGAGGGAATTTTCCCGCTCTTTCTTACCAACGGCATAATTTCACTTTTCCATTTGTAATCACCTCAAATTTGGAGGGAAATTTCCCCCTTTAAATCACCAACGGAGTTTTTTTTAATATATTCCGTTGGCAAATTCTAGAAAAAGTATACTGACAACTTAATCTATCTGTAAATTAGTGTTTTTCCAACAGATTTTTTCTACTAACACAAATCCGTTAGTAAATTAATGTATTTCCAACGGTTTACCAACGAAAAATGATTAAAAAGTCGTTTACAATTTACCAACGAATATTGCAAACGGGCTTTATCTATTGGTAAAATAAAATTAGCAAACAAAAATGCAATAATTCTTTTTTACGATTTTAATTGATGTTTTTGCTCTCTTTTTAGCAACTAAATAGTTTGAACTTTCTGTTTGCATTTAAACGGATGTTTTTGCTTCTCTCTTTATATATATAATATAACATAATGTGTTGTATATCATTATAATATCAGTGAAATTAAAGTGTTTATAATAACAAAATACCAATGCCCGGTATTTTTGTTCAAGACACCAACAAAATTCAATCCGTCGCTAAATTTCAATATTCCGTTGGTAAGTTATAATTTTACCAATAGGTTGTAAAGTTCTAGCCATCAAATTACCAACAAGAATAATTTGGTTACCAACGGTTTTTCCGTTGCTGAATTACCAACGGCTACAAGGTTTTTGGCTAACAAAATTACCAACGGCCGATTTTAATCATCAACGGCTTTTCCGTTGGTAAATTACCAACGGAATCGTTGGTAAATCAATTTACCCACGGGCCTTTTACCGACAGGTCATTTCCGTTGGTAATTCCGTTGGTAAACCGAATTACCAACATAATTAGCCTATTTACCAACGGATTTCACGCGTTGATATTAGCAGTTTTTCTAGTAGTGCTTCCCGAACAAAAAATTATTTCATAACCCATTTAACCTGTGCATTACGACAAAACCTTCTCTTTACATATTTGAAAATGAATATGCTGAACTTTTTTATTTTGTTTTTTATTAATAATTAATAATATTCTAATAACAATCAGATTCTCTTGAATAGGAAAATTAAATCTTTGTAGTTGACAAATGACAAAGTAGGTGTCTTTTAATGATTTAGTTTTTCCCATTGATTTTATCAGTTAATAGCCCTTGCATTTTAATCAATTTTTGGCGATAAAAATTATAAACTCTTATTTTGTTGGACTTAAAGCATTTATTATTGTTTAATATAAATCATATTAATACCAGGTCAAACAAATCTTGGTGTTATGTTTAAACATTTAACATTGCGTTATCGAGTTTAAGAAAAGAAAAAAAAACAACAGAAAAAAAATCTTTTACTTTCAAATCTTTGTGTTTATAGAAGGAAATGATTGAAGGTAAATATGATTTAAACTTCTCTATATCTTACAAAGACTCAGAATGCAACGTAAACGAAGAAAGTTACAACATTACAATAGTTAGGGGCGAATCTCTTTAATCTGTCACGGTGGCATATGTCGCCAGTCAACTGAGCACATAATGTGAAAAATTCCGAGGTTTTTAATATGGTGCTACCAATCAAATTTTAAGGTATCACAGGTGATTTTTTTCTATCTGATTAAATTTTTGAAAAAGTTTCATACATAGAATAAATCATAGCTAAATACTAGTTTTTCGTTTATAAAATACCTTTTCCCAGGATTAAAATGCAAAGCGGACACAAGAATTTGAAATGTAAGATGATTATTTTACTTATAAAATTTATTCATCAAGGGAAGGTACAGTAAGTTATGTTACAATTAATGAATCGTCTATTTTTCTTAAATAAATCAATTTAACAAGTAGATGAATCATTAATCTCTCTTACATGGATACAATTTATATCTCGTTATTCACTCCGTATAGCATTTAAAATAAACCTTGTATCTATCCAAAAATGTCTTGCGTGTCCATAGATCGAGTGTAATCTATAAATACCACATTAATACAAGCTCAAATTGCCCTATCCAAGTTCCGTTCTTTCTCTTCCATTCCACACTAAAGTCAAACTTTCCACTTATTCCTTCTCCACAAGGCACAAGCCATCAAGGAGGGCAAACTGGTAATTTCCCGCTAAACCACAAAGTCATCAATCTCATTCTACGAGGGCGAAACAGTAAATTCCCACTAGATCAACAACTATAAATGCTCTGAATCAAAATCTGTCTGTTCTTCAAAACTAGCCCAAACCTTTTTCAAGATTCTAGAATACAAATTTTCAAGAATGTCAATCCTTAAAATCACCAAGAAACACAATAAACATCTCAACAATCCCTTCCCATCAAACCCTAAATCTTTACCCTCCAAACAGGGAACTTTGACCTTGAATCCCCAAACTACCCTTTCACCCCATCAAATCTTCACAATTGGAAATGATTTCCTCTTGATTTGGAGATCAGAAAATGGTGGGTTTGTTTCCATTTTTCATAAATCCCAACCCACAAGATCCATATGGTCTACAATCCCAGGGCAATCTTTCATCTCTACTGCAATGGCTGAAACAGAGGTTGAAGAAAGCAGGGGATCATTCATTATTAAAGATCAAAATATTAGATTTCTATGTCATCATCAAACTATTGAAGAAATAAAGGTGTCGAAAAACCAATCTGAAATTACTTCTCAAGAAAAAGATCAAGATTCCAAATCCCCTGTTCTTGAAATAACAGGTAGGGTTTTCAGTATGAAAAAGAACAAAAATGTGTCAAATGAAGTAAAGTTTGAATCTTTAGAGAAACATGTTCATAGTTATGTAAAGTATAAGCTTTTGTTTGAGCAAAAGAACAGTAATCAAATTGGGTTCCTACTGAAACTTGGAAAACAGAATCTTGGATCTACACCAAAGCCGTCAGCAAGAACTTACAAGGGATTTTTTAGAAAACCGAGCCGAATTCGAAGGATTCGGATACGGTTATGCGGGTCATTTTCAGTAAGAAAACAAGTAGTCACGGTTTCGAGTAATGAAGAGGAGAATGTAGCAATGAAGGATGATGTATGTGCATGTTTCAATAGGATTTGTCTCACATATTCAAGTGAAAAGAATGAAAGATTTTTCGGGTTTGGAGAACAGTTCTCACATATGGACTTTAAGGGAAGGAAAGTTCCAATTTTTGTTCAAGAACAAGGAATTGGGAGAGGAGATCAACCAATCACATTTGCTGCTAATCTTGTTAGCTACAGGTAAAACCAAACTTCCAACATAACACACACAGATAAAACCAACAAATGGGCTAGCAGGTACAGTTGTCCCCTGGAATTCTGTTTACTGGAGGTGCTCAAATTTGGTATAAAGTTATATATTAAATTATTATTGCTCCATAAAAAGATAATTCTAATGTTTTTATAAAGCTCACCACCCTTTTATAGATTTTCTAGCTCCACCATATATATATATATATATATATATATATATATATATATATATATATATATATATATATATATATATGTATTAGAACTTCGAGCTAGCAATGTTGATCCAATAACTCATTTAGAGCTAACAATTCCGATCCATTTACTCACGATTAGGTCTATTTGAGTCATTTATCACAAATGAGTAAAAAAAAAAAATTTTACATAGCTAAAGGATGATGGGTCAAAGTCTATATATAATGCACAAAACCTCCTAAATCCTATTACTCAAGGATTTAGAATAATATAAAGTGGACAAAAATAGTGTTTGTAGGTCGACCCAAGAAGTTTCATACCTGTACGAAATTCACACGTTTCAACCTAAACCTGTTTTGAACTGTCAGGAAGCGACCATCTTGCCACCTCTAGTCTGTATGTGTGTGTAATAAGAGATTAAGAGAATAACCTAGGAAACATTTCAATGTCATCATGCAGAGCTGGGGGTGATTGGAGTACAACATATGCGCCTTCACCATTTTATATGACATCAAAGATGAAATCTCTTTACCTCGAAGGATATGATTATTCGGTCTTTGATCTAACACAGGATGACCGAGTTCAGATACAGGTGAATTCCCCATTCCTACTGCTGCTTTGTTACTCCCTCAAATCTGGAACAGATATACATTTTGATTTATGAGGTCAAATTAGTTACTTTTCAGATCAACATTTGATATAGACAAGATATATCAAGCCCACGCGTTGCGTTGGGTGATATTCAAACAATCATATTCTTAGTAATATAATTTATACAAAATATAATATATAAGATGGTTGTTCAAAGTTAGAATGCGTAGAAAAAAACTTAGGTTAATATGTTTCTACTGTATTTGCTTATTACATTACGTACATGTGGCTACATTAGCTGGTAATGTTATGTGATCAAAAGTAACATATACAAACTGAAGGGTAAAAAGTGAAAATTTATTAAGTGTTGAATTGAAAAATTGAAATTATGTATAACAGTAATTGAACCCTTAAACTTAAAGTGGGAGAGAAAAGCTAAATCTAATGTAATTTAATAGTTGTGTTAGATCAAATGTAACTTATATAAACTTAAAGGTGTATAATAAAATAAAATTGAGGGTTAAAATTAAAAATTAATATGAATAGTGATTTACTTGGGTTAAGGATGTATAATAAAAAGAATAAATTTAAGAGTTAAAATTGAAAATTGGTTAAGGGTGTATAATGAAAATAAATAAATTTGAGGGCTAAAATTAAAAATTGTAATGAATAGTAATTTTTGGTGGAGAATTGATTATATAGATAATTTGATATTAATTCAAGCATAGTAATAATTCTCTTGAAAAGTTTACTAAATTACAACCAATGATTGTAGATGCATGGAGATTGTATAGAAGGTAGGATACTGTATGGGAATTCACCTTCTGAGCTCGTTGAACAATTCACCGAGTCGATAGGCAGACCACCCCCACTTCCTGATTGGATCATATCTGGCGCTATCGTGGGAATGCAAGGTGGAACAAATAAAGTATGCCATGTTTGGGAGCAACTGGTGGCTCATGATGTTCCAATCTCAGCATTCTGGTTGCAGGTAATAATCAGTTTTTAATTTTTGGATAGCCTACTTTTTCTTCTGCTTATGATTAACTAATAGCTTATTATATAGGAGTTTTTCTTTTCTTTTTTTTATTTAATTTGCAAACACACACACACCCTAATCTACACTTGTGTCCATAACGGGTCTTGAACCCACAACGTCAAGGAGGGAGGAACACCTTAATTACACCTTGGTATTGCTTGGCCAAAGTCCCTTTGGTAATATACAGGAGTTAAATAGTTCTTTTGTTTAATTGTGGGAGTCCCACAGAGGGTCTATACAAAAGCACTACAATTTAATTACTTATAAATTTTACCTACAGTAGGTTCTGCCCTCCTCTATCCTAAAACAAGCAGATTGATACCGGCTACAATAAAAGAAATTATTAAAAAAGGTAGCGTAACATACTTGTACAGCCTTATTTTGTATGTTAGCATGTTACTTCATTGCACTATAAATTTTGCCAAACGCTCAAAAACCTTCAAAAAGTGATTATTACAGCTTCAAAGCATCCAAACACTATCTTCTGCACCACAGTTTCTAACAACTAATATAGATCACGTAATATAACTCTCAAAAAGCATGTAAAAACCCATCAAAGTAAGATGTTAGGACGGTATATTTTAGAAGAAAGAGGAAAGGAATGGAACAAGAGTTTTTTTTTCTTTTTCTTTTTCTTTTAAATTGGAGGCATCATATATTGTACGCAAACCCGACCCCCCAGACATGGACAATCAACTGCAGGAGGGTGGCCTACATGAGTTGCAGCTTACAGGATTCAAACTTGAGATCATTGTAGAATCCAAAGCCCTTACCATTTTGCCACCCTCTTGGGTCAACTAGTCTATTTTGAATTTTGAAAACATTAAACATATATTTGGCTTTGTGTAGGATTGGGTAGGGGAGAGGAAGACAGTAATTGGATCACAACTTTGGTGGAATTGGGAAGTCGATGAAACACGCTATCATGGATGGAAACAACTAATTAAGGATCTTAGCAGTCAACACATTAAAGTGATGACATATTGCAATCCTTGTTTAGCTCCGGTAAGTACCATTTTTCTTTGTTTAACAAGCACTTTGGGATATGAATATTATCGGTCAACTTATGAAGATTTCACTTGATATCCAAGATGGATGGTAAGCCAGATGCAAAGAGAAACCTCTTTGAAGAGGCGAAAAAATTGGACATTTTAGTGAAAGACAAGAATGGAGAAGCGTACATGGTTCCTAATACTGCTTTCGATGTGGGAATGTTGGATTTGACACATCCTCGTGCGGCAAATTGGTTCAAAAAAGTTCTACAAGACATGGTTGAAGATGGTGTACGGGGATGGATGGCTGATTTTGGTGAAGGTCTTCCTGTTGATGCTTGCATCTACTCAGGTTTGACATCTGACTCATTTTTCTTAATAATAATAATGTGCATATACTTGTAAGGAAATTTATAGATCTAAGAGACTAGCAGAGTACTCTGATCATCTAGAAATAGTCTTAAATGTAATTATATACAAAGAGCACTGAGAAAGGATGCTTGAATTTTCATTTTGAAGTTGTAAAAAGAAGTTTTCAGTGTGTGGATAAACAGATTCTGGTTATGATTATTTAAGTATATAGGTTAAAAACAGTTCACATTAACTCAACAAAAAGTCACATATGGGTAAAATAGTATTACCTATTTACCCCTTCTTATAAGTTATAATAATTTTAGAGAATATTACTATCTTCCACAAAACATATCTTTTTTTCAAAAGCGACTTTTTTGGTCATTTTATATATTAATTTCGAATAAATAAATTTGAACAAACATCAAACATCTATATTCTGAAACTTCTTTTATTACTACAATTATCTGACTCTGAACATTCAATATAAGGTAAACACTTTCAACCATGTTTTCTATGAGAAAACACACCAATCCTAATAAGCTATAAATATATGTTTTAGTAACACATTTCTATCATGTAACCTTTTCAGGTGAAGACCCAATTTCTGCACATAATAGATATCCAGAGATTTGGGCCCAAATAAACCGGGAATTTACAGAAGAATGGAAAAGCACACTCATTGGAAAGGAGAAAGAAGACCCTTCAGAATCGTTAGTTTTCTTTATGAGAGCGGGTTTTAGAAACAGCCCTAAATGGGCAATGCTGTTTTGGGAAGGGGATCAAATGGTAAGTTGGCAGGCCAATGATGGGATAAAAAGTGCGGTTGTTGGATTGCTAAGTAGTGGGCTTTGTGGCTATGCATTTAATCATAGCGATATTGGAGGTTATTGTGCAGTAAATTTACCGTTTATCAGGTATACAAGGGATCAAGAGTTACTATTAAGATGGATGGAACTAAATGCTTTCACCACAATATTCCGAACACATGAAGTAAGTTATATATGCCTGCTAGAGATGATGATTTCGACCTATTTACATATGAATGGGCTGATTTGGGTTATGTTTTATTCCTCTAACGGGTAAAATATGTGCTAAAAAGGAAACTAGTCAAATGGGTCGAACACACCACGTGGAAAGTCGCCCAAAGTTTGCTATAAAATAAAAAAGAAAACCAAATCATTGGACAAAGAAAGTGATTCATGTCAACATGGCCCAACTGTACAAAAAAGTACTTCCTTTGATCAGCTACCAAGTACCAACACATTTGTTAATGAACAAAACCACCTAAACGATTCTTTTTAATTCAAGTATTATTGAAATAATATAACTTTTGCGAGTATAATTGACACACAAGCTGTCTACATAAAAACCTAAACTTTGAACAAAAAGTGCTCTGTGCCAACACGTTCTGTACCAAAAATTACCTCTTTTGACCTGTTACCAACATGCCCGACCACCTCTCACGGCTACCAACTCCTAACTTTATGACATGACAAGAACTTAATCTGGTGTATACAATATTTGACCAGGGAAACAAGCCATCTGTTAACAGCCAGTTCTATTCGAATGAAAAGACGTTATCACATTTCGCACGCTTTGCAAAAGTGTACAAAGCATGGAAATTTTACAGGGTCCAGCTCGTGAAGGTGACACAAGAAAAGCATTAAAATTATTTGCATTTACTTCCAAAGCAGTTACATATAATGATCTAACGTTTATCTTTTTGTTTATAAAACAGGAAGCTAGTCAAAAAGGCCTTCCAGTTTGTCGACACCTATTTCTTCATTACCCTAATGATGATCATGTACATAACTTAACATACGAGCAGTTTCTAGTTGGTGATGAGATCCTCGTGGTGCCAACTCTTGATAAGAACAGAAAGAAAGTGAAGGCGTATTTTCCAGTTGGAGGAAATTGTGTTTGGAAACATGTATGGACAGGAGATTTATATGACATACAAGGTTCAGAAGCTTATATAGAAGCTCCAATTGGCTATCCAGCAGTCTTTGTTAAAGATGGATCTAGTGTTGGTGAAAATTTTCTAAGAAATCTGAGAGAATTAAAGATTTTATGAAAAAAAATTACTGTACAGTGATTTGGGTTGTTGCGTGTAAGTGCAACAAGGATTGTAACTGGCCAAAGAAAATTTAGCAATTAATATGAACAAGTGTACATTATATTTACAAATTAAAATAGATTTCACAGGGGTTTAGCAGATAGAACTGTTCATATTAACATTTTTTTTCTCATGAAAATTATGCATGGATTATCTGATGAAGTCACAATGATGAAAATGCATGTCCAAGCAATGATTTGTCATTTGTTTTAAGGAGGTGTTGGATTGCTTATAACTGCTTATTGTGTTTTGATGCAACAAATAAGTAGTTTATAAGTGTTTCTAAAGAAGGAACAGTTTATGATATATGTTTATTTGAGAGTGAAATAATTGAACAATTTTGATAAAGCAGTTCAGGAATTAGATTCCATTATTTTACCTCTTAGATCCTTAAGTAAGCATAATTCTCATACAAGTGTTGATATGAATTTTGTGTTTTGTTAACAAAGACAGTTATAATAAGAAAACTTAAATTTGCTTAGCAACTAAAAGAATCCTCCACATCAACATTTCTTTCTCATCAAAAGTATCTGTGATCTCCTTATTTCAACTCTTAGTCACAATAACCACTCTAGAAATGCACATGCCAACAATAATCTGTTTTTAAGGGTTTATATGCTTATTATGTTGTGATACGACCGGTTTTGAGTGTTTGGACAGAAAAGAACTGCTTATGATTGTCTGCTTATTTCAGGGTGAAATAAACAGTTTTGAATAAGCAGGTATATGCTTATTGAGTGTTGAGATCTTTTCTAATTATCTTTCCTCTTAAATTCTTAAAATACTCAGAATAGCCAAGCACAAGAAAGAATGAGATTATTTGCTTATTTTAACAAAAAGATGCACATATTCAGTAAGCAATCCTTAACACCCCCAAAAGCTATTCCACTGAACTCTAGCCAGAAAATAAAAATAAGAAATACGAGTACTGAGCTAATCAAACAGGTGGTATATCGATTCAGGAATGCGTTCTGAATTCAGAAACTAGCGATTATTGGAAGCAATCAGTATAATTAAGGCACATAATTGATGAATATAAAAGGATTTCAATCAGAAAGAGTGCACGAGCATGATCATTAATTAAATGATGTTTAAGAACAGAAACTGACCTTCGAAATTGAAAATTCAAACTGCGGATGAAGTAAACTAGATTTATGAAGAGATTGAGAAGGAAATTAAGAATCAATGACAGCGAGCGTTTATGTTTATTCCACTGCAGAAACAAGTGATTCGCATAAGTTCATGGGATATTCTTTTATTTTCTTAATTTATTTATGACGCAATTAGGAAATTCTATGTACTAGTAATATTGTATTGGCTTCAAAATATATAAAACTATACCCCCAACACCCATATTGCATGTCTTTAAACTTTTTAAGTTATTATTATTGTGCATATTTTGACTACATAAAAAAGGAAAAAAAATACAAGTTTGGTACATCCAATAGTAACTTTAGTGCACATAATAACACTTTTTTAAAAGTTTGATACAAATAATAACATTTTTTTAAAATAAATACACATATTAATATTTGAGGTATAGTTTAATACATCGTAGAGAAATAAATCCTATTATATTATCTTGTTTCTTTCTTCTACCCACTCAGTTATAATACGTGTATTTTATTAATTCTTTTATCTTTTTACATTTAATTTGACACATGTCTTCATCATATAAATAGGAGGATATTAACCTCTCCCGCTATTTCTATTATCACTAGCCATTGCGTTAGTATAATTAGCTATTTACTTGTCGGTTGTAATAATAACTAGTATTACTGTAATCATTAATCGTCAAGTCAGCACAATTTTTTTTCACTTTTCTATACAAACACATAATATATAAAATCATTACTAGATTAGTAATTTCAAATAAAATAAAATATCTAAAATTCATTTCATTAAAATTAAAATATTACAATATTAAAAATTAGAAATATTAAACTCTTACAACTAATATTAAAATTTAAAAACTTAAACTAAATATTCTTTTTGTTTCATTTCGAGTATGGCTTCCTGGTTATTCTAGTCCTCTCGCCGGTCATTAAGAAAGTTAAAAACTTTAATTCTTCCATTTTAATTTTCATATCATTTCGAGTATGGTTTTTTGGTATGGTTTGAATAAAGTTTCCTTTCGGACTATATCACTGTTGCTTAGTTTGAAAAAAAAATAATAAAAAAATAGTTTAACGAGATTGGCCGCTTGTTACCATCACAACGAGCCAGTCCATGACGAGGGTTTGCAATGGGAACGACGATGAATGCTCTTACTGATTAGTTTTAAGGTGATAACATAAATTATTGGTTTTATTTCACCATATATAATTAACCACAGTAAGAAAAGGAAATAGGAAGAAAGAAAGAAAAAGAAAGAGAGGCATCGTAAAAGTTCTTTCATTCTACCAAAATTGGGAAGAAGGATTTAAGAGTAGGAATGGCAACGAGGCGGATTCGGGGCGGGGATTGGTCCCCCCGTTCCCGCTTAAAAAACCGCGGGGATTTAAACGGGGATCCCCGTCGGTAACCGGGTAAAACCGCGGGGAAACGGGTATCTCCGTTTAATATAAAACATGTAATTAAATTGGTAATTTTCACCGCAGAGATACCTGTTAAAGTAAAACCTTATGATTTTTCACTACGGGGATCGTCACGGTTAACATTTTACTTTCTAGTTTTAGAAAACAATTATACTAAATAATACAACATTTTAAAGAATATGAATGCATCCAAAATATCAAAACCAAACAATTCAAATAACGACAACGATTAAAATTGGGTTGTATGAAAGTGTAAAAAGATTTGTATATTTTCTATTTAAAATCAAATTTATGCATATTATATATATATATATATATATATATATATATATATATATATATATATATATATATATATATATATATATATATAGGGGACGGTTCAAACGAGAACTGTTTTTCGTACGAGAACTGCGAGAACCAATTACAGCCATTGATCAAAGAGATGGAGGGTTGAGATTAAAGAGTTGTTAATGGATAACCTTAAACAAATCAAACTTATCCTTAATTAATTAAGGGTAGTTTGGACATTTTTACATTACCCCCGCATTTTTTAACTAATATATACATCAAACGGAGAAGTGTTAAATTACGAAAATTATACCAAATTAACGAGAAAATTATGCTCTTTAATTTGAGACCGGTCTTGATATATTTTTTCAAAAGTTTTTTTTTTTTGTGTTTGCTGGGTTTTTTTTCTGTACAGCTCGAAATTTGCACTAGTGCAAATTTTGCACATGTGCATATCTACACCTATGCTGAAAAAACCAGATAAATATTTGCACTTGTGCAAATTCACAGAGTTGCACTTGTGCAAATATTTGCACAAGTGCAAATGTTTGCATATGTGCAAATTCACAGATTTGCACTTGTGCAAATATTAGCATATGTGCAAATTCACATATTTACCTTGAAGATGAACATGCACCCTGCCACACTTGATCCCCTCCACGCTCTCCATCCATGAACTTCCCATATACAAGGAACGGCTGAGATTGGTTCTCGCAATTCTCGTACGAAAATTAGTTCTCGTTTGAACCCTCCTATATATATATATATATATATATATATATATATATATATATATATATATATATATATATATATATATATATATATATATATATAGGGAAGTTCCATCAAGAACAAAAAAAATGCGAGAACTGCGAGTACCGATCTAAACCGTAAAATATCTACCAAACGACAAGATATTAAATTATGAAAATTATACCAAATATGCTCTTGTAACTCCATATTGCTATATTTTTTTCAACAAAAAAAATTCGTTTTTGACGGGTTTTTTTTCTAGCACTATAAAGTATGCTACATATATGTAATTAGTAATAACATATATGTAATCAGTACTATAAGGTATGTTACATATATGTAACGAATTTTTTGTGTAGCTAACCGGTTCATGTTTTACCCTTTTACAGGTAAAGATTTAAGCAGCCTGGCGAGGCGGGTGCTTGTGGGTAAATATATTTAGCTTTTATGGAACACTTTCTTGTTGTAATTATCTGTGATCCGATTGTCGGTTTTTAGTACGGTAATACCGGTTTGTTTTGTTACTTGGCTTTTCATGTTTATAATCGCCAAGTTGGATAATAACACTTTATATCTTATAATCAGTATTTAAATTAGTACTGATTTTAAGCTCGTGAAACCCGGTGTTACATATATTTCTTAAATTTCTTTTGTTTTGTTTTTTTAGTTTTCTTTATATTTTTTTTCATTTATTTTTGTTGTCATTTTTTTTTGTCTCTTCACTGGACTCATCCACCACTGCAGCAAAACTTCTTGATTTATTATCCTTGAACATCTTAGCATGCTTATAGTGCAATTCAACCTATTTAAATAGACAAAGCATGATAATATGAGTTATTGAATTAAGTATGAGTTATTTCATATTTTACATTTGGACTTGACTATTTTTTGCATTTTGATGTCACAGCGGGTGTATTGTTAACATTTATTAATCATTTTTTGCACTTTTTTTTTTGCATTCTTTGTATTTTCCCAATGCCAACAACTATTATTTAACAAGCATTTGGAATTAACAACTAAAACATATTTCAGAACAACCAATGTTCACAATATTTTCTCAGAACAAATTTTGTTTTAAACCAACAACTAAAACATGCAAAAAACAATTTTTCAAACCAACAAACTTTTGTGTTTCCAGAACCCAATTCATTCGAGAACCGTTGTTAGTGCGAGAATCAATCTCTGTCGTTCCTTGGATATGGGAAGTTTCATGGATGGTGAGCGTGGAGGGATAGAGTGTGGCAGAGTGCATGTGAGGGGGGTTTGTTACTTTGTTTGGTGAGACAGAAGACTAGAAAAGAGATAGAGTTATTAGTTCTAGTACGTAATTTTTGTATGCTTTTTTAGTATGGTTTAACTTGTTAAAATGTATCTAAATTATTATAGTTTGTTATTTAGATATTAAAAAAAATTATTGTGTGTATCAAACATTTAATTTATCACTGTTGCGTGTATTAAACTTCTATTACATTTACTATACTTTGTGTCTGTTCTTTTATGTAACAAAACTACATATAATAGCAACAAATTAAAAGTTTAATACGCATAATAAAAACTTTTAAAATTTGATACAAACAATAACAAAATATAACAAGTTAGATACATGCTAGTAAACTTAACCCTTTTGAATAATAGGTGTTGCTAAAAAATGTATCTAGGTGTTAAAATGTCGAACCTTTACTACCGGTATGTTCTTTTTAGCATTAATACTTTAACCTACAATCTTATAATTAAGGGGTGTTTTTTAGTAATAACACTTTAACCTACAATCATGAAGTCGTGTTATCGATCTATTTTCTAATTTTAATTCATAAGTTAGAAAATAAGTTGAAAAATAAACTTAAAGAGTGTGGAGAGTACTCCAATCTCATATTTCATGTTTTATCTGTCGTATCAGTGTCACATCATCAATATCTTTTCTCTACTTTTTCATGCTTAAACATAGGAAATACACATGCTTTACATACTTCACATACTTCAAAGGTTAAAAAATAATAATAATTGTCCTCTCATCTCTCTCCTCTCCTATTTTCGCTTCTTCTCTCTCATGTCTCTCTTTTTGGTATTTAAGTGCCGATAAGCACGTTTTGCTTTGGCATGCTTAAAACGGAGGATGGACGGATGGTGTTCCCACGGTACCAAATGGCTACCTCAGCTTGCCGATAACATGTTGCTGGTCATGTTCTAATAAAAAATAAGTTGCACTTATAAACCATAATTACTAAACTAAGCCGAACATGAAACACCTCTTACGGTATGTTCTTGAGTTATTTTATGAATCGAAGGAAATGATTTTTTAGGGAAAAGAGTAAAAATCTATGTTATTGAGTTTTTTGAAAATGGTACGAAAATAGTTTGAAGGGAACAAGAGAGACAATTTTTTCCATTTTTCTCTCTTAAATAGGGATGGTAAAAAAAACCGAAACCGACGGGGAAAACCGAAAACCGACATAAACGAGGCGGGGATGGGGAAAACCGATTATTTAAACGGGGATGGGGACGGGATTGATACTCCCCGCCCCGATTACCCGATTACAACCCCGATTATAATTTTATATTATATATAGGCAAAAGTTCAAACGAGAACTGTTTTTCGTACGAGAACTGCGAGAACCAACGTGGACCAATCATTTAATTACTTGTCTTTTTTATTTTATTTTAAATTTAAAGGGTACAAAAGTAATTTTTCAATCTTCTCTTGTTTCCCTCTGCGTCTGTTCCAAAAACCCAGATCTTCCCCCTAGTTGCCTCTGCATCTGTTGATTTTCTCCAAAAACCCAGATCTGAACAAAATAAACCACCAACCATCGTCCCTCTTTCTCGAGCAGTTGACTCTCTCGGTCTTTCTCTCCGGCAAATGTTATGGTAGCACCGTAGCGGCGAGGCGGAGGTTCCTTCAAAAACCCAGATCCGAACAAACAAACCACCAGCCATCGTCCCTCTTTCTCGAGCAAGTGACTCTCTCGGTCTCTCTCTCCGGCGAATGTTTCTGGTAGCACCGTAGCGGTGGGGCGGAGGTTCCTCCAAAAACCCATATCTGAACAAAACAAACCACCAGCCATCGTCCCTCTTTCTCGAGCATGTGACTCTCTTGGTTTCTCTCACCGGAAAATGTTTTTGGTAGCACCGTAGCGGTGTAGGAGTTTATTAAGAGGTTGATTTATCCTTAATAGGGGTCTCGACTGATTCACTGTTACAAAAGGACAATATTCCACACCCTTCTATCAGTTTTGACAACTCGACGACCGCCTCCCACTAAATGTGTTTTATTTGGTTATGGATTTTCATGAAGATTTGCCATACATGGAGAGAGCTGCAAGAGAAACCCTCTTGGTTTGCTTTTTTGAACTCTCTGCACATCTTAATGGCTCATTTTGATTATTAAATTGAGTGCTTTCATTTGTTAATCATACTTCAACAAAAATTTTACTGTAAAACATAAAGCTAACATGGGAACATGTGAATAAGAAGCTTTTTATTGAAAGTAGTGTTTGGATATTAAATTGCATAATTTAATTCAAATTTATGCATTAAATATACTCGTAATGGAGTTCTCCTACACGTATATATGTGTATGAGTTGAGTGCAAAAAATATGATACGATAACTTACATTAAAGTTACTAAAATACGACACTATATTTTATATATAGCAACATAGTAACTAAGGTTCTTTTTACACAAATCATTAATATTTTAGTTTATCTCCAATACGTATCTAGTGACATTTTTGTCAATAAACTTGTCCAAATTTCTAAAGAATCTCACCGAAAACAGTGTTTAGGATAAGAGATATCGTTGTGGAATGTTTGGGGCTTCAGTACAAGGTTAAAAATACTACTTTTTACAAGTAAACCTTTAACGGAAACAAATAAACGAAATTCCAACATTAATGGTGATTTGCTTATAATAATGGTGGGTTTCAGTTTAAAATCAATAGAATTAGCCTCTCGGAAAAACTAGTTAGATAAACAATTTTGTATTCGTATAGAAAAATATGCCGAAATGTTACACACTAGAGATGGTAAGTCACCCGAGTAGCTCGATGTCCTGATGAACAATTTACCAAGTGCACCATATTAATATATGAACCAAATCGTTAATACTATATGTGTAAAAAAAAGCTGAAGAAACAAAAATTTGTATACTTGCAAGTTGCAATCCGTCACAAAAAATTTTTGTTGTTTATCTGCCAAAATTGTAATGTGTAGATCACACATCCTATCCTAAAGACCCAAACAACCCTTTATTAAAGCAACCAAGTACACCGCATTATACTTGGCACACAATAAACATGATTGTGAGAACTTTTCTACTTTAATTTCGTCCAAAGACTTAAATTCAAAAAAAATATTTTGTTTTACCCATCTATCTATAAATTATAGGGTCTATGCATTGAACTTTTCATAAGGTATATTATTGTATGTAATAAACTTTGTTTTTATCAATAAACATAATCAACATTCATAATTTTCTTATTGTATGCAAGTTAGTGTATACGGTAATGATTTATGTAAAATTAATCGTATTCGATAGCAACTTAAAACAAGACACGAAAAAAATGATTGATGCAAAGATAGTTGCATTTTGGTACAATAATTGTATACCTCTCGCAAATGTACTACAACAAATGTCAATTGCAAATTGACATCCATCTTGGAGGTAACAATTAAACATATGGTGATGGTCATCCGTCATCGTATTGTGGTGTGGGCTTTCGTTGGATCGTAATTAGTGTGTATTAGTTAAACAACCAGCCTGTGGGCCCAAGTTCAAAACAAATCAAATCACCCAAGTCTCAGGATTCCTGATGCCAACAACCCTCAAACGACCAACCACCGATCGTCCACCACCCACAACCGTCTGCTATCACCATCACCGAAGATTAAAATAAGATATTTCATGTGTTTAAGAATTAAGATTCAAGTCAACCAGGGGATTCACATGTATACAAAAATCATCAACATATGCATAATTCTGTATATTGAATTGCAGTTACCTCAAGCAGGATACCAGCTCCTAAATATGAAGACCAGATCATACAGAATAAACCTATTGTGTGCGTGTGTGTGTTTGGGTCAAATTGCATTTTGAAAGAACTCGTTATTCACATCTAATATGATTTATGAATTCAGAAGACCGCCAACAGTTGGATAAAAGAAATCTTGCCTGAGAGAGCATATATGAGTTTTGAGCTACACCTACAAATCGCCCCCGGATCCTAGTCGGATAAAAAAATTTACCCACATTCAGCACAATCTACTACTTCTTTGATATCAATATGCGCCAGGTCGTGTAGTATACTAGGTTTACATGTATGATCATTTTATGTCATTAAGGTATATGCTTCTAATTGACATCCAACAAGCAGTAGAGACACTAGTGCAGAAATCATTTACACCAAGTCTGAATCCTTCTAATTGTCATGTCTATTTGTATTTAAGGTTTGTTCTACCTTTACATATCTGCATACCTTGTCCAAATGCAGAGTAAAATCTGTGTAAGTCTTCAACCTCTCATCATCAAGAATTTAAAAAATATATAATATATCACATGACCCCAGATATACTTTTTGGGATGTCGGTGATTGCTTGTTAAAACTGCATATTACTTTTTGAATTAAGCACTTCAAACTATTTCTTCAAAACACCTTTACTCACTCGAAAACAATAAGCGCTTTCGATAAGCAATCCCAAAAACCCTCAAAACAACTTATTGTAAATTTGTAAGCAGATAAGCAGTTATAATAAGCAACCCCAAACACCCTCATAAACTTTGGAATAAAGAGCTGATATTTACTAGTAAACGAACAACTTAAACCTCATATACATGGACGCACCAATGCATCTGCCACATCACCCAGATATAGCAATCAGGCAAGAATGAAAACTGAGGTAACATACTTTTGCAATATAAAAGGCCAGTTGTGCACCAATGTTGCTCAATTGCTCCCATTGCTCAAACCCAAAGGTGCCACCATACAACTACAAGACTCTTCTAGCATCGAATTTCAACAGCCATTGTAGCCTTCACACCAATCTGTACTTGTTTTAAAACACAAATCATCTTTCACCTACATGTTAGTAGTGTAAGAACAAGCATATATAGGTCTATTCATTCCATTAATGCATTTGACAAAAGGCTCTTGAGGCAGGAAGGATTATGTATCAGTAGAAGCAATCAAAAAGAAAACCAAAAGTTAGAGACCAAAATTTTCAAGGAAAATTAACAGTGTCTACCACCGTATCAAATAGAAGTAACTACAACATTCATATTCTTATCTAATAATAATTACCGAGTACCGAATTTTGCAATTTACTCTTACAGTTAAAATCATCCTCTTCCTTCGAAATCATTCAGATATTATATATACTTTCTTTTATCCGCATGCATAAAATACCAGAACGATTGGATTGAACAATGAACATCACCACTAAATGCAAAGCAAACCTCTTTCTTCTCCAATGGAGGTTAACTGTAAACATCATCCTCAGACACTGTCCTCTTTGCTTGCTTGATCTTCTCCAGCTGAACCTGGGTATCCATGAACAGCTGCATTCTCTGAACTTCTAAATCTTTAGTGAATTGCATCCTCTGTTTCTCCAATTCAATCATCTGTTTCTGCTTCTCACCTTCAACCCTCTCGTAAATCTCTCCGAACCGCTCAATCGCCCTAGCCAGACGTTTCATAGAGTCAGAATCACCTCCACCGTCCTTCCTAATCCCTTCCCCGCCGGCAGCACCGTCGTCGTCGCTAGTCCCCAGCGACTCATCTTCCTCTGATCCGTCCTCCTCCGCTGCCGCAGCGGCGGCAGCAACAGCCGAGTAATTCCTCCGGAAATACGAGTCGTCAACGGCAGCTACCGGAAGCGGCCGTTTCTGAGGGAGAACCGCGAGCGGCTGAGGAAATTGAGTAGACAACACCGTCGACGGAGGTTTCCGGTAAGGTAACGGAACGGCAGTCGGCGGTGATGAAGAAGAAGACTTCTTCGCCGACGCAGCGGATCCGATTAACGTATCCAAACGAGAGTAAAACGGCCAGGTACTAGTAATCTGTCCATTGGATTCCGAAACCCTAGCTTTTTCAACCTTATACTTCTTCTTAAGAGTGTCGATTCGATTCTTGCACTGAACATCGGTACGCCTGGTTTTCTTGGTGTGGCCGTGACGAGCGTTCACGGCATCGGCGACCTCCTGCCAATCCTTTTGACGGAGGTTTCCACGGTTAAGCTCAAGGTAACGGCGTCCCCAAGCGTCGACGAGGGTGGACGTGGCGTCCTCGCTCCAGCAATCCTCACGGAAAGGGAGGGGACGAGATGAGGAAGGTTGTGTGGCACCGATTGCGGCAGCCGGAGACGGCGAATTGACCAGAGCTAAGTCGTCGGCCATGGCTAGGGTTTGTTAATCGGTGATAAAAATTGGGGGAAAGAGATAAATAGAATAGGGGGACGAGAGTACAAGTGGGTGAAGCGTCGGTGTCGGTACCGTTCGCATCGACTGCCATCTCTTCGCCGATGTACGGCTCCAACTCCGACGTGTAACTGACGTTATCTGACGCTTCATCGACTTGTACGTTTTCACCCAATGCTTTACTCACTTGTACCTTTCCTTCTAATGTTTCTCATATTCCATTTTATGATATGTTTATATATGGGATTACAATGGCTTTCCTCAACATGATTTTTTTTTCTTTCTTAAAACTATTCATTTATATATGTACTATAGACTAGTAGTTAAAAACTTAAAATGTTCATATTGAACATAAGCTAGCTTAGTTGATACATAGAGACAATTCTATCATTTATGCATATGTATATACTAGTATTATATTCGCGTAATATTACGGTATCGAATAGTTTTTACTCGATAACATATAATTTTTTATATAATATATGACTATGGTATTTCGCAAATAGTTTCTTCCAGGTTACATGTCGTTTCATTTCCTTTTTCTTTTCTATCAACCTTTTTATTTATTTTTAGAATAAATTCTTCAAAACAAAAAAACAACATTTTTTTGTGGTTGAGGAAATGTGTAGTTATAAAATAATGTTTATTGTTGAGTGTGTAAAGTAAGAGAGAGATGGAGATTATTTGAGAGGTATATTAATAATTTTCTATTGTTGAAATTTTAAAAGCTTAAGTAAAGTATGAGAGAGTGTATTAAATGTATTATAATGTAATATAGATATTTCACATGGTTTTTAAATTATTTTCTTTTTGATAAAATATTAATTTTGTTTATTTAACTAGTTAGAGATAAACACAACCTAAATTAACCGCATTTATACTAAATAAGTTCTATTTCATGTTTATATATAAGATATATGTGAGTTCTAAATTTAGTGCGACTACAACTTAAGAGTATGGACGAATTTACTGTCTTCAATATTTAAAATTTAAATACACAAATTCACGTTTATATTTATTTTAAGTTATTAAAAACAAAGACTTGTTAGACAGAAACAAGTGAATTAACAATAAGGGCATTATAAAAAAAAATATCAAAGCTTAGAAAAGTAGTTATAGCTATAACTTTTAGAAGTGAAGACAATACAATGAAACTTGGAATTTAATTTACTAAATATATGAAACTTGTAAGCTTTATTCATTAAAATATATCAGATTTATCATATTTTTCTATTATATGTATCAAACTTATAAAGTTTTATTGTATGTTTCAAACTTTTATTTTGTTGCTATTGTATTTACTTTACATAAAAATAGAAAAAATATATAAGTTTAGTACATAAATAATAAGTTTACACACAATAGAAACAAATTAATTGTTTGATACACACTATAGAAATTATTAAAATTCAATACATAATAACAAAATATGAAAAGTCAAATACATTTTGATGACCTAACTCAAAAACTTATGTAAACATAAAACAAATGCATACGAAGACCTGCATAGACACACACACACACATATATAGAGAGAGAGAGAGACCGATTCCTTCTGTTTGTCCCGCGATCGGTATAATATAACCGAAATTAACTGGTTGTATCCAGCGCGTCTTCATACAAAATAAAAACGAGAAAAAAAACAAGTACCAAGACAAAAACAACAGATTTGAATGAAACACAAGTATGAAAATTCAACAAAATTGGTTTCCAAATTGACATAAGAGTTATGCATCTAACACATACATGATCACCATAAGTTAGAAAATGGTTTTCCGCCTAATCCTCGTCTGTTTTCCTGTACAAATCTAACAGTAACAGAAGAAAAAATTTGGTTTATCCTAACATCGAATCGCCATATGATAGCTTCATATATCAAGATGCTTTAAATCAATCTTCTTTGCTGCTTTTGTTATCATGTCCTTGCGCACGTCCACCTACAATTTTGTTACCAATATTTTAAAATTTTCGGTAATTTATGTCCAAAACTTACCTCTAATGTTGGATATATTGGAGAGAAACGAAAAAAAGTTCTAAAAATCCATTTTAACCCCCTTGAGTTAGGGTGTGTTTGGATCCAGGGTTAAGGAAACATGAATAACAATATAGGAATCATACCCTTATTGAATCCCCTTGGTGGGTTTGGAGATATTGGATTTTTCAGAGGGTTGAGGATTGCTTATCAAACTATATTTGTGAGTGAAACAAGCAGCTTGGAGTAGTTTATCCAAGATTGTTTTGTAACGCAATAAGCAGTTTTAATAAGAATCCCAAACACCCCCCAAGGAGAACTCATTTCTATCATCAAGGTTGATCAGAAACTAATCCTCAACCATCTCTAAGCATACACTAAACATCGTTTTTCATAAACCTATACCCATTCTGTTCCGGCCTACTGTCAAGAAAAATTATACATGAAGGGCCTGTTTGTAAACTTGTCAGCTTTCTTTCCTTTTCTGTCCAACTCAAGAATGAAATAAAGAAAAGAAGAAACCAGAACATATACTTTTATTTTCTCTTTAGCCTCGTAATTATCAAAAGATGGTTCGTAAGTAACTTTTCTTATGCGTCTAGGTGAACAAATAAGACTAAATGATATCTTTACTTATAATAATAATAATAATTTGAATCTTACCCTGGAACCCATAAGTGAGGAAAAGGTAACATTTGCTTCAGCTGCATCTTCAACCACCAGTCTCTTCAATAGCCTGGTCTTTGGATCTAATGTCGTTTCCCATAATTGTGATGCCATCATTTCTCCCAACCCTACATTTTTATACATGTTAACAGAACATTTCAAGAATAATCTTCATATGCATTTTGTATGTATTAGTTATCCTTATATAACATTTTATGAAAAGAGGATGTTCGGGATTGCCAATTAAAATTTCTTATACGT
Organism: Pulicaria dysenterica; assembly: GCA_947179395.2. NCBI lineage: Eukaryota > Viridiplantae > Streptophyta > Magnoliopsida > Asterales > Asteraceae > Pulicaria > Pulicaria dysenterica. Next base: position 86,704,888 of record OX359288.1, read on the forward strand.
CTCAAATGATTAGAAGCAAATAATCAGTTGTAGCAAAAGGCAATGCAGGAGATAATGTTTGTGTTTGCATCTAGTCATTCTAATGATATAAATGTTGAACAATTCTGCTTATTTAAGGATTTAAGAGGTAAATACTTGGATTCTAATAATAAAATTTTCTATCCGAACTCCAACAACGGCTTGTTTGCAATATCAAAATGTGATACACAGATTAAAAGTTTTAATAAGCAAGTCCCAAACACCCCGTAACTATAAGCCATTTTACCTTTGAACCTCTGAATATTATAAGAAGCGTTTGAAGGGAAGGAACTCTGAAGCTTTTTAAGTTCTGTATCATCGTAACAGTAGAATGCCTGCTTACCTCTTTCCACCTGAATAATTACCCTAAATGAGTCAACCATAATAAACTGTAGGGAAAGGGCATTTTTGTCATTTTGGATAAATGCAAACCTTATATAGGGGTGGAACGCCAACGTATATATAGCCTTCATCAAATAAAGCTCTCTGCAAAAGCATGATGCATGAATATATTGTTCAAACAACCCTCCATACCATGAAAATTGCTACACTTTTTCCACCCAAAAAAAAACTTATTTGCCCATCTGTCATCACTTCAAAAAGATAGTAATATGAGTTCCTTGTTTGTCTTTGTTTGAAGGGTATTTTAGACTTAGACAAAAAGGTCAAAAAATCTACTTAACTTATGTGACAAGTCTAAAACAGCAAATTTTCATGGGACCAAGGGAATATCTAACATATTATCAGTATTGCAAATATAGAACTGAAAGATCATTTCAAATACCTACCTGATATCTATAGAAAAATGTTAATAATAATGTACGAATATGAGCACCATCAACATCGGCATCAGTTAAGATTATAATCTTATGGTACCGTAGACCATCCTTTTTGAAATCCTCACCCTGAAGCATGAAAACATTAGTGAACATTAAGTGAAGAGAACACATAATATTTTTTAGTACGGGTCAAAAAAGGCCAGGACAGATTTAGTTGACGCACCAACATCTTTTGTCCAATTTCTGGAATTTTTATATAATAACTAATGCACCCATTATGATTAGAAAATTAATATTATTACAAATTTACAACAATAATATAAACATTTGGATGGAAACGATTTAAGAGTTTCTATGCATTAAAAGTGTTTTTTGGTGAAATTCAACCTGTTTGACACTTTGACCCAATTGGCCCCGTTAATCTTTCAGCCGCAACTTTTTTTATTTGACCCGATTGACTGGTTGAGATAAAACACAACCGATTTCGACTCATTAAAAAGTGAGTTGAAATTGCCACCTCCGTAAAATATATAATTACACTAAAAAACAAACCTTTACTCCAAGGCCAAGGGCCCGAATTAGATTTTGAATCTCTTCATTCTTATACATTGCTGCTTCATCCTTTCTTTCAACATTCAAAATTTTACCCTTTAAAGGAAGAATAGCCTGATAAAAAAAGTTCAAAACTTTCATCACCGAATTTTCATGTATCACTGTATTATATTACAGTTATGAACAGCTCCACCATATAATTATAATATATGGACTCAAACAGCTAAAGCTTTATTTTGATAGGTATAATGTTGACAAAAAGCTTAAGCCTTTTTCTTTATAATCACCTGGAAGTTCTTATCACGACCTTGTTTTGCGCTTCCACCTGCTGAATCTCCTTCAACTATAAATATCTCTGCAAAAATGTGACAAAACTAATGAATCTTTATACCTGTGCCAATAGATCCCACCAACTAAGAGTTTCAGAAAGTACTTTAATAAAAAATGAAGTATAGAAACATTAAATGATACGTCCTAGTGTCACAATCTGTTAATTTTTAAGCAGCTACAAAAAGTAAATACTAGAGAAGGAAATGAAAAAGACCAGCTTTTTCAGGATCTGTGGCTGAACAATCAGCAAGCTTTCCTGGGAGAGATGACACTTTCAAGACACTCTTCTGTCTCTCCAATTCCCGTGCCCTTTTTGCTGCTAGAGCTGCCTAGTGATACAAACAGCAGGTTTATAAGAAAAACGGTGCTCTCAAAAGTGTGGCTTAAGGATCATTTAGTTAAGAAGAAGTGGCAAAACGGTAGGGTCAGAATGGGTTGGGAAACAGGTCAAAGCAGTTTCAGATTAAGGTGGGCAAATTATTCACTAAGTTGTCTTAGAAGGTTTTTTGCTTAATAATAAAGCATAAACCCAATTGACCCACAATAAGTAAGTGGGTCAAAAGGGTTGATAACACTGAAAAACTTATATACAAGATGACAGGATGAAATATGGTTGAGCTCCAATTAGCAACTAATGTTTAATTAAGTGATAAATATTTTTTTGCAAATTAATCGACTTTTTTACCCAGGACTCCAGGAGGTAAGCTTTTTCAACCCTTTTTGAGAATCTGGGTGTATCAACCAAATTCCCGGTTCTTACGTATATTATGTATTAATCATTTAGAAACATGTGTGATACCTTTAAAGCATTAAGGGACTTGGACAGGATCAAGTCGAGCACATCTGGATTTAACTCCAAATATTCAGTCAAGAATTCTTGAAGTGACTGATCAACAATCTTTCGCACCTCTGGATTTCCCAACCTCGTCTTTCAAGCAAAAAAAATAATCAGAATTTAGTAACGCGATGACAGCTGGACATCCATCATTAGTCCAACATTCTCAATAATAAAGAACATGGATGTGTTAAATTTAAAAATGTCAAAATTTACCTTTGTTTGCCCTTCAAACTCAGGATTTGGAAGTTTGACTGATATTACACAAGTCAAACCCTCCCTCACATGCTCTCCACTTAAATTGATGTCCTTTTCCTGAAACCATGGTGTCATGGTATATAAATAATAATACTAACAACAACAACAATCATAATAATAATAAATTCATAATAATACAACTAATATTTGTCTTCTAAAAGGAGAGGATGAAAAATGGCAAGGTTATTAAGCTAATAGCATACCTTGATAAGCTTTGACTTCTTCCCAAGGTTATTAAGAGTTCTTGTTAGTGAAGCTTTAATACCATCTATGTGAGTCCCACCATCAACCGTACGTATGCTATTAGCATATCCTAGCATTGTATCCGAATATGCATCTGAACACCTAATGGCAGTAATATAAAACCCAATGAATCTCAACTATTGTAATGCAATTATGTAAAGAAAATCAAATTTCAGGTTGTGTATGGTATTTTGTCATTTTGCGTAATATCCCAATCACGCAGCTCCACCAAGCATTCATTCAGAATGGTGTTATTTTATGACTGATGGGGTAACAAAAAAAAATACACCAAAAATATGTGAAGATAAAGAAAACAGTTGTGAATTACCATTGGAAAGCTACATCCACAGCAATCTCACCTGCTTCTTTTCGAAAGCTCAAGATGTCATGAAGTGGTTGCTAAATTGGAAAACAATCTGTCACTTACATTGAAAGCATAAAAACATAATGCTGAAGAATAAGATGAAATGGGCAAAATCCCTAACTTAAAAAAAGGGGGTGGGGTGTCGAATAGAATAAAAGTCGTTAAAAGTGTATTCAAACAATTACAACTAGGTAAACCGCTTTTTTCATATAATAAAGAGATTAGTTTCTGTAATAATATTTAGGGTTAATTGCACCTAAATGTATCCAACTTTGCACCTTTATGTGCTGTAGGTACCGACCTTGGAAAACATGTATTTTGTGTATCGAACTTTGATTTGTTATATTGTATTTTGTGTATCGAACTTTGATTTATCCAACTTTCATAAGTCAATCGCTTGTCATTGACTTGTTGTGTTTCATCTTTATTTATTCAACTAGTATTTAAATCAGTAGCATATAAAAAAATAGTTTTTACGCCAATTTGACATCATGTATCAACAGCCAAGCCTGACCATGGCCGACCTGACTTGTCGAATCAACTTACAGTTTGGGTCTAATATATTGTTAGAAGGATTGAAAAAAAAATTAGAAATAGAACTAAAAAGAAGAAGAAAGAAAAGAAAGAAAAACATGAAGGGAAGTGACAAGCACCTTATCAGCATTTAGCCACTTCACATACTCAACAAGTCCCCCAGCAAAGCAATATTCATCATATCGGTTCTTCTCATGGTCTTTATCCTCTTTCTTGATAGTAATAGTTAGCTGTCAACATTTGGAAGTTAGGAGTTAGGCCAATGGATATTATAGTCAATTAAGACAATATATAGCATGAAACACAAAAATCATAACAAATATGAAAATAAAGAATAGCAAAATGGACGGAGAAAGAACATAAATAACCTCCTGGGGTGGGAAGCAAGGGGAATATAGTCCAGTTTAAAATGGGAAGATGTCCCTTTAACAATAATCTATTCAACTGATAGCAATGGCACTACCAAATTTTTTATATTTGGGAAAAGAGGTATTTTCAAGTAACCAACTACAGAAAAAAATTTATTTTCTTAATAGTACAAAAGAAATTTTCTATATATTTTAATAATAATGGAACTTCTTCTGAAATATAAAAGGTTTTGTGCATTAAAAACACACTTTGAGTGACTTTGAATTGTTTCCTTTTAAGCTTTTTTCATTGAACATTTATAATAAAAGGGTCGACAATGCCACCTCTAAGCAGAATTTAAAAAGATGTTAGTCACTCTACCCCGGGGACAAGAAAAGCTCGCTCCCGAACTCGTGCAGCAATAGTATCATAATCAAACTCCATTCCGGATGTGAATACTGCATCGCAAGTTATAATCACATGAAAAGGATGCTTTCTTGAAGTTAAATCTCCAAAAAACTATCAAGTTAAAGGGATAAAGATAAAAGTACTTTGTTCGTCGGGCCAAAATTGTATGCATGTCCCTGTACGAGCGCTTGATTCAGCAGGAAGATCCTCACATGCCAAAGATTTATGAGGCTTCCCACGCGTATAGCTTTGATGACATTCCTTGCCATCTCGCCAAACAGTAACTTCTAATGTCTGTAAATAAATAGAAGTATATGAATCTAAATTCATAAGAAGAAAGACTTTGGTATAAGATTGAAGCTTTTCAGAATCTTTGATGAAACTGTTCAGAGGAAGGATTGCTGTTGGTGAATATTATAGGCATATTATTTATTTTCAAGCTTTTTTTAAGTATATTATAGGCATATTATTTATTTTCAGAATCTTTGATGAAACTGTTCATAGGCTTGTCTGCTTGACGTTCTTTTACCTGAAAAAATCAAAGCTTTCAGGTCTTCAATTACTGTTTTTCCGTTTATAACCTAGGGTTAAAGTTTCAGTTTAAATCTTAAATAACCAAAAAAAACAATATTTTACAAAAAGATGAATTACATTTCATTCCATCCTAACCAAAAAGATGGTCAAACCAGATTCAACTTCATTTCAAGTCCTTCACGTTCCCGATCCTTTAGATAAGTTCATTTCCTTTAATGAGTCGGGTATTTTAGGGTCTCTTTATGATAGAAACTACAAGAAGGAATAAAAGCTATAAAATAAGCACCTCAGACAATGCATTAACTACAGACAAACCAACACCATGCAATCCACCCGAGACTTTATAACCACTACTGGCCCCACCGAACTTTCCACCAGCATGCAAAACCTGCATCATTAGATGTAAATTTAACAACTTAGCCAAATTATTACCACATATTGGGCAACGTCATACAGGTTCAGGGTGGGCTCGCACACATGCAAGCACACACGCACACACACACAGATATATATATAATATATATTATATATATATCTGTGTGTGTGTGTGTGTCTATATTCTAACAATGCTGGTCTATATTAGATTTTGTGCGACCTTCAACCCTTATGACTTGTTCCCCTTATTCATGACTGACTAAAATCTTTACTTCTTTACTGCTAATAACTATAATGAACATAAAAAACCCCCTCTTTTCTCAACCTTTCTCATCCTTTTATGCCTAGATTTTTATAAAAACAGGTTTATATTCTTGCAAGAAACAGAAATATGGTAGTGCATTCATATAGAAGTATTAAAAGATTGAATATACAACTTAAAATTTAAATCGAAAAAAGATAACTGTTGTAACATACTGTCAACACGGTCTCCACTCCTGATTTTTTTGAGCCTGGATGCAGGTCAATCGGGATCTGCAGCATGAAAGTAAAAATTCATCTCGACAATGTTATTTTGATAATCATTCTTGATTCGATAAAATTTTACTTGTTTCTCCATTTATGCTCAATAATCAGCAACCGCTTTTCATAATAAAGAACAAAAAAATCGTACCCCACGTCCATTGTCAGTGATGCACACTGAACCATCTGCAAGTAAGACAATATCAACCTTAGAAGCAAAGCCGGCTTGGGCTTCATCAACAGCATTGTCCAGTATTTCATAAACCTGCATAAATTTACAATTAAATATTATATCAAATATAGAGTTGTGTAAAGGAAGAAATTAATGCAATCTAAAGAAAGTAAAGACAATACCATATGATGCAAACCACGGAAACCTGTACTGCCAATGTACATTCCAGGTCTTTTCCTCACAGCATCCAAACCTTCTAATATCTGGAATGAGAATGATAACACACACAGACCATATCAATTACCATATGCATGCTCTCAACAAAATAGTGGTTCATAATATTTGCAAATTTAGTTTCTTTTAGGTGTTTGGGAATGCGCCTGAGCTCATTAATAAGAATCAGTTAATTACTGAAGTAAACGTAACATTACCTACCTATCCCTAGGTTCAGGCGTTCAGCCAACTAATTATCCTATTCCCATTCTTCAAAGTGCAATAATCATTTTGAAAACGAATGTAAACAACATAAGGCAGCATACAAGAGGCTACATTGGTGTTTGGGATTCCTTGGTAAAACTGATCATCTGTTTATTGCAACTTAAAACTGTTTGATCAAAACTGATTTCACTCATAAATTATCACATAAGCAGTTTTGAATAAGCAATCCCAGTAACCCTCTAAACAGCTGATTATCGAAACACGATAAGCCAATATACAGTTTCAATAGCAGTCCCAATGACCCCCTAATTTAATTTATTGTTATCAGCTAATGAATATCAGATCAAAATTTGGAAATGACATCAAATCTGTGGCGGATCCATGTTGCTGAATTGGGGAAGAAAGGACCCCCGTCCAAAGCCCGTATTATGCTATGTATATAGCCATCTTTTAAAGGCCCCATGTGCTCTAATTCTTGGGCTGCTCGCCCACTCCCCATTTATGAAACTTAAAAATGAGAAAAAGAAACGGGTGCAACAAAGAAACAAAGATGCAATAGATTCTTGGGCCCCTCCCTCATTCTCCAATTCCCTTTTTCTGCTGACAATAAATCTTGCAAGAAAGAAAGAAGCAAGAAAAAGCAAATCTAAATCCTTCTATGAACATTCCATTTCTGCGAGAAACAAAGAAGCAAGCACTCGAGTTCTCTGTCAAACTCGAAGCAAACCGTCCCTTCCCTTTTTCTTTGTCGACTGTTGAAGAGCAACTCACCTCTTAATCATCGTCCGTGCCCATTATTTCCTTCGGTCTACAGGTAATAGATTTGTCTTATTCTCCTTGTAGTTTTGTCCTAAATTTCCTCTGTGTTTCTGCTATTGATTACTTGATTTAGGTTTGGAAATTGGAATGTTGAATTGATAATTTGATTTAGGATTAAAACCAACTGTTAGGGTTTTTGTGTATTTGATTTAGGAGTTTTAATATACCACATAATGCAACTATTATGCATAAAAAGACTTTAGATTAGCCATTTGAGGTTTCTTGATTAAGATGTATTTTTGACATTGGTCTGAACTCTGAAGCTTTAAAAAAAACTATAATAGTGAATTGTGTGAAAGATGGTCTACTAGTTGACCGACCCGTTTTGATTCAAATATGTATCGATTCAATACATATGACGTCTTTCCATCAAAAGATGCCCCCCGTTTAAATAATTCCTGAATCGGCCACTGCATCAAATTATCGGGAAGGATGTGTAAACCAAGTGAACTTTCAAAGCAAACACACCAAATACATAAATGTTGATGATGATAAACAAAAGCCCAAATCAATTTATAATTCATAAACTTCTAGGTCAAAATATCAAGCTTGAACATAACGTATGCACCTGAATGTTTTCAGACCCATAATTCTCTGTTCCTTCTTTCCCTTTACGAACATCAGTAACAGGGGTAGACGAAGACGACATAAAAGCTCTTGGAGGTACCAAAACACTTGGAACCAAAACCCTGTTCGTCGATAGTGTCCTCACTCCCAAATTTGGCCTAAAAACAAAATTACAACAAAATCACTTTGAATAGTTAGAAACAATCTCATTTGGGTTTTCATGGAAATGAAGCCAATTTGTACCTGGGTTTTAGAAATAGAGATGGTGTAGAAGAGCGAGCAGAGGAGAGAGCGAGGCCATGAGTGGGGATGAAGAACCTCGAGGACATGATGAAACGAAGAGAATGGTAATAAGCAGAATGATGAGGTTTAAGAAGAGCCATTCATCAAGAGTATGCACATGAAATAGTTTTCGCGGTTCGATTTGGAGAAGATAACGATGGTAGCAGCAGTGGAAATTTACTTAAGTGACTGTGTGTGTGTGTGTGTGCGTGTGTGGTTTTGGTGATAAACCCTAAAAACTTTGTTTTGAATTATTTTGTGTTCTGTTTTTACCTCTCTTAAACCCTACGGTTCTTGCCGGAGATTGGTAAAGAAATACAGTACAAGGATAAAGTTGGTGAAGTACAGTTAAGTATTTAGTTCACTTTTTATATCTAACACCGATAGGGTATATTTGATAAAATAAAATGATTAAGGTTATGATATAATTTAGAGGCTATAAATGATTTATTGGTCTCAATAATTTAGGGATTTTGTATGAAATATTGAAATTGATTTTAAGGACGATTAAATAAGAATTCTGAATGAATAATATAAAGGATAGAAATTACTATTTTAACTTTCATAATGATTTGTTATGGAGTAAGAAATGATTTTCTTTAATATGCAAATGTGTAAAATAATAAGTATCATAGTACAATATTAGTGCTTAGAGATTCAGGATGTGTTATAAGGCTAAATTAATTAATTAATTTTCTACTTGTTTCATACATTAAGATTTAACGAAATACCTTATTTAATTTTATTAAGTGAATCAAGATAGAAAATTAATAACAGTATATAGTCGGTCATAAGTTTAACGTAGTAAATAAAATATTACTTGAAAATCTTTCATATAAAAATATTAGAAATATTTTAAAAATAAATTAAGTTTACAATCTAAAACATAATCAAGTCTTGTATAAGGAGTTTAAGAAAATAAATATTAAAAAAATGCAATACATGAAAAAACGGCTAATTAGATATACGCATATCCACGCTGTTGCATGCCAAATCGATCGAATTTGAGAAATGCCATACGGACCTTGGAAGTTTGAGCAAACACACTAGAATCATGCAAGTTAACTCTAAATGTAAGCGAACCTATTTTTAATCCAAACTACGTACACACCTAAACAATTCAAGAACACAAGTGGATAACAAGATAACAGAAAGGGATTCACATATAACTTGAATCCACCTAACTACTCATTGCAACTTGTAAAATGTTACTGAGATTGGATCATGATGATTTCATACCATATCACAAAGGGGATTCATATAAATCTTGAATCCACCTAACTAATCATGACAAATGTTTGATTCGGGAAATAGAACTCACGATGAAGTTTGATTTTGGTTAGTAACGGTTTGTGTTGAATGAATCGCAAATGTTCTTGGGTTTAAGCTGGAATAGTAAATCATGTTTCTGTGGGAACCAATCGAGAACGGTAAGGGATAGTAGGGGTCGTAAATTGTAGGGGTCGAGTCCCCTTGTGAGATTCCCCAAATCGCAAATCGTATATTGCATGTACGAATAAAAAACTATACTTTTGTATCAATCATAAATCAGATAGTAGTGTGGAATCGTGAATCACTAAATCCAATCGGAAACCTTGAATAATCAAGTGAATCATAAAACTCTTAGACTAAGGGGATCGCAAATTGAACTTAAACTTGGAATTGTAAGTGTAACATCCTCAAAATGGGCCTAGTAGTATCTAGTTGTACTCTATGCTCAAGTGGTTGTATCTTGACTTTAAATGAGTATTTTAATAGTTGTTTTATGTTTTAGTTAGTTAAAGTGGATATATGAGGTATTATATAGAAGTTAGAGTTAGTAAGTAAAAGTGATAAAATATTAAATGGTTTCGCGTAAGATTCCGTAGATATCCCCGTTAGTTGAAACGGGATGGCGTGTGTTAAGTTGTAAGTTGAAAAGGGGAACAAAATACCCGTGTTTAATAATAAACACCTCAAAGTCGGTTGATAGCTTTCCCTTATCCCCTGTATTGAACAAAAACACATTTAACACACACACACAAAATCATATACGTACAAACACACATGCTCTCAAGCTTTGTGAAGAAGAAATAAATAAAAGGCTTATAATTTTCGATTGTAGCTACTGAATCAAACTCCAATCAGTTCTTAGATCAAGTTCCAGCCTTGTTTGTAAGTGTTTTTCATTGTTAGACCTAGTTTTGTGTTCTTATTGGGCATACACCAAATTTGTGGTGTAAATCATGTTTTTATGGTGGGTTTTGGTGTCAAGCATGTTCATAAGGTCCTAGAGATGTAGTATGATGTGTATGAATTGTTAGAACTGAATTTCGATCGATCAAAGTGTCGAAAATGGTGATTTACAGTTGTTGTGCGAAACAGGGATGAAGGTCCCTGTAACAAGGGTCCTTGCGGCCGCAAGGGTGGTGCCTTGCGACCGTAAGTATTGTGTAGTGCTTGCGACCGTAAGGCTATGTTTTGTGGTGTTTACCGCTTACGAGCAAAGGAAATAAGGTTTGCGACCGTAGGTACATAACTTGTGATCGTAAACCAACACTATAATCATGTTTACGAGCAAAAGGGATTATCCTTGCGAACGTAAGCATTGATATGGGTAAAAGGCCTCTTGCGGCCGCAAGGATTAGCCTTGCGACCGTAAGGGTGGTTGTTAGGGGACCCTTGCGACCGCAAGTCAGGTACTTGCGACCGCAAGCAGTAGTCTAGGGTTGACAGCTTGTCTAATTTATGTTTAACCTAAGGGGTGATGTGTATATGTGGTAATTAAGTATGTATGTAATGTGCTAGGTGTGTTTAAGGAGTCGGAAGACGCGAGTGGTGTATCTGCTTAATACGGACTCCAGGTGAGTACCGGTTTCCCATGAGGCTCAGTAAGTGGTGCTAACCTTTGTTTGTTTTAAACGTGTATTGGTGATCTTAAATATGCATGCAAAGGTATGTTATGATGTGCTACACCATGTTTATGACATGTAGAACTGTTGTAAAAGTAAAAGAGTACTTATGATAGAAATCATGTAGTAAGTGTATGCTATGATAGAGTTGTACTTGCATGTTGTTCAACAGTATGAAAGATATTAATTGGTGTGTTTATATGCGCGCATTAACGGAATCCTTACTGGTTCAGCTATTTGTATTTGTTATTATGTCCGGACATTCGGGACTGTACTAACAGTTACTACCTAGAGTAAGGTCAATCAGGTAGATGGGTGATAATATCTGGCTGGGTTCCCATGGTCCTTTGGGCTATAAATTGGGGACTAACGGTACTCAGGAGTATACACCTGGGTGAGGTTCTGCAGACCGCCTTTCCTTAATTTGAACATGGTTTCTTGCTTAGGCAGGAACCAGCATGATAGACAGAGTGTACCACGTGGACTGTTATTCGTTTTCCCACTGGTGCAATTGGTTGCAACTGATTTCCCAGTTAGGATGTTGAGTGGGGCTCGCTACCCTGCAATATACGACTCCTACTGGTATTATTGGTGCGCCACAATGTGATAGGATAGCCTTGTGTGCTTTCCTGGTTTTCGACTGCATGCTTATTGATACTTATGTGTAATATGTACCCACTAGCTAGTGTAGCTAACCGGTTCATGGTTTACCCTTTTTACAGGTATGGTTTAGGCAGCCTGGTGAGCGGGTGCTTGTGGGTAATTGTATATAACTCTTTTGGAACACTCTACTGTTATTTATACTATGATCCGATGGTCGGTTATTAGTATGGTAATACCGGTTTGTTTTGAGACTTGGTTTTTGGATGTCTATTTTCGCCAAGTCGGATAGCAATACTTTATATTTTATAACCAGTGTTTAGTTTCCGCTGCTTGCCATTGGTAAATATGTTTAAAAAGTTTAAATTATTCATAATTTTAAGCTCGTGAAACCCGGTGTTATAGTAAGTTGCAATTGTAAATGTTTAATCGTAAATAGATTTATAGGTGAATCGCAATTCACTAATTAAAGTGCAATCACAATTCACAGATTAAATGGAAGAGCAAATAGGGGAGGGGGCTTCATAATCCAAATCGTAAATTGAACATAGGAGAGTTAAATGACGATTTGAATTGGGTTTGTAACATCCCACCGCCCCGCGGTGCGTCGACTCATCGACCACCCGGCAGCCGTCATGGCGATGTCAGGTCTGCAGCCCAATACACCCCAACCCTTCCCTCTTATCATTATCCAGAGTTGGTTGTTGCCAGGGTTTGAACCCATGACCTTTTATACCACTCTTTCCAGAGTGATATCACCAATTGAGCTGCAGCTCAATTGGTGATATCACTCTGGAAGGAGTGGTATTAAAGGGTGAAGTCTTGGGTTCAAGTCTCACCAACAACCTACTCTGGATAATGATCAGAGGGAAGGGTTGGGGTGTATTGGGCTGCAGACCTGACATGCCCGGTAGGTGGTAGCGCTGGTATGATATCGGTAAGCGCCTTGGCCGGGGGTGTTACAAAAAAGTGCACTTTTTTGTAACACCCCACCGCCCCGCAGTGCGTCGACGCATCGACCACCCGGCAGCCGACATGGCGATGTTAGGGCTGCAGCCCAATACACCCCAACCCTTCCCTCTGATCATTATCCAGAGCAGGTTGTTGCCATGGTTTGAACCCATGACATTTTATACCACTCCTTCCAGAGTGATATCACCAATTGAGCTGCAGCTCAATTGGTGATATCACTCTGGAAGGAGTGGTATAAAATGTCATGGGTTCAAACCATGGCAACAACCTGCTCTGGATAATGATCAGAGGGAAGGGTTGGGGTGTATTGGGCTGCAACCCTAACATCGCCATGTCGGCTGCCGGGTGGTCGATGCGTCGACGCACTGCGGGGCGGTGGGATGTTACAGGGTTTGAATCGTATATCATGCGAGATCGCAAAACTCTGAGTTATGACACAATCGTGGATCGCTGTAATTGGAATCACAAATCGTGAAATTTGTAAATCGTAAACCTTACATGCTAATCAAATTGAAAACCACCTGATTGTTGGGTTTTGGGAATTTTATAGAGTACATGTACGTATGAGGCTTGTGGTCCAAATAATATCCGATATATAGTGTGAGAACTTATATTTTAGGTGATTGTCGGTAGATGTGAATCTTCCATACACGTAATTGAATAAATTGTTATTATTGCTTGTGCTACAATCAGGTGAGTTATACTAACTTGCTCATTATATCGATGTGAAATGTGCATGTTACCTATATGTGAAAGTGTAACTAATGTGTTTATGTATGAAGTGAAGGGTTGTGTTATAATAAGTGAAAACACAACCCCGGCACAGTCAGACATGTGAAACCCTTGGTACGCCTTGGGTGGTCAATTGTGACCTAAAGTGTGAGATCGTCATCAGAGCACTACTTCGGTATTATGTATATAGATATGTGATCATAGATGACGTTTATGATATGTACATACTTAGTGTGGTGTGTAATTTGTGTGCTCACTAAGTTTTATGTTTAATGTTGTTGTTTTTTGTCTTTCAAAACCGCAATATGGAAAGGCTCTAGCATTGTGTGGGTGGATCATCCCCTTCAAACGTTTCCCGGTGTTTTCTTGCTTAAAACATAGTTGAATGAGTAGAACAATGATTTGCAATTATTTGCTTCAAAACTGGAAGGCCAAAAACTAAAAAACCAAATGGTTTTGATTTTTGGTTTCTCAAAAACAAAATTTTTTGTTTGGTTTCGATTTTATGCAACACCCTAACTAAACCAAACGAAACACACCCTTACTTTGGTATTATCAATTACTAGTCACAAGAATTTTTAAATGGATAACACTCATACCTGGCAAAATGGAGTCCTTTAGGCAAAATGCCATTAAAAACTTGCAAGAAGCTAGCAATTAGAAGATACAAGAACAAGCTAACGAAAACAATTGAAAGGCCTACAACATCAATCTAACCAATTAAGATCAAGAAACTTTCGACCCCTCTGTGTTTTATCCAAAAATACGTCAAGCTTTGAAGTTGACATGCAAGAATGTTACATGAATTAGACGACTTCCTTTAAACACCTTATCATTTCTACTTCTCCATATAATCCAGAAAAAAAATAAATCACCCTGTCAAAAGTGTTCTCTTGCCCTTGGAATCCAACTTTATCAGCCCACTTGATAAAGATATCATCAAAATTTGGAATGTTGTTAACATCGATAGACCACCAATCACAAATGATGCGCAACAAAGATGTTTATTATTACGGCTTATGTAATGTGTTTTAATTTATAAATGTTTATTATTACGGCTTATGTAATGTGTTTTAATTTATAAGGATGTTTATGATTTACATTTAATATCTTATGTATATATATTTTGTTTCATGAAAATAATAAATTAAGGGCAAGGTGGTAATTACCTTATGCATCTCTTAAATGAAATCATTTATGTAACCAATATCTCTTTCTCGATCGTTACTGATTCTTAAGAGAGAATTGTGGTTCTTGGTTTTCTTCCTCTCTCACGAAAAAAACCATTAAAGTATAAGAAGAACTTTAATTCAAACCCTTCCATCAGGATATTATCATTATTATGCGATCAAGGATTCAAATGGGATTTAGCCCATTTGGTAAGGCACTCCCTTCCTCGCAAGAGGTTGGGGGATCAAATCCTGCTGCGTGAAGTGGGTTGAGGGTTTTTCCCTTAGGGGTTTCCTCCACGGAGTGAAGGTGTGGTGCTCGAACCTTGGTTAAAGCCAAACAACGAGGGGCGGTTGAAAACCCGCCACCAAACAATTCGAACCCACATTGGAGAGGTGGGGAAGTGTTCACATTTGCCGGTCAAAATAAATAAATCAAACTTCAATAACCAATTAAGTATTTTATTATATTAGGTTTATTAATTCATGTTAATTGATTGACAACAATCCATTCCATATAAGTATTTATCAGCAAACGGAAACTCTACATGAGCTAACAAATGATCCTCATCTTCTAAGCTTTCCTCAAAAAGTGGACTTAGATAATTTAAGTTTTAAAAATTAAATTTCAAAACGGTTAAACCCTAAATTTTCTTAATAAGCGTTTTAATTCTCAATTTTGTTGTAATCGGGTGTTTTAACTACTTCACTTTTTATAACACGTTTATTTTCTTTTATAATATGTTTTAAACCTCAAACTTGTTAGATAAAATACGGTTTAATCCTTAATCTTTACAGTTTCAAACGAGTTAACCCTTAAACTTTCTATTCCCAACAAGTATCAAGGACTAAACAATATTTTACTTAACAAATTTGAGGTTTAAAACGTGTTATAAGAAGTAAAGTAGCTAAAATAGCAAGTTGCAACAATTATAAGTGTTCAAAATTCATTAAACTTCGAAGTTTAAAACATGTTATAGAAAATCAAGTGGCTAAAACAGCCCGTTGCAAGAAGTTTGAGTGTCAAAATTCATTAGGGAAAGACTAGAGGTCAGACCATTTTAATAAAAAAATTTAGGAATTTAACTAAAGATGTAAACAAGCCGAGTTAAATCGAGTTTTACATTAATCAAACCATGCTCATTCAAAATAACATAATGAAGCTCGAGCTCGGCTCACAAAGTATGTTACGAAGCTCGTGATAGGCTTGTTAAAGCTTGTTTAAATTATATATGTAATAATAAAATGGATTAAACCTTGAACTTTTTTCATATTTAATGATATAAAAATATATAAATATAATTATATTAGTAATAAATAAAAAATATACATTATATCAAAGCTTGCAAGCTTAAAGAACCCAATATATACACAAGGCTGGGGTTCATTTAATAAATGAGTATTAATATAGACTCGAGCTTGTTTTAAGCTTTTATAGATTTAGGTTCAAGTAGCTCGACTCATCTATATTTGTAAAAATACCTTTTTAAAAATAGTAGTTTGAAGATATTAATAATAATATGGTATTGAGTTCTTATAGACATGAAAGTTTTTAATCAATCAATGAGATAATGTTTTAGAGTCGTATATATGAAGTTTTTCTCAACGTATCAAAACCGTCTGGAACAATTGTAAGAACTTTAATATTATTATTATACATATATTTTATATTTCGTATTAATGACCCAACCGTGTAATTTCATTCCTACATTCGTTACTGGTTTGGTTTGGTGCGTGTTCGGTTATGTCGGTTTGCCATGTGGACCGAGTTTTGCACTCCCATACACACAAGTGTTCTGTCAACAAAAATGACTTCAGAAAGCACAATGTTAAGTCATGAGTGCAACTATACTTGAAGGTGATAAGAAATTATATATGTAAGGCCGTGGAATAACATTATTGCAGATTCTACTACATTTTTTAATTCAAAAACTATGCAACAAGACACAAATTATACCATCATCTACCAAAGATTAGTTCTATAACAAAAACAATGAATAAAGTTATTATCTATCTACCTCTGTCGTCTTCTTCGATCCACTTCTTATACCTCAAGTCATCACACGGATCCTGAACATCGCAAAACATTACGCAAAGTTACTACCATCAGACATTTTTAAAAGAATTTTTTATACGTAGTATTAGTGTATATGCACATATGAATATATATAACCTGGGAGCACTTGTACGCCGCCCTGTTTGAGTTTCTCGCCCTTTTCCCACACGTAATGCAGCGAGCTCTTTTTCCATTGCAGCTATTTCTCTCCTTGTTCTTTTACCCTCCACTTCCATTGCTCTATTCAATGTCTCTACATTCCTTGCCAACATCTGCTACCCAAACAAAAATATACTAATGATATAAGGAAAGAGAAAATTTTTAACAGAATATCAATAACTAAAGAAAATGAACAGAATCACAACTATGTTCTACAAATTTCATGCCATAAACAGGTAAAGAGATGCGCACAAACCTCGATAGTGCTGTCTTTTTCTTTGAGATTTTGATCTTTCTGATGACAAGCTTTTTGTAAATTCAAAACCTCCTTCTGTAACATATCATACAGCATCCCAGATACAAAATCTTCGAGTTTTAACTTATTTTTCTCATCCACGTGATCAGATCCATTCGAGAATAGCTTATCAGAATCTACTAAGTTGCTACAATCATGTACTTTTGAAGAAATGATTCCGTTTTTAAGTAAACTTCTAGATGAATATCTACTAGACGATGATCTTGATAGATTTTCGACTCCGCCAAGAGACTGGCGTGATGCACGTCCATTACTCGTGGCTCTTTCTGGGGTAGCACAAGAAACACCATTACGTGATGATGATTTAAATCTTTCCTCCAAAACTTTGAAACGCAATAGGTATTTTTCCTATGATTGTGAAACAAGAGGTGATGGTTTTTAATGAGAAACAATAAAATAAGAAAGATATCATGAACTGTCAATGCAAATCTCCTTACTTTTAATTGTGCTTCTGCCTTTGCAGTGCGTTCTGCAACGGTTAGTTTGTCTTTCAGATGCTGCATTTCTCCCTGAAAAAGTGCGAAGAATATAAGACAGTTTGTTGTACATTACAGTGCTATCCTCAAGATGATAAATGAACCGATTTATGCAGCATGTTTAACAATTCGAAACCATTAACTCAAGAATAAGTCGATTTAGGTTGTCTTTTATCTCAAGCAGGGTCATAATATTTATTATTACAATAAATATTTAAGATGACCCATTTCAGCTCAATATGTTTTGACCTATTACCGACTGCCCCCCTTTAATATTTAGATTTATTAGCCATAAAGGATCAGCAGGATGCATGCCTGGAGAACTCTTCTTTCTTCCAGCCATTGCCTTACGGGCATTACTTTGTTGTCTGTATCTTTCCAGTCATTTGCCACTACAACAGCAACACGATTTGCAGAGATTTTTGCACGAGCTAATTCACGGTCCAACACCTTCTTCTCTTCCTACACAAAGTTAGGAAAAATCATCAACAACCTAAAA
The DNA here is from genome assembly GCA_947179395.2 of Pulicaria dysenterica. Classification (NCBI taxonomy): domain Eukaryota; kingdom Viridiplantae; phylum Streptophyta; class Magnoliopsida; order Asterales; family Asteraceae; genus Pulicaria; species Pulicaria dysenterica. Next base: position 86,723,136 of record OX359288.1, read on the forward strand.
ACAATAATTATTTCCATGTTTTCCAAACTTATATGACCTGAGAATTATTACATTTATTTCTTGCATCCTACGCTCATAATCACGCACAGCATTGGCAGCAGCTCCACCAGCCAAAACAGCTTCTTCGAGCTCATGAACTGTTTGAGTTAGTTTTTCAACCTCTGACACCTTCTGTCTGTTCATTTTATCCAAAATTCTGTTTTCCTCCTGCATAAAAACTCCATAAGTTAAAACTTTTTTAAACTGAAAAAAAGCACATATCTGAATCTTAATGCACAATGTAAGATTGTAATCCAAAAACGGGAACCTGCTAAAAACGAGAAATCCCTCTGAGAAAATAGATTGTAATCTAACCTGACATATCTCGATTTGTTTTAAAAGCTCTTGGTTTTTGTTCTGAAGGTCATCAACTAATGAAGCTTTTGCCATGGCTATTTTAACGGTCCTCTCTGCCTCCAAAAGTGCACTTTCTTTTGATTTACTTAGACGATCCAAAGCTCTATTGTCATCTTGCAACTTTGATACCTGATTGATTCAAGATAACCAACTTTTAAAAAAAATTGATTGACGCGGTAATGGTAGAAAGTATAAAATGAATGTAACACTGAATTTTTACAAGTTGACCTTTGTTTTCCTGAAAATGCCACTTAATATTTACCAAGTTTCAATATTGTTTCACTAGAGTTGTTCAAACTTTTCTTCAACTGCAAAAACCACTAGAGTTTTGAATACTATTCCATTGTTGTAAAATTTTATAACAAGTTAAGCCTGATGGCGTAGATGGAATCGTTTTTAAACTTGATTATGATTGTCCCAAACACGAAATCAACACATGAAAATAACCAAGATCTCATCTTTTATTATAGATAATCTTCTGTACAAATCAGCACCCATTGGGCACCAGAAACCACACTAAAATCATACATATTGTTACATATATATAGGCCTCCGAGAGGCGGTTATTTCGGCGGTTATACGGCGGTTCTCCGTCAAGTGACGACGGCGGCGGTTGGCCGCCGGCCGGTTACTGGCGGTAGTGGTACATTTTATCCTAGATACATTATTTCTACTAATATAACAATAATAATACTAATAAACTTATTCTTTTGACAATTATTTCCAACATTAATGGCTTTCTTTTTTTTTTCTTTTTCAAATTGACTAGTTACTTTAGGCAAATTTTATTTCACTAAACTAGTGATTTTTGCAGTTAAATATTTAGTGAGTGACACTAATTGAACAATGTTGAAAGTTGGTTACTAATTAACCATTTTCACACTTTCTTTTCCTGAAGTGGTGCTGATTACCTTAAATCAAAACTTTTCAATATTTGATGGTTTTTCATGCTCTAAAAGAAAGTTTGTTATCCAAGATAGATATCAGATGAAATTTGGTTGTTTTTTTTTATATAATCACCCCTTTTCCTTTTACCTTGATGGATTAAATTGGTTATGGCGGGTGTAAGTTCAACGTCCTTACCTCCATTCTAACCAACTTGAGTTCTGCCTCTAATGGAGCAATAATGGCCTCGATTGGAGGCATCTCATCATCTTTCTGGGCAGCATGAACTCTTCGAAGAGTGGCTTCTGCAGCAAATTGTGCAGCCAGAGCTTGCTTTTTCTCATCATTAATCTTTTTAATCTCTAAATTCTATTAACCAATAAAAATAACTTAATCAACTCATGCTTTAAACTCAAGGTAATAAAAATATAGAAAATAAAAATTCATATTTAGAAGTAAGAGGGAGTACCTTGCTTTCCAAAAGTGATTCAGTTTTTTTAAGCTTTTCATCCACTTTGCCTAGTTCTTCATTTATCTGCAACAACATAAACATAACATGTTATAATGCAATTATTTTAAAGTACTTCTTTGCTTGAAAAATTAACAGGTTACTGCTATTTTCTGAAATAAGCAGATAAGCAGTTTTCAAGAGAGTGTTTGAGTATTTGAGATTGCTTCTCTACTTAAAATAATGCAATAAGCAGATAAGCACTTATGTAAGCAATCCCAAACACCCAAGCTACACATAAAACTGATGGTAATTATGGATTAAAATTTGCAAAAGAAGAGCAGCACCTCTTCCACTGCCTTCTCTTTAAGGTGTTCTTGGTACTTCAATGCCTTTATTTCTGCATGTGCATCTCCCAATTCCCTATCTTTATCTGGATAATATATCAGCAAAAAGGTTTAAGCATAAAATGGCAACTCAATTTTATCAAATTATTGTTTTAAACAATTTACTTCTTTTCTGATACTATAGCAACCTACTTCTGATAATCTGATCTTGGCGTATTTTAGGCAAGCAATTTCTTTTTTTTTCTTCTTCAAAAGCACCATCTTATCAAACATCCTCCAAATTTTTTTTTTAAATATTAAGATTAAACATTATACTTCAAATACTTTGAGTTTCAATTCAAAAACTGATCTGAATAAAATTAATAAAAATCTGTTCTACAGATCTGCATTTTGGAAGGGAAATTTGCCAAGAAACATGACCTTAAGATCTACAATTTCACATTGTATGAAACAAAAAGTTTTCTCTTATCACAGGACTGAAAGCTCAATTTTTATTTATATATTTATTTTTGAAAAAAATTGGACTAGAAGTTCATCTTTTACAAACTTTTGAAATAAAAATTGCCAAGAAGGTAACTGGGTTGGGATCCCCTATTTGTCCCAACAGTTTCAAATATGCATTTTCTCTCCAGAAAATGCAGATGATCGCTTCTCACTTTTTCCGGAAGCAAACTCAAACACAACTATCTGATCACAAACACAATTGCAGGATAACTAAAACCAATTTGGAATAAACTCAAAAATTTAACACTTTAATCAAGAAAATAAATAATGTTTCAAAGCCGAACATAATTAAAACGAAGAAATGATGATAAAAGCGGAAGCTTGATAACCTAGTTTACCTCGCAGTTGGTTTTCAAGGCGATTGAGCTCGAAACGGACGGGATCTGAGCCATGCAGGTGATTAATGATATCGTCGATTTCGGTGGCAGTTCGTGATATGGACTTCTTCCGGGCGTAACGGAACGACGGTGACTTTTTTAACGGCGAAGAATCGGAAATTGTGGCGTTACTAACTTGAACAGTGGCCATTGAGTAGAGATGGAGATGTGAGTGAATGTAGTAGAGAGACAGAGAGAATTAGGAAGCATTTATTTATAGGGAATGTTATGGAGGACCGTTTGCAGTTTAACTGATAAGAGAGGGAATGAGTGGCGTAGCCAGGCGGGCGAGGCGCTTTTCGTTTATTCGTTATAATAATCAACGGTTAAAAAATATATTCATTGGCCTTTGATAAGTTTAAAGCTGTAACTATTTATTTACGATACTCTTTAATTAATAGGTTACTAGTTTAGAGACCAATGTAAATATAAGCTTTAATTATTTATATAAAAATATTATTTTATATTCGTTTAGCTAAATATATGATTGTATTATATGAACGAAATAAGAACCCGATTCGATGACAGTTATAAGAAGGATGTAAGATAATTACTAGAGGTGAGTCGGTTCAAAAACTGGACTGGACCGAAACATGAAACTTATGAACAACTAGGACCGAAGACTGGACCGATCGGTCACAGTCCGGTTCGGTTCAGTCTGTCGGGTTTTTTCAGTCTTTTAGTTGTTTTTTACACTATATCAAACAAAACTGAACTGGACCAAAACTCGATATCTATAAAAAAAAAGAACCAAAGACCGGATAGACATGGTCTGCTTCGTCGGTTTTTTTGGTTTATCGAGTCCTATGTTCACCCCTTATAATTACTTTAAAAATTAATTTAGTAGGATAAGCTTTTACATAATTTGACTCTAAAAAGTAAAAAAAAAAATTTGATTTAAAACAAATGAATAATCAAGATTAACTTCTTTGTTAAATAAATGTTTTAGATTATCTAATAATTTTTTTCTCTAAATAGTTCTTTATTATAGTGAAAGTTTATTTATTTATTTTAAATATATTTGTGAATATAATAGTAACTACAAATAACTTGGATGTATACATAGCAATTTAAGACTATTTTTTCATGAAAGTTTCTTTATTTGTTATCAATATATAAATATAGTGTATGCTTAAGGTTTCATATCATACATGCTTAAAATTTACACTAATAATTCCCGTGTTCATACATAGGATATTAAAGTAGTTATATAGCAAGCAATATAACACACACAACCCCCCCCCCCCCCTCGTAATCCATTATAAAAATCAATACATAATCTAAGGTTCATTTCATAATCTAACATAAATCCATATTATTATTTAGGGTTTAGTTCCTAAAAGTACACCGAAGTTGTCACTTTTTGCTATTGTGTACACTCATCTTTAAAAACTCCCGTTTAATACATCAAAGTTTCTAAAACTACCATTTAGTATATTGGGTTACCTGCTAAGCAGGTAACCGGTAATTCTGAATTTTTTGATTTATTTTAAGGTCCTAAGAATGCCACATGTGTAAAGCCATGTCATTAAATTTTGTCACATCATATTACCTCTTCTAATTTAAAGAATGAAGATGATGAAGAACAAAAAGATGAACACTCATTAAACATCATCTGATGTGTTCTTCCCAAGAACATCTTCATCATCTTCAAACATGGATCTGGAATGCAAACATCATCTGATGTGTTCTAACATCTTTGAAGAACACAAACAAATCGCACAAAACACATGAATAACATTTGAAGAACTAGGTTTTCATTTTCATCATCAAACATGGATCTGGAATGCAAAACATCTGATTCTAACATCTTCGAATGAACAACATTTCAAACATAAAGAACATATCAGTACTTGATTGAAAGAAATCCTAAGTAAGAAAACCCCAAATTTAAACATACAATAGAAGAATCAAAACCAGAAAATCAAAAGATCTGAGTATTGCAGAAGAACACCCTAAATTTATATGAAGAAAACCTAAAATGAAAGTGAAGATGAAGACGAACCTGCAAATAACCCTTCTGTTCTCGATGAAAATGAAGATAAAGGCGGTGGTGGTGGCTGCGAATCGAAAACCCTAACTCGCCGGAGAGAATATGAAGATGAAGATGGTACCAGATCGATGAAGTTCTTTTAATCCACAGTCGAAGCAGGGCTGCGAATGGTGGCTGAAACCCTAATCGAATGAAGATCGATGTTGATGATGAAGAACCCTAAAACCCCAAATCTGGAATCTCAAATCAAACCCCAAAACCATGGAGTGGAAGAGCCCAAATCGAATGAAGATCGATGTTGATGAACGCACGATGCACAGATCAGGAACCCACGATCGATGAAGAACATCACAATGGCGATGGTGAATCGTGGTATTTGAATCGATGAAACCCACGATCGATGAAACCCCCTGGGTTTAGTTTTTATTATTATTATTATTATTATTATTATTATTATTATTATTATTATTATTATTATATTATATTTTTAATTATTGTTAAATAGAAAATTACACATCATCACTCAAAACACATGTCACCTCATCAAAACCGGATCCACATCACCCTTAACCTGCTATCATATGTTAAGATGCATTAAACGGTAGTTTTGAAGAGTTCGGTGTATTAAATGGGAGTAATGAAAGATGGGTATACACAATAGCAAAATGTGTCAACTTCGATGTACTTTTAGGAACTAAACCCTATTATTTAAGTGAGGTCCAAAGTACACACACTTACTTACACATAAGATAATATTTTATATAGAACTATCCTTATATATAAAACCCGTAAAATCGACTTGACGCTAACATGTAAAGTGAAAAAGGACAATATTACATGGGAAAAACCCCAAACAAGCCAAATCCATATGCCCCTCAACCCCCTCATGGCTCCTGCAGACTCCCTAGTTATACACACATACGAGGTTTTAAACGGAAACTGCGAAAATCAATATTGGTCTATGATTAAAGTAAATAAATGTCTATAAATGGCAATAATGAATTAATGTGCTCATTAGTGACACATTAATTAATAGTATTTTGGATGACGAATATGAAAAATCTGAGATAGAGGAGAGAACTGAGGGGAGAGAAGTGAAGTATGTTTTATTTTATAACATTTTTCAATCCTCTTGTTGAATTGATTTTCATACATACAAATTACGTATGCAAAATATGTATTTTTTTTCAAAAACAAAATAATTTATAAAAGTTGAGGATTGAAGGAAGGTTATGAGTTTGTGAATTATGACCCACAAAATCAACGGGTGTGTGCATGAAGGCAACGGTAACAAGTCAAGTGGGTGGAAAGTGGGAGGGCGTGTAGCCGTTGGAAGTGAGATTGCATGCCCACACTAAAAGCATGGACACTGTTATCGTTAGCCATCTCCCACACCTACTTTACTCTATTATTTACCTTCTTTTTTTCTTCCTAAAGCCCATTAAGTAAAAAAAGTCAAATTATACATTTATTATATATATATATTTTTATATTAATATAACTTAAATTTTTTTTGAACAACAAACACATCCCACTAAATCTACTGTTAAATCTGCTACGTTGTCCACAAGACGTCTTGAACTCACAATCACATGAGAGGGGGCACCACTCCACAACACCAGATACCGCTAGACTATAAGTCTTTTAATATTAACAATACATTATAACTACATGACTAATATTAACAATATTTTATTAGTCGTTGCTATTTGCCACTCATGTGTATTAGTTGTTGGTTGTTACTATATTTGTAAGTCACCCTTAGATAGTTACTCATTATCAAAACTCTATCACTTGATCCACATCTAACAAGTTTTAGTCATACATAACAAGGTATATATATCAATTGCACATGATACGAATTGATGATGCATAAAGTTATTGTGTATGACCAATTTTGTTATGTACGAATGTCACTATCCATTATCGCTCAACCTTGTCACCAACTAAAATTATATATAAAATAAATTTAGTATTAATAATTCCAAAATAAATATAAAACCCCGTATATAAAGATTTTTTTTAACATCTTATAACTTTTTAAACATATCACACAACGTTTAAAATTAATTAGTCAAAATATTAAAGTGACTTATTATATGTAAATTCAAAGTATATATTTTTTAATTTGACATTCAAAAGTCACAATTGATTCTTAAGTTTTAGATAAATGTATAGTCAAGATTGTATAATTAAAATTTTATTTGTTAAATTAAATGTTAAGATCATACAATAAATTATATCGCAATTAGCTTTTTGTTTATATTAGAAGATACGATTTGATGTTTGAAACCATATTTTATAATTTGGTATAATAATTATAATTAGTTGTGGTATTAATTTTAACGTCAAAGATGCATATCTCTAACTAGAATATTTATTTTCATGTTTATATTAAAAATCATAGTTTGTTATTACCGTGTACTCAAAGAATAAGGGGGCCACATGATAGAAACAAGACCTTCATTTTGGAAGATAATGTTAATATATTGACGAAGCTGCAAGTAAACATCACTAACGGACCACCGGTTAGTTCCTTCTAAAGAAACAACCAACTTTTCGTCAAGAATTTAATGCCTTCACGATTATTAGTGATACGTCCATCAACGGATGGTAATATTTCACACTCTCAACTATGATTTCTACTTGTTTGATGTTTAAAAACCTTATAACTTGTAGACCGACTCCGCAATCGCCAATTCTAACCCATATATAGCTAAACGAGTTCAACACGTTATAGTAACGAAGTTTCATCAGCAAAAAGCCAACACCACTTGTTTTTATAAAAAAAAAAAAAAAACTCTATAACAATTTTTTTTTAAACTAGATGGAAGCTTTATAGTTATCTAAATACCTGTTTTAATTGTTTTACAATTTCTTATTTTTATAATTTATACTTTTTTGTCATCTTACACTGTTCAGTTCCAGCTACCAACTATTTTACTAAAAACAAATATATAAATAAAATTATTCAACAACCAACTTCCAACTACAACTACTAGTAATTTCTACCAAACACATTCATTGTTTTGTTGTTATGAAACTTTTTAATACCGATTAAAACTGAAGTTATGAAACTCGATTACTATTTAGTGAATTTTTCCTTATTTAAAATCCAAACTAGCATGACATAACTTATAAAAGAAAAGGCGTAAATAAATGTTCTATTTAGTCATCCAATTTTAATCCAGTATAGAAAGATTTACAACAATATTAAAACACAAGTCTTTTTTATAATTAAAAAAAAATACTTAAGAGTAATATTAGTAGAACCACAAGTCCACAACTTGGTAACCATGTATTTCACCTCATATATTATTCAAAACTCAAAAGTATAAGAAAAAAGGTTTTCATAAACAAGCCCAGTCCAAATTACTTACTTTGACCCATACTCTAAATTACCTGTTTTTTACTACAGGAAATGATATGTATAGTTAAAAACATTTATGATAGTTGTTTCTATATTTAAAATAATTAATCAATAAAATAAGGGAAAATGATCCGTAATGTTAACATCACCTAACTTAGGTGATGTTACACTCACAAATTATTTAAATGAGTATATACTGAAATGACTAAACTACCCTTCATTAAAGTAGATTGTGAGTGTAACATCACCTAAGTTACGTAATGTTAACATTACGGATGATTTCCCCATAAAATAACTAATATATCCTTCATTTATAAGTGTGGAAGCATCTACCATAAATACTGCTAGAAGCATATATATTCTATCATTTTTATTATGTTACTCAACCCACTTAACTCGTCCATTTCACCATTTCTGATAAGAAGCTTTTTAAGTAGAGATTGATGATAGCAAGAATACTACCTCGTATCATAAATCTACAAAGAGGAAGCATTCTAGGAAGCGAAAATTTATTTAATTTATGATCTTATACTAGAACTTTTAAACACATCTATCAACTACAAAAACCGAAGGGAGGCATCATCTCTCGCTCCTCCCTCATTGCTTCCTTGGTAGTACTTCCGACATTTACATCCTGATTTCCATGAACATTTGTACTATCCTATACTATAATTTGTAACTGTTTCGACTTTTTCGGTTAGTATCGCCAACTAATGAGAAAGAGGGATGTTTCAGATTCCAACATAACCAAATAGAGAGAAAGATTAAATAAGAACAAGGATGGTAAAGATGCAACCAGCCAAGATTGGAGTGAGGACCATCATCATTCACTAGTCAGCAATAAAGAAACCATCTTTCATGCGCTTGTGAGGATCCTATATATGAAGTTAAAGAAGCCATGTGAGCCACATTCACTTGATAGAAATAAAAACAAAAATAATATAAAACAATACCCCACTCACACATGATGCTGATAGCAACACCACATTAACATAAAACAAAATCTTTAAAAGCCTTCCCCTTTGTCATTTTTTAGTCTCAACTTTTCTAACTACAACTACAGGTGAAAGGCCTGCTAAACATGTAATGTGAGATATTGAGATTCAAAGATGTATGAAGCAAAAATGCAATTTCATAGGTAAATCCCAATATTTTGGCGAACTAAGAAGGATTTTTGTATCACTAAGTCGAGTCATATCGAGGGATTATATAAAATTTAATTCTACATTCATTAACATACTTTTTGTTGAACTCTCTGTAAAGTAATATATCCTGCTGCGACATTTGAGTTAGTTCTCAGCAATAGTAATTTGGTGATCAACTGAATACTCGAAAGAAAAAGCAGCTACCACTTTCCTGATTATATTAAATTTCTGTTGGACTTGTTAAGAGGCCTCAAAGTCTCAAACCCTTTTACTGAACAATGGTTTGGTAGCGGGCCTTGTGTTTTAAGTTCTGGGATACTTATAAGTTCTGGGAGAGGGAACCAACCTCTCGAAACCAACTTTATTTTGATATAAATAGTTTTTGCTAAAAAAATTTGCGCTCTCGGGTCGAAAACAGGAGGGCCAGAAGCTGCAATGTTGCAAACAGGAGAAATTGTTGGAAGAAATGACATGAAGGGAAAATGGGCCTCATTTTCAGGTTGAACTGGGGCTGGAAAAGCACAAACCTTTTGGGTTTGCTTTTTGAGTTTTTGGGTATCACTAGGATGATCCACAAGAGAGGTGATACAGGGGAGAATCCGCTGGACATAGATTTAACTTCACCTCAAAGAAACGGTGTCATTTTGGGTAAGGGGTGTTAAAAAAGAAAGGGCCTCCACCCCTTTTCATAACTAGCTAAGGGTTCAGCGATAAGGAGTAACATATTCCATAGGGATTACCCAAATCATTAGAGGGGGAGACAAATTATTTGGTGAGATTGTTTCTATGGTATTAAGAGATACATTACAGAGGGCAGACAATTATATAATTATGTATCAAGACTTACTATCTTACAACTCATGCAAATTGGGTGCTTAAGCATGTATCTCAGTTTTGAGCCATTTACATTCTTCATTTTTTTTATTTTTTTTCCAAACGTTGCATTTCTATATTTTAGACCAATAGTTGGTTATATATTCATGGGTGAAATATGGTTTAATCATCAAAGTTTTACTTTTTTTTCGGTTTAACCATCAAAGTTTTTTTTAAATGATTTAATCATTAAAGTTTTAGTTTACCTTCTACTTTAACCATTTTAACCTTCTAAACCGGTACTTATATCCAAACACCTCCTAAACCCCTTCCAAACACACCAAAACACCCCTAGAAACCCTCCCAAACATTCCCTACTCACCAAACACCCCCACAACTCCTCTCTCTCCCCTTCACTCTCCTCTTTGCCTCTCTCTCTCTATCCCTAACCCTAAGCCTTCTCTCTTCTCGTTACCCTCTCTCTGTAGATCGACCTTCACCGCCACCGTAACCATCATCTCGGCCACAGCCACCCGCCGCCGCTCATGAAGAAGAAGACTCCGCCGCAGCCGCCGCCTAAAAACCGCCGCCGCCGCCGCCCATGAAGATGAAAACCCGTCGCCGAAGATGGAGTTTAGGGTTTTCAGGTGAAGGTTTTCCGGTTGGACCACTGCTCCATTTTCAGGTATGAACCACCGCAGAAAACCCGCCGCCGTCCGCTACTTTACGGTGAAGCAAATGAAGAAGGCTCCATTTTCAGGTATGAACCGCTATCAGATCCGCCACTGTCAAGATTTGAACGATTATTAGGGTTTCTGGAACGATCTGCCCTAGCCACCACCACCATAGCAAACGACCTCCACCACCGCTACCAGATCCGCCACCGTCGCCACCATAACCACCACCGTCGGCCACTATAAACATTTAAGGGGTTTTGAAGGTGAGAGTTTGTCTATGAACATGCTTTGTAATTTTATGAATATGATATAGATCAGAGTTTCTTGTTTCTTTGTTTTGGGAAATTAGTTAAATCTATTTGTGTGGTTTGCTTGAATTTGATGGTTTGTGTTGTAAGAACATCATACCAGATAACATTCAAAGATCATTCCAGATTCAATCAGTTAAATCGTGAAAGAACATGAAATTTTTTTTGGTTTTGTTCATCTTTGAATGTTTGAAGAACATCAATAATAAAAATAAAAAAAAATTTGTTTTTACATGTTAAACAAGTTTCAGGTAACAAAAATGGTAAAACCATAAAACAAACAAAACTTATGGATTAAAATAGAAACTAAACTGAACTTTGTGGTTAAAATGTTAAAAAAAAAACTTTGATGGTTAAACCGAAAAAAAAGTAAAACTTTGATGATTAAACCATATTTCACCCTATATTCAAATACCCTGTACATATTTATTTCTTAAATTTCCTTCTCTTTTAGTTACAAAAATGGAAACAGATAGATGTTTATCTTTATACATAGCCATAAAACCTGACCTCTTTGTCGATTCATCCTGATGTTGATCCCCTTGCTAAAGTAGCTTCACGCTCCTGACGCCTACGTTCTCTCTGTAACAAAAACCAGATAGCAATATATAGATAATAAGTAAATTACTTTTTGGGGATGATTAAGAAGTTATTAAAACTATTTATCTGCTTATTATAATGCATTTGGTTCAAACATATGAAAAGAAACTGTTCGAATAATTAACTTTCCACCATATACAAAACGTATTATTATTAACAAAACATTTCACATGTTCGGCATTATAATCAATCTCTTGAATTTATATATTGAGAAAGTAGATATAGAGCTGTAAATGAACAGAACGTTCATGAACCGTTCGTGAAATTGTTCGGCGGGAAGTTCGTTTATGTTCGTTTGTTTAATAAACGAACGAACATGAACAATATTTTCCGTTCGTTTAATTAAACGAACGAACACGAACAGAGCTCTCGTTCGTTCATTTATGTTCGTGAACGTTCGGTTATCCGTTCGTTTATATTTTATATATATATATACATTTATATTATATGTGTGTGTTTAAATATAGTGTTTATTTGTGTTTAATAAAATTGGATTTGTATTTTAGTGTGTGTTCATCCGTTTACGTTTGTTTATTACTTAAATGAACGAACAAAAATGTACACGAACTAACAAATCCTTAAACAATCGAAAACACATGCTCGTTCGTTTATCGTTCGTGTTCGTTTATTTGTTCGGCTAAAGTTAAACGAACGAACATGAACACAGATTTCCGTTCGTTTATTCGTTCGTGTTCGTTTATCTGTTCGGCTAAAGTTAAACGAACGAACACGAACAAGCCCCGTTCGTGTCCGTTCGGTTCGTTTAGGCCTAATATAACATGAACTGAGAAATCCGAAAAGCCTGTAACTGGACCCAACTGATGACATCTACAAATTCAAATTAAGCCCACTTAGATAATGGAATGAAGGGTGATATTATCAGTTGATTTGTGCTGGTACCTTGCTAGTTGCTTACTGAAGTAAGCAATTTGGAATGAAAACGTAATAACTAGTTACGTGATTATTGTTGTATCAAAATGCAGCAAGCAGTTAACAGGATAAGCAACAATTATGAATTATCTAATAAGCAGTTGGATGAAAAGTTATTAGGCAGTTCTGCAATAATCACACATCAGAGATAAGAAGAATACCCTTCGCTCCCAATATGGGAGAAAGCAGACGAAATCATACACCGGAGTGATTGTTGACACCAAAACAACATTTAATCCAGTAAATAACAAAAGGGCTGCCATCGGACGTGTTTTATGCGGCATTTTTTCTCTATGTTGAAGCAGACAAAATTTCGGTAGGGTTTCTTCGAACAGTGAGTCGATCAATTAGCATATGATATCAACGGATTTACGAAAAGAAACTGCAGTGAAATTGAGCTTGATTGTTAAAACCAAAGACTATCAAACTTTTTAAACAGTGAGATTCTAAACTTACGACCAAATTCAAGCAAAAAACAAACAACTAATACTCAATTTCTCATTGATGACAATTCGAACAAGGGTACCTTATTTGAAGCAATATCTATTAGTATACGTAAACGTAATGAATTAGGGTTTTAAGGGTATGTCACAGAAGGATGAAAACATTACGCATTACCTTGTGATACGGCGAAGTGGATGAAGCAGCGACGGCGGTGTCGGCGTCAAGTATGCAGCAGCACCGGCGGCGGAGATCTTAATCAGGAGAGGAAAAGGGACGATGGTCGATTGGTTTAGCCTTAGCAGCACAGGTGATCCGGGTCGGATCGGATGGACCAGTTTTTTTAAAGCTTATATGCTAACACACTAATTCTTTTATCTACTTTTTATGTTTATTAAGTAAATTATAAACTTACTTGTATACCTCTATTAGAAGGTATATAACTATTTCAATACCTTCTTGTTTGACCAAAAATTGTTATATACCTTTTAGTCAAATGAATAGTTATAATTTGTCGTATACAAATAGTTATAAACGGTTGTTGTTTTGAATAATGTATATATTTTGCGGTTTGAAGAAGGTAGTCAATGGGTGAATAGTATATAGACGTTTTACATATTTTTTAAGAAACAATAAGATAACGAGAGAGCCTTGTTACCATCACGATGGACAAGTCAACGAGGGGCAAATGCCAATGGTTATGACTTTACTTATGACGAGAAGTTAACTCGTTATAGGGTGTTTTTGGCATGATAACGAGCTCGTTACAAAGTAAGTTAGTGATAAATTAATAATGTTGACGTACAGTAGAGCAATTATCATAGCAGGTGCTCTTAGAGCATTCGCATATTCGCAATGGCTCTTATAGAGTTTCGTTTTCTGTGTTCACGAACATTTCAACTAGTTGTTCACTTGTTCCATTGTCGTATGCCTCGTCATATGTTTATTCAAGATACTGGCGACGAGCAAGGCTTCTCGTTATGTATTTCTTTCTTTCCCAACCAATAATATATGAGATAATTATATGTATGTGGGTCTACTGATAACATTTATAGCAATACAAGTGGTTAGTTAGTTAATAATGAGTTAGTGATGTTGACATGACAAAGCTAGTAGTGATAGTATGCCTGCGAGTGCGCTTATACACTAGTTTATATATTACTTGTTTTGTATAAATAATTTTGTTGATAGGAATCATCACCCTTTTACAAACTAATCTCTCATGTTTTCATAATTATTTATTACGTTTCAAAACACTATATCTACTTGTTACAACTTATACTCTCTTATGACTTGTGGTAATTCGATTCTTAATATTCTCACACACCCAAAAACCCATACTACAGACACCTTGAAATTAACATAAATGGAAATCACAATCTAAAATCTGTAGATATCAATATCATAAAGAGTTCACTTTTATTTTCTTGTTACTCCTACTCAAATACTATAAAAATCTTGCTGTCTGTCACCTAATTTCAACTGCCACACTCCAATTTAGAGTTACAATAGGTACTGTACATGAAATTACATTCTGTTTACTGCCACAACATATTTCTTCTGCTTCCAACCACAAGCCTAATGTGTTGTTACTCTTGTGGGCGGGCTAGCCAAAGAGTACTGAGGGCCCGAAGACGAGAGAAGTAGTCATTGATTGCAAGTAGGGCTCGTGCTGATTGCCGGGTTGTAAGGATTGTGTGGAGTTGCTGTAATGTCTTTTCCCTCAAGTTATCAGCCTGAGATTAACCAGAAACGTAAAGTTGGAGGTGGCAAAACAGGTCATATGGGTCGGGTTAGGTAACCCAAGGAGTGACTAAAAATCAATGTACTAAAAAAATACCTGGCGAAGAAAACTTTCAAGTGAGCCCAACTTCCCCATTGCCATAGCCATTTGACCCATGTAGTTAGCCATACCCGATGAGCCAGGTGGGACCACGGGTGAATCGCTGGCCAATGTCTCTGATAAAGATTGCTGCAATGCTTCCATTCCTTGTGAAAGAGCTTCTTCTGCTTGTAATGATGTTTGACACAAATGATCAATGTTTGCCAATTGTTGTTCTGTTAGTGGTTCCAAATGACTCACAAGAAGCTGCAATCACATTCATTGTTTTAGAAGAAGATTTATTAAATTTATGTCACAATCCTAAGCGCATAAAAGAAAAGTCACATTTATAAGTGTGTAAAAACAAGGCAATTTGTCACTGGCATATATATATATTAATTTTTTCTCACACAGAAGTAGAAACATGTACTTCATGATTCTAAAAACCTTTTTGAGAAATGCGAGTAAATATGCTATAAAGAAGGTGTAAAGATAGCTGCCTTGAGTAGTTCAGATGAACGGAAACCACCAATCCATAGAAAACACCGTTCTGCAGGCGAAGTCCACATTCCATAAATGATATGAAAGACATCAGCCTTGGCTGCACTTCTTTTCAGTCTAAAAATATCATTGAAATGTAAGGCGGCATTTTCCACTATATAACTAAGTTCACTGTCACTTTTATGTGAAGTAACTGCTGCTCTGAGCTCACTTATATGTTTACTTTCCTCTTCTAACCACCGTGAATATTCTGCTACAAATGTCAAAGATCCTGTACAATAGTCATGTAACCGCCAATCAGAAAACAAACCCAAAATGAAAACAAAATGCAGCTTTCAAGTTGCTTGGTTCTTGGATGACAGTTTGGTTGAGACTAGTCACAAGAACATAATGCATGAATCTTTATACATACCATTCCCGCTCTTTGGTTGAGACTGGTCACCCGCATTTGAAATTACAACACCCTGCATAAATAATTTTTTTTTAATAATAATAACATATAATAAAATCTGTAAGATAAATTGTAAATGACACACAAACTCAATGTAACAAAAACCTGTTTTCGAGCACGCTGGACCTCCTGCTCCAGTTGAGTTAGCTTCAGCCGACTATTCTCCAATTGTTGCACATATGCCTAAACATTGAAACATAACAAAGAGAAGATTTAAGTTCAGCTTAACTTATTCTTTTATTTCTCAATGATTTGCAAACCGAGGGTTGATGCTTCATGAGGCACCGATAGGTCATAAAGTAAGGTCAAAATTGCAACTCTAAAGTTTACAAAGATCAGCTCTAAACAATTATTCGCTATTTTTCTTTTACCTTTTTCCTCAACCGGCTCTTTCTAGCCGCCTCACGGTTCTGAGCCAGTCGTCGTAGTGTCTAAATTTTAAACACAAGAAAAAAATCAGGAAAAAAGTGCACAGAACTCAATCAAGAATAAGATAGTTGTGTTGCTAACATTAAAGTAACCTTTTGTTCTGGAAATCGAAGATTTTGTCTGTCACTAGAACCAGAAGCCATGAAAGGATTTGATGGATCGACATCATACTGCAAAACCAGATAAGAAAAGAATATTCGATAAGAAAAACTACAAGTTTTTCAGCCAAAAAAAATATATATAGATAAGAAAAATCTTGTTTACACTTTGAATCTTGTCATCAGGGTCCATCTCAGTGGAAGTATCAGTATTCGTGCTTCCGCCTGCCATGTTAGATTCTAACCAAGCCTCACGGTTACCAGAATTTGAAACTAGATTTGATCGAGATCCATTTTGTCCATGTAACATCTAAAACTTGAAAAAGGACAGCCAATACAAGCCAGAATAAAATACAACTATTAAAGACAAAAAAAGAAAAGAAAAGAAAAGAAAAATACCATATGGTCAACACATCAAAATCACCTTCTCATATAAACCAAATTGGAGATCACAATGCACGGTTTGGTTAATCAAAGATGTGGAGTTGTACACTGAACAACAAAAACATAATAAATCAAGGTAAGGGTGGCAAACTTGATGAGTTGGGTAACGGGTCAAAATGAGTAATTATAAACTTTATTAATGTAACGATCACCTCCTTCCAAAATGCAATGGAATGCTCCAAGGACCCCTGACTTAGAAACTCAGGAAGATTGACCAGCACTCCTCTCTGTACCATTGATCAGAAGTACTTAGTTAAAATCATTATAATTAACTATAAAATCAGTTGTTTAGAGCTAAGGATATATAGCAAGATTTAGAGATTCACATTTATCTCACTAATAAGTTTTCTTACAACCTCTTCCATGCTTCTTGGAATGTGATTATTTCAACCCGACACATTGCTATAAGCCTATAATAAAGTTTTCACTAATAGTCAGTTTAAACTCATATCCAAACATCCTCTAAAGTAAAACCAAAAGCTTGATCTAAAGCACTAATTAATCGATCCAACCAATATTAAATTCTAAAAAATCTTAGATGGAGCAATGAGGCAAAACGGACTGGAAAGAACCCTAACTTAAAATAGCCTTAACTTCTTATCCATTTGGAGTTACAGGCCCTGACTTATATGAAGAAAAAGCTCATAGCAGGCTGGAATTTATGATAAACAACTGTAGCAGATTTTCCCAGCTCTCGGGCCCAAATTCCACCATTTAGAGCTCCAATATTGACCCCCCCTCCTCGATTTCTATTTTTAACTGCTAAATGTGTGAATTCATGAATGTCGCTAATTCACAAGTTATCTTAGCTGTTTAATTTCATTTTCAATTCTGTCAAACTTATTCATTAAGATTCATGGCAATACCACCCAACATCAGAAGTTCAGAACCGCTTTTGTTATGAGCTATTCTGTAAGTTGAAAACAATTTTAAGTAACATAAATCTTCTCTCAAAGTGTGTGCATACACTCTGTATGTGCTTACTTCTGTTCTGTGTGTAACCAATTCATACAATCCAAACCTTCTTCTAGACTTTCAATATATGGGTTTGATTTCCTATATAAAACCTACCACAAAAAATTTATAATTCTTACAACAGTAACAATGAAATAGAGAAGAGATAACTGTAAATTTGATATGGCTGTCAGACAAATAAAGGTAAGCAATAATTCACCAACAGCTGTATCAGCTTTCCTACCAACCTTCATGCTTTTGCTACACCGATTCAAAATCAAAATTTTCCCAGAATTTAGAACATCAACGCACACTAGAAAGTAGAAACCCAAGCAAAAAACTACTAAAAATGAAACCTTTATGCGATAAAGAACATCACCCACAAAAATACACCTACTTGGATCCCTATAACTCTCAACAAGGCATTGAATTCAGACAAAAAATAAGAAACCCTTATGCAATATTATACAACAAGCACACACAAGAATAGACCTATTTTGATCCATAGCCCTTTAATCAAACATTAAATTCAGATTTAAAAAGATATCTTTATACAATAAAGAACAACACCCAGAAAAATAGACCTATTTTGATCCATAAAACACTAAGCAAGATTCTGAATTTACTTCGAAACCAGTTATACAACAAGCGTTAAGAACATTACCTTAATCATCAGTTGAGTGGAGACATAGTTAGAATCTTTGAGGAAGGAAAAATGGATCTGGTTGACTTGGTGGTCTTTGTGCTAATGAAAACAAGCAGACTTGTCTCTTTATTGAGTTCTTGAATCCTGTATATGTGTTTGAAAATAGAGCAGCCCACTTATAAATCTTCAGAATCTTTTTATATTGGACTAATAATTTCATTGCCCACTTTTATTACATCACACCCCAAAATCCCCAAATCTGAGGGCAACAAAAACATCAAAGTATTCAACTTCCTTTATAAATTTAACGTATTATTTTTATATCATTTTCATCTCGAATACCATATCGGTTGTTCATTTTCTTTCTTTTATCCGAAACCCATATAACATCTAACACAAACAACCCAAATATTTTCTCACCTCTTACTCTCTCTTATACACTCACGAAAAAAACTCGGGTCGGGTGTAGGAAACCGAAGAAGAGAAGATGGAGGAACCGGAAGGAGTGGTAGTACCGTAGTAGTGAACCTAATCTATCCGAAGGGGAAATCGAAGCCTTCGGGTTTACCACTACGGGTGGCCTTATCCTATTACAAAATTTATCATAAACAAAAACTACAAATATAGTCCCATAACCTCAGTATTGATTCACATCCGTATATTCAAGGACTCAAGGTAATGGTCTAAACAACAACCTTTGTTATGTATGATAAATTGATGTTATGTACAAATCATCTCCCTTACAAAATATTTTATTTAGTATTTTCAAATATTTTAATTTGAAATATAACATTTTTATTTTACCTTTTATATATATCATAGAAATTAGAAATCGTTTACCAATTATTGAAATTTTGAACAACAAACGCATACATTCACCTAATTACTCACATGTCCATGTTGGGACTTAAATCCAAAACTTTATAAAGAAATAAACAACTTAATAATTGTATGATACTACTAGATCAAATACTAGTTGGTAGTTCACCAATTAAATAAAGTCTATTATATAAAATAAAAACCATCTTAATATATAACTTAACTTTTTATAAAAAAATTTAAGTCAAGTCAATCAAATTCCAACTTATGAGATATTAAATATAAGAGTTAATTACTGATTTGGTCCCTGTGGTTAACACATTTTAATTAGTTCAGTTCTTATTTTTGAAAAAGTACGTAGATGGTCCATACTGTAGCAAATTTGTTATGTAGATAGTCCTTCCACCATTAAAACTAACGGCCTGACTGTTAAATATTTTAAAATGACCATTTTGCCATTTTAAACATTACAAGCTTAGTCGTTGTGGTAGTCAAATAGTTTCGTATATAGTCCTTTAACATTTTTCTTAAATAATTTACTATATAAACCTAAATATTTATTATTATATTTTATAAGATTTTTTCAATACATTTTTTAAATATTTTTTTTGAAAGTCCCATATACATTTACTAAATATATATGTATGTAATAGTACTATTATATTTAATATATATGTATGTAATACTATTATTTATTCTACTATTATTATCATTATTTTATTTTAGTATCTTTAATATGGATCGTCACCCTACTACTTTGCATCAACTTTTCGTAAATTAGTGTTATAATACCCTATTATATATTACGCTTAATTTTTTTTTACCATTTTTCAACGATCAACATTATTTTTAATTGCCACTCCGTTCATATTTATTTATCGCACTTAGTAAATACTTGAAAGTGATCGCCCATACAATAAAAGGTATGTAAATACATGCATACTGTTACCATAGTTTTTTAACATTGGTAACATGCACATATACACACACACACACACACACACACACACACACACACACACACACATATATATATATATATATATATATATATATATATATATATATCAATTTTATATTTTCCTATAAGAAAGAAAATAAAAATCTTGGTTTTTTTATTAGTTATCTTGGACTACATATTTGAGACTAGAACAAATGACTGAAAACATTTCTATTAATCTTAAGAATGACTAATATATATGTTGTGCTAGTTTATTTATTTACCTTAAATTTGACCAAATAATTCGTCAAGACAGATTAAGTCAGCTAATTTTGAGATTAAAGTGTATTTATATCAACAATATTAAAAAAAATGTTGATTGTTAGAAAAATGATAAACAAAAAAAGTTAGCGTAATGTATAATAGTGTATTATAATGTAATACCCCTTTTCAGTTTATATTAAGAATATGAATATGAATATGAATATTATTTATGCAGTTATAGTAACGATTTGCAACGGTGAAATCAATTAATGGTTAGAATTTGAGCTGCTGTTAAACTGTTGCAGCTTGTTTTTATTTTGCACTCCCAACCGAGAACAAGGGTTTGGGATCTTGTTATGTATTAACAATAGCATCAAACAGCTCTTATAACATGGATTAGTGTTGATATAAATTTATTTTATTCAACTGATTATGGTGTTTGTGGGTATCGACCAAACCGAGAACCATCAGGTTTCTAATGACCTTGAATCATCTTAGTAATCAAATTATTTTGATGGGATGAAGTTAGATGATGTTATTAACGATTTGCAATTGAATAATTATGTTTTTATTGAAGTTAGTCAACATATAGATATGTCTAAATCTGTGTTCCTACTGTTTGTGTGAACCTCCATGGCCAAGAACCATATGGTGATTTAATATGGTTTCCTCTTTGAGAAGGGAATTGACTTACAAGAATTTGTTTAAGTGGGGTTAGGGATCTATGGAATCAAGAATGGATTAAAATGGTAAGGTATCCGTAGAGATTGAATTTTAAAGTTGGCAAATGGGTTTTATGAACTTCAATTGATTTATGGTTTATGAATCACAAATTTGTTGTTTTGTATGAGTTGCAAACTATCGGTGGTTTCAAATCACAAAATGAAGTATAACGATTCATATTAAAAATAATAAAATAATAATAATAATAATAATAATAATAATAATAGTAAAAATAAATATACTAATTACTA
Organism: Pulicaria dysenterica; assembly: GCA_947179395.2. Lineage (NCBI taxonomy): Eukaryota > Viridiplantae > Streptophyta > Magnoliopsida > Asterales > Asteraceae > Pulicaria > Pulicaria dysenterica. The sequence continues at coordinate 86,744,712 of OX359288.1, forward strand.
TTACATATATACATATATAAAATATAATAATAAATATTTAGGTTTATATAGTAAATTTTTTATTAAAAAGGTTAAAGGACTAAATACGAACTATTTGACAACCACAGGGACTAAACTTGTAATGTTAAAAAGGGCAAAATGGTCATTTTAGAATATTTAACAGTCAGACCGTTAGTTTTAATGGTTGAAGGACTATCTACGTAACAAGTTTGCTACAGTAGGGACCATCTACGTAATTTTTCAAAGATAAGGACTGAACTAGTTAAAATGTATTAACCACATGGACCAAATCAGTAATTAACTCTAAATATAAATAAAATATAATTTATGTTGAAAACAATATTATACAACATATACATTTTGGAGGAAATATTTTTGTCATTTTGTGATTTTGTCTGTTTGTGCAAAATATATTATTATTATTATTATTATTATAAGAATAATAATAATATTTATTATTATTATTATTATTATTATTATTATTATTATTATTATAAGTATAATAATAATATTTATTATTATTATTATTATTATTATTATTGATAGTAGTAGTAGTAATAATAATAAATAGATATATATTTTATATTTCATCTCTTATTATCAAAACATATTATTATTATATTTTATTATTTATATTAAAAACAATTTAGTTTATTTCAATAGTTATTTATATTAATATTAGTGACTAAAGTCAAGGCTAAAATTTCGAAGACTTTTAATTATTTTTATAGAGTCGTTTAGACGTATTTCATTAAAAATTAAAGTAATAATATAATTTTACAGTTGACGAGATACTATTTTTACCTCGTCGCGAAACGCGACCAATATTTACTTGTTTATAAACATGTAGATAACTACTATGATCAAAATACATAAAAATTTGTTATCTATTTTATGGACGTCTGCTACACTCAAATGAATAAGTGACTTATAAAAATTCTAGGGTTATTTGCATTTTCTACTAATTATATAACATATTAACCATCTTATCTTAATATATAATAATAATAACACTAATAGTAATAATAATAACAACAATAACAATAACAACAACAATAACAATAACAACAACAATAACAACAATAATAATAATAAAATAAGAATAAAAAATTATAAGATAGTTGGCACCATGTTAGCGTGCTGCTTTGCAGGTCAAAATTACATTAAACATTTATTTCGGATAGTTTACTGTATTAATATCAACAAAGTATAGTACTGTAGGGCTTAGGGCAGCGAGTAAGCCTTGGATTTTTCTTCAAGAGGCTCTAGGGGAGGTGAGAAGAAAGCCAATAACTATTATAGAAGGACTTAACAATTCATGGCCTGAATTAGAGTTGAAGGAAGAAAAACATAAAATGCTAGAAAGATGGAATCTATGAATGAGCTCTTTCATCTAAGCATAGAACTAGGCAAGAGCAAGGAGTTCATTAAATTGAATATTAGAATGTGGATAATTTATTACATTTCACATAACCCTTGAAACTAATTAACATTGTCTTCTCATAATTACATCTCAAATTCTCTACCCCTTCAATATACGTTTGCACCAAATGCGACCCTCCCCTTTACATAAAATTTCTCTCTTTCTTATCGGTTTATTTTTTAATCGTGTGAAACAAACCTAGCATTTTGAAAGATTATATGAGTTAAAGTGGTAACAGTTCATCAGACCCACACCGGCATGATAACTTTTTTTTTCCACCATTGAGTTTCGCAGTGGCCACTCTACACCATACCAAATTCTGGAAGTCATTTAATACTCACTAACCAATCAAAATTGATTAACTTGATTTGGGTCCACCATCAACCCGCCACATTTTTTCACTAAGAACGGTGGAGGAGGGTTACCTTCCATCACATCCACCACACCACCATGTCATCTTTTTTTTCACCACACAACCTTGTAGTGCTCACTTCCTACCAGTCTACCACTCTCCCTATCACATCAAAATATGGGACCCATGTGTTATTCATTAACAAATTAAAAATAAAAAATAACAAAGTAAAAAAAAGAATTAAATGAGAAAAGATAAGCAAGCCATCTGAAAGTGAAAATATAAATGTATGAGGTCCCACCTACTTCCAACCACACAGGTTTCTTAATGCGGAAAACTCCACACAATTAACCATTCATGCACTTGCGGAGTGGAATATACACTGTACTATGTCGTAGTGCCATGTACCACACCAAAAACCAAGAGCCACTCTGTTCACTCTAAGAGTGGTTGCAACACTTACATCTACCACATTGGCACGAAATTTTTTTCTCTCATCACTTAAGTCATCACTTAAATGCATAGTGATTACTCCATACCACAACATAAACAATTAAATATAGATTAAAACTAGAGAGAGATATTGATGGGGAAGAGAGTAAATAAATGTATAAGGACCCACTTTAATAAATAAAAGGTGAGAAACATATATATTATCCTAGATGGCCCCATTTCTAATTACTACACAATGTGGAGTCTACGACTTAATTATATCCATCATCTCAAATCTGGTGTGGGTATTTTACCCTTCAGGACGTGGTACAGTGCACCACACATCTCAAAACCTGACTAGTCTACTTACTCTAGTGGTAACTACCACTGTGCATTCTTCGACCACAACTTTATGGTATGGTACCACACCCACCACCAAAATGGTTACCCCACACACATCACACCCCACTCCCACGCCTTGCACTCTTAAAGAGTGTAGAGTGGACAAGAAAATGATGTGTGGTAGCATTCTTGGCGTCGTGGTCGACAGCCTAACCACTTCATCGTGCCATGGTTTACTTATAGGTGTGGTTTGTACTGTGTAGCGATGGGAGAGGGGGTGGGAGGGTGAGACCCTTTCTTCTCATCCCTCTCTCTTTCTCCCTCACATTGTAATTTCTTTTTTTTAATGTTTTTTACTTAATTTATGTGGTTGGGAGTAAATTGCTACGAGGCTGAGTCATGAATGAGCAGTTAGAGAAAAAAATTGACTTGACGATATAATACGTGTGGTGAAAGGGGACCACTCCTACCACTCTTACAAAAGAACGATTATTTTGAATCAATAACCAACCTTTATTTGTTTAAAGACTAAACCCTAAATTTCATGTCACGCTTATATAGTTGAAAGATCCATAGATTTAAAATTATAATTTTGTTTTAGTTTAATAGTTTCCTGTTAATATAAGTCATAAAATTAAATTATTGACGTATATATAAGAGCAAACAAAGGTAGCATTTAGTAATATAGCTTCAGTTTTGACAGTCTGGCCCAAATTTAGTATGTTTCTGATTTTCAGTCACGTACGCTGTTGGTCCAATTTTGGACCCGTGCTGTATTATGCATTTCCTTTGATAATAAATTAATAACTACATTTAAATGTTTTAAATGTGAATATCGTGCATCAAAGATATTTTTTTATAATAAACTTTAAAGCTAATTTTTGCATGTAATTAACTTTTATTAGCATATCTCGATTAAATAATGGTTTAGTTTTCAAACTTTTGTTTATTTTTTTCATATCATAATGTTTTAACTTCAAACTTTACAGAATGGTGACACTATTTGTACTGTGAAACAAAACTGACGATCTAATACACTTAAAAGGAAAAAGAAAATTGGATTATATATAGAGAGATATGTAGGATCAAATAAGAACACATTTTAAGATGAGAACAACGAGAATGTTTTATATCCCTTGAATTATCTTTATTTATGATAGATATTCAACTTTGTTTAATTAAGTTAGGTTAAATTTCAATTGTTTGGTTTAATTAAGGTATGTTGAGTTTATAGATTTAATTTATGTAATTAAATGATTAGCCTACAAGTGTTTTTACTATTCTCACCTTAAAATGTGTTTTCTCTCTCTCTTTCTCTCTCTCTCTCTCTCTCTATATATATATATATATATATATATATATATATATATACTAGTTAGTTCTTTAGGCTGTGCATACACGATGTTTTATGTTGCTACAAGTGTTCTCACCATTCTCACCTTAAAATGATTTATAATTTATATATATATATATATATATATATATATAAATATATAAATACAAATATATATATATATATAATTTATATATATATAAATATTTATATATATATATATATACACACACACACACACGTTAGTTCTTTAGGCTGTGCTATGCACAACCCACGATGTTTTATGTTGCTTTTCGAAACAAGAGCATGATATTATCTAAGAAGAGCTTGAAACGTATGATGCTTGTATTTAAATATAAAAATAATGCTAAAGGAATAAATTGCTAATTTTATAAGAGTATAAGCCCAAATATGTAGTGTGACCAACTAAAGTCCCGCACTTTAATTAAGCTTTAGCTACTAATGAACGTGTTTTACATACCAAAAGTGATGATACAAATGTTGTATTATACATCAAGAGAATTCTATTGTTAATAATTAGTGAGTTCGTGAAGCTTGGAAATTTACCTAATGAGTAACAAAATGAGCATATCACACATTAATGGATGAAGCTTGAAAACTTACCTACCGAGTAACATAACTATAGTGTACTATACTATTTATGGTAATTTGTCCCAACTTAAGCATATAACATATAGGTTTACTTTAGGGGAAACATATTATGCATATAGAACTTCTAATAGAGACAATCTTTATAGCTTCATGACATCCATTTTCGTCATTTTGCTTGGAGATAACAAATTTTCAAACGATCTAATACTGTATGCAATAGAAAAGAACAAAGACCAACATGTGCAAGAGTAAAGAGATTACACCAACCTCAAATCAAGAACAACATAGCAAGAGTAAAGAGATTACACCAACCTCAAATCAAGAACAACATGAGCCACAAAAATTATTTTACTCCAGAACCATTGAAATGTAGGTATTGAACTATGTTAAAGTGAAACCAAATTCGGACTGGGTTGATCTATAAAGACCATTTCACCCTTTTGACTTGCTTGGCCCATTTATTTGTTTCTTCTAGCAACATTTTTTAAAATTTGTCACGTTTAAGATTAAATGCAATCCAGAGTGGTCCATTAATTTTCCTGTATATATATATAACATGACTCTCTTTGTCCCTTAAAAGTTGCACTGTAGACCTAAATCTTATGATATATAGCTGAGTTTTTGTGTTAGCCGGAAGTTTTAGATACCAGTATTCAAAAATTAAAAACATGTTGCAAGTTTCAAATAATCTAGTAAAATATACTTGAAGAAAAAAAGTACCGTTACTACTTGCGTAGCAACAAGTTTGATGACCCCTTTCATTGGTGGGCCTAATGGCCTCTATAACGTGCAAGCATCCCAAATGCCATTAGACTCTATTGTAATCCTTTCACCACTATTTGAAAGCTTTGAACACCACAAAATAAGGATTTTTTATTACTTAAACAGATGATAGAACAGAGGTGGCAAGATAAGAGTGTGAGGAAGTTTGTATAATGAAACAGGTTGGTAAATGTCAAAACGGGTAAAGCTTGGTTACTTTAACCTACAAACACTTAATAAATCTCTGAATAAAACGATAAAAGTGGCATGCATTAGGAAGTAAGTTAGAAAACCCAGTTTGATCGATCCTCGTATCATCAAAAAAAAAATTATTTCACCTAATTAACCCATTTGAATTGAGCAACCAAAATTGACACACCGAATACAAATCAATATTTCAGACTCTTTTTAAAGGTTCATACAACCGATCATAAACGGGCCCTTATATTTATTAATTTATATATGAAACTTGGTTTGTTAGTTTTGTTTAAATAGTTTTATATTGTGAATGCTTTGATCTATGATGCGAACTTCTAATTGCAAATATTCATATTTGTGTTTACATATTTTTTAGGGTTAAAGTTGCTTAAGACAAACAGACTTTTCCCAATGTTCTGATATGACACATTAACTTTTTTTTTACACATATGGCCATTTAACTTATCAAAACCGTGTCGATATGGCCAAAACGCGACCTGCAACCTGCCAAGTCGGTTTCAGCCCGTTTTTTTGCCATTTTTGGGTCGATTTTTGGTCGATTTTTGTGATTTTTTTTGTAGAATCTTGTAATTTATCATTATACCTTTCAAATGACACGAAATTCATGAATTTTCGTCAAGTATTGAGAGAGAATTTCGAGCTCAAAGTCTCGTTTTTTTGGTTTTTTTTTTTCCGAAAACAGGGCAGAAAAAAGATTGTTTTTTTGCTCGATTCTTGATCGTTTTACGTCATTCTTTTTATAGATTGTCGTAGATAATCTTTTTACCTTTCAATGGACACCAAATTCATGAAAAACCATCAAGTGTAGGCCAAATTATTGCTAATTAAAGTCGGTAAATACCAATTCGACACCCTAACGGTATTTTGATGAATTGACACATTTTAAACTCGTTATTATTCATTTTTTGGTACTACTTGATAGAAAACTCGATTACCTTTCCATAGAGTCAAGAATCATTGATTTTCGTTAAGTGTACAAGGAGAATTTTGGCTTCAAAGTTTGTATTCGAAGTGAAGGAAATTGGGGAAGAAGGTGACCTGCTATTGCAGGTCAAAATCACCAAAATGACTATAATAACATATTTCTTACAAGTTAAATGGTCATATGTGTAAAAAAAAATTAATGTGCCATATCAGAACATTGGGGAAAACCTCTTTGTGTTCAGTGACTTTAACCCTATTTTTTACATGAGAATATGTTTCATTGTAGTTTGTACGGATGTAAAAAACAATTACTATGCATTGTAATCAAAGCAAAAGAAATCCAAACCATGGTTACCAAGTCGTGGAACTTAGCCATAAGAGAGGGAGAGGAGTATGAAGAGTATGGGGTGTAGTTTGGATGCATAGAAGCAGGTAAAAGAAAGTCAATCATGTGAATAGTTTGGTATTATTTAAGAGACACTTGTTGCATTTAAAAGGCATAAGGTGATTTTATATAATATATATATATATATATATATGCAAAAATTTAAATGAAAACTGTTTTTCGTATAAGAATTACGAGAATGGTTTTTAACGCCATTAATGACTCATGAATAGGGGGTATTTTGGTAATTTAAATATTTATCCAACTGTGAATTGTGTCCGGGTGAGTTGTCATTAAATTACGAGGTTTGATTTCCCGAAATAACCCTCATTAATGCGTCATTAATGAAGCATTAATGAGCTGCCAAAAAACTTAGTCATTGATCAATATTAATCAAGGGTCAAGATAGGTTCTCGTACGAAAAACTCTTTTTGTTTGAACCGTTATATATATATATATATATATATATATATATATATATATATATATATATATATATATTTTTTTTTTTTTTTAAAATATGTATATATTTTCAAAAAGAAGGAATAACCAAAAGCTGAATATTGTAAGAAAAGGCTTTAATTAGTAAAAATTTGAGGGACACAAATAAACGTTGCATGCAAATTGATCTCATAACGAGTTTAATTGCAACCTGCCGCACATTAAAACCCAATGTACGACACTACGACGCACTTGCATTCCATGACATTGTACTGACAAAAAATAAATACATTTGTATTATGACAACTGATTTATATATATCATAATTTGTTTATGTATAATACGTATAAAATTAAAAGTACATAGTACAAGTTTTAAACTATTCCCTTATGTATATATATCACCATCCATTATGCACTTGGTAAAATTAGACAAACTTAATTATTGTGTTTGGATTGATGATATTGTAGGTTTATGTTTTATTTTTATTTTTCTTGTTTATATATATGTATACACACATATAATCATATATATATATATATATATATATATATATATATATATATATATATATAAAATAAATAAACAATAAACCGGGTTGACCGACCGGTCGAACCGTTTGACCCGTGACCCGATGAGAAGACCGGATTAACTAAAAAACCAGTTTTTTAAAACAAGGGTTTGGTCCAATTTAAAATTATAGTTTATCTGGTTCCATTTTTGTAAGTTTGGTATCATGCAAAGAAACTTTTGAGAAAGAAAAACCCTAGTTGCCATACCACCGATTTGTTGTACTAACGAGCTTAAGAGTGTTTTGGAATGATGAAGCCACCATCACCGTCACAGCGGAGATTGGGGTTTTGTCCTGATTTAGGTTTTTTTTCTCTTTTCTTTGATGATTGTGACGATGACTTCACCATTCTCAAACACCCTTAAGCTCTTTTGTAGCATATATTAGCTAGTCGTAATAGACCAAACCCGTAAAAAATATAATGGATCGGGTGGGGAGGGACTAAGCTCCTAAAAATAAAACCACAAAGATCATATCCGTAATTTTGGTCAATCCACACGGCTATAAATGTAATTTACTTTAAATATTATGTTTTTGTTATATAAAAGTCAAAGGTCAATTGAAAAATAAATGGGTCGTAAATTTTGGTACAAGAGATGTGTTTCTTTTTTTTGACTGGCAAACGGGGACACTTCCCCGCCTCTCCAGAGTGGGTTGGAATTGCTTAGTGGCGAGTTTTCAACCACACTCGTTATTTGGCTTTAACCAAGGTTCAAACACCACACCTTCACTCTATGGAGGAAACCCCTAAGAAAAAATCCCCAACCCACTGCATGCAGTAGGATTTGATCCTTTGACCTCTTGCGAGAAAGGAGAGTGTCTTACCAAATGGGCTAAACCCCATTAGCTGGTACAAGAGATGTGTGATCATAAATACAATACACCTAGCCCTTGCCACACAACCAACCCAATATTTTTCCACTTATTTTTTGTTTTTTGTTATACATTTAGTTATTTAACAAAATAATATATTAATAAATTGTTTAAAATAAAAATACAAATAATAGAAATAAAAATTTAATGACATTAATAAACGTTATCATTAGAAGATAAAAGTAACAAAAGTATATATAAAAATCGTAAATAATACGAACATTCTCCTACTAAACAATCAACTATTCGAACGAATAATTGTCTACTCATCCGAAACTGTCGTCTAAAAATATCATCGGTATAAACAAGGTAATTGGCAAAGTAGTCCCAAATATGAGAGTAGTGTGCAGCTACTTGATCTCGATCTTCATTGTTCCCACTCCCACTCTTCGATCCATTTCTAACCACCGCAAACTCCCTTTGATCATCTTCAACAAAGCAACCATCAATGTAAAACCCCATATCAAACACCTCCAAACAGTTTGGAGAATCAAATCAAATACCAAATCAAGCTGTAGAAAACCACTTTCCAAATCGATTTTTTAAACCCTATTTTTATAGTTAGTCAACAACCACCAATATAAAATCCCAAATCAGTTTCCAAACCCTAGTAACCCATTATACACCCCAAAACCAAGACCTTAGAATAATTTAACTAATAAAAACACGCATGTAAACAATATATCTAAAAGCTACACACTAACACGAAAACCCACCACAGATCTTGGGGTAAAGATAAAAAGGAAGTAAAGGCAAAGTAAATAAGCGAATGAGATTCGAGAAAACTCGAAAGTTTGCAAGGCTGCAACGCTAGTCGTTAGAGAACAACATCGGAGGTTTATGTTCATATAGAAGAGATCCACGAGAGAGAGAGAGAGAGAGAGAGAGTGTGTGTACATGTGTCTCTGTGTGTGTGTGTTCGAGTGGATAGATCGATGGAGTGGCAATGTGGTCAACATGTAGTTTTTTTTATTTTAAAAAGATCTAATATTATTTAAGTATTTAAATTAATTAAAAACCAAAATAAAATGAATAGATTAATAAGAAAATGGCATTTTAGACATCTTAAGTTGAAGAGGGACTAAAACCATAAGAAATTCAAATCAGGAAGGACTAAAAGTGTAAAAAGGTGATATACCTTACTAATTTTTTGTAGATATATATCTTATTTTTTTTAAATAAAAATACCTTATAGAAAAGGATTAATGATTTAGTGATTCATAACAACATAAAATTAACTATAAATATGTTCATTGGTTTAGAGATTCATAAAGAAGATAAGCAAAAAAATATATCAAAAATACATTTCCCATTAATTTAGGAAAGATTAAGTGTCATTACATTTTGATTTACACAAAATATAAGGTATGAGTTGTGTTCAATAAAGTCCATATAAAAAAATAGTCCTGAAATTTTAATATTCAATCACATATGATTCAGTATACAATCACATGTGATTGTTAAAGCATCACATCTTAATTACGAAATGACACTCTGCTCAAAATGTTAAAATTTAATCTGGATCAATGGATCATTGATGTTGATGATTCAAAGGATAAGATCAGTCCCTCAGAACTATGAATTAAGTATGAACTATATTTAGCATTTCTCTATACGATATATGGTAACTCACTTCATTCAATACTTATGGAATATACTTTTTTACTAATAAAATTAAAAAATATATTTTTTGATTTTGTATCAGATTATGGTAAAATACATCAAAATATAGATAAATGTGACACTATTATAAATATATAACTATATATATACAAATAATTATGCATTAAAAAATATAATAGAAAAACAATAAACATATACACTCAAATACATCCATTAAAAATAAATCTATAATGCTTCATCGAAATTTGTACTATATGCTCTTGTAAATTGATCATTCTAATTGTGAAAGTTAAAATTAAAATTTTTAGTCAAAATTGAGTAAATAGAGGTTTTGATTGGTTAATTAGAGTTTTATTTTAGAAAAACTTTCCCGGAATGATTTTCTTTTTATATATCTATATATATATATATTGATGGTAACTAAAAATCAGATTAGAAATAAGCTCTTTACATACAATGAAATGATTATGAAAGTTAATTATGTTATATTTAAGAGAAAAAGTTTATATAGAGTAACTAACATCGTACTTGCGCAATGCTGCAGCGATAAATAGTTTGTCTTACAATCATGTCACTTTCAAGAATGTCCATATATGATATTTATGTGAATTAATTTCACGTGAAAGTTTTCTACAACATTTCCCTTTTTCTAATTTTTCTTTTATTTGCATCACCTATTTATTAGTTATAAATAATATATTCTAAATGACATTAAAATAAGAAACAAGATTTATATTATGAAATTAGTAGAGCGAAGTCAATAAGATTTTGAACATTATGTTGATATGAATGGATAATTGCGTTTTTGTAAGAATGTTTTAGTAAGGAGAGTATATTTTAAATCAATAAAAAGTACAATTAAATTATAAAAGAATTGGTTATAGATTAAATGGATTGGATTAATTTAAATGTCAAGACTTTGTCACCATTGAATTTTACAGACTCTTAAACTTAAAAAATATAAAATGTTAAATAGTTTATATAGTAGTACATAAATAAAATAAAATTTTATTATATATTATTCAATTAACCGTAATTAATACAAGCCAAGACATTTTCATAGCCGTCACTAGAAACAAAATAGTGAGAGATGTCGAAACTCAAGCCAAGCAATTGTTAATACTATCTCTTTATTATATCTTCTTAAATATTCTTGTTTTCTTGTAAAATCTGTACGGAAGGATGATATATATCGATATATACATATATTACATTCAATTTTCTCACTCTTAATATATATTGTGGTAGGTTCAAATTAGAATTTATATTTATATAAGAATAAGAGATTCAATTTTGATCGTCTATTTGATTTGATCGGATGATTTACAATTATCTCCTCATTTTATTAATAATCCAACTATAAATTGTGATGGGTGATTACGACTGTTAGATTCAATAGATCAACATATAATTGATGACTAAGATTTGTTCTCTTATTCTCACCTATATATTATACAGGCTTTATATTTTTTTACTTTTCCTTCCCACTTATCATTCTACTCATAAGATCAACACAAGTGTCAAATCAATAAAAGAGATGATGAAAGAGAATTAGTGGACTCAACATGTCATTTTATGGTTAATAATGAAAGAATAAGTAGGAGAATATATCATTTTTCACACACACACACACACACACACACACACACACACACATATATATATATATATATATATATATATATATATATATATATATATATATATATATATATATATATATATATATATATATATATCGGGAGGTTCAAATGAGAATGTAAATTTAGATGAGAAGAAGAGACTCAACCATGAACTGCGACGACCATGAATTGCGACGGATGATTACGACCGTTAGATCTAATAGATCAATATCTAATTGATGACTAAGATTTATACTAAAAAGATAAAATAAACCTATAAAAAGTAAGGAGAAATATGAACCATTAGATCTATACAATTTGGATGCTAAAAATAAGGGTCTTTTTCATTTCTTCTAATAATAAAATACTTCTACAAAGGTATAATAGTCATTCAAGCCACTTATTTAATTCGCATTTTAAAGTTTCATCATAATACCGGATGTCAAAACTCAAAATCTGACAAAAATTGATTCATAACTGTAGTCAAATCTGATGCACAACGTTAACCATATCTGATGAACAACTAATTTTTGATGCAAAAAGTATTGATGAACTAAAAAATCAAAATGAAGAACCAAAAATTAAACTGAGAAATGCACAAACAAGATCAATTTTTTTATTACAATGATTTCGTAATACACTAATACAGATGCGTAATACACTGCTTCTTTGCGAATATTAAATAAAAATCACACTCAATGATGCAAGCCTATTTTTGATGCACAAACAAATCAACAAACTAATTCTTAGGGTTTGAAGAGCATATTCAACATTTCATAGCTAAAAACGAAATATAAGAAGCGACGAAAACCCAACCTTAATCGTACATGAAGAACATATTCAACAAACGAGGGGGTATGGTCGGCGGTTGTTGTAACACCGGGTTTCACGAGCTTAAAATTAGCGCCAATTTAAAATTTTTAAGTATAATTATCAAAAGATCGCAGCGGAAACAAACCACTGATTACAAAATATTAGTATTGATACCGGACTTGATGAGAAACATATCAAAATACATCAAGTCCCAAGACTGCCAGTGTTACCAACTAGACACCGACCACCGAAACATGAAAATTAACTACAAGCGTTCCCAAAAGATATGTACAGAAATACCCACAAGTGTACCCAGCTCACCAGGCCCACAATCACTAACCTGCAAAAAGGAAAATTCATACACCGGTTAGCTACACTAGCTAGTGAGTACAGACTTCGCATAAACATCAACAAGTATAACTACATATTTCAAATATGACACACAAGCTAGTCTACCACATTGCGGTGTGCCGACGAGTCAGCAGGGTCATATCTCGCGGGGGAGCCAGCACAGCTCAAAGACCCAAACTGGGGAATCAGCCACAACCAACCGTACGGGTGGGGGAGCGAACAGCAGTCCACCCGACACGTTAAAGAGCCACGTGGATCCTAGCCATAATCCAATACCCTCAGAACTCATATCAAGAACCTCAGTCCTCAACTTACCACACTTCAGCAATCCACACTTCCCACAATTTCCACACTTACCGCAATCTCCACACTTACCGCAATCTCCACACTTACCGCAATTCACACACAAACACGTTTGACTAATAACCACATTAACCCGTAACCACACTTTCCAGATAATCTCTATCATTTTCAATAACATGCTAGCATTTCATAATTAACACATATTACATCACATCAATTCACATCTAACAATTCACATGCAACTTACCTCACGGCACGCTAGTTCATATAATATCGCCTCTAGCATATCATATCTTAGACATGTAAAACAACACAGACAACACATAGCCGTAACTACAGTTAGTCATACTTACTGATCTTTATGGGAAACCGGTACTCACCTTAAGCTCACAGAAAGTTGACACAACGATCAGCGTCTTCCGGCTTCTCTCGAACACCTAACACAATAGGTTCATACTTGATTACTAACTAACGACAACTAACACAGCTTAAATCACAATTCTGCACAAACTGTCACACTGGACCCCTACTTGCGATCGCAAGCAGTAACCATGCGGTCGCAAGACCATCTCAAATTCCACCCTTACGGTCGCAAGTGATTCCTATGCGGTCGCAAGGGTCCCCCCTAACTCACCGAAGCTTATGATCGCAAGGGACTCACCATACGATCGCAAGAATGGTTCTTAGGGTGTTTACGATCGCAAGTTATGTACCTGCGCTCGTAAACCCCATTTCCTTCGCTCGAAGGCGGTAATCAACACAAAACATGCCCATACGATCGCATGGACCTACCATGCGATCGCAAAGTTTAAACACAAGACTTACGGTCAAAAGACTAACACTTGCGATCAACACCCCAATTTACGCGGCGCGACCCCATAAATTTTCGCGGCGCGGAAATCACAAACACACTTGCGGTCGCAAGCACCTTTGCTTGCGGTCGCATGGACCACAACACCCCCCTGCGATCGCAAGCACCATGCCATGCGACCGCAAGGACCCTCGTTACCGTGTTATTCGACCCTGTTTCATGACAGCTACTGTTTTTCGGGTTTTAACCCCTTTAATCAATCAAAAACTATACTTTAATCATTTATACACCTTACTAGACATCCATTGAAGCTTACAAACACATTTGACACAAAACCACATGATTTGCTCACCTTAACCATGGATTCAAACTCCCTTTCTTCCATAACATCAAGAACTAGGGTTCTAACAAAAACACTTACAAAGTACAAGGGAGATGATGCAAGAACCAGTCTTAAGCTTGAAGCTTGCTACTGGAATCACCACAATTTAAGCTTCTCTTTGATCCTTCTTGATTTCTCCTCACAAAGCAACAAGAGCTTGTGTGTGTGTTTATGTTTTCACGTATGTTTGTGTGTGTAAGAGTGTGTGTGTTTTGGTGTTCACAGGGGATAAGAAGGGATGAGCCGCCTTTGGTGGTCAATTAATAAAACACGGGTATTTTGTTCCCCTTTTCAACTTACAACTTAACACACGCCATCCCGTTTCAACTAACGAGGATATCTACGGAATCATTACGTGAAACCGTTTAATAATCTACCCACTTGGTCCACTTATAACACTTTTCACATAACCATATTTTATCTGCCATAAACTCCAATTAACAACTAATACACTTAATTATAATCAAAGTACAACTATTCAAACACAATGTACAACCCCACACTACTAGGCCCATTTTTAGGGTGTTACAGTTGTAATCGCCCAACGCAGGGCATAAACAACGGGGGTATGGCCGGTGGCAGGGGTGAGGGTAACAAGGGGAGAGACGAGGGTTTTTAATTTTTCTTCATGTCAAAGAGATCGAGATAACTCGGCGATGGTGTTGTCTGGATGTCGGTACCAACGAGAGGGTATGGTCTGTGGTTGTATTTGGTAGACGTAGGGCATTAACATCGGGGGTATGGTCGCCGGCAAAGTTGAGGGTAACAAGGGGAGAAAAGAATATGTGTTTCAGAGTCGATTTTAGAGGCGGTGGTTGGGATCTGATTTAAGAGATATATAAACGAGAAATTTTAGGGGAGATGGAGGGCGATTTTTAATTAAATCAAATAAATAATAGATTAAAATACCTACAATACTCTAAGGCTGGCAATTCCTGACCCGATCTGAAACACGACCCGAACCGGACACGAAAAAAGTGACACGAACCCGACACGAACCCGAAATGGGTCAAAAGCAGGTCGACACGAAAATAAATGGGTCGGGTTAGGGTCAACCTGACAACCCGAAATTGATCCGTATAAGGGTAAAACTAAAAATTATAAAATTTTCTTTAATACTTAAAATTTTAATTTTAAAAAGGAGATTGTGAATTCAAATAAGAGAATGACATCTTAGGCAATTAATTCCGATAAACAAAAGTACAAAACCTTTAAACTCTATAAACTTAAATAAACAATAAAAGATTTAAACCTAAATAATATTACATCATGGTTTAAATTCAAGAATACAACGGAAAAGAGGAAAAGTGCCTTTTGAATTTGGATAATTTCCGTTAGGTTATTTTAATACATAGTTTGTCACTAGTTAGTATTTTTGTATTAAAGCTACTAAATTGTATTGATATTCGATATTTCAATCTGTGGTTTATTCACCGGTTAGTAGAGAAAATTGGAAACGGACAAGGAATTCAAAATTTTTATAACGAAAACCGTACTCGAAAACCAAATTTGAATACCGTAATTGAAAATGGTATTCGAAACCCATAATTGAAAACGGTATTGGAAACCCATAGTCGAAAGCGGTATTCGAAACCCGTAACCGAAAACCGTAATCGAAAACGATATTTAACCGTAATTGAAAACGGTTTTCGAAATCCGTATTCGAAAATCTTATTTAAAAAATACCTGTCAAATACGTTTGACCAAAATGGGTCGACACAAAGCACGACCCGAACCCGACATAAAAAAAGTGACACGACCCGAAAATAAATAGGTCAGAATTGGGTCGACACGAAACTGACCGAACCCGAACAACACGAACCCGACCCAAATTGCCAGCCTTACAATACTCTTTATATATAAAATCAGGTTCAAATAAAAAAAATAAAAGTAAAAAGAATAAAGAGTAATTAGGATGGTATACCTTCCTTTAACTTAAAAGTTCATAAAATCTATCTTCATTAATGATGAGAAAGAAGATGAAACGTGCCTTAGTATTTTAACACAAACATACGCTACTTTAAGTTTATATAAGTCATTAGTCATAAAATCACATATCAAGCTAGTATGCGAATTTGTTTACAAAAATTATTACATTTTCAAAATTAACCGATCACGCATATATATTACAAATTATATACGCAAGATGTAACAATATACATTTTTTAATTCTGCATCGAACTTAATAATGATGAATTTGATAGATGTCAAATGTTTTCATGCATCAAATATATTATTAAAATTATTTTATTCTTATCATAGTATACTAGTTAAATGCCCGTGTAACACACGGGATGGTTTAGAAAAGTAAATAATATTAAACATTAATAAACGATATTAAATAATTATAAAACGCAGAAAATTGAAAGTTAAAAAAATGACGACAAATTCGGGTTCAATTTCAAGACCAGCGATGGAAGCACTCCGAAAGGAGAGAGCAGACGTGATTGAAGAAATACCAAATAACGTGATTAAATTTCTTATACATGTTATCGATATTTATATCTACAATTATAAACAATAATGTCAAATACTTGTTGTTATAATAAAAAAATTAAGATAATTATAAAATATATTAAAATGATAGAACTAAAAATTTGGTCTAATATAATAATACAAATATATATAGAATAATTAACTAAATTAAAATAATATAAATTAAAATAATAAAGGTTGTAAAAAATTTGTAATTCCCATGAATTCGAGACTATGGTTCTTCGTGATTGTTTATAATATTTTAATATTTATTATTGATTTGATTAAGAGTTGTTTTAAATTAATTCACATTAGTTTGACTCTAAAAAGTCAAAATCAAAATTTTAGAATTAAATAAATTAACGGCTAAGATTAAATCTTTTATTAAATGAATGGTTCAGATTATCAAATAATTTTTTTCAAATTAGTCTTTTATATATATTAGAAGATATGCATGTCAAACTATCATCATGTAATATTGTAAAATAATCAAATAAAAAAATTAATGATACTGACTAACACGTAGTTAATTAATTTAATTACCCGACTTTGGGTACATATATAATTACGTACACACATTTCTTTTTTTCTTTTCCATAATATTCTAATTAATATAATGTAAATAAGTAAATACCAAGACATATATAAATATTAGATTTAATCCATTAACTAGATAGGGCAACGTTTGTGCCCTAATAACATATGCATACATCTAATTAAGAGTTAGTTAATTAAGACCCTCAAGCAGCATCTGTGGAGTGATAATCAGATCATCATCGTCATCCATAATTAATTCATCTTCTCAATAACCAGATTGATCATAAGCAAGATTTGATCCACCGCCATAACCACCTGTTTCTTCTTCTTTCTTGTTATTTTTGTTGATAACTTCGGCGAGTTGGTCATGTGGTGGCGGGAAGGAGGAGGCGTACCTACCGGTGTATTGTTGCACCACAGCCCGGAATTCAGATGGGGAGGCCTTGATCTTCATAGGGTTTGAGATGTAAACCACTTTAACTGGTTTTTTCTTCTTGCTGATTTTTGGTGATGATCTTTTCTCCTGTTGTACGCTCTGCAACTTTTCCATTTTTGTTCTAGATCTTGAGACCTAAAGTAGAAAGGAAAAGAAAGATATATATAGCAAATTAATAATGGCAGGCTTGATTTAATAGTTTTTAAGACAGGAGGCAGATAAGTGAACTAGAAACATGTGATTGTGGTTCCAAGCATCTATACATAAACTTAAAAGGAAAAAGAAAACTGGATATCGACATATGAGAAGATTTAGTAATTAACATTAATTGTCATCTCAGAAAGATACCTGAGAATTCACAGTTTATTTTTGTCGGTTAGACGGAGGCTTGTCAGGCTTATGTTTTTTATATATTTACATGGTTAGCAATATGATATTACTTGGCAAAAATAATGATACTGATCGAACAACTATATATACGTACGTACAAGGAAACATGGACGAGTGTAATTATATAAAGAAAAGCCGACTTTCATGGGTCCAAGATTTTCTAAGCAATGTAAGTGAGCCACACTAGCTAGCGTCAGATATCTGCGTTCGGACTTCGGAAGTTGAAAGCTTGATATGAACGATCGAGCTGAGGCAAACTAAATCTTATTTAGTAACGAGTCTAAATATATGAGACGAACCTTTGCTATATATTTTAAAAGAGCCGATCGACTTTAACCTTAACATCACAAGCGTGACTTTAAAACATCCTAAACAAACATGGTTCAATTATAAGTACCAGAATCGAACTAGGATGGACTCATTTATTTACATCGATAGATTTTAAATACAAATTAAGTATCTAGCTAATTACCTTTTTTATTTAGAGAATGCAACACCATTTATGTAATATTGCTCATAAGCTATCTTCTAATATATATATAAAAGATTAATTTGATAAAATTTATTATACGATCTGAATCGTTCATTTGAAAATATATTTAATCTTGACCAATCATTCACTTAAAATAAAATAAAAACAATTTTGACTTTTTAGAGTCAAAATTATTAGAGATAATTTCATATATACCCTTATTAAATCATATAAAATCGTATTTGCCTACATTAATTTACAAGTATAATATTTACCCTTTATAATATTTCAAAATATCATATTTAATCAAATTCTTAGTTTTATCATTCTAAAATATTTTATAATCATTTTAAATTCCTTTTTTATTATGACCAATAACGTTTAACTTTATTACCCTTAATAGTAACAATAACGATTGCTAACTTATATAAGAAATACGATCACGTCTCTTCGTATCATGATACCACGTTTCTGCCGTCAAGTCTGCCCTCCCACTCGCGTCGATGTTTCCACCGTTGGTTAGAGTGTTGATATCGTAAGTCGTCATTTTTTTAAAATTCTCATTTAATTTGCGTTATTATTATTTAATACGTTTTTATTAATTTTTAATATATTTTATCTTTTAAATCAATACACGGGTATTTAGTCTAGTATATAATAATTAAAGAATACGTATATTTTTCTAAAATGAACGAATAACAAAAAGTTGAATAATGTGAGAAAAGGACTTGGTAAGAGTTTGAGGGCCACAAATTAAATAAACGGTGCATGCAATATCGATCTCATAATGAGTTTGATTGCAATTAACCTACCGCACATTAAACCCAATGTACGACGCACTTGCATTTCATGAAATTACTGAGCAAAATAAATATACATATATTATTATGAAAGTAGTTTATCTGTGTATAATAAAATTTGTCATATATAACGTGCGTGGAGATCACAGCCTATTCAGTCAAATTCAAGCCTACGCGCGTTTTGATTAAGCATAGGATTGGGGGGAGTAAACTCGATATACAAGTGGAATGATTGGTGTCTTTCCCCATGTCTTGTTTTAATTGATAATTGGTGTTGTATCTTGATTTCATTGTATTGTTTGATGTGGAACTTTGTAGTGCCTTGCTAGTTGGTCATTTTGTTTGTTTTTAATAAAATTTGGTTGTGCTAGAGTGGGTGATTGCCGAGCGAAGCTCACCTTAATGTAATTTTTGCCTTTAAAAAAAAATAACAAGTAAAGTGGTTAACAATATATAATACAAATTGATAATAGATAAGGTTATTATATATGTACAAAACTACAAATCATCAATTATTATGGTTACATTATATTAGGGCAATACGATCAAATTTTTAATAGTTTATAATTTAAAAGAATTTAAAATGATTATAACATATTTTAAGGTATAAAATTATAAATATGATATAATATAATACTTAAAATATTATAAAAGGTAAATATGATATTTATAAATCACAGTAAGAATCTATGACATTTTTAGATTTAAGAAACACATATACGAAATTGTTAAATAATTTTGATTCAAATCTGACAAAGAAATCTCAAAATTGAAACTCCTAATTTAATAAATAAATAATTAAGATTAAATAATTAATTTATTTTATTAAATGAATGTTTGTAATCGTCTCATAAATTTAAAAAATGTTAGCCTTTTATTTATATTGAAAGCTTTCATTTTTTGAATAGCCTATGGTCTCATTCGTTTACCAAGTATAGAAATCTGTTGCTCATTACAGAGTACAACTAGGATATTTACTAATTGACTTTCTACTACAATGACAACCCTTTTAAGAGAGATCCTATGTGCATTTCATCAATGAGGAGATTACGAAATTTGATTTTATTTATTGATAAAAATATAATTGGTTGCATACATCAATAACTTATGAAAATTTATTATATATTAATGTAATAAATCCTTTTTAAAGCTAAACAGCACACACATCCTATCTAAGTCTCTATCTTATGTCACCATCTGGATTAGAACTCCACAATCTTGATGTTAGGGGCATCTTTTGCCAAACTCTTATACCGTTTGGATAGAACATTTACTTAATTTGGGAATTTTTGATGGTTTTATGGTGTAATTAATAAGGTTAAATGGTGAAAAAAAAACTATTTAATATGACAGGAATGGTGAGAAATGATGAATGTCACCACTCCTCACACTCTAAGTAGAGAAAGGCATCAATGTGAGAGTCTTTTTTTCTTTTTTTCAAAACAATCTTCTAATGGCAATGTAAAAAAAAAAAATTAATCCCACAATTAGTTTAAAATGAAATTAAATCTTCTTAACCTTCCCAAAAACAATAAATACACATTATTAAATATTGAATTAATTACATCTTTGTTTTCTTAAGTTTTGCTAATTTACCGGTTTGATTCTTTAGGTTTGTCTAAATTACTGATCTAGTATATAGAATATGAAATATGCGCGTCTTTAACTATAGGATGATGTGGTGGGTTAGCGTTGAAGAGTAGATTTCCTAGAATGTACGCGCTAGCAGTTAGAAAAGAAGGCAAAGTGTGTAGTTTTGGGGAATGGAGGGGATCGAAATGGGTATGGGTGATTAATTTAAGGAGGAAGGTGTTTGACTGGGAAGTAGGGATTTATAACGAGTTTATGGATGTATTGAATTCCCATTGCCCGCGAAAGAATCAGAGGGATCGGATATTTTGGATCTTTGAAAGTAGTGGATAATTTTAAGTGGGTAGCCTATTAAATAAGGTTAGTGATGAAGAAGGGTTTCATGGGGTATCTAAAGTATGGGAGCACTGGGGTCCACCTAAGGTGCGGTTATTTGCGTGGCAAGAAATTTGGAACAAAAATCCTACTAGGATGGAGCTAGTAAAGAGAGGTATGCTGATGTCTAACCAGAGTGAGTGCCCGTTCTGCAATAGAGAGAGTGAGTCAGTGGGTCATCTACTGCTACATTGCTCTAAGTCATGGACAGTATGGAACAGTGTGATGAGAACAGTGGATATTAGTTGGGTAGTGCCTAGGAGTATTGTAGATATCGTGGAGCTATGGCCAAATTTGTGCAATAGTAATTGGATTAGGAAAGTATGGATGCTGGTTTTGTATAGTGTGTTGTGGACACTTTGGTCTGAGAGGAATAATATCGTCTTTAATGATAGACAAGAGTGTTGTGAAAGATTAATAGATATGGTTTGGGTAAGGGTAGGACAATGGTGTTATGCGAAGTGGCCGAGGATTGCAGGGTCTTCCCTAGACATTTGTGTCAGACCGTTAGGGGTATTGAGGGGAGATAATTTGTTGTCCCTATATGATGATAGAGGTAGTAGGAAGGGGGTGGATAGTATAGTGATGTATATTGATGGGTCGGTGTTCAGTTCTGGGTTCAGGACAGGGGTAGGAGGTGTGTTTAAGGAGGTAGGCGGTGAATATATAGTTGGGGCATTTTCCAAATCCATCCCCCTATGCTCACCATTAGTTGCTGAACTAGAGGCCATGTTCTTTGGGCTTTTAGTAATAAGAGGTAATAAAGCAATGGACAAAGGATCTATCAAAATCTATTCGGATTGTAAGTATGCTGTCAGCATTGTTAATAATGAAGATGAGTATCTTGACGAGGCTGTTGATGTGTTGAATAGAATTAATGGATTAGTGAAGACATTTGAGGTGTTTGAATGTCTTTATATCCCACGAGAGCTGAATAGGGAGGCGGATGCTTTGGCTAAGAAGGGTGCATGTAGGTGAAGGGTTTTAAACCTGACCAAACAACCCAATGACACAGACTGGTCAAACATGGGTTTGATTCTACTGGTTCAATCCTAAAAGCTGAACTGGATAGAACACAACCCTCTAAACCCCAAAATGGTTAGGATCTTAATACTAATGATCAAACATAGTTTCTAACATACAATCCACAGAATAGGTTACAAAAAATATACCTGATCAAACTTGGGATTGCTAAATAAGTCCACCACTACTGCACCTCCTTTGGAACGGGCTGCTAGACTGCTCCTGGATCACCCGAACTTCAACAATCGATACCTTGATTGTTTGTGTATATGCGTGAATCGACACAAGGCAAAAACGAGAACACCTTGTGTTCTTTGTGGTTTGCGATCGTCGAGAGAGAGAGAGCCGAGAGAGAGTGAGATCGACGAGGGAGAGAGGGAGAGTTGTGGTGGCTAGGGTTATCCTCTTAATCCCTTATTGTCTTATATCTTAATCCTTAATTCTTAAGGATATATATAAGGATTAGATGGACCTTAAGCCCGTTTAATTAAAAGCCCACTGGTTTTAATTAAACTTTCAATCCCTTCACTTTGACCCCCTGGACTTTACTTGTTAATTAATTAACTATTAATTAACTGGTCCGTTAAATATTAAAACTTAATACTTAATTCCTTTTAAATAATAAATAACTATTTATTATTTATTCCTTTCTAATAATTAATACAAACTGATTAATTATTTATATCTCTCTTTTTAATAATTAATACTACTGATTAATTATTCGTTTATCTCTTTAATAATTAATCTAACTGATTAATTATTTTCTTTTTTCTCTTTAATAATTAATCTAACCTGATTAATTATTTCCACACAGATTAATGGTGAAAACCAACTGTTCCGTATTGGGTGTGTAGCAGTATGACCCTTTAGTTTCTTATAACATTGGATACAGTGTGCCCATTAATTATCTCTGCACATAATCTAACAGTAGGGAGACACCCTGGATTGTGTGGGTGTAGACGTTGCGAGTAGGGTGATTTGGTCTGGGTGTAGTGGGTTTGTGGTGCTATTGGGTGTTGTTATAGACCACCATTTTGAAAGAGCGAAAGTGTTGTATACTACAGGAGAAGCTTGGTGCTAATTTATCTGGTGCCTTGTGGTGTTGGTAGGGATTGGTGAAGGACGGGGAATTGTCATCATTTAGGGTTTGGCGGGTTTATATGGGATGTCGGGTTGTGTGCAAATGGTCACTGTCCTACAGTCTGTGTGTTGTGTGCTTTGGTAATTGAGCGGTAAGTTTTGGTTTTAGCTCTGGGTGTATGTGCTGATTTTGTTGTGTGTAGTATCTAATTGGGCGGGTTTGGCAGATAAGCACTAATGTGTGCTTGTGAAGCACTTGAAGTTTTGTTTATGTTTGCAGGTTCTGGGGTACATGATGCTAGAGATCGGTGCTGGGAAGGCAGGTATTGTGTAGTATTCGGTGGAGTTTGTTGAATGATGGTGGTTATGTTTACATATTTGTTGGGTCTTGGTATGTATAAGAGAATATCATATCTCTTATGTTTTGCCCGGTGGGTGTGTGTGGTCAATGTATAGTGTGTGTAGTCTCGTTGGTGTGAAGTTAATAATATCCTATAGGCGTTGTCTGGTGGGTGTGTGTGGTCACTGTAGAGGGTGGGTAATATCTATACATGAGGTAGGTAAGTGCATTTTCTCTGTGCTATCCAGTGGGGAAAGGGTGGTGCGTTGGCTGGTAGGATTGTATGGTTAATGATTGGGTGTGTGTGTGTGGTCTCTGTATATGGTTTGTGATATTGGGTGGTGGGTAGGGATGGTGTTATAAGGGCGGCGATGGTAGGTTAGTGGTTGTGGCTATCTTCTTTCAATGGTGTTTTGGTGGCACTAGTGTATGCACACACTGCACATCGTCTTCCTCCTAATCATGTAGCCATGGTCATAGGCTAGCTTGTGGGATTTTATTTGGTGTTGGAGTTGCACCTCTCTCATAACCAAGGTGTGATAAGAGGGGCATCCCAACCCCTTTGATTTGCTAGGCCATCTTCGTGTAGCTAATGCAAATCCTTCATTCAAGACTCAGAGTTTTGCAAACTTCTGTTTTTGTTTCATTTGGTTTTGGGGGGCTGGGTTGATGGTGTTATGTCTGTATGGGTAGAGGCTAGTGTAGAAGGGGCCATCCTAGGTTTGGAGCTATAAGGGGGAGGTTCTAGTGTCTCGAGGTGTATTCGAGGTGAGGAAGAAGGTTGGTGAACTTTGGGTCTCTTTCCCCTATATTAACCTTTGAGCCACAGAGTTCTTATTTCGTATGTATGGTGGAGTTGTTTGGTTATTAGTGTTTTGTTGAGAGGGGGCGAGATTTACATGTATTTCCATATAGGTAGAGTAACCCTGTTGAGCCCCAGAGTCGTTTTGGCCAGTTGTTCGCTTATGGCCCCCTTTGTGTGAGTTTCCATAAGCAACTTTGGCATTGGCATTATATTATTTGGTTATTGGATGGATTCGGCTATCTAAGATTATGTGCGCTTGTGATATGAGGTTACTGTGGTGCCAGATTGGTGCGGGTCTCGGTCCGACGGTAATTAGAACCTGATGTTTGATTTGACGATGAGTGCTGATGCTTGATGAAACGATAATGTGGCTTATATGGTGTTTACTCGTGAGATTGTTTCGTCTCTGGGAGTTTTAGTTGAGGTATCGCTTTTATTTTAGGGCAATGTTACGGGGTTGGAGAGGGCTTTTATTTACGGGTTTTAGTTGAGTATTGCGTTCTTAGTGCTTGTGGAAAGGTTATGGCGCGTGTCATACTGTGTGTAAAGACTCTTTTGCTGAATGGCATATGTATCTTTCGCTGTTAAAAAAAAAACATTTAAATCGGTGCTATCGATAGTTGTTTCTGAAACAACTCCCTGATCAATCCTTCATTAACTAAAACTTTTTAAGATTCAAATGCTTTACCTCAATATGGTTGCTTGTTTAACTTATAAATTGGTTTTATTTTCCATTCTTCAGATTGCTTTTAACAAAAGTTTGCCAAAAAAACCCTTCGAAAGAGAAAGAGACATATATACGTTCTAATATTCACTTCTGAGTTTTGAGTTTTTTCTATGAGATTAGAAACCATAATTATCGACCATTTTAGAAATTCTCAAAACACATGCATTATAAATACTTTTACACATCGAACTAGTTATGTATAGGTTACATAAAAAGATTAAAGATTATTTAAAAAATCAAAACTAATTAATAATTTCAATATGGTTAGTTTAGAATCTTAATTAATCAATGTAAATTAGGACAAAGTCAAGTAAAAACTAGACATAAAAAAAGATATTTGTATATAATAAAAGAATTTTAAAAGTTTAATTATATATGATGGTAACTAAAACAAGATTTAATGTATTTTCGGATAATTTTTTCTAATTAATACGAATAAATTAACATGCCATTTTGAATAGCCGCCATGACTAGAAACAAAAGAGTGAGATGTCCAAACACAAGCCAAGCAATTGTTAATACTATCTATTTATTATATCTTCTTGGATATTCTTGTTTTCTTGTAAAAATCTGTACGGATGGAGAATATATATATATATATATATATATATATATATATATATATATATATATATATATATATATATATATATATATAAATTGGATCAATAAAGAACCATGTGTTAAACAAAGAACTTAAAGAACCAATCTGGACCTTTGGATCATCAAAATCAATGGATGAGATTGATTGGTGGCAAAACTGTAATTATTATGTATTAATTAAGGAAGAAAAGGGTAAACATGGAAAATCCCCCCCTCCCCCAACAAACTCGATTTTTTAAAAAAAAAACCCCCAAAAATTTTAAATTGTCATAACTTTTTAAGTTTTGTGAATTTGAACAAAAAAATTATACCAATCTTTTAGTTTTTTAATCCTCTTTCAAACAAGATCACTCTTCCCATATTTTTCTAAAATTTTTTTAACATGAAAATTTTGTTTGCATTTAGGCAGCATGTACGTTTTCGTTTTTTGCATCTTGTATTTAGGTTTCAATGAACACAACTCAAAATGCAAACTACGGATTTTGCATTTAGGCTTGAATGAATCCAGCTCAAAATGCAAACAACGGAGTTTGCATTTAGGCTTGAATTGCCCAGCTCAAAATGCAAACTACGGATTTTGCAATTAGGCTTGAATTACCCAGCTCAAAATGCAAACTACGGATTTTGCATTTAAGCTTGAATTATCTAGCTCAAAATGCAAACTACAGATTTTGCATTTTGGGCTTGAATGAACCCAGCTCAAAATGCAAACTTCAAATTTTGCATTTTGAGTTTGAATGAACCCAACTCAAAATGCAAACTTTGCATTTCAAAAAAAAAAAAGTTTTAGAAATATATCAAGTCCGGTCTTATTTGAAAGAGGATGAAAAACTAAATCTAACGGTATAATTTTTATATTAAAATGTTTAAGAACAAACGAGTTATGATTATTTAAAGTAAATGGGGGTTTTTTTTTAAGTTTGTTGTGGGTTTTGGTTGTGGGTGCTGTAGGCGCCGATTGTTTTTTTTTTTTAATTTCCTTTTTTGTCCTAAACAATGTGCCACATGTCATTACCAGGGAGGTTCTTTAGGTTCTTTGTTTAAGGGAGGTTCTTTGTTTAACCATACCATATATATATATATATATATATAGGGTAAAGTTACACATAGAACCATCCTTATACATAGAAACTAAAGAACCACCTTAGATGGTAACACTTGTAAATATGATTAAAGGGCAAAACTGGAATATTAAACTCAAATAACTGATCCACGCGCCTCCCTGCTCCTCCCTTTCAAACTCTAGGCAAAACATTAAAAAATCCCACTTAAACATTTAAATGATCATAACTTCTTCGTTTTTAAGAGTTTAAGTAAAAAAATTATATCATTAGATTCAGTTTTTCGTCCTCTTTCAAACAAGACTAGGCTTGATATATTTCTGAAATTTTTTTATTTTTAAAAATACAAATTTTTCAAAATTTGCATGTTCACGTGGGTTTCATTTTCAAATACAAAATGCAAAAAACGAAAATGCAAAAAATCGAAGGTACAGGTCATGCATATGCTTACAAAACGCAAATTATGAAAATGAAAATGCAAATCCACAACTGTCATTTGCATTTCAACAATCTGATTCAAATGAAAATGTAAAATGTAAATTACATGTTCAAATCCAGAAATGCAAAAAAAACTTATTCAAGCCAAAAATGCAAATTCCATACACAAAATAACAATGCAGAATTTCCAGAAATGCAAAATGAAAATAACACTACAAAAAAATGCAAATGAAAATACCTTGCAATTGGTGAAGAGCTTCGTTATCAATTCCAAGAAACGAATTCAAAATTTTCACGAAATCACTTCATAAAAATTTAGTTGCTGAAAAACTACCGCCACCACAATCTGATGCATCATATCCACGACTACAAAATTGGAAAAAGAATCATAGTTCCATATAATTAATTAAATTGTTGTTGTTTCCAATCTCAAAATGGCTGTTTCCAATTAAATTGAATCACCATCCTATGCATTGATTCCCATGAAAATCAATTTAATTGTTAATTGCTTCTCCAAAAAGTAGGAAAGAAGGAGACGACGTCGATGCGATGGGGAGGGGTGATGGTTTTCCATATTTACCTTTATTTTAAATATACTTCATAATTAATATAGGATAATTACAATTTTGCCACAACATAATATCAGCCCTTGATCAAATTAATCTAAACGCTTAAAATGGTTCTTTAGGTTCTATGTTTAAGAGGTGGTTTTATGTTGATCCATTCTTATATATATATATATATATATATATATATATATATATATATATATATAATGGATCAATATAGAACCATTATTTAAACATAGAACCATAGAACCAATCTGGACCATTGAATCATCAAAATCAATGGTTGAGATTAAGGATGACATAATTGTAATTACCTCCCAACAAACCCACGTTTTTAATTAAAAAATACCCCCAAAACTTTAAATTGTCATAACTTTTTAAGTTTTGTGAATTTTTAAAAAAAAATTATACCAATAGTTTAGTTTTTTAATCCTCTTTCAATCAAAACCACTCTTGCCATATTTTTCAAAATTTTTTATGAAAATGTAAATTTTGTTTTGCATTTTGGGTTGCATTTTCAGTTAGTTCTTGTTTGTATTTTCAGTATTGGTTTCAAAATTTGCATTTTTGGAAGCATATGCATAACTTGCATCTTCGATTTTTGCATTTTCGGTTTTTGCATTTTTGCATTTTCAAATGAAACCCAGGTAAAAATGCAAATTTTGAAAAATTTGCATTTTCAAAAAAAAAATAAAGTTTTAGAAATATATCAAGCCTGGTCTTGTTTGAAAGAGGACGAAAAACTGAATCTAACGATATACTTTTTTTGTTAAAATTCTTAAAAACGAATGAATTATGATCATTTAAAGATTGAGGGGTTTTTTTTTTAAAGTTTGTTGGAAGGAGGAGGATGCCACGTGTCATCACCTAAAGTGATTCTTTAGGTTCTATGTTTAAGTAAGGTTCTATGTGTAACCTTACCCTATATATATATATATATATATATATATATATATATATATATATATATATATATATATATATATATATATATATATATATATATATATATATATATATATATATATATATATATAAATTGGATCAATATAGATCCCTCCTTAAACAAAGATCTTAAAGTTCTAATCTTAGTCATTAGATTAATCAAATCAATGGTTAAGATCTATAATGACATTATTGTAATTAAGTAAACAATTATAAGATTTAATTCTAGAAGGAAGGGTATTATGGTCAAAGCCCCATTTTTTTTAATTTTTTTTACCACTTAAATCTTTAAATGACCATAACTATTGCAATTTTTTGAGTTTGAGCAAAAAAAATTATACCAATTTTCTCATTTTTTAATCCTCTTTCAAACGAGACCACTCTTCCTATATTTCTAGAAAAAAAATTCGACGAAAATGACGAAAATGATGAAAATTACGAAATTTATCATTTTCGTCACCTGCTGTTGCTGTTACGTGATATATTTACATATTAAAATCAGTTGTAAAAAAATATAATTAACTTGTAATGTAAACTAGGATCATGATAGTTCACGTTGTATACCTTCAAAACTCTTTACTAGATACAGTTTTATTGTTTTTAAACGACTTAGCTTGGTCTTAAAACTCCATTGACTTTGATATGATTTCCTTTTTCTAAGTCTAATTATATGATGTTGCTGTTACGTGATATATATGTGGCAGCCAAAAATGATAAATTTCGTCATTTTCATCATTTTCGTCACCTGCTGTTACTTGATACATAAGGGGGCACGAAAATGATGAAAATGACGAATTTTTATTATTTTCGTCACCTGCTGTTACGTGGCATACAGGGGACGAAAATGATGAAAATGATAAATTTCGTCATTTTCATCATTTTCGTGCCCCCCTGTATGTCACGTACAAGCAGGTGACGAAAATGATAAAAATTCGTTATTTTCATCATTTTCGTGCCCCCTGTATGTCACGTAAAAGTAGGTGACGAAAATGATAAAAATTCGTCATTTTCTTCATTTGCGTGCCCCCTTATATATCACGTAACAGCAGGTGACGAAAATGATAAATTTTGTCATTTTCATCTTTTTTGTGCCCCTTCCCCTGTATGTCACGTAATAGCATGTGACGAAAATGATAATTTTAGTCATTTTCATCATTTTCGTCAAAAAAAATGGTGAACAGAGATCCGAAAATGATGAAAACTGTTAGGTGTTATGGATATGAAGTTGATGGACGAAAATGATTAAACTGGTAGGTGTTATTCTCTTCCAACAGCTGAAAATGATAATTTCGTCATTTTCGTCAAATTTTTTTTCCAGAAATATAGGAATAGTGGTCTCGTTTGAAAGAGGATTAAAAAATGAGAAGATTGGTATAATTTTTTTGCTCAAACTCAAAAAATTGAAATAGTTATGGTCATTTAAAGATTTAAGGGTAAAAAAAAACTGAATTTGGGAGTTGCTGTATGCAGCACGTGGGTTTTAATAAAATTGGTTCAATTTCTATTTTGTCCTTTTAAATGAGTAGCTGAGATTGAGACTTTAGGATCTTTGTTTAAGAGGGAGGCTTTATTGAACCTCACCCTATATATATATATATATATATATATATATATATATATATATATATATATAATTAATATAGCACTTTTATTTCCAAAAATAAATCTTTTTTAAGTTTTTTTCACTAAATTTATATCACTTTCTTTAACTTAAAAATTCAAAAAATATATCTTAATTAGTGAGAGAAAGAAGAAGAAACGTGCATATATTAATTAATTAGTATTTTAACATAAACGTACGCTACCTTAAGTTTATATAAGAGTCATAAAATCATATATTTAAATGCTGTATTTATCATATATAATCAAACTAGGTTTTACAAGTACGCGTTTGTTTTAGAAAATTATTAAATTTTCAAACTTAACCGATCACACATATATATGCAATATGTAACAATATACAGTTTTTAATTCTACCTCGAACTTACTAAAGCTGAAATTGATACATATCAAAAGTTTTCATTAAATAATTAAACATATTTTGTTCATGTCAAACTATCATGTAATATTGAAAAAATATATAACCAGATAAAGAATTTTAATGGTAGTGGCTGACACATAATTAATGATCTAGCCGACAGATCAGATGAAAACGTACGTATATATACTACGATACATACATACATACATATATATATATATATATATATATATATATATATATATATATATATATATATATATATCTTTTTATAATAATTCTAATTAATAATGAAAATGAAAAGAAATTAATAAATATTAGATTCAACCCATTAGCTAGATAGGGCAATATTGTTTGTGCCCTATAACATATGCATATATCTAACTAGAAGTTAGTTAATTAAGACCCTCAAGTAGTATCTGTGGAGTACTGATAATCAGATCATAATCATCATCTATAATTAAATCATCTTCTCTAAAACCAGATTGATCATAAGCAAGATCTGATTCACCATCATAACCGGCCGTTTCATCTTCTTTCTTGTTATTTTTGTTGATAATTTCGGTGAGTTGATCATGTGGTGGCGGGAAGGAGGAGGCGTACCTACCGGTGTATTGTTGCACCACAGCCCGGAATTCAGATGGGGAGGCCTTGATCTTCATAGGGTTTGAGATGTAAACCACTTTAACTGGTTTTTTCTTCTTGCTGATTTTTGGTGATGATCTTTTTTCCCCTCTTACACTCTCTATCTTTTCCATTTTTGTTTCAGATCTTGAGACCCAAATTAGAATGGAAAAGAAAGATATATATATAGCAAACAATGGCAAGCTTAATTTGACGTAGACAGGAGGGAGATATGTGAAGGAAAATCAAACATGTGGTTCTAAGCATCTAACTAGCTCATACACACACACACACACACACACACACACATATATATATATATATATATATATATATATATATATATATATATATATATATATATATATATACATATATGTACGTGTGTGTGTAGAGGGAGACCAGAGAACATATTAATAAGTGTTTAAAAAAATCTAAATTAACGTCTAAAAGACTAGCGTATCTGACCAGATGCACCATATCAACATATGTATAAATCTAGTTTATTATCTTTTCATTATTAAAAATTAATTGATAACGATAGTAATTTTATCGGTTTATATTTTTACTAGTAATCTTGAAGTTTTCTCTAAAACCTTACAATTATATATACCTCTTTTAACTCTTAATGAAGTAAATAAATGGAGATGGGACATGGACTTTAATTCGGTGGTTACAAATTAAATAAAGATTATACAGAATTAATAGTATATATACATCAGACAATTAATTAATGGGGAGAATTCATGATGTCATTCTCAATATATAAGCATGACCTATATATATATATATAGAAATTGGATCATAAAGAACCTATGTTTAACAAAGAACCTAAAAAACAAATCTGGCGTTAGATCATCAAAAATCAATGGATGAGATCAAAGATGTCAAAACTATAATTATGATGTATTAGATTAGGAAGAAAGGGTAAAAATGGAAAATCCCCCCCCCCCCCCCCAACAAACTCGATTTAAAAAAAACCCCCGAAAACTTTAAATTGTCATAACTTTTTAAGTTTTTTGAATTTGAACATAAAAATTATATCAATCTTTTAGTTTTTTAATCTTCTTTCAAACAAGATCACTCTTCCCATATTTTTCTAAATTTTTTTTGAACACGAATTTTTTTTTGCATTTTGGGCAGAATGCAGTGTTATGTACGGATTTTGCATTTTGAGATTGAATGTGTATTTTTGCATTTTGGGCGCATTTTCATTTGAATCATGTTTGGATTTACATTTTGCATTTCATATTTTTTGCATTTTGGAAACATTTAGATGACATGCATGTTTATGTTTTGCGTTTTCGTTTTTTTGCATTTTGCATTTAGGTTTGAATTACCCAACTCAAAATGCAAATTACGGATTTTGCATTTTGCATTTAGGCTTAAATGAATCGAGCATCTACGAATTTTGCATTTTGGGCTTGAATGAACCCAGCTCAAAATGCAAACTACGGATTTTGCATTTTGGGTTTGAATGAACCCAGCTCAAAATGCAAACTTTGTATTAAAAAAAATTTCAGAAATATATCAAGTCCGGTCTTGTTTGAAAGAGGACGAAAAACTGAAACTAATGATATAATTTTTTTGTTAAAATTCTTAAAAACGAACGAGTTATGATCAATTAAAGTAAGTGGGGGTTTTTATTATTGAATTTGGGGGGACGCTGGGAGGGCTGTGTATCAACGAGATTTTTCTTTTTTTTTTAATTTTCCTTTTTTACCCCTAAACAATGTATCACGTGTCATCACCAGGGGGGTTCTTTAGGTTCTATGTTTAAGGGAGGTTCTTTGTTTAACCACACCCTATATATATATATATATATATATATATATATATATATATATATATATATATATATATATATATATATATATAGGGGAGGGTTCCATCGAGAACAAAAAAAAAATGCGAGAATTGCGAGAACCGATCCCTATTTTTTTAAAACTAAAATATCTACAAACGCCAATATATTAAATTATGAAAATTATACCAAATTAACGACAAAAGTATGCTCTTTAATATGACATCCATATTGCTATATTTTTTCAACAACAAAAATTCGTTACATATATGTAACATACCTTATAGTACTGATTACATATATGTTAGTACTGATTACATATATGTAACATACTTTATAGTGCTAGAAAAAAAACTCGGTAAAAACGAATTATTTTTGTTGAAAAAAATATAGCAATATGGATGTCATATTAAAAGGGCATATTTAGTATAATTTTCATAATTTAATATCTTATCGTTTGGTAGATATTTTACGGTTTAGATCGGTTCTCGCAGTTCTCGCATTTTTTTTTGTTCTCGATGGAACTTCCCTATATATATATATATATATATATATATATATATATGTAAAAGTTAAAACGAGAACTGTTTTTCGTACAAGAACTGCAAAAACCAATCTGAGTCGTCCAATTCCCCCTCCTTTAATGTCATCACTCACCCATGAATTCATCACATGCACACTGCCACACTTGATCACCCTACGCTCTACATCCGTGAATTCCACTTATCAAATCAACGGTAAGATTGGTTCTCACAATTCCCGTACGAAAAATAGTTCTCGTTTGAACATTCCCCTATATATATATGTATGTGTATATATATATATATATATATATATATATATATATATATATATATATATATATATATATATATATATATATATATAAATGAGAACCTTAAATTAAATGAGAATGAGAGACTCAATCTCAACCGTCCAATTTCCCTTTCTTCAATGTCATTGCCCACCCATGAATTCCTCACATGCACCCTGCCACACTTTATCCCCACGCTTTCCATCCATGAATTCTACTTACAAAATGAACGGATGAGATTTAGTCTCTCATTCTCAATTAATTTATCATTCTCATTTGAATCTTCCCATATATATATATATATATATATATATATATATATATATATATATATATATATATAACATTATTATCCTCGGTAAACACACACACACACATATACTATAAACAACATCCCTTAAACATAGAACCTAAAGAATCATCCTGGGGATGACACGTGACATTATGAGCGGGTTGCGTTGGTAGCAAAATCATCGGGGGAGGTTGTGAGGATGACGACAGCGACGGAGGATGACGACAGTGGCAGGGATGACGGCAAATGATGGATCTAACCCAGTGTTGAGTAGATTTGTGACTGATCTAGTTGACAGAGACGATATCTTGCTCGTGAAGGCGTTGATCTATGACGACATCATAGAGAGTTCGGCTATTGGAGATGCAGCTCAGTCGCTGAAGATATAGGTAGCGGTGGTGATATACGGCGGTCACTAGCGGGATAGAGAGAAATTGTCTGGAACGAGGCTCAGTCGCTGAACCGCGAGAACCATTCTTAGTGCGAGAACCGCGTGAACCAATCCGAGTCTTCCAATTCCCCCTCATTTAATGTCATTGTCCACTCATGAATTCCTCACATGCACCTTGTCACACTCTATCCCCCCACGCTATTCATCAATGAACTTTCTATATCTAAGGAACAGTTGAGATTGGTTCTCGCGTTAATATATATATATATATATATATATATATATATATATATATATATATATATATATATATATATATATATATATATATTGCAACCCACAATCAAAATAACTGAAATCGAATAATGAACTAATCTCGGTCGAAGAAAACAATACTCTGTGTATGTATGTATGTAATTAATTAATTTACAAGGCATTTTGACATGTTTTTCTTAGCCAATCTGCTCCACAAGTATTTGCAGGTAATTACTTATTATAGATAGATATATTATAGATAGATGATTAGATGAATGAATGAATGATTGCAGGTTATTACTTATTATAGAAAGCAACATCACATTTCGTACTTATAATAATTTCAAGCACGACAAAAACTCTCTTTTGACTTTTATAATTAAATTCCTTAATTTCAGCTTAATTCTTTTTTTAACACAGCCACCATATAAGGCTATCCGTTATACCCAGGGGCGAATTTATATAGAGCTGAGGTGTGTCCCAGGACCGACCTAATTTTTAAAATTTTTTTAGAAGTTATATAGAAAAAAAATTATGACCAACCTTTACAAGGTTAGAGGTCCTACCTTTTAGTATTAGATAAAATAAAATATATATAAAATACATTAAGCCCAAATTTTATCTCTTAACAAAGTAACCCAAACTTAAAAAAAAACCCAATGACCCAATCTAATTAAAACTAAAACTAATAGTTAACCAAAATAGGACAAAAAATTCCTTCCTAAATTCTGAAAGATCTCGATCGTTGAATCCTCGCCGTCCCACCGTCTCGCGTCAGTTCTTTCTCCGGCAGCCTTGTCTCTGGCAATCCGGCTCTCCTGTCTCGCATTGCCAGTATCCCCCATCTACGTTCGCCATCAGGTTCATACGGTCAAACCTCTTCTTCTTATGTTTTTATATGGTGTAAACTAGGGTGTTGTATATGTTTTATTTTTGAAGTTTCAATGGAGAACAGGAGAAGAACAAGGTGTATATGGGAATTGGGAAATAGAAATCGTAGTCTTGTATAGTTGTATGTAAAGCTGTAAACTAGAGTCATTCTCTTTACAGGTTAACAACTTGCACTACTATCAAGTTGATGTATTTTACGTTGTGATTGATATGCAACTTCAAGAGCTTAACCATCGCTTTAATGAACTCAACATGACTTTACTTCTTTGTGCCCGAGTGAATCTTTCAAAGAATTTGATTTGGATAAATTAAAGAAGATGGCTACATTTTATCCAGAAAAGTTTCCAACAGAATATGATCATCGAGTTCTTGAATTGGAACTTCAGAATTACATTAAGGATGTGCGAGAAGATGAATGATTTAATCAGTTGAAGAGCATTGGAGATCTTGCCAAAAAGATGGTTAAAGTAAAGAAGCATATAATCTTCCCGAATGTTTATCTTCTCTTAAAACTTGCATTGATCTTACCCATTGCAACATCAAGTGTGGAACGTGCATTTTCAACAATGAAGTTGATAAAGACCGATACACGCAACAAAATGGGTGATCAATTTTTGAGTGATTATTTAGTGTCATATTTTGAAAGAGTTATCCTATAAAGTATTAGTAATGAAACAATTATGCAAATATTTCAAGGTATAAGACCTCGTCGGGTACAATTGTAAAAACTTTAATGTAATTATCGATTACATGGTTAAACTGTAGTTTTAACGACCCGACCCGACACACATATAGTTGACTTATTATTTTTTTTATCGGCTTAACTTAATTAGGGAACCACGTTATTTTCTATCCTAGATTTGCCACTTGTTATACCCAGCCCGCAAGGGGCGGGTTTCACGCGGGTCAATCAAGGAACACCACTTCGGGTGGTGTCTACTCGCCAGGTAGAGAGGAAAGCGAGTTCGTGGACTCGGACGCCAAATCGCCACCCAACCCCCCCCCCCCCCACCACCACTATTTTCAGAAAATATAGCCGTTCAACGGCATTTTTTTTCTTTTTTAATTATACAACCCATATATATTCAACCTCTCTTCTGCATTTCTTCACACATGTTCTCATCTATATCTTCATCTTTTCTTTTTATATTGTTGCTTAGTTTTAAAATTTAAGATTATGTAATTTTCTTTTTTTTATTTATTATTATGGTATTAGGAATTTAAAATTATGTAATTTCTTTTTTTTATTTATTATTATTGTATTAGAAATTTAAAATTATGTAATTTTTTTTAATATTATTAATGAAAAAAACTATTTAGTTTAATAATGATTTATTAAATATAAAAATAAAATAAAAATAGGGAAAAAGAATAAGAAAAAAGGGAAGGTATAACACTTGTAGTGTGTAAGAGAAAGGGAATGGAGGAAAAATGATGTGCAGCTGATGTGACAGTGTGTAAGAAAAGAGAAAAGGGAGAGTATAACGGATAGCCTAAGAATGTTTTAAATGTTTTAAATAATTTCAGCTTAATTTCTTAATTTCAGCTTAATTTCTTTTTTAACACAGCCACCACATATTGTCAAACAAAATATAATGGCAATATGTCAGTAAAGCTGTAGAAGAGGATTCAAATATAAAGTGTATGTTTTGTTTGAACAACAATTCTTGGGTTCGATTACGGTTTTGTTGATTTCAAACACCAACAAACCCAGTTTCGGGTTTTGTGTTCAGAAATGGGGATTCTTGGAACCCTAAACGGGGATTCTTGGGTTTCATCAACATTACGAAAAGGATGAATTGTAAACGGGTTTATTCTTGATTTAGTTAAGCACAAACCCACTGACACGAAATCAATTTGTTCTTCATACTTGTTTTTAATCCATAGAAATCAATTTGATGAAATTAGATTTGATATCATGGAAAGGGTTCTTCATGAGAAAAGAACTTGAAATCATTTTTGAATCTACCAAAAAATCAAATTTGGAATCTGTTTTGAATCCACCAAAATCGGATATGTTTCAAACAAAACCTATTTAAGTATTAATTGCAGGTTCATGAAGAAGATGATATTTAAAAAATAAATAACTAAATTATTAATGTTTAATATTCTTTAATCTTTAATACATATTAAAATAAAATGGTATTATGTTATCATCTTGTTTTAGAAACCCGTATGTTAATCATACTAGTTTATTGACCCGTGTGATCACGGGTATTTAAAGTAAACCTAAAAAATATAAAATTATATACGGAATACGAAACAAATATTATTGTAAATAATTCGAAGATAAGTAAATTCTTACAAAGAATATAAAGTACATAAAGAATATTATAAAGAGGTTCATCTCTATGCTTAAATATGTTACTAATGACTACTTGTTTTACCTTTTGAATGTGATCAATTGTATTTCCACTTATAAAGCCGAATATTTGTCACCTTGCAAAC
Source organism: Pulicaria dysenterica (assembly GCA_947179395.2). Taxonomy (NCBI): domain Eukaryota; kingdom Viridiplantae; phylum Streptophyta; class Magnoliopsida; order Asterales; family Asteraceae; genus Pulicaria; species Pulicaria dysenterica. Next base: position 86,783,452 of record OX359288.1, read on the forward strand.
AAAAGAAAAAAAATAATAACTCATGTGTTAAATATTTCAAAAATCAAGAATGATTTACTGTTTCGTGTATAAAAAATTAACACTTATATTTTAGTGTTACCTTTAGCTAATTACATACACTAATAAAATAGTTTTAGGACCATCAAGAAAAGCTATATTTAAATCTCTAAATTTAGATTTTTAAATATATAATATATCATCTTTCTAAAAAAGTGTCATATTGTAATAAAATTTATATCAAAACGTAGATAAAAATAAGACGGTCGTAAATATATGATTATTTTTTCTCTAAATAAAATATATCACAAGTTACTATACATAATTTATAAATAACTTATAATTAATTATATTAATATACAACTTTTATAAAACCCCCTAACATTTTCTTAAAAGCCCTCCACATATTTTATAAAAGTTCCTCACAATTTTCATCTAGCACCCTCCAATTGATTAAAATTGAAATCGATTTTAGGGGCTATATTTCTAAAATTGTTTTGTAAAATTGAAGGATCATGAAATTGAAGATTTTGATTGGTTAATAAGTTTGATTTAATAGTTATTTTAGGAAAATTGGTAAGCCTTTTATATATAGATATAGATAGATAGATAGATAGATATGTTTATTTTTTCAAATGTCTTTAGAATTCGTTGTTATCATGTCAAAAATTGTCTTGTATGTTGTTCAAGATTTTTATTTTTAGGTGATATTATTTGGTTAAGACTAACATATTTTATCAAAAAAATTATTCAAATCATTTAATAGATACATTTTTTGTGGTTTAGTGTGGGAAAACGTTGCTAGATAAAATTTCGGTCGGGATTTTTAGAAAAGAATTAAGAGTGTCATATATTGTCTACAAGTTGAGAGAAGGGAGACTAAGGTGGTTCGGCCACGTTAGAAGAAGGCTTCCTACAACACCGGTTAGGAGAGCTGAATCACTTATAGTAGATGGCACTAGGAGGCGTGGGCGCCCCTTCCTGAGGTGGGAAGATAGAGTTAAAGCGGATTTGCATGAGTTATCTCTCTCTGTGGACATGATCTCAGATACGTCCTCATGGAGAAGGAAGATAAGGACCCAAGATTAGATAGAAGAGAGTTTGCTCTCTGCGGCTTAGGGTTTATGGTTTGGGGGCTAGGTTGTGCCCTATTTGCGGGGGTTTTTTTCGTTGTATATTTATTTATTTATTATTTATTATTTATTATTTTATTATTATTTATTTATTTATTTATTCCCTTTTTGCTTTTGTTTTCTATCTTCTTCGTTGCCGTAGGTCTTTTTCAGGAAACAATCTCTCTACCTACGGGTAGAGGTATGATTGTCTACATCTCACCTCCCCCATACGCAGTTTTTAGCGGGATTGGGTATTGTTGTTGTTGTTGTTGTTGTTGTTGATGATGTGTGATACTATTTTATTTTGGGAAGTATTTCGAAAACGACGTCATAACATGTTACTTCAAGTACTTTCTTTCTTTATTTCTTTTGTTTTTTATCATGGAGATTGATGGAGATAATCACGGTTCAGGCTGTAAAAAGCAATATTTTGGAGAGAATATAAACAATGCTTGTGATGTTCGTTATTGCCATACTTTTTATACGATTTACAAATATTTTACTATACAAAGAATATTTAAAATTAACTTTAATAATCTCTCTTGTTTATACACGAGATATTAAACTAGTAATAATATCTTCAATCACAATTAACCTGCTATTAGTTACAATTATCCTACAATAGTTGGCTTTATATACACATTGTTTTTAACCATTAAATTTCCATATTTAATTTTATCAGAAAGTTTTAAATTTGTAATGATTTAAACCTAAATTTTTAAATGAGTAAAATATTAAAGTTTTATTAAAAAATTGATTAATACCTTAAGTTATGTTGGTTTTGATTTTACCTTTGTTACTTTATTATGTATGTTAATTTGATTTATTTTTAACAAAACTTAAAGAGTTAAATCATTTTTTAAAAAATTCGGATAAAACTTATAAAAAAATTTGTAAGATATAAACCAAAAATAATGTGTAACTTTAAGGATTAAATTATAACAATATTCAAACTTTATGGTAAAACCATTTATTAACTTTTATGATTAAATCGAAGCTAAACTAAAAATTTGATAAGTGAACCATTATTGACCCTAACAATTTTTTGCTAGTTCGATACATTAAAACCCAATTTGAAATGTGGATACAAACAATAACAATCCGTGTATAGTTTAATATATTTTGAAGAATTAAATTATATTAGGCCAAAGGGAGTACCCCAGCATTCTATCAAAACACCTCAATTTCTACGTCAGCGTCACATAAGCTATTCTCTCTACACCTTTCATATTTTCTATCCCACTAAACAAAGGTGTTGATCATTAATCTTCTAATAGCACGATTTTGTCTTTTGATTGCATTTTAGGCAGTGATGGTTGTGGTCGGAATTGATGGCACCGGTGTGCTAGTGTTGACCGGAGAGGTGGTAGAGAGAGATAGAGAGAATAGGGGTTGGTCCTTTCAAAATGGCGGTGGCAAATGTTTTTTATTTTTCCTAAAAAAGATAAACTAATATAAAAAATCTAGATTAAAGGAAATGAATAAAATAATTGGATAAGGACATTTTGGTCCTTTAAAGTTTGGAAAGAACCAAAATTTAAATAAGTTTTGGATGGTAGGGATCAATTTCATGATTTTTGGGGACATAGAGACCCATACCATAAATAACAACAAACCATATAAATCAAAAATGCAATTTACTGTTTTTTTTAATGACAAACACACACACATAGATCGTTCAAAAACATTTACTAGGTCATAATAACTTATGTTATTTACTCTCAATGGATCCAAGGTTTTTCTTTATTCGGGGCGTCTTTAAAGATGACAAGACCACTAAGGTAAAAGTTGAAACACAATTGCTTAATACGGACAGAGTCAAACCAATGTTAGTCAAAATAATCCAAGAAAATGTCTTTTCATTTAAGAATTTATGTTTTTAAAAATTGGTCTTTTGACCAGAATTTACAAGAAAACAAATAAGTTTTAGGAGACTTAACATGAGATCACTTATTTTTAATCAAGAATTGATCACTTTGTAGGTCTTTCTCTGATGTTTGTGAGAGAACATGATATGTTATGTTTGATCATAATATAAAGAAAATATTGTCCCATTAAAAATTAGGAAGTATCTCTTTTTCTATGTCCGCCAATATCACCCAACAACCAAACCAATAACCTGTTATGGTTACAGTTAACAAGTGTATATCGTATACTTGTGAGAGACTTGCACATGTGTAACTCTAAGGTACTTTTGTTTGGTTGACCATGTGCAGACATTTACTAGGGGGTGACAATGAAAGGTTGCACTTCACTACTTCAGTAAAAGAAACCAAGAATTATTCTTTTACAAATAAATATAACAATATGGGTGCCAAAGTTATATAGTAAAATACTTGTAAATTCTGTACAACTTTTATGAATTAAAACTTATCCATCACATGTCACATCTCAAACCTAGACAAAATATTATATTATTTGTGATTAAAGGATAATGGTGTGAAATTTTGTTCAAACACAAATTATATACGCAGAATTATTTTTCTCTATTATTAAAGGCAGAGTGGTCTATTTTTGATGTCCTAATAGAAATTTTTTAACCATTAACAAAGGTCATAACTTAGATTAATGATAAACTTATAGTATAAAAATAACATTAAATTATACAAAAATAAAACCTTAAACAAGAAAACATGATTTTTTGAGGGATATTAAGTAACTTAAGTTATTAAAAATTATAATATACTTCAAAGGCTACATTAACTTATATTTTAAAATCCAAAAACTATAGCTATTAAAAATCATTTCAGTAATAAACAATTTCTATACAACTTCTTTTAACTATTTTTTAATAATAAACTTATGCACCCAGGAGCAAAACGAGCTTAACTCAATTAACAGAAGGGTTAGTTTTAAGTTTCAACTGTCAACTAGTCTTGACTCATAATATCCACCCAAACAGTTAAAATCAGTACAAACTGCACGTACCTTCTTAACATCTAACATCTAAAACATGAAACTTGATTATAATTTCCTTTAAAATTAAAAAAAAAACCACCAAAATTACGTTTTTCTTTTCAAAGGTGCATTAAGGTAAGGAGTGCACCTATAGAGACCTAGTTAGTGTTTTTGTCACCATCAGAAGCACCCAGTTGGTTTGTGGCCTTCATGGTTCTAATCATACCTTCATCAATCCATTTCTTGAACCCGTTTTCAAGAGCCTCCCGCATCCATGAGTGCCTGCAGCACTGGACCGCTTCAGGTATGGTCAACCAACTTCTGAGCCTGCGGCTCTGTTCAGGCCACGAGTCCAGTTCTTCCTTTACATACAGTGCAAACATGGCTGCCCGACACCTGCCTTCTGGGCTAAACTCGTCTTGTAGGGTTTTGCTTTTGAAATGGTACTGCCCCAAAAAATGCTGAAATATATATACAAGACACCATTATTCAATGAATCTATGTGGATCACATGTATGTGCAATTGGACACATTAAAGGTAGTTAAAAATGACAATAGATGGGAGATAATGAAAATTCGGCATATATACATAATAATCCAAATAAAAAAGATAGAAGGGCATACTTCAAAAAGTACCCATTTCTCCAATTTCCCTTTGAGGTACTTAACTTCTTTTTCAAGTTTGGGCTAACTAAAAGTATCCAACTTATAACTTTTGATCAAAACACGGACTATTTGACTTTTCCAAAAAGTAACCTGTCAATTTTGTATTACCTTAAAACTTAAAAAGAAAAGATAAGAAAGAAAATAAAACAAAATTTTATAAGTTTGATACTTAAATGGAAATTAGACTTAAGTTTAATACCCTTGATATTCCACTTACATGGCAGTTGACGCGTAAACTGCTAACCAGACATTTCTTACCTGGAAACCTACTAAAAGTATTCATTTTGACAAAATTGATATAAATCGATTACCTTTAACTATAAAAAAAAAGTTAACCTGCAGGGGGAGTTTGAACATAAATCGGTACCTTTTTCTGCAGTTTGCCCTTTAAAAAGAATGCATCACATAAATTAATTACCAAACCAAACAAAATATCATTTTGAAGCAAATTTTATTATCGAACTTTGCTCGAAAGAAACATTTAATGGCCTGTGAGGGGGTGATCAATTTGTGTTCAAAAAGTCATTATCTGTTATTGAGACCTGAACTCAAATAATCAGTTTCTAATGTCTGGATAAACAATGTCCTACTTCCTCAGAATGACCTTTAAACATTTGACTATTGAGTCATTTGAGTATTGCAGTTTTAGCCTTTTAGGCAGTAAAAGCACTTCCAAACACTATCTCCTACAGTCCATCTATTACAGCTGATCATGTGGTTCTCATTATTCAACATCACAAAATCACTTCCAAAACACACCTCCAAACACCCCCTAAAAAGCTATTTTTACTGTTCCCCATTTAGGCTAGTGCCTTGGTGTTTTATATAACTTTATTTCTTTAAATATTCCATAGTTCCAAACTTCCAATGTTAGCCACAATATAGGCTAAACTTCATTAATAGCCAAAAAGAGGTACTACATGTGCTTCTTAATGAATACGATCTTTCGAGGTTTCGAAGGAGTATATACTTACAGGATGCACTAGAAATTGCAAGCAATTTTTTATAACTGAAGAACCTCTAGCATATGGCACCACTATCAGATTCTTCATGGATTGCAAATAGGAATTTAAAGGCTGAAAACTGAAAAGGGTGTGTAAAACAACCTTAGGAACTATTTCTGCACTTAAGTCGAGAAGTTCCCAATTTTTCAGTAATTAAATTTGCATACAGCATAACTGCATCAGGAAACCTCCTAAATCGATTAAAAAGGTTGGGTTATTTTAAATTCCAGAACACAAGGATTGTTATATAGAAAAGTATTGTACATAATGGTACCATACTCATCTCCCAAATACTTTGCCACTTTGGTACCCAATATCTCATTCAGTTTCAAATCTTTTTTTTAAAGCCACAAGGCATTCCAAGGCAATTCCCCCCCCCCCTCTCTCTCTCTCTCTCTCTCTCCCAAGAGCCTCTTTTTTGTGAGGCGCTCTAAGGCAGGAGCTTCATGTACGCGATGCGGTCTTTTTTGCAAATAAATATATAATAAACATATTATACTTCACATATTAATATATAATAAACTCGCTTAACAACAAAAATACAAACATATATGTGATCTTGTATCACTAGACGGCATACGTAGTACTAAAACAACACATCCACCAAAAAAGGATTCGTTAGTCATGTAGCAAAACAAAACCGATTGCGATGTAGTGTTATAGGATAAGCATATATATAGAATTTGGCACATTAAGAAAAACTGAAAAGGAGAGGATAGCAGAAGATTGAATTGTTCATATAGGCTTTTAGAACCCTAGGAATGAACTGGAGCTTCGGATGTGACGATCGTAGACTAGAGCATTTGTAACATTAATATGGGCCCGTAATCCATATATCCATTATTAGACTTTTAGAAATAGACCAATATAAATATTAACTTGAGTAGCTTTTTAAAACACTGAGTACTTGACCATGTACAAAATCCTCGGTGCCACCTCGCATCACCTCAAGGAAAAATCACCGCCTCACAACGCCTCCTATACACGGCCTCACCTCAGGTTCCAGAGGCGATGACAAAATTGCCTTGCCTCACCTCACGCCTCATAGCGCCTCGGGCACGCTATGTAAAACACAGTTCAAGTTCAATTCCAAGATTTTCAATGTATGTAATGACATCACTAAACTACAAGAAGATATCACGCTTGGAGTCAAGGCAGGCTGGCTAACCATTTAAATCAGGTTCAGGTTAAAACAAGTAATGTTGATACGGGTCGGGCAGGGTTAACCCAAAGCACTTTTTTCCCATACTTTTAAATTCTATATAAATAACTAGTATCTCATATACGCTTGTGAAACTTAGATTGTTCCAATGATAATGTAATTAATTGAATGGAATGATTCAAGGAGGTTTATGTATTAAAACAATAAAACTACTATTTAAGCAACTTTGACCAGTTTTCTTTTTAAATAATCCAAACCAACCCATTTATAAGCTATGTTACACAAGAATTCATTCATTTGTATTTTCTAATAGCTTGTTTGTAGTGATCATCTTATGCTTTACTTCTACAGCTCTCTAATGGTAAAGTTGATAAGATCAAATTGCATATTCATATTCATCATTATAGGAAAATTCTAATTATATACTGAATATCATGAAAAATGAGAGAAAAGGGAATAAAACCATATATCTTCTGCATTTAGTATACAAAACTCGGTTCTTCACATATTTACAACACTGCAAAAGCACCTTCCCCATTCTCCTAACGTCTTTTTCTACCTCATGCCACCACTTAGTTACTTTACTTTGATATTTACTTCTTTAACAACTTTTTTCCTACCTTCCAAATACGTGTTTTGATATCCTTCCACATCTTCTTAGCTTCCATTTTATCATCATAAGGCTTTTCTAACACAATAATAAGTTGTTTTGAGGGTGTTTCAAATTGCTAGTCCAAACTGCTTATCAGGCTATTTCTGAGTGAAATAAGCTGTTCTAAAAATCATTAAAGTTGCTTATTCCAAATTGTTTGTTTCAGAAAACAAAATGCAGATAAGCAGCTTTAATAAGCAACCTTAAAACATTCCCTAATTCCATGTCTAATAAATAAGAACATAGGAATCCGGATCTTGTCTAAACCTCAATGGAAACTTAGTTACCAAAAAGAAAACCAATGCTTCTAAAAGCTTATTCCAATACATGGCATCATGGCAAAATCAAGGGTGTATATAGACAATGCAAAATCACTAGTTCTTATTATATCACTTGTATATAAAAATAACAATTAAGAAACCATACACCACACAAATTCATGACTACATAGAAATCCAACAAGACCAGGTAACAGTATAACGCACCATTAATTCTCCTCGAACTCCAGCCTCTTCCAGTGCTTCCCGGGCAGCTGCCTCCTCAACGGTTTCATCATTTTCCCATCCTCCCTAATAAACAAAAACAATAAGTCTCTGGCCATTTTCATTTAAAAGCATGTGCTAATGAATATATATATCTATCAACATTCACATAGCATTTGGTAAAAGAATTTATATTAGTCTTATATCTATCAACATTCATATAGCATTTGGTAAAACAATTTATATATCTGTATTTTCCAACTATAATATAAAGAAATTGTACCTTCGGGAACAAAAGGCCAGGACCGCTAGTTGAGTTGATCATTAGTACCTCCAGAATCTTCTCAGATTTGTTACCATTACTGCCTTCGGAGGAGTACCGAAACCTGAAGGGAATGCACCTGCAAATGAGACCAGTCAACATAGCTTATAACAAGATACTATTTTGAAAAGAATCAATTGATATTACAACTGAACGCAGTTCTCTTTATTATAATCAAGTAAGCACTAATAGTTTCATACTCTATACCATGAATTACAAGAACAATCAGACCCGTGTATGAACATTTTTCTTCTTATTAAGTTAACATCTATGCAGAACAAGAAAACAGTGAATGAACAGAAAATACTAGATTGGTACAATTGGGCAGAAATCCTTTGATTACGAACCCTAGATTGCATAGAAATACTAAACAAATGTATGAATAACTCAGCAACGGGCAGAAATCAAGAATAATCTATGGATCAGCAATCCGGATTTAGGGGGAAAAATATGGGCACGATTGAAATCGATTCCGCAAATATTCCCATAAATTTACAATCATTAAATTCGATAAGCTGGAAGAGGGGAAACAGTATACCCGGCGATGAGACGGCAGCCAGCCTCATATCGCTGCTGATGACGACCAGTGCGGGCCACCAATTCAGACATTTCGCAATCAATACATATACTTTCCTAACAATAACAATACCCTTTTATCATCTCTCAATTTCTGCTAATGAAACCCTATTTCTGGAATCAAACAAAAACAAGAACAACACGCCCACAAGAAACTTGCTTCTTAGAATCCCTTTTTTGGATGATTCCAAACTTGAAATCCGTTCTCTTTTTTTTCAGCAGCAAAAAAGACTTCGATTCCGATACCGATACCGATTCCGATTCCGAATCCGATTTCTCTACAATGCGTCTCAACTCACTTCACCTCCCCCTCAATGCCATTAAAATCCCGATTCTATTCCTGGATTTTATATTAATTGTTTAAGGAAGAAGAAGAAAGAGAAAGAGGATGAGAGAGAGAAAAGGGGGTGGGGAGAAAAAGAGGGGAAAAGGGTAGGCGCACGGATCGGAGATTTTGTGTGTTTGGATCGGAATGAAATGAAGGGGTCTAAGTTTGGGGCAAAGCAAAAGGGTCAGTTACATTACATATGAATCTATCTATCAATGCTTTTGAATAAAGAACAAATTGTGAAGCATAATATCAGCTTCCATGCAAACCATGGAAGATTATTTGCAGCTTTTGGCAGCTCAAGCTAACTCCATTTTTTATTTTTTTTGGGGCTAAGAATTTTGTAGATAGGACAATTTTGGTTTCATAATTGTAATTCTTTTTCTTTTTAAGTATTTTTTGGTGTAAATTTACAGAATGGGATAATTAAGTTATATGTTTATAGTAATACGTATTTTAGCTAAGGGTATTAATTACTGATAGGACACAAAATTAATATGTAAATAAACTTGTTTGGATTAAGCATAAACATTTCCATGTTGTATACATAAATAGGTTATGTTTGGGTTGTTTAGCATGTTCACAGGTCGACCCATCAAGCTATATAATTTTTGATATATTTATTTTTCTATTTACTATTTTATTTTCCATGTTTTCTATTTTGTTATTGAACTTTTCTCTTATTTCTTAATCAGAAACAAAACCACACTTTACCTTTTATTTCTTTGTTGTCTTGAGACCATCAAGAATATACACTATCGAATCATCAACGTTTCATCGCTTGTAGCTAAAAATTTTGGTAAGGTTGAACTTTATTTGGTATTTTGCACTTACATTACGTATTTTGAAGAACAAGAGGCAAAGTTAGTAAAATAAGACTCAATCACCCGCCATCTGTTTATGACCCATCAACCAACGAATGATATACCGACCCGCAAACCCATATATAAACGGATATGGCAGTCACGTCATGTTTTCACGTATACAGGTTCATGTCACACACTTTGGCACGAAAATGTAAACTGGTCGTGTTTGTGGCATGACCCGTCGACCAATAAACCCGCGAATCCAAACACGGCATAACAATTAGTTATTATATGATGTTAGTCATGTTAACATAACTATTTGTAACTTCAGTTATATCTACGATATCAATCATTATTATATGATGTTAGTCATGTTAACATAACAATTAGTTATTATAGTCATATCTACGTTTATATTTAAATTGACTTTTATTTATTTTTTATTTTGATTTGTTTGTCAATCTATTAAAAAAAACTAGTTTAACACCCCCTGTATAAACACGGTAATGATTAAAGTCAATTTTAAACTTTTTAGGTTTTTAAGAGTACTAACGTGTATAGAATGTACTATTGTAAAACATACATAATAATGTAGAACGCATTCTAAACATAATTGTCTTTTGAAGAATTTCTTAACCATGATTTATTTCTATGAGTTGAAGATTGTCCCAATTAAAATCTTTTTGAAGATGATTGTTAATTCTCCATACTTGATGGCTATTAATATGAAGAGGATTATGAGCAACATGTGTGATGTCGAAGTGCAACAATATTTATAGAATTAAGATATGAAGACCTATAATAGCTACCATCCTCCGGTAAAAAAAATATTCATATTCGAAAGTAATTTAAAAATGAAATAATGGAAGACTAGTATTTCAATTCATGTGGTAGTTGATTTAAACATTTTTTATTGTTTTTAAAATAAATATATTAAATAATTATAAAACATGGAAAAAAAGATCTAAAAAATGGGGACAAATGACGTTAACACTAAAATCAGCGGTAGAAGCATCGACGTAAGTTTGTTTAATTAATATATAGTTATATCATTTAGTTTGTTCATATTATGTTTGTTAGTTATATAAAGTTTAAAATTAATAAAAATCATGAATAATTATAATAACAAATCCCATAATTATTTATTTTATATATATTATTTATTAATTTTATAACTTATGTCGAAGTGAATGTCATTAATGTATAATTTATTGGATTTATGTAATGGCGTTGCAATTTGTTTATAGTTGTTTTATCCGTGAGTTTCTTTAATTTAGTTTACTTATTATTGAATTAATTTATTGTTATCTTTATCTTAATTTAAATTGTTTAGTCATATTAGTTTGACTTTAAAAAGTCAAAATTTAAAATTTAAAATTTAATGAATGAACGGTTATGATTAAATCTTGTGTTAAATTAAAGGTTCAGATTATCTAATCATTTTTTTCTAATTAGTATTTTATATATATTAGAAGATAGAAGATTACATATAGAGTATAAACTATAACTTCTAAATAATTTGTTTTATATTTTGATACTGAAATAATTAAACAAAATTATTATAATAGTGTTAGGTATTTTTATTGTTCAAATCATTGATAGATAGTTTAATCCCCACTACATGTAATTAAATGTCTTTCTCTATACGAGGTGTTGAAAGTTTGATACCACATGTCAATGTTTGCTTCTTTAATTTCCTCTCACCATCCAATGCAAGAGCCGGATTTCAAAGAATATCTATTTATTATCTTTAAAATAAGAATTGGTGTAGATATAAATAGAGATATTTGTAACAAACTTACTTTAATTTATATATAGATATAATTTTTAGTATAAGTAACTTCCAAACAAATAATATATTTGATGGTGAAATAATAAACCTAAAATATTATAGCAGTGTGAAAATGTTTTTTAAATCAGTGATTGAGAATTCAATCTTCACTTAAACAGTTAAACAGGTTAATATTTGCTTTTTTTTCTTCTTACCTTCTAATGCAATAGCTAGATTTTGGTAAAGGATTTTTTTAATTACAATTTTATTTTATTAAACCAAATATTTTTATATATTATTTATATGTGTATGTTCTTCCTATCTATTCTATTTTAACCCGAAATCAATACATAAGTCCTTATCTAACTTAACTCTAATTCTAATCATGTAAAATTTTTCTATATAAGATATTGTACTTGGAGAGCTATACCTGACTCAATTTGACATCCCATCTATTGCAAAAGTCGTCATCTTTTTCCTGTTTCACAAACTATTACCGCTTCGCTCTCCTAGCTGAATCTGTGTGAAGTCTTATGTTGAAGCATCCAAACCACCAAAGTCTTCCTTCTCTTAACTTAACCGTGATAGACGCAACTCCTAGCTTGCCCACACCCGCGATGGATGTTCAAAATCCACCATCACCGTCCATTGCCTCTCAGTAATCGACAAGCTTATATAGCTCGCCATTGTTGCTCATCACATCGTTTATCATCAGTCACCACTACTAACTACAAACTACCTACAACTTAAATCGTTCTTAATTGTGATAAAATTTATTATCCTTTTATTATTCTTTTCTAAACATGCTTGCTTAAGTTTTAACAATTCTTTATATATCTAAGACATAAAAGAGAAACGATTTAGACAATTTCACAAACTACTTAAATGAATAAATAACTAAATTACTCTTCAATTATTTCATCTAAATAATTTATAAGATCAAAATGGTAACATCTTGAATTATTTGGTCAAGAAAATCAAAGATATAAAACAAAAGAAAAACTACAAATTACCTATTTACAACTCAACCCATCCTACCAACTTAAAAAACATGTGAGTTGTCAGTTTGTCACCACCAACCGCCAAAAGCCCACAAGAACCATGAATTGGGCTCTATACAATTACAGGCGTTGACGAACGATTTCACATTGAATCTGTCTAACCCTATTATCAAATATGGCTAAATTCAACAAAATTAAAAATATCAACCCCTTTTTCAATCTTCCTTCGGACCGATCGCCTCAAGATAAGAACACCAATCGACCCCCTCATCTTCTCTCTCCAAAAGTTTCTTCTTCTTAAACCTTCTCCCCTTCGGGATATAGGAGAGAGAAGAAGATTCTTTGTTTCTCCAATCTGGGTTTTGGAGAAAGATTACCAGATACCAATACTTACATATGATTTTAGTTTAGATTTGATTCATTAGCTTTTCTTTTTCTTCCTCCTATCAAGAAACGATACGATGGAGCTCCAAAATTCAGTACCACAAGTAACCACAACGACGGAATCTTCTATGGCAGTGGATCCTTTCTTGGTTGAGGCTCTTCAGAACCCTCGTCACCGCCTCACGAGTTAGTTCTTTTTTTTTTTGCTTGTCAATTGTGCCCTAAATTATGCTTCCTAGACACTGATTTCTTGATCTGTTGGTTTATTCTTTCTGGGTTTTATAGATTGTCTTGATTTGACGTCTATTTTGTTGTCAATTTTGATTCTTGTAGCTGATTGTTGGTTTGCGTTAGCGAATTTATTATCTCATAAGCTCTAGATCTGGTCTATTTATTCATATTAATATTACATCGTGGGATGGATTTCACTAACTTACATTTGAATGCTGGGTTTAATTTTGTTAAATGTATGTCTCTATATTGTGCATAAGATCTATTTATATTTGATATTTTAATGAGAATCAATAATATTTAAGAATCTTTTATCTGAGTGGACTTAATTTTTTAATGAATAATCAGATTAGGAGTTTGGTTCAGCAATTTACTCACTATTAACCAATCAAATTGCTTTAATTATGATTATTTTCTATTGGTTTGTCATTCTGGAATTACCTTATGTAAAGAGCATATAGCTTGAATATAAGATTTTGGCTATCATATCAGAGTTGTTTTGTATAAGCATTAGAAAGATTATGAACATGCTTTTCTGGAGGTGTAATTCATCTCATTTATGCGACATTTGACTTTTTGATTATTTATTTACAGAAGTTGTAGACTTTTAACTAATCTTGATAATTATTATAGTTCTAATGGTTGCATATCGTCATATTGATTGTTATATAACTTACATTGTATTGAAATTTAATTTGAAGAAGAGTTTATTGGTGGTTTTAGGGATATGTGTCCACTTCTTTAACTCTCCTTCAAAGAGTAAAAAGGCTAATGTTTTTTTATATAAAATTTAAAAGCAAAAATCTTGTAGTTAGATAAGCTGACTCAAGCTATGTAGAAATGAGAATTTTCATGGACACAGGGAATATAACAAGGGCCTGTATAATTCGATATAAATATTTTAAGGTGCTGACTGGACTTGGTATTCTTTGATAAGTTCTCTGATTGTGCGAACAAATGACAAAAAGTTACCATTTTAACTCTGTATAATTTGAGTGCTTTTGAATAATAGAGATTATTTTATTAAATAGAACTTTATAACTTATTTATGTATGATTCAATGCTTATGCTGATATTATGATTATAAAGTGTTGTAATATTCAATTTATTTTTCAGTTCTTCGGATGGAACTTGATATTCAGAAGTTCATTCAGAGCTCTGAACAGCAACAGTTTGAGTTTCAACATTTTCCCACATCATACCTTCGACTTGCAGCTCATCGTGTGGCACAACACTATGGTCTTCAAACTATGGTTCTTGATAGCTTTTCGGATGGTCAGGGGACTCGAATTTTGGTTAAAAAATTAGGGGAAACTAAATATCCTGCAGTCTGTTTATCAGATGTACCTGCTAAACTTTCAGAAAGCGAGAAACATGAACATGTTAAGATTGTTTTAAAACCCAGGCCCAAATCATCGCTGGATGATGGAACAAACGTGGGAATGAAATCTAATTCAGTAAGAACGGTTGAAGAAAGGAAGGAGGATTATGATCGGGCTCGGGCCCGTATATTTAGTAGTCCTCAATCAGAGGTTTTGTGCTTGAGTGGTGGAGATGAAAATGAAGGGGTTAGAAACTCGGGTATTGATTTGGAGAGAAGTTTGAGTAGAGATGGAAATAATACTTGTCGCGTGGCCATTCTCAGAGATAGGGAGAAGGATTTAACTGATCCTGATTATGATAGGAGCTATGAAAGGTATGTATGTATGTATGCACGTATTCTTTTTAGCCAAATGATTCCTAATTCATGATTAATAATTAAAAAAATTTCAGGTATGTGAGAAACCTTCCAGTGAGTCAAGGTTTTAACTTGTTGCCTTTAAGCTTGCCAAAGTTCCAACCACCACATGTCCAATATGATCCTGTAATGCCAACACCACACATGGGTCAAGCTCCAAGCCCTCAAACACCCATTGGCTATCGCAGTTCGGTTATGAACCACCCGTATGCTGCTGATGCTGCTGCTGCTGTTGTTGGAATGAATCACATATCAAGAGACGCTGCTGTTTATATGCAATGGCCGTCTCCTTCCATCATGTATACACACACATATGACCAGTTTAGACACGCTGTTTTTCAGGTAACGTTCAATTCTGATGTTTGGATTTATGTTTCGGAACTTATTATTTGACTCGGGTGAAAAATCATTACACAGTAACCAAGTTTCACCATCCTTCCAATCGGATTACATATCTTTGATTTTTTTTCTAATTGGTTAAAGCGAGCAACTCAAATGATATGGTTATGAAACTTCATGCAACTTGGTTACTGTTTAGTAACATTTTCCTCCTACTGATAACCTGTTATCTTGGTTAAACTTGGTTGTTAACAATGTGTTTTTTTGGTTATTTTGTTTGTTAATTTTTAAGTAAGAACAATTTGCCGAACACAAAATTTTGGTCATTTAGAATCTCAAACAGCATAAGCCAACCAAGCTACCTTCTACAATTTTTTTTAATTACAACCGATTATCTTATATTGCCTATCAGATATTATATGATCAGTTTATGCATGTACATCCAAACACGTATTTTTAGCTTTGATAAGTTGGCTGATTACGGATTGTTGGACTGTTGTAGCAGGCGCCATTCTGTCAGCAGCCTTTGAGTTTTGACTACTCGCAAAACCGTTAAGCTCGTATTGGAGCTAAAACATCAATTACATTGAATTGAATCGACATTGATTTGCTTTGTATTAGGAAATATTATCTTGTTAAAAACATATGTTTGATTCAACTGTAATACTAGTACTACTGTGGGCATTTGGCAGATTCTACATCATTGTTTCTACTTTGTAGTGAAGATTTATTCTTATGGGTAGAGTTATTTTCATCTTTATTACCAAAATTGAGTTTGTGGGGTGTTTAATGGATCATTTTAGTTCACACACGATCAAAATAGTATATTACAAGTACAGATCTTCTGAAATGATGAACACAATTAATAAAATTAGCTCGATTTAATTTTTTCAATAACTCAAGTTAAGTGGGATCATCTTATAGTCAAGAGTGAGATAAGATATCTTACATCTTATGTGTGTAAACTGTAAAGCACACACAAATATGTTATACCAAGGTTTTTAGCTTAGTGGTATTGGTAGTTTAGGTTTGGTGTGTTTATGTTTTAAGGTCATGGATTCGAGCTCCGTCGTGGACAAATTTAAGTTAGTAGTTGTTCAAAACAAAAATAACGTACACTCTCTCTCTCCCAAATAGATCTTCCCCATAAACCCTAATTCCTGAACCGCCGCCGCTCTCTCTTCTCCGGCCGTCGGCGTTTGCCGGCGGTTGGGAGAATTTCCTCCTTCATCTTTCATTGTTTTTGTTTTCCTTTCCTTGTTCGTTATTATGTACAACCGGTCGCGATTGCTTAAAAGTTCGTGTCTTGGTCGAGGTTTCAGATCGAATTTCAGTTCGGTCCTTTGGGTTTGTTTTCTGTTCGTCTTCTCAGATCGAGTTTTCAGACGCAAGTTTGGGGCTTTGGCCGAGTTTTCAGTTCGACATCCCAGCTCAAGATCTTCCAGTTCACATGTTCGAGTTTGCAGATCGGATTCTAGCTCGATATTTTGGTCGTTCTTTCAGTCCACAAGTTCGAGTTTTTCTACCGTTCGAGATTCCAGTTCAGGTGTTCAAGTGTTAGTTCACAGTTTCAAAAGGGTTGCAGATCTGGGTTCAAGTTGCACATCGAATTTTGGTGGCAGTGGTTTTCGGTGGGGGTACTGTTGTTGCTATATGCGACGTAGGTGGGGCTTGCGACTGCCTCACCAGCAGCGCCATCATCTCAGCATGCCGTTTCTCAGCTTCCTCATTGCGTTTTTTGGCTTCCTCACGCATAGCATCCACCGTTTGCTCTACCCTATCCAATCGTTCCATTGATTCATGTTTGAATTGAATCAAATCAGCGTCTACATCGGCGACTTTCCTGGACATCTTGGCGTCTGAATCAGCAAGCACTCACAGGCGCAGGGAGATAGGCTCTGATACGAATTTGATATGAATCAAATTGGCAACCAGAAATTAATGTTGCTAACCTGGAATTCGAGAACCAGGGATCTCCAAACGAAAGCAAAGAACAATATCCGACTGAATGAAATGACGCAAACCTAAACCTCGGCTGAAAAACCCCGCCGACCCCTCTAACGCAACCAAAAATAAAACATGCCAAAATTAGCGACTAATTAATGACTAATGACACTTAGCCCCCTCAAGTTGCTTTATTCTTCTTTTTACGCTGGTAAACCAAGGCAAATCGATTCACATCAATGCATCATCATCCCCTCCCCGAAAACTCACCTTGTCCTCAAGGTGAAATTTAGGAAACTGCTGAGCAACCCAATCAAAGTTCTCCCAAGTAGCTTCCGACTCGGGTACCCCCTTCCATACGATCAACACCTCCTTCTGATCGCCATTCAAACGTGTACCATGCACAGACTCAGGCACTAACAAGGATTCCACCTCCAGATCAACAGGCAACTCCGAGAACACCTGTTGTGAACCCACTACCCGTTTCAATTGAGACACATGGAACACCGGATGAATAGTAGACGTAGGCGGCAATTTTAAACGGTATGCCACATGCCCAATCCGCTCGACAACCTCATAAGTCCCATAGAAACGAGGTGCCAATTTCTGATTGACCCGCCTGGTCACCGTCATCTGCCGATACGGGCGCAGCCTCAAGTAAACCCAATCACCTGGCGCAAACTCCACATCCCTTCGGCTGACGTCCGCCTGCAATTTCATGATTTGTTGTGCACGACTATAATGAACCGGCAGATCCTGTAGAACCCGATCCCGTTCCTGCAAAAAAATGTCCACCTCCGCTGTCACCGCTAAACCCCGGTCATAACTAATCAAGCGAGGGGGGTCACGTCCATACAACACCTTAAAAGGTGTCATGCCAATCCCGGAATGAAATGACGTGTTATACCAATACTCAGCCCACGATAGCCATCTCACCCACTCCTTTGGCCGCTCAGACGTGAAACAACGAAGATACGTCTCCAAACTCCTGTTAACTACCTCTGACTGCCCGTCCGTTTGGGGGTGGTACGCGGTGCTTCTCTTCAGTGTGGTGCCCTGGCTTAAACAATTCCCGCCAAAACTGGCTCACAAACACCCTATCGTGATCAGAAATAATAGAGTTAGGAATACCATGGAGTCGCACAATCTCCCGTATAAACACACCTGTCACTGACGCCGAGGTAAACGGATGTTTCAATGGAATAAAATGAGCGGACTTGCTGCGACGGTCCACCACCACCAGAATAACAGAAAACCCCGTTGACCGCGGTAATCCCTCGACAAAGTCCATTGTGAGATCTTCCCACACTCGATACGGTAACTCTAACGGCTGTAACAATCCCGCCGGCGATAACGTGGAATGTTTATTTCGCTGACACACCCCACATTCCGCCACTAACTTAGCCACATCCCGTCGCATACCCGTCCAATATAATTCCCGGGACATTCGCTGATAAGTCTTTTGAGTACCCTCGTGCCCACCCATTGGCCCGCCATGAAAATCAGCGAACAACCTGGTTATCCACTCCGACTTGCGAGGTAATACCAAACGTCCCCGATACCGGAGTTCATCATTCGTCACGCTATACCCCTCTAGGCCGTCAATACCGGTATTCAACCGATCCCGAATGGCCACCAACTCGGGATCCGTTTTAAGATCCTGTGATAGCTGTTCAGGCAGCCCAGTCGTAGTAGTAGAGGTCACCTGCAATTCTACCTCTTCACCCCTTCTTGACAGGGCATCAGCTGCCCCATTTTCTTTGCCCGGTCGATACTGTATATCAAACTCATAACCCGAAAGTTTAGACACCCAGCGCTGGTGCTCCCCTACCACTGTGCATTGCTCCAACAAAAACTTCAAACTTTTCTGATCCGTAATCACCGTGAATTTACGCCCCAACAAATAAGGTCGCCATTTCTGCATGGCCAACACAATAGCCATGAGTTCCCGTTCGTACACGGATTTCATCTGAGCTCGTGGACCCAACACCTGACTGAAATAAGCGACTGGTCGACCCTCCTGCATTAGGACCGCCCCTACCCCCTGCCCCGATGCATCTGTTTCGATCGTGAATTCCTTAGAAAAATCCGGTAAAGCAAGAACACGCACCTGGGTCATCACCATTTGTAACTTACGAAAAGAATATGTTGCTTCTGTGGTCCATTTGAAACTATCTTTTTTAAGCAAGTCCGTAAGCGGTCTAGCAATCTTACCGTATCCCTGGACGAACTTACGGTAGTAGCATGTTAACCCAAGAAACCCCCGCAACTCTCTTAGATTCCTAGGTATTGGCCACTTCGTCATAGCCGTAATCTTTGACGGGTCCGCTTTGACCCCCCTCTCCAGTAACTATATGACCCAAATACTCCACCCGTTGTTGACCAAAAACATATTTTTTCCGGTTACAATACAACTTCTCCTCCCGCAAACATTGGAACACCACAGTTAAATGCTCACGATGTTCCTCGATGGTACGACTATAAACCAAAATGTCATCAAAACATACGAGCACGAACTTGCGTAGAAAAAGCTTAAACACCCGGTTCATCAAGGCCTAAAAGGTTGACGATGCATTTGTAAACCCGAAAGGCATGACCAGAAACTCATAGTGACCCTCATGAGTACGAAAAGCCGTTTTCGGGATGTCAGATTCTTTCATGCGGATCTGGTGGTACCCAGACTTGAGATCTAGTTTACTGAAAATTGTCGCACCATGTAACTCATCCAATAGCTCATCGATCACCGGTATCGGAAATTTATCCAAAACTGTCGATTTATTCAAAGCACGATAATCGACACAGAATCACTAGCTCCCGTCTTTTTTCTTAACCAAGAGAACAGGACTCGAGAAAGGGCTAGTACTTGGCCGAATGATTCCCGAATTGATCATCTCCCCCACCAACTTCTCAATCTCGTCTTTTTGTAATTGCGGGTATCGGTATGGTCGAACATTAATGGGTTCCGTACCACCTATAAGAATGATAGCATGCTCGTGTTCTCAAGAGGGAGGTAAACCTGCAGGCATGAGAAAAACATCCGAAAAATCGGTTAGTATAACATCCAATGCAGGGTTGACCTGCGATTCTGGGGTTCTGACGCGTGTAAGCTCGCGAGAACCACAAAATACCCCTGGTCTATGCATCCAGGCCTCTCGCTAAAGATCGTAGGGACGCCTCGCCACGGTATAACCTGGGCTCCCCATGTAAAGTAACTTGCTCCTCGCCGTGCATGAAAGACATGGTCAACTTGCGCCAGTTGACTCTAGTATCACCCAGCTGTCGCAACCATTTGATTCCTAAAATCACATCCGTGCTACCCAACTCTAACGGATAAAAATCATCAGTCACGACTATTCTCGGTAATCGCAAATCCACCTTCCGACAAATCCCATAACTGCGTTCCCGCTGCCCGTTACCCAGCACCACCCTTGTCTCACCGCTACACATAACCGTCAATTGCAATGGTTTAATCAATCGCACGGATATAAAATTATGAGTAGCACCGCTATCAATTAACACCACAACTTCTACCCCAGCAATAGTGCCCCGTAGTTTCATGGTATGTGGCTCGTTAATCCCTGCCACGGACTGTGCCGAGATCTCGACCATATCCAGGTGTACATGTTCCTCGTCCTCCCGTTCCTCGCTCTCTTCATCTTCCGGAATAATCATCACATGCAATGTTTTATCGGGACACTTGTGTCCGGGAGTGAACTTTCCATCACATCTAAAACACAACCCTTTGCTCTTTTTTTCTAAGTACTCCGCATCTGTCATACGCCTATAAGGTGGTTTAGCACCCCCAGGCGCTGATTTCTGTGTCCCTATGATCGCTGCTCCCGTGGGTTTTCCTGGTATTCCTACGACATGCGTTCCGGTGACCGGGGGTTTTAGCAACCCTTTCGGCTGATCACCCAGATTACCTGTCCGGTTTTCATCCACCATGATAGCTATTTTCATTGCTTGCGTCAATCCCGCAGGTTGCAACAAACGAACTGTTGACCTGAGATCAGGCTTTAACCCCTTCACAAACGTACCCATCATAACCTGTTCCGGAATCCCGTCCAACTATGCAGCTAAGGATTCAAACAAAGCCACATATTCCCTAGCTGTTCCCACCTGATTGATTGACAGAAACTGTTCATATAGGTCTCCAGCCTGGGATGGCTGGAAACGATCTAAAATCTGAAGTTTCAAAAACTCCCAGTTAAGGAATGGTTCCCTCTTTTCACTCCACCTGTACCACGATAATGTCGGGCCCTCCAGGCATAAACTAGCCGCCCTCAACTTCTCCTCTGGTGTTACCAGTCCCTGCACCTCAAAAAACCGTTCCAGCCTATACACCCACCCATAGGCATCCTCACCATCGAAGATGGGCATTTTGAGTTTCCGTAGGCGGTGGTCAGCCCCGGGCGCCCAACTCCGATCTCCCGTAAACATCGACCCGTTGCCCCGGCCATAAGCCCCGGTCGGCATTCCCGTTGTGCCATAACCAAAAGTTCCCTTTGAAGTGTCATTATTTTCGTAATCAACAAATGGAGAAAACTTACCATGTCCCGCGGTATTGTTGTCCCCCTCTGTTGCAAACACTGGAAAGCCCTCCTCATCAAACAACATCGATGAAGTGACATGCGGAATTTTGGTGGCAGTGGTTTTCGGTGGGGGTACTGTTGTCGCTATATGCGACGTAGGT
The DNA here is from genome assembly GCA_947179395.2 of Pulicaria dysenterica. Taxonomy (NCBI): domain Eukaryota; kingdom Viridiplantae; phylum Streptophyta; class Magnoliopsida; order Asterales; family Asteraceae; genus Pulicaria; species Pulicaria dysenterica. The sequence continues at coordinate 86,805,561 of OX359288.1, forward strand.
GGGGCTTGCGACTGCCTCACCAGCAGCGCCATCATCTCAGCATGCCGTTTCTCAGCTTCCTTATTGCGTTTTTTGGCTTCCTCACGCATAGCATCCACCGTTTGCTCTACCCTATCCAATCGTTCCATTGATTCATGTTTGAATTGAATCAAATCAGCGTCTACATCGGCGACTTTCCTGGACATCTTGGCGTCTGAATCAGCAAGCACTCACAGGCGCAGGGAGATAGGCTCTGATACGAATTTGATATGAATCAAATTGGCAACCAGAAATTAATGTTGCTAACCTGGAATTCGAGAACCAGGTATCTCCAAACGAAAGCAAAGAACAATATCCGACTGAATGAAATGACGCAAACCTAAACCTCGGCTGAAAAACCCCGCCGACCCCTCTAACGCAACCAAAAATAAAACATGCCAAAATTAGCGACTAATTAATGACTAATGACACTTAGCCCCCTCAAGTTGCTTTATTCTTCTTTTTAAGCTGGTAAACGAAGGCAAATCGATTCACATCATGGTCGTGGTCGTGGTTCGTGGGTTGGTTCTGCTGTTTTCAGATCTATGTTGTTCTTTTTCAGATTTATGGTTCAGATCTCTGGTTCGTCGTTCGAGATTGTGGTTCGTGGTTCAGATATCTGGTACGTGGGTTGGTTCGTGTTGTTGTTCCTTCAAGTTTCGCGTTACAGTTTTCAGATCGATTTTCAGTTCGAGTTTTTCAGATTGTGGTCGAGTTGGGGTCTATGGTCGAGTTTCAGATCGAGATTTTAGTGAGGATGTCAGATCGTGGTGGGTTAGCATGGTTCGTGATCGCATTTCAAGTTCAGATCTTGTTGATGTTTCAGATCGTGGTTGGTTCGAGGTTAGTTCGTGTTTCAGATCTTGTTGCTGTTTGTGGTTAGTGGGTTCGTGTCGTGTGGTTCGTGGTTAGTTCGTGGTCGTGGTTAGTGGGTTCGTGGTTAGTTCGTGTCTCAGATTTTGTTGCTGTTTCAAATTGTGGTTAGTTCGTGTGTTTCCTGGTTAGCTCGTGGTTCGTGTGGATCGGGGTTAATTCCAACTGTTTCGGTCGGTCCAGTTAATCTAATTTGAAATATCGCATTGTCACCACCTGGTTGGATGTGGTTACCTTTGTTTGTTAGTTCGGGAAGTTGAGGTCGAATAGGTTCGACTGCACAAGGTGATTGCCTTTTGGCTTTACGAGTTTTTAGATAGGTTGACCGGATTGATCTGTTGGATATTATTAGTATAGTGGGTTAGGTGGTCGTTTTAAAGTTTGGTGTTTGTATCGTTGTATTAACTAGCATATAGCTAGTTTTTAAATTATATATATATAATACATTGCTTTTCAAAAAAACAAAAATAACGTACAGATACGTTATAACTGATTTATCGTATGTTTATTTACTTACGGATTGAGACGATAATCTTTGCCTCTTTGGACAGAGGTTTACTAGTATTTGTTTAGACTTTAGAGCATCCGCAATGGATGATAGTTATGACCTATAAAGATTGAAAGCCGTATGCTAATGAGCAAAATTTTAAATTTTTTTTACAAATATTATATTTTAACAAAAAATTAACAAAAGTAATGTGGATCTTTTTTCCACATTAGCCTCGTTATCGGGATTTTAAAAGTCGGTAACTTTTCTTTACGCCAAATCATGACACATGGCATTATAGGGTTTAGAAATTCAATAAATGTTTACGACTTTTGAAAAATCCGTAATAGTGTGTAGTCAAATAACTACTTTAAGTAGTTTGTCACTTTGCCACTACGTAAACCTTGAATAAAGTTACCTAATTATGAAAATCCAAAAACTTTTTTATGTAGTCAAATCACTATTTTATAAGTGTGTTATAAAAAGAAGGAAACTTTTAATTTAATAAAAAGAAGGAAAAATCTTATTTGACTGCACCCAAAGTTACCGACTTTTTAAAAGTCGGTAACTTGGTTTACCTCTCTGTCCTACAATGTTAAGTGCCATGATCTGGTGAAAGTTACTGGCTTTTTAAAATCCTGGTAACTAGGCTAAATTACTGGTTTTCAAAGTCCTGAAAACTATAAGATTGAAATTGAAAAAAACAACACATTACTTATATTAATTTTTTTTGTTAGAATACAATATTTGTGAAAAAAAATTCATTTTTTTTTTCAATAACTAGTTATTGTCATTGTGAATGTTTAGTTATATTGGACTCGTTCTTATGGTGGTAATGAAGTGTATGCTTCATTATCAATTATATTTCGTTTTATTTTTTTCACAGCCAATAAGATATGAGATAAATAAGTGTGCGTGAGTCCAGTGATGATGGTTATATGTTTTATCACCGTGAGGGTTTAATGATAGGTTAGTTATGTTGAATAACGGTTAGTTATAACCGTTATACATGTTTACTAATATGTATTGCTATTACGATAATTTATTTGATGCATAATTAACCTTTTGAAATCCAGAAATTAGGAAGCATGTAAGAGAAAGGGAAAGGAGAAAAAAAGGGCATGTTTGACTTATGAAAGTGAAAATTTAATACAAAACATGGATAATCCATGTGCTTTAATAAAAACAATAATAATAACTAAAATCTATGCACATGAAAAAATAAATCAAAAAATAAATAAATAAATAACACCACCCAACGTCCCAACCCAAATTTGATGCGATTTATGAAAGAGAAATGAGAAAAGGAATCTCCATATACGATGGAGATTAAATAATAATTATCACGGATGGAGTCGTATGGGTATTTTTAGTATAAAGTTTTTATGAGTTTATGTTTGAATGAAAAAACTTATCTGGGTATTAAAAAATAACAAAATAATAGGTAATCATGTCACTTATCTACCTGGGTATTCAATATATGACATTAGGATGTGTTTTTATTTATTTTTTATTTGTATCATTTTTTGGTGATGAAGCTTTTTTAAAGTACACTTTGCTAGTGATTTCAGTTTTTGACATTGAGCTGTTGTGCTACACTTTATCACTTGATAGTCATATATATATTTTTGAAGTGTTTGAGATTGCGTCTTAAAAAAGATTGTGTTCATGAAATGAGTTTTTAAAAGGCAGGTCTCAATTTTTAAAAGGTGATTTGTATACAAGTTTTTTTTCATAGACAACAATTATCACCTGTATATCTCTTTAATCGTAATATCTTTTATTTTTATTCATATATACAAGCATATGATTGTTAAATTGACCACTAATTATTATGTATAATAAAAACTTATTGTTTACAAATCATCTCCCTTTTTTAAACCTGGGATCTAAGAAAATGCATTAGTTTCTTCATCTGATTTTAGCTTTCTTGATGGATTTTTTGGGGCATTGACCAATGAAAATTAGTCTACTGTCTTTATCATGATTTTGATAGTGTTTTACTTGTTTAAAACCAAAATTCAACCAACTATTAATGTGGTAAATTATTAGGCCAAAACTGTTAAAAACTTTTTATTTGTTGGGCTAATTCGCTCAACCCACAGTCCCAAAATGTATGGAACAAACTAATAACCGAAATGACCAAAACATAATGCTTTTTGAATAGAGAGAACACAACTTTTTAGTTATGGTTCGATAAGTTTCCCTCTTGGGCTCTTGGCAAGTTCTGGATTTGGATCGTTATATATCTTGTTTATGCGATATAAATACACGACACATATACAATAAAACTTTGTAATCGCTTGTTTTTAAGGATATAATCTTAGTATGACTGTCTACATCTTACCTTTTATATAGTTTTTTTATGCGATATAAACACACGACACATACAATAAAACTTTGTAATCGCTTGTTTTTAAGGATATAAGGACTGTCTACATCTTACCTCTTATATATCTTGTTTATGCGATATTGAGTATTGTGTCATTGTGTTAGCTGTTGGGTAGATCTTTAAACAAGTCAGCACACTAATATTAAATACACATTGATACCATTAGATCACATGAATATTTATACAATTTCAGATCCGTAGCATTATAAAATATAATTTCAGTAACCCATCCTAAGGTCTTCTACCGACTGGGCGTCCAATAACCACCATCAAAGCGGTAAATGTAGGGGTGAGCATTTAACCAATAAAACCGAACCATAACCAATAAAACCGACCCATGCTAAAAGGCATGTGTCAGGTCTGATCCGTATACCTTTATTATAGATTTCTATGTCCCCAACTGACAAGTAACCATCACAAGGGCCATCATGAGACATCAATTAAGTTCTAAAATTGTTATATAGGAGAGCTTATGAAACTAGAATTATGTTTATTATCTCCTGAATCGATCTGCCAATATAACAATTAACAAGTTTTGAAGTTTATCAGAAACCAACAATTTACAACAAACTGAAACTCGATCTCTACAGAGCTAAACTAGAAGTGAAAAAGAAAGTAGAAGGAAGGCTTACAGAATAGAAACATAATTTACCGAGCAATCTTAGTACGAATTTACCATTGCCGATACAAGCTCAGTTTTTTGTAGTAATTGTGAACATAATCATCGCTCCTCTTTGTTGTTAGTCCTCATGTTTGAGCCCAATATATCAGCATTTGCCTTCACCGTCATCCCTATCAATATTAAAACCCGATTAAATTAACATGAACTTATGAATCAAATTTAGCATCAGATTTCTAGCAAGAAACAAAAAACAGTTATGATCTAATTAGATTATACATCTATGTTTTCTAACAAAAGATTTTCTTATTCTGATCATTCAATGTCACCTACTAGACTTAAGAACACACATCCAAACACCCCTAAGCAGGAAAATGAAATTAGTAGAACTGATTTTTTGCTCCAAATAATTTGAAGTAAACTCAAAATCAGGACCAAAATAGCAATATCTAACCAATTCCACCAAATTAGGAAATTGAATACAGATCTTGAAAGTTAAGCTAAATTTCAAGAACTAAGAAGATTAGGAAAAGAAGGCAAGTAAGGATTAGCAAGTGATTACCCAAAATCAATCATCTCCTGTTGGAAACAAAGTCAGAACCTTTCTACCATTTGCTGCTTCAAGATCATCAACATAAGATGATGGCACAGAATTATGAACTGGTGTCCCTACCCTATGAATCTGTTGGTGACTTTGTCTCAGAAATGGATGCTCAAACTGCCCATTTCTTGGAGACCCAAAATGTCCAATTTGTCCATAACGTGGCTGCAATTGAGGATGATGTCCAACCGCCGCCGCTGCCGCCATCTGCTGATGGTGGTGCTGCTGCTGAAGCGCCGCCACAGGGACGTAAGGCAAGTAGTGATCGGAATTCTGACGACCCTGATGCAGAAAATGAGCCGGCACCGGAGAACTCGCGAACAAATGATCAGTGGCCGGATCTCCGGAGGACCCAGCTCCGCCACTGCCGGAGGAAAGACCCTGCATACGTTTCAGGTAAAGTCTGTATTTTTGAAGATGACTAGCGACGTTTTCGCGAGTCAAACCGTCAACACTCATGAGCTGCATTATGGTTTTGGGTACGGCGTTTTTGATCCCTAAGTGGGCCACCGCATCGACGAACCTCTTATGAAGCTGTGGGGTCCAGACAAGGCGTGGGCGTTTTAGGGTTCGAGCCGGTTCATCGCCGGTGGCCCCCAATTCAGGAGAATCAAATTCACCGGAATTGGGTTGAGAAGACGGTGTGGTTGAAATTGTCGGCGGTGGTTGCTGGTGGTGGTGAAAAGAAGGTGGGTGGTTGTTATTAGGAGTTCGGATATCAAAAGCGTTTGCTAGATCAGGAGAAATTAGGGTTTGAGATAAGGGCATAAGATCCTCCGGCGACGGCAGCTCATCTTCCCACTTTGAAAACCAATTGGATTCATCATCCCTCATAATTTCTTGAGCGATCAAATTGAGAATCCAATGGAGGGAATTAACATAGAAGTCAGTAGCTGGTGTTGGATCAAAAACCTCGAAATCTTGGAAAGATTCGAGCTTGAGCTTTGGGGAGAGGGAAGAAAAGGGGATGATGGAGGGTGGGTGTTCGAGGTGGATCTTGTTTTTATTTTCAGGTTTTATTGTTATTATAATATAATTACGGTGGTGGTTACTGTTTCTGATGCGGCTGCAGCTGAGGTGGCTATGGCTGTTTCGTTTCTCTCCGGTAAAAGAAGGAAGGATGTAAATTTAAGACAAAATTATTTGGGTGTTGACGTGGAGTTTGGTTTTCGAGGAATTATAGTCTTCATGTACTTTCGTTTCTCATCCACATAATATAAGTCAATAAACCACCATTTTACATACATTTTCAATATATAGGTAATTAATATATTATGTGTAGGATAGGCATAGTAGTGGCAAACGATTCATGTTATCTTACAAGTTAGTCATAGTCTCATACGTATATTTACTATAACTAGATTACATATCTACGTGATAAATAAATTATTTACAAAATAAAAATACTAAACATAATAAAAATATAAATATAATGAAAGTAATAAGAATTTTAAAAAATAGCTACAAACGTCGCCAGCGGTGGAAGTATTAATGTAAGGTTGAAGGCAGATGTGACGGTAAAAAACGTGATATTATGATATAGGAATACATGATTGTATATCTTATACCGACAATCGGATCATTATCGTTACAATTAAGGCAATAATGTCAAATCTTTGTTGGTTCTAACTAAAAATAATTATAAATGATTATAAAGTATTTTGAAATGATAACATTAAGAATTTGGTTAGATATGACATTTTTAAATGTTGTAAAATGTAAATATGATAACAATCATCATTGGCCGTCACGTTAGCACCAATTTCTTTCTTTATTTTCACTTCTTTATAAAAACATATAATATTTATAAAAAAATTTAAGCTAAGGCTGAGTTATGTTTTATAGGTTTTGTATATAAGGCTTATCCTGTATTGATCCTTGTTCTCTCTCTCTCTCTATATATATATATATATCTCTATATATATATGTATATATATGAACAAGAGTTGTTTTTCGTACGAAAACTAATCTTGGCTCTTAATTAAAACAACTCAACGGCTAAAACTTATGATTGCTCATTAATGGACTTGTTTATGGCTCATTCATGAGGGGTAGTCTGGGAAAGTAAGCTAATCTAATAATTTAATAATGATTTATCTACCCATTGGTAGACGCAATTCACGTTTAGGTAAATATATAAATGACCAAAATACACCTATTAATAAGTCATTAACGATGTTATTAACAATTTTCAAAGAGGACACTGGGACTTTTAGCGATGATTTTTATCGTCGTTGAATATCATTTTTCTTGTAATGGTTATCTCAACTCAATTACACCCTAACTATAAACTAAACGTACACGGTACACGCAAATCTTGATCTAAACTAACATAATAAAATCTAAGAAAATGGATGAAAGCGGTGTAACTTGAATTCAAGTGGTTGTCTAGATCGAAATTTTGCTTTTAGGCCGTTAGAATGTCCAAAAATAAACACGAGCTTACCCCTAATGTGAATGAAGAAAAAAACATGATAATGAGAAACTAAAATTTGCAACAAAAAGTTACAATTAAATTGGTGTTGGAAAATAAAACTCACATAAGTTTACTTAAAAATGTGTCTATCTTATGTACCTAAAAAAATACATATTAATGTACATGCAACAACTTAGGGGAATCTTACATTTGTTAGGGACAGGTTACATATTAAATGAGTAAACAATAACTTTATATGACACAACACTCTTTAAAAGCGGAATCACGACAAATCTTATAAGAATTTAATTGTTAAGTGTATTTGGGATGTAGTAGCCACAAGATAGTTGATCCTTCAAAGCGTTATCGCCTATAAGGCTATAGGCTAGTAGACAGAGAGAACGATATTTCATCGTAATAAGATGTGGTGTTACAATGTATACGAGCATCTACTTGGATGTTGTACCCTCATATAAATGTTAAATTAAAAATCAAATGTGTGTATATACAACTACAATATTCTGCATTAAAATCCATATTGAAAGTATGGTGACTAACATTTCCCCTTTTAACAAATTAAATAATTACTCTTGTATATGGGAATATATTTATTAAATAATAATCTTTAGCGCATAAACGGTTCCTTTTCTTTCCAAAATAATTTTTATTTATGTAACATGCAGTGACGGACCCAAGATTTGTAATGGGTGATAGCGCTGTAAGTTTGTGGGGTTCAAACTCAAAACTAATTGGTTATGAGAGGAGTAGCCCAGGACCCTTATAAACTCATTACAAAGTCACTCTTTCGTCCAATGTGGGACATTACTCAACACGCCCCCTCACGTGTGGCGTTCTTTTTTTTTCGCGCCTAACACGTGGATAGTTATGGGTTACGTGGAGTGGGTGAACCTTGCTCTGATACCATGTAAGTTTGTGGGGTTCCAACTCAAAACCAATTGGTTATGAGAGGAGTAGCCCAGGACCCTTATAAACTCATTACAAAGTCACTCTTTCGTCCAATGTGGGACATTACTCAACAAGCGCCTCCTTCAAAAACTCGGAATTTACATTACTAAAAATCAAAATTTACACTACGACCGGTATCCCATGCCCCCTCCCCCTTACATTTAGGTCCGCCCATGGTAACATGCAATTCGATCAATCAAGTAAATATAAACCATTAACAAATATTAAAATTTTAACATCCCGAATTTCGATGTATCAATAGCGAGCTAATGAAGTGTTTTTTATACTCATTAGAATTTGTCAAGATATACTAGGATATATGAAGAGAGTATAATAGTTGGCACTTGGTGTTGTTCAAGATATAGTAAGCACACCAAAACAAGATGTCATCAAGATACTTGGAGATATAAACCTTCGATATTATCAGAAGATTTTACTTATTTGTCAAAATATATTTTAAGAAAGTAAGATGAACGATTCTTGGTTGCAAGACGGTCCTTTTTGCTTCAATCTTGTTGATTTGGCTATGTGTTGCAAGGAACTCGCTCTTAACAGGGGCGGACCTATGTACAATGGGGGGGGGGGCACGGGACACCGGTCTTTTGACGGTTCGTAGTGTTAATTTTCGACTTTTTGAGACGGTGCTACCGGTAAATTTTCGGGGTGCTCCCGGTGATGTCACCAAAATCAAAGGAAAAATGAAAGTTTTCTAAAAAAAATGATAAAAATTAGTTTAATCTTTCAATTTTTACCTTTAAAATAGCATTTTAGTTCACAAGTCTTCATATAAATTGTGTTTTGTTTTAAAATTTGGCCTTAAAATACCAGAAAAACAGCCGAAACCTCGTTAATCCGACCCGATTAACCGGAAACCCGAAAAAAAAACCCGAACCAGACCCTCAAACTTATTTAATTTTATTCTCGTATTATATGGTGCTACCAGTCCCCAGAAATCCTGGGTCCGCCAATGGCTCTTAAGTTAGAGTATTACTCCGTTATCATGACTCGAAAGTTCTAAGGTTTTGCGCGATCCAAGACTTGTGGTATGAAGAAAAATAGGAACCATACTACCATATCATCAAATTTAGCTATCCAAAATTATATTTACTTGGACATATGTCTCCATCATATGTTAAAAGTTGAATAGATATACTCAGGAGTGTATTTAATAATGAAAAAGAAAAAAAAATACGGGCCATGAAAGTTTGAAAAGGATCGAGAGAATAAAAGCCAAAAGCAAAGTTAGGTCATTTCGTGGGGACCCTTTTGTTGCTCATCTTAAACTTAAAAAAAAAAGTATTTTTTTTAATATGTGTTTGAAAATTCAGTAGATCTTAAAAAGAACAAAATGAAAAATTTTAAATGATAAAAACAATCGATAAAATAATTCATTAATAAGAATTTATGCAATTTCACACTTAAAAACTTTTTAACAAGTTACTTCAAAACTAACCTTAAAACAAGAGGTTTCAACTCTAAGTCCAAACGAGGTTAGAAAAAAATATTTTTAAAACAAAAGGGTTATAGATTTTAAATATTTAAAAAAAAAAAAGATGTGTTTGAAGACAAGCTTTAGTTTAAAATCACATTATGAATGTTTGATTAGTACTAGTTATATATAAATCTTACTACTATATAATGTATTTATGTTTCTCTCTTTTTAAATTTTAAGACTACTTAAATTTAAATAGTCCAAACACTTATGCACAATGTACAACCTTCAAATCACTTATTTTCATCTAAATTAATATCATCCACTCAAAATTTAACTATTTCACTCTCTTAATTTACTTAAACTTTTTATTTATTTAAAATATACTTTTCCACTAACACACATTTTCACACAAACATAATTATCCACCCATATCAAAATTATTTTCAAAATCTTATTAACTTCTCTATCCTTATTTCATAAATATAAATATTTGTTCTTATTTTAATATTTTTAGATTTTATTTTTAAAATTAAAAAAATAGATGCTATAAATATAAGAAAATTTGAAAAAAACTAACATGTTGAAAACTTTTTCATGACATTAAATCGCGCGAATAACATATCATTACATTCTTGTAAACGATATGTCGCAAAGCATAAACTATTGCTATCGCAGCATTGCACGAGTATATTGCTAGTGTTATTAAAAAGATAGTTTTTTCTGAATTTTTTTACTTTTTTCTCTATCTTGAAATAAAGCTAATTGCATTTATTAACTCATTATCACTATCAGTCATATAAATGGCCCTAATAAAATTTCACAAACTAATTTTACTTCTAAAGTCTTAAGACAAAAATCTTTTAACAAAAAGCTCCGATCACTTCCAATGCCTATAGTGGTCTTTATTTCCATTCTTGTTAACACAAAAGTCCCTTTAAAAAATAACTTTTTTGGGTTTGCAACTATTTAATTGCATAAGACATGTAACAAACCCAAACTAGACTTCAAGGATTTTCAATATATCATCATTTTGCTTGAGATTTTAGATCATAGTTACACAACAACAATACTTAATTTCATAAAAAATATGTATATGAGAAAAGTACAATGTAAACATTCATTTCCTAGGAGCAAAGAGAGAAATTGCTTTCAGACTGACCTCCAGCATATTTTTAAGTATTGTTAGCTTTTGAAAAGATCAAGATCATTTGGATATAACGATGAGTGTTCCAACTATGATATTGCTAAAATAATAGCAAGTGACTAATTACTATATTTGGTTAACATTAGCAAGATAGCATAAAAGCTTTATAAAGATGTATTGTTCAATAACAAGTACTAGATTAGAATTATCACTAAATGATAAAAAAAATGTAAGTTGGAGAATAGCAAAGGCCCCATCATGTAGTATATGGGGTCAATAATAATAAAAATAATAACAACAATACTAATAATAATAGTAATAATAATAAATAAATAATCCTTGTATTATTTTTATGTCTAATTAATTCTTCTAATAAATAGACAAGGACATATGTCTATATGAGTTTATCTCTCATTTTCCCTCCTATGTTCTTATGTCATAACTATATATTTAAATGAATAACTAGACACAAAAGATAAAGATATATATTTTCGATGGTAAAATAATAATAATAATAATAATAATAATAATAATAAAATTAACAATAACAATAATATTGATGGGAGGGGCTATGGGTATCTAGAATTGACTTTGACACTCAAAAGTATCTTAGAGTTCATATAAAGACACATAAAGTTGATAGAATCTCCCACATGGGTTTTGTTAGATCTAGACTTACTTTATTAAACAAGTTTATGATTGGGTTCACACAGCCCTTAAACTAGGGGACATTACTTTCACTATTTAATCCAACATTAATTAGTGGTTACCCCCACATATCCCTCATACAACTCTACCCACAATTATATCTTTATATGTACTTTTTATCATTAAAATATATTATCATATCTAATACTTTATATTAGGATTTCTTAACTTTACTTATATGCCCTTATGGTCATATGATCCAAGATTTGAACATAGTCATACTCATATGTTACTGTTTTCAAATAATCAACAACAACAAATTTATGATAAAAATATAGATAGGTAACTTCAAAAGTATTTGGCATATCATCATAGACTACATATCTCAGGAAGTCAAAAAATCATACAACATCATATTCAAACCTCTTTACATCACACAACAGGGTAAACCAAAGTCTGCATGGCGGGCGGTTAGTTTCCACGCATAGCCAAAATTGAAGACTGCATAACTGATATTGTCCAAATCATAAATTATAATTCTCGTCAATATTTGTATTTTTATTTGAGAAATATGGTAAAAAGATATATTTTTGCACTTAAAGTGTGTATTTTGTGGTTTTTAGGTATTTTGATACAAGAGTGTTAAAACATATGAAGAAACGAGCCAAGAAAGTCAAAAGTTTAGAAAATCGCACCTGAGAAAGGTCTTCGCGCCGCGAGTAGTTGACCTTCGCACTGCGAAGCGTGGTCCGACTGGAGGAAATTGTTTCACGTCGGCTAGAAATTTCTGGACGAATTGGGCATTGAGCTTCGCGCCGCGAAGAAGACGTTGACCAGTTGGACTCTTCAAATTTCAAAAAGAAGATAATGTTCATCTTTGCAACGCGCCACAAGCCAGTTGGAAAACTTCACCTGTAAATTGACTTTTTCACATCTTTTGAAAGGATCTTTTGAAGGCGCTTTCGTTGTCAATAATTCGGTTTGATCTCTTGTTTTGATATTTTATTCAATCGAGATGTTTTCTTTTGTGAATTCTTATGTAATGTTGGTTGTTTCTAGTATGTCTATGTGCTACATCTCTTATATTCACTGTGATTTAACAAACCCTAGACTAGATCTAGTTATCTTTATGGATTGATTTGGTTTTCTTGAACAATTATCGTGTTTTAAATCAAAGAACCCTTAAAGTTTTTTAGCTTTAATATTTAGTTAATTGATTTGTTAATTGCATGTGTTTATTGATCACGAGGGTATCATAATTGTGTGATGTCTTCTAATTTTCGCTTATGTGACGTAGTAGGCAACACACTAGAGATTAGGATTGAAGTTAATTAACAACCAATAACTTAGTTAATTATTTTAAGGACTAGTTCTTGAAACGAAATTTTTAGGATTAGGGATGACGAGAGATCCGATCCCATAATGAAATGGTAAATTGAGGTGTATAATTGCATAGGCTTAGGGATGGAATCCTAGGAACCGTGTTTTAATATTGCGAGAGATTGAACGAAAATTGATTATTCAACTTCTAGAGAATTCCATTAACCAGGAGTTACTCAACCAGATCTATGTTTAGGGGGAGTTAATCATAGTGAATGTATTTTCTCACTGATTAGAATTTATTTAAAGTTCATTTAATTAGATAAAGTTTTAATTTGTTTAATCATTTTAAGCAATTTAGTATAGTATTTAGTTAAATCACAAAAATCTTTTTCAAATCAAATTGTCTTTGTTTAATTGAGTTTGTTTTAACATTAGTAATCAACTTAGCTGTTCCCAAAGAAGACTATACCATTTTACTTACCTTAGCTATATAATCATACGATTAGGTCATTCTTTCCTATAGTGTAAGATCATTCTTTCCTACAGTGTAATAGTTTAGATAAGATGAAAATTAGATATAAATTTTATAACCTGATTTCACACATCAATAACACTTCTGCCTGTTAATCAAATGCATAATTCACACCATATCGAATAAATGATGCGGTGGATTTGTGAATGCTCCTAAAGCAGATACTATTATTACATGGTCCTGACTGTTCAACGGTTATTAAAGAGAGTCCAAATTCAGGATGCAAAACCTAGTACATTTCAGATTTGATTTCAAAAATCATTTATTGTTTTGTCCAAGAAATTCAAGAAGTTTTAGATCGGGGGATGCTTGGGTTCAAAGTGATTATAAACAACTTAAAAGGATCAATTATTTAGTCTAGTAAGGGTGGCAAAATGACTGGTTGGATAGCGGATTGAGCTGGAACTCCAAACACTTTTATTCTTCTTTAGAAAAAAATAAAAAATTAGTGTTAAGTATGATTATAAGGCTACACTTTGACACTAATAATATACTTTAATTAAACAATTTTTGAAGACTTTATGCATTTAAATATAGTTTGGAGAACTTTCAACCCGTTTGACCTGTTTCCTTTAGTTAAATGTATTAACTTGATCTGTTAGAGATAAAAGATAACCCAAATTGCCACCTCTACATAAAATCAAAACCATAATCAGTCCCTTCATCCAAAATCTGATTGTTTGACCATAAACAAATAGAAAACTTTAAATCATAATCACTTCTACCTAAACAATCAAAATTGATTATGCAACTTTGCACTAATCACTTTAATTACACATCCAAACACCCCTCAAGTGGACTCTTTGTAGACCCAATAAAGGTGCATGATCTAAAAGTAAAGGCAAAAGCTTTTTAAGTCGAAGGAAAATTCGGAGTCGAAACCAAGCTTGATCTTCTGGAGGGCATTTCAGACATTAAATCAACTTATGTGGCGCTGTTGACACAAGTCTTTGAAATTGCTTCGTCAATTCCTCATAAGACTCAACATCTGATGGCTGCACTTGTTCAATTGCAAATCTTAAATGTTCCATTGTTACTTCTGATGCGTCACGCTTCTCCTGAGATAATACACAACCATATTTGGTTAATAATCGCTAGAGGTGTCATAGTAGGCGGGTTGGTAAGGTCGCAATTCGCATATAAGTAAGTCCCTTGACTTCACAAAATTTATAAAAGAGGTCGGTTTTTGCATGATCAAGTCCCTAAACTTCATCAGAAATACCATTTTTTAATAAGTCTTAAATAACCGATGGATCTAATAATGCAAAAATAAAATCCAGGGACTCGTGGGAATTTAGTGAAATTTCAAACTCATTTTATGACAGTTGCCCTAATAATTTAGTTTATACAAAAACGATTCTGGTTAGTTTGAACCCATTTGACCAATTTGAGAGAATATATAAAAAACTTAAATTGACCGGTTACTCATAAGTGGGTCGACACTGCCTCGTTTAGAAATTACAAACCTCAATCGCTGCAACAGCTGCTTCGCGACATATTAAAGAAATATCAGCCCCGGTACAGCCTTCAGAAAGACGGGCCAGCTCCTCAATGCATACATCAGAACTGCAAGCCATTTTTCTCAAATGAATAATGAAGATTTCTTTACGGTCTTTTTCATTTGGTGGACCCACATACACGAGCCTGTCAAAACGCCCTGTTTTCAAGAAATGAGTTACAGGACTCCAAGAAGTGGTAATAAAATTTTCTCAAAATTCGACACACTAGATAAAGGTAAGTGATACCTGGTCTTAAAAGCGCCGAGTCAATCTTATCTGGTCGGTTTGTAGCAGCAATAACGGTCACATTTACTCTCTGGTTCAAACCTATATAATTTAACATGGTGCAAGAATAAAACAGAGAAAGAGAATTTTGGGTGAGTTATGAAAGTGATTATCTGATATTAAAAAACAGGGTCTGATAATTAATTGTTGAAAAAAGTGTTTTAAAAGATAGTGCTTGGATGGTGCTTGTGCTATAATTAGGTAACCAGATGTTTGAGTCTCAGATAAATTCTCGTCGTGTAGGGAATTAACAGACAAAAATGACCCAAAAAGAAAGACATTTCTGTGGAGAGGAGACATTTAGTGAAATCCAAGTATAATTCAACTGGCTTAGTCAACAGACATTTGTGTAGAGCAAGAGATATAAGTTTTGTGAAATGGGTGTAAATGTCGCATTAAATTAGTTAAAAATAGGTAAATACTTCATTTTAGCTTACCCTTAGTCAAATAATCACAACTTTCTTGCAGCTGCTATGAAACAGATCATTGTTATTTGCATAATCAAAAGCAAAGTATGTTTATCCGAACATTAAAGACTAAATATTGTGACGTAGGCTAATCAGTTCCAACAAGCAAACATAAACTTCAAACTAATTAAGTATAATGATATTAAGATGCATATTACCGTCTAATTCAACAAGAAGTTGACTCATAACACGATCAGCAACCGACACCCCATCATTTTCCTTCCCACGAATATTAGCAAGACCATCTAATTCATCAAAAAATACAATCGAAGGTGCATTAGCCCTTGCCTTTGCAAACAGGGACTTGACGGCCTTTTCTGATTCACCAACCCATTTGCTAAAAAGTTCAGGGCCCTTCACTGCAAGAAAATTGAGTTGGGCCTCAGAGGCCACAGCACGGGCCAAAAGGGTTTTACTGCATCCCGGGGGCCCAAACAACAAGACCCCGGTTGGTGGTCTTGTACCAATACGCCTGAAAGCATCTTGGTGCTTTTGAGGCCATTCTACAGCTTCCATCAACTGCATCTTGACCTCCTCTTGTCCACCAACATCTTTCCAGCTAACCCTTGGAACCTCAAGTATCACCTGATTTTAGATTAAACAGGTCAAACCACGACCTTTATTTTCATCCTTAAAAAAAAAGTTTTGGCCACTTTGTATTTGAAATTCTTCACTTGACCACTAATAAAGAGGCAATAACGACCTTTTACTAATGAACGGGTCAATCTGGGTAATTTTTAATCCCGGACAGGTTAAAGTAAAATTTTACCTAAAAAGGATGTGTCAAATGGATTGCCCAAAGTGTATTTATAATGCATAAGAGTATAAAGACCTCTTCATTCATTGTACACACACACAAAAAAAAAAGATAATCATTCAATATACAGTTTTTGTATATTTTACACTAGTTATTTATATATATAGAAAAATATTTGGAGTGTTTTGAGTCATCCTACCCAACTTGTTCGGGCCTGAACCAATAAATTATAAAACTTGACGTGTTAACCAATCCACCCATTTTGCTGCCTACAGGTTGAATGTTCAAAAAAGGTAAATGTGTAGGAAAATATTTGTTTATATCCAGCTGGATGTGGCAATTCAACTTGTTCTAAAGAATTGTTCACTTCGCATCAGGTTTATCTCTGATGGATCCAACAGTTATAACACAAAGAAAGAAGGCTAAAAAGGAAACATGTTGAATAGGTCAAACGGGTTGAAAAATGCCAAAAGTGTACAAATAATGCATAAAAATTATAAATCATTATGTAGGAAAAATTATAATTCAAAGAAACTAGTTTTTGTAACCCTATTCGACATGCTAGATATTTATAGAAAGTAAAAAGTGTTTCAGGACTCAGGAGACGACCCATTTCAATAACTCAACAAGTACACAAATAGTTACATTTTCTGACATGTTATTGAACCCGCTGATGCTAACATTTTGCCAAGTCAATGTAAAGCAGAAAGACATGATCAGAACATAATTGCAGAAAAATAAAGCTTGTAAAACATACACACAAATCTTTAGCGTTAAAGGCAAGTTTGCAAAAAGCTTTATTGTGAAAATATTTTAATACCTCTCTCATTGCGCTTGGTCTCACTTTAATTCTTGCCTGCTCAAAATCTTCAAAAGACACACTCAAATCTCCCGCCATCCAACCATTTTCAACACTTCCAGAACACACCTCTGAATTAGATAAAGACGAATCCTCCAACTTATTTTCAAAATGCAAGTCCTTCGTATCGTCATAAGAAGCTTTCATTTTACTATCAGAAAGCAATGATTCATTATGGGTCCTGTTAATGCATCGTCTAAGGCAAACAAATGCAGCTTCATTGCAGAGGGATGCTAAATCAGCACCCACAAAACCATGAGTTGTCATAGCCAAATGATGAATTTCCTTATCTAAAAGATGGTGTTCTTTTTCATTGAGCAAAGTAAGTAATATATCATAACGTTGACTGGGAGATGGCACACCTGTTATATCAAACAATTAAAAAAAGTTTATTTATTATTACAGATCAAAGAACGGTCATTTAAAGAATTCTCTTTATTTTATTACAGAAAACACATATATTGTATCTTATAATGTGACCTACAGATGGGAGGTAGACTCACACGTCTGGGTCTATTTGGTATTTGAACATGAAAATGAGGCAATGTGGGTGCTTAATTAACATTACAATTCTCACTAGCTATTAATTCATATATTATTAACATTTAATTCTAAGACTGAATATGCCTTAAATTCAAATTTTATAAGTTGGCCAAGCTTCAATTGACTAATTACTAAGCAAAAGAAACTATATCAAATAACATAGTTTTCCGACATGTTGCCATAAACATAAGACCTCAACAATTTAAAGTGAAATTAGCAGTCTTTATCGAGTGCAAATAAAACCATGATGAACAAGATGTAACTTAAAACCGGCATTTAATTACTAAATATTACC
Source organism: Pulicaria dysenterica (assembly GCA_947179395.2). NCBI lineage: Eukaryota > Viridiplantae > Streptophyta > Magnoliopsida > Asterales > Asteraceae > Pulicaria > Pulicaria dysenterica. The sequence continues at coordinate 86,823,720 of OX359288.1, forward strand.
TATTTCAATTTCCCTATCAAGTCTTCCAGGCCTTCTGAGAGCTGGCTCGATACTGTCAGGCCTATTGGTTGCAGCAATAACAAGTAGGCCTTCGGTTCTACTGATTCCATCCATCAAATTCAGTAGTGTTGCAACAATTCTTCCAGAAAGTTCTTCACCACCTTCTTTCCGTGATGGTGCAATGGCATCCAACTCATCTATGAATACCTAAAAGCTCAAGTTTATTGTTACCAATAAGATTCCTAACAAATTAGACAAGAATATCACTCCATAAAAGAAGGTTTAAGGAGATAAATAAAAAAACTGAAAACTTTACCACAGCAGGTGCGGCATTAGTAGCTGAATCGAAGACTGCATGTAATGCTTGCTCACTTTCACCAGAAACTTGACTCACAATTTCTGGCCCATTTATAGAGAAAAGATTGACACCAGCATCATTAGCACATGATCGAGCCAAGCAAGTCTTCCCTGTGCCAGGTGGACCATGAAGTAGTACTCCCTTTGTTGGACGTAAACCCATACTAAAAATAAAAAATCATCACAATCTAGCTAAACCACTTTTGGGAGGAAAAAAAACTAAAAACTATCAAGTCTTCAAGCTATTTTGTGAGACGGCCAGAAAGGACAATATAGTTAAACAAAAAGAGATGCTTAAAAAGATGTGAGCACAAGTCTCAGAAAATTATGTTAAATAACTGATATAATTATTTTCATCTACCCTTAGATAATCACTTTTGTTGCAGATTGATACGAAATTAACTATTTGCTAAACAATCAGATTATTAAAAAACAGAATTCATTTGTCCAAGCATGAAAAACTGAGTATTGAGACTTCAAGTTGCAACATATAATCAATTCTGGAACAAAAACCAAACACCCTCTAAATTCGTGTTAACATGCACATAAACCAAAACAAATGAAACAACAATAATAATATCACCACAGCTAGAGAGGGAGGGAAAGAAAAGAACATAATGAAAATTGCCAGCAAATGGAAATCAGAAATAAAACATACCATGAAAGAGTGTTCTTTACTGATGATGAAACAATAATATCCTTCAAAACTGAATACTCCTTCGACAAGCCTCCCAATTTAGGAATATCATCTACTATCTTATCTATGCTATCCTCACTACGCATATCAAAATTTCTTTTTTCAGAAAACAAATGAACTTTTGTTCCATGGTCTACCACAAAAACATTACCACGTTCAGATATATTTAAAGCTCGAAGAAACGAACCATTATTTCTCTCCAAATCCTCATCATTATTATTATGCTCAGATACTTTTTCTGCATTTACAACCTTAAATAGACAAAGCTTTGAAAGTATTGGAACTATCACAAGGTTTCCACATATTATATGACGTGAATATAGGAGTGACATTGTGCAAGTCTGAAGAAGCTTCTTTCCAACTTCATCCTCCAGAACTTCTGTTATATTGCAAGAATCGGATGGTGGGTCAAACCAGTTTGACTGTGCATTTGTGTGTCTTGGTGAAGTAGGCTGGCTAGAAGAGGGAGAACTTAACTTTGACCTAGTCAAAGAGGGTGTATTTGGAGATGATATATTTCCACTTTCAGACGGAAAATCAACTAGAGACGTTTTGTTACTTCTAGTACTAATTGAGCTCTTTGAAGAAACCAGAGATAAATGCAGGTCTTTGCATTTGAATATTGAAATGGATGTGCTATTCTCATTGTTGACAGGATAAACAAAAACTATCCTGCCTGGAACTGGATAACCCATCGCAGATGTGAGGGATGAAGATAGTCGGGCACCATTTTTCGTAACCTGAAATGAATATAAACTCAAGTGTTTAACAACACAGGTATAATCATAAATTAAATATCTTTGTGTCCTATATGATCATATGCAAACCTTACAAGAAGGGAAAACTGTAGCTAGAACAAAGTAGTTTCCTGCTTCGCTAACTGGTTTTTCATTGAACCCATAATGTCTGGCACATTCATCCGCCAATGAGCTAAGAGGGTAACAGGAGACATCTTTCCTCAAAGAAGCAAGTGATACCTGTTGATAAGTTTTAAATAATATCAACCCGTGAAACCAAAAAGTGGAGCACCTAGTTGATGATAAAAAGATTTGCATTATGACAGAAAACATTACTGTCGAAAAGACATCATAACTTGTACATCCATTACTAATAAGATAAGGTCATCGAACATTTACAATGTGATTGGATATGAGTTTTGTAGATGATATAGGGACTTGAAGAATCGAAACCTTAATCAGTTAATTAATCTGTTAAAGCCATAATTTTATCTCAACTATTACTTCTCCACATCAGATTATGTTAATCCTAGATAATCAGAAAACCTTCTTCATTTGCAGCAAATCACTACATGCTTCTCCAAATTTGATCAATTTGAGCTAAATAGTCAAATTATCATAACCGTAATCACTGTTACCCAAACATTCAAATTAATCAACGTAGCTTCACTTCTAAAAGCACATCCAAACACCCTCACGACCCATTTCACCTAGAACTACCATTAATTAAAAACTCGTACAAGACTTGCTAATATGACATCGTAATAAAGCAGGCATCTTTCAAACGAAGTTTTACAACCACCAAGCAAATAAAAAGAAAAAACAACGAACTTTTTAGACTCACCGATACAATGGAACCGGGGGTTATGGAAGAAGCAATCATGGAGGATTCTGAGAGCCAAATTTTACACCCTCTGGAGTCAATTCCATCTTCAGTTAGACGACAAATCAAAGCAGAAGTACCAATAAACGATGGGAAATATGCGGAAGGGCCTTCTAGTGAGCGCAATAGCTGTTGTTCATCGTTTACATCGTTATAACTTGGATTCATAAACGAATGCGATGATGAACTGCTGAGAGTAGATTGTGTAGCTGCATCTGAATTGGGAAAACCCTTTGATTTGGAGTTCTTTTTGCTCTTAGACGGCATTATTTCAAGCAGAAAACAACAGCAGGGGAGGATGTTTGGGGTTTTAGGTTGAAAGGGGTTTTTGGGAGAATAGAATTGGTATGTCGTTGACTAGTCGTCTATGGGTCTGGCCATTTCGTCCCCCGATTGTTTCTCAAAGGAACAAGCTTGTCATTTATATTTTTAATTTTTAAGTCTTATATTATATTTCTTGGTAAAATATTAAAAACAGATCATTCATAATAGCAGAGAAATTAAGCAAGAAAGATTTTGAAAGGAAGATAACTACAATTTACTTCTAAATTTTTATTTTAAAACTGAAAGACTTGGAAGGAAAAAAACATGTATAATTGCTTATTATCCACTAAATTACTCATACTCATAACTAATAATTTTAAAAAATAAAGTGTTATTTCTTTATTAAAATTACCTATTTTTTTTCTCCTCAACTCATAAACAAAAATAAAATTTATTAGTTTTTCTCTCTTTCTTTCCTTTCATATATAGAGGCATAGAAATTGTTACTATTTCTTTTTTTCTTTTATCTTTTTGGTTTTTCTTCTTGTTCATTTCTTTTATACATGTATATATAAATATTGTTTTGAGAACATTGTAACCAACTAGTTTTGAAGAAATTGTTTGATTTAACTCTCAAAATCGAACAATTGTTTATAAATGTAATTCAGTTTTGGGTAATAAATAGTCTTTACAAAAATATTTTTGAAGACACATCGTTAAATCATTTAATAATCTTATAACTTGTTATAATTCTGATATATTCATATATCGCATTTTAAGGCTTAGATGAAGGTTTGAATAAATAAAAAAACAACTATGCCCGTCCTTGAAACTCGAATCCACGATTACATGAATAGACAAGTACACCATCCTAAAGGGACCTACTAACCTCTAGCTTGTATTGTGTTTGTTTGTGGTAACGTTAGCTTTTTTCTTCCATTTAAATAGGATACAATTTATATCACATACGAGATTTAAAATGTGTGTGTGAGTATCTATTGTGTCTAGTTAAAATAATTAACCAAACACGTATCACCAATATAAAAGCGAGAACTTCAATATTATAAGAAAAAACAATATATGTCGTTAATATCACTTAAGTTAGATATTATTATACACACATACTACTTAAATTATTAAAATAATATAATAACTAAAATAATTTTCGATAAGTGATAAATTTGTATAATAAAACCTAAGTTAGGTATTATTCGCAGACATATTTTACTTATTCAAAAGAACTATAGACTACACTCGATATATGACTATATGTTATTCGGTTAGTTACTCTGTTTCTTAATAATTTATCCAAATTGCATATTGAAAAAAAAAATCTCCAATAAAATGTAAAAATAAGTTTCCCTGATAAAGATCCTCCTCAAAACGAATTTTGAGACCTAGAAATAAGATAGGATTGAGCAGCGATCTTCCGTTGATTGGAAGTGACGTGGGTTTGAATTACACCCACCAACCAACTTTGCCCCACTAAATTGGGATAAGGAACTTCCCTTCTACAACTATCCAATTTCGATGTATATAAACCGTACACCAATTTTCAATGTTACAATGTTTGAAACTGACCTAGATTTCATTAATTGCGAGCTCAACTCAAGCTTTCAGTGCTCTAATCAATCGCCTGCACCACCGTTATATCAAACAGGTAACTCGCTATTTTCTTGAAATTGCTCATGGGTTTAAGATTCATTAGGGTTTTGATTTTCAATGGCTTGAACTTGTTTCGTTTCTTGAATTTTGGCAATGTGAAGCGTTAACTGTGGCTTTTAAACATTTTCTTGATTGTACTTTCATGGGTTTTCGTTGTAATATGAATTTGATGCTAGAATCTTGAAGTAGTTCTTCTTCCCAATTGCCAATTGTTTAATCTAATTGTAAATATAATAAAAAGGTTAGTACTTGTGACACATTTTGATGTTGCGACATAGTTCATCTGAGCTGAAAGTCATAATTCAGGATGTGCGATGGTGTATTCATGACTCTCCAGATATAGAGTAAGAGTACCTTGTATAATTATTACATTTTTTACATAATATATTGTTAGTAGCTTAAAAGATGTTTTTCGACACTGGTCCACTAATTCCTATGTTTGTAATAGATTATCTTTTCGGAAAGATATTGATACGAACACATCCCATACTAGGCATGTATCATGCTTAAGCTCAAGTGTATAAGTCACCCCTGAAGTCCTGAACACCCAGCTTGTGGGGGGAGGGGACACCTAAACTTATAAACCAACATCTTAACTTACTTCCAGTCTATGTGGGATTCGTAACAATGCCCCATGTTTGAAGGACCAACATCCTCATTGGTCACGGTTGGCATCCCTTGTGTCGGGTCCAAGCCACCACTCCATAAGTTACCACTCTGAGTCATCTTTGGTCACAGACTCACAGCTATGTTGACACCCTCTTTTTCGGGTCCAAGCCACCATTCAGATGTTGGAACCTTGCAATAGCAATTGATATAAAGCCATCCCATATTAGGCCCGTATCACGCCTTAAGCCCAAGTGTATAACTCACCCTATAAAACCGGCTTGTAGGAGGAGGGGACACCTAGACTTATAAACCACCAACCTGATTTACTTTCGACTGATGTGGGATCGTAACAGATATTCAAGTCAAGGGATTATCAATAACCGAGGCATAACCAAAGATCATTTTCATCATGCAAAATTATATGTCAAATGCTTGATCAATATACACGAACTAGAATGGTTCCTATGTTTGTGATAGATCCTGCTTGATCCAATGCTTGATTGATACACATGAATTAGAAGGGTGAAATACGGTTTAATCATCAAAGTTTCATTAAGGTTTCGGTTTAACCATCAAAGTTTTTTTCTTAATGGAATAACCATCAAAGTTTTATTTTATTATTGTTTAATCCTCTAAGTTTTGTTTGGTTTGTGATTTCACCCTTTTGATGACCTGTTACCTGTTTAGTAGGTAAACTTTTATTTTATTTTTTTTGGTGAAATACGGTTTAATCATCAAAGTTTCATTAAGTTTCCGGTTTAACCATCAAAGTTTTTTTGATGCAACCGGCTAATAAAGGTAAATTATGGAGAAATGGTTAAACTAACAAGTTAACATTAACTTTATGGTTATTCCGTTAAGAAAAAAACTTTGATGGTTAAACCAAAAACTTAATGAAACTTTGATGATTAAACCGTATTTCACCCGAATTAGAATGGTATTTTGTCATTCATATTATCCATTCAGATCAGTATTTGTTTTACATTGGTGTTTGGGTTTGCTTATTTAAGGAGCTTATTAGAAAATGAGTGTTTGCTATAGCTTATAAGCTTAAGCTTATTAGCTTATTGAGGTCTTAATAAATCATTTTACAAGAGCTTATTAACCTATAATGTTATTAACCTATATTTACTTAATTACCCTCCTAAATATCCTTTCCAAACACTTTAATATGTAAACATATTATTTTTTGTCATTTCCCCCCTATTTTAAAACTAATAAGCTATAAGTTTTAACACCATGTCAACAATTAACTTATAAGCTAATAAACTTAAACCTAAAATAATAAGCTAAACCAAACAACCCTTTTAGTCAAAATCTTTTGATTCATTATGGCTTTTGCTTTATTTGGCACTAACTCAACTGGTTTCTTAAACATACTGGTCTTTATATTTGTCTACCACATGTTCCTAGCTCCTAGTTAGAATTATTTTTGTTAATCTAATTGTGAGTTTTTGCACTTCTATATAATTCTTGGTTGGACTGTAAATGATTTGATAGTATCTTTGTCTAGTAATTTTGCTTTTCATTTTGTCAAAACTTTCTTGAAAGTTTTATATTAAATGCTTTGAATTTGATCGCATTATTCCATCTAAACGTTGATTTTACTTACGTTATTTCAATTTTCATCTTGGTATGCCTTACATTTTCTTGAATTGTCTTTGTTAAAACAAACTCATATGATCTCAAATGTGAATAGGAACTTGGATGTCAAATCTCTAGTATGCAATAAACTGGGGTAGAGTCCTGGTATGATCCTTGATTTTAAACATTGTAACATTTTTAAAGATTCGAATATGGACATATATATATATATATATATATATATATATATATATATATATATATATATATATATATATATATATATATATATATATATATATATAGATAGGAAGAAGTTCCATTGAGAACCATTTTTATTGCGAGAACCGCGAGAACCAATCTTAGTCGTCCAATTCCCCCTCTTTCAATGTCATTGCCTACCCATGAATTTCTCTCATACACCCCGCCACACTTGATCCCCCCACGCTCTCCATCCATGAATTCCACTTATCAAATCAACGGTTAAGATTGGTTCTCGCGGTTCTTGCATTAAAATCGGTTCTCAATGGAACCCTCCCCTATATATATATATATATATATATATATATATATATATATATAGGGAAAGGTTCATGCGAGAACCGTTGTTAGTGCGAGAACAGCGAGAACCAATCTCAGCCGTTCCTTGGATATGGGAAGTATCATGGATGGAGAGCGTGGAGGGATAGGGTGTGGCAGGGTACATGTGAGGAATTCATGGGTTGGCAATGACATTGAAGGAGGAGAAATTGGACGGATTAGATTGGTTCTCGCGCTAACAACGGTTCTCGCATGAACTTTTGTCTATATATATATATATATATATATATATATATATATATATATATATATATATATATATAAGTTGAAATATATATCCATATTCGGTTCTTAACGATATGGTTTAGCATTGAATGATTTAAAGGGTATGTCTAACTTGGAACGATTTGAACATCAGTTGCTTGATAATTGATCTGAATGGGCAGTTCGAATGACAGTTTTACCATCATAACCTTCAGAATGGTTTAATGATGTCTATTGACCTTTTTTCTGTGTTTTCAAATCCTTCAAAGTTCTAATGATACAGCAACAACAATAGTAACCGGTCATGCACGGGGTACTGGAGAGGTGAGATGTAGACAGTCATACCTCAACCCGGGGTAGAGAGACTACTTCCCAAATGACATGCAGCTTATAATGATATATAAAGGACTTAAATTATTCGAAATTAACTACATTTGATGCTCCTGTTTTGGCTATAACATCATATAACTTTTAAAAGAAACTTAGAATGTGATCTTTTTAATTTTCTGTTTTAACAATTTTCAGGTTGCACTTGGAAGATATCATACTGACTATGGCTCTTTCTCTGCACACGGTATTTCTCTGCAAAGAGGAAACCGTAAATTTGTATGTCAAATCACCATGTAATGAAAGGTCCCACAAGATTGGACCCGCTCCCGCGAGTATCATCATGATGAAATTTCGATCTAATCACATAAATTATAAATACTTCCAGTTGTTCAGATCCTATAAGATAAGTTGTTTGTCAGATCAGAGCTATTTAACTGCATTGTCATGTTGCAAGGAGAAATCTTCAATACATGGCATTGATGCGAGTTTTGAGGTAATTTCTTTGTATAACCTTATTTTTGCCACTTGAAGTTTTAATTCTTTGTATAACCTTATTTTTGCTACTTGAAGTTTTAATAATCAGAAAATAAACTTTGGTCATGATTATGTGATATGGAATAACCAGAATCTTAGAATCAGCTGTAACTAAATATTCTCTGAAGTTGTATACTCAATTACTCACCTTTAATGGTACTGTGTGTGTGGAAAGTTACGATTATTCAATTAAGATATTCATAAAATTAGGATATATAAGTCAGTTTTCTGTACAAATCAGCTAGTGTCAAACTGGCTACTTAGAATTCATTATTTGGGTAATCGCGTAGTGCTAAAGGGCAAGTGCTAGGGTTTGATCCATGGACCTCCACTGTATATTTTGATGTCCCCAACCGTTAGGCCACCATTGGCTGGACTAAAATAATCACATATTCACTAACATGTAGTTATTACTACTTGAAGTTGCAGTATTCGGGCAATCACTTAATAGATGCACATTTAAACAACCTTAATATTTCTTTCTTATTCCATGTTTAAAAATTTGAAATCTTTATCTTTGAAGGAAATAGAAAGATTTGATCTTACAAGGAGTGTGACACTGATTCTTCAGAGGCAATGGAGGCAATTTGTGCAAATGGCTGTCATATTGGTTTGCACATTTGTTGTTATTCCGCAGGTTGATGCTGTTGATGCTCTAAAAACTTGTACTTGCTTACTCAAAGAGTGCAGGTACTCTCGATTTTTTCTTTTTTTCTTTTTATAATTTGAAGTTTGGTTGAATCTGAAACGTTTTAGGGTTTGAGTTAATTTTCTTTTACTGAGGGGTAAACCGAAATATGATGTGTACATCATGGGCTCTTGTACAAAGAATAAAGGAAAAATTAAGACAATTAGGTAACTTTTAACATATCTAGGCAACATTTAAGTCAACATACGCTCTTTTGTATAAAAGACCCGGTCGACCATGAGAGCCTCTAATGACTTGTTTTAAGTGGCATCTCTTTATTTCATCGGGCAGTATATCTGAATCAATTTGCAAGGATGTGATTATAAATTTTAGTGTTTGTAGTTCCATAATTATGTAAAGTGAAATGGTTTTGGTAGATGTGGCAATTTTGGTCCATTTTCTTATGATTGGGTCGGTTTGGGTTACATGTAATCTCTAACAGGTCAAATGAGTAAAATAAAGTAAAACATTAAAAAGGAAACAGGTGGAACAGGCCATACGGGTCAAAAGTCGCCAATGTGAATTTTTGATGTGTTAAACTTCCTTCACCATGCTATTAATAAACAAGAATGTTATTGAAATAGTTTAACTTGCAACACATGTTTAACTTGAATTTTTGATGTGCTCCTTTACAATAGACCTGATGAGACCGAATGCCAGGTAATCTTTTTACTCGTCCATCTTTTCTTATATTTAAAGGTGGCAAGATGGGGCTGTTGATTCATGGGTTCGGTCGAAACGAGTCATTAGTATGGGTTGAAACGAACCAGATCACAAACATTTATAGTGTTAATTATGATCACAAAAAGATATTATTACAATAATTATTTAATTCTTCGAATAAAATGCTTTAGGAGGTTATTTGCATTAAAAGAAAAGACACTGGCAACTTTCAACCTGTTTGACCTGTTTTCCTTTAGCTAAATTCTTTGGTTTGACCTTTTGAGATAAAATAAAATTCTTGATTCTTACACATTCATGAACTATTTTTCACAGATAAAATGTGGTGACCTGTTTGAAAATAGCGTTGTGGATCAATTCAACGAGTGTGCGGTCTCACGAAAGAAATGTGTGCCCCGTAAATCTGATGTTGGTGAATTCCCAGTCCCGGATCCTAGTGCATTGGTCCAAAGCTTCAACATGAAAGACTTTAGTGGGAAATGGTTCATATCAAGTGGTCTAAATCCAACATTTGATACCTTTGATTGTCAGTTACATGAGTTCCATACAGAATCTGATAAACTTGTTGGGAATCTGACATGGCGAATAAGAACTCCAGATGGTGGATTCTTTACTCGATCTGCTGTGCAAACATTTGTGCAAGATCCAAACCTCCCGGGAGCTCTTTACAATCATGATAATGAGTTCCTTCACTATCAAGATGACTGGTTAGTAGTTTCAAATTTTCAATCTTTTCTTTATATGTGCATTTGCATTTATATAATTACGGGTAGAGGTGGCAAAATGGGCACATCATTTGGGTTGGGTAACGGGTCAAAACAAAGATCCATATTTCTTCAAACACAAAATAGTAGTCAATTTGATCTCAAAAGAACTACAATTTCAGGTACATCTTGTCTTCCCAAACAGACAATAAACCAGATGACTATATATTTGTATACTACCGTGGGAGAAACGATGCATGGGATGGTTATGGTGGAGCTGTGATATACACAAGAAGCTCAAAGTTACCAGAAACCATCATCCCCCGGTTACAAGAAGCGGCTCAATCAGTTGGCCGAAACTTTGACACTTTCATAAGGACCGATAACAGTTGTGGGCCTGAACCGCCTCTTGTGGAGAGACTAGAGAAGACAGCCGAAGAGGGGGAGAAATTTATCATAAAAGAAGCCGAAGAGATCGAAGAGGAAGTCGAGAAAGAGGTGGTGAAGGTTAGAGATACAGAAATGACACTGTTTCAACGTTTAGCCGAAGGGTTTAAAGAACTGCAACAAGATGAACAGAACTTTGTTAGAGAACTCACTAAAGAAGAGAAAGAGATCTTAAATGAACTTCAAATGGAAGCGAATGAAGTCGAAAAATTGTTTGGGCGGGCGTTACCGATTAGGAAGTTGAGATAAATTTCAATACTTGATTAAGATAATCAAGATTTATATAAACATATGTATATTCGAAAATGGAAATTTAGAAGAACAATATTTTTTGAACCAATCATTAGAAATTTTTGTTAAGTTATATATCTAAATATTGGAAGGAAATAAGAAAGAACCATCCACATTTGGAATTATTTCCAGACATTTAAGATGTGTAACTGTGTGTGATGAAATTAGATGAAGAATTGAAGATATAGCTGGGCTAAAGCCTGTTGGGCCGGTTATGTTTAAAAGAGGTGTTCGGTAAATGAGCTGTAGCTAATTATAACATGGTAAAGTGTGACCAAACTCTGAATTACGTGTTAGCGTGATGGTGATGTGACAATATTACTAAATATATTCTGCAGTTCAAAGAAACTATATTACTAAACCCTAAACCCTAAACCCGGCCGGTTATGTTTAAAAGAGGTGTTCGGTAAATGAGTTGTAGCTAATTATAACATGGTAAAGTGTGACCAAACTCTGAATTACGTGTTAGCGTGATGGTGATGTGACAATATTACTAAATATATTCTGCAGTTCAAAGAAACTATATTACTAATTATAACGGTGTGATCCCTTTATTTACTCTTAGTAAATGATATGAAAAATAGATGAATGATTCTTTCACATAATATACAACATCTTAAAATTGTACAAGTAAATGAAGCATTCAATTTTTTATGAATGAATCAATTTAATCTGTGAAAAAATCACCCTCTATATAAATATGTGCGGTTCACAACTAGAGTTAATAACAACTAATTAAAAAAAATAAAACCTGAAATATTTTGAATGATAGACAGTCGTAGTCGTTAGCGTTTGATAATCAATTTGCTTGGTTATAAATTTAAGAAAGTAGCCCTCACTTGTTATTTCTGCTTTTAATGATTTCACATCAATTTAATATTGCTTCTAAATCTAAGTTCTGATTTTCTAGAGTCAATTTCATTTATTTTCTTATATCGAAATTAAATATTCAAAGTCTTGGTTGCATATTATGATTCACATGTATGAAATAATTCTAATCTTTTCAAGTTAAAAGAATAAAATAATATTACTTTTAGTGCTTAAAATCCGAAATTGGCCTTGTTGATACTTTATATTTATTAACAAAATGCTGACCACGGTTATTTAGGTTGCGGAAAAGAATAATTATATATGGGGAATGTTCATTTAAGAACTGATTTTAGTGTAAGTACTGCGAGAACCAATTTTAGTTGTTGATTTGATAAGTGGAATTTATGGATGTAGAGTGATCGCGCATACAGCCTTCCTGGGGTCAGGTCGTATGCGAGAGTGCCTTGTTGGTTCGAGCTTGTTCTTGTGGGAGATCCCTGTAAAACAGATTAACACCTATCGTTAGGGGAAGACGGGGAAGGTCCCCGTATTCCTCTCCGACGATCAAGTTAGTCTCACGGGAAGGTGCTTGTATGTGTATATCGTGCATGGCTTTGGTGTAAAGGTGTTCTAATATTTATAATAGAAAGGAATCATACCTAGACTTTTGGATCATTGTACACATGTCTGGGATCGATGGCTTCTGATGATTGTGTTTGTAGCGGATCTTCTCGACAAGGATCCTTAAAAAGCCTGCGACATGTACCTGCGTATCAGACTTCTCCGTACTTATCATTAATTATGATTAGATATGTGAGCCTATGTCTTGGGAAAACAAGGCTTATTCCGCCGGAGTCAAAGGGCCGGAGATCCTCCTGCCTGGGTGTTACCCCAGGGGACAGGGGATCCTCCTGTCTGCTCACTTTAGATGGAAGGTCTGGGTTAAGTAGTTTCTCGGGGTGTTGCAAATGGCTTTGTGCCAATAAGTACCCCGGCACTTTCCATGGTCCTGTGAGGATGGGGGAAAGAGATCTTAGGTCCTTCGGTGCTTGGTCCGAGGGCGTACCCCATCATAGAGCGTGGGGGGATCAAGTGTGGCAGGGTGCATGTGATAAAATTCATGGGTGGATGTTGACATTGAATGAGAGAGAATTTGATGGCTCAAATTGGTTTTCGCAATAAAAATAATTCTCAAAAAACTTTTTCATATATATATATATATATATATATATATATATATATATATATATATATATATATATATATATATATATAAATGATAATAACGGTAATAAACATGGCATGAAAAGTTAAAATTAAATATATTATCTTCTTTGAAAATCCAAAATCATTATAAAAGAAGAATATAAGTGGAAAGTTCAAACTAAATATGGTAATAATGATCTATCAATGTTCTATTTATAGTCTTATACACAATACTTAAGGCCGTTATTATTATTCTCTAAGGTCCCGTTTGTTTCACCGTAATTCGAATGAATGGAAATGATTTTAATTACATTCATGTTAGTTAAGGAATGACATTCCTCTACCTAAAGGAATATTAATACTTCAAAGAATTTAATTCCTTTCCAAATAATATTACCAAACGCAATATACAATGGAATTTAATTCCAATTCCATTACATTCATTCATATTACGGTGAAACAAACTGGACCTAATTCTTTTTATATATAACCAGTTTAGTTAGAATTTATAATCCAATTGTTGGTCAGATCATACACATACATTAGATTGTGTGATTAACCTTATTAAAGATAGTCTTAAAGAAAACACTAATTTTAGGGATAAAAGAGAGAACATATTTGAGTTCTCAAAAAACTAATCTAACGAATACAAAAATAAAACGTGCTTGCTACTGTCAGATGCACTCTGCAACTACTATGTTTATCTCGTTTTTTTCTATCCATTTTATAATGTAATTTAACTTTTTTATTGTTATTATGTTATTTTAGATAAAATAAGTTTTACTTCTAGAACCATTATTGATATTTATGCTTTTACTAGTATTCGTTGAAAGAGGTGTTACTTCTAAAAACCTTATCTAGCCTTATGAGGGGGAAAGTCACATATATTTAGAAGCATTTACGATATGTAATTCTATACTTATAAATACTTAAATAAATAAAGAATGAAATAATTAACATATCTCTCATTTAAAGTGTTTATCAATATAGAATTACTTAAAATAGATATTGCTAGAAGTAAATATCTATTTTCTTATTATATTCCAAAATAAATTATACATAACATTTTTGTCCTTATTTTTTATTTCTTTTGCTTATTTTTATTGTTTATAGACATCTGTTTTTCGAATAGAATATTGTAGATATATATAAAAAAATGTTCATGCATTACATTAATAATGATAGCCTTCTCACTTTGTAATTGATTGAACAGTAGTACAAATGATTTTGGGACACTCTTGCAGGAAAAAAGCCTAGCCCCCCCACATAGATATATAATGTAACTTTTAAAAAGTTTAGAAAATAATTTTAATATAAAGAAGTTACTCTTATATTATTTTCTATGCAAACTAGCTATATACATACGTAAAATATTTACCTTTTTGATACATTTTACTAGACATAAGTTACCTTTTATCCGGTGAAAAGTATCAGCTTGTCCACTATCAACCTAAGGGAAGGCAACTCTTCACAGGCCGACGGGAACATCACAGTACCTCTAACTAGTGGTTTCATTCCTCTCACAGCTACATCACCGGACGTTCTCTTTTTTTATTTCCTCTCTCTACTCTCTTTTCTAATATTTCTTTAATTTTATTAAAATAGAGACGGGTTATAGTAGGGTTAGAAAGATAAAACAAAAGATGAAATAAGAGAATTACATGAGGTTAGCTTAGGGTTAAAAAGGATAAGAGTGAATAGCTTAGTATATATATTATACAATCTGCAATCATACATGATACAACTACCTCAACAATGGGCCTGGTGAACCCCTAACAGAAAAAAACACCAATTGCATTTTTTAACTTGTACCTAAAACCAACTTATTGATGTGGCCTACTTTTTCAAGCTCTCTCATTGTATTGTATTAAATAAATAGTTATACATGATAAAGTAAATATTGAACTTATTATAATTCATATTAATGGGTTTTATTTATTTTTTTTCTCATTCTTGTGAGAGATAAATTTCTGTACTAATTTGTTGTTCCATAACAATTAATACATCAAATCAAAATGTTTTTTTGGGAGGTTGTAAGATTGTTTTGTCAAATCTATATCAGCCTTGCAACGTTTTACCAAAAGAATTTAATGTACTACCACATGTTTAAGTGTTTATTTTAACAAAACAAAACAAAATATTTAACAAAAGTAAGAAAAATAGCTTAAGGAAAACAAAATGAGACACATAGCAAACGGGATGAATGTGACTTTATAATGTTGTTAATAAGGATCCTGAGTTACTCCATTAATCATCAATCAGTGTTAGGTCCAAACCCCATAAATTTACGTGGTTTCATAGTCAAAGTCCACACGTGGTTAGCTTAACACTACGTAATCTAATAAGCAAAGGTTAAGGTACTAATATGTAACTTGAACTAAATTGATAATGCCTTTAATTTAGTTCATCTCACAACTTATTTTGCCTACAGATAAATGTGATAGAGAAACAAAACTTAATAGAATCAATGCTCTCCTGCATGTCTCTATAAAACATTTAAACCAATAAAAAAGTTATTTTTAATGTAACATTGACATGAACAGACATGCATGCTATATTGCTATTTGAGACCCAAGCTAACTGAAAACGAACCTCAGGTAACATTAATAAGTGAAGGATCCTATGAAGCAAGATTGAAGACCAATGTTCAATAGCTTTCAATATAGTGACCCACCATGTTATGTGTTATCTTCAGCCTCTACCTTTTGGCTACCTTTTACACCTTTACAAACATGCATTAAACATTTGCGATTTTAAGCCAATTCAGACCCTCTCTACTTCATTCCCAAATATAGTATATATACACACACATTAATTGGTTGAATGTTATTTAACATTAATTAATACATTTTTGTAATCAAATTGTATGTTAAGGAGATTAAGATGAAAGCGAAAAAGTGAAAATAGCACTTTTAGCTTCTATAAATATTAAACCTAATCTGATGGCAACACCACACCCATAGGCGGACCTATGTATTTACGAGAGGGGTCATGGGACACCATTCAATTATGTAAACGCAATGGAAATTTCAACGTTTTTTAGCCGGAGCCACCAGTCAAATTCTAGGGTGTCACCACTGATTTTTTGATGCCACCAAAATCAAAGGAAACATAAAATATATTATTATAAAATATGATAAAATATAATTCAATCTTCGATTTATACCTTTAAAATACTTTCGTTTACCTTAAAATTAACAATTTAATTAACATTACTTCGTATAAATTGTGTTTTGTTTTAGATTTTGGTCCTAAAATACCGGAACAACAACTAAAACTTCTTTAATCCGACCTGATTAACTGGAAACCCGAGAAAAAACCCGAACAACACTCTTAACTTTAAGTAATTTTATTTTCCCCATTATATGGTGCCACCAGTAAAAAAAAATCCTGTATCCGCCCCTGATCACACCGCAACTAGGACACCGCTGTAGTCTCTAGCTCTCAAGCTCAAGGTCGTTGGTATTTTTGATAAACTACGTGAATAAGTATTGGTGTACGTCAGAATCATTGTCGAGATTGATAGCATCATTATCCTCATCTTCTTCGGTAGATCGTTACTTATTTTTCTACCATCGCCGGGAGGAGAGTCCACATTGGCTCATCTTTTCAAATATTCAAGCTTCACAACATCTAACTATATTATTAAAAGAATAGGTTCTTTTTAAAACTTTCCTTTTTAAAATATAATTTAACCGATAAGAACCATTTATTTAAAAAACAAATTAACATAACAAATGAATGTGATGTCATCATCCTTAATCCTAATATTTACCTTCCTTAATTTCTTAATTCAAAAACCCAAACAAACGATGCCGTTTAAAAAATCATCATATTATGATACGTTTAATTAGAACAAATCTTTTTAAATTTACATTAAATTTCGTTATCTAATTTAATGGTAATATTAGAACATTATCTTTGTATTATTTGAAATACTAGACTGTTTAAAGAAGGGCATTGATCTAATCCTTCGAATTTAAAAAAAAATAATAAAATATAATTTGAATTTTAACTTGGTGTTAATATTTCTTGATTTGTTATCGATGATTCATTATATATATATAAGATTTCTCGCTATAAATGTTTACATCAACGATCCCCGTGTTTATACACGAGGTAATATTAAACTAGTGTATATATATTACCGTCTCATTATATTGATAATATATAATATTTGTTAGAAAGTTTGAAGGGTAATATTTTTTCTTTTAGTGTAATAATTTATATAACAAGTGAGCGTCAAATTTATCTTAATTTGTTAAGTGGATGAAGTGGCAAGTGTTCACGCCTACAAGGTGTAGAACATGGGTTCAAACCTCAACCCCCACATTTTATATAATTGTTTTTTCTACAAAAGTTTAGCATCATATTTCTTTTTCCTTTTTATATTTATAATTTTTTTTTTCTCTTTAATACTTTGCTAATGTTTTAAACAATTTTCTTTGAATGATCGAATGATAGTTTTTTTTTCGTGAAAATCTTTTTTCAGATTGAGAAGATTAATAATTACATATTAATAGGAAAAAGTTCATGCGAGAATCATTCTTAGTGCGATAACCAATCTGAGTCATCTAATTCCCCCTCCTTCAATGTCATTGCCCATCCATGAATTCCTCACATGCATCCTGCCACACTCTATCCCTCCACGTTCTCCATCTGTTAACTTCCATATCCAAGGAATGGCTGAGATTGGTTCTCGCGGTTCTCGCACTAACAACGATTCTCGCATGAACTCTCCCATGTATATATATATAGGGGAGGGTTCATGCATGAACTTTTGTATATATATATATATATATATATATATATATATATATATATATATATATATATATATATATATATATATATATATATATATATATCGAATCGAACGATGTGAATGCATAATGAATTTTTTTAGTAACTTCACTATATATCCGGTTCTGATTGTTTAGATTTTTATCTATTTTATTTCAAGTATTCACTTTTAAATGTTGCCTTCGGTTTTATTCATCATTATTTTTTCCCGCCGCAATGCGGGAGTAACATCAAACTCGTTCAAGAATTATTTAGGAGTTTGACTCATGACGTCTTGATTGGATTGACCGCTTTTTCTTAGTTCGTCACTTGTTGTGTAATAGCTGTTGAACTTGTTTCTAATTGTTGTAGAATAAAACCCGTAAGTATTGTGTATTACATTAATACTATTTGCAGAGTACAAGAATACAAAGGAAACCATAATTGACATGGCCTATCTATACAATCAAACCGGTCTATTCTACACTAAATCCATATATATATATATATATATATATATATATATATATATATATAGAGAGAGAGAGAGAGAGAGAGAGGAAGGTTTATGCGAGAAGTGATTTTATTACGAGAAGAGCGAGAAGCTATTAAGATTGTTAGATCATTTAATCAATGACTAGGATGAAGAATGGCTATTTTGTAATTAGTTTAAACATCAAGGAAATAAAACTAACAAAGGGTAGGATAGTCTTTTAGCTCTTTAAATCAATCCCCTATATAAAACTACCCAACCCTCCCCTGCGTATGTCTTCTTCACAAGAGATGCCGCCAGTGGCCCTCTTCTCGCCTCCATCTTCATCTGCCTGTTGCCCTCTTCTAGCTTCCATGTTCTCTCTGCCTGTCGTCAGTGACGAGCAGCCCATAGTTTGCCGCTGATTTAAAGCTTCTGCCGACGACCGCCGCTCGAAGGATCTGATTTAAAGCTTCTGCCGACGACCGCCGCTAGAAGGATCTTATTTAAAGCTTCCGTCGACGACTGTCGCACCAAGGATCTGCTTTTAAAGCTTCCGCTGACGACTAGTTGACGAGTAACCCGTAGCCTCTACCGTCGCGCACCGCTCACCAAGCACCATCACAAGAAGAGGTTGCAACTGTCGATCTGAAAATCAACAAGCAGCTCTTTATTAGTGAAAAACACGAGGTGATTAGTCAAGTGATTTTTCCATCTCTATCGGCTTTCTTGCTACACAACGACTGGAATATGAGCAAGTGTGTTTTTATTTACATATTTTTATTTTAAATGTTTAAATTCTTATTTATAATTGTGAGTTTGCTACCCGATTGAGGATTATAATGTTGATGATTTAAAGTTTGGCTTTTAGATCTAATCGTTTTAAAAAAAATCTTAAGTTAATGTTTTTTATTATTAGAGAGTGGATTTTAGTTGTGAATATATCATTTACTAGTGAATATAGAAACTTAGATTAACGTAATATTTTAATTTGGATAGACTATGTTCATTAGTGAATTTAGAAATACAAGTTAATGTAATGTCTTTTTTTCTGTAAGTATAATTTCTTTTTCTGTTCATGGTTGAACTTTATTATTAGTTAACTTTTTATAATCATAATATCAAAATGTCTATGTTTCGTTTATGAACATCGGAAAAAAGAATTTCCAAATATATGGTATTATGATATAAAAAAATGCTCACTAGTGAACTTCGAATTATATTTGATAAGTTGGGCGAGGATGTGTTCACCGGTGAATACCTTATACATAACAAAAAATTTGTAGATCGTAGGTTGTGTTCGGTAATGAACACCGTATTAATAATAATTAATGTAAATTCTAAAATTGAAAAAAAATCAATTAGAGAGAAAATCTAATGTGAAAGAAGAGAGAGAAAAATTGTGTTTACTAATTTATCCTTTTGAATAAAATAAAAATATTAATTATGGTTAATGTGAAACACATGATTAAAAAATCATTCAATGGTTGAAATTGCTTCTCGCACTTCTCGTAATAAAAACCACTCTACTCATTTTTGTCATCTTCTTTAATTTAAGACCACTTTTCCCATACTTTTGAAAATTTATTTTGAAGATGCAAACCATATAAAAATGATACAAAGATGTTATCATTTTAAATCAAGTAAATTTATATCATTTCCGCCTAGAAACATATGTATTTATATCATTTTCGACTGGAAGAAGTGTATTTTTATCGTTTTCGGTTGGAAACATGTGTGTATATATCATTTTAGCTAGAAACATGTGTATTTATATTATTTTTGGCTGGAAAAAGTCTATTTTTATCATTTTCATCTGGATAATGTTTTTATTTTGAATGTTTTATATTGTTTTTCATTTTCATTTGAATAATGCTATAAATTTCATCTGAAAATTGTTATAATTTTCATCTGAAAATTGTTATAATTTTCATCTGAAAATTGTTATCATTTTCATCTAAAAATTGTTATCATTTTCATATGGAAATATGTGTATTTGTATTATTCCTCCTGGAAGGAAATTCATCATTTTCGCAAACGACAACACTAGGGGAAAAAAGAAAGGCGCACGATTTTTGGGGTGGGGATTCCCATATATAATACTATTCATTATATAATAAAATCTTATAATTGTTAAACTAATTACATTAATGTTATTATTAGATATTGACCATTCACTTAATAGATCTAATTGTTCAGATTTGAACTTTAGAGACTATGTTTAAGCATAAGGATTATATCGATCTAAGTGTTTCCAAGTATTAATGTAAGTTTGGATGTATGGATTAAGTACATCTGCTTGGATGTCGGTTACCAAAAACATGATATGATCCGTACAAACCATCTTATGACCCAAATTAAACAAACCAACCACAACTAAGTTTGATTTGTTTTTACAATTTTGATTTTGATTTTTACCAAATATATACTAAAAGAGTCGTGATATTATATAATACATACATTTTAAAGGAATTTTTTTTGTCATCTTATGGTTTTTGTCTCTTTATGGAGAATATCTTATTATTATTATTATTGTCATCTTATGAATTTAGTCTTTTTTGTAGATTATATTATTATTATTATTATTATTATTATTATTATTATTATTATTATTGTCATATTATGTTTTTACTAATAAAGGTAACGTGTAATTTTTTGTGTCGAGAAAGAATTATAAATTTTAATTTGTTATAAAAAAAGAACTGTAAATTTCAATTTTGCATAAAAAGACATTATAAAATTCAATTTGTTATTAAATATAGTATTATGACATGCTAAAAATTGGTCAAGATTTCATTTTTTGTTAGAAATCAAAATTTAACACATTTCTTGGCCATAAAAATTAGACGTTACCTTTATTGATAAATTTCGATATTTAGATTACCTTTCTCGGCAATTGGCCATTATTATTATTATCATTATCATTATTATTATTACTGTTATTATTATTGTTGTTAAATAGACATATATTTTATATTTTCATATCTTATTATTAAAACTTATTATTATTATTATTATATTTTATTTAAAAAAATTAGTTTAATTCAATAGTTAATTATATTAATATTAGTGACTGAAGTCAAGGCTAAAGTTCTGAAGCTTATTAAATTATTTTTTATAGAGTCGTTTAAACACATTTCATTAAAAATTAAAGTAACAATATAATTTTACAGTAAACGATATAGTATTATTACCCCGCCGCGAAGCGTGAATAATATTTACTTGTTCTAAATATATATGTATAGCTATGTATATATAGTTAAATATTTATTCAGTTTATATCATAGTGACCAAAATCAAATGGAAATACATAATTTTGTTTTGGTCTGATCCAAAAATTTTAAATATCTAAACCAAATTGTCTAATCCTAATATTTGAGTGGATCGTTCAATTTTAT
Source organism: Pulicaria dysenterica (assembly GCA_947179395.2). Lineage (NCBI taxonomy): Eukaryota > Viridiplantae > Streptophyta > Magnoliopsida > Asterales > Asteraceae > Pulicaria > Pulicaria dysenterica. The sequence continues at coordinate 86,845,663 of OX359288.1, forward strand.
CCAAACAGTAAACACCCCTATTTTCAAGTTACCGCTTTTGTTAGCTTTGTCAATATGATGATATCTCTTATCCATTGTATTCCCTTATACACTCAATCATCATAGAAAAAACAACAAATAAAAATTATAAAAGAAGCCCAAAACAAGATATTTGAAATCGAGTGGTTTTCGACAATTGTACTAGAATGCACGGATTTTAGATTTTTGTTAAAATCTTACTTTAAAAAGTTACATTTATTAAAATAATTTATTAACTTCAAAAAATAAACAGTTTTCTTAGTGAAAAATGAAGACTTTTAGTGCACATCTATTTCTACAATCATAAAAAGACATAAACAACACATATCAAAACAAAATAACACTTATTTAATGTTGAAATGGTACAAGGGTGGATAACTACCTAACATACGTTAAATATATGTTTATTAATTTGATTCCTTAGTCTTCACTAATACAAATAATAAAAAACATAATATGAGTTAATTATCTCTGTGTTATGTCAACAAAGACCCAAAAATTAGGGACCAAAGAGGAGAGAGTCACATGCAAAATGGCTTATGCAATCATTAGAAACAATGAATTGGTTGAGCATAACCTACCGTTTGCTCCACCAACCTTTAATAAACAATATTATTTTGACATAAAAGTTGTTAATTAGATGTTATACCATATTATCACATCACCATTAAGACAACTTTGCTCTAACCACACAAGTGGAGCTGTTGCGTAGCTTATTATTTATACGACGCGCGACTGCGCGAGGTGAAAAGGTCAGCCATATCATCACGGCATTGTGATGGTGTGGTATAGTATTGATTATGAGGAAGTAGATCCGGTGTTTGACCCATTTTTCTGTTTGATTTGTTAATTGTGATTAATAAGTTGATGAATTTAAAGTGATAGCAAATGACCAAACGATAGATTAATGGTGGTAATGTAATGCTAATGTGATAGTGTGGTGAGAATGGTGGGAGTGATTGAGTACTCTTCTTGCTCTTAAGAAAGTCTTCCTTAATCATATCATCACATATGTCGCATGATATTTTTTCTCATCACACTAAATCATTTCTCTATCATATTGTTGTACCGACATACCAACTCATTTAGGCACACAGACAATAGAAAAACACCCTTCACTAGCGTGAGTAACCTCACGTTAGGAGGTCATGTCGGCTCATCGCGCACTCCACCACCATGATCATAGCGCCAGTTGGCCTTCAAGCTATCCATAAAGACCTTTGATTGTGTTTGTAGTTTTTTATTTATAGTTGATTGGTTATGAATTTATTTTATTAGACCACAAGGTATACTCTTCTTACAATCTTTCTATCTTCCTATGTCAACGTCACACAATTTCCTCTTCATCTTTTCAACTAGGAAATACACATATGGCTATATTTCTATCTATATACCTTTGTCCTATTTTTTTTCAATATTAAATAAGTTATACATGTATAAGTGAAAGAACGTGATATATAAAGATGTTTCGTCAGATATAAAGGAATGTAATTAGCAGTATTTCTAAGAGTTACGAGTACAAGATCACACCCAACAACTGTGAAACGGGTAGATTGTACCACATAACCTAACGAACATAATTTCTTAGTTTATGCAAGTATCTTAATATAAATAATTAGCCTCATCATTTCAACTTTACTCCACCATTGAGTGATATAAGTTTTTATTTTTCTTTTTTAAATGGTGCCGTCGTAATTAGAATAAACTTGAGGGACCATCGAGAAATTTGCTTTAAGACATCGGTCCCCATTCTTATAAACTTTTTGCGAAGAAAATTCGGCACATTTGCAATTGCTTTTAAAAATCCAGCTTGCAGGTTTAATATCCCAATTTCAATCTGGTTTATTCAACATATTTAAGAGGTTTTAAACTTTTATTTGGTGTAATCATAAAAGTCGTCCAATTATTGTAGTAGTTAAAGAAAATTGTGGAAAAACGTACCAAATTTAGTAACATTATTATTTAGGTATTTAATCTTTTTTCATTTAAAAAACTATTGTTTTAAGATAAGAGATAGGTATAATATACATAAAGTGCGTGAAAACACAACTTTATCAAAATTGTCATTGTATACAATCAATTTTTTTTTATATCTAAAAAGATAACCAACTTACAATTTTGCTTCATTGTATACAACGGTTTACCTACTAAACCAGTTTCAAGTAACCTCTATAGTTTTTCTTTTCATGTTCATGTGTTCTTAATATATTCCGGTGTTCTTCATATATTCTTCATGATCTTTATATATTCTTTAAACAAAAGCAACCAAACTCCTAATCGATTAATACCATATCTGAAAATCAAACGGTATGCATATCGAACAGAAATTTAACCAAACAAACAATCAACTAAACAAGAATCACACAATGGCAGTTTTGGATTTGACGAAATCCAAATCAACAAGTAGAACACTAATCGATGAAAAATGGAAGGTTACCAAAATCGTCGAGTCACGAACCTCTAATCGCATTTGAACAGTGGCAGTCATGGAGATCTGAGCAGCAGCGGATGAAGATCTAAAGGCCCTAATCGATGAATTATGAACCCTTTGTTCCTTTGTGTCACAATTGATTGATGAACCAATATCAATTGAACCCTAATAGACCAAGAACAGTACCATTGTTCCTTTGAAGTGGTGATAAAAAAACCCTAATCGATGGGGGTTCTTTAGGTGTGGAGATCTTGTGAAACCCGGAGATTTTGGGGGGTTTTTGAATAAATTTGGTTTTTTAACATCTTGTATATGTATTACAAATCTAGAGATTTTGGGATTTCTTTGACAAATTGGTTTCTTAGATGAACAAATTGGTTTTTTGTGAAACGTACATTAAACCAATTTATATACCCTAGCTAGTTGAATGTTTTAAAAAAGTAAAATTAAAATATGAAGATAACTGGAAAATGTCATCAGAATCTGAAAAAACTTCACCGGAAACTGGCGATGTCACAAGAAACCGGTTGTTAAAAGGTGACGAGCAGTAGTAGGTCATCTTGTCTACAATGAATAAAAAATGGAGCTTAGTTGTATTTTTAAGTATAAAATATTGTTGATTATATACAATAGCATTTTAGACATAATCTTTTGTATATTCGCACACTTTGCCCTTTTAAATTTTGATACTTAAACATATAAATACTTACGTTCTTGCGTTTTACACACTTTACACTTTTCCTTTAAAATTTACTTTAAATTAGTTATGGTTCTTTCTTCTTACCTCTATTCCTTTCTCTCAGTCTCATTTCTTTCTCTTCACGTCACAATGTCGCATACACATACTCTCTCTCTCTCTTTCTCTTTCTCTCTCTTCCGTGTCTTTTCATCTCTCTTGTGGCGGCAACATGCCGAGAAACATATGCTTAATAAAGTAATATTAAAATTTTCCATTTAATTAATTCATGAAACCCTTTTAATTATATATATACACACACATACTATATATAATTCTAAATAAATACACATAATTAATAACTTGTTTAGATGATATCGCTCAATTTATAACCCTACATAGTAATATATCATATCTTGGTTGCTAAACACATAGGAGCACAATATATATATATATATATATATATATGAAAAAGTTTATGCGAGAACCATTCTTAGTGTGAGAACCATGAGAACCAATCTGAACCGTCCAATTCCCCCTCCTTCAATGTCATTGTCCATCCATGAATTCCTCACATGCACCCTGACACACTCTATCCCTCCACACTCTCCATCCATGAACCCTCCCATATCCAAGGAACGGCCGAGATTGGTTCTCGCGGTTCTCGCACTAACAACGGTTCTCGCATGAACCATCCCTTATATATATATATATATATATATATATATTTCATATGACGTTAGTGGTAACATCAAATAATTGTTGTGCATATTATTTATCTAACAGACTCGTACTTATGCAACCAACAATAAATAACACGAAATTAAAGGAGCCCATAGCCAAACACATAGATTACAACAACCCATAAGAATCTTATATCGGAGTGATAGATTAAAACAAATTTTAACTTCCATGAATTTACCTTTCATGAAGCAAATATGGGAGTTTCCTTTTACAACTTAATATTTTAATATTGAGTATGGGTACGAGTAGAGTCAACTATATATAAATTAAAATTACAAAGTTAGGTAGTGGTTGTTTTTTCAATTTCATACCAATATTTATTTTAACCATCTCAAGATATCGAGCCCTAATGATATAATGTCTGAAAATTCGTGAAGAGACTCAAGTTAGATGCTCGTTGGATGCAAATATTTTCGACGACATTAATAGTTAGACAGCATACAGAAAACAACTACGTAATGTTTAGGTCACGTACATCACTTTACTAGATAACTTACTAAAGTGGGAAATCCTTTTGCTTTGCTATCAATATTTAGTTCTTGATGTGAAGATCCCGTTCTTGAACAGTTTAAATTTCTTTAATAGAATATTATATCTTATTGTTACATCATGGGTTATTGAAGATGCATAAATTAATGAGAGTTGATATATCTTATTACTATTATTTTCAACTTATCATCTTACTTATAAAATTAATACAAGTGTTAAAATCAATTAAAGAGATAAAGAAAGAGAACGATAAATTTTACATTTCATCTTGTAAATAGTAGAATGATGAAATAAAAAGAAATAATATAAAATTATATCATTTTCTTAATAAATATACAACTTGTATGATGTATAATATCTTTTTAGAAAATTAAAGTAAGATTAAAGTTGACTGGTCAGTTTTGTATAGTGTATAATGTCTCTATCGGATGTGACATACTTATATTTTGTATAGTGACGGGGAGATGATTTCACACAATAAATATTTGTCATACACAACAAAATATATGTGATTGGACACTAATACCCTTAAATATGTGGATGATAAAAAAAAGTTCACAACTTTATAAAGGTAAAAATGTCATGATTATTGTGTATGGCAAATATTTGTTATGTGAAAATCATCATCTATAGTGAAGGAAACATTTATAATAGTAAGGGCTTAAAAGGTCTCATCTGGAGATGCTTTAGATTCTCTCTTTGTTTACGTTTTAGAGAAAGAGGATATAGTGGACTTTCAATATGGTTTATTGTAAACGTAATGTTATTGTGACTGTTACTGACGATAGCTATTATTATAAATACTGTAACATCCTATAATTCAAAGTCATGTGTTAGCCTAATAACTTTAGAATTAACTTAGAACCATGGTGGAAGGTATGTTCAGACAATGAACAATCTTATTGATATACATATTAATATAAGAAAGTTAAATTGGATAAAAATGCATATGTGTGTGTGTGTATATATAATGTGCGGGTTTGAGGAATCGAGGGGTATCCTCATCTCCGCCCCCATCCCCGTTTTTAAGTTCGGGGAATCCTATCCCCATTCTCATCCCCGGTCAACTTGGGGATTCCCCGATCAAACCGGGATTGGATAATGGGTTTCTTATATTTGATAGCTCGTCGACGGCAAGACTTTTACTAAATTAAAATTCATTACATAATTGTCCTTACAAACAGAATATGATTGAAACTGATGGGGCGTAATTAACATTTAACTGCATTTATAGTTGATATATGATTATCATGATTTGAATATGTTATGCTTGATTACTTATAAACTTATTTATTTTTTAGGACGTTACAACTATTGTACTTCATAAGTTCATCATTTTACCATTACATTGTAACATATATAATCTACGAATTTTCTTTTATAAATAATCTCTTAACTTTTACAGATATAAATGAACAAAATAATTTAGTTAAAAAGATATAAAAACTTTGTTAAAAAGAATAATTCTATTTTCTCTAGTTTTATACTCCAAAATTTCTTTTTCTTATCTACTTAATGTTTAATATGTGTAATGTATTACTTTTTTTTATAATTCTATCTTTTGATTTTAATATTTGTAATAATCTAAGCGAGTAAAGTTTAAACTGGAATATATAGGATATGTATATAAAAATCTCTTTTTTCATAATAAGGGTGTGTTCGGTAACGAGCTTACGAAGAACTATAGGAGTATGAGATTCTAGTTTTTATAATCTTCAAACCTTTAGTCTTGTTCGAGTGCTATAATTTTGAGAGTATTACTAATAACGTAATCTCTTATTAACCCCAAAATAAAAGTCTTTAATGTGGAATAACTTATAACTTAAACTTAAAATTATAACACTCGAACAAGACTAAAGGTTTGAAAATTATAAAAATTAGAATCTCATACTCCTATAATTCTTCGTAAGCTCGTTACTGAACACACCCTTATTTAAAAAAAAAAGATTACTCATCCTATAATAAGTTATAACTTAAACTTAAAATTATCAATTATCCGACCATTTTCACGAAACACGCCGTAAATACCAAATGGTTACGGTTTATGACAAGCTAACTTTTAATGAATCCTACTCGCAGTCAAACAACGCGCCAACTTTCCTTTAGATAATTGTGCGGTTCAAGGGGACAAGCTGTAAGTGGGACCTAATAAAAGGCGTGCGTGGGTTACTCAGTGGCAGACGTATTCATTTTTATATTACTATTTATTTACTAGTATTATATAAATAATGAAAATATTTAAAATAAAATATAAAATTTGCTGGTGTAAATTTTAAATAGTAAAATAAAATAAGTAGAATATAAATAGATTTTTAGATGAATAGATTCACATCCTTTTAAGATAAAAATTAAATATTTATTTCCGATAAAATAATGTTCCTTTTCAAGTTTTAAACGAAACTAAATTAAGTCAAAGATATTGTCTTAGTAGATATATATTGCTATTAATTATCAAGAATTATTCAATTTTATGTTGATTATAAAAAATTTAAACCTAGAAATTACACTTCATTTTAGATTTAAACATTAAATTTTGCATTTCAAATGGTTCAACCCTTAACTTAATTTTTGTTAAAAACATTATAAAACTTTGATGCTTAAATTATTTTAAAATATATTTTATTATTAGAAATAAAATGCAAACAACATAAAATATAAAACTTAAACTTTAAACTATAAAGTTAGATATATTTGGTAGAAACGTCTAAATACTTAAATTTCCGGAAGAAATAGCTAATAATTAATTCAGACTATGGCGTTAACAACAAATCTTAACATTATTCTCTTATATATCAATTGGCAAAGTGATTTGCCAATTTCTCATGATAAATTAAAGGACTTTTTAGTAAATGTACCTTTATATCTTGAGATAAAAATTAGATGAGATTTTGACTTATCTCTAATAATCATGAGAAATTAGATTTAAGACACATGTAAAGTTTTCATACATTGTTTTCATGTACCCATTTTATCATTCACTAATTTTTATGAAATTATACAAATAATAAGTAAAATATGTCTTTCTTATTATCCAATTATACATACAATATTGTTAATTTTGTTTTTGTATTTTACTTGGTATTTATAAAAAAAAATTGGAAATTTAATTTTTTTCCCTTAATGATTTTAAGTACTCTTATTTGTTACTATAGGCTTTTAGTATTCTTGGTGTTTTCATTGAAGAGATTACCTCCAAGATTTAGAAGACAAAATCAATGTACGATTTAAGAAACATATTTTTATTAGATAATTTTTTAACATTTTTTTTCAACAGCAAACACACACATCCTCTAAACCTACTCCTAAATCTACATCATTATCCAAGCCGAGACTTGAACCTACAACCTCTTAAAAGATGACACCACCTTACAACACCAGATACCGCTGGGTTATAAGCCCTTTGATATTTTTTAACTATTGATAAAATAAAATAAAAATACGTTGTATTCACCCGCGTAAAGGCGCGGGCAATAAAAAGGCTTGTTATATTATCAATTTATGAAATAGTACCAATTTTGTACTTTTGCTTCTTGGCGGGTATATTGGCAGTCTTCATTCATGGTCTCTATTATTCTCAAGCCATGACATAATAGAGACGACTTCATGTAATGCAACTCATGTGATCCTCTGCACCATATTTTCATTTATTTTTAAATTATTATAATATTATTTTACCCAGATTTTGAGTGTTTCTAATTACCAGTTACAAATTTCGCGTGTAATTAATTTCCATAAGTCATTTTCCTGGTCAAATGTTTTTGTTAAGTATATATTGGACAAGTACAATGATAATATTTTAAGACCAAACGTTATACTTACTCATATATCATACAAGTCTGATTTGATATGGTAAGAAATAAACTGTCTCCCAACCAGCAACAAGATTGGTTCATGGCTGATGCAACCCGGGTTTTCTTTCTTATCTCTCTCTCAAACACACATTCACACCTAAACATTTGATTAAAGAAAGGGCTAGAAATTACCTTACGAGGTCGTGCAGGAAGTTTGCACTTTTGAACCTGCCAGAACAGACCTATTTTCCTTTAAGGTCCTACTCTTTCTTTGAGCCTCAGAGTCTTCTTTCCTTACTGTGTGATGCCAATTACAACTGTGACGGTTTTGAAGTGGGTAGGGTGGTGCAAAGGGGTACACGGTAGCTAGTCTGGCGATGAGGGGTGGCTAAAATTAGGGCTGGGGTTATAAGGGGGTGCTCTGGAGTGAATTTGGTGTATGGAGGATTGGAGGTTGGATGGGTGATTTTCGGGTTCCCTCCCCTTCTTTAATAAACCTTTGTGCCACTGAGTTTTTCCAAAATGTTAGTGTGGATGGTGTAACAGTGTGATACTTTGTTTGAGCGGGGGAAGGTTTCCTTTCTCTTGTACTTAAGGAACCCCATTGAGCCGCTGAGTCTTTTGGTCAGTCTTGTTGCTTATAAACCTTGTTTTTTGTGTGATACTATAAGCAACACTGGCATTTTTCCTATGGTCAGGAGCTATGGATGTTTATTGGTTACCTTGTTGGATATTGATATCGCTTTTATAGAATTACTCTACTTGTTTCATGTTGGGTGGTTTGGGTTGGGCGGTGCTTAAGGGGAACTTGGTAGCTAGCCTGGTGATGAGGGATGGCTAAACTTAGGGTTGGGGTCATAAGGGGGGTGGTCTGGTGTGAACTTGGAGTATGGAGGATTGGAGGTAGGGCGGAGGTTTTGGGTTTCCTTCCCTCTTTAAAACCTTTGAGCCTGTGAGTCTTTTCATATAGATTGAACAGATGGTGCAACAGTGTGATTTTATTTTGGGGGGGGGGGGGTAAGAACTTCTTTCATTGTATCGTAGGAACCCCGTTGAGCCTCAGAGTGTTTGGCCAGTTATGTTGCTTATAACCCTATCTTTGTGCGTAACTATAAGCAACGTTGGCATTTTTCTAACGGATTGGCGCTATGGATTTTTGGGCACACTGATGGATTGCTGATCTCTCAGATATAGCTTTTTGCACGGTTTCATTTCACTTGTGGAGTAACTTTTGCCTATCCAGACATTGAGTTGGTGAGCTGCGACACAGGTGAGCTGTTGAGTAAAACATGGACCTGAGGACGATCGTGTTGGCAACTTTTAAGTCTTTTCGAGCATCGCAGTTGGCATAGGAGGTGTCCTTCATTGATCACGTAGCTACGATATAGATTACCCTATCATTAGTTGGGATGATTGGTTGATTTTATGAGTCTACGGTATTTTCTATGTGGACGTTAACGTTTTATAGTAGGTGTGTTGTATTTAGTTCAGCAGGACATACGCGGATAAATATAATGTTACTGTAAACATTACGATGTGATGAATATATATAATGCCTTTGCTGTTAAAAAAAAAATGTTAAGGGATAAAAGATGGGTATTAGTTACCTAATCAGAAAGATGGAAGAGGGATAGGGTGAATGTTTGGATGATTGGTTCAATGCGATCCAATAAAGTGAATCCAATTGAATATGGGTTTAAAAAACAAAATCCGATCTATCCAAAACTATATTTGAGATTCAAATCAAACCAACCAAATTAAACCAAATTACCATTCATTTGGATTGATCTTTATAATTCAGTTTATTGTTCTAACCAACATTAGTGCGTGGAGTTGAGATATTTAAAAAATATATTCGACATATATAACATCAACATTAGATACCAAGGTAAATTGTTATACGGTTTTTATGACTATTCGGTTTATATTATAATAACCAAAATCAATCTGAAATACATAAATATATTTTAGTTTTGGTTCCAACCAATAAAAAATTCTAACATATTCGATTCATATAGTTTAACCCGAATTGTTTTTTGTTGGATAATTCGGTTTTATGACCATTGGCCATGTTAATGTTCTGTTCAAATAGTGTCATATCATTGTGAACCGTGACTTAAGATCAACGGTTGTGACTTGTCTACACAATCTCGCGGTAATTATTCTCGTCTTATACATATATAATTTTTATAAAAATATACTTGCAAATAACAATCGCTGTTGTTGATTACTAGTTGGAGAGCTCAAAATCAAAATACTTTTGGTTAAAAAAGACAAATAATGTCCTTGTAGTTAACCATTTAACTTGTGACTAAATTTGAACAAAAATAAAATTATATATCCATCGGTGTATGTGTCGTCATCAAATATTACAAATGTAGTTTTCACATCATGAATGAAAGCACTCAGTCGACAATAAACTGAAACAAAATAGAAATAGAGAAATTTTAAATTAAGTATTTTAGTCTTTCAAAAACAAAAACAAACAAATGTTATAGAGTTTTATATATGGATAAAATAATAAAAGGATAAGGATTCCAGAAAAAGTGTTGATAAATTTACCTTAAATCTTGTTTTCCCGAAATAAGAAGATTTGGAAAAAATAGGATTTTTTCTATTCATTTCATCTAATCTTTTTCTTAAATTTGAAAACGCAACGTTAAAGCATTGGAACATAGGGTATGAGTGAAAGATGGGTGCTAGAGAGCCGGCATGGCTTGCGGTCCTACAGGAGCATGTATTCTTTAGTGTCGATGATTCTAACAATGATTTTAACATTCTTAATAGTCACTATTTATTTAACGGTATCTTAAACAGGACAGAACAAGAGTGTTCGTTTGATATAAATGGAGTAACCTATAAAAATTGATATTATATTGCTAGTAGAATATATCTTGATGAGCGACATGTGATGGAATATCTCAACATCCTCAATACAATAATTGAAGAAAGTTTATATAATTAGGTCGTCGTAGTGGCTACGGTAATTTTGGTTTTTGATGGTCTCGCCTATGGTGTTGATGAAGTATCAAATAGGAAGACATAGATTGTAGATAAAAGGTGGTCGGAGTGGCACATAGTGGTGGTCGTCATAATGCATATGGTGGCAATTAGGTCGGAGGGCAGGCAAATGGCGAGCAGGCTTCACATGCCAGAGGGAGGGAGCGAGAGGCAGTAAGGCAGACATGGGGAATGGGTTAAAATATGTTAGAATGATGACTTTTACCCCTCTATGTTTAATAACATTGATTAAGTGAAATGTTTGATTGATTGGCTCATATTGGTTTTTACATGAAAAACAGTTATAGTTTGAACCACCATTGCACATTCCCTGATTTGGTTTAGGATTCAATTCGGCTAGGGTTGATTAGGTATGTGTTAAGGTTCGATTCCGCTAGGGTTTTCTTTTATCATTTTTATCGTCATAATCATCTAAATCTGGTTTCATTCTCATAATGTTTCAACCACTTTGGGTTTCAATCAATTAACAACGGGTGTACGGGTGTTTGCTGGCGATTTTAGGCATGGTAATGGGGTTAGTGTTTGTGATGGGTGATGTAGTTGGTGCAGGTGACAGTGGTTATGTTAGAAGCCGTTGGAAGATAGACAATATAGGATAAATTGAAAGAGAGGGAGATATGTTTCAGGGGAGAGATAACCCAAATCCATAGTAGGAGAAAGAGAGATATGAGAATGTGATGGTGTTCATGGTGGTGGTCGAAGTTGGTGACACTGGCCGGAGATGGTGGTAGGTAGGGGTGTACTTTCGGATGGATCAGTTTAATCCGATCCAATTGAGTAAATCCAATTGGATTTCGGTTTTAGAAAGTGAGATCCAATCCATTCAAACAATCATAAGATCCGAACCAAACTATCCAAATTACAATTCGGTTGGAACGATTTTTACAATTCGGTTTTCATTTATAAATAAATACATATTTAAGGAGTCGAGATTTTTTAAAAACTATATTTGATACATATACTATTAAAGAGTAAAATATAAGGAGTCGAAATACCCTGACGACATAGTCTGATCAAAATATGTGGTTCGATAATTCGGTTTTATACTATTAGTGAACACCCCGAGTGGTTGGTGATGATGGCGGTAAAGGTGATGATGACGGTGGTGTTGCTGTAGAGAGAGAGATGGGTAGGTAAATAACAAAGAGAAATTTATTAGTGTTGATAAATAAGAAAAAAGATTTAATATTAAATTATATTTGTGAATCAGTTACTAACTTAAAGAAAATGCATAATTTAATAGGAAAAAGGGCATTCAGCCGGGACTAATTATGAAAGAAATAATTTATGATAAATTATATGGACAAAAAATGTAATTAACTTTTTTATTATAGTATGTTATAGTTAACTCGTATATATATAAGAAGAAACAAACCTATTTTAGTTCATGAATCATGGGTGGTCGTTAGTTGGACTGTCTGAACAAGAAATATAATATTCAATTCGATATTAGTTAATAAACCTTTATACAGACAAACGCCTTAAACTTTATTCGAATAAAGTTAAAAACATCCGAGAAAAATTATCAATACTCAAAAATTATTATTGAAGAATTAATATATATATATATATATATATATATATATATATATATATATATATATATATATATATATATATAGGGGACGGTTCAAACGAGAACTGTTTTTCGTATGAGAACTGCGAGAACCAATTACAGCCATTGATCAAAGAGATAAAGGGTTGAGATGAAAGAGTTGTTAATGGATAACCTTAAACAAATCAAACTTATCCTTAATTAATTAAGGGTAGTTTGGACATTTTTACATTACCCACGCATTTTTTAAACTAATATATACATCAAACGGAGAAGTGTTAAATTACGAAAATTATACCAAATTAACGAGAAAATTATGCTCTTTAATTTGAGACCGGTCTTGATATATTTTTTCAAAAGTTTTTTTTTTGTGTTTGCTGGGTTTTTTTTTCTGTACAGCTCGAAATTTGCACTAGTGCAAATTTTACTGGTTTTTTTTTCTGTACAGCTTGGAATTTGCACTAGTGCAAATTTTGCTGGGTTTTTTTTCTGTACAGCTCGAAATTTGCACTAGTGCAAATTTTTGCTGGGTTCTTGCTATATTTTTTTAAAACTTTTTTTATTGTGTTTACTGGGTTTTTTTCACTACAGCTCGACATTTGCACATGTGCAAATATTCACATATTTGCACAAGTGCAAATACTTTTGCACAAGTACAAACACTTTTGCACAAGTGCAAATATGTAAATATTTGCACAAGTGCAAATACATTTGCACCTGATTCACCTAGTTTTTTTTCCATCACAGATTTAGATTTGATTCAATCAAGACCACTTGTTCTTAATAAAAGGTAATATTTAATTCATTTCCTTAACCCATATATGATTCAGTTAAATACAAAAAGAAAACTAAATAAAAGAAGAAACTAAATAGCAATTACTAAATATATCAACCACATTAAGAAAGGAACTAAATACCAATTAGTGTTCTCCATTTCACAAAAAAAGAATCTTGTATCATAAAAAGAAATACAAGTAGCAGAAATAAGAAATAAGAATTAAATACCCCCTAAATGGCTACAAAAGTAAACAAACACCAACTTTACCTTATATTTTTTTTATAACCATGTATGTGTTTTGAAGTTGATGTGCTAATGAGATGCACAATGTTATGATTTGTAGCGTGCAGTTGCTTTTGTAAATGGAGCTCAGTACTATGGAGCTAAGGCGAACATGAACGTATTGACTCTAGCAATTACAGATCCATACGAGTTTAGTTTGTCACAGTTATGGGTCATAACCGGTTCCTTTGGCAATTATCTTAATACCATTGAAGCTGCTTTGCAGGTAACACCGGTGAGGTAGAGCTTCACGGTGGTGAAGAAATCGGAAAATTTTTGTAGATCGAGAACCAAATAAGCCGACCTCGACGATGTTGTTTGGATCGATCTTAGATCGCGTTGATTATATATAGTCTTACATTTAAGTGGGAGAAAGGAAGTAGTTACCAACTTCAGATCTGGGTTTTTGAAGGTGAGTTTGGCTCCATGGGTGAGATTGAGATTTGCATCTTATTTGTGATGCCTGAGAGAAGGAAGTAGATCTGGAAATATAACTTGCATCTGCTTCTAATTCCTGTGATGGTTGAGTCTCGTAAGGGTCGCCAGAGAAAAATTTGGCCGGAGATTTGGTGACAACACAGTCAATGTTTGAAGAGAGAGAGAAAGAGAAAGCTACAGTAGCAGGTATTGAAGATGGGGATCAGGTGGTGGGTATCGACATGTGTAGAAACAATTTATATTTTGACAAGTTTACCCTTTCTTATTTAAGACATAATTTTAATCTTACAAATTAATTGATTGGTCTACGTTGGTTCTCGCAGTTCTCGTACGAAAAGCGGTTGTCGTTTGAACCGCACCCTATATATATATATATATTGAATAAAGTCACACATTAATCCTTCCAGCCATTCTCACCTTTGTTGGGAAATTGGCTAAGTCATTGAATCTGTTATACATGCAAAGATCAAAACTGTTAATGGATTTTGTGAAAACAGTTTAAAACTGTTAGAAGAATTCTGATAAAACAGTCGAGCACTGTTAGCTGTAATACGAAGACAGTTGTAACTAACAGTTGCTGTAAGCTTTACAACTGTTAGACCAAGAGATCAGAAATGTTAGTACAAAGTTTACAACTATTAGAAGACCTTGAAGAGAAGACTGTTAGAAGAAGATCAGAACTGTTTCATTCAACAAACAGTTTCGGTTGAGCTATTTATGGAAAATGCTATCTTCGTGGATTTGAAGTATATCTTTATCAAAGTTTGAAGATTATCAAGATTATCTAAGAAGATAGAAGATTACCTAACTGTCAACTTATCAAGGAGGATCAAGAGTCTATAAATACTCGATTAGAATATAGATCTCTTAATAATATTGTTTTTGCATTCATACGTAATTGTTATTTGCTTTCAGAAAGTGTTTAGCCTCTAAGTTTCTTTTGAAACCTAAGAACAAATTGTGTTCTTCGTCTAACATAAAAAGTTAGATTGGAGGTGTAAGTGAATATTGTAATCATCGATTGGTTATCAATAAACATCTTTGTTTGGCAGTATTACTTTGTGTTTATTGATTGAATTGTTCTTGTGTTCAAAACCTTTATAATCAATTAAGTGTGATTCCGCAACTTCTTAATTGATTGTGATCAAAACTATAGATTGTCTTTTTAACAACTCTGATTTTATTTCAAAAGATAATTCTTGTTATTTGATATTAAGCAATATCCGATCCTGACAACCTTCCATTATATTTATTTTCTTTATCCATTCAATCTTAAAATGACCATAATTATTTCAATTTTTTGAATTTGAGCAAAAAAATTATACCAATTGACTCATTTTTTTATTCTCTTTCAAACGAGATCACTCTTCCTATATTTCTGAATTTTTTACGAAAATGATAAATTTGTTATTTTCATCATTTTCGTGTCCCCTTATGTATCACTTAAATAGCAGGTCCCGAAAATGATGAAAATGACGAAATTTATCATTTTCGTCACTTGCTGTGATGTTATGTGATATACAAGGGCACGAAAATGATGAAAAATGACGAAATTTATCATTTTCGGCTGCCCCTTATATATCACGTAACAACAGGTGACGAAAATGATGAATTTTCGTCATTTTCATCATTTTCGTGTCCCCTTATATATCACTTAAACAGCAGGTCCCGAAAATGATGAAAATGACGAAATTTATCATTTTCGTGCCCCATTATATATCATGTGATAGCAGGTGACGAAAATGATAAATTTCATAATTTTCATCATTTTCATGTCCCCCCTTATATACCACTTAAACAACATGTCCCGAAAATGATGAAAATGACAAAATTTATCATTTTCGTGCCCCTTGTATATCATCTAACAGCAGGTGACGAAAATAATAAAATTTCGTCATTTTCATCATTTTCGTGTTCCCCCTTATATATCACTTAAACAACAAGTCCCGAAAATGATAAAATTCGTCATTTTCGTGTCCCCTTATATATCACTTAAACAGCAGGTCCCGAAAATGATAAAAAATTTCGTCATTTTAATCATTTTCGTGTCCTCTTATATATCATGTAACAGCAGGTGACGAAAATGATAAAAATGACAAAATTTATCATTTTCGGGACCTGCTATTATGTGATATGACAGCAGGTGACGAAAATGATGAATTTCGTTATTTTCGTCATTTTTTTCCAGAAATATAGGAAGAGTGATCTCGTTTGAAAGATGATTAAAAAAATGAGAAGATTGGTATAATTTTTTTTGCTCAAATTCAAAAAATTGAAATAGTTATGGTCATTTAAAGATCTAATGGGTAAAAAAATAAAAAAAATGGGGGCTTTGACCATAATACCCTTCCTTCTAAAATTAAATCTGATAATTGTTTACTTATTTACAATAATGCCATTATAGATCTTAACCATTGATTTGATCGATCTAACGGCCAGGAATGAGACTTTGGGGACTTCGTTTAAGAGGGGGGTCTTTGTTGATCCAATATATATATATATATATATATATATTTATATATATAATAGTTATAATGTTACTTATAATTCCTAAAACCACTTATTAAAATAGAATTAGTAGGGATTCTATATTTTAAATACTTATTTTAGAAGTCACACAAAAATATATATTAGGAAAACTCATTCATGGTTCAGAAATCGAGAAAAAAATATGAGACATTGAGATCGAGACAATCAAGACGAAACCAAATTATTTAACATTCAATCCACATTATAAGTCAGGTTTGTTTAGATATACAATAGTTGTTTAATATTTCAACTTTCAGTTGTTATGTATATGCAATTATTACATATAGAGTCTTGTTGACTCTTTCATTAGCGGTGACTATTTTAGTAACGTTGACCTATGCAACAATAAGTTTATTAAAACTTAAGTTATTGAAGTCCAACTTATGGTCCAGAATCTTACTACTCACAAGAAATACTTAATAGATTGATAGTGATAGATATTGCGATCGATATCGTATAGAGTATTGATAATTAAAAGTTGATTCATACTTTGCTTCCAATACTATAGGAGAACTTCACGAATTTTGTAACTATGTAAGAAAATATTTTATTACCGTTGTTTGGCATTAGTTAATAAAGTGTCGTTTGTATCAGTGAATTTATGCTTATATGTGTGTGTGTTTAAGGAGTCCATTTTTTCTCTTTACATAAGGGCTTAAAAATCCACAAGACATTTGAGGTAAATTAATGGGTGTGTGTAAATTAATGGACCCGGATGACATTGAAACGCTATTAGATATTCTTGGTGTAACCAAAAAAAAAAAAACGCTAATGTCACATTTGAGGTGATTTGAGATAACAAATTAATATTATAGCTGCTCTTTCTATTTTTCCATAAAAAAAACAATAATGGTATAAGTATGAATTACAACTAACAATACTTTTAAGATAGTCTAAATCACTTTTAACTTGATGAATAATCACTTTGCAAGAAAAATCCAGAGTAATAATATTAAATTTCATGCTTATATAACAAACAATGTTAAGTAACCTATCATTAAATTAATTAATTGTATGCTTAGATAGGTGGTATACAATTATTAGGAAGCATTATCCGCACCAATTTAAGAAAAGGTGCTAGATCAAACCTGTATGATTTTCAAGAATTTAAACATAAATTAATTTGAAACTGAACCACCTCTATCGAAAGTATTTTTTCTTAAATACGAATCTATTGCGTAATTAATCCAATAAGAAGTTATAGAATATATTTATACTAATATATAAATTATTTAATATTATTTTTTATTTAAATTAAGAGTTTTTAAAATTAAATTAAAACAACATCTTGATTTTTCATTATATTTATAATTTAATATCATTCACTTACTCTTTAAACATTTCACATTATTTTATAATTTACTTTAACTTTTTATTTACCTAAAATATATTCTCAATTATTTTCACCCATATCAAAACAATTTCTAAAAGATTATTAAATTCTTTCCTTATTTCATAAATATAAATCTTTTCTTATTTAATGTCTCTTAAAATTTATTTTAAAATTAATAAAATAGTTGATAAAAATAAAAGAAAATTAAAAAAGAAACAGACATGCATGTTGCTGAAGAAATTTTTTTTATAATTAAATTGCGCGAATAATATATTTTTTACATTCTTAAAAAAGACATATTACAAAACAAAAACTATTCGCTCTCACATAATTACGTGAATACGATACTAGTATATGTATTACATATATAAAACTATCTCATTAGCTCTAGTATAATCAACTATTATTTTAATTTGGCGCACTGTACCTTCTTATATCTCTACTTCTTGTAGAGTTATATTTCATTAATAAAATGGCTGCTTTTCCAAAAAAAAAATCAACTATTATTATAAACAGGACAAAAAAAACTAAAATACAACTAATTTTATCTAAATCATCAAAGATAAATATCTTATATATTTATTGCAGTTAATGCACTGAATTTTTTTAGATACTATAATTGTATGCAGTTTAGAACCAATTTTATCCGTCTTTTTTTTTGTTTTTTAAGATTTTAATTAATTATATATAATTAACTAAATTCTAATGTGTTCATAGGCGATTTCTTGATTGTAGACTATGGGTATGTGTTGTCTCTCGGGTAATTTCTAGATTCAGTTGTCATTATGTGTTTGTATCTTTTTTAAAAACAAATAAAAAATACAAGATAAAGAGCTTTGATATTGTCTATCAATTTTAACGTTTGTATGTTGAGAGACCATCTTAAAAATGATATTTCAAGAAGAGAAATTAATATTTTCATATAAAAAAGTAAAAAACAGTTATTATAACATACATTTACTATAAATAAATCAAAAATTTTCATGAAGGAATCTTCTCTAGTTAGCGTTTTGGCTAACACCATGCGCATCGGTCCCTCAACCCGTGCTGGTTGAGGGCAACCAGTGCTGGAACACCATAATTTCTCTACTGGTTAGCGTTGATCCAAGCCAGGCCAGTGGGTGAACCTGTGGCTGGTTGTGTGTGAGTTTTTTTTTTCTTTTTTCTTTTGCCTTATTAATATATATATTTAATATATGTGGGTTAAAAAAAGTTAGATTTGGGTTTTTAAAGGTTAGAAATGGTTATATATCTATAAATATATATAAAAGACATGCAAATTTTCTAAAAATAATCATAAATTGAGTCTAAATCAACCAATCACAACTTTCAATTTCAAAATTAATCAATTCTCAAAACAATTTTAGAAAAGGTCAATGTCGATTGTAATTCAATTTTGAAATCAATTAGGAGGGGGCTGGATGAAAATTATGAGGGACTTTTATAAAACATGTGAGGGGTTTTTAAAAAAATATGAGGGGGTTATATAAAAATTGTATATTAATGTAATTAATTATAAGCTTTTTATAAATTATTATTAGTAACTTTTCATATATTTTGTTTAGAGATAAAATAATTATATATTTACGGCAGTCTCATTTTTATCTACGTTTTGGTATAAATTTTATTGTAATATGACACTTTTTTTAAATTAGTATATTCTTAATTTTTTGTTATCCATTAATAGTAGTGAGTTGAGTGGATTTGTTGGGACTATAGTGATGAGTTGAGTGGTCAACTTAAATATGCTATTCAAAGTGTTTAGTTATTGATTTTAATCTTATTAGAAAGATGTATGAAATTTTTTATAAATATGGTTTAAAATAAGATGTATCATTAAAAGATTATATATTATATATTTAAAAATTTAAATTCAGAGATGTAAAGATATGTGTTCTTGATGGTCATAAAACTATATTATTAGTGTAGGTAGTTAGCTAAAGAAGACAATTTCTTCTGATGATGTGTTTTGTTATGACGATTAACAAAAGTCAAGGATAGTCACTTTCAAAAGTTGGTTTATTCCTCAGGAAACTTATGTTTATACATGGTCAATTGTATGTTGCTGTTTCACGTGTTAAAAGTGAAAAAAGATTATAAGTTTTATTTGTGATAACAGTGGTAATGTTACAAATAAAACAACAAATGTGGTCTACAAAAAAGTGCTTCAAATTATTTAGTTATTTTTTTGTTAAGCATTATGACATATGTAAGTTTACGGTGTTATTTCATTTATTGCATTATTTTTATTTGAAAATTTAATATCTCAAATACACTTTCGAAATACCTGTGCGTGCACGGGGCAATTAACTAGTAAGAGATGATGTGAATAATGATATGACAATAGATTTGAAAGAGACTCCAGATTAGATGTTCACGATATAAATAGGATTAAATGGTGTACTCTATAAGATACTTTAAATATCTAATCACTTGAAATAAATCAAAGTTATTTAATTTATGGCGTCTATTATATTATTATTATTAGAAATTAATCTAAGTTTTGATGTGTTTTGGTTATGGTGGACCAAGGTGAGTTTGGGCAGCTTTTCCTTTTCAGTATCAATATTATTTTCATTTATTGCTTTTCAAAAGCATATACACAGACTGACATCTCCCTCTTTGGGATTCTTCTTCTTCTCAGACAACCATCACTCCTTCAAATCATTCTCCCCCCTTCTCTCTCTCCCTCCCTACATTCTCTCTCTACAACCACCATGTGATACACTTTCTACCACCATTTTTTCACACACTAATTCACACATTCTTTCTTTACTCTTGTCTGTAAGTACACCTCCTCTCTCTCTCTCTATACTCTCCAGTTTAGGGTTTATAGTTTTCAATGCTCTGTAATCCTTAATTTATTTGCTATGTTGCGATCATGATCTTTGTTTTCATCAAAAATTAACCTTATCTTCTTTCGTGATCGCGGTTTTTTTTATGTAGTTGGTGTAGTTGTTATAATGTAGTTGAAAAAGTACTTGTGATTGAGACAATTTCTAAGTAAATTAATTTTTTATGTATAAAAAAACAAAAATTATGGAAATATTGTTAGGTGGTGATGAATTATGATCTTCGCAACTATAACCTAGGTTTGAAGTTCGTTGTCAGTACGGTTAAATTCCCGTATTTCATGTTGAAGGTGAGAGCATGGTTTTTAATTTTTTATTTAATATTTTTTTCTTCTTCTTATTATTATTTTATATGCTTTTACTAAATTATTACTCATTTTGTAGCTTTCTTGTTCAACCTTTTATGTTATAAATTTGTTTTGGAAGCTAATTGATCCATTGTTAGAACTCCAAGTAGATCTGATATCCTGCTATAAGTTTGGTACTTCATTGTCAACAAGAAGTCCAATTTTGACTTTTTGAGAACAGAAATTTAGAATATGTAGCTTTGTGGTTTTATCCCTACAAATTTATAAAATTAGAAAAGATCCTGGAACAATGTTTCATAGTCAAACAGTAGTCATTCTGTGGCTCCATTTTCATAAAATGTAAATGGAAAAGAAACGCATTTGA
Source organism: Pulicaria dysenterica (assembly GCA_947179395.2). NCBI lineage: Eukaryota > Viridiplantae > Streptophyta > Magnoliopsida > Asterales > Asteraceae > Pulicaria > Pulicaria dysenterica. Next base: position 86,867,272 of record OX359288.1, read on the forward strand.
CTCTCAAAAGTGCAATCATGAACTTCTTTTCTTCTTCTTCTTCTTCTTCTTGTTTTATTTTTTTCTTTTTCTTTGTGATAATGAGTGTTTTACTTAGTATTGAAGAAATTTATTAAAAATCACATAAGATCTGGTAGCAAGGAGTTCAAGTTCAAGATTTCAATTGGGTCCCAGTGATTTTTAGTTATACAAATTCACAATTTAATCTATAATTCTTTTTTTCATGTATTAGTTGTTGACTGTTGATTTTCCTCTTAGAGATAATTGGTTGGCAGAATGCTTGAAATAAGAATGCAGTATATATACTATGAAATACACTAGCTAACATACTTTTACGGTTTTACCAGTAGCGTAAATCAACAAGAAGATTGTGACATACTCTATACTTGGCTCTAATAACGATATGATTTTGTGTTTGTAGATCATATAATTGGCGGAACTGTGGAAATATGACAAAGGTAAGCCCTGAAGTTGACGATGTAATGCAAATGCAAGCGGTTCAGTCAGTATCAGCAGATGTTAGTTTCAAATCAAACAAGTTCCCCAAATATAAATTAGGCCCTGCTTATGAGATTTTGGATGAAGCAACGATAGATAGTAAGGGCCCACCATTGAAAGAGGTTGTTGCCCAAGAAACCGAGCAGTTATCTGATCAACACAAACGTCTCTCAGTTCGTGACCTTGCCAGTAAATTTGACAAGAACTTGTCTGCTGCAGCTAAGCTATCGGATGAGGTATACTAAAAGTCTAAAACTATTTCATTTAATAATAAAACCTTATGGCTATCATAATGATTGTTCATGAAGTAAATTATTATATTTATTGTTTTTATCATTGTATTTCTTAACATAAATTGCATCATGTGCTTATATATAGGCTAAGCTCAGAGAGGTGGCTTCTTTAGAAGGTCATGTACTTTTGAAGAAACTCAGAGACGCTTTGGAATTCTTAAGGGGAAGATTAGCTGGTCGAAACAAAGAAGATGTTGAAAAAGCTATCTCTATGGTATATAACCTTTCTGATTTTTTTTTTCTTATTTTTTATTTTTGCATAATAGTCTTCTGTTAGTCTACATATGCTTCAGGAAGCTTCCTGTTATGACAAAATTAATAAAGATATAAAACCATATATTTATGCTGTATGGTGGATACTTTGATCTAGGTGGAAGCGTTGGCGGTAAAGTTGACTCAAAATGAAGGGGAGCTCATACACGAGAAGTTCGAAGTCAAGAAACTCATAAACTTTCTTAAACAGGTGATTTTCATTATTTTCAACTCTAGCATGTAGTAGTTCGTTTATAAAATTGGTATTATGTGAATTTGGTCTAGTGAGTATTTTTACAATGTAACTCTTTGTTTTAATTTCTTCAAGGTATGAAAACGTGATTTTTTTTTTGCAGGCTTCGGAAGATGCTAAAAAACTGGTAAACCAAGAAAGGTCTTTTGCTTGTGCAGAAATCGAAAGTGCAAAAGCAGTGGTGCGAAGAATCGGGGAGGCTCTTGATGAGCAAGAAAAAATATCACTAACCTCAGGAAAGCAGGTAACACAATTTTATGGTTCAAATCCACATGCTTGTGTGTGCGTGCGTGTGTATTCTTTGTAATATTTTTCTTCTTAAAAGCAATTAACTTGACTTCTTGCCAGGAAATGGAGGAAATGGTGGAGGAAATTCAGCAGGCTAGAAGAATTAGGTTATTGCATCATCCCTGCAAGGTATTTGTTATTTATTAAGGATAACATATTCATAGTCCACCCGAGTTTTCATAACGCCACCTAACTATTTTTTAGACACCCAAGTATCAATTCAGTTTGTTTTTTTAATATTGATTCAGGCGAAAGAACTTGCGTACAACTTGTAAATGACAAAATGCCTGTAAATTATAGTTTTTTCTACTTCTAGAGTTGATGAACCCTGAATCTACTAGAATGTGTTTTTACAATCCATCTATAGTTAATAGTTTTGAGTAACTTTAAGGGTAAACTTGTTATTTTTACAACTCTAGATGTGACGAAAGCTTTAGATGTAAGGACATTTTGTCATTTTACGATTCTCCAGCCTGTATTTTTTGCCAGGATCAGCAAAAATGAAATTGAAATAAGGGTGGCCTCTAAAATAGTCTAAATATTTAGTTGGCCTTACTAAAAACTTTTGAGTACTTGGGTAGCATATGTAAACATAACAAATTCTTATTTTATTTGTTCATAGTAGCTGAAAAATATATTCTTGGATTAAAACCAGCTATCATCTCTATATCTAGGTTTTGAACATTGATGAATTGCAATTGTTTCAATTTAAACTTAGACTTTTTTTCTTTCTTTAATGCCTTTGTATTCTAGGTTATGGATATGGAACATGAGCTTCGAGCCTTGAGGCTACAAATCCAAGAGAAGTCTGTATTCTCAGTAAAGCTTCAGCAAGAGGTATCTTACCTGAAATAATTCAATCTTTATTAAAATGTATTGTTCCCTCTATTCCAAATAATGCCACATTTGACTTGCACATAGCTTGATAAGAACATATTTGATTTAACGTCTAAATTTCCTCTTGACAAGAACAAAATAAAGAAGACGATGACCTACAACAAAGCTGATAAAAAATATAACTTGGATTATAAATTTTAACCGGAAAAAATGGGTGTTGGGTTTTTTGGGCAACTCAAAAGATGAATTGCCATTTTTTTTGTGGACGGGGAGTGTAAATCATAATTTGTTTTCTTTAGCTGTGTCCAACTACTTAAGATCCTAAATCAAATGCAGTTAATGCTGAAGAAATTGGCTGAGGAGAACAAGTTAAGCTTATATGCATTAGAAGATTCTGGAAGTTTGGGCTCAATATTACGACTTCAACCGTGCTCAGAAGAAGCTACGGAGCTTTCAAAATGTTCAATCCAGTGGTATCGTTTATCATCAGAATGTAGCAGAAGGGAGCTTATTTCAGGTGCTTTATTACATACATAATCTACATGCAACTAATTTCTTTGAAAATATTAGTTTTTCTATACCAGTTTATTTTGCATTATATATACATAAATATACTTCTGACTTGCTCTTCTATGGCTATATTTAATGCTTTGCCAGGTGCTAACAAATCAGTTTATGCACCTGAGCCCTATGATGTTGGACGGATTTTGCAAGTTGATATTATCTCAAATGGCCAAAAATCTAGTGTGACAACAGCCTGTCCTGTACAACCTGGTTTGTCCTTTTTCTTATTATCATTCTTATTAACCTTCCAGCTTGCTATATTGCTTTTTGATTTGCAAATTGTCGTACCATGAAACTTTGATAACTAAATAGAAAATTACACTGATGTTTTATGCGACAGCTGTTGGACTGGAGAGCTATGTGGAGACACTTTCTCGGAAAAGCAATTCCGAATTCAGTGTATGTTATTAATTGCATATATAAAGTTTAGTAGGGTTTGTAACACCATTACTAACTCGTTAATATGGGTATTTTGGTCATTTATATATTTACCCAACTGTGAATTGCGTCCGAGTGAGCCGGTCGTTAATTTGTGTGGCTTGATTTTCTCATAATACTCTTCATTAATGCGTCATTAATGAGCCATTAATGAATATCATTAATCAGCTGCCAAAATTTTTTGGCCATTGATTAATTTCAATCAAGGGCTAAGATTGGTTGGTTCTCACAGTTCTTTTACGAAAAACAGTTCTCATATATATATATAGAAAGAAGTTCATGCGAGAACCAATCTTGACCGTCCAATTCCCCCTCCTTCAATGTCATTGCCTACCCATGAATTCCTCACATGCACCCTGCCACACTCTATCACCCCCACGCTCTCCATCCATGAACTTCCCATATTCGAGGAACGGCCGAGATTAGTTCTCGCGGTTCTCGCTCTAACAACGGTTCTCGCACTAACTATTAGTTGACCGTTCAATTCAGATAATAATAAAATCCGTACCAATGACATAGGCCATGTTGGAAATTGAATCAAGAAAAGTGTTTGAATTACAGGTGGTGATCTCTCAAATGAATGGACGTAATTATTCATCACATTCAGCTCATTTGTTACGTGTTGGGAAAATGAGAATGAAGCTTTCCAAAGGATGGATTACAAAGGCCAGGGACGCTTACTCCTCTACATCGATGCAGGTAAATAATTCTTCTTGCTTACTTGTTACATTCTTTAAGAAGAAAATTCTGATAAATACATTGAATACCAATAAAAAATAATACTCTAAATAAAAAAATATTGGTTTTATACCTATTGAGAAATATCATAACAATATGACTATGCATGGATTGATGTTATTTAGGACCACATTGGACTTGTTTTCATCATTTTCATTACATCTTTTGCGGGTCCCATCTGAATGCTCTTAAGTCTTGACATATACTAAATGACTCATAGTTACATACATTTTTCGATTTATCCTTGCACTGTATAAGATCAAGTGCTAAATGTCAATCTGGTTAAACAAAGAAGGCAAGTGCTCTTACCACTATAAATTTCAGCTGTGTGGTTTTAGAGGCGGTGGGAATCTTGCGGCTAAATCATTGTTTTGGCAATCAAGAAAAGGACAATCTTTCGTATTGGTGTTTGAAACTGAACGAGAAAGAAATGCAGCCATTGTTCTAGCCCGAAGATACGCGCTTGATTGCAATGTATGTACCTTCCCTCTCTATTAACTTCTTTTTATACAAACCCATAGTCTCATTTGCAAGATTAATAAAAACATAGATGTGGCAATTTCAACTTGTTCATATGTCCCAACGGGTCAAATAAGTAAAATATATAAAATCTTATCTATAAAGGCAGTGGACAGAAAATGGAAAGTCGCTTATAATGTATTCAAGAAATTACACCTAAATCAGTTTATTAATGAAAATTAGATCGTCATTGTGATAATACTGAATACATTTTTATATAAAAAAACAAAAAAGTGGAAAAAAGCTTACACCTTTTGGTATTGATGGGGAGTTATCTTTGAATGTTAGGTGGTGCTGGCTGGACCAGATGATCAAGCATCACTTTATCTTCTCTAACTTCACTAATGCAAGTATAACCAGGTTTCCAAAATGAGATTTGATTATTTCATTTCATTTTTTATTTGCTTCTAATTTTGTGTGTGTGTTATCTTCCTTTTTTAATTCTGGGTGTTTTTTTAATTGGGTTTTCTACTAATTTTGATCATTTGTGCATCCTTTATAGGCATAGTTTTGGTTTGCCTGTTCATCGGTTGTAACAAATTCTTTTCATACTGTACTGAGATGTGTGTTTGCTCGCTATTTGTATTTCTAGATATAATGAACTCTCTTGGGATTAAAGCTTCTTCATCTTGGGTAAATAAATGAATATGTTAATAATCTTGAGTCCTTTACTCTGGTTTCGAAGTCACTTACAGGGTATAATGTGTTATAGGACTATTTTTCTTGTGGTAAACTTTGCCTCCTTCGCAGATATTGATTTCCCCAATCAATTTAATTTAGATTATGGAAATGAATTTTAGAAGTTACTTTTTCTTTTTGATAATTAAATTGAGAAATCAGTGTTTGGGTTGTTTTATGTACAATTATGATTCTGGCTTAACAATGGTTTAGAAATTAGAATCACGTGAGATCTTCTTGTGTGTTTTATTTTGTTAAGGTTTGAAGTTCGATCCTTATGACTGAGGTATTTAATCTCTGAGAAGTGATATCAGAGCCATGGTTTTTCTTTAGTGGTTAACGTATTGTTGAGTGAAGATGTTATCTTTGAATTTTGATTTGGAGAAGTTAAATGGTTCGAATGATTCATTATGTGGAAGGTAAAGATGAAGGATTTTCTAGTTTAGCAGGGTTGTGCGGTTACGTTACAAGAAGAAGATAAACTTCTAAGGAATAAATAATGTGTATACACCGTTGAAATATTGCGATTCCGGTGAGAGGACCCTGAGGCGAGGGATGAAGACTGGCATTCTCTAGGATTCCACCTCTCATATGAAAGCTTTTAAGTCGATATATGTTTTTTATTACACAAAGTGAGAATGTAATCAATTTCTCAAGTATTTTGGATCTTTTCGTGAGGCTAGCTGTTCTTAGTGATTCCTTTTAGTCTAGTTGGGAACACGTGGCAGAAAACCCTTTGAGGTTTTTGTTCGCTCACTCAAATAACCATGTTGTAATTAGGTTGGTGTTGGGGAGATGATCAATTCAACTCAATAATCAAATCATTCTATTATAATTATTAGGATTTGATGATAATAAAATAATTTTAGTAAGATTAAGAATTCATCTTAACATGTGTTGTTTAGATTCTGACTTGAAATTTGCTAAAGATAGAGTATCAGCTAAAATTAGCTAAGTACTAAAAGGATCAGCTAAAGCCTTCATACCTTTCCTATGAGCCGAGTGAAATCATCTATCAGAGGTGTGACCAAAAGTATTAGCCAATAAACAAAGTAACCAGCTGAGTGCTTCAAGTCATCAGTAAAGTACCTCTTTTCAAAACTTAGTTCTTATTTGATAAGCACATCCCTCTAAATGATCAGTAGAACAATTTGGTCAGCTGATTATATAGGTTGATAAGTTTCTCTGCCTTAGTCTAATAAGAGTTTGATCAATCAGCTAAGTAATGCATTGATCAACAGAGTATCAAAGAGTTGGGTTGAGAGATTCATTTTTCTGATTTTAGCACTTTTTAATCAGTTGAGTTGTGATTTCGAGTTGTACTGATTGTCAGTTTACTATATTTCTTATGTATAAGTCAAAAGTTGAACATGTGTTGTTCGTTATAGCCTTAGATCTCTATTTGTGAAAGTATCAGAATAATACACTCATGAACATGTTTTATTAGAAGCAAATGTTGTATACCCACAGGATGTCAGAAGGTATCTAGGTCAAATATCATCTAGACAATTTTAATTGTATCATCCTTGCTTTAAATATGGTAGGTGTTAAAATTGAAGATGAGGATCTTGCCCTGATTCTAGTGTTCTCACTACCAAACCCATACGAGAATTTTGTTGATACCATGTTCATGATAGGACAATAATTTATATTGCTGAAGTAAATGATTCCTTATTATCAAAGGAACTTAGGCGTATGGTTTCTAGTAATGAGGGGGAGTCAAGTGTTTGACTTTGCATGTGGGCACGGGAAAGACACATGACAAAGAGAGTGGTATGGGTGGGTCATGTTCCAAATCAAAATTCATGGGAAAGGTAAAATTTTATCAAGGTAAAAAGGTTGGTCGCATTAAGAGAAATTGTCCTCAATGGAAGGGAGATTGAGACATAGGTGATGGGTTAATATGCACGGATAATCCTGCAGATTCCTAGATTTTGGATACGGGTGCATCTAGGACTGAGTATAGGTCAGTTTTGACTCCAAACCGAACCATAACCGATAATACCGGTTATCTGTTTTTCATCGGTTCCTAATGGGCCGTTAACGATTTGTGATAATAGATCGGTTTTTGTTATCGATTTTATTGGTTAACCGTTATATATCGTTAGGTAAAATTTAATGGGCTTCATTATTTCCGATTGTAGGCTTGGGTTATAATGATCATTGTTTTATAGTAGCTGCAAAATTAGGCCAATAATTGATTATTAATAAGTTGCTAAGGCCATTATTTTTTATAAAAAAATTAAAAATGGTAAGCTAGAGTTATATGTAAACCATGCATGGTTTTTATATAAAGGTTATTAATAAAGAGGGAGGTTCAAATAAGAATGAGAAATTAGATAAAAATAAGAGACTCAATCTCAGCCGTCAAATTACCCTCCTTTAATGTCATTGACCACCCATGAATTCATCACATGCACATTGTCACACTCTGTCCTCCACGATCTCCTGAATTCTAGTTACAAAATGAACGGCTAAAATTGAGTCTTTCATTCTCATTTGAACCTTCCTCTATTACTAAAAATTGTGTGGTTATTCTAATACATGTGTATACATTATTTGGATTATGTATTTGTGATATATGTGCAATTATTTTAAATATCCGTGTAAATACACGGGTAGTCATAATTCTTGTGTGTAAACATTTTTTTGTCTCATTTTTAATTACAATTGTATATGATAAACGATGTCATAATTCTCATTGAATACAATGGAAGAGTTATAATAGTTGATTGTATTGTTTTTTAAAATAAAATTTTCATTGTATAAAATGGTAACTAAGAAAAAGTTTATTATATTTTCGTACAATGTATCCATATAAAAAGATAAGGTCAACATAATAATATATAATAGTAATAATAACAATAATAATAATAATAAAACCAAAATAATAATTATAAGATAATGAACTAAACGAGTTTCTTTTTGCCCACGCGATGCGACGGGTAAAATTAAATTAATACATTAGTTTTCTTACACGTATTTATTATTATACATCTTAAAAAATATTAGAAAAATGATTCATGTGCTTAATAAATGAGATAAAATATATACCTAGCAATTTGATTGAAACATATAGCAAAATAAAAGTAGGAGATTATGAGGAGAGAAAATGTGTAGTCCACATATCTTCTAATATATATAAAATACTGATTTGATTAAATTTATTAGACGATCTGAACTATTCATTTAAATAAATATTTAATCTTGATCATTCATTTATTTACAATCAAAAAATGAATTTTGACTTTTTAGAGTCAAATTTATTAGAGATAATTTCAAATATGCCCTTATCAAATAAAATCCTATTTGCCCACCTTAATTTACAAATGTCTTATTTAACATTTATAAAATTTCAAAATATCATATATAACCAAATTTGTAGTTTTATCATTCCAAAAATTTTTATAATCATTTAAATTTCTTTTTAAATATAACCAATAAAGTTTAACTTTATTACCTTTAATTGTAAAAAATAATGATTGATGATTTATATAAGAAATACAATCACTTATCTTCGTATCATGCTACCATGTTTCTGCCGTCAAGTCTGCCCTCTCACTCGTGATAATGTTTCCACCGTTGGTTAAAGTGTGGACGCCGTACATCGTTATTTTTTTAAAATTCTCATTTAAATCGCGTTTTATATTATTATTTAAATATTTTTATTAATGTTTAATATTAATTACCTTTTAAACCAACTCTGTATCACACGAGTATTTAGTCTAGTAAAAATATGAATAGATTAGGCTAATTAAACCAAGTTGCAAGTATTGTTACATAAATTTCATTTAATTCACTTTACAACTTTGTCAACGCGGTTCGAACCAAACACTTCTTTACACTAGAATTATATTTGTCAAATTTTAGTTTATAGATAATGTTTTTATTTAATTAACAATAGTTATACTTTAATAAATAAATCTTATTTAAGCATCCTAATTTTTTAACCATAAAATAGTTGAGAGAAATCATAATCAAATAAGTAAACATTAAACTTCTTTTAGATGGGGAAAAAGAAGTAATTAGAGAGATAAAGTTATAGGAGAGATAAAAAGAGATAATGCTAAATATAGTATGGCCACCAAATATTATGAGAATATAAATTATCATGAGTTAATGATGAATTTACATATATACCCTTACAAATCTCATGAGAAATTGGCAATCTAGTTTGCCAATTGATAGATAACAAGGTTTATATAACCCGCGCTTCGCGGCGGGGTAATATACTTTTATCTAAATATTATTCATTTTGATCTAGATGTTAGAAGGATATTTAATATACGAAATACACTTATATTGGAGTAAATATGAGATTCTTAAGATTGCAAAATCGATTAATTCTAAATTAGAACTTCAACGACGAAGCACTGGTATTATTTTCTTTTGAATGAACATTGACTATTTTTATACATACATACATATATAGACATTAATGTATGTATGTATTAGTATTAGATAAATTACAATGTAGCAGTATAATATACAACTTACTTGTAATCATATAAAGCCATTTATAATTTTTTATTATTTGTTATATGATATTTAAGTTGCAAAAAACTTGAATGCAAAATAAAATAAAGTTAAATGTTGTTCTTCTACGTTAAAGAAATGATTATATGCAAAAATAATCCATGAATAATGCCTTCTAGTTTTAATGGAATAATTTAAAAAAAAAATCATGTGTCAATTGAATATTGTAAAATATTTAGATTTCTAGAAATTAAATTCCTAAAGTCTTCAAAAAGAAATCTTGTAAAATGTAAAATATAAAAATAATGGATTTCAATTTTCACTTATTTCAATATCTCATGAGATTTTAATATCTCATGCTTTAATGGTAAAATGACTAAAGTAACCCTAAATATCTCATGATATTTTGCCAAACCACTTTGTAAATTGATATATATAGTAATATAATTAAACAAATATAATTGGAATAATGGAGGTTGTTAATATTTATAACTCCCATAAATTCTAGATATATGGTGAGAACAAAATAAAAAATTTATATATTTGAAATAAATATATTATGTTATTTTGAAATTTAAATTTAATTTTTATTATCTTATCTCAAATTAAAATTAAATTAAAATTTTGATGTTGAATTTAGACTATTTAAAGTCAAATTAGACATTTAATTTTGATCAAATTAATAATTAAAATCTGATTTTGATTAAATAGATAGTTAAGATTTTCTAATTAAATAGATTCTGATTAGTGTTTTATTTATACCAGAAGATAATTAGCATGGAATAAAAATACCTTTATTTTTTTACATGATCATGTTTTTGGAGTTGAGCTCGGTCGGAGCCAAACTTATTGTAGATCCGGTTTCTCAAGTCTGGCTGGGCTTGAGCATGTTTGGGCCGGTTTCATACCCGTTAAGAGTCCTATTTAAAGCTTTAAGTATTCAAATGGAAACAAATCAAAAAAAAAAAAAAAAAAAAAAGATGATGAGGCTATGCATACTGTTAATGGGAACAAATCAATAATAATTCTAAATAGAAAAGATGCTACTAACTTTTTATAAAAAATATATATAATATTTTTTGGATAAAAAAGTCTGTTTTTTTTTTCTCTTATTAGCAAAAATTAAGACTAGCTTTTTTAAATCTATTTACATATACTAGCATTAAACCCGCGCAATGTGACGGCGATGATAATAGTTTCTGTTCGATAACATGTTTGATTTAAAAAGTAGGGTATGATATGTGAAATGCGATGTTAGTCAACCTATCCATGTATTTTCTAACTTTTCTTATTTCTTTACTTTTTTTACAATCAGCCATTTTATTCATTGTTAAAATAGTTTTTGAAAAACAACTAAAAAATATAATTATTGAATAATTAGAGAAAAAGATATTCTAGCCTTAAAATTGTATTGATGTAAGTAATTTAGCCATAATGTGAAAAATCAAATAGTTTTTGTGATGTTTAATGATTTATTAAAGTAATAATTGCATTAAATTAGTTGAGATAATCAAGTGAATGATTGGTTAGGCTATTGCTTTAATTGTTTGTATCTTAAGCAAAAAAAATTGTACTACTTAAAATTAAGTAGTCTTAAAAATTTTAAAAGAGAGAAAGTTAAATGCTTTATAATATAGTATAGATAATATATATATAGATTACTTCACTAAAGAAATTGGTCGGAGTCAATTTGAGTCAAAGCGATTTTAATGTATATAAACGAGTGAATTTTTTCAACTATATGTAGTTTTATTGCTTCCTGTAGTTCTCGTATGAACTTTTGTCTATATATATAAATGTGTGTGTGTGTGTATATATATATGTATATAAAGGTGACAGTTCAAACGAGAATGATTTTTTCGTACAAAATCTGTGAGAACCAGTTATAGCCATTTATCAAATAGATGGAGGGTTGAGCTTAAAGAGTTGTTAATGGATAACCTTAACCCTAATCAAAGTTATCCTTAATTAATTAAAGGTAATTTGGACATTTTACAATACCGTCACATTTTTAAATGAATATATACATCAAAAGTAGAGGTGTTAAATTACGAAAATTATACCAAATTAATGAGAAAATTATGCTCTTTAATTTGAGACCGGTCTTTATATATATTTTTAAATTTTTTTTTGTTTGCTGGGTTTTTGTTTCCTTTAATACGGCTCGACATGTGCACATATGCAAATTTTGCATATGTGCATATGCACAGATTCACCTAGTTTTTTCAACACAAATTTAGATATGCACAAGTGCTCATGTCGAGCTGTAATGAAAAAAAAAACTAGGAAACACGATTTTTCTTTAAAAAAATATAGCAAGATCGGTCTCAAATTAAAAAAACATAATTTTTTGTTAATTTGGTATATTTTTTTGTAAGGCAGAAGTGCAACAACCTAGCCCAAACCTACTTAAACAGCCTAAAGGCTTAGCCCGGTCTGAAGGAAGAAGAAATTAACACATTTTCGTTTGATAGATATATAAGTTTTAAAAGTGGAGTTAATGTCAAAATGTTCTACTACTCTTTTCTATTTAAATTAAATAAAAAACAGGATACTTAATTATTGGTCAGAAATGATTCTCGCGGTTCACATACGAAAAACAGTTCTCGATTCTCGTGGTTTTCGTTTAGTGGATATATTAGTTTTAGAAATGGTTCTTGCAAAATTTTATATTAAATTGCTGAAAATTGTAAATAGAAAACACTGAACCCCAAACTTTAAACCGGAAATATCTAACTGGAACTTAAAAAAATCAAACCATAAATGTGTAAACCAAACAGGATAATATCCGAACGAAAATCGAACTTGTCTGGACAAAAGTCAGACTGGCCCTGACCGTGAGTGGTCCGGAAAAAGATCAAATGATCTTACACGAGAACTGATACCAATGAATTAGAAGTAATTCGGTAAAAAAATATGCCTTTTAATAACCCATATATTTAAAAACATGATGGTTAAAAAACAACACCTGAAATTACCTTAGTTGTATGTGTAACAGAACCTCTTATTATTATTATTTGAGTTAATTACACCGTTGGTTCCTGTGGTTTACCAAATGTCCAATGAGCAGTCCCTAAACTTCAAAAATTACGTCTATAATCCCCGTGGTTGTCATTTTGTCCCGTGGGTGGTCCAAAACTAACAGAGCCGTGAAAAAGGACGTTAACTCTGTTATTTTGAAGGGTAAAAAAACATTTTTACCCCTAAATTATAATAACTCTACCCACACCCTTTTTCTCTCTCCCAGACTTCTCTCCTTCCTCCCTCCTTCAAGAAACCACCAAACAAACCCTTTCTCTCTCTCTCTTTCTCCGTGACACTCCAGCACCGCCGCCCTGACTACACCTTCACCGGCCACCACCATTGCGTGACCACACCACCACCACCTGTTCTTCTTTCTTCACAACCGCCGCCACGACCACACCTTCTTTCTTCTTTCCCGTGCAACCACCATCGTGCAACCACCGCCTCAGTGTCTTCGATCTACACTGTCACCACCCCTTTACACACACACTTTCTCTCTCTCTCTCTCTCTCTCTTCGATCTACACAGGCCACCACCACCGTACTACCATCATCACCCAATGAACTGAAGCGTGGGTTTTCAGATCTACGACGGCACTTGTGGGTTTTCATATCTGCGGCGGCGGCGGTGGTGGAGCGGTGTAGAAGTGGTGGTGGTGGTGCTCACCTGCAAATCAGATCAGCACAAATCAGATCTCGTATCTTCAAGGGTTTACAGATGTCGCCACCGTAACCACCATCAAGCTACCACCATCACCATCTATTGCACATCTCTCTCTCTCTCCACTGTCTGCCACCACCGTCTAAACATCGCAAACCACCATCAAGAAATAGATCTGAAACTCAAACCACCATGAACACACAAGATCTGAAACTCAAACACAATTTCAGATTGGAAGAAAGGGTTTCTGTTCAGATCCTCCATCTCAAACACAAATCAGATCTTGTTTGTTCAAATCTGAAACCGATTCCATTGATTTCGTCATCATTCTCCGGCGATTAAGAGGTGTTTGAATGTGATTTCTGTTTGAATGTTTGTTCAGATCTGTTTGAACCCGATTTTTGTTTGAAACCAATTCCATTGGAAGAAAGGGTTATCGTTTGAATGTTTGTTCAGATCTGAAACGGATGAGGGGATGGTGATGGGGAGAGAGGAGATTAAGAGGGGTAAAAATGTCTTTTTACCCTCACAATTGGAGGGGTTAACGTCCAACTTAACGGCCCAGTTAAAAATGGACCACCCACGGGACAAAATAACAACCACGGGGATTATAGACGTAATTTTTGAAGTTTAGGGACTGACCATAGGACATTTGGTAAACCACATGGACCAACGGTGTAATTAACTCTTATTATTTTTTTAGAAATTATATTCAAGCGTTATAGACTTATAGTGGACTTAACATGAGTTATTCCGAAGATAAAGGCACAATCTTATTTAGTTCTTAAATACAAAGTCGTCTAATTGTCGTAACACGAAACTACAGGGGGTGTATTTGTAAAGTATCACATTCTTTCATGGTAAAAAAATATACGGAGTACATCAGAACATGATTTTGAAGTCTAACGGCTAGAAATAAGACCGTTGGGCAGCGCCTAGAATCAATTGGCTTCAAAAAGGGGCCACCATCCCTAACCCCATTCATCACTCAATAGCCTGTCGCTTCAGAGCAGAGGGAGAGTTGTTCTTCGTTCGATTTCAATCTGTTCATCTATTTCGATTAAGATGGGTTCAAGGCATGTTCTTCAAGAACAAAACAGAGGTATCCATCAATCTTAAGTTCTTTATCCATGGTTTGCGTCTGGTTTTCGTTTGAATCGAAGATAATCTGATTCCTGAAAGGTTTCTGAGTCGATTAGGTTTGTGGGTTTTGTTTATCTTTTGGATTTCGATCCACTTTCCGCTTCGTTGATTTGAATCCGAATCCCCCAATGTCGGTTATTTGATTCTTTTTTAGGGTTTCTGTATCGAGTAAATTTGTGGGTTATTGATCATTTTGAGGATTTAGATCCAGTTTCTGCTTAGATGATGTGAATCCCAAGAGGATTTTATAAATCATTTGAGTTCTTCTGTATTAAAATACCCAAATTCAAAGCGATATTCTTTTTAGATTTTGGTACTGGTTTTAGGGTTTTTATCCAAGTTTACTCGTTGTTTCTATTGACTCGTTTTATCAGTATATTTTCGAAAATATTAGATTCCCAGGGGATTGATTATTTGTGGATTTAAATCATTTTTATTCGGCGATGAACATTCTGGGGTGTTCTTGTTCATTCTAAATCGATTCTTGATTTCTGTAAGTGGGTAATTTGTATTTGATCTTTCTTGAATTAAAGATCAAATCTTGTTTTGGTGGTTGCTTCAGGTGAAGCGGTGGGAGTTGTGAAGCAGAAGAACATGGCGGTGGTTCCTGCAGCCGGACAGAACAAGAGCCGCCGTGCACTTGGTGATATCGGCAACCTCGTCACTCTCCGGCCACTTGAAGGCAAGCCACTGCCGGCAATCACCCGCCCAGTAACAAGAAGCTTCTGCGCACAGTTACTTGCCAACGCACAGAAAGAAGCCAATGATAACAAAAAGGTGAAACACATCTTCAATTTCTTGATCAAAACCACAAATTACTGAATATCCATTTGCAATCGAATTCTAATTCAACGTTCTTAATTCTCTGTTACAGAAACCTATGGCCATGAACGCCGATAACAACAAGATAGTGCCCAAGAAAAGAGTTACAGTCAAGCCAAAACCACCACCGGTGGTGCCACATACCGCAGACGTAATCGAGATCAGCCCCGACACTGTGGAAAAAATAAAACCTGAATCATCGTCTTCAAGAAACAGAAAACCTCAATCGTCACTCACCTCGACACTCACTGCCAGGAGCAAGGCTGCCTGTGGCCTCAACTACAAACCAAAACCAAAAAACATCGTTGATATTGACGCTCAAGACGTCAATAACGAACTAGCAGAAGTCGAGTATGTTGAAGATATATACAAATTCTACAAACTCGTAGAGGTAAAATACAAATTTCTTGATCTGGGTTGATGCAGCAAAGTTGATGATCATTCAATTTATTTACTGGTTTATTGAATTTCTTGATTTGGTTTGATGCAGAATGAGAGCCAAGTTCATGACTATATGCATTCTCAACCTGAAATCAATGACAAAATGAGGGCGATTCTGATTGACTGGCTAATTGAAGTTCACAATAAGTTCGAGCTCACCAATGAAACATTGTACCTAACAATCAACATCATCGACAGATTCTTGGCGGCTGAAACAGTTGCTAGAAGAGAATTGCAGTGTGTAGGAATGAGTGCAATGCTTATTGCCTCGAAATACGAAGAAATTTGGGCCCCTGAAGTCAACGATTTCGTTCAGATTTCCGATCGAGCTTACGAGCATCGACATGTTTTGGTAATGGAGAAGCGGATTTTGGGTCGATTGGAGTGGAATTTAACCGTCCCAACACCGTATGTTTTTCTCACAAGGTTCATCAAAGCCGCCGCCATCTCGCCGGAACCCACCGTAAGTTTATTACGAAATTGGGGATAAAATGATGACATTCGATATGCATGGATTCTGATTCTGGTGTTTTGAATAATGTTATTTTTAGGTACAGTTTGAGCAGATGGTGTATTTTTATGCTGAACTGGGTATGATGAACTACGAGATTATACGATACTGTCCGTCGATGGTGGCGGCGGCGGCGGTGTATGCGGCACGTGCGGCGATGAACAAAACCCTAGCGTGGCACGAGACGCTGGAAATGCACACGGGGTTCACGGAGGTGCAAGTGTTGGAATGTGCGAAGATGATGGCGGGGCTTCATCTGGCGGCGAAAGATGACGAGAAAAGGAAGGTGATTTACCGGAAGTACTCAAGTATTAGTAGGGGGGCGGTGGCTTTGTACTGTCCGGCGACGTCTCTGTTGGCCGGAGCAATTACGGCGTAAGAATCGGTGGAGGTTTTAGTGTAGATTTGGTTGGGGGGAGAAGACGTGATCGATCAAACTATTTGTTTGTTTTTCTTAATCTTGTTATTGTTTTTGATTGAAACATGATGTATTGTTTCTTTAGAATATAAATGCTTAAAATTTCAATTAATGAAATGTGATGATAGTCACTCAAATATTTCATTTATTTTTGTTTTCACTTTGCCATTTTTGGTCAATTTATATTTGTTTATTACACCAAACCCGAACATCAATGGAAACACTTTGTTCCAAACTAACACTGATCTAAAAAAACTCATAAACATATTTGTATTATTGCAAACTTTGTTAATAATATTAACATCACTGATCTAAATTACTTAAAATTAAAATTTTTAAAAATAAGAAGAAAAAATTTTCTGCAGTATAATTTAAGAGGATTTTTAAATGATTTATACAAGAATTTAAACGTTTTAAGATATATTGATATCAACGTATCCTCCTTTATTTTAAGTTATAGTTTCGGACTAGTGATGTTTCAAAATAGTCAACGATTTAGATTTAGAATATGTAGTGATCGAGGTCTACAATAATTCGTGTAATTTCACCCCTACATAATAAAATATTTCAAGTTTTTTACCCTAAAAATAAAGAAGTATACATGAATAGAGTACGTTTCTTATTCTTTTGTGAAGTACACGAAAAAGTTATAAAAATAAAAAAAATTGATTCAATTTTTATTAATAGTAACATAAAGACAACAAACTTTGAATCTTCTAATATATATAAAAGACTAACTAGATCAAATTTATTAGACGATAACCGTTCATTTAATAAACATTTAATCTTAACAATTTATTCACTTAAAATCAAAATATCAATTTTGACTTTTTAAAGTCAAACTACTACATGTAGACTTTGAATAATTTCTATAATCTTTTATAGCTTTAATCAATCTCATTTGAATTTGAAATTTTGAATAACTATTTAATACATATATTTATAAGTTAATAACTATATAATGAACGTATATAGTATGGAAACGAGTCTAGCAATTAAAGAATTTTATCCAACTATTAAACTATATATTTTTATGACTTACTATTTCAAGTATTATTCAACTAATTTTATGCTTATACTAATTTAAATATATATCTTTTACACATTATCAAGATAACCAATAGTTATATTTATTAAAGAATTTTACTATCTTGATTACTTGCTGTAACGAATTTTTTGCACCAATACATATATTATTGACTTTAGTTGAATTATAATTTTATTCGTGATTTATATCCATTACTATATCACATCAAATATTTCTCGTCCCCCGTATATTACATGAATTTTCTCTTTAATATAAACAATGTTATTTAATTATGTTAATTATTATTTAACATTAGTTATTTCTACTCACCTGTGTAGTACACGGGACACTTTTCTAGTTATATATTAAAATACATATATAAAAGTGTTAAAGATAATAAATGCATCTTATTTTTGTAGATGAATATGATTTATTTTAGATATTTTTTACAGCTGAACAAACACAAACATTAACCTACTTTTAAATCTCCATATTTTTTCATAGCGGGACTTTAAAAACACCTTTCACATCTACTTTCTTAAATACATCATATTTTAATAGCTTTTGGGTCATAATTATATAGATTCAAATTTGTTTTTTCTGGAAAGATGTTATCCTTAGTTTCGCCTTTACGTAAATAATAGGTTAAACAGTTTTTTTTAATTGTAACACCCCTTATATAGAAAATATTACTTTAAATTTTAAAGTGTTATATTTAGTAATTAAAGATGAGATAATTGGACCAAACAAAGAGATAACAATTAACAAGAGATGTGATGTCACATTTTATAAAAAATATTTTAATCAACAAAGAGATTAATATAAGAGAAAAGGAGACAAAGCAAAAAAAATGTATTTTTGACAGTACGTGTTTGTTCGTAAGAATGAACAGAGAATGGAAGTAGATTGGATGCTTAGTCTCTCATTACGGTGGCTAATCCCGGGCGAGGAAACAGTGTCCATAGCGGGAGTGACATAAGGATCTCGTGGTTTATGAACCCATATGCTTTAGAAGGAGATGAAGGGTAAGGATAATGAGGATGATGATCTTGATCATAAGTAAGAAGATGGGAGCATATATATGTATATGGAGTAGATCTCCATGCGGGTGTTGACAGGAAAGGGAGAGATCCCTTGAACCTTGGTTCCCTCCCCAATATATAGAGAGGTGTTTAGGGTAAGGTGGGCCCAAGCCCAGTGAGTACACTATATGTTTGTGCCTTACCCAAGGCCCAAACATGGGGTACGTCATTAGTACGTTAATAGGATAAAAGGTATTAATACCCGCTAGAGAATACCTACTATAAAAAGAAAATTACACCTAAACAATAGTGTAAGTGTGTGATATGGAATTTTAAGATGTGTGTGTGTGTGTGAGATTAGAGAGAGAATAACTTTCTAGAGAGAGTATGTGAGATTAAAGGGTGATTAAACAAGATTAAACAATATTAAGTGTATTTCATTCTTCAAAAATAAGATTTGGAAGCATCTAAACATCAAACCCAGATTTGGTGTTACACACACTTAGTGTGTGCTATTGGTGAGAGATAATCTAGAGAGAGAGTGCAACATAACAACTCAACCATTGTCTATTGTCCGAAAGGAGCTCACACATATATCCTCAATGAACATGTCTTTGCGAAGGTCGTCGAAAGTTGATTGGAGATGATGTTGATGATGATGATGATTGTGGGAGGTGATGATGAGGTTAATCTTACAATTTATTTTTGTTTCATGGTAATAGAATAAGATAATTACCATTAAAATAAAAAAATAAAAAATAATAACATTTTACGAGTTTAACTGGTTGAAGTTAGTTACCAGATGTGAAAATGCTAACCACATGGTTAATAAATATAAGTATTTATAACATGATACATATATAATATTTAGGAGTTATGAAGAGTAAATTTTTATCCTTTTGTGAATTATTTATAGTTTATAAACTTATAGCACATAATTGAAACTAAACTATTTTTGCCCTGTTCGTTAGGCACTTAGGCTGTTAGGCACATCACTTTGAGGCTTTAGGCCCAAGTCCAAGACTTCGTTCCTGTTTAATTGTTATTACTTTTTTACTCTTTTACTCTTTTATTGCATTTAGAAATAAACGTTTACAATCCATCTCTCATCTCTGACTAAGTGACTAGCATTAAAAAAATTGATAATACAATGAACATGTCTCTTTTTTGTTTATTAAAACAATTTCAGTTGTAAAAAATTGATAATACTAAATGTATGCTAGTTCTCTTTTTTTTCATTAAAACTTTTTTTGTCGATCATAAAGATTGATAATACTAAGTAAACGGTTATGTTGGACGTAATATGATAACTAAAACGTAAATTCACTTGAATCCAAACCAAATGGCGCAGTACAATTATAATTGTATAACCTATTTTCACTTTTTATTTTAAAACATTTGTATTGAAATATTAGTTTTTATATTTTATTCATCTTAAAATCATGTTACAACGCGCGGATGAAATGGACTCGTTTGTATAATAAATGTTGGTTTCTCATAATCACATGGTGCCAACTTTAAACCATGTGATATATCTGCACGACTGCAATAATCTAGAACTACATTTTGTCCGTACGTTATTCTGAAATTTTATGACTAATTAAATCAGTGAGCGAACTTAGAAAATCAGATTGTGATGTCTAAACATAGTAAAAAACCAAATTTTTTTTTAAACACTAATTTACATAAACAATGTTAAGAACGATAGTTTGCATGGTTTTTCATATAACCAACAAATCGGTCTAAAAGAAGTCAATGATATTTAGATATATGTTTATATTTATAATTTTTGTCTTAAATTCAAAATCGTTTTATATCATATGTACAATATTTCAAGTATTTCGAATATCATATGAAAATTTTGTCATAAACTATATAAGGTACTATAAAATAAAGGGTTAATTTCATATATACTCTTATTAAACATCAAAATATCTTATTTACCCAACTTGATTTAAAAATATCCTATATGCCCTTATTAAAAATTTCATAATATCTGAAGAATTTATCAACAGATCAAGATGAATGCGAGATGAACAGAATCTTTCCCAACATCAACAGATTTCCATTATAATCTGAAGGTTTTCTCAACATACAAAACAAAGCTCACTACAATCACACTCTCACTCTGTAATCAACTGAAATATAAAACCCCTATCTGCTATTTACGAAGAAGAAAATAGACCTAAAATACTAGCCAGAAGAAGATGAAAATGTATCTGCAGTACAAAAACCAAAAAAAAACAGAAGGAAGAAAAGGAAGATATATCTCTGAACTTAACTTGAACTTTCCACAAAAAGACCTCCAAGAATGACCAATTTACACATTACACCCCTGCACATAGAAAACAACTAACAAGAGGAAAGATTAAGCTGCACACAATTATAAGCATTTCAACACCCTCCCTCAGCTTAAGCCTGGAAAACATTTATTAAACCTAACTTTTCAGATAAAGTATTGTGTTGAGTAACAGAAAGAGGTTTAGTAAAAATATCTGCAACTTGAAGTGTTGTGTGAATTTTAACAACCTTTATAATGCCCTCAGAAACTTTCTCCCTTACAACATGAATATCTATCTCTATATGTTTAGTTCTTTCATGAAGAACTGGATTAAGAGACAGTAAAATAGCAGATCTGTTATCACAAAATATATTTACTGGAAGATCGCATTTTTGACCTATATCTTTCATAAGTTTAAGTACCCATAAAATTTCACATGTGACAGTGGCCAAAGCCCTGTATTCAGATTCTGTAGAAGATCTGGAAACAGTGCTCTGTTTCTTACTTCTCCATGTAATGAGAGAATCTCCCAAATAAATACAATAACCAGTAACAGATCTTCTTGAATTCACACACTTAGCCCAATCTGCATCAGCCCAAGCAGATAAATTCAAGGAACTACTTTTTGAAATTTTAATACCAAGACCAGGAGAAGATTTAAGATATCTCAAAACTCTCATTGCAACCTTAAAATGTGACACACGAGGACAATGCATAAATTGACTAAGGCACTGCACAGTGTAAGAAATATCAGGTCTAGTGTTGGTAAGATAGATTAATTTACCAACAAGTTTCTGAAACTCAGAAATATTAGGTAAAAGCTCGTCATTGGCATTAATACCCTCACTATTCAACACAACATTAACTTCAAGAGGAGTTCCTACAGGTTTTGACCCTAATAAACCAAATTCATAAAGAAGCTCAAGACAGTACTTCCTTTGAGAGAGACACAACCCAGTATCAGTTTTAACAACCTCAATTCCTAAAAAATATTTTAAAATCCCCAAATCTTTAATGAGAAACTTTGACTTAAGAAAACTTTTGACCTTTTCAACTTCAAGACTATTGCTACCAGTTACAATCATATCATCAACATATACAAGCATAATAACAATGTCAGATTTAATTCTTTTTGTGTACAGAGAATAATCATTCCTACTTTGCACAAAACCAAACTCAAGGAGAGAAAGAGTAAGTTTCTCATTCCACTTCCGTGGAGCTTGTTTCAAACCATAAAGGGATTTAACCAACTTACAAACTTGAGAATCATTTTCAGTAAAATATCCAGGAGGTAAAGACATATAAACATCTTCATCAAGTTCACCATATAAAAAGGCATTATTAACATCTAACTGATAAAGATCCCAACTATTTTGAACAGCTATGGTTAAAACACTTCTAACAGTTATTAATTTTGCAACAGGAGAGAAGGTCTCATCAAAATCTAACCCTTCTCTTTGACTATAGCCTTTAGCAACAAGTCTTGCTTTAAATCTTTCAATTTCCCCATTTGATTTGTATTTGATTTTAAAAATCCACTTACAACCAATGGGTTTTCTTCCTTTAGGAAGATCAGTTAAAATCCATGTCTGATTTCTGTTAAGTGCTTCCATTTCCTCATTCATGGCCCTAACCCAGTTAGGATCCTTAACAGCTTCCTTAAAGGAGGTGGGTTCAATAGACTTATTAAGACTAGTAGCAAAGCAAACAGAGTCTTTATCAAGGTTAGAGTAGCCAACAGTTCTTTCAATTCCATATTTATATTTCCCTTCCACTACAAAGTCATCAAACTTAGAGGGAAGCCTTTTATCTCTACTAGACCTCCTAAACCCAAGAGGAGGGGCACCTAGGGTAGTGTCAAAGGTTGGAATTTCAGACCTTCCTGTACCATCTATAACCAACTCGCCCTCAGAATTATGAGAATTTTGACCATTATGGTCACTACTAAAGGAATCATCCTGCTCCTCTGAACTGGTTGCAGGGGCCCCACTGCCTTCCTGAGCCAGAGGAAGGTTGATGCCTTGAGGGACAAGAGAATTATTTTCATCACAGGGCATTGAACTATTGGTAACAACTTGATATAAAGAATCAAAAAAATTCGACTGATCCAAGTAAGCAGGTTCAGACTCAGAGGAGGTCACTGCATCAACAGTAGACATCTTGAACGGGAAGACCGATTCATAAAATGTGACATCTCTGGAAAAAAACACTTGTTTAGTGTCAAGACAAAGCAGTTTATAGCCTTTCTTAACATTAGAATAGCCAATAAAAACACATTTTTTAGATCTAGCAGCAAACTTATCTGAATTATGTAAGTTTGTAGAAAAACATAGGCATCCAAAAACCTTTAAAAGATTATAATTTGGTTTTGAGTTATAAAGCACTTCATAGGGAGATTTCCCCCCTAAAACTGAACTGGGAGTTCTATTTATAAGAAAAACAGCGGTGAGAACAGTTTCACTCCACAGTTTCAATGGCAAACCAGATTGAAAAAGGAGGCTTCTAGCCACATTCATTAAGTGTCTGTGTTTTCTTTCACAGATACCATTCTGCTGAGGAGTGTACACACAGGTAGTCTGATGAACAACTCCTGTTTTTTCAAAAAACGAGCTAACCTTATGGTTAACAAATTCAGTACCATTGTCAGACCTAACAGTTTTCACATTTTTTGAAAATTGAGTTTTTAGCATGTTAACAAACACAAATATGTAGTCTGACACTTCATCTTTGGATTTTAGAAGATAGACCCACACAGCTCTACTAAAATCATCAACAATGGTCAAGAAAAATCTATATCCATCCTTAGTAGTGACATGATAAGGACCCCACACATCTAAATGTATTAGGTCTCCTAAGCTGGAAGTCTTATGATTACTAAGAGGGAAGGGTTCTCTGGTCTGTTTGGCTTTGTGACACACATCACATGGAGAAACCAAAGAATCTTTTCCTCCAACAATATCCTTCAAAATATTTAAGACTTGAGTCGATGGGTGACCAAGTCTCTGATGCCAAACAGACCTAGAGACGTGCTTATTTGGAACTAAAGAACTGGAGTAACAACTCACATTAGATTCCGTGAAATGATAAAGACCTCCTTGTTCACTACCAATCTCCACCTTCGGAACTGTTATTAAATCCTGAGGGTTGCACAAATAACATTTGTTCTCATCAAAATACACACCACAGCCACTATCCTTAGTAAGTCTATGAACAGATAACAGGTCTATGTTGAACCCTGGTATGACAAGCACATCACTGAGTAAAACACGTGATGATATTTGTAGATTTCCAATTTGTGAAATATTTGCATGAGTGCCATTCGGATGGTCAACATGCAGTTTAAGGTCAGACACATCAACACAGTTTTGAAGATTTTTTGAAGTACTTGTCATATGTTGAGATGCACCAGAGTCAACAACCCATTTCCTTTTCACAGATTTAGTAATATTACACTCAGTCACATCAGAACCAACATACGTACCAGACATATTGGCAGAAGCATCTCCTAAGGACCCTTTCTCATTAAGCAAAGTAAGAAGTTTAGCTATTTGATCACTGCTTAGTTGAGGGGTTTGTTGTGTGTTAGAAGAACCCGGATTTTCAGTCACATTATTAGACTTAGGTGGTTGAGAGCTTGAGGAATTTTGAAAAGTAAATGGTTTCTTAGATTTAAAATCCTTCGGGTATCCCACAAGTTTGTAACACCTATCGATAGTATGACCTTTACAATTGCAGTGCTTACAAATCAAATTTGGATTTGGTCCTCTGTTATTACTATTATTCTTTTCTTTATTATCAGGTCCTTTAGAGGAAAAAACAGAAGCTTGAGATTTACTATTTATAGAGGAAGAAGAGGTCGAGGCAGAGTTCTTAAGAGATTCTTCCCTTGAAATAGTAGAGAAAGCAGATTGAACAGTTGGAAGGGTTTCAAGCATCAGAATATTACTTCTTATTTGACTATATGAGTCATTTAAACCCATAAGAAACTGCATTAACTTCAGTTGATTTTGGAAATTAAGTCTGTTTTGATTTGCAGTACAAGTGCACTCAGTGACACCTGTCAGTGAATCAAACTCCTTCCATAACCCATTAAGAGTGTTGAAGTAATCTGAAACACTGTCATTGCCTTGAGTGTGAAGATTAATTTTCTGAAATACATTATATATAACAGAACCATTTATTTTCTCAAATGTTTCTTTCAACTCAAGCCAGAGATTCCTAGCATTTTCAGATAAAACAAAGGCAGTAGCTATAGATTCTGACATAGATGAAAGAAGCCAAGAAACAACAACAGCATTGGCTCTGTCCCATTTGACCCTCTTGGAGGAGGAAGAGGATTCCTCAGTATCCGAGGGCCTGAGACAGGTACCATTGATAAAGCCAAGTTTATTTCTAATAGTAAGAGCACGAATAGTAGCAGTAGCCCAAGATTGATAGTTAATAGTTCCATTTAGACGAAAATTGATTATAGTAACACAACTGATATCATTAGCATGAAGGGACAGAGGATCATCAAGATTGATGGTTCCTGTGTCACCACCCTCTTTAGGAGGATCCAACTCAACTACCATGATGACCAAGAAATAACAACAGATTAGAACAACTTTACAACTAAACAGAAACCAGCAGATTGTAAACAGCAGACTTAAAGTAACAGCAGAGAAAACAGGAAAGCAGAAAACAGCAGATTAAACCAGATGAATCCAGACAGTAGACCAAAGGGAATACAATTGCACATATACAATAAATCCAACTTTGGGAACCACACAGAAGATTAGAACAACTTACAGTGGTTTTTTTTTTTTTTTTCTTTCTTCCGATGAAGAATCAATGGACTCAACTTCGGGAAACACACAGAAGATTAGAACGACTTACAGTGATTTTTCCGATGAAGAATCACGCAATCAACTAACCAAGATTGAGATCTCACAGAACCCTAACATTAAGGCTCAGAAAAACAGTGATTCTCCTCTCCAGTTCGTCAAGATGGAGAACACTTCCTGCACAAAGAGAAACAAGAGATTGTGTGATTATAGGTGATATTAAAAACCGAATCAATAGAGACACCGAAGATCAATTGCAGATCGACGGGACTCAAAATCGCACAGAGAAAAAAAGGAAAAATTAATACGAAGGAACAATACAACCTGAGGTAGCAGCGGAATCCAGGAAGAAGATCGAGCCAGAAGGCTCTGATACCATGAAGAATTTATCAACAGATCAAGATGAATGCGAGATGAACAGAATCTTTCCCAACATCAACAGATTTCCATTATAATCTGAAGGTTTTCTCAACATACAAAACAAAGCTCACTACAATCACACTCTCACTCTGTAATCAACTGAAATATAAAACCCCTATCTGCTATTTACGAAGAAGAAAATAGACCTAAAATACTAGCCAGAAGAAGATGAAAATGTATCTGCAGTACAAAAACCAAAAAAAAACAGAAGGAAGAAAAGGAAGATATATCTCTGAACTTAACTTGAACTTTCCACAAAAAGACCTTCAAGAATGACCAATTTACACATTACACCCCTGCACATAGAAAACAACTAACAAGAGGAAAGATTAAGCTGCACACAATTATAAGCATTTCAACAATATCTTATTTACCCAAATCATTCCATTGATCAACTAATATATGGGTTGTTTACTTGTCAAACTTTATAGTGTTTTAAAATAGTGAAATTAATTAAAACAAGTAATCGATTGCCCCTCGTGATACGAGGGGGCCGTATGACAAAATTTATTTAAGAAATGACAAAAATGTACACCAAGAGAATCGAAAATCAAAATGACAATTAATGTATACATAGGTATTCATAGACCAAAGAAATGGAATCTATGCGGCATGAAAACCAATTTTTATTCTAAGCTGCTATTTCGCCCCCTCCTCCCACATACCATACATGTTAAATCATTCAATTACAATTTTTAATGTACGTCAAACTCTTATTTAGTTTTGTTCTCTTGTTTTGTAATTCTAGCATCTTGCTAAATGATTTTTGTTATATATATTCTATGGGTATGCTAAATAGGGGTGATGGTCATATTGAAGATTCTATTTTAGTATCTTTTTGTTTGATTCTTTGTTTTGATCTTTTATTGAATCAAGATGTTATCTTTTCTGGATTATTGTGTAATGATAGCTGATTCTAGTATGTCTATGTGCTATATCTTTTGTATTCACTATGATTTAACAAACTCTAGACTATATCTGGTTATCTTTTATGGATTGATTTGGTTTTCTTGAACAATTATCATGTTTTCAATTAAAGAACCTTAGAGTTTGTAGCTTTAATCTTTGGTTGGTTGATTTATTAATTGCTGTATTTATTGATAACTAAGTTGTCATGATTGTGTGATTTTTTTCTACTTTTTGTTTGTGTGACCTAGTATGCAACTCACTAGAGATAGGGGTTGAAGTTTACCACTAATAATCTAAGTTAATCACTTAAAGGACTAATTTTGAAACGAAAGTTCTAGGATTAGGGGAGACAAGAAATCTAATCCCATAATTGAATGATAAATTGAGGTGCATTATTGCATAGCTGATTCTAGTATGTCTATGTGCTAGATCTTTTGTATTCACTGTGATTTAACAAACCCTAGACTATATCTGGTTATCTTTTATGGATTAATTTGGTTTTCTTGAACAATTATCATGTTTTCAATTAAAGAACCCTTAGAGTTTGTAGTTTTAATCTTTAGTTGGTTGATTTATTAATTGCATGTATTTATTGTTAACTAAGGTGTCATAATTGTGTAATTTTTTTTCTACTTTTCGCTTGTGTGACCTGCTATGCAACTCACTAGAGATAGGGGTTGAAGTTTACCACCAATAATCTTGTTAATCACTTAAAGGACTAATTTTGAAACAAAAGTTCTAGGATTAGGGGAGACGAGAAATCCGATCCCATAATTGAATGATAAATTGAGGTGTATTATTGCATAGGCTTAGAGATGAAATCCTATGAACCTTGTTTTATCATTACGAGAAACCGAACGAAAGTTAATTGATCAACCTCTAGGGAATTCATTAATCGGGATTTAATCAACCAGATCTATGTTTACGGGAAATTAATCATAGTAAATGTCTTTTCCCACTGATTAGAATTTGTCCAAAGTTCATTTAATTCGATAAAGATTCAATTTTTTAATCATTTAAGCAATTTAGTAGATTGGTTAGTTAAATCACAAAAACCCGTTGTAAATCAATTTGTTTTAGTTTAATTGAGTTTGTTTTAACTTTAGTAATAAGCTAAACGGTGCTCTATGGTGACGACACCCTTTTACTTACCTAAGCTATATTATTATTATGATTAGGTCTTTCTTGCCTATAGTGATAGTCTAGATTATGTAATGAGTTATATATGCTACGGTTGTGTTTAGATGTATGGATAGCTTTATATGTATAGTTATGTTTAGATTTATATGGTTAGATGTATGAATAAATGTATGTCAGATATATATGAACTTAAAATCATTTTTTGTTCAAATATAGCAGATGTTTGGCAATGTTATATAGTATATATAAGTGTAGTAGAATCCACTAAGCATTGCTTTCAGTGGATCAAATTAGTTTTTGCATCTTAGACTGTTCGAATATAGGAAGGCTTTAGCTCACAGTTGATAATTCATTACGCCTATGATATATTTAAAAATAAAGCAATTTTTATGATGACGTGTGATTTGATTAAGAAAGAATTCTGAAATGTAAAAGTTTAAACAAATTGTAGAGTTGGTTGACTCAAAAATTATATTTGATCATTTTTAAAAAAACTAATAGTTAAAAAAATTATTCTAGAAATCAAGGCGTCACATTATGTATGACCTTAATATGACTCGATTATTATACAAGTTACACACATTAAAAAAAACATATCTACTATAGGTATCGACCCAAACTTGTTAGGTTGGACGCATCCAACGATCTGGTGATTGGCTGGTTGCTGGATTTGGTTTTTTTACTGTGTATATATATGTGTGTATGTGTGTGTATAGGTAGTTGAGGGAGATGAATGTGAGTTTAGAGTGATAGAAATGAAAAGAAGAGAGTGGTGGGAAAAAATAATTTAACGCTAATATGATAATGAAAAAGAGAAGGTGGATACACATTGTTTTAATGGTATTGGTTAATACGAAATTTGATAATTCTCGTTAACTTTTTGCTCTACCCAGGAGGATGCACATGTGAGTATGTGACAGAGTCACATACAAACAATCATAAGATGGGGGTGAATAATTAATCATCATGGCTCTCCCTAATCTGATCTAATCAAATTAATAATAAGCAAACCAAAAACCTAATTTCCTAAAATCTTTGTAGCCGGCACATGGACACTCCATCACGACCGTCCGTTTAAAATCATTATGTCACGATCCGACGGTTATCGGGACCACGAGGGAAGACACGTCACCACTATTTCAATTTATAAATATATCCCCGCTCTGTTTCTACACACAACACAAACACACTCTCACTTCACTGCTCTCTCGATTTAACTTCCACCTAATTCATCTCCGATCTCATCGTTTTTCAAGCAAACAACAGGTATTGTTACCAATTCATTGATTTATCAGCGATCGTATGTTTTCGTATTCGTTTAATTACGAAATTCAGTATAATTTGCTATAGTGCTGTATAATGTGTCGATCTGTGACGGTTGTTTATAGTTCTCATCGAATTCATATCGTTTTCTCTGTTCTGATTTAGGTTTCTTGCGATTTTTCTTCTTATTGTTTTAATTTTCTGGAGATTGCATGATTATGCTTTTGCATTTGTATTTACAGTGAAAGTTTTAGATCTGTGACGTTTTTGGTAGTTAGAAGTGATTTTACATTGTCGTCTCTGTTATCTAGTAGGTTATTTATTTATTTTTATTTTTTTTCCCAAATTTTTTTAAAAAAGTTCATGATTTTTGCAGTTGCATTTAGATTTTCATGTTTGATTTAGATTTTCATTGCATGTCTGCTAGATCTATAGAAAATTATGCGAATATGGATTAGATATTGATAGACGTATATGTTGAATTGAAGAACAGTTTCTGCTTTCACTACTTGTGCAAAGGTTTGGCCTATTAAAAAGTTATTTGAGAGATCGACATGACGGCATATCAGTATAATTAATTTATTATCAGAAATTGCACTTCCTGATTATTATTATTAATCCTAGGAGCGTGATAGTTAATTCCATGAAATCCCTTTTATTCATTCGGTTTATAGACATCATATAGTATTGTTATTTCATATTGAAAATTGCTTTTGCATTATCTGATAGGTAGATGATCAGTGTTTTATTATTCAATTCGGAACACTAAGTTCTTTAATTTGTCTTTTGCATGAATGGATGGGTTTTCAGATAAAATGAGAGAAATCCTTCATGTTCAGGCCGGACAGTGTGGCAACCAGATTGGATCAAAGTTCTGGGAAGTAGTATGTGATGAACATGGCATCGACCAAACAGGGAAATATGTTGGGAATTCAGATGTGCAACTGGAACGTGTGAATGTATACTACAATGAGGCCTCTTGTGGGAGGTTTGTACCTCGTGCAGTGCTCATGGATCTGGAGCCTGGCACCATGGATGGAGTTCGAACTGGTCCTTTTGGGCAGACCTTCCGCCCTGATAACTTTGTTTTTGGTCAGTCTGGTGCTGGGAATAACTGGGCCAAGGGACATTACACTGAAGGTGCTGAACTTATTGATGCCGTTCTTGATGTTGTCAGGAAAGAGGCTGAGAACTGTGACTGCCTACAAGGTACAACTCCCGTTTATTTTGTCATCTTAAATGTTACTGGTCCATATCCATTTTGATTTTTAAGTGTAAGTTTGTGCTAGTGATATCATATAAACACATATGAAGATTGAAAATAAGTAGTATTTGTTAAACCATGTAAGAAAACTGATTTTATGCATTTTCTTACCGAATAACTGTGATCTTGAAAAAGTAGTTTGAGACGTGCTTCTTGAAAAAAAGAATGTAATCCAAACACTCAATAAGAATACATAGACTTGAAGAACTGTATGATAATTGTTTGTTGTTGATGTTGGGCTACCTGTTTGCAGGTTTCCAGGTCTGCCATTCTTTGGGCGGAGGTACAGGTTCTGGGATGGGTACTCTATTGATCTCAAAAATTAGGGAGGAATATCCAGACAGGATGATGCTCACTTTCTCTGTGTTTCCATCACCAAAGGTCTCTGATACAGTTGTTGAACCCTACAATGCCACACTCTCTGTGCATCAGCTTGTAGAAAATGCTGATGAGTGCATGGTCCTAGATAATGAAGCTTTATACGATATCTGCTTCAAGACTCTCAAACTTACCAATCCTAGCTGTGAGTATACATATCACTTTACCTGTTTTCCTTATGAATGAATGCTAAGGCTTCTATTCTTACACCACATCATCTAACCTATGAAACTTACAGTACTTGTTAATAAATATGTGTGATTGCTATTTAAAATGTGTAAAATACCGTTTGAGTAAGATAAATTTTAGGAAGACAACTTAGATTCAGGCTCACAAGGCAAGTATACCTCAAAATATTCCAAAATGGAAATTGATTATAATCTCTGTATTATTAAGTTTGTTTGCCAATAGTAGGAGCTACAGATCATTTATATTATTATTAGACTCTCTAATTGAGTTTATACTTCATAGTACTGATTTTGGTGCCATGTTAGAAATGTAGGATCTTTTATGGTATATATCTAACATACATCACATCATCTGTTGTCCCATGTTTTTGTCAAGAGTAGTTGGTAATAGTACTCACTTTTTTAATTATTAATAAAAGTTTGGTGGGATCTAGTTAGAGCAAAATTATTTTAAGTGTCAATAATGTGAGTGTGGTTGTCACGTCAATGACACACCTGATTTTGGTCACATACTGCTTTCTTTGATGGATTTGGTAGACACTGTCCAATCCTCTTCTTCTAGTTATGATAAGTATTAGAGACGCCAAGATGGGAATGGGCGGGTTGTGTCTTGGGTCAAAATATGTTCGGGTTGAAACGAGTCACTTTTGGTACATGTCAAAATGGGCCAGGTTGGGTCAAATTGCCTAGGAAACACTTTTGTTCAATCTTTACTTTTTCATACATAATTGATGCGAGTATAATTAAAAAGATACTATTAGAACTGTGTCCCATTTGTGCTATATACAGCTCAAATGCCTTGAAAAGTATGGGACGAAATCGAGACATCCAACTATTTTATTTTTCTTTCATGTCTACTTCATTTGGTAAAACATTCTGATTAATTCAACATCAAATATGGACTGATTTTGATATATCGTAATGAATAGTTGGCGATCTGAACCACTTGATCTCAGCGACAATGAGTGGGGTGACATGCTGCCTCAGATTCCCTGGTCAACTGAACTCCGACCTCAGAAAGCTTGCAGTCAACCTCATCCCATTCCCCCGTCTCCACTTCTTCATGGTGGGATTCGCCCCCTTAACTTCTCGTGGGTCCCAACAATACCGAGCCCTCACCGTCCCTGAGCTCACCCAACAAATGTGGGACGCCAAAAACATGATGTGTGCTGCCGACCCACGACATGGGCGGTACCTAACCGCCTCAGCCATGTTCAGAGGCAAAATGAGCACTAAAGAAGTCGATGAACAGATGATTAATGTCCAAAACAAGAACTCATCATACTTTGTGGAATGGATACCAAACAACGTGAAGTCAAGTGTGTGTGACATCCCTCCAAAAGGTCTATCAATGGCTTCAACATTCATAGGGAACTCGACTTCTATTCAAGAAATGTTTAGGAGAGTAAGTGAGCAGTTTACGGCCATGTTTAGAAGGAAGGCTTTCTTGCATTGGTACACAGGGGAAGGTATGGATGAAATGGAGTTTACAGAAGCCGAAAGTAACATGAATGATTTGGTATCTGAGTATCAACAGTATCAGGATGCAACTGCTGATGAGGAAGGTGAGTATGAGTATGAGGAGGAAGAAGAAGAAGGCGAGGAGGTATGAGTATCTTAAATATGAATATGTCGTTATGTTATATTTATTTGCGTGATGATGATGATGATTATGATATATTAATGATGTGTAGTAGCAGTAGGTTGTTTGTGGTGATAATATAATAAATGTCTTGTTAGTAATATATGTTTATGATGTTATTCTTTTTATTACCTAAACTTTGAATTTAACAAATCAAAATTCAAAATATCAAAATGAATTAACAAATACCTCACAAGAATCCTTCAGGTCTAGGAAAGCAAAGTAAAATGTTTTTTGACCAATTAAAACAACGTTGTTTGGAGCTGTGAAATAATGACATTTGTTGGACTTGAAAGACTCGGCGTGTACTCTTTGTTTTGTCATTTCCAAATTCCCATATGAGGACGAACCAATGGACATCACAAAAGATAAAAACACGGGGATGGAATCAAAGTACTTAAACGGTGATTGTAGCCAACTAAATAACTTATCCAACCCGGTTTTATCTTGATGCAGTTAAAAGCCAAATGAGAGATGATGCTCTCGGGCTCAAGTAAGCAAAATGGGTTGGCAATGCATTGTTAATAGCCCTTCAATAATATATAATGAGCTTAAAAGGCAACCCACGGGTTTCAAAGTTCTCTTGTATTTATTTGTGTTTGTGGGTGTTTTCGAACACATGTTACAGAAAAAACGTAAATCAAGAAAAATATTTGCACAATTTTAATAAACGTAAAACATGTTGCTCAAGTTAATTAAGAATAATATAAAAGTATAAAACATAGCGAAAGAGTTTTTCTTTTACACCGTAACCTAACCTAAGGATGTACTACACACTCTAATTTATATCTATATTTATTATATACTAATAATTTAATTTGATCAATTTTAATTGGATTATGGTGTGAAATAGGGTGTAAAAATAAGAGCCCTTCAAAGAATAGGAAACAAAAATCAAGCGACCTCTGAACCCAGTAACTCACCCGTGATTAACCTCTCACAAAATGCCATAAAATCTAAAATACTTCAAAAATAGTTATGATATTGTGTAATTACCTTTTTTTTTTAACACTATTGCGAAGAGTGATAGCGACTCTCACTCCCATAACACCCACCATACAATTTCATACTCTTTTTTTGAACAACAATAAGGTCTCAAACGGAAACGAGCTTCAGCTCCGCCATCACCCGCTCAAAATGGGACCAAAATTTTATTAAAGGAAACTAGCAAGGCGCTAGAGCTTACAAGAATAGACCTAACAAGAACTCAAAATGAGTACAAAAACAAAAAAACAACAGCCAACACCATGTCAGAAACCAATTAAAAACAATCCGAAGGGGATAAAACCCAATCACTCCATTTGTGTTTAAATCCATCACTCCCCGCTCGTTTTATCCAGAAAAAAGAGAGCATTTGTACCAGAGAGAACACCGACTCCTTTGCATCCGGTGACTGTGAGGATAAATTAATTGTATTCATGTTCTTCAACACAACCCAGAAAAAAGAATACATAACAACAGCCAACACCTTCTTTTTGTTACCTGAAAGCTTCGTCGACGCTGCCCATTCAATAGGATGAAGATTGAGTGTTGAATCATCCAGCGACCACCATTTACCGATCTCTTGTAACACCTTTCTAGCTACCTCACAATGCATGAATAAATGTACCTCTGTTTCATCTGACGACCTGCAAACAGGACACAAATAGGATACAATAGTAATACCACGCTTCTCCAAATTTGTTTTCGTTGGCAACTGATTGTGAAATGCTCTCCAAACCAATACGTTGATTTTGGTCGGATCCAAATGAAAGGATTGAACCGGGGCACTTTCAAAAAGAAATCCTCAAAAGCTACACGGAGAGAAGACGCTGCCCATTCAATAGGATGAAGATTGAGTGTCGAAATCCTCAACAGCCAACACCTTCTTTTTGTTACCTGAAAGCTTCGTCGACGCTGCCCATTCAATAGGATGAAGATTGAGTGTTGAATCATCCAGCGACCACCATTTACCGATCTCTTGTAACACCTTTCTATCCACCTCACAATGCATGAATAAATGTACCTCTGTTTCATCTGACGACCTGCAAACAGGACACAAATAGGATACAATAGTAATACCCCGCTTCTCCAAATTTGTTTTCGTTGGCAACCGATTGTGAAATGCTCTCCAAACCAATACGTTGATTTTGGTCGGATCCAAATGAAAGGATTGAACCGGGGCACTTTCAAAAAGAAATCCTCAAAAGCTACACGGAGAGAAGACGCTGCCCATTCAATAGGATGAAGATTGAGTGTCGAAATCCTCAACAGCCAACACCTTCTTTTTGTTACCTGAAAGCTTCGTCGACGCTGCCCATTCAATAGGATGAAGATTGAGTGTTGAATCATCCAGCGACCACCATTTACCGATCTCTTGTAACACCTTTCTATCCACCTCACAATGCATGAATAAATGTACCTCTGTTTCATCTGACGACCTGCAAACAGGACACAAATAGGATACAATAGTAATACCCCGCTTCTCCAAATTTGTTTTCGTTGGCAACCGATTGTGAAATGCTCTCCAAACCAATACGTTGATTTTGGTCGGATCCAAATGAAAGGATTGAACCGGGGCACTTTCAAAAAGAAATCCTCAAAAGCTACACGGAGAGAAGAAACCGTGAAAACTCCCGATGGATCAATCGCCCACCGGCACCCTCCCTCTCTATCTTCTTGAAACCAACTGGCGAGAGGAATATTCGCCTTCTCGAAGTCCTTGAAAATCTTCAAAATATTATTCCATACACCAGGTACTAATCCTTTCGGAATCTGCTTCCCGAGTCCGCCGCCTGCCCCGTGTATTGCCCGGATAACATTTTTCCAAAGAGAATCTTGTTCCACTTTGAATCTCCATATCCATTTAGCGAGTAGGGCTAAGTTCAATGCGTGCAGACTTCTGACCCCCAACCCCCCATTCGATTTTCCCAGTAAGACCAGATCCCATTATTTTGCGTACACCAGGTTTGCTACCCCAAAAGAATCCCGATCTCAGCCCTTCCAATTTATTAATTATTTTTGTTGGAGCCTTAAATAAAGAGAAGAAGTAAGAACCGAGGCTCCCTAGCACCGAGCGAACCAAAATAAGTCTTCCACCATGCGATAAAGTTCTGGATTTCCAGGCCGATAACTTATTCCTGAACTTATTGATGATCACCTCCCAATGAGCGCTTTTATTTAACGAGACACCCACCGGAACACCAAGATAGGTAAATGGCAACGAACCTGGTTTGCAATGAAGCAGTCCCGCCATACAACCAGAGAAGTGTTAATACCCATTATTGCACACTTATCGATATTAATCTTCAGCCCCGAAGATAAATAGAAGCATCGAAGAATTCGAATGAGGTTACATAAATTCGAGAAATACCGGTCACCCGCAAAGATGACATCATCCGCGTATTGCATGTGTGAGATCAAAGGACCGCTCCTGGGTAATGAGACGCCATGATAAATCCGCTTACGACAAGCTTCTTTCATGGCTATGTTTAGGGCTTCAGCTGCTATAATAAATAAGAACGGGGCTAGGGGATCTCCTTGACAGACTCCGACCCCCATGTTAAATTCCTTGGTGGGAGAACCGTTAACCAAAACCGAGACTCTTGAAGAGATCAAACAACCGTTAATCCAGCGTCTCCATAATACACCAAACTTCATTTTACACATAACATCATCTAGAAAATCCCACCGTACGCAATCAAAGGCTTTGTTGAAATCAACTTTAAAAATAAAATATTTCCTTTTCGCCTTTTTCGCCCAAGATATTAGTTCATTAATGATTAATGGTCCATCCATAAGGCTCCTGCCTTCTAAATACGTTGTTTGCTCCTGCCCTATGACATCGCCAATGACAACTTTAAGCCGGTTTGCTAATATCTTGGCAACGATCTTGTAATAACAATTCAACAAGTTAATGGGTCTAACTCATTATGTAACGCCCCAAGGTTTGAAAATTTCTTGTTATGTATTTACTTTAAGTGTTATGTGTTTTACATGTTTAGTTAATTGCCTATATGTGTTTGTGTTGGGAACTATAAAGTTGGAGGGTTTGTTTTGCAAATTCAGAATAGTTAAAGAAGTTCAAGGGCCAATAGTGTCAAATATATAAGTTATAGATATATATGAAGAGTGTTTGACTCATTTGGAGTCAAAACTCCAGTACCTGCAAACACACTCACGACACACACATAATCTCAAAGTTTATTTGCTGATTTCGATTTAAAGAGGAAGAATTGCCATCTGAAAAAGATTACATAGTGATCTTGTAGCTGAGCTATGTGTTCTTGTTGAGTTTAATTGGTGTTTTAGGTCAAAAAGGATTCATAGGTTGAATCTTTGTTCATAGATTGTGTAGTGTGTTTTTGAGTTGTTTTGTGTGTTATTTCATACAAGAAAGTTGGTATTAATGTTATAGAACTTGTTGGTATGATTGAATTTGAGTTTGATCAAGAATTAAGTGTTAAAAGGTGAATTCTGGATGCTGTTCACGAACCAAGTAGAAACCCTGTTGTACCGACTGTCGTTGCAACCGCATGGGTTATCCCTTGCGATCGCAAGGCAGTGTTTTAGTGTTTTTGGTTGTTTTGCCCCTTGCGGCCACAAGTGTAACACCTTCTTATCCGGTCTAGATTAATTAAGGTAATTAATTAAATTAAGTTTGGGATTTAATTTAATTATGTGAATTATTTGTAGATATGAAGTAATTGATATATTGTGATATTATTTTGTTCTATTATTTTAGGAAAATAATTAAATTTATTTTAATATTTGGGTTGGTATGGGGGTGTGGCCGGTTTGGTGGGTATAGGCACCAACTCACCACCATACCTTATTACTTGAAAAGTTATACAAAGTGTGTTGTGTGTGTTTTGTGTGTTCTCGGCCGAGAAGAAGAAAGAAAGAATTCAACATTTGGTTTTCAAGTTTGCATGCAATTAGGTTTCTGATTTCATATCACTATCAATGTTAGATTACTGAAATGTAATTGTTAATTATTGTTAGTATTCGGTTTGTATATGTATATGAATTCCGATTGAAGCTTGAGATATGATTTGATGAATTAGGATGAATGCATGATAGAATTTATGATCTATACATGTTATTTATATGTTTAGAATGATTACTGGAAACATATATGACTTGCATGCTTAAAATCAGTAGTGATTTAAGTTAGAAATCAAGAATGGGGATGAACACTTGAATCAGTCGGAATTGGGGTTTGAATGAGTCGGAATTGGTGAATTCCGACTAAACACTTATAGATTTTCCTTAACTATTTACTCGGAATCCGACTAAAACTCTGTAGAATGCCTTAATACTTTACTCGGAATCCTATTTACTCGGAATTTGGATAATAAGTCGGAATTACCTTTACTCGGAATCCTATTCTCTCGGAATTGGACTTTTACTCGGATTATGCCTTTGCTCGGATTTGGATTATGATTCTATCGGAATTGGTCATCTACTCGGAATCCTACTAGAATCGGATTTGAATACAGTCGGAATTGATGATTTGAAGATAATCATGAATTGTATATCTGTTTGGGGTTTTGTATGATGAATATATATGTATAAATATATATACATGAGAACATGAATAAATATGATATTTATTATTGGATCAGTATTATAAATTGAATACTGACTTGGGTTACTTCAATCTCAGGAACTGAGAAGACTTAGTGAATTTAGTCATCTGAGTGTGCCAAGGTTTTGAAAGTGAGTGGGTTTATATCTTCAGATATACAGGATATGATATCCTATTTGGAATGCTCTTGTTTGGATTGTATATACATGTTAATTTAGAGATCAGTTTGATGTTGGGCCTGTTGCTTGGGGGATTTACAGTATCTGATCTTGATGTACAATTGTGGTACTCAAGGGGGCTGATACTGTGGTCCATTTTAGCAGGGCTATCGGTAAACCTTGGTTTTGGCCGACCTTGGTTGTAGGTGCTTGCAACACCGCCGGTTCTCCTAGGATTCATGAGCTATTTGGGTTTAGGCATATTTGCCTAGTGTATGTTTTGATTTTTGTTCCCTCACTTAGCTTTGTGCTAATTCCCCACTAGATTGTTTTGCAGATTCTCTTTGGTGAGCTTGATGCTTTTGGGCTGGGAATATGGACGGACCAATTCTCTGATGCTAGATATTTTGTTAGAGCCTGTTTTTGTATTAACACTGTAAAGGTCTTTGTACATCAAACAAGTTAAATCTTTTTGTATCTATTATGTAATTAAGAAAATTATACGTAATTAGCTTCCGCGTGCAGTAAATTTTATGTTTAAAAAGTACAGTGTTATAGCAAGCAAGGTGACTTGCGACCGTAAGGGTGTGTTTTGTGAGATTACCGTCTACGGACGAAGGAATCAAGTTTACTATCGCAAGTACATAACCTGCGATCGTAACCAAGCTTAGAATCATCCTTGCGAGTGTAGCAAGGCATGATGCATTAGAAAGGACCCTTGCGATCGCATAGGGTTTACCTTGCAATAGTAAGGATGTTTGACCAGGACCCTTGCGGTCGCATGAGTGGGTGTTTGCGGTCGCAAGCAGTCTTCCATTTTCAGATAGAGTTTTGATCAGTATCTTTTGCAAGTTAAGTACAGATGTTTATGTAGTGTTGTTTATTGCTTGTAGGCAATAAGAGTTGACGTTTCTGTGTTAGAGGATAGTTGTATACTTGCTGCTAAGGTGAGTGTACTTACCTTTAATCAGATTAGCATACGTGTGTATATTAAGTGCATGATCTGTGATTGTTTATGTGATAATATTATTGTGAATGTAGATAGGGTATATTGAGATCCTTATACCCAAATAAGTGACAGGGGTTACTAATACTTTGTATAGTATACTCCGGGACCAGTTAACAGATTTGGAACAGAAATACAGATTATAAGTCAGGGTGTGAGACATCCTAAAGAGAACTTGCTCTCATACTTTACTTTTTATTTCAGTAGTATACTCACTAAGCGCTAGCTTACGTTCAGTGTTTTCTGCATGCATGTGCATCAGGTTCAAGCAAGGGGAAGGCCCCAGCGGCTTCTTAGGCTGGATAGCTCCCTGTTTGTTTTAGAAACGTTTTAAACATTACTTTGGAAAACAGTTTAGCACCTATGTGAATAGCAGTAGCGTTTTGTAAAACCTTAATCCTTTTTGAGGTGCTAATAGTTATAAAATATGTATAATAGTTTTATAATGAAAAGTAGTTTTACACATTAAGAGTAGTAGGGCAATCCACTTTAGAGATCAACGCTATGAAGGAAGAGTTACAACCCGGATCAAAAGTGGCCGAAGACTCGAATTGCTTAACTGCTCTGAATAGGTCTTCTTTAAGAATTTCCCGGAATTTTTTAATGAACCCAAATGAATACCCATCTGGCCCCGGCGCCTTTTCTGACCCGCAGCACCATGCCGCCGTTTTAACTTCCTCCATGGTGAACGGATTTTCCAGAAAATACCTCTGTGAAGGAGATAAATTGAGAAACATATTACTGTTGAAAGTCGGTCTAATAGAGGGAGGCGAACGGAATTTGTTTGCAAAAAATCTTAAAACTTCTGTTTTAATCGCCCCCGGATCCATGACCCAATCCCCATTGATGGACAGACCATGGATGAAGTTATTCCTACGGTTCGCGTTGACAATCCCGTGAAAAAAACTTGAGTTTTCTTCCCCGTCGATGGCCCATCTAAGTCTAGCTTTCTGTTTTACATCTCGAACAATTTTACTATCCAACTCCATAATTTGCATTTCACAATCCTGTCTCTCTGCTGATTCGACAGAAGAAAGAGGCCCCTGTTCCGCTTTTAACTCCAATCGATTAAGAAGTTGTTTGAGCTGCACCATTTGTCTTTGTTGGATTGGACCATCTTACTTATTCCTCCCCTAGGGGCATCTTACTTATTCCTCCCCTGTTAAAATAAGAGTTAGCTATAAAGGGTAATATTCTGTGAAATTATTAGACCTTGTACATAGAGGAAAATAGGCCCCTTTTACACGAATACATATAAGCATTCTTTCACTGAAACTAAGATAATTGTTCTATCAAGAACTAAAACAAAAAAAGATAGTGTAAATACTTTATCATGCATAGTTATAGTAATTATGATGTTCTCGTAGCATTAATTGAAACAAAGTTATTAATTAACTCTTCTTAATCAATTCATTCATCTTAATAACTATTATTTTCGATCCATTAAGTTTTTCTTGTGACATTCTGGACAATAAGTAAGATGTCAACTACTTAAGTTTGTGAAAAATTTGTTTATATAGATATCAACGTTATTCGAATAATCAACAAAACTCTATATGTAATAGTTGCATTAGGAAAGTAACCGACTTGTTTAAGATGTTTTAAGACATCATTAGGGTTTGATAGTTTCACTGGGTAAAAATGTGTGAAACAACTTCAACCCCACATAAAGTTCATTTAAATCAAGATTAATCGTCCATACTTAAGTACGGCTTCAACACGACTACAACATTATTTAAAAATCTTTGTAACCAAATCCCTAATATCTGTCTTTTACAGCTTATAGATTAAGTATATAAATAGGGTAAATTTTTTGAAATGTATCCATTTTTACATATTTTGCTATGAAAATTTCTATTGTGTGTATCAAACTTTTAATTTGTCACTATTATGTGTATTAAACATACTATTAAATATACTAAACTTATTCATTTTCCCTTTTTTTGTAATAGAAGTACATAAATTAGCAACAAAGTAAAAAGTTTGATACACATAACAGAAAATTTAAAAGTACGGTAAACACAATACCAAAACATGTGAAGTTAAGCACGCAGTAAAAAGATTACTTTTTTAATTATAAGTTTTCTAGTATTTCTATTTTATAAGTGAACTTCGAAAAATTATAACACTATATCTATACATAATATATGAATATAAATATTTAGGCCCCCTCTAAAATATGAACCTTATACGATCACACATATTGCACTCTCTCAACGACACCCATATATTCAACAACGTAATAATCACTCTTCAACCATATCAAATTCCAGAACCAACCTAATAGTGTTATGTTATCCATTAAATCAATTAATAGAAAAAGTTTAAAGGAAAAGAGTGTGAGTGTCTTTGGCCCCCCTTACTATCACCACACATCCCCTTGAAAGTATGGTTTTCAGCAGACACATGCCGACCACACAATTGAGT
This sequence comes from Pulicaria dysenterica, assembly GCA_947179395.2. Classification (NCBI taxonomy): domain Eukaryota; kingdom Viridiplantae; phylum Streptophyta; class Magnoliopsida; order Asterales; family Asteraceae; genus Pulicaria; species Pulicaria dysenterica. Next base: position 86,909,642 of record OX359288.1, read on the forward strand.
GAGTGGTAAACTTGACCACGACAGAAACGAGGCTGTAAACGAATACGAACAGAGCTTGTTCGTGTTCGTTTGTTTAATTTTAGTCGAACAAATAAACAAACACAAATGGATAAACGAACGGATTTCTGTGTTCGTGTTCGTTCATTTAACTTTAGCCAAACAAATAAACAAAAACGATCGATAAACGAACGAGCATTGTTTCGATTGTTTAAAAGATAGGTTAATTCATGTACATTTTTGTTCGTTCATTTAGATGATAAACAAAGTGACACACACTATAATACAAATCAAACATTATTAAAAACAATATATAAACACACACATATACAAGTAATATAAATGTATATACATATATTCATATAAAATATAAACAATAAATGGATAACCGAACATTAGCGAACATAAATGAACGAACAAGAGCTCTGTTCATATTCGTTCATTTAATCAAACGAACGAAAAATCTTGTTCATGTTTGTTTATTTAACAAACAAACATTAACAAACTTCATGTTGAACAATTTCACAAACGGTTCATAAACGTTATGTTCATTTACGGCCCTAAGAACAACCGCCACCTATACCAAGTTTAATTCCACTACGTATTCTCTAATAGCCCTAGGATAAAATTAATTACATATGATAATATAAAAAGGTTTTATATTCTAAGTGTCGAAGTTATCATTTTGTGGGTGAGCAAATAAAATAGCATAATAAAGTTGAAGAAAATAACATTTATCGAACTCTGAAGCACGCAGTAAACACATCAAACCATACCTTTTTCTGCTGTGATTTCTCATAAACTTACAAAACCGACCATAAGAAAACACTTTGTTAACCCAAATCAAGATTAAAACATGCTCATAATAATCTTAAGACATACAATTAGAAAAACATCCAAAAAGAGAAACAAAACATGAAAACAAGAGACTGAAAAATTTACTGATTCATGTGGTGGGAGAGACCTAGTTTGTGAGTTCCATAATAGCAGATACTATGTCCCCCTCTGCAGCCTTGAGAGCTTTGACCGCCTTTGGCCTAGAAACCCCGGCTTGAGTCATAACCAGCTCGATGTCCTTGGGCTCCACCCCTGTCTCGTCTACGTCTTCATCATCCTGAGCCACGGCTGTTGGCTCGGGCTCAGATACAACGTTACTAAGATTAGGTGCTTTAAATTGCTCTGCTGCCTGGCTCTGTAATTGTGAGCTTAGATCTTCTATCTTAGCTTCCCCGAAGATAACATAAGTATCTGAAGCCGGGCTTTTAAATACATCAGGCTTTGAGATGACAAATAGAATCTGAAAAGGGAAACTTACTCATTATTGTAAGCGAAAACAAAGATATGGGTAACGGCTAATAGCTTAAAAAGAAAACGGGTCAATTCAGGCTCTGTTTTCTCTCTTATTTAGGGGACATAAGAAAAAACAAATTGATTCTAAAGAAAACAGGTCTAATGGCCAGCCCATTAAACACTAAAATCTAAATAAAACCTGAATTTCAGACAGTGTGTTCTGTATCAACCCCTTGGTTCGAAAAAGCATGAAGCGCTCTGAGGCGTCCGGTATTGAGAAGATACTTATAACTTAATTCCAAATAACATATATGGCAACTACGACTGTTGCAAGAGAGAACTATGGTAGGGAGAAATTGAGGTCAACTTTAGGAGTTTAAATTAGGGTTAAAAATTATAATTGGCCAACTCCCCATCAAAATTAAAACTAGTCATATAAATGGCCCACTTAGAAAATTCCCAAATACAAGATGCCTAAAAAGCGTACACCTCGTGCATCACACTGCATCAAGGAAATCGCATCGCCATCACATACAAAAGGTGTTTAGACAACGCCTCGCAACGCTTTATGAATCAGAACACCTTAGGCGCCCTATTTTAAGCCAAGCTCAACCCAACATGGTCGGCCGGTTTCAGCCCAGACAAATAAAGACCCGTTTTGACCCAAGCCGCCCAATTGACTACCTCTACAAGAAAAATGTGTTTGCACATAAAAAACTCACATTCTTGCTTTTCTTGACAGTAACACGGCTAACACCAGGGATGGGCTTCATCCCAAGCTTTAACATAGCCTTTCGACTCTTCTTTTCACTTCTACTTTGCTTTGATCTACCGCTTGCATCCCCATGCCCTGCTTCCATATAAATCATTACATTTCTTATCAGAAGAGATAACTGGCATCCAAAAAAGGAATAAACTATGGCATATTTCTAGTAAAGCAAATTTGATATTATCAATTAATACAATACTATTTGGTAGAGGTGGCATAATAGGTGGGTCATTGGTCAAAAAGGTTTGAGTGAAACCGGATCAAGGTCAACCCAAAACACCTTATTACCAAAATCTTAAATTATAGTTTACACACACACACACAGGAGTAAACTGATTTAAAAGATTTTATACAGGATAAATATACACTTTCTACAACTCTTAGCCTGTTTTCTTTGAAGCTGCAGTATTCTTTTAAAATTACTTATTTTACCATTAAAACCAGACCATAACCTGAATCAATCAATTCATAAGTAAAACCTGCCACCTTTACAACTTAATATAGGATATGGTACACAAAAAAAGAGATAAACCGCAGCATCATTTGTTGATAAATCATGCAAAACTGATAGCCAGGTGAGGGTTTTAAATGCGTGATAGCATGAAAAGGAGAGACTGTGGATAAAGAAGCAACATTCTACAAAATTATAAACAGTTAGAGTTCATTCATCCTCACCTTCAACCTCTTCATCATCATCTTCTTCATCATCATCTTCATCATCATCATCTTCAACCAGTGGTTCGTCATGCTGCAACAAGCATATGATTCAAACATCAGATAATATGTTACTTAAAACAAAAACAAACTGACGCTCGAGAAGGACTTGACTTAAGAGAATAGATTGTGAAGAGGAGTAAGAAAAACTAGAAATATTTACGCATCAAACAAATGCATATACTATTTAAATTGTCATGAAATTTATTTGCTTGACTGTTCAAATTGGGGAAAACATCATGTCTGAAACCCCTAAGAACTACAATAGCTGCAGCCTGCAGGAGTTTTAAAACACTAAATCTATAGCCATGAAAACGAAGGGAATGAGTATAACAAAGTCGATCTTCCAAATCAGATGAGAGCTAAAACAGCTGAACAGGCTCTATACAAATACAACCAAAACCTTCTGCATCTGTTGTTTGATCATTAGAGCTCAGGTATTAATAAAAATAAAAGCACCACAATGACAAGAACAAACTTGAATAACGTATCTTTAGCTCTCAAAGCTTATAACCAAATCCCAACTATAAATGTCCACTTCAACTAAAACCACATGAATTTCCAAGTGTACTACAGAATTTCTAAGTCTTGCTCTTTACCCATGTGTACTAAAGAATTCTTCTCCTTGTAACTTTGTAAGTAAGTAAATGAGAACATATATACTTAGATTATCTTATCCCATTTCCCATTTATTATTTGTAGCATCTTAACCCAGTGTGTCAAAGGCGCATCTATGGAGCTAATTTATAGGGGAAGCAAATATGTATGAACTATGAAGTTCATGTAGAAGCAGTCAGGCAGTAGCCCAATAGCGCGTTTTACTAACATTTTGGATTTTGACCTCTTTTTAAACTTCGACTACCCATTGATACACTTCAAAACCTAAGAATATTACAATTTTTGTTCTGTAGTGTGTGCTTTTTTGCGCTATTGGGCAACTGCACCTACATCCGCTTAATACATATTGCTCACCTTGCTCATAAAATAGTCCCTTACTCACATATGGATGCACTTTTGTGCCTTAGACGCAGCTTTGAGTCTTTGAAAACAGTGATTCATATGAATCTTGTACAGATCCTCTAATAAATGCCTTTTCACTTCTAGAAAGAGACCAAGACAATCCACCCTCTCTAGGCCTCTACTTAGGCTCAGGTTTCTAATGGGTTATTTTAAAACAAACTCAACAATGGAAAACCACCAAAAAACTACACAAACAAAGGTGAGAACTTTGCATAATTTATATAATAGAAGTAATTAAGTATATTAAGATTTGATGCATAAATACAAGGTGGTAAACAAAGGAAAGGCAATCCAACCAGCATATGCATTTGCTGATGAGATTTAGCATAATTTGCTTCAGAACAAGACATGTAGTAGTTTTATTATCAATCATATACATAATCAAAACTGTCTTTCAAAAAATTTCATTTATGACATCACCTAGTTAACTTCAAGTTAGCATACCTATGACTCTATAAGACACTGCATGGGTATGTACTTAATCATCTACCCAGGCCTCAAGCTTCAACTCAAGCTGCTGAATCACATGTTTGAAATGAAACAGAATGCTGACTTTTTAAATTCAATTTACACTTATATCTAATCTACCAATAATCATCCTTATCATAACGCTATAAGAAAATGAAAATTATCATGTGCATCCTCTGATTTTGAAAAACTTATAACAAAATGAAAACTTTCATGTGCATCCTCTGATTTTGGGCAGAATTTACCTCCTTTTATAAAGGCAACATAAGCTTCAATCAATCACGGTATCAAGAAAAATGATATATCTTCCATTCTTCCTACTATTTCTTCCTAATTCATCCTCCTACTCGTCACAAGAGAACATATGAAATCCACTAATTCATAAAAGTTAGGTGCAAAAAATGGTCCTGGGAAAGATTACTATGAACACCATAAACCATGATTTCGAAATACCCAACTACTTTACATATAAGGATATAAAAAAAACTTACTTCTTTAAACAAAATAACAATCAGCAACGACATAGTAAATCGTCGAATTAGTAAGAACAGGTGCTTATACTATGAAGTAGGCACTGGATCAAACACTTCTAATAAAATTAGACATATAAATCATACTTAATTAACCAATTTTTTTCTAAGCAGTTTCACATGATCACCTAAAGATAACGAAACATAATAGATGTACAGAGAATAACTAGTCCAGAAAACAAGTGAACAACACAAACGATGCAAACCTAAACATTAGTGAAAATTAATAAAAGCAAATAACACGAACAGATCGGAGGTGAAAGATCAAGTTTTGGATCGAGGTAGTGAGAAACAGGGTTCTTACATCAATCTTCTGTTGCTCAAGATGAGCGGCAAGGAGTTCTTCTTGGGATTGAGCAGTCATGACGATAATATTTAGAGAGAGAAGAGGGTTTTTCAGAGAGAGAGTGTGCGTGTGTGTAGGAAAGGAGAGAGTGTGTAAGATGCAAAAACCCTAGAAATGTAATACTGTTAAAACAGCCAGAGTAGACGACGGCGGTGGAAAATGTTTCACTCTCGTTTCTTTGCCCGATTTTAGGCCCAAAGGGGCGTTCGGGATTTTAGCCTTTTGAGTTTTGATATACTTGTTGATTGTTTGTTTGAAAACTTAATCTTAACTATTAATTAAAATAAATTAATGATAATTAATAATAATGGTAATAAAAGCTACTTTAAAAAATCAAGCATCTATTTTTAATGACGGTTCACGTAAATGTAATTTACGATGTGGTAAATATATACATAATCCAGAATGCTCATGTTAATAAGTTGTTAATGATCGTTACAAATGGTTCCTGACTTCTCGCAGTTCTCGTAATAAGAATGTCTTTCAAATAAACTTTTCTTAAATAAGTATGTTTTAATATGTAAACTTTTTTATTTAAATACATGTATTCAGAAGTTAATTTTCTTTTTCTTTATTTTCTTAATTACTATGAAAGCTATTAAGATGACATATAATCGTCTAGTTGACTCTAGTTTGTTTGTCAATAGTTTTGATTTAATTTTCTCTAGCGTCGTGTGTAGTCGTATTAGCATGAATTTGGTATGCCTATGTGGCTCACAGTATCATAGACCAACACCATTTCTATGGTTGTGTAACACCTCAAAGTTAGAAATAAGATATATACTTTTATTTTTATTTAAATATTTATTTATACTAATCTTTTGGCTTATTCAAGAATTTATAAGTGTGTGTATGCTTTTATGAAGTTAAGGGGCTAAATAGGACAAGATTGAAAACATATATTAAGTGGAAGGATGTTTATGTCAATAGAGCAAAGTTATGCATATATATACAAAGTTAAAATAGAAGTTTCATTCATTTTGCACACACACAACTTGAGGAGGAATAGCTGGTGATTTGGACCTTCAAATTGGATAGTTACAGCAACTAATATCAAGGATTTCATCTATGTTTTCAAGGATTAAGGCATACTTATAATTTAGAAATTGAAGATATACCAATTGTTAGCTTAATTATAGTCTAAAAGCTCTAGCATGTTGTGGTTATGGCTTTGATGATGAATTAATGCTAAAAAACAACTACATAAGTTGTTACTAGTGTGTGGTATACACAATTAGAAGCATTGAAGTCGAAATTGTGGCTAAATTGGCAGAAATACTATTGTTCGAATTGGGTACACAGGCTGTGTGCGAGGGCTATATTGTAACACCGGGTTTCACGAGCTTAAAATCAGAATAATTTAAACTATTTAAGTATGTTTATCAAAAACGTGCAGCGGAAATTAAACACTGATTAAAGTGTTTCTATCCGACTTGGCAAATATGAATATTAAAACCAAGTCTTAAAACGAACCGGTATTACCATACTATAAACCGACCATCGGATCACAGATATAAATAACAGCAGAGTGTTCCAAAAGAGCTAAATACAATTACCCACAAGCACCCGTCTCACCAGGCTACCTAAACATCACATGTAAAAAGGATAAATCATGAACCGGTTAGCTACACTAGCTAGTGAGCACAGATTAACACATAAGCATCAATAAGCAGGTTACTCCAACTACGAGACAGCACATAAAGCTATCCTAACACATAGTGTCGCGCCAACGAGTCAGTAGGAATCATATCTTGCAGGGTGGGAACCCCGCTCAACGATTCAAACTGGGGACCATCAGCAACAACTATCCGCAATGGTGGGGGAGCGAAGAGCAGTCCACCAAACGCGTTACGAAGCTCGAAGCTCAACATCTTGGATCTCAACTGAAGTTAAGATCCCAACTCACGTTAAGGAGCGGCGGTTTGCAAGACCACCCCGGCGTGCTGCACACCGGGTACCGTTGATCCCCATTATTCCATCAAAGGGATCCAGCCTTCGGGAAGAAAGCTGACCTTAACTATGCCATCATTAGTCCGGACAGGTACCACATATACAACTAGAACCCGTAGTGGGTTCAACTATACGCATGCGATTTATAACCAACGTGTAAAGCAACTTATCATGGTAATAGCATATAACAACATGGTATAACATACCTCATATACGCACGTGTGCGACATTGTCAACATATATCAATAAACAACAGACAACGCTACTTACCGAGACTCATGGGAAAACCGGTACTCACCTCGAGGTTACAGGAGGTAGATATGAATTCGGGAATCCCAGGAGCACACGGAGTCGTCCGAATCACCTAACACATCATGTGTAGGTTCAGTTAACGTCTATTAGTACTATCAACGCTTCTACGTAAACGTACAACGAACAACAAGCAACAGACAATATGGAACAGCTCCTACGGCCGCAGTAGACATGTCCTACGGCCGCAGGACACCTTCCAGACACCTCCAACAGCCGTAGGAATACATCCTACGCCCGCAAGAGTTTCCTTCCAAGAAACAATATCCTACGGCCGAAGGGACCATACCCTACGCCTGTAGGAGTGATTCTTTGGGTAGCAACGGTCGTAGGTTATGTACCTACGCCCGTAGGCTTCTTTCCATCACCCGTAGGTGGTAAACCTCATAAAATACATAAAATATCCTCCTACGGCCGCAGAAACCTTTTCCTACGGCCACAGAAGGCTTAATTTCAATAATCCTGAAAAACACCCTCCTACGGCCGTAGGAACATTCTCCTACGGGGGTAGGAGCTAAATTTCTATAAATCTGAAAAACACCCTCCTACGGGGGTAGGAACTTTTCCCTACGGGGGTAGGAAGGGTCTGCGCAGTAAACTTCGCCCTGTTCAACTATCAGACCTGCAACTCGGGTTTTTTCACCATTTTATCGACCGAAATCACGTTCCTACTGTTTCTACTTGTTAATTAACATTACCACAACATCCCTACATGTTTCTTGACCAACAAATCATGAACCAAACTCAATTTCAAAGCTAAACTACCATCATCTTCTTCAAAACCATAAACTAGGTTTAAGCACCAAGAAATCTTACCAATAAGGAAGAAGAACAACGTTTGAAGCTTGTATCTATTGCTGGAACTCACTACAAACTAATTCCCCTTTGATTCCTCTTCAAATCTCCAAGTATGTGTGTGTATGCAAAGCTTAGTACGTACGTATGTATGTTGTATTTGTTTTTGGTGTTGCCAGGGGATAAGAGCCCACATAACTGACCCAAGTGGGTTTAATACCCCACGAGGGTATTTCGTTCTCCTATTTAACTTAAAACACGACTTAGGTTTATCCGTTTTAACTAACGGAGATATTTTCGGAATCATTATCCGAAACCGTTCAACTATTTACCAATTCTATCTATTAACAACATATTTCCAACTTTAGCTACATAACCACGTGTACCAACAAATAACAACAATTAAGCAACAAAACAACTTAAACAACTTGGTTAAAGTCAATGTACAACTTAACAAACACGAGGTACAACTATTTACAACTAGGCCCCATTTTGGGGTGTTACATATATCGCCTGTGTAGCTCGGAAAACGTCGTGTAGTCGGTGCGTGTAGGCCATACACGGCCCCTGTATGGCCCTACCCTACACCGACCATGTATTCCTACATCAGGTCGTGTAGGAATGCGACACACGGCCCGTGTAACCTACACTGCCCGTGTACAGCCCTGGTCAACACCGGCCATGTAAGCCATTTATAGGCGTGTAGTGTTAAGGTACACGGCCCGTGTATGTCCTCTGTCAGCAACAGAATCTGAAGGTTATTATGTTTTATTGTTATTGATATTAGGCTTACGCATTAATTGAAAGCAAAAAGGAAGTATTATTGTGATTGATCAGCGGATATAAATGTGTATATATACATACATCACTATAAGAATGCTTATGCATATATGTAAAAGTAATGTATGTATGCATATCAACATGCTTTTGAATATCTACTGTGTTATGGGGACGCTTATAATGGGGATGCTTGCTTGGTACCTTGCATATATATGGGATTAGCATTTGTTGTTAATTCTAATGTTTGATGCTATTGAGACGTATATGCTTACATGAACAGATACAGTTATAGGTATGTTCACCAAGTTTTCACTTATCAGTAATTGTTTTAATATTTTCAGGTACCTCGGGGAAGGGTAAAGTTCCAGTGGGTTAAAGTTTTCAAGATTAATGTTTGAAGTTTGTTGATAACTAATCTGTCTTTCGTTTAACTCGATCCTTATTTTGTAAATCTTTAACGTTCAAGCTTTTATGAATATTTAAAATTATGTTAGCGAAGTGTAAAAAAATTTGGGTCGTTACAGGTTGTGATACCAAAACATTTAATTGTGTCTTGGTGTTTCATTGCCGAATGTGAGAGAGAGGAGAGATGAACGAGGTAAAAGAGATGAGAGATAAGAGGATATATGAGAAAGAAATTATTTAAGAAAAACCTTTTTAAGTATATGTAGTATGTGAAGCATGAGTATTTTCTGCTGAAGCATAGATGGGGTATGAGTGTCCTGACGCTGATGTGACATTAAGCATGAATATGTGAGTGAGTACTTCTCATGCTTTAAGGGAACGTGAGATGTGATCGCATACGACCCACGTTTAAGAGGGGGACCAACTTTATATATACATATTATATATAAAATAAAATACTAGGAAATCCACAATTTAAATAGTTTTTCTATAATCCAAAAATACATGTTAGGAAATGTATTCATCGGGAATCGAGAAGAAAATACAAGGCATTGAGATCGAGGCAATTAAAGAGAAACTGGAGCTAGTTTTGGAGTTTTCACCCCAACCTAGGTTAGCCACCGGAGGCAAGCGTTAGACCGTAGCTTGCTGTTGAAAAACGTAATAGGCTTAACATTCAATTCACATTACACGTCAGGTTTGTTTAGATGTATAAATTTCTCAGAACTTAAGTTGTTGGAATCCAACTTACAGTCCAGAGTATCACAAGAAATTATTAATAAATTGATAATGATAGCTATATTTCGATATATTGTAGAATATTGATAATTAATCATCATTCATACTTTGCTTCCAATAATATTAGAAGAACTTCACAATTAAAGTAATGATGTAAGATAAACTATTTTATTACAGTTATTTTGTCCTATTTACTAAGATATCGTTGTATAACGGTTTTTTGCTTGTGCGTGTAAGGAACTCGTTTTTCTTCTTCGCATAGGACCTCAAAAAATCCACAAGGACGCCCCTAAATAAGAGATCAAGTGATTGAGTTAAGTATTTTTAAAATATAACATATATATTTAGAATCTTCCATTGAGCTTGATGTAGTGGTCTTAAATTATCTATAATATATATATATATATATATATATATATATATATATAGGATAGGGATATTGTAAAAAGAGAATTAAGGTACAAAGAGTAAGGAGAAATCTCAACCATCCATCTGTCCCTAAAAAAATGACTTTTTTATTTTTCTATTAATTATAAAAAAATTCACAAAAGGGCATAATCGACCGTTTAAAAAAATAGTTTCTTGATATTTAGGGGCAAATTCAAAAATACGTTTCCCCAGACGCTGCTACATTGATCCAATTAATTTCAACACTGTTTTCAATTTATTTTCATTGTCCAGAAAATCCTCTTGATGCACTGTTCTTCGTAACCACCCGGAGTTACAACAGATGCACAATCAAAACACAGATGCAAATCCAACACTCATTAAAAAAATTGAACAATAATTTTATAATATATCAATGCACAACCTGAAATTACACTATCCACTAGATTAATCTATGATGTACAATTTGAATAAAAACTGATAGAATCAGTAATAATAATATTAAATGATACATAAAAGCTTACATTAGTGAAAATCCTTTACACACTCTCGGATATAGATCTGAAACCACCAAAGATTGTGCGTCGGCATAGGCAAACAAATGAACGGCGATTGTGCATCGCCCAACGCATATGGTAAATAGATGAACGATGTGTGCTCGTGGACAGTGCATCGACAACCCTTCAGATTCGGAAACAGAGAAGGTAGAAATTGCCGGAGAACGAAGAACGGTTGTCCAAACAATCGTTGACTGTGCATCTGTGATTGTGCATCTGGGAGCAGCAGATAGGTCTTCGATGCACATAAACGGACAGTGGTCTTCTAGTGGCGCCACTATATCATCGGGTACACAGATCTGTTGCTAGAGAGAAACCCGTCAGAGAAGAAGCGTTTGGGTCGGTGAAGAAGCCAAATGTGACGGGGACGCATGGCATCGGCGATGACGGAGAATGATACTACTCCGACGGTGCAGCAAAACTTAGATTAGGCGTCGATAAGGAAAGCGCATAGGCGGCGACTCATGGACAGCCAGCGTCGGAGGTTGTTTAGGGGGGCGGACGATGTTGAGGGTGGCGGAGGTTGTATAGGGATGCGAGGTTCTCTAGGGTTTGCATATGGAAGACGGCGGCGGTTGTCTAGGGTTTGCATATGGAAGACGGCGGAGCAGATTGCGAAATACGGCGGATCAGATTTCCGAACGCCGATGGTGCAGGTTTGAGAACGACGGTCGGAGCAGGTACGAGGAATGGTGGTTGTCGGCTGAAAGAAATAAAAGGAGGCCTAGGGTTAAAAGGTGGGAACGTGGGTAGTGGAAGGAGAGAGATAAAAATATTGTTGTTCCAAGTTTACCCTTTTATTGATTTGCCACGTGTCACACTCACAGCTCTCCTTACCATTTTTACCTTAAAACTCTTTTTATTTGATCTCCATTATATATATATATATATATATATATATATATATATATATAGGGTTAGGTTATACTACAAAATAGATTATGATACTAAATGTAAGGAGAGATCTTAACCATAAGATCACTCCAAAAGTAAAAAAAAAATGTCAACAAAATCACTTAAATTCGGAATTTTAAAAAAAAGAAAAAGGGCAAAATAGACAAATCACTAAACCCGGGAACAGTTGGGGATGAAGAGAAAACCACGGAAAAAAACTCCTTCAAACCTTCTCCGATCGTTCATCCAGGGCACCCATCCTGCCGACGTGCATGCAGTTGACAGCTTGTCATCGCCGACGTGCGTCCACCGTCGTCGGCCAAAAATCAGTCACGGCGTCGGTTCTTGTACCCGTCGGCAAGATGCACAGATTACGACATACGATGCACGGTGGCAGTTATGTTTTATAACCTGAGCATCGATGCATCTGGGGAACACTCATCAATTGTGCATCCGGGAACATTGAAGAAACAAGATTCACAGCGGCGGCGGTGCGACATCACGTGGGGGCAACGGCGGCGGTGGAAGTCGTAGCAGACTAGATTCAGGTGAAGATGATGAATGGAGGTTGAAGACAGACGAGGGCTGTGAGAGAGGCGGCGGTTTTAGTCGAAAATGGTGAGGGAGGCGGCGGTTTCAGGCGATATGATGAAGGGAGGCGTATCTTCCAGAGAGCCGTCGTGAGGGATGCGGCGAAACAGTCATCGGACGTGAGGGAGACAGACGTGAGTTGCAGGGGTAGCGGCGGTTTTGCTTTAGAAATTAGGGTTAGGTTTTTTATGGTAGAACGTGGGTGCATTTTAGAGAATTAGTAGGATTTTTTTTAATTAAAAAAATAAAAAGTCTATTATACCCTTTAGTAAAAGATGACACATGTCAACACCTCATTTCTTTTTACATTTAGTATCATAAACTTCTTTTTACTTGAACCTAATTATATATATATATATATATATATATATATATATATATATATATATATATATATCTATGTATGTATGTATATATATATATATATATAAGGCATGCAAATTTTTCAAAAATAACCATAAATTGAGTATTAACTAACCAATCATAACCTTCAATTTTAAAATTATTCAATTTCAAAATCAATTTTAGAAAGATTAATGGCCATCGAATTCCAAATCTAAATAAATTGGGAGGGGCCTGAATGAGTATTATGAGGGGGTTTATGTGAGGGAGTTTTATAAAAATTGTATATTAATATAATTAATTATACGGTGTTTATACATTATGTTTAGTAACTTGTGATACATTTTGTTTAGAGAAAAAATAATTATATATTTATGATCGTCTTATTTTTATCTACGTTTTGGTATAAATTTTATTGTAATATAACACTTTTTAAAAATTAGTAAATTCTTAATTTTTTGTTATCCATTAATAGTAGTACTTTAAAAAAATTAGTTATTGTTTTTTGTTAAAATTCTGACATATGTAAATGTTTGGTGATATTTTATTATTTTTATCTGAAAATTTTAATATCTCAAAACATTTCTAAAACACTTTTACACTTATTTTACTATACCTTTTATAATTTTATACCATCAAATTTCATAATTTTTTTAAACATCCCTGTGGTTTTACACGAGGTAATAAACTAGTATAACATATAACAATGAATTGTATTTTGACGATAGCATACCGAATGCATGAAATAGAAAGTTGTGAATATAAAACCGTTTTGTTTAATAATATATATATCTAATTTCATATATATTTCTATGGTTTATATATTAAAGTCTCATTTGTCCGTCATCTTTCACAAGGGTGATCGTTCTATGATATCAGAGAGAATATGCTAGTTGATGGATTTATTGGCAAAAAAGTTGCTAGAGACGGTTTGCAAAACTAGATACCTACCTTGCAGTAACAGTATACAAAAATTCCACTACTAGCTTCAATTTGTCCCGCTCCGTAAACACCCCTATAAAAGTGAGGATGAATAGAAAAATGATTTGAAAGTAGCAAAAGGAAACCGTGAGTTGTTTCTCGGTAACTCTAACGTAAAATTAGGGCGTGTGCCTGTTGTTGTAGTCGTTGGTATGCCACTACGAGATAAACGGTTGGTCAGCCGGGTTAACCGCCGCTCTTGCCATGATTATAAGCAACACCCATCAAACCAATCGCATCCAGGTTTCATGATTATATTCTAAACCCAATTCAAACATCAAAAATCCCAAATCAAACACCATGAACCCTAAAACATTTCCATCTCTTATATCGTCGTCCCTGATCTTCATCAGTGCTATCTCGCTGTTCGCGTTTTTAGAATTCGGGGTTTGCAGGGTTGATAAGGATACGATGTTGTTGGGCGGAATTCGTGATATTCCTGAAAACGGCCTCGAGATTGAAAACCTTGCTCGTTTTGCCGTCGAAGAACACAACAAAAAGGAGGTAATGTTTCTTCGGTTTGTACTAATGTTAAATAATTGTTTGCTTCTGATCGATTTATGCTTCAAGGTCGAACTTTTACGAATTCCTATCTGGGTAGACCGTTTCATCATTTTGGGACAAATTGCATGAAATAGCAACATATATTTGTTTAATTCCCGTTTTATGCAATCTTTTAGGTAACGCGGTATAAGTAGATTGCTGTTTCCCCTAATAATTAGTGATAAATGCATTGTTATATGCTGTAATTAACTTCCATAAATGTAATTAAATCACTCAATCAGCTTGCTAGTTCATAGAATTATAATATAACTGAGCAAATTGGGGGTAGTATGTTATAATTGTAAGCAATGTACCTGTTTATTTATTGAAAGGGGGTGTTTGGATGTGTGTATAAACTACCTTCTGTGATCTTAATGTAACAAGAATCGAGTTTGAGGGTTTGAATAAGCTCACCATTTTTTGTTCTTTGGCCCGTGAAAGCTAGCCGATTTGCCATATAAGAGTTAAATTTTAACAAGAAAACTAATCATCTTGAGAACACACATCCAAACATTCAAAATGTTTGGAGAATATATGATACGTTTGTTTAACACGCCTCAAAAAACGAGGCTTATAACGTGTAGAAGCGTGCATAGCCAGGCCTTGGTGTGCGCCAAGCCTGATACCCGCACCTTGTTCCTTTTTGTGGCGGCATGGCCAAACCTTGTGCCTTGATGAGTCTTGTTAGAACTCTGATGCAGGCTGACAGTTTGTTTATCGTATGGACTATGAGTGTGTTTGACAACGGGCTTATAGGGGATTATTGAGGCTAGAGAGTCTAGTTTTTATAATCTCTCTAATCTCGTTTGGGTGGGGGATTATTAAAAACATAATCCCTCATAAACCCCAAAATAAAAGTCTTTTCAAGTAGTTTATAGCTTGGGCTTGTGATCATCAATTAAACAGCTACAGCCTATAGCCCCAGTCTCAGCCCCAACCAGTTTCACCAAACATACCCTATATGTGCAATGAACCCAAATTAAAGGCTTATTTTCCTCCTCATTTTCATAATTGGAACAAATTCAATAGCTTGGTTACGGCAAATTCCAGTTCTTATTATTTATAATAAGAAAAAATATATGTGAGTTCTTATCAATTGTATGAATAATAATTTAGTTCTTGTACGGCTTTCATATGCAGAACTCCCTTCTAAAGTTTGCTAGATTAGTTAAGGCAAAAGAGCAAGTGGTGGCTGGTAAAATGTATTATCTCACTTTGGAGGCAAATGATGATGGCAAGATTAAAGTATATGAAGCTAAAGTTTGGGTGAAGCCATGGATGAACTTTACACAGGTGCAAGAATTTAAGCTTTCCAATGATCAAACACATGATTAGAAATGGGTGTTAGCAAACTGCCTTTTAATGCTCTTGTAATTAATAAACTACCAGTTGATGCAAATAAAGACCGAGTTTGCATAATTGTCTAGGGCTTAATGATGTATAAAATTCATATTTGGGATTATGTAAATACCAAATCTAATATGGAATAATATAGTTAATTGGATCTTGATTTGTTCTTACTCCTAGATGCGTCCTTAGACCAAGTCCTAGAGTTATAAATTTGTAATGGATCTCTTGAATTAGAAGTAGAGGTGGAAACGAGTGGGTTGGGCGTGTTGTGTAACGGGTCAAACTGGTTGTGATCAGAACAAATACTTTACCAATATAGGTTGAATGGGTTGGATCGGAAATGTTCTATTTAGGTCAATTTGCTTGACCAATATGAAAAAATTCACAACAATAGAAAAATATTGAAATTTGTGTGGTTTGAGCGGATGAAAAAAAAGTTTGAGCGATTAAATTGAAACAAAACTTAAACCTGGTTACATATGATGAGTATTTAAATGGATTTTTATATATTAGCTGGTTTAAAAGAGAACAGCCATAGATCATATAAGAGCAACTATTCTAAACCATTCAAGCCAAAGACATATATTTAAATAAACTAAGCTTGAAGTTTTTATGAGATGTCTTGAAACATTACTCTAAGATACAATGAGTATGCTAGAATAATACATGATTATTTCTCTCACACACACTCTCTCTCCTCCCTCTACACACACAACACACACACACGCATATATATATATATATATAAAATATATTATCACTTTAAAACTTTTTATGTTGATTGAAACAAATTGAAACCAATCGAAACCACCAACACTATAAAACTTTTCAATGTTGGTTGAAACAAAGTGAACTTCTAAAACTTTTTAATGTTAGTTGAAACAAACTGAAACCATTGACTTTGGGGATTTTCGCGGCATTTAGACCAATCATCTCCGGCACAAATGCATATCTTACTCAAGATTCTATAAGAAATATTAGGATCATAATCCAAGCAAAGATCCGTACCACTTTCATCCCTGCTCGCGATTTGAAACCTTGAATTTGGTATCAGCTTCCATGTGCTTTGTTCTACATAGCAATCTGTCGATAGCTTGACGGGAAGTCCATCTCCAACCAACTTGATACACAATGGGGAGCTTCTTACCTGGATTGGAGTCCAATCACCCTCGTGACTCCATCCAGTCAAGAAGTTGCATTCGTCAGCAAAGATGTTGTTCTTATCGTCAAATTTTATACAAAGTCCGGTCAATGGGTGGTACATGAATGTATAGTTGTTTGCTATTAGTTTTGGAACTACATGAAACAATTTGTTCAAATATGAGTAGAAGTTATGGATTAGGATAATTAACATTGGAAGTCTATTTTAAAAAATGGACCATTTATTTTAAGGTTAAAATTATATTCTCTTTTTCTAGGAGATAACATGACCTCTTATGATAGTTTTAACATGAGATAATCTTAATTCTAAAGCTTAACACATTAACAAAGATATAGATTAATTATAGTTAGGAAAATTATACTTCTTTTTACTATTTCCTCCAAATTCATCCTCCAACTCAAGATGTCATGTGTAATCTAATAGTTTTCTTTGCTCATCTCCTCTATTGATTTTGACATTTGTGTTAGTTTTACGAGTAGAAGGATAAGTAAGAAAATTTTATAGGAGGATACAGAACCTCTCTTATAGTTAAGGTTAAACTATCTTCTCAAAATGATGGACCTTGTAAAACCTCCCCTCTTGAAATACATTCCTTATGTTATTTGGTATAATTTTGTTTGAAAATTGAAATCTTGAATCAATATGTACCTTGTAGTTGTAGAGTTTGATGAAGAAGATACAACTTCCTGTTAAAACTTGGGTTTCTTAGCCCAGTCCAATTGGCATTAAGCAGCCCATATTGTTCATCCATGTTTTGGACCCCTTGTCTAAGGTAATAGCTTCCTGGCAAAGCCCATAAGGCCCAATCCAAGTCCATTTCAGCCAAGTAAGCCATGTAACATGGCAGAAAAACGTTGTCTGCCTGGTTCGTGCCCATTAGGTTCACACCGAACTCTGAAATAAACAATGGTGCAGGATGTGGCCCGGTTGTTAAGAACCCAACTCTTTTATTTATATCACGAATAACACGGTCACAAATTTGGTTAAGTGGTTGACGTAGCCATTTGTTTCGCCCTTCGGTGAACGAGTATCTGTGTGTTTCATAGACTAGTTTGCTCGGTAATACTTGATCAAGCCCCAAAGGCTCGTTTTTTAGTGCACTGAAGTCGAGGTCATAGTTCAAACCAGAGATGAGGACTAGCACGTTAGGATTGGCTTTGTGGATTGTTGTTGCTCCTCTACGAACCCATTTATACCATTCGTCGACATTTTGACGAGGGCCACGTAGCTCATTTCGTAAACTCATAGCCACAACCTACAAATCAGGTAAACTTATTTAGAGGGTGTTTATCGAATTCTGATAAAACCAAATTCAACTAAGCGGGTAGATTTGTTCCAATTTTTAAAGTTTAACCCAAATTTAATTGGAAAACTTTGTGATTTTAAATATCTAATTTGAGTTTTAACTTATGAGTTAGATGAATAGTTATAGGGTTTTAGTAGTTTTAAAATAACATATTTTAGAAATAGAAATAAAGTAATAAAACACACATATATATTATCCGAAAACCAATGCAAACTTTTGAATAGAGTAAAAAACCAAAAAAAAAAAAAAAATTTAAATCGGATTATTCGAAATTAGTTTAGTTCGAATTATGGTTTTTATAGATCACTAAATATTACACATCACTAGTTTTAAATATAACTATTAGTTTAAAAAACTGTAATACGAAAATAAATTCTGGGTGGTTCTATTGTTCCTAGTATCAAACTCTTTGAAGAAAATGCCCTACAATCTAGAAGTTTTTTACGTCAAAAACAAAGTATAGTTATTATGACTTCTTAGTCAAAATAATCAAAACAATTCGTTTTAAAGGTATGTTTGGTGACAGATTTATACGGAATTATAGGGACTTGAGATTTTGGTTTTTATAATTCCCAACCCTCTTGTTTAGGTGAGGGATTATTAAAAACATAAGCATCCATAAGCCCAAAAAATAAAAGCCTTTTCAAGTAGCTTATAGTTTAAGTTTGGGTTTATCAATTAATAAGCCACAGTCCCAGCCCTAGCCAGTTTCACCAAACATACCCTAAAACATAAAATGAAAAGCCAAGACACCCACCTCAATTTATAAACTTAACTTTTACTTTTTACAACTGAAGATGTATACGTAAAAATTACCATATGTGTATTACTATAAAGTTCTCCAACGATAGATAAACCATCTAACCATTCTCTGGGATCGAAATACTTATCTCCGAAAAATCCGTTTCCATCATTATTGCCGCAACACCACATCGGCTCACTCACGTGGTTATCAAGCACTATCATGATTCCGTAGGACTTGATCACATCTATCACCAATGATAGCGCCTCAACCAGTGTAAGACCCAAAACTTGAGGATTATTCACCTCAAGACCATTAATCGCATTACTAAGCTTCAAATCACGAAAAGTTTGCACAACGGTTGTATTGCTATAACGAGTAAACATATGAGTAGCCCAAGTGAGACGAACACAATTAAACCCCAAGATAACAAGATTCCTTACAATGTGACTCAAGGGCCTCTTATCTAGCCCTTCAGCTAACATAGGCTTCAAATGAGCAGGCCAGTTTACACATTTAAACTTGACTCGCTCACCGGTCAACTCATCCACAACCCATCTTGATTTTGTTGAAAGAGGGAGGGAGTAAGAATATTTTGCAAGGAATAAAACTAATACAATTGAAAATATAACTGTTTTCATTGTTTTTCTTATGGATGGTTCGTGGCCTAAATGAAAGAAAATTTGAAATTATATAAGATAATAAGATAAACGACATGCTCGTGACTCTTTGAGACGAGATCCAGTTAAGACTCATTAAAGATGCATGACACAAACTAAAATAATAATAATAATAATAATAATAATAAATAAATAAATAAATAGTCGAACGGATTTATTCAGTGAAGACAAAAAGTGGCGCCAGGAAATATGTGAAAGCAGTGTTAGGGGTGTTTGTTTTTGTTTACTACAAGCTTATAAGCTTGAATTATTATTTTTTATTAAGCCCTTTTTTTCGGTTTCAATAAGCGCACAAGTCAGAAAATAAACCCGAAAAATTAAGATTATTAAAAATAAGTGTTTAATAAGCTACACCAAACAGCCCCATAACGAGCCTAGTCCATTGGGATCTCTGTCTCAGAATTGGAATTATTCGCTTCTAATTCTGGTAACGGTTTTCCGGCCAAAAACCCTCTGAAAAGAGCGATTGATCGATCTGGTTGTGAAAACGGAGCTTCATGCGCCGCCCCTCTAATGGTTGCAAATGATAGAAGATCACCATATACTTGTGTCCATCCAGCAACCTGCCCAAAATTATTTTAATGGAACATAGAAACCCAAAAGTAGAAGTGACATGCAAAATTGGCGGGTCAAATAACGGGTCAAAATGGTGCTAACTTTTATGTGCTTGTGAGTTGTGAGCCTGTGAGTTGTACTCATTTCTATATTACTGAGAATGTATTGTGTTACAAAGTACAGAGAGAGAGCATTTATATATAGATGTGATAATGAGATCCAACACTACAGCTGAATATAACTCTCTCAACTAACACACATGACACAACTAACTTTGGATTGATGACATGGCATATTACATATTATATCACCTAGATCACCACCTCTAGCGCAAATGTTTGAAATCTTATAGGATAAAACAAACATCTTATTTGTAGAATCTAACAATGAAAAACACACAGAATGAACTAACCTGGTTGGCATTGAACCATGCCCTGTAGGGTAAGGTTGTCTGTAATCCTAATTGCTTAACCAGGCCATTGACCACCACTCGCGTCCCGATTAGAGGTATGACCGAATCTTGATCCCCACTGAAAATGTTTAGATAACCCGATTAATATTGTTGTACCATACACAAATGACTGTCTTTTGATGTTCTTAGACACAATACGCAAGGTTACTTTTTTATATCTTACATATATATTTCAAGATTTAAACTTTATTATTCTTCAAGACTTTGGATTTGTATTAGCCAACTTATCACCAATTTCTATTTTTGAACAAGATTCGGCTCACCTGTAAATGAAAACCCGAATGCCTGACTTGACTAGGGAGGCCAATACAGGAGTCATTGATCCCTCCGCATCGGCCATCTGGTAGTTTACAATCCTGTTGCGAGAATTAGCAAGA
This sequence comes from Pulicaria dysenterica, assembly GCA_947179395.2. NCBI lineage: Eukaryota > Viridiplantae > Streptophyta > Magnoliopsida > Asterales > Asteraceae > Pulicaria > Pulicaria dysenterica. Next base: position 86,930,692 of record OX359288.1, read on the forward strand.
AAGGTTTATTATTAATTTAATACATGACCTCAGATTGATAGAATATGAGTAGGATCTCGGGTTCGTGTATTACTGGCTACAAGGAGACCATTCACTGACATCCACAAGGCGAGCATGGAGAGCCGTTTGAACATCTTTTCGGTTCAAGTATTTGGTCGTTTCATCCTCCACGCATACATCTATCTTTGTCTCTAAATGTTGCTGTCAAGTAAATATAATTAATAGGGACAAAACCAACCCCATATCATTAAAAGTGGAAATATGAACAAGTTTGGGTAACATTATCTAATTTCTTGAATAAAATGATTTATGAGGTTTCGTGCATTAAAAATATACACAAAGTTCGATCCGTTTGAGTTGTTTTTTTAAAGGTAATTTCTCTATTTACTTTACCAATTTGACCGGTGTAAAGCATACATTTAGTAGAAATTATAAAATGTAGGATTCTTGCGTTTTTGCCTTCCTGCTGAGAAAGCATGGGCTCATCTCTTAAAATATTTCAATTGGTACACGCAAGAAATAGGCCATATATCATAAAAAATAGACGGGAGATCGTTTTACTCACATTTTGCTCAAGAACTTGTGATTGTGAGAAAACATTTGACAAACAAACGTCGAGAGTGACATCATAAGCGTTGACAAATCTACCAATCTCTCTTGCAGCTTGATTTGCTACATGAGAGCAAGTAGGAGTGATAGAGTTTGATTGGGCTTGTCTTCTTATAGTCGAGTAATTGCATACATTATTGAACTTGTCATAACTATCATCTGATATCAAACCATGAGACCAAAGATACTCCCCCCTTGAATTAAAATCTGTATCGAATTCCAAAAGTGGATTGCCTATCTATAAAACAAATGATAAGTTTTATTATAGGGGAAATCGGCATTTTATTTATTAGAAAAAGAGCGTAAAAAGGTAAAAAGAAGTTACTCACGGCAATTCCCTTTAGGTTGATCTTGGCTTTTGATTGAACTATGACAGTTGCTAGTTCAGGAACATAGTGTCCTGTAGTTAATGAAGTAACATTAGCATATTGTAATTAATAGAGGTGAAAATAACTAATTACTAATTACTATTAGACAACTAATTACTATTAGAAGCTTTTTGCATATATTACCTGCATAGCTTTCACCCGTTATATAAAAGTCTCTGTTCTTGTACTCGGGATATTGCTCAAACCATTTCTCAAGAAATGCAAGACTGTCGCCAGCTGACATGCGAAACAACAAACATTAGAGAATTGTATATTGTCATATACAGTCATCATCCAATGTGAATTTCACAAAAGCATACTAATTCGTTGGAATAACATAGAATCATACACAAATTTCCAACCCTAACAACTGAATTATACTCTTCATAAGAAGTAAAGAACCTGTAAGAACATCATTCACCGTTGAATAAAAGGATTTATCATCACTATAAGAGAATCCCACTCCTGCTGGTGAGTCCAAGTACAACATATTTGCCTCTGTCAAAAACAAAAAAGAAGAAGAAGAAGAAAAGATTGAAGTTATATCCTCAAATTCGCACAACTTTTAAACTTTTTTGCTACCCATGCTGCCATGTGATGATAAAGTTATCTATTTGCCCATTTTGACATAAAATGGTTGTAAACTTGTAATGTATAACTTCCAAATTTTGCATATACAACCATACAAGGATACCTTACAAAAGAAGGCTCTTGTCGTATAAGCAAGAAAGAGTTAGATGTGCTTTTGATCTTTTAAGGGAGATAAGAAATGATCACTTTTGGTAATCAAACCATATTATCATAATTAAAAAAAGATTACAAAATCATTTCTTCAACCTAATTAGCAAAATTCTTACTCTACAAAACGTCTCACTTTTTTCTTAACCATTTTTGTCCTTATTTATTAGTTCAATCAAGAACATGAATTTATCAAGCACTCAGCCAACTATTTACCTGATTATTATTACTTGACTTTCTTGGAGTAACATAAACACATCAAACCCTATAATTAACTTAAGACTCAAACTTAAAAAAAGGGAGTTTTCCCTTTAGCAAGTTCCTGTAGAAGTCAAGCTATGTTAATGTATGCGGTCTAACCATTTCTATGCTCCTCTAGTTATCCAAGATAGTTGCACCCGACGGTAGACCATCTTGAGATAGATTATCTATCGATTATTAAAAGTTGTTATTCTATTGTGATTGCTTAATCTCATAATATAGTTTCAGAAACCACATCCAAACACACTTTTAAGGGTGTTTGGGTTGCCTTGGTAAACGTGATTATCATTTTTTTTAGCCTGAAAACACAATGCAGTCAGTGAATTAGGGCAAAAATGTGATAATGTGATTTCATCCTTCACATTTAATGCTGCAATTAATGATCTCAACATGATATAAATAGGTATTGCAAAATGTCTCACACAAAGGAGCATTATATGTACCTTTATTCCAACTAAAATCATTTTTCAATAAAACATCACCATTGGGTTTGAAAGGGCCATGCTCAACAAAAGCTCCTTCTCCAACAGACGAACAACCAGGCCCTGCAAAAATTGAAATCAAAAGCTTCAATATATACGCACAAATCAAACAGTGATATAAGTGTGGACAAAATTAGCGAAAATCAGTTGATATCACCTCCATTTAACCAAAGAACAAGGGGTTTGGAAGACGGGTCGGATTCAGCTTCAACAAAATAATAAAATAAATGTCGCTGTTTGGATTCGTCGACGGTGATATAGCCGGCGAATTGCTTGAAAGTCACCGGCGGTTGGCCGGGTAATGTGGCTACCTCGTCGGAGGCTAAAACAGGATTCACCGGATTAAAAAATGTGTGTACTAATAACATTCCGTACATTAATTTTGCACAGAGAATGAGAATCCATGGCTCATATGACATGATTGACAGGGGGAGAGGAAAGGAAGAAGCGCCTGAGATGAGCATCAGCTTTCTCTAATGCAATTAGATTTACTCATTAAAGCAATGTTATGTTTTTCAACACATACTTTTTCTAAAATTAAAAAAAATATATATTCAAAAGGAAATATAAAGAAGGGATTATAAATTTGAAGTTTTATTTTAGAAAAGAAATAAAAGAAAATAAATGGATTTAAAGTAAAAATTAAACTATTCAGTTTTGGAAGTGAATACTTTCCTTTCTTTCACCAAGGCTAAAGATCGAGCATCGATTTTTTTGGGTATACAAAAGGTTACCGGATTTGGTTTATATTGATTGAGATTTTTCTTGTTCATGGTCATGGTATTTTATGTATTAAACGAGATTCCTTTTGTTTTTATGTATTTCAGTGAAATTTTGGGGGTGTGTAAGATGAATAATGAGTCTGTTGTGATTAAGGGTATTATAAAAAAACAAATCCCGGGTAACCTATCAATCTAATTCAAATCAGGATAACCGGATAGAAAGAGAGTAAGATTAACATGTTTTGTTAAATTTTACCATGTCTGTCATTCAAATACTTTTACCTGCTAACAATTTTGTAAAATAATAAGTAATCGGTATAATATATCTTTTTAATTTATGAAGAATGTTAACCACAGCCCTAAGAACTGTGGATAAGAGTAATAAATATGTTTATAATTTCTAAACATAAGAATCATAACTCATGTTTCATAACTAACATTCCATGTTTACAAAATAATCTACATGAGTCATCTTTTAATTAGTATTCAAAATTTTCATTTATAACATACGGTTACTATTTTTAAAAATTAATACCGTATTTTATTACTCTTATCCACAGCCCTAAGTAGTTAGCATTTTCCTTAATATATATATATATATATATATATATATATATATATATATAAATATAAAAGGGAGGGTTCATGCGAGAACCGTTGTTAGTGCGAGAACCAATCTCGGCCGTTCCTTGGATATGAGAAGTTTCATGGATGGTGAGCTTGGAGGAATAGAGTGTATCATGGTGCATGTGAGGAATTCATGGGTGGACAATGACATTGAAATATGAGAAATTGAACGGCTCAGATTGGTTCTCGCGGTTCTCGCATGAACTTTTTCCTATATATATATATATATATATAGGCAAAAGTTCAAACGATAACTGTTTTTCGTACGAGAACTGCGAGAACCAATCTGAGCCGTCCAATTCCCCCTCCTTTAATGTCATTGCCCACCCATGAATTCCTCACATGCACCCTGCCACACTTGATCCTCTCCACGCTCTCCATCCATGAACTTTCCATATCCAAGGAACGGTTGAGATTGGTTCTCGCAGTTCTCGTTTGAACCTTCCCCTATATATATATATATATATATATATATTCTTTATCATTTTTTTTTCGTTTTTTCTTTACATCTTACTTATTAGCTATATATTGTATATATATTATTCATCTATGTTTTTACTTTTTCTGTTTTTTATACTTTTTTTGTTTTTTCTATTATTTTTATTTATTTTTTATTTATTTACCTACGGGTAAAGGTACGATTGCCTACATTCTACCTCTTTCATACTTCATTCTAACGAGATTAGGTATTGTTGTTGTTGTTATTGATATAATATACAATATGCATATTGTGATATTGATGAATTTTAATTAGCTAAAGTCTAAATACAAAACAAGAGATGTCGTGATAATTTGGAAATTTCAGAACATTTATGTACTACTCGTGGTTTATGCTAATTTTTAGAAGTGTATAATTAAAAAAACATATATTCTTATCCAGATTCGATTCACTCATAATATTGTAAATGTTCAACATTAAAATAAAGATTCAAATTTCAATATTTTCAGGTAGAATACTCTTCTAATCTAATAATAATAAAGTATATAAAGCAGGATTGCAAAAGTTATAAATTCATTTTCATTTTTAACTCATAAAGTCATAATAACATAAACACGGTAAATTTTTAGATTATTAACAACGGATATAAAAACCGACAAATATAAAAAAATATTTTATATCTTTATTTGTCTCATGCTATAAATAACTAAAAATAGAATGAAGTTAAATAAATTTACGTTTACTTTTATCTTACATTATACATATAGTCATAGAGTTAATTACAAAGATGGTCCTTGTGGTTTGTGTTGAATTTCACATTTAGTCCTTTAAAATCGAAAATTACACTGGTAGTCCTTATGGTTAATGTTTTTTTTCACTTTTAGTCCTTTAGACTAACTGGTGTTAAAATTGACCGTTAGTCAAAGGGTATACTGGTCTTTTTCCAACTTATCCTTATAACCAAACAAGTTAATCCTATTAAAACTATTTCCAAACACACATATTTATAGTTTATCTTCTATACTTGTTCCCAAACATAAAGCCACACACACACTCTCTCTCTCTCTCTCTCTCTCTCATCTCTCCATTAATCATCTGACTTCTCTCCAAGAAACCTCACTCTCACTCACCATCCCTCTCCACCTCCTACTCCCTCCACCCCTTCCGCCTGCCGCCGCCGCCACCACCACCAACGACAACCACCGCCAACGACAACGGTTTTCACGACCACGGTTTTTACCTCCGCACCACCACGGTTTTGAGTTTACATCTGCTTTTGAGTTTACATCCCAGATCCCAGATCCCAGATCCGCACGACCACGGTTTTCACCACCGTCAACGACAACCAACGCATCACCACCGCATCTTCATCCACCGCCGTCATCTTCTCCGTCGCCGTCATCTTCATCCCTCGCCGCATCTTCATCAAAGGTTAAGACTAATTTTCTGTTCAGATCTCTAAATATTTAACCTAAATCATCCCTCACCGTCGCCTTCATCTATTGCCTTCGTTTTCACCTCCGCACCACCATGGTTTTGGGTACACTGATTTGAAGATCCATTTTGAAGTGTACACTGATTTGAAGTTCAGATCCCAGATCTGCTTTTGAGTTTACTTCTGATTTAGTTGTGATTTGCGATTTAGAGAAAGACCATTTATGTTTCTGTTTTTGTTCTTTATTTTGAATAATCATCATCATCGAGACAATTTATGTTTCTGATTAAGGATATGTGTTATACAATTTATGTTTCTTATTAATCATTATCATTATCGATTAGTTTTACAATTGCTCAATGTTATGCATCACTTTCTTAATTGGGTTTTCTATCTTGTTCTTAATTAAGAGACCTGTGTTATTCTTGATTAGGGTTTTATCTATGTTTATCTTCACAAGATACAATCCTAAACATAGAATAATTGTTTAAAATCTTAATTTGGGGAGCTCTGCTTGATCTTGATGAATGTTGATGGAAAAGACTGAAATATCATGTTTGGCTGTTGCGAGTAATTAACTCTAATACATATGTAATTAACTCTAATAAATAATAAATAAAATTATAAAGAATATAAAATTAAAAGAAAGGGTAACCATGTTTGGTAACAAGGATAAGGTGGGAAAAGACCGAAATACCCTTTGACTAACAGTCAACTTTAACACCAGTTAGTCTAAAGGACTAAAAGTGAAACAAAACGATAACCATAAGGACTATCAGTGTAATTTTCGATTTTAAAGGACTAAATGTGAAATTTAGGCAAGACCACAGGGACCATCTTTGTAATTAACTCTATAGTCATATATACATTTCCTAGCCCATCCGTGTCGTTTTGAGCATTTTTGTGTCGTTTAGGTTACTGTTCATAAGTGAGAATTTATATGGTGCTGCTGTCTCAAGTTAATTATTGCTACATCCTTCTTCACCTACAGCGCCACGTGTCATTTCTTTTTCCATTTGCTTTTTTGCCGGGACCAAGTTTCAAAATTAGTTTTTTTGATTTTACCCTAAATTAATTACTTTGATAATATTAAGGAGTATTTGCTTTTCTTTAATATCTTTTTGTATGTTTCTAGATTATATATGTATATATCCCATATTATTGTATCCACCCATGTAGATAAAAAAAAATTCTTTTTATTTTTACCATCTCCCTGAGGCTATCTGACTTTCTTCAGTTTATTTTTATGATTTAAGCTTCAAATTATTTATTGAAAAACACTGCTTATAAAAACAGAAATGCATTAATAAACAAAATAAAATACAAGATGCAATATTAAACTCAACTTATCAAAGGCTTGATGAAATCGAAATTGAAAATTCGCTAAATACAATTTCTAAATAAACATAAAACCATAAGGTATAGGCGTATTAATACAAATTTGCAGCAACGCGCTACCTAATAATCCTAGTTTATCACATATATGCAATTAAATATTAGTAAACATGAACTAAATTTACTAGAGATTCTACAGGTGCTTAAGCCTTAAGGAAGCAATATGCGACACGTACATAGAAACATGATTCTATGAGTACGTGGTTGAGAACAAAGAGAGATAATATGTAATTTTACTACTTTTATTTATATGAAGATAAAATAAAATAAAAATAATGAGAAGATATACTTTTTTTCAAAAACAAATACTACGTAATACAGAACCAACACCATGAAAACGTCTAAAATTAAAATCTTAAATTAATGGATTATATATAAAGACAAAGGTCTATATATTGCGCATTTAACATAAACAAATATAGTAGCATGTTATGTAAAGATTGATTTTTTAACAGCTAAACACATATATTTATATAATTTTATATTATATGTCTATATTAAGATTTGAATCCACGACCTTAAAATTAGGAAACATTATTTTCAAACTTTAATACCGTGAGATTAAAGGCCTTTGGTATCTAAAGATTGATGCATCACGAAGAGGGTTAAGGGAACATAATACCTAATATATCACATTAAATAAGTACATCTCAATTAACCTACATGCACATGTTTTTTCATGTGTTCTTATGTCTTCAATAAATATCATTTGGCAAGCAAAGGGTTATTAACTTAATGGTACAAAAGTATTTAGGTTGAGTTCAAATACTATAAATCTTATAATAATTAGTATTTATATTATATAGTTTAGTGGGTGTGTGACTGTGTGTATCTGTTGTATGAAAAAAGAGACGATATATCCTCCAACTATTTTCTCCTGTTTACAAGAGTAATACAAGTATTAAAATCAACTGAAGTGGTTAGAAAAGAGAATTAGTAGACTTCACATATCATTTTATAGTAAGTAGAAGGATGTAGTAGAAAGAAATTACATAAAGATGCATCGTTTAAAAAAAAGATCATTTGGTGCCTAATAGGGGTGTGCATAGGGTGGTTTGGGGTGGTTTTACGCTCAAACCAAACCCAATCCGCTAATTTCGGTTTTAAGATTTTCAAACTCAATGATTTCGGTTTCTACAGTTTTTGGTTTGGTGAGTTCTAGTCATTAACAGTTCGGTTTCGGCGTTAAACCGAACCCACATGTTTTTCCGATTCAACATTAACATATAACTTCCTCCACTGACCTTCCTTTTTCTAGCATTATATACATATTTCAACAACAACATCTAATTTTTAACATTAAATCAATGTCTACTAACAAATTTCAACATTAATACCATTTTTAGCACGAAATATTCAAAGTATAAAAGTATTTTGTATCATATAATCATACTATTAAACATCGATATGAAAAGGGGTATAGACAAAGGAAATGAAAAGTTATTTACCTTAGTAATTAAACCTTGAAATATTTAATGGGTTTCTATTTAATAACTATACAATTAAAAGCTATATATTATATATTAAATATTAGTGAGTTGGTTTCTTAATACGACATTTTCTGATTAAACCGAAACCGAACCGAATCTATCAGTTTTTCCAAAATTTTAAACCGAACAATCAATTTTGAAATGATTTAAGTTTTATCAATTAGTTTTTGTCGATTTTAACAAATTGATTTCGATTTTTCAGTTTTGCATACACACTCCTACCGCCTAATATGTGATCCTCAGGTTAGGAGTTTTGTCATAATATAAACTAGCTAAGCATCCAGTGTATAAACACGGGGTATGATTAATTGTATTTTTAAACTTTTTCATTTTTTATATTACTACGATGTATTAAAACTATTAAACATATTTAAAATATATAATTTATTTAAAAATTAGTAAATCTAAATAAATAAGATACGTCATATCGTGTTTTATATAAATATATATTATTAAGACTGATTTTGTTATGATACACTTAATGATTAGTTAAGATACACGAATTTGTTGTTAATCTTCTATTTTCAAGAGTTAAATTCGAAAATAGATGTTTTAAATTGAATCTTTTAACAAACCGATCTTCAAATTAGTTAGAATAATATTGTAATTAGTTAAGATTATATTATTCAATCTTCAAATTATGTTTTGGAATTTAAAAGTTTGAAACTTCTATAGGAATTGTATGGAACACCATTGTAGTTTATATACACATAATGATTAGTTAGGATACACGATTTTGTTGTTAATCTATTATTTATAAGGGTTAAATTTGAAAATAGAGGTTTTATATTGAGTCTTTTAACAAACTAATCTTCAAATTAGGTAATATCTTAATCAGTTAGGATTATATTATTTAATATTCGAATTATTATTTGAAATTTAAAGGTTGAAACTTCTATGCGAATTGTATGGAACATCATTGTTGTGTAGATACACCTAATGATTAGTTATTATACACGATTTTGTTGTTAATATCCTATTTATAAAGGTTAAGTTTGAAAATAGAGGTTTTAATTTGAGTCTTTTAACAAACTAATCTTCAAATTAGTTAGGATAATATCTTAATAAGTTAATATTATATTATTTAATCTTCGAATTATGTTTTGAAATATAAAATTTCAAAACTTCTATGCGAATTGTATGAAACACCATTGTAGTTTAGATACACCTAGTGATTAGTTAAATACACGATTTTGTTGTTAATCTCCTATTTATAAGGGTTAAATTTGAAAATAGAGGTTTTAAATTGAATCTTTTAACAACTAATCTTCAAATTAATTAGGATAATATTTTAATTAGTTAAGATTATATTATTTAATCTTCAAATTATGTCTTGAAATTCAAAATTTCAAAACTTCTATACGAATTGTATGAAACACTATTTTAGTTTAGATACACCTAATGATTAGTTAGGATACACAATTTTGTTATTGATCTTCTAATTCTAAGGGTTAAATTTGAAAATATAGATTTTAAATTAAATATTTTAATAAACTAATTTTCAAATTAGTTAAGATAATATTTTAAATTTAATTTTCTTCAACCTGTTTCATAGTCTTAAGTCTTAACAAATTAAAGCGGTTGATTTGTTAAAATTATTTCAAAAATATAAGTGTTACTAAATTAAAGAGGTTGATTTGTTAAAAAAAGTTTCAAAAATAGAATGATGATGTCATTACCTCTTTATTTTAAATAGAATGATGATATAAGTATATAAGATAGAAAAAAAGGTATTTATTATTTTATTTGATTTGATTCTTTGTCTCACTGTTATCAGCACCGCGCTAGAAATACAAAAAAGAGTGGTAACCGAAACCCTTCCGGCTTCCCCAAAAATCTCCGAATATGAGTCTTGATCGATTACCCCCGGCTTCCATCGAAGATGATGATCAATCTTCATCATTATCATCTGATTCAGAAACCTGCTTGGTGGGTTACGTTGTGGCCAACATTGTCGGACTGCAATACTACTCCGGCCGAATAACTGGCCGTGAAATGGTCGGTCTTGTTCGAGAACCCTTAAATAGCTTCGACACTAACGCTATCAAGGTCTTAAATACTCGCAACTGTCAAGTCGGCCATATCGAAAAAAAGGTAGCTAGTGTTCTTGCCCCTTTAATCGACGACAGTTTGGTTCATGTCGAAGGGATTGTACCCAGATCCCGTAAAACTTCTATCCAGTACAAAATTCCTTGTCATGTCCATGTTTTCGCCAAGATGGATGCGATTGAAACTGTAAAATCGGTGTTTTTGAGTAATGGGTTGTTATTGGTGACTGAAAATGATCATTTGTTCAATACTTCTGAATCAATGGTTGTGAAAGACAAGAAAAGGAGTGATTTAGATGAGATATTCAAGTTGGTTGACGAGAATTTGAGTCAAAATGCTGTCAATGGAGTAATCGAACCACCAAAAGATGTTATTCTACCTGATCTTTTTCTTCACCAGAAGGAAGGTCTGTATTGGTTGTACCACCGTGAGAATTCTGACGAACTGCCACCGTTTTGGGAGGAAAACGATCAGGGTTTCGTGAATGTGGTAACGAATTATCAAACGGATAAACGACCCGACCCGTTGCGTGGTGGGATCTTTGCAGACGATATGGGATTAGGTAAAACTCTCACTTTACTTTCTTTAATTGCTTTAGATAAATGTAATGTTTCAAACGATGGAAAGAGTGACCTAAGAGAAGTAGAACACGAGCCATTGGCTATGGAGGGTCATAAGATATCAAGAAAGGGAAGTAAGAAACAGAAAACAAAAGAGTATACAGGCAGGGCTGACCGGAAAATGACATTGATTGTATGCACACCCTCTGTTTTTTCAACTTGGATAACACAATTAAGCGAACACATTAAACATGGGATGTTAAAGGCTTATGTATACTACGGGCCTGAAAGAACAACACATGTTTCAGAGCTTGAGAAGTATGATATAATCGTGACAACTTATAGTACATTAGGTTGGGAGCTTGGGTTATCCGGCACTCCCATAGAGAAGATAGAGTGGTGGCGAGTGATCTTGGATGAAGCACATGTAATCAAGAATCATAAGGCGAAACTAAGTAGTGCTGTGATTCAGCTGAATGCTAAAAGGCGATGGGTTGTTACAGGAACACCGATACAGAATGGTTCCATGGACTTATTTGCTTTCATGGCCTTCTTGAGATTTGAACCGTTTTCAACCAAAAGCTATTGGGATATCTTGGTGCAACGCCCTATTGCTCAAGGGAATGCGGATGGGCTTGCAAGGCTACAGGTAAAAATGATTGACATTATGACAAGCATTGAGCTTAACTCATGTTCTAGTGTATGGTTTGTTAAAAAATGACATGAATTTCAACCTGTTTGACCCGTTTCTCTTTTACATAATTATTATTTGACCTTGACCCAAATCGACCCATTTGTAAGTAAACGGGTTGTGATTTCCAGCTCTATCTAGTTTGATTAATTCAGAAGGATTCTATAAGTCGGTGAGGGACACTTATGATTCATTTTGATTATTGTTCTTTGTCCATGGCTTCTAAAAGTGTTGTGTTTTTTTTAAATTTGTTTAAATGTTTTTAGGTGTTAATGTCAACGATTTCTTTAAGGCGAACAAAAGAAAAGGCTCTGATTAAGTTGCCTAAGAAAACTATCTATACATATAATCTGGAGCTATCTATGGAGGAACGCCAATTGTATGATGAGATGGAAGCCGAAGCCAAGAATTATGTTGCAACATATATTGAGAAAGGAAGTGTGACACATAATTACTCCACGGTTCTAAGCATCATTTTAAGGCTTCGCCAAATATGTACACACATGGCATTGTGCCCATCAGATATAAGAGCCTCATTTTTCTCCTCCAACTTTGAAGGTATGTGCCATCTTTTCCCACTGTTTGTAAATATTTCACCTGAAACCAATATAATATCATACATAATATGCATTGCTTAATATACGAAAAGTTAATTTTGTAATAAAAACTTTGGGATATTAATCAGTTAGTTTTTACATCTTTTGCTATCTATTTGACCTTTTTGAATAAATAGTAGTGCTTAGTGTTCTGGATCACAAGTAGACCTGTAAGAATTCGAAAAAGTGAAATCACCTGCTGTAAACATCTTTCTCATGATAGATTCTTGATGGAATTAATGTTAACGAGCTTTCATGATTTTCTTTAGATTAGGGATTTAGGGCTATTTATGTTGTGTCATGATTCATGTAATTTGGAGGTAATTTATTAGTATATTTACTTATGAATGGGTTGAGTCAGGTTATGTATTCTTAATGCATACAACCTTCTGGATAGTTTTACTTGCACAAAGTTAGATTATAATTTTTTCTTAAAAAAGGAGTTTTTCTCGGTTAAGGCTCCTCCCGGGGGCGCCAAGCCTTTGGCTCAGATGTACGTGGTCTAACCGGTATTACCCGTGGTAGTTTCCGAATCATCCCCCTAGCCATCCTTAATTGAAACCCTGTGTGACTTGACCCCTTGACCTCCCGTGGCCATCTTTGGATTAGGGCTTTTCCCTTATACTATCTTGTTTCCTATAATTTTGAGGTGCGGATTTCATTCCATTTACTTACGAAGAACCTTCTAATTGTTCTATTCTCATAATATTAGATTATTATCGAGACATTGTAGTTTTTGAAATCATGATTAACAGACAAATTGTTCATTAAAATTTTAAAGAAAGGGATAAAAAGTGTTTCACGTGAACCCAACCTGAACTTACAAAGATGACCCGTTTCGACTCATTACCTAACCCCTCCTAAGTCCTAACCCACCCACTTCACATCTATAATCTAGTTGTTACAATATCTAACATTATATGTTGTTTTATCTAACTACCATCAAAATTTGATTTTTCTTTGTTATCTAATTTTAAATATGGAAATTGCAGATGCATCAAACAACCCGGAACTTCTTAAGAAGCTAGTTGTACTGCTACAAGACAGTGAGGACTTGGATTGCCCAATTTGCATGTCTCCACCATCCAAAATGATCATCACATCTTGTGCCCACATCTTTTGTGAAACTTGCATAATCCGAGCCCTAAAAGGTACAACATCTTCATGCCCACTGTGCCGGAATCAATTATCAAAATCTGACCTTTTCGCACCACCACCCGAATACACCCCTGAGGTCGATATATCCACATGTACATCATCTTCCAAAACCAATGCTCTTATAAAACTTCTAAATCTAACAAGAGATGGAAACCCGTTAATAAAATCCGTAGTGTTTTCTCAATTCCGCAAGCTTTTGCTTTTACTTGAAGAACCATTGAAAGAAGCGGGCTTCAAGACTGTTCGTTTAGACGGTTTAATGAGTGCAAAAAGGAGAGCGAATGTGATCAAAGAGTTTGTGGCCCCGGACGGGCCCACGGTTTTGTTAGCCAGCCTTAAAGCTGCGGGTACGGGTATAAACCTCACAGCCGCGTCGAGGGTGTACTTAATGGAACCTTGGTGGAATCCAGCGATTGAAGAACAGGCAATGGATCGTGTGTATAGGATCGGTCAAAAGGAGGAAGTCGTAGTTGTGAAGATGATTGCTAAAGATAGCATTGATGAGAGGATTCTGTTGTTACAGGAAAAGAAACAAAAGCTGGCTAAAGAAGCTTTTGTTAAGAAGGGGAATGATAAGAAGATGGAGGTAGAGTTAGCTGATCTTCGTACCTTGATGTCGTTATGAAATCGGGCTAGCAGGCTTACTTTTTTGGTTCTTTTGTAGAGTGTTGGGTTTTTGTGTGCATATATATATGAGAGGTACAGGAATGTTAAGTTTTGTGGGTTACTGATGTTGCTAAGATGTGATTTTGATCGATCTATTTCACTTATGGGTTACTTTGGTCCGTCTTATATTTCATTTTAGAATATGATAAATTTAAACTGGTAAAAGGGGGGAGAGAGAGAGAGAGAGAGTTGGGTCACCTTATCTCAGGCTTGATGCATTGCTTGTTCGGCTGTGTATAGACTTATGGTTTCTTTGGCAGAAAGTTTGTTTAAATGAACAAAAATCTTTGTTTATTTAGTTAAATGAACGAACATGAACAAAGACCGCATTCGTTTATTTAGGTTCGTAAAAGTTCGTTTATGTTTATATATATATATATATATATATATGAGTGTGTGTGTGTTATTCTCTAGTAAACTAAATACATAATACCTAAAATAGCGATTTATTAAATCATAAAACATTTTCTCGTGAGAAATAGGTCTAGATTCATAACTACATATAAATATTTTTTTTGGAGCAAACAGAGAGACACGGTAAGAAAAGTTTTGGCTCGGTCATCATTCCAACCTACAGACTCTATTTTGTTAACGAAGATCTTCTAGCAAGGTGCTAGAACTAAACAAAGAGTATAATCAAGTTTAGCAAAATAAAGACAAATACAAGAATTCCCTAGCTATTCCCCCTCCCTTGTAACCAACCCAAATTTGAATTACAAATCAAGGGATCAACATACCAATCGGACCATAGGAGACTCCTATATTTCCTACTTCTATTCTTGATCCAGAAAAATGAAATAACCTGGGTATAGATTGGAATACAACCAAACTATTTTACCCCCTTTTATTAAATACCTTACTGTTTCGCTAATTCCAAATTACCCAAACAGTGGAGTATAAAACCGTCAAGAAAGCAATTAACCGATTATTCTTGAGCCCTAAACAAGAGGCCCATGATGTAGCATCCAATTCGGCCAATAAAGTAGAAGGGTGAATTTTCAGCCAATGACAAATCTCCGTTATCACCAATTTAGTAAACCCGGATTTTCAAAAAAGATGATCAACCGTTTCAACTTCCTCTTCGCATAATGGACATAAATCTGCAGTGGCCACAACTTTCTCTGTTGCTCAGGGTCGTGTGATGGCGGAGCCGAAGCACGTGCCTTGAGTGACATTTTGTCGTTCAAAAAAAAAAAAAAAAAAGCTTTGGAAGGAACCCACTTGCACTAAAAGAGTTGTGAATTGGTTCCTTGCCCCAAAGTGAAAGCATCATAACCTTTTTTGATCGTAGAAACCGAGAATGACCCATCATTCGTGTTCAACTTGAATTCTGATAATGTTTGTTCATGACTTTAATTGATCTTTTTTTTTAGTTTTATAAACGCATAACATGAGATTTGAGACATCAGAATATATAATAAATTTGCTACACATTTCCAAATATAGCAAACACTAGGGTTAACTAATATAGGGGAGAGTTCAAACGAGAACTGTTTTTCGTATAATAACTGCGAGAATCAATCTTAGTTGTTGATTTGATAAGAGGAATTTATGGATGTAAAGCGTGGGGGATCAAGTGTGGCAGAGTGCATGTGATGAATTCATGGGTGGGTGATGACACTAAAAGAGGGGAAATTGAACGACTCAGATTGGTTCTCGCAGTTTTCGTATGAAAAACAGTTCTCGTTTGAACTTATGCCTATGAATATATATAATGATAATTTAGTAGATATTTATATAATTTTAACTTATACAAATTATTATAATTAATATTTATTATGTAACCGCCTAGTCTAAAAGCTTTAGTTTGAAAGTAAGAGTGAATATGACAAGTGGATAGAGAAATTATTAGCCCACTAATTCAAATCATTTATAAAAGTAAAAAATTTCTTTTGTTCTTTAAATTTCTCTCTTTCAAACATAATTTCTTTTTTGTTTAGTTATAAAACCTCAAATCATTTTTCCAATAAGGTAGTATCTAGTTTTATTTCCAATTCATATATTACACATTAACCATCATATCCAGTTTTATTTTGATAGGACAAAAATAATAAGATATAAACAATTATATCTTAACTTACAAGTTCCAAAGAATGCGTAACTTAGACATACTTTATCTAGTATTATTTACATAAATAAGTAATTGAATACAATAGTTATTGTAGATAATATAATAAAAAATCATATCGATAAAGTTAATGGTATTACAAATCTTATAATGGCTACCAACAAGGAAAGACACGATATATATTTATAATAAAAAAAAATTCAATGATTAAGAAAAAGGAACATATGCACACCTTTATATTATATATATATATATATGTGTGTGTGTGTGGATATATGAACTTAATTGATATAATATATATTTCGGTATTATATAGAAGTAGAACAAACGTACACGAATGAATAAAAATACAAATATACAAACTTATAAGCAATTAAAGAATACTTTAGTTATGTATTGATACATTTACTACGTACGTTTCATGCCTTAAAACTACAAACTCGCTATCCAAAATACCAAATTCACTTTGGTATTCAATCTAGTTTTTGTATTATTAATTTATTATTCTTTTGTGAACCCTCCATTTTTCGTTCTATATTTATGTTGCTGTGCTCCAAATTTCTGATAAGCCAAAACCCCATTACCCTTGCTAGTTTCATACGGCTTAATTTAACGCCTTATTTAATATTAGATTGGTAGTTTTATTATTTATATATATACACTAGTATTTTATTTTGTATAAGCTAGAAACAGTATGTTTGTTTTTTATGAGATCTTAACTTTATTTATTGTTTTTAAACTAACATAGAGTGAGAAAGGTGTTATTATTAGTAACATGTGAACTTTATACAAATTTAGAATTAATAGAACACTTAAATTTGATAAACCAAGTCGTTTTGTTTTTGTTTATATGATTAAATTTTGGTTTCTACCTTAAATTAGTTTGGTTACTAATAATTAATTGGATGTCAACTTATTGTAATTTTAAACATTATTTTCAAAAGTTATTACTTTAATATAAAAACATTAAAACATTAAAACTTAAATAATTATATAATTCTAATAAGTTTTTTAATACTATTTGTTATAAATATTTAATAGTTGAGTCTAGTATATTTAATATGACATTTGGGACTGTAAGTGTGATTTCAACAACTTAAGTTTTGATAAACTTTTTCGGTAGATGCAACAGTTACCGGAATAGTCAACAAGACTCTATATTTAATAATTGCATTGGGAAAACAATCAACTTTTTTCAAGTATTTTAACACGTTAGGTCAGATAGTTTTCCCAGGTAAAAAAGTGTCAAGGAACTTCAACTCCATATAAAGTCCATTTGCAACAAGATTTGATCGTCTATCATAATTAAGTGCGAATTGAAGATAACTACAACATGACTTAAGATCTTTTTCATTAAATTCCTTTAACTTTTGAGGAAACGAATAACCAAAGACTTTTTCATACCCTTTGTTTCAAATCTAGTTTAAAGAGAAGCACTAGCTTGATCAACAAAATATAAAAAAAAAATTAACCTTATTATTCTCCAATATATTAACCAAAACATCGGCTTTCTAAAATTTTAATTTTTTAAATTGTGGGCTTTGAAAAATTGTAATATATATATATATATATATATATATATATATATATATATATATATATATATATATATATATATATATATATATATATATATATATATATATATATATATATATATATATATATAAATGGGTTATGGGCGCCCTTTAATTCCTGGCTTTTAATAACATTATTTTTAAGCTTTTAATTCGAATGGCTAGTTTGTCCCAAAACGAGTAATGTACTTTTTTTTTGGGTTCTTATAATTATTTTTAAAACTATTTTTTACTGCTATCTTAACCTTAAAACTATTTTTAGTCAGGACTTCTTGCGAAAGGTTGAGCGTTTGCTTAGATATTCGTTGTCTGACCGTTGTAGTGACGGTTTCCTTACCATTGACCACACTAATTGAAACCGCATAATATTAAAATCCTGGACATCCCTATCAACCGTAAACAATATTCAACAATAATAATTTTGTAAACTCTATAACTTCTTACGAATCTACGAGATAAAGTTAAAGCGGTGTTGATATATTACGATGATCTTATAATAGTATTACACAATCCTCTTACGTAGCTTCGCTATAAATATATCATTAATGACTTATGGTATTGATTTCAAAATACAAATAAATATATGATAAGTTGTAAAAAAAATACAATGAACTTTATATGATTTATATACAATAAACTTTTTATTTAAAAAATAATATTATCAGCTTTTATATTCTCTTACTGCATAGCAAAATTTATTGTACATAATAACTAAAGATTAGATACAAAAGAAAGTTATTAGTATACAATAAATTAAATAATTACGAAGTTTATTTGTATTATATTTAAGAAAAGAACTAATTACATACGATAATTACTATAATTTTTTTTATTATATTTTCAAACAATTTGACTAAAAAATAATACTCATCCTAGATAGCCTTGTACTATATCTTATTATTATTTGTACACATGCTTTATATCTTATTTGTTATTCTATTATTTTATATTATCTTAGAAATACAGAATAACATTTGGGAATAGAAACGTAATCATTTATAAAGATATAAAACAAGGGTAAAATGCCTGAAAGTATAAAAAAACTATTAATATTGTACAATTAATTTTATTTTGTACATAAAAATACTAACAACTTACAAATTTACGTTATTGTATACAATTTGGTAACCTGATAACCAGGTTACCGGTTACCAATTATATACAATGAACTAAATTTGTAAGTTGTTTATATTTTTTGATACAAAATACCGGTTATTTATTTTTTTTGGTTATGTTACCGGTAAGTTACCTATTGTCATAGGTAATCTTTATATAATGAACCAAATTTGTAAGTTGAGTGTATTTTTATGTACAAAATATGTTGCATACAATAACAATATTGACAAAGGTTGTTATGTTTTTATACGCACTGTAAAAAAATTATATCGTGTCATTCTTGCATTACCAACTCATGAAATTAAATTATTAAAACTTATATTAATGAATTATCTAAAACAATTTCTTTAATTATGAATAAAGTTATAGTTATCTACATCTTAAATTTTTTATGCTCTGTTTACGCCAAATTATTTCTTTTGTTGTTACATTGACGACTTAGTTAGGCTAGGTATTATTCAAAAGAATTTTTATTCTTTCTAAAAGCAGTACTTTATTATTGATAATTAATAAAGAAGTATTAAATATAATTAATAAGAAATAAAATATATTTACATACATGTGCGTGCCCAAAAAGTGTTGTTGCAAAAAAATAAAATGAAAATGAAATATTAAGTATGTTAGGACCCAACAGCGAAACCTACCACCATCCAACTAATTTGACCACGACCTGCTTGTTTGACGCGTATGTTTTGACATTTGACCATCTTTTATGTCATTTAATTGGTAGAATTTGCTACACTATTTACACCGTAAAAACTATAAACTTTTACAAAATAAAAAGTGTGGGTACGTTTGACATGGATATAGTTAAAAGCTGGATATTAGTAGTTGGAGTTGGAAGCTGTATATTTTAGTTATATATATATATATATATATATATGTTTATCTAATTAGCTAATAAGTGGAGTTGGTGTAAAATGATCAAAAAGACAAATCATAAAAATAAGAGGAATTACAAAACAATTAAATAGTGTATTTATGTATTTTGGTATATAAAAAGATTCTAACTAGTTTTAAAAACTACTTCAAAAAGCATTTTTAAAAAAATACTTCCCAGTTTTTTCATGTGCACATTACTTATAGTTTCAACTCAAAAATCTACTTACCAAATATACCCATTGAGTTATAGTCTGGCCTAGTATGTTACAATTGATATATTATCCATTCACTTTTTTAGATATAGTGTTAACTTTTTAATTGATATTTTGTTTATATATAAATACAATCCTACTTGAATTTTGTATAAATACTTGTGTTACTTCTGACTAATATTCTAAATTCGTGTTCCTATTCTTGCGGCTTGCTAACCTAAAAGGCTTAAATATACAACATAAAAGGAAATTATCACGTTAAATATCACACTTATATAATAATGTGACTATATTATGTCATTAACCTCTAAAGCATGTAACGTGGGTTAAAAAACTCGAAACGTCAACTATTTGTTATAATGCTTATGAACATAACTATAATATTACAGTGACTAATATTGATATCATAAAACTATCTGGTATGAAGTTGTGGTGGGGATTGTATGGTACTCACTACACGTGGTAGAAGGAAGTAGTTACATTATCATGTCACGGTGAAGATGTGACGTTGACTGGGCCGTATATGTATGGTGTTCATGTTTTTCTAAATTTTGATTGGTGGACCTAAGGTATAACGTATCTATATAAGTTAGAATTTATATGGTGAAAATAACAATGCTAATATAACGATTTGTTAAAAGTATGGATCTAGTAACTATAGTATAGTTATTGAACTATATTGCTTTACTTAAAACAAATAAAGAAAAATCAAAATAAAATTTAATTATTTACTAGTATCATTTATTGAGTAGAAAATTTTACTTTACTTTTGAAGAAAGGAATACTATTGTTGGCGGTAATAAATTGGGGGGAAATAAAAATAAATAGAAAATTCAGAAAAACACATGATTTGTAGTTTATCGAGTCTGCCGATAGCTATGAGATATACACCAAACGAAGTCTAAAAAAAGGTGAAATGAAAGTGAAATCTGAGAAAGGATTCTCCTTTTCACACACACAAACACACACACACACACAGAGCCTTGCGTACACCTGCCTCTTATTCCATTCACTTGAATCAAATTATTCCCCCCATTACAACCAGAATATCTATCACAATATTCTTAATTTCACATCCATTTTGATCGTCGATTCTTGATATGAGCTTCCATAACCCATCTTCTTTCATTATTATTTAATAAAACCCTTTTTGGGCTCTTCGTAAATTCCATTTTCCTGAACAAAAACTGCAGAAATCAGTTAATCACTTCCCAATTTCGAAAATCAAGAATGGGTGTTTGTTTTTCAATCGAATCGTAGAGATCTTACTATCAAGCACATAGCTTGTAAGCCTTCTTGGTTTTACTTCTTTTCTCTTTGCGTAAATTCTCCCAAGATTGCTGTGAATTTGAGGTTTTGGGCCCTTTCTAGGTTTATGGGTATGATCAAGATCGGCTAAAGTTTCAATCTTGATTCCTGGGTTTAATCTAAAAACATTTATTTGATCTTGGTGGATTTTGTTTTTGAGTTTGGTGGTGGGGGTGTTATTATGGCGGTTTCGAAATCTGCTGCGCGGATGGAGTACTGGAGAGAATATTTTCGGAGTTCAAATGCGAATATATTCGAAATCATCGAAGGAGCGATTATGTTGGCTGCTTCTGATTGCCCTAAAGAATTTAAAGCTAGGAGAGATGGAATTGCTCAGATTTTGTTTAATTGTAGATTGATCAAGTGTTCTGGTTGTGATAAACAAGAGTTATCCTTGCCTGTAGATGATCAAGAACATGATCATCATCATCATCATGATCATGACGATGAGGGGGTTAAGTATAAGAGTAAATCAACAGATGTTAATGGGAACTGTAGTAAAGAGAGCAGCAAAGTGATAAATTATTCTAGGAATGATGATGATGATGATGATGATGAACAAGATGATCATGATGATCATCGTAATGATGCAGAGCTTAATGAGAGTAACCATCAAGTTAGCAATTACAGTTATGGAGATGCAGAAGCTCTAACTGATGAAATTGAACAAGAATCGAAAACTTTTGGTGAGGTTATGAGGATTAAAGAGATTGTTGACAACAGCCCAGATGAGGTTTTTATATATTACTCAATTTTCAATTCTTATTTTTTTGTGCTTATTATTACTCTATGATTAAATAAAATTGGAAGAATGTTTGATCATAGTTCTTGTTCTTGCTAGTCTGCATCAGTTTTATGCAATTCGTTAAGGAAGCTTCAATTGATGTCAATATCTGTAGAAACACTCAAGGTTTGTATAGAATGTTAATCAGATTAATCACCAATTCGAGACTTGTTAATACTATTATCCTCTTATGACCATTCAATCATATTTCAGGCAACTGAAATTGGGAAATCTGTGAATGTTCTTCGAAAGCATGTATCAAAGGATGTTCGTCAAATAGCAAGAACGTTAATTGAGTATGCATCTCTAGTCTATTAACTTGATATGCATTTAGCTAGTTTGAAAGAGAGTTTGATTTCATTTGATATTTTTTCTGAATTGTAGAGTGTGGAAAGATATGGTGGATGAATGGGTGCATGCTACTTCAAAGATGACTGGTAATTAAACAAAGAATACTTCAAGCTGTCTTCTCTATTTTTATAGGTTTCTTGATTTTATTTGATTATTAAAGATACTTTGATGATCATGGCAGTTTCTGAAGACACCCCTGAGTCGATAAATCCGTCTGTTCTTGATGAAGAGGAAGGTTTACCTTCACCTCCTCTAGACGATTTAGCATTTTTGAACCCTAGCGTTATGTCACTAGAGTTATCCGAGGTATGCAGTTTCTTTACGTAAGAACATACTATTGTTTTATGACATTTTGAAGCATTGTTAACTGGTTTTTTCTAATTTTAATGTTTCTCAGAAGTTCTTTGATGGCATGGATGATTATGGAAGTGAGTTGAATTCGTTTATTTATATTATCATAATTTCTAGAAATGTTATTCGGTGTTTTGATTTAATTCCCATCTTGGATGTTGCTTTAGATCCTCGAAAAAGTGAGAACCGTAGTAGTAATGGGAAGCTGCCTGTTGAGAAACCGAATGTAAGCAAGTTGAAACAACAGAAACCATTGGAAACCAACCGTGGTCAAACCATGGTCCAGAAACCAACCATGGTTAAATCATGCAAACCACCTGTTGCCGGGTCAACACCAGGGAGACGAGTGAACCCGAATATGGACTCAAAGTTGCAAAACATCGAAAAACCAAATCTTTCTAAGAGACCTGTGGCTCCTCAACGTGTAAGTTACCATATTACATATAGTTACTTGCTATATTATGGGGTTGTTTTGAATAATTTAGATTGTTTGGCAAGTGTTCTAGATGGATAGTTCATAAAAAATTTGACGTTTATGGTTAAAATGACGTTAAGTAACGGCTTTTTTGGGTGACTGTAAATAGAAACCAATGTCTTCGGACGGAGAAACTGATCAAGAAAAACTTGAAGCCACAAAGAGGAAGCTACAAGAGCGTTATCAACAAGCGGAAAATGGTTTGTGTTAATGATTATTGATGCTAAATTTGGTTTTAAGTAGAAGGTAGCAATATGACATGTTCCCTTTTTAACTAAATCTTTATAAGGGCCCGTTCGTTTATTTTTTTCTAAAGAAAAACCTAACCGTTTAGGTAAACGAGTCGAAATTGTCACCTCTGCTATTAAACGTAAATATCAAGTTGAAAATGTTATGTTTGTTTGTAACAGCGAAGAGACAACGAACCATACAAGTGATGGAGCTGCATGATCTCCCAAAGCAAGACATTACCACCAAGAACCAACATATGAGACCCGGAAACAATCATCACAGACATTGGGCTCACGGGCGTTTTTAACCACTTTCGTGGGGCCCATAGGGAAAAAACCCGATGGCCTGTTCGAGTCCCGAAAGGCCATTTTTCAAGTCTTTAAAACATTTCCAAATATAAGATTCTGGGGGTGTTTTTTTTAAGTGTTTATTAGTTTAGTTCATATGGGAGGTGTCACAATTGACTTTGGTGTATATAAATATATACCATATATACAAAGTAGTAACCACCCCTTGTTGACTTCTAAATCGGCTAGTTAAGGCTGGGACCTCCCCCCCATCCTCCCCCCCAACACACATAACATAGAGAGCATATTCTGAGGTACATTCTTGAAAGCACATATAATAAGTGCACTTTAGTAAACAATGCATGTGTTCAACATGTTTATCTCATTAGAAATTTATACTATGACTAGTGTCATTTCACATGATACTTTTATTTGTTTGGTTCTGATAATAAGTTTTTCATATTGTCAAATCAAATATTATAGTACTTAGAAGAATCATTTTTGGAGCGTGTTACATGTGCACGCTAACTTTATTTAGTTAATAAGTATTAAGTGTAGCAACTCGCACACCGAATACATATTATCCGTTTTACCTTAATGGCATATTGGTTTTGTATCTTATGATCATCCGAGGATTACCTATAGGTCGACCATCTTGGAGTGTTTCTATAGTTCTATTCAAACATGTTCAACTGCAATGTTTTTATGAAATTTGTCGTATTTGTGGGTTCAAAATACGACGTGTCTGGTAAGATAAAAATTATTTATGAACCGGTCATCTTCTATATGTCTTAATGATGTGTGGATGGGTTCTTTTTACGGTATGCCCAAATTTATGAGAACACTGTAGTTAAATGTACTTGGATGGCACCATTACCATGATGCTAACCATGGAAATCTCTCGTGCGGTCCCCAAGAACAAAACTTTTGAGGGTCTGAATTGAATGTTAATCGTCGTTGCCAAAAAGGACAATAATGCAGGCAGATGTGTCGGTGCTTCCACTGGGCTCCACTCTGACAATACATGTTTTTGGTATATAAACACCGAAGACCCATGAGAATTTTGTAGTGAAGAGTGTTTGAATTCGAAGTAACCATACTAGGAGGGCCCTATGAAGTCCTTGTTGGTCTTCAAAAACAAAATCATGTGCTAATATGACAAAGCAGACAATACTATGTCGTGGCGGATGAGTTGTTACAATAAGATATGATAAGAATGGGAGAAACATGATCAGAAAATTTGACAATTTGTATAAGAATACAATGAATATTGTCTTAGTTACCATTTCATATAACTAACTTTTAGAAAACAATACACAAAAATTGTAAAACTTTTATCGTATATAACTGATAACTTGTATAATAGTAATAAGGTTATTTCTTATGTTTATTCTAAAAATTAAATTTTCTTTAATATTATATTCTTCATCTCAATGTGTTGTTGATCTTGAAACCCAAAAACAAGATGAATCTTTCCAAGATATTTGCAGGTCTTCAAATCCATGAAATTTAGAGTGAAGAAAATCAAGAGTGTTTAAGTGAAATCGAAGAAAATCTAGAAATCGAATAAACCTAATAACATTAACCCTGATATAGAAATATAAGAACTGAATTTTGCAATATGAATACTAAAATAGAAATCATAATCTAGAATACGGACACTCAAATATAAATCAAAATCTAGAATATATAAACACTCTATAGATATCGAAAATCTGGCACATTAACCCTAATTAAAACTCAAAATCCACAAAACAATCCAAATCTAAAATCGAAGAAACTCCATCCTAAACCGTCCTATTAAACAGTTACCTATTATCTCCTTATATCAATTCTCAATATAAATACACTATTCATTTCAATTTTTATTTTTTACCCTTAACACTTTTCTATTTTTTACCCTTCATTTTATACAAAATACATTTTATCTTACAAACTTTTTACTCAATTAAAGTTACATAAGAATACTAATTAATTTAAATTTTAACCTTTAATAAATTTATACTTTTTACCCTTAAATTTATATAAGTTACATAAGAACATTATTCTTTAACTTTTTATCTTTAACACTTAATAAATTTTTATTTTTTTAGCCTAAAGTTCATTTAAGTTAATTATCTTATAAAACTATTTACTATTATTTACAAATCAAGATGACTTAGTGGTATTCAGGTTTATTAAGTTGTCTCCCTCTTTGAGATTAACTGTTAGATCTTTTTTATCTTATTTTAATTATTTATTTCAACCCTTAATAAATTTCTATTTACCCTTTAGTTTATATTAGTTATATTTGATCTTATAGCATTACTAGGTCATGTAGCCTTCACGTTTTACCCTTGCGTTTATATAAGTTACATTTGATCTTATAAATTACTAGGTCATGTAACCTTATGTTCATCATGTAATCGGCAAATGCATTAATTCATGTTAAACTATAATACTATTAAACTATCATCTTATCTTATATATAATATTATGCGTAAATTGAATTGCTAAGAATACGATTATTTGAATATCATCCGGTGCAACGCACGAGTTTGATATACCTTGTTAAAATCAATTCAAAAAGCCATGAACATTAACTCTAATAGATTATGAAAACCATTAACTTGAAATGGTGGACCGCCAAAAAAAGGGCGGATGCCCAATCTTGATCAGTCCTACAAAAAAACCATCGGAATTTGTTATGGAAGCAGGTAGCATCACAGTTGATGAATAGCACTAGGGTTAATGAACAAATTGTAGCATACATACCCAAAACGTTTTATGATAATGAACAAACCCATGTTAAAGAATGAAGATGCGATAATGAACTAACCATAAACAAGAAAAAAAATGAAAAAATAAAAAACAAAATAAGCTTTAAACAACTTGTTGATTACCTATAATAATAGATAAACTACATATAAAGATAATTTTCAAAAAGTTTATCGTATTATTCTAAAATTAAAAAGTTTAAATGTATCTATCTACAACTAAAAATTTATTATATTTTAAAAAAATTTGTCATTGAAAATAATATTAAAATTCTTATTGTATATTTCTTTAAATGTTAATGATTAATGTTTAAGATTCTTATACATAAGTTTTTTTTAACAAGAATTATGGATTTATTAAATAGTATATGATAAATATATATATTTAAAGTAGGGTTTAATTCATTAAAGTGTATTCAACTTTACACCTTTTGCTATTGTATGTACTGAACTTTCAAACTTACCATTTGACGTATTAAACTTTTTGAAAGTTGCAATTTTATGTATCCAACCTGCTATAGCAGGTAAGATGATGATGTAGCACAGATTAACATGATGTGGCAGTGACATGGTATTGAGTTGGCAGCTGATGTGTCATATTTTTTTTAAAAGTAATTCTAATAATAATAATAATAATAATAATAATAATAATAATAATAATAATAAATTAATAATAATAATGATGCAGGGGTTATGATCTGCTTCCCATCGATTGCTTCCCATCGAAGGTTCCAGCTTCCCAACCACCGTCGAGTTTGCTTCCCATCGAGGACCACCGTCGATTGCTTCAAGTTCATCGATTATTGATTCTTCAAGTTCATCGAGGACCACCACCACCGTCGATTGCTTCTCATCGGCGATTTCAGTTACGATTTAGGGTTAGGCGACGGTGATTGCTTCCCACCACCACCACCGTCGATTGTTCCAGTTGCAATTTCATCATCTCCAATTTAGGGTTCGATTTTCTGCATCAGGTATGTAGTTTTTGGGTTTGAGTTTTAATTTCAGTTTCAGATTTGATTTTAGAATTTGGGTTTAGGGTTCTTGATTCTTAAAGGTTCTTTCAGATCTGTGAATTCATCTTCATGGGGGCGATGATTGAAGATGAGTATATGATTCTTGATTCTTGATTTTAGAAATTGGGTTTAACGTTCTTGTTTCATCTCGTGTTTAAGGTTCTTGTTATCAAATTTGAGTATATGATTCTTGATTCTTAAAGGTTCTGGTTTCATCTCGTGTTTAGGGTTCTTTTGTTTCAGATATGTGATTCTTGAGTATATGATTTGATTTTAGAATTTGGGTTTAGGGTTCTTGTTATCAGATTTGAGTATATGATTCTGGGTTTCATCTCGTGTTCTTCATCAGGGTTTGCAATTACATCAGGGGTTGAATATGATGAAGATCATCTTCATGTTCTTCATGCTTTATTTAGTTATTTATTATTTCTTGAAGATAATGCACACATGGCAATTGATTAATGATGTGGAATATGAGAAAATAAAAAATTGTAGAAATTACCTGTAACCTGAAGAATAGGTTACACAATACATAAATTTGTAACTTTGCAAAAGTTTGATATATCAAATGGTAAGTTTGAAAGTTCAGTACATACAATAGCAAAAGGTGTAAAGTTGGATACACTTTTATGAACTAAACCCTTTAAATAATTGATATATAAGACTCAACTATTATAAAAATTATTATCAAATAAAATTATTAAAATTATATATTTATTAAGTTTTAATGTTTTTTATATTATTATATTAGAAGAATAACTTTTGTAATTAAAGTAAACCAAACTAATCAAGGTAGAAACCATAATTTAATCATATAAGAAAAAAAAATATGTGATTGTCAAATTGAAGTTTTCAATTAATTTTAAATATGTATAAAGTTCACATCTTATTGCTAATAACACTATTCTCACTCTAAATTAGTTAAAAAATGACAGATCAAATTAAATTTTATAAAAAACAAACATATTGTTTCCTCTGAATCATACATGTAAAATGCTAGTATAATAACAAGTGTTGTGTTATTGGTTGATCGTACTAAACATTATCATAAGCGTCTTATTGAAATCAATGCACCCAGAGTTATAGATTAATGAATAATAACGTAAATAGTTTTAAAAATCCGTGAAGAGTTACATTTAGATAGCGACCAAGTGACCAACATTCTACATCTTTGGTTATTAGGCTATTCGTATGGCACTCGTGTGAGTCATCGGGTTGGCATTTGGG
Organism: Pulicaria dysenterica; assembly: GCA_947179395.2. NCBI lineage: Eukaryota > Viridiplantae > Streptophyta > Magnoliopsida > Asterales > Asteraceae > Pulicaria > Pulicaria dysenterica. The sequence continues at coordinate 86,959,619 of OX359288.1, forward strand.
CTACTCGGGTTCACCATGAAAACTCGTACGCCTCCATGCAGAAGCTAATTTGGTTGGTTTCGGGTCTTCAACCCGATCTTCCTTCCTCTCTCTTCTCTCTCTCTTCTTCTTTTCTCGCTCTTCTCCTTTCTCTCTCTCTCATATATATATATAGAAAGTTCTTGCGAGAACCGCGAGAACCAATCCGAGCCGTCCAATTCCCCCCTTTCAATGTCATTGCCCACCCATGAATTCCTCACATGCACCCGCACCCTGCCACACTCTATCCCTCCACTCTCACCATCCATAAAACTTCCCATATTCAAGGAACGGCCGAGATTGGTTCTCGCACTAATAACGGTTCTCGCATGAACCCTCCCATATATATATATATATATATATATATATATATATATATATATATATATATATATATATATATATATATATATATATATATATATATGAAAAAGTTTTTGCGAGAACCGCGAGAACCAATCTGAGTAGTCCAATTCCCCCTCCTTCAATGCCATTGCCCACCCATGAATTCCTCACATGCGCCCTGCCACACTCTATCCCTCTACACTCACCATCCATGAAACTTCCCATATCCAAGGAACGACCGAGATTGGTTCTCGCGGTTCTCGCACTAACAACGGTTCTCGCATGAACTCTCCCATATATATATATATATATATATATATATATATATATATATATATATATATAATATATATATATATATATATAGAGAGAGAGAGAGAGAGAGAGAGAGAGAGATAGAGAGGAAAAAGTTCATTCGAGAACCGTTATTAGTGCGAGAACCAATCTGAGCCGTCCAATTCCTCCTCCTTCAATGTCATTTACCCTACCACACTTTATCCCTCCACGCTCTCCATCCATGAACTTTCCATATCCAAGGAACGGTTGAGATTGGTTTTCGCGGTTCTCGCACTGACAACGGTTCTTGAATGTACCCTCCCCTATATATATATATATATATATATATATATATATATATATATATATATAGGCAAAAGTTCAAACGAGAACTGTATTTCGTACGATAACTGCGAGAACCAATCTGAGTCGTCCAACTCCCCCTCATTTAGTGCTATCACCCACCCATGAATTCATCGCATGCACCCTACCACACTTGATCCCCCCACACTTTACATCCATGAATTCCACTTATCAAATTAATGGTTAAGATTAGTTCTCGTAGTTCTTGTACGAAAACAGTTCTCGTTTAAACCCTCCCCTATATATATATATATATATATATATAAACAAAAAGTGAAGTAAGTTTAAGTTATACTATATTAGCTTTAAGTCCGAAAAGAAATAAGAGAAAATAATATAACGATAATATAACATTCTAGTTAGATAATCCAAATAACATACGGATGGTCTTGTCATATTTGATAGTGGACTTGAGTTAGAATCCTTTTTATTATTTTTTTACATATTTAGACCAATTAAACAGCTACAAGTTCAAGATCATGCATGTTACATACAAACATATTATTACAAAAAATTTCACATATTTAAAGTGAACGTAACTATCGTTACCTTTTGCTAATTATGGTGCGTCTAAAAGATAACTATTGTATTATTTGACACCATATACAATTGTTTGGTTGATAAAAAAAATAATATTATCCAACTTATCTTAATACTTAATTTGGTAAAATAATCAAATATTACTTTAAACTTTAAAGTTCACAAAAATTCTTATTTAATTGATACATTCAAAGTTGGTTATTATTCATTCATATCTAATAAAACCAAGTAATATGTTAACTATATATAGGGAAAAGAATGTGTTTCATTTACTTATTGGTAATTTGTTTTTATATAATAGTTACCAAAAATATTGCTTATTTTCCTTGTTTTCTTTCTCTAATATATTTTAAAAACAACTTTACAGATATTCATCCTTTTAACACCTAGCTATAAAGTAAGGCCCTGTTTACATATTGTGATACTTGTGTATAACGGTTGCACATATGTCTTCTTGTTAAAAGTTAAATCATTATATATTGTTAAAAACTATTATTCACGTGTAATGAGATCAATCTTAAAATACTGACAATCTGAGATCGTGGTGATCAGTTCTGATCTTTTCAATCGGTATTAGTTGTATAAGAGTAGTTGATGTTTATGTTTAGTTTCACTAGCTATATATATATATATATATATATATATATATATATATATATATATATAATATGTATATATACACACACATAAGCAAAAGTTTAAACGAGAACTGTTTTTTATACTGAAACTTCGAGAACCAATTTGAGCCATTCAGTTTCGGCTCTTTTAATGTCATCACCCACCCATGAATTCATCACATGCACCCTGACACACTTGATCCCCCCACGCTCTACATCAATGAATTCCATTTATCAAATCAATGGCTAAGATTGGTTCTCGTAATTCTCGTACGAAATACAGTTTTCGTTTGAACCATATATATATATATATAGAGGAGGGTTCATGCGAGAACCGTTGTTAGTGCGAGAACCGCGAGAACAAATCTCAACCGTTCCTTGGATATGAGAAGTATCATGGATGGAGAGCGTGGAGGGATAGGGTGTGGCAGGGTGCATGTGAGGAATTCATGTGTGGGCAATTACATTGAAGGAGGAGGAATTGGACGGCTTAGATTGGTTCTCGCGGTTCTCGCGCTAACAACGGTTCTTGCATGAACTTTTGTCTATATATATATATATAGGAGAGAGTTCATGCGAGAACCAATCTCGGCCATTCCTTGGATATGAGAAGTTTCATGGATGGTGAGCGTGGAGTGATAGAGTGTGGCAGGGTGCATGTGAGGAATTCATGGGTGGGCAATGACATTGAAAGGGGGGTAATTGAATGGCTCAGATTGGTTCTCGCGGTTCTCGCACTAAGAATGGTTCTCGCATGAACTTTTTCCTATATATATATAATATGTAAACAAAAGTTCAAACGGAGATTATTTATCGTGTGAGAACTGCGAGAACTGTTTATAACGCCATTAATGACCATTAATAGGGGTATTTTTGTAGGACCGTGGGAGGTTCTAATACTAAACACACCCTAATGCTAGGACTGATCTAGGATGAGAAATAGTGCGAAATTTCTATTTCCCAAACCTCCTAAGGATTCTAAGATCTGCTTAGGTGTCCGACACACAGTAACACTAAGAAACACACAGAGTAGAAGCAAGAACAAACTCTAAGAACTCACACAGAATGCTTAAGGCTGCCCTTGGATTCGAGATTAACACTAAGTTCGCGATTTAGTAGGCTTAAGGTCGGATAAGGTCAATGTCGTACGATAGAAAATGATTATGCGTAGTTACGAACGATTACCCGATCACTCTCTCGCTAATATGCGGTTAAGAGATATTTATAGTGTACTTAAATTCACTACGCACGTAATATATCACACTTCGTACGAAGTGAGTCCAGTACGCACGTACTGGTTATATTAATAATAATTAATTAACTTTTAATCGACCTAACCACCACGTGCGCACTGAGATACACTACGCACGTAGTGCACTCACCACGCACGCAGTGAACACCTCACGCACGTGATGAACTTTCACACAGACTTAAACTTCCAAACTCACATCAACACATGATTAAGTACTTGTAAGCTTAAGATCATCACAAAGAATCACTAAGAATATATATACATGCAAACAATTAATCAAAACACATTTGAATTAACATTTTATGTAAACATGTATGTATTTGATTGATAAAAACTAGGGATTTACAAATATGCACCAACAAACTCCCCCTAAGACCTAGTTCTATCAATAACCATTGCACTAAGCAAAAATTCCACAAAGTAAAATGCACAAAGCAAAATGAACACAGCAGAATATACTAAGCAAAAATTTGCACAAAGTAAAATTCATACAGCAAAATGCTAAACGAATACCTTTCGTCATGCCCTTACCTGCACTACGCACGATGTGAGCTGTAACTCGTGCTTAGTGGGGTTCCATTTCGCATGTAATGAGTTTCTCATCTGTGAACCTTAATACTGTTAGTACTGCACTCAGCAATAAACTGTCAGTAACTTCAAGATCACTTATAAACATTTAAGCAAAACACATCAAAGTGAGATGAAGGAAATGTAAACAGAACAAATCACACTAAGATAAAATAGAACATACTAGAACTCTTTTTGTATTTTTCTAAACAGAAACGAGATAAAAAAAAATGCAAACTATTAACAACTTATTTTAGGGAATCTAAATTCAACTATTTAAAGACTTAAAAATAAAAGACAGAAATGAAAATAACTGAAATGAAATTAACTCAGAATAAATTTGCAAAAGAAGTAAATTCCTGAAAATTAAATCTTTTTGTGAGAAGATTCCAGTATGGAGTCAGTACTAGCTCGTCTATACTCAGTAATCATTCATTTCAGAACCTAGGGCATAAACATATTCTCTTAAACTCTGTCTGTCAATCTAACTTTCCTCAGATAATGACAGATTTGATTTCAACATTTTCTGATTATCTAGAACTGAGTACATGGTTAAGACTATCTCTTTTAAAATCTCACAGTGTTTTGACTCACTCAGTAGGATGCACAACTTGAGTACCCAACCACCATGCTTATGTGCTTTGTTAATTTGTCAACGCATTTTATGCTCTTTGACATGGAGGTCGATTTTTCACCTCTCTAGACATTTTTCTTGCTGAGCTTTTGTCAATGCATTTTATGCTCTTTGACAGTTTATCATGATAGATCAATGTATCTATATCTTTTGACATTCTCAAAATTGGGGTCAATTTTTCACCCTCTTTTACATATAGCTCAATGCCATTTAACACATTAGGCATGGTAACAGGTGTGTGCATCAAACTAAGTCATTCTCAACTGTTATTGACTTATAGACTTGGAATGTCTCGATAGCTTAAATCTTTGATGGATTTCCACATGCATAACCATTTATCAGTCTAGACTTTCCTTATATGTCTTACACACTATCTGTTTCTTATCTGATTCAACTAGATTTTCAGACAGTTTTCTCAAAAGTATGTATGTGCCTTCAGTTCTAATTTTACTAGACGACTTTGTATTGAGAACCAATGTGCCATCACTCTCCATCTAGGTTGGATCAACTTCTCCCTTTTTTTTTTTTAAGTTTTCTGATTTTTTTGTATTTTCTATGTTTTCTGATTTTTTTTTTGTATTTTCTAAGTTTTCTGATTTTTTTGTATTTTCTATGTTTTCTGATTTTTTTTTTGTATTTTCTATGTTTTCTGAACTATCTCCCCCTAAAATACTAAAGAAACTAAAAACTAAGAAAATAGAAACGCAAAGACACACAGAAAATAAACACAAAGACAAAAGAACAATTTAGTCACACAGAAAATAGACACACAGTCACAAATACCTCACACTTGATTATATCGGTTGACACCCTTCACATAGAAGAACGAATTAGAAAGCATTAGGAACCCAAGCCCGAATAATCATGGGTTTCCCGTCTTCTCCAATCACTGGAAGTTTCATCCAAGTTCCAGTCTTCTCAGCAGCATTTCTGAACCTGTCACTCGAATCCTTAGGCATTTGAACACACAGTTTGTTAGTCCACTTAGAAATCTGATTGAGCGAAGATTTTCTTTTGCTAACAACTTCGGAATTTTTAGATTTTCTTATGGTATCCCCGTTTGTCCTTTGATGCTGAACTGGAAGAGTTGAGTTTTGATTGTTTTTAGTAAACGTTTTATTCTTTTGATAAGTCTCAACTTTCCTGTTACAGTGCTGATGTGGCTGCTGATCACACTCGGAACTGAGGTGACCAGGTCTCCTGCACACATAGCAAATCCTGTCTGGATATTGCTTTACAGAACCTTTCGACATCCTTTGAGATCGATACCCTAACCCTTGATGTTTGGGTAGTGTTTTGACCTCTTGGTACGGACGGGTATCAGGAGACTTTACACCCTCCTTTTCAAATTTCCGAAGAGCATCGTGGATACGATGCATCAACGGACCTTTCACATTAGAACTAGCCAACAGTTCTCTTATGCCTGGTTCAGCTTTTTTAATTTCTTCTTGCTGAACCTCATTCTTCTGAGGCTCACCCACATTCTCGTGTAACTTTAAATCCTCTTTTGGGGTTGATGCAGAAGATTCATCAACCTTTGTGAGTAGTGGGTCAGATTCAGAGTGAACATCATCATTCACCAGTTGATTTAACACTGGTGGTGGACATTTAGAGTATAACTTCCTGTTCTTTTCTGAATCAGTACCTTGACCTCTCTGATCGATTATGTACTCAAATAAGTAAGAAGACGTGGAATAACTTTTGAGTTTTTGACTCAGAGTCTCATAATCGACCTTTGAAGTAGCAAGGTGTCGTTTCAGCCTATCAATCTCATTTATGTAAAACACGATAGCATCCTGTTTATTTAACAGAGCCACACCTAGTTCTTGCACCTGTTTGCCTAGACTTTCATTCTTTTCTTTTAATTGTTTTTCTCTTTCTTTGATTAACAGGTTTTTATCTAACTTAGATGTGAGCTCTGAAATTGTAGACTTTAAGAACACTATATGTTTTACATAGTCATTACAAGAACCACAAGGTAAGCCAAAAGTACATACCTTTTCCTCTGATGATTGACCACAACTGCACACCTTTTGGTTTGACTCGTTGGCACGAACTTTCACTGGTGTCTCTTCTGCAGCTGGAATCGGGGCTGGTTCATCATCAACGCTGGCAATTGATTCTTCCTCACTTGAGTAACTTTCTGTCTCGGGTTGAGAATCTTCGTTCAACACATGAACATTTGCCACATTAATATCAGCACCCTCATTCCCAAATTGTACTGACCAATCAATTCCCTCGTCCTTTTGAACAACTGCCATTGCCTTAGCCGGTTTTGGAGTTGATTCAGACTTTATGGTTATAGAGGAAAATGATCTACTGCCAGGACTGGTTTTGAAAGGATACTTCGGTCCCATACTCTTCGGCTTATCACATTCTCTCGCGAAATGACCTTTATCACCGCAGTTATAGCATGTTACCGCAGATTTATCAAAACCAAGTTTGGTATCCTTTGTTGCTGATATTGACTTCCCTGTTCTTTTCTCATATGCCCTCACCCTCCTGACTAAGTTAGCATATGACCAGAGGATATCTTGTCTCTCCATCTCATCGTCATCAATCTGGTCATAATCCTCTTGAGTCAGATGAGCATTACCAATCTTCCCCTTCAGTAGATCATCATAAGAGGAGACTAGTGCACTTAGCATGCTCATATGTGTTTTACTTCATCTGCACTCCCATACTTGAAATGCTCGGCATTGAATCCAGAAGTAGACACGGTATAGGATGGCCCAGAAGATGAAGCTTCAGATGTAGATCTGCCAGATTCATTTACATTACTCACATAGGCAGATTGTAAGGGGGCATTTGAAGAAGTGGATGACGATACAGGTGTTCCAGAGTAATAGAGAGAAGGATTTTGTTGATAACCGCACATGGAATCCAAATTTTGTTCCTCCTGCTCTTGCTCTTGCAACTTTGTGATGAAATCATTTAGATCCATCCCGTCAAAACCACCACTATTCTTCAATATCATAATATATGGCCGCCAGCTCTTGGGCAAGGCTTTTGCCAAAATTTCCACCTGCTGCTTCTCTGGAACAGTAACACCCAGACTGTCCAGTTCACTGAGAAGATGATTATATCTTGTAATGAGAGAAGGAATTTTCTCATCTCTCGTAGCCATGAAATGATCTAATTCCTTTCTCAATTGACTTGCTTTCAATTCCTTGAGGGCGGCATTTCCCTCATTTCTCTTCTCTAGTGCTCTCCACAGGCTGTGGGAAGTTTTATATCTTCTAAATTGATGGAAGATCTCATTAGGAATCGCCTGGATTAGTTGAGAATAGGCCTTCTTCTCTGCATCATGACTGCTCTTCTGTTCAACAGTCATTCCATCATAGGGGGTTTCAATATTTCCCTCCCCCTTGGGAACCATATAATCGGTGCTTATTGCTCTCCGAAGTCTACAGTCAAGGCCATCGAGGAATATTTCGAACCTGGGCTTCCACATAGGATAGTCTTCCATGGTTAACATTTTAGGTACTTTATTGGCACTCCCCATTTCACTGTCTAATAATAAGTTGTTTAAAGCTGTTGTCTATTTTGATGCCATTTCAGTAATCAAGAGTTGAGAACACACAGACTGAAATTAGGATTTGATAGACCACACAGATTCAATACGCACGGAGTGGGAGCTCCTACGCACGAACACGATGCACTACGTACGGAGTATAAGACCTACGTACGGACTGACACAAAGACACACAGACCTTACTACGCATGAACTGAGACAGTGGTACGCACGGACTGAGATGACTACGCACGGAGTAGTTAAGATATTTTTAATGGAAAAATTTATCACACAGACTCAACACGCATGTAATGGATTTACCACGCACGAGTTGAGGAGTCACTACGTAAGAACTAGCACACAGCCTATCGAAGATTCTAGAGGATTAACGACTCACCACACACGTACTAAGGGCCACCACGCACGCACACACAGTTACTTCGTACGAGTAAAATTCAATGATTAAGAACAGTTTAAGTCACTAAGACACACTACGCACGTGATGAGGGATAATACGCACGGACTAGGATTCAGTTCGAACGGGTAACACTCAAACAAATTACGTAAAAACACACTTTTTTAACGCAAAGCGACCTATTTTTGACCTACTGACCGGTTAAAAACGACGAAAAGGACAAACACACAGGCCTAATCGACACCTAGATCACGAAATCCTAAAGGAAAAGTGATCAATCAAAGCACAAGGCTCTGATACCACTTTGTAGGACCGTGGGAGGTTCTAATACTAAACACACCCTAATGCTAGGACTGATCTAGGATGAGAAATAGTGCGGAATTTCTATTTCCCAAACCTCCTAAGGATTCTAAGATCTGCTTAGGTGTCCGGCACACAGTAACACTAAGAAACACACAGAGTAGAAGCAAGAACAAACTCTAAGAACTCACACAGAATGCTTAAGGCTGCCCTTGGATTCGAGATTAACACTAAGTTCGCGATTTAGTAGGCTTAAGGTCGGATAAGGTCAATGTCGTACGATAGAAAATGATTATGCGTAGTTACGAACGATTACCCGATCACTCTCTCGCTAATATGAGGTTAAGAGATATTTATAGTGTACTTAAATTCACTACGCACATAATATATCACACTTCGTACGAAGTGAGTCCAGTACGCACGTACTGGTTATATTAATAATAATTAATTAACTTTTAATCGACCTAACCACCACGTGTGCACTGAGATACACTACGCACGTAGTGCACTCACCACGCACGCAGTGAACACCTCACGCACGTGATGAACTTTCACACAGACTTAAACTTCCAAACTCACATCAACACATGATTAAGTACTTGTAAGCTTAAGATCATCACAAAGAATCACTAAGAATATATATACATGCAAACAATTAATCAAAACACATTTGAATTAACATTTTATGTAAACATGTATGTATTTGATTGATAAGAACTAGGGATTTACAAATATGCACCAACAATTTTGGTAATTTCTATATTTATCCAATCGTGAATTGCGAAGCTTGATTTTTCCAAAATAACCCTCATTAATGCGTCATATTAATGAAACATTAATGAGCTGCCAAAAAATTTGAGTCATTAATATTGACGGTTACAAGCATGATTTTGAAAATATTAATGAAGCACTAATGAACCCTCCCATACAGGGGCGGATCCACCTAGAGAATTCTGGGTGCCCGTGAACCCTCGATTTTTTAAAAGAAATCAATATTATATGTAAAATATTTAAAATATATATACGAGAACCATGTGAACCCATAAATTCTTTGGTGTGAGGTTCTGAACCCAATTATATGACCCATAAAAAAAGAAACGAGATTAAAAATTTAATTCCCCTTTCCCAAAACTGTTTCTACACGATGTCTCCATACGTATTCTTCTTATCTTCTACTATAAAAAATCGTTTCATTTAATCGTTGGCGCTATAATTCTCCGTATTAATAGCAAAGTTATGTTCCACTGGAAAAATAGTTGACAGGAGAATATGGGAAAATCCGAGTATGGTGGTGAACCCACTAAATATTTTTTCCTGGATCCGCCACTGCTCTCATATATATATATATATATATATATATATATATATATATATAAACCCTAATATACATATTATATATATATATACATATAATATAAACCCTAATATACATTACATATAATATACATATAATATAATATACATATAATATATATATATATAATATACATACATATATATATATATATAATATACATATATATATATAATATATATATATAAACCCTAATATACATATATTATATATATATACATATAATATACATATAATATAAACCCTAATATACATATAAACCCTAAACCTAATATACATATAATATAAACCCTAATATACATATATATAATATATATATATATATATATATATATATATATATATATATATATATATATATATATATATATATATATATATATATATATGAAGAAGTTTAAACGAGAACTGTTTTTCATACGAGAACTGCGGAAATCAATCCGATCGAGCCTTCCAATTCCCCTTTTTTAATGTCATCATCCACCCATGAATTCATCACATACACCCAGCCACACTTTGATTCATCCACGTTTTACATCCATGAATTTCACTTATTAAATCAACAACTAAGATTGGTTCTTCCAATTCTCGTACAAAAAACAGTTCACGTTTGAATCCTCCACTATATATATATATATATATATATATATATATAGATAAAAGTTCAAATTAGAACTGTTTTTCGTACGAGAACCGCGAGAACCAATCTGAGTCGTCCACACTTGATCCCGCCACGCTCCACATCCATGATATCCACTTTATCAAATCAACGGCTAAGATTGATTCTCGTAGTTCTCGTACCAAAAACAGTTCTCGTTTGAACCGTTCCACACACACACACACACACACACACACACACATATATATATAATGGATGAATAAAGAACCTATGCTTAAACAAAGAACCTAAAGAACAAATCTGGACTGTTAGATCATCAAAATCAATGGATGAGATCAAAGATGACAAAACTGTAATTATGATATGTTAAAATAGGAAGAAAGGGTAAAAATGGAAAATGCCCCCTAACAAACTCGATTTTTACAAAAAAAACCCCAAAAACTTTAAATTGTCATAACTTTTTAAGTTTTGTGAATTTAAACATAAAAATTATACCAATCTTTTAGTTTTTTAATCCTCTTTCAAACAAGATCATTCTTCCCAAATTTTTTAAAAAAAATTTGAACATGAATTTTTTTTTTTTGCATTTTGGGCAGAATGTAGTGTTTTCTGTGTACAGATTTTGCATTTTGACAGCATATGTTCTACGGATTTTGCATTCTGCATTTTGGCAGCATGTAGCGTTTTCTGTGTACAGATTGGCATCATACGTTCTACGGATTTTTGCATTCTGCATGTTTATATTTTGCGTTTTTTGTTTTTTGCATTTTGCATGTTTATACGGATTTACGTTCTGCATTCTGCATGTTTTTTGCATTATGCAATTTGCATGTTTTTTTGCATTCTGCATGTTTTTTGGTTTATGCATTCTTCATTATGCATGTTTTTTGCATTTTGCATTCTTCAAGTTTTTTGCATTTCTGCATTCTGCATTCTGCATGTTTTTTGCATTTTGTATTCTTTCATTCTGCATATTTTTTGCATTCTGCATTTCTTCATTCTGCATGTTTTTTGCATTTTGATTCTGTATGTTTTTTGCGTTCTGCAAGATTTTTTGAATTTTGCATTTAATATGAACCCAGCTCAAAATGCAAACTTTGCATTTCAAAAAAAAAAGTTTCAGAAATATATCAAGTCCGGTCTTGTTTGAAAGAGGACGAAAAACTGAAACTAATGATATAATTTTTTGTTAAAATTGTTAAAAACGAACGAGTTATGATCATTTAAAGTAAGTGGGTTTTTTTTATTATTTTGGGGGAGCTGGGAAGGGCTGGTGAACGACGCTGAATTTTTCTTTTTTTTTAATTTTCCTTTATTGCCCCTAAAGTATGTGCCACGTGTCATCACCAGTGGTGGTTATTTAGGTTCTTTATTTAAGAGTGGTTCTTTGTTTAACCACACCCTATATATATATATATATATATATATATATATATATATATATATATATATATATATATATATATATATATATATATATATATATATAATACAACCATTGTTCAATCAGGTCAAAACAGGAACACTTTATGTTCAATTTTAATATTGACGGTTACAAACACAAGATTGGTGGTGCAAATGCTATTACTAAGGCCACCAGTACCGCCCATTTTTTACCCAGCTTACCCTGACAACCACATTAGCGTCACATCAGCTTTTTCTCTCTCATACCCTGTTTACCCAGTTTGCTAGTACCACCTTATCTCTCATACCCTAACATTTTCCCCACTTTTTTAATTCTTTTACTTAATACAATTTATTATTAAACAAAATAAAATATTTATAAATAAAATAAATTCACTAAAACTTCATTTTATTAAAATAAAAACATTACATTACTCAATAAAGTTGCCTATCAAACTCGAAATCCTCCGAAGTGTCCGTCGATGACGATGATAACGCGGGTTGTGCCGGATCCATATTTTGTAAACAAAAAAAATAAGATGAAGGAAAAATGTAGATGTATAAAGATAGAGGAAAATGAGTGTGTGAAAATGTTGTTAAATTGTGATATATATATATATATATATATATATATATATATATATATATATATATATATATATATATATATATATATATATATATATATATATATATATATTACCGTTGGATTTTTTAAAATAATAAAGCATATAGCCATTGGGGGGTTTTTCAAAAAAAAAAAAATTAAAAATGCTTCGGGGTGTGGGCTGGTGTAGAAACCCGATGGACTCACCCGGTTGTGGTACCCGATTAACGCGTATGGGTGTTTGTTGGAACCCGGCCGTCACCCGATGCATTCACCCGTGGCCATACGGATGGCCTAAAAGGTGAAAGTTTGTCACAAGGGCTGTGAGAGTTTGGTGAAAGATGCTTGGGCGGTGGAAGTCAAGTCTTACAACAAAGATTGCGTTTTTTATGAAAAATTAAAAAATGTTAAAAGGGCTCTGAAATCGTGGTCGAAAGTAGAATTTGGAAAGCTAGATGCAGAAATCGAAACTCTACAATTGGATGTCAAGTCTACAGAGTTAAAGGCGGAGCTAATGGATATTTCACTTGAGGAAAGAATACAATGGAGATCCAACTGTAACCGACTAAAAGAAAAAAAGGAGGCGAAATCGTGCATGCTTAGACAAAAAGTGAGAAGTAAGTGGCTAGAGGAGGGCGATGATAACACGAAGTTTTTCCATAACTCTATTAGAAGAAGAAATAAATCCAACAATATTGTGGGCACGATAATAGATGGTAATTGGGTGCAATCAATAGATGGTATTAAAGAAGCGGCTGTGAATTTTTTCAAAACCTTTGCACAAAAACAGTCGGGTAGAACACTGGGGTTCAGTGGTGTACGGTTTTCGAAGTTAGACACGGAAGAGAAAATGGCTTTAGAAAAACGATTCACAATGGAGGAGGTGAAATGCGTGGTGTGGGATTGTGGTAGTAACAAGGCCCCGGGTCCTGATGGCTTTAATTTCAGGCTTTTTAAGCATTTTTGGGAGGTAATTAAGGAGGAGCTTTTTCAAGCGCTGCTATGGTTCTGGACAGTGAGCAAAATCTCGAAGGGATGCAACTCCTCTTTCATTACGCTAGTGCCTAAAGTCGGGGACCCTCTACATTTCAGTGACTATCGACCGATAAATCTCATTGGTAGCTACTATAAGGTCTTATCTAAGATATTGGCAAATAGATTAAAGAAGGTTATGCCTAAGTTAATAGGCAAAGAACAATCGACGTTCCTGAAAAAGAGGTCTATCTTGGATGGGATTCTTATCATTGGGGAATTGATGAACGAAATGAAAACCAAAAAGAAAAAGGGTTTTGTGTTCAAGATTGACTTTGAGAAAGCTTACGATAGCATTGACTGGGGATTCTTGTTTGACACTATGACTCAAATGGGGTTTGGATCAAGATGGATAAATTGGATCAAGGTGTGTCTTGAATCGTCACGTATGTCGGTTGTAATCAATGGTTCACCTACATCGGAGTTCTGTGCGGAGAGAGGAGTGCGTCAAGGTGACCCAATTGCTCCTTATCTGTTTTTATTAGTTGCTGAAGGCCTGAACGTCATGTTACAACAAGCGGTTGAAGCAAAAGTAATTCAAGGTGTTAAAGTAGGAACAGACAAAATTGTGGTTTCACACCTACAATACGCCGATGACACGGTAATTGTAGGTAATTGGAGCAGCAAAAATGTCAAGTCTATTATGGCCCTCTTGAAATGCTGGGAGGGGGCTTCGGGCCTTAAAATAAATTGGAAGAAGTCCTCACTGACGGGTATAGGGGTGGACTCACAATCACAGGAGCAGTTAGCACGAAAGGTGGGATGTAAAGTAGGTGAAAAAGTGCTCCATTATCTGGGGGTACCAGCCAATGCAAATATGAAAGAGAAAAAATATTGGGTCAAGGTCATACGGAAATTTGAGGGGGTCCTACAAGGGTGGAAGAGCAAAGTTCTGTCGTTTGGGGGTAGATGGGTACTCATCAAGTCAGTTCTCTCAAGCCTGCCTGTATACTTTCTCTCCTTGTTCCGGGCACCCACTTGTATCCTTTCCTTACTTGACAGGTTCAGAAAACGCTTTTTTTGGGGTTTGGGAAGGGACTCTTGTGGTAGGAAAATTCATTGGGTTAATTGGGATTTGGTGTCATCCGATAGGGACTTGGGGGGGCTGGGTCTTGGTAATCTAAACTTGTTTAATCTTAGCTTACTACTAAAGTGGTGGTGGCGATTTCGTAACGAATCTGACGCATATTGGGTCAAAATCATAAAAAGTATACACGGGTGGGATGGTGGGTTAGGGAGTTCAAATGGGGTAAAAAAGAAAGGTATGTGGGGATCTATAATAAAAATTGGGGGGAATTAAAAAAAAAGGGGTAAACTATGAAGATTTGTTTAAAGTGGTTATTGGCAATGGTAATAAAACAAATTTCTGGAGAGACAGGTGGATTGGTGATCAATGTTTGGCCATAGCATTCCCAAGAGTATATCAAAAATTGGGGAACGATGACAAGCTGGTAAGTGATCAAGGCTGCTGGAACGACAACATTTGGGAATGGCGCATTGCAAATGGAAGCAGAATGGTGGGTCGTGTTGCGAAAGAGTTTTATGAGATGAGCAATCTACTCTCTACGGTTAAACTACAGAAGAGTAAGTTGGATCGCTGGGTCATGACGGATGCATACAACGATGATTTTTCAGTCAACAACATGCGCAAATATCTGGAAATCAAGCTAAGCGCAGTGGTAAATGTAGGGCAGAAAACGTATTGGGCAAAAATTGTTCCAAAGAAGGTGAGCATTTTTGTTTGGAGATTAAATCTGGGTAGAATACCGGTACGGGTAAAACTAGCTGATAAGGGTATCGATGTACCTTCGGTTTTGTGCCCAACATGTTCGATGGAGGTCGAGACGGTCACACACGCCATTTTCAATTGCAAAATGGCAAAACAAGTTTGGGTAGCGATCTTTCGGTGGTGGGGGATAACGTTTTCACATCCACAGTGTCTTGCAGATTGTGATGGGGCAGCAGTCGGAATACTATCTACTTGGAATCGAAAGCTGTGGGAAGCAACAACAAGGGTAGCAACCTACTGCATATGGAAGGAAAGAAATGATAAGCTGTTCAAAAATGGTAACTGTGGGTGGGATACATTATTCAAAATTCAGTTGATGTTATTCCATTGGTTAAAAGCGAAATTGAAGAATGTTACAAACTTTAGTTGGGAAGTGTGGTTAAGCCTCCCATCGCTGTTAAGAATCACTTAGTAAGCATAGAAGTGATAGTTTTTGTGGTCATTAGCTGTTAATAGGATAAATGTCAACTTTTTGATATTTAGTTTATTAACAGCATTGGTATTCATTCCCTGCACATGGTGGGGGAGTAGTTGTACATTGTAAAGTGTAAGGCATAATCTTATAGTTATATAAAATGTTTGCTTTTCAAAAAAAATTATTAAGTAACAAAATCACGAAATTAAAATAATAAGAATGATATTAATTGCTACTAATAAAATACCTCTTTAACTTATATTAAAAAAATAAAGTTATGAGCATCATTTTATTTTTACAATGTTTTTCAAGTATCATTTTTATTTTTTCAAATGACTCAAATGATCTATTTAATTAAAAGCTATTTTTTAGAGATGTAGTTTGTTAACACTTAAATGTCATCCTTTTATTTACTTATTTTCTCAAAGAACTTATAGATGAGTTGTTTATTCAAATGTCATTTTTAAAGTGATTTAGTTTATTAACCCTTAAATACGTCAATAAAAAACATTTATTCAAATCATTCAGAATTATATTCAGATCCAATAACATTGGGGTATTTGCGAACAATAATATGGCCCTACAAATAAACCCAATAGATAGGTTCTACAATGAAAATTGATGATAATGTTACATGTCTGAATTTTTTAAATATAGTAAATTTACTATATTTTAAAAAAATTATATATATTTTTATGTATATTTTATAATTATTTTACTATATATATCATGATATTTAGTTAGTAAAATTTAAAACGACAAATGTTTAAATCGATAACTTTTGACTAATTAGTTAATATTGAGATGATAACTTCTTTTTAGAAAGTTGTCATTTCATTTATATACACGAAAGTCAAAATCCACAAACTAAAGTTTACCAAAACTTGGATTAATATTATGGATAATCTAGAATATCTCCACTACGAATTCCATACATGCATACATACATATAGTTATGCAAATAATTAACACGTGTAAGGGTTATTTTAGTCTTTAAAAGATTTGACCTAATGTTTTGGGTGTAGTTGAGTTTAGTACATTAATTCATGTAGTGATGTTAGCGACTTTATTTCAGGGACACGACATCGTTTGAGCTAGGGGTGTTTTTCGGGTATACCTGTCGGGTTTCGGGTAATTCGGGTTGGGTAATTCGGGTATTTTGGTGTAAATATATTAACCGATAACCGAACCGTTCTCCATTACGGGTATCGGGTTTGGTTAGAATTTGGGTACGGGTTGGGTCGGTTATTTTCGGGTATACCCGTTTTTGTGACTTTTTTTTTGTTACATTTTTTTTGGCCAAGTATCTAAATGGTCTTTTTTTATAGCATTTTTTATTACACTTCTAGGCCAAACATTCATAGTTATAAACAAGTTTCAAAGCAAAATTTACAAGTTATCATAACAAACGAACATTACCTAATCAAGATTTGGATCTAGTTTCCCTCAAAACTATAATAAAACCGAGTTAAACTTTATAAAAATAACAATGTATTTAAGTTTAAAATGACAAAAGATTTTTACCTAAGTATATATCATGTTCATCTAATTCACAAAGAATATGAATGTATCAACTTCAACATGTTATAGTACTAAAACATAATACATGTATTGTATCCCAATCTTAGGGGCAAATGATATTTTGAACCATCTTAGAAGATATACGAAATTACACATACGTACATGGAGTGAAATGAATAAAACATAATCAATTAAAAAAAAAATAGTTTCCTTAATAAAATAAAGCATCAATTTGATCATTTTCAATCAAAATTAATACATCTTAAAAAAAATAATAATAATAAAAAAAAAAACTAAAACGGGTATTTCGGGTATACCCGAATTTTAGATAACCAACCCGCTAACCGAACCGAATTCATAACGGGTAAACCGAATACCCGAATCTAGCTACCCGAAACCCGAAATAACCAACCCGAATTAACCCAAACCCTAAATTACGGGTCGGTTTATTCGGGTAACGGTTATTTTCGACACCCCTAGTTTGAGCACTGCGTACGTGTTTTCAATATGTTTGGTCAAGATAAGAATGCCGCGGCATATGTGGCTTTTTGGTACCACCTTTTTTAAATGGTCAAAGTCAAGTATTAATAGGTCCCGAGTATCCAAAATATATTCCAAGCCATTAATTTTTTATTTTTAAAAAATCAATTTCTATACGAACAAAAAAAAACCAACATCGGGTCGGGTTGAGGATGAATGGAAGCCATAATTAATAAATTGCGGAAATTGCAAATAATGAATATATATATATTATCTAGTCTTTTTAATAAATATAATCATACGATTAAACATATACAACGGTTTTAATAATTTAAAAAGTATAAATATTATAACTTTAAGAAATTTGGATATTATTAAAAGATAGAGGATTTGGTAATAACAACTCAATGTAAACATTATGTTTAAGAAATAAATATATAACATATTCTGTCTTAGTCTTAACCATTTAAAATTCATATTTTAAGGTACAATATTATTTTATTTACTAAACAAATGAATAAAAATAAAAGCAAGGAACAAGAAGTTTTATGCACATGCCATATATTTCTTTTGACCCCCAAAGTTTGAAGTTATATACTTGGACCCCCTTCTTGTATCAATAAATTTTATCTTTTCTTTTCTAAAATCGGCTTATGGAACATATGGTAAAGAGTCGGTTCATAGTAGAAGTTTTATCCTTTAAACTAAAAATGTTTAACTTCGCAAATGATTGGAACAAAGGTAGAAGTAAAAGAAAATTAAGCCAATAGTATAAGAGGGAAACAAGAACATGATATTGATTTTCTTATCAAGGGCCTTTAAGACAACGAACAAAAATGAAGATGATAAATCGGTCACACTAAGGTTTACAGAAACATATATGAGTTTCTATAAAGACTTTCCTGACTACTTCAGATTGTCGAGGACATGTAAATTAAACATGATGATAGATCATGACATTAAAAAATGCATGTTTATATATGTATAAATTAAAATGTATACATATTAGCATGGCCCTAAAGCCAAAAAGAAAGTATGTAAAAACACAAATAAAACGACCACTTATATGCCAAAAAACGTTGCTTAAGTTTATACTTTATGTTTCTTGGATAATTTGTTTCAGGATCCTTTGATGTTTCCTGAATGATGTATTCTTAGCTATGGCTCCCCTTTAGGGTTAGATTGTTATAATTTTGTATTTGTGTTAACCGTTTGATCACTATTGACACTGATTAAACCTTTATTTATTGTTTTAATTATGTGCTTATACCAACTGTTTTCTAGTGAACACAGAGGTAACGTTAATCTGTGAACAAATCAAATGGTGAACAAATAGAACAAATCAAGTGGTATACAAATAAATAGATAGTGAACATAAACAAAGTTGAGTGATTTGGCAAAAATAGCTGATAGTTATAGCTAAAAGTTGAAAGATGGTAGCTGGAGCTAGAAACTGTAACATTTATTTGTATATGTGTTTAGCAAAATAATTGTTAGTTTAAGCTAAAAAAAAAGACAAATCAGAAAAATAGAATGAATAGTAAAACAATTAAAGAATGTATTTAAATAATTCTGTATATAAAAAGCTTTAATCTATTTTTAAAAATTATTTTAAGAAGTTTTTTCATCTGAACAAACTTGTAAATTTTTATTTCAAAAACAAAAAGATACCAACTCTAAAAGTTCTAAAAAATTGTATATCGAATACAAACGTTTGTTTTAATTTTCAATATATGTGTTAACCATTCACTAGTGGACACATATTAAATATTTAGTTTAACCAATTCTAACTTAAAAGTTAAAACATCTTAAAGAGTATAAACAAGAAAAACGTAGTTGTGTTATCAAACAATACAAAAGAAGAAAGTAATATTATAAAGGCCAGAAAACCAGTATGATTAAAAGAGACAGATGAAATGATCAGTTAACCTAACAGCAATCGAATTGATCGAGCAGAAGTTGACACCTATCATGAAAGGATTAAAATTGTATTTTTCAAACTTTCACATACTAAATTTGTAACATTTCAAACCCCACCTCCTCCGGTGTCCTTTTCTTTCTATTCTTCCTATTTTCTATTTTTATTTAGAAATAGATAAGGATATGTTTAGAGTTATCCTCGTGACATGTTGGTTTCTAAAGCGACACATATATATTTGATGCAAGACAACTTACTGTTTTCTGAAAATCTACAATTTTAATTATTAAGGTGTTGAAAATTTGTATTTCATAGTTATAAGTTATTATTCTGTTATGAATAAAATGTTTAGTTTATGAATAGGTTTACATTCCATTCTCAAGTTTTTATGAAAAGAAAGTGGAATGAAAAAAAAGAAAATTAAATAAAATGATCAAGTTGTGTTTATAAACAGAAAGGAAAATATGAATCCAAATCATCTCATATATGAAAAAAATAAGTTTTTGACCAATTAACCCATACTTTCCCATCTTTTTTATTTCTTAAGAAAACTTGAAACACATAATGACGGTTTCCTCACTTCCCTTCTATTTCCTTCCAAAAAGTGACTCAAGAACACAACATTAGATACTATTCATTTTAATTTTTAAATACGTTAATCAGAATTAATTTACCGGATTATTTGTTTATAAATAAGTAAATAGTTATAGATAAAATTAACTTCAAACAGTTTTCTAATATAACTTCTTTGATTAAATCTTTTTTTAGAAACAGAAAAGAAGTTAACATCATTTAAAGTTTTTATTTTATTTATAAAGTAAAAGAGACTTAAGGTTCACATCCCTTGACCGTTTTAACAGCTTCCCTTGACTTTGACTTTATTCTACCTTCACAATGGAAGAAGCTCGGTTTTGGCCTTTTGGGTTAAAAAGGTTGTAGTTTTTTTTTTTTTTTAAAGCAAAGGTTGTAGTTTTTTTTTCAATTCAGGTTGACTTTATTATATGCTTTTTAAATGATTTATGGAAAATTAGATATCCTTCTACTTTTTCTCATAATTCATCCTCCTACTCATTTTAAGATGATATGTTTGCTTCACTTATCCTTCTTTGATTTTGACACTTGTCATAATTTAAATATTAAGGTATGTTTAATAATTGTTTTAATTTATAATGTTTTTATAATATTCAAACTATACTCTTTCTTGAAGTGTAACCAGTAATAATATTTAGTTGTAGGTATTTTACCCTTTCTTTAGAATGTCATAATATATTTAGTAGTAGGTTTTAAAACTTCAATATATTAAATAGTAATTTTTAAAGTTAAATATACAGAATAGACATATATAATAATTGATTAATTTAGATACATTTATAAAAATTAAACCCTTAGACCACTTATAGTCGTGACATGCATGACTGCATGACTGAATTGTCACATCGGTCTTTTCAGCCTATGACTAACTTATGACTAAACAGCCCTAGTCATGCCTAACCTTCACATCATCATCATTGTTATTACTGGACCCGTATAATGTTAATTTAGATCGATATGATTGGTTGAAAAAAAGTAAAAAAGAAAAGAAAAGGGGTAACGAGTAATTGAGCCCATCACCACGACGGCGATGCGCCGGATGACAAACAACACGATGAACCCACCATAATCGATGACGAGGAAACAACGATGGTGACGGGCCCTTCATGGTGGCTCATGCCGAGCAACTAAAAGTGGTCTTTTTTTTAACAGCGAAGTTATATTAATGGTCTGGGTCCGCAGTGACATCAATATATGACAGTATGCGAGCCCTAAGCCTCGTGCTAGGAGGGAGTAAAACTCTCCTCTAGTGTTTTAGGAAACAATGAGGCTCGAAGTGAGACCTCACAGTGGGCTAAGATCCTTCATACCACTAAAACAAGTCATAGTAACTATAAGTGAGTTTATTATTACTACTATTTTTATTACTATTACTACTAAAAGTGAAGTGCTACCATCTTTTAAAAAGTGTTGGTTATTAAAGAAAATTGCGCACAGACACATATATCAAATCAAATCAAAATCAATTATGAAATCATAATCAAAATTCTTAATATAGGCTAAACTGTGGCAATTCACATCAAAAGGAATGAGATTCAGTGTGTTGAACAGTTGAAGTGTTCATCGAGCTGATTATTGAATTGTCGGAGTAGTTTTCATGTTATTTGAAATTTCATAACTTTTCCAAAATCAAATCCACATCAAAACTCTTACTTGAATTTAATCCAATTTTGTAAGTATGTGTATATTGGAGTGTGTTATGCAATGGTAGGGCATTTGTTATCATGTAACTTATAATTAATCAATAATATATAATATTATATGGGGGTTAAATGCATATAAACTTTTGAATATTTTCTTGAAGGATAAAACCCTTCAATTTTGTTTGAAAATTATTCTATTTTTTTTTTTTTTACTTTAACAGGTAAGAATGTTGACTGTTAGATAAAGATGTTTAAGAACTAATTAGACCGACAATAAAGTTTAAAGTAAAAATTAAATATAGTTTTATTTCATAATATATTTTTTGTGTATATCTAGACTTGAATGACGGGTGAAGTTATAATTAATTTTCAGTCATTGTCGAATTCAAGGCCAAGAAATATCATTATAGTTATTATTATAATCATAATATAATAACAAGTGTATTAAATTCGCTGTCGAATTCAGTGAATGTCCATGGGATATGTTTTACATCAATATTATACTTTGATTAATATGTATACAGATTTTTAAAGGTATAATAATATGTATATATGCTTACTACCACTAACTATTATTGGAATATAATATTTATGTGCTCTTAAATGAAGTTATGTATGTCACTATTTCTAGAAGCATATAATAAATTATAAAAATAGCGTTTTGAAACAAATATGTCATTCGGTATTTTGAATTAGATATAATTTTCACTATTTTTAACTCTCAAACTTTATTTGTGTTATTCAAAATGACATATACATGATATGTAGTAGATTCTACCGGTACCTCTTACGGACGAGTTTTATAATTAGTTTCTAGACTCGTTTTTTCCATGAGAAAGAAACTAAAAAATGTGAAACGTGCAAGAGAACATGCTAAAACAAATAATGACCTCAACATTGATGGCCGGTTGTTTACCAATTTAACAAGTACGTCTGTTTATATAAATAAAAATAAATGAGGTCAAATTATTGCAAAATTCTTTAGTGGTTGTTAAATTAAGGTCACCATTGCTAAAAAATATAATATAAGTATCACGATTTATCAGTAAAGATCACTTATAATTTTTTCCTTTGAGAAATGATTATAATTTTTAATCTATTATAGAAAATGATTTGTAAATTTTAATTTTACATAAAGAAAATTATGAATTTTAATTTGCTGCTAAAAGGTATCATGGCATAATAAAATCAAAATTATTAGGCCAAAATTTTTATTGTTTTAAATTAAATAAAAATTTACAGTCAATTATTGATAATACATTACTTATATTGATAAATTTCAATAGTATTACTTTTTATAATAATTTTCTTTTAACATAAAATGTGTGAGAGAATGTTGACTTATGTAACTGCTGTTGTATATTTATTAAATAAAGATAACAAATCCAGTGATATTATAAAAATTTAATGTAACAACTCGTCCCATATAAAAAAAATAAAAGTTAAACTGTCTTATAAGTCTAAAGTTGTACTTTAAACTTTTATCATGATTTTAAGTTGTGATTTCAGTGTGTAGGGTGTTACAAATTGTATCAGAGTCGTTGCTCTTTGGGTTGTAGTGAGTGCGAGACATCATAACAACCGTCTCATACATCTCTTGGTGTTTAGATTCTGAGTATTATAGCTTGACGAAGACGTCAGATGTTTAAGTGGGGGACATCATAACAACCGTCTCACATGAAAAAGAGGAATGAGAGTTAAATTAGCACCTCATAAGTATAAAGTTGTGATCTACCTATAACTTCTATCATAATTGTAAGTTGATATCGAGATTAAACCGGTCGAAATGGGCACATGCGTTACATGTTCACACGTATTAGATTTTCGTATTTCATATCAACTTTTAACTTTTTTAACCTGTTGTGGTAGTTTTTGAATTTTTTTTTTCTTTTATTTTTAATATCGGCTGATCTTGCATTGAAGAGAATGAAGACTGGTCTAACAGAATGGGTCAATTAGCTGGCCCAACACGTAATTGTTGAAAGGTCCAAAATGGGTCAATTAGCTTGTCCAAATTTAATATACATTGGGCTGCTAAACTAGTGTATAATGGGCCAGTTCGTAAAAGTTTTAATTCAGAAATGATTGTGCTACACTAGTACACTGTATAACTTGTGAGTTATGAGTATGACTAGTTCAATTATTATTCTGTATAATCAACTTTAGTTTATTAAAAATAATACGATAACCTTCACATTGTATAAATTTTTTTTATAACAGGTCATTTGGTTTTTACCAAGTGGTTCTTTTTGCTTTCAATTTATTACTTTATTCAAATTGTTTATTTGGTTATTAAGTTTTTCTAGATCTAATAAACATACCCAAACATTCAATCGATTTATGTTTATCGTCTTATCTTCCATCTATATTTAATAAATAAATACTATTTATCACGTATCTTGTTTCTGATTACCCGATCCTTTTTTCCAAGTAGTCTTCCGATTTTTCCATTTTATGATTACCTTACTTTACCTTACTATCATGAAGAAAAAAAAAGTTGTACCAAAAGCGCACGTCAAATGGGTTAAAGAGCCTTCTAAGTTCAAAATGGCAAATGCATTCATAATTCATGCATACTCTAAAAGATATTTTATTCAAGATTTAATTTATTGGTGTACTAACACAATTTTGTGACATTTTTAACGCATTAACAATTTCTTAAAAATTCATAAGTCACTAATGGTCAAAGTAGCATATAACTAGCATCGCAACACGCCGATCGCAACACGGGTCGTGAAGCATTCCACCTCCACGAGTTCCAAATGGACGGCAAGGCTCGTGAGTCACATGGGCTTCACGGCCCATGAGAGCCCGTGAAGATGTTGTGATGGACGGCAAGGCTCGTGAGTCACACGGGCTTCACGGCCCGTGAGAGCCCGTGAAGATGTTGTGATGGACGGCAAGGCTCATGAGTCACACGGGCTTCACGGCCCGTGAGATCCCGTAAAGATATTGTGAAGGCAGAATTCAAAATGACATTTGATTTTATTGGACCTCTTGTTTGGTCCAATCACAAGCCACTCTTTGGCCAGCCAAGGAGCTCAAATGACAGATTAAAGGTCTTTAAAAGAGCTTTGTAAGTCATGCTTGAGAACCTTTTGCCTATTACTCATTAAACACACTAAGAGGGTATAACCTTCTTTCCTTTGTGTTTTTCTTTATGTTGCATGTTATGTTGTTAAGTTCATCATTTTTAGGAGTTCATGAAAATCGTTTTTAAAATGAGTTTTTGCTTGGCTTCCGTTGTGCTTCGTGTTTTCTATGAACTCCTACATAAGTAACCTGTTTCATTATTCATATCAGAGTATATGACAAACCTGTATACATGAAAACACGACATGACCAAGATAATTAATCCGTTCAAATATACGTGCGAATCCGCTAACCAACCCGAACATGCCCATTCATTTATACAGGGTGACAGGTCAACCTGGAAATGACCCAAACGCTTTTATGCCCAACACAAACCCGCTTATTTGTGTGTTGTGGTTTGTGTCATGTCGATAATTGCCACCTTATCAATATCCATAAAGATTAAAAAAAGAAAAAGAAAGAAACCGAACTCAAGGTAGTTTTGGTTGTTTTCCAGCATAAGAAACAATTTAACCTGCATTATGAGGCTATGAGCATTCGCGTATACAAGTAGTTATCAGCAAAGTTACTAAGGTTTTCTTAAAGGGTGGCAAAAGAGTTGGATCCAACAACATGATTACCGAATTTCATCAAAATAGTGTATGAAAATGTAAGATGTAGAAAATCATACTTCTACCCGCAGGTAGAGAGAATGTTTCATGAAAGACAAAGAGTTTAAATGTAACACACATGAAAATTGTAATGTGCTCTAATAGAAATCAAAGGAATGAAAAAGTTGCATTAATCAGCATCCATTTCTTCCAATGCTGCTGCTTTTGCCTCCTCCAAAAGTGCTTCGGGTACCTACACGTAATCAATCACATGGAAGGTACACAATTTACTAATTCTAGACAACTCATTATGTTACTATATAAGATATGCATATATATTGGTTCAATTTTATACAAGTGAGTAAATAATGCAGGTGGCAACTAAGTGAGAATGGGTCAAACTTGAGTCGTGTTTAATCTTGAACAAGCCGATAAATTAGTTAAAAGATCGATGAACCGGTCAAATGGATTAAAAGTCACCGGAAAGTCAATTTTAGGTTGATACTTTAGGCCCATATATCATTTTACTTAGATATATTGTTGTAATAACATTGTTTTTGATAAACCTTTTTAAATTGAAAAAAAGTGTTTGTGGGTCGGCCCAACCCAGTCCTTCCATTTCAACCGGTACTAAAAATGACATGTTACCACCCCAACCCGTTTTGACCCACTCAATCTGCCACCTCTATTTTGAACCGTAGATGGGAAAACAGTGAAATTATTTAGAGCCCGGAAAGATCTTAAATTCCAGAAGGTTTCTATCTACTGTGAATCTTTCCTTCCCTACTTCATTACCATGCTAATGTTCTTAATATTTTTTAGTAATTAAGTAGCATATTCCACATACTTACGCGAAATGAAAACAAGATCCAGATAAAGATTACTTAACTCGATCTTGCCATATAAATGTTAGTAGTAAATATTATAACTAACCTTCTCGTGCTGGCGGTTTGATTCATCACAAACCCAACTCATCTTCAATTCAAATGTTTTGTCCTTTTCCTCATCATAGATTCTGCTTACCAAACATCAAAAGGTAAAACGAACTGATGGATAACTTTTAAATAATACGAATGTCAAAAGCTTAAATAAAAATAAAGACAAATGGTCGAGAAAGATAACATAAATAAATTTTTCTCTCTCTCTCTCTCTTTTTTGTATCAAATGTTATAAAGTTCAATAGGAAGAGTGATTAAAAAACAAGTTATGCATGTTTAAAATTGAGTTCTGCTAATGTCCATATATAATATGATTGACATGTTACACAGGAGTCCTAGCTTGCTCAAGCAACTAAAAAGCTAGAAAGAAAGATTACTACTAATAACGGTTTTATAATTCAAATAAAACTAAAACAACTAACAATAGACAGAGAAACTAGTCAAACTACGTACATGTGTTGTTAAACAGTTGATAAATCTGCAAAACCACGTGATGTCTGAACAAACACCGATCCAACAACACATAGATTTTTCAACAAAGAAATGCTGTTTGGAAGCCGAATTATGGTTCTACATATAAACATTCTAGGAGGGATTTGAGCTTTGGACCTTTATTTACTAGTACTTGAAGTTCCAAATTATGGCATTTTTCAAGCCATAGTTTCTCAAGATTCGGAGTAAGCCCAAGATCAAGGGTTGTTGAAGTTGAAAGACGTAGTGTTAGGAATTTGAGCTTTAGGCATCCAACGGGCATGCGAAACTTTAACAAATCATAACATTTTACAACATGGAATGCCTCAAGATTCGGGGTCATCCCAAGGTTAAGTTCCCTCAACTTTGAAAGACAATTAAGGTTGAGAGACGTGAGCTTCGGACATTCAAGTGGCAAATGAAGCTTGACTAAATTATGACATGCATGTAGATCTAAAATCTCAAGATTTTGAGCCTTACGAAGGTCAATGGTCTCTAAATTTGACTGACTAACGTAAAGGGATTTGAGCTTTAAATGACATCCAAATGACATGTTAAGTAACATCAAATAAGCACATTTTTTAAGATTTAAACTCTCAAGATTAGGGGTCATCTCAAGATCAAGCTTCATCAACTTTGAACAAGAGAGGTCAAGAAATTTAAGCTTCTTCATCACCTGTCATAAGCAAACACACAGACACACATACATAAAATGAATATTGGTGTCATATTTAGCAAACAGATATATAGCATTATAATGAATAGTGCAAAACAACTAATCAAGCTAGCATTACTTTACCTTTATTTCTCCAAGTCCCCAAAGATGTTCAATTCTACTACCCTTCATTCTTAGTCCAACAAGATAATTTGCTTGGAATGATTCAGGCAAACACCAATGATGGTAACCGTCCCAACGGAGATATCGTAAAGAATTTGGAAAGAATTGCCTAACTTGATAATTCTCCATGTAGTTAGAAAATCTTCCATCCGTAAAAGAACTACCATATTCCAAATAAGTATCATCAGGGTCACCAACACAGATGTTAAGAAATAAAAGTTTATTCATGTTCCTAAAACCTTTCATAAAGATTTCAGAAATAGATTCAACATTCCCAACATTTACATATTTTGTTGCTTCAGTACCCTGTATTCAAAAAACTACCATTATAATAAGTTTCATTACAAAAGAAAAAAAATGTTAGCTTTCTTAATCTTACAAATAAGATTGATCCTTACCAAGCCGTTAGCTAATATATCTTCAATTTCCTCGGAAACCCACAATCGGCTATGTGTGCTCGGCTCATCAATGTTGACACGACGAACAATATTCCTACCCATTTCTTTTATGAGATCATGTGCATCTATGCACTCACGATCAAAATCATCTCGAAAAATTGTTAGAAGAGATTTTCGTTCAAGAACCTTCAAACTAGTTCTAGCACGAAATCCACAGCATTCAAGTACAAGAATTGCATCATCTTTCGGACATGCCTCCATGAGGCATACAATATTTAGAAATATTTCTTTATAATCATCCTCTAGACCCATATAACTTAATTCCAATATTTGTGTAGTTTCCTTTTCTGGAACTGATTTTAGTCTTTCTAATGCGTCTATCCATTCAAGTTCATCTTTACCACAAAGAAACGAGCCCAAAACTTTGATTGTCAAAGGAAGACCAGCTACATAACTTACAAATTTGTGTGATAGATCTTCATACCCTTGAACTGGGGTCTCTCTTCCGAATGCATACCTACTAAAAAGGCAACTTGCTTCATCATACAATAATAGATTAACACTGTGAATCCTGTTTACTCGGTGCGCCAAGAGCACTTGCTCATCTCTAGTTGTAATGATAATTCTACTTCCCGCCATAAACCAACTAGGCTCACCGGCTAACGCTTGAAGTTGTTGTATATGATCCACGTTATCTAGAACAAGAAGAACCTTTCTACTACTCAACATCTTTTTCATCATGTTTTTACCGTCAAAAACATTATTCACATTGATATCTTTATCATTTAACATGTCAGAAAGGACTTGTTTCTGTAACGTTTTCAAACCGATCAAAGAAGGTTGTGAAACTTCTTTCACATTCTCAACAAAGCTTTTACCTTCAAAACGACAAGATATTTTATCAAAAAGAGCTCTTGCTAAAGTTGTCTTCCCCCCACCTCCCATCCCCTTGATCCCGATCATGTGCACATCATCAACACCAGTTTCCAGTAACAGCTCAACATCCTTCACTCGTCTCTCCATACCAACTAATTTTTCATCAACACAAAAATTAACAGAACGTAACTTCACAGATATGTCTTCCACAATTTGTTTGATAAACTCAGCTTCATGCCTGCATATTTAAGAATTCACTCAATTTCAGAACTATAACATACCAATATATGTATATATACCAAGCAAATATCATAATCCTCATAAATCATAACTCGTGTTAATCTTTCAACTATACAACACATGATATGTCATGCCTAGCTGGCACTTCAAACAAAAAACGTATTACTATGAAAGGGATTACCCATCAGCCGTTTTCTTCAATTCCCAGCCAGCCAGATCTGCTGCTTCCTTCAGAGCCTGTTTCCATTTCTCAAAGGACTCTTCATATTTATGTTTACGAAAGGCTTTTCCAAATACCCCAGTTTGTTTGCGGACATGGGTGGGCTCCACATCATAGAACAAAGGGTAAGCAATCGTCTCGGCTGTCTTTTGGCAATCTATAATCTTTACAAGCTCATCCAAGCACCAAGATGAAGATGCATAGTTCTTTGAGAAAACGATGATGAACAACTTTGAGTCTTCAATGGCTTTGATGAGCTCCTTGTCGATCCTTCTTCCTTTCTCCAGTCTCTTGTCGTCTTTAAAAGTGTGTATACCTTGTCGTTGAAGAGCAACATAAAGATGATCAACAAAGTTTGTGCGTGTGTCTTGACCTCTAAAACTCAGAAATAAGTCATATTTAAAGCTCTTTTGAATTGAAGAAACTGAAGAAAACGCCATTGATCGATGGAGGTGTACGTGCTTCAAGGTTGAAATCAAATCTTAATTTGGTGGAATAACTTATTAGTTCAAACTTGAAGACCCTTAACCTTGAAGTAGCTCAAGATCTCGAAGAATTGCATCTTGAAAATTGTCCTGACTGGGTTGAAGTTTACATGCCTATTAGCTGTCTAAAGCTCAGATCCCTCGACCTTAATATTCCAAAGCTGAGGACCCTCGAACTTGGGCTGAATCCAAGTCTCCAGAACGTACGCCTTGCACAGTGTCATGATTTGTTAGAACTTCACATGCCCGTTGGTTGTCCAGCTCTTGTGACGTTATCTATCACACAGTGCCGTAATTTGGTAAGGTTTCAAACGCCGAAGGGATGTCCAAATCTCAGAAACCTTTACCTACGATATTTGAAGTTGAGGACTCTTGATCTTCAGCAAATTCCAAATCTCGAGGACTTAGAAATTCAAGAATGTGACAAATTGGTGGAACTTCAGACGCCCATTAACGGATTTTCCCATCTTACAAACCTTCACCTCCAACATGTAAAGTTGAGGACTCTTAGTCTTCAGATGTCTTCAAATCTTTGTATGATCGTTCTCAAAGAATGGTGGAACTTCAGATGCCCTTTAACACATGTCAAAATCTGACAAAGCTTTACCTCCAACATTCAGAGTTGAGGACTCTTGATCGTCAACTGATTCCAAATCTTCATGTATTAGATCTTCAAGAATGTAATCAATTGGTGGAACTTCACATGCCAGTTAACGGATTTACAAATCTCACACGTTTGTGCGTAAGAGATTTAAAGTTAAGGTCCATTGACCTTCGGCTCACAGCAGACCTCTGTAGTTTAGACATCCAAGGTTGTCACGATTTGTTAGAATATCACATGCCTGTTAAGGGATTTTCCAAGCTCACATATATGTGCCTCAGACATGTAAAGTTAAGGACTCTTGATCTTCGGCTGGCTCCAAATCTTATTGAACTGAATCTTCAAGAATGTGATGAACTGGTGGAACTTCACATGCCTGTTAATGAATGTTCAAAGCTCACAAAATTGTACCTCAGACGTTTAAAGTTGACGACCCTCAATCTTAGGCTCACTCCAAACCTTCAAAGCTTAGATATCGAAGATTGTCACGACTTGGTACAACTTCATATGCCTGTTAGATGTTCAAACCTCATGTACCTCAATCTATGTTTTCCATTGTCGAGGAATCTTGACCTTGTGATGGGTCCATATTTTCATAAGTTGGATATTGTAGAATGTCATGATCAGGTACAACATAATGCACCCATTGGATGTGTTAAAAGTCTTGAATGCATAGACTTAAGTGGTCATTCGAGGCTTAAATATATTACTTTATGGAAATTAGCAGGTATGTTTCATCTAAAGGTCAAGTCCAAAGATGTATGCCCATTAGACCCCAACCATAGTTTGCCAGAGTTCAAGTTTTCATGTATGTGTCAAGAACATGACGCATATGAAGAATCTTCCTCAACAACCAGAAATCTTCAAAAGATTCTTTCTTTTGCTAATTGTTGCATCAGAAACTTTACGGGTTTTTCAGAAAGCATCTGTGGCATACAAAGCTTAGTTCATCTTAAACTTCGAGGCAGTATTCCAGAGATGCCCAAACACCTAGAGCAGATCTATAGAGACTACACATCTTCCGGATAGTATTTGTATGTTGAAAAGTCTGACATCTCTCACACTTGAATCTTGTTTGCTTCTTGAAAAGTTACCCGAGGATATTGGCCGATTAGAATGTTTAGAGGAGCTTGTCATAAACAAGTGTACGTCTTTAACAGATATTCCGACTCACGCGCCGGTGACGTTTCCACCGCCGCCGGAAAACGCTGAAGGCCGTCTAATCTGCTGTTTTTCGTGTTTTTTCCGTCGCTCCAGGTTTCGTTCAAGTTGATGCAGAGAAGACCCATTCTCAATATCCTGACTCGAATACTCCGTACCATCGCTATGAAATAGTTTTATTTCAAACAAAGCAATATCAAACAATGATGTAATACCCCTCACTAAATCCAGAATCGTGTCTTTACCAGAAAATCTATGTGGTTTACCATGACCGTTCTCCAAAAATTTAACGATATACGGTTTGATCCTTGGCAATATAGTTACAGTAAAAGGTATAGTGAACTTAAGATTCTAAAAAGAAACTCTTGAGTTAAAAATTTGTAATAAATAAATATTCTATTTTATTAAATAAAATTAAACAGGAACATCAAATTGATGCATATCGATTATGGAACAAAAGTATAAAAAGGATGTTACCTGGCTTTTCACACATGATGTTGATGATTGCATCAAACAATAGGTAAAAATGTTATCAATCTGATTGTTTGGATGGTAGTGTATTTGCAACCCGCTAGGATTAAAGTGGTTTAGAAATATAT
The DNA here is from genome assembly GCA_947179395.2 of Pulicaria dysenterica. NCBI lineage: Eukaryota > Viridiplantae > Streptophyta > Magnoliopsida > Asterales > Asteraceae > Pulicaria > Pulicaria dysenterica. The sequence goes on from OX359288.1 coordinate 86,992,343, forward strand.
TCTTGTTATCTCTGGTAATGATTAAATGCAGCAAAGAACCACGTTAAACTTCATTTGGCAAAAGATTTTTTCTTAATTGTTTTACCAAAGAGTTGGATTCTCTTGGTTTGATTATCTTCACGAACTGAAAAACACCATTTGAATTGACCGGATGTAATAATTAGGGGTGAGCAGATAAAACCGAAACCGAACCAAAAACCGAAAAAACCGAACCATTGTAGAAACCGATGGTTTTGGTTTTCAATTTTCCAAAAACCGAAATTTTCGGTTTGGTTCGGTTCCTGCTTCTAAAACCGCCCACAAAAACCGAACCGAACCGAACTTAAAACCGAACATAAAAAACCGAACCGATTGTAGGAAACCGAACCGAACCATTACACTTAAATTTATTTTTAACTTTTAAGGCAACTAAGCATCAAACTTTGTTATTTATGTTTTCAACTCTTCATGTGTTCAACACATTTCTATGATGGGTTAAATGTGTTTCATGTTGGACACTTTATTAATTATTTTGTTTCAATGTTTTCGGATAAAATCTTGTATATATCATTCTATATTGTGTTTTGTAGCAGCCCAAACAGGAGACTATGAGCAGCCTAAGTTAATGATTTGCAGCAGCCTATTTCAAAAAAAAAAAAAAAAAAAAACTAAAAACCGAGCCAAAAACCGAAAACCGAACCAAAAACCGAACATAAAACCGAAAACCGAAAACCGAAAAACCGAATGGTTTTGGTTTTGGTTTTTCCAAAAACCGAAATTTTCGGTTTGGTTTCGGTTTTACCCCAAAACCGAACCAAACCGAACCGTGCACACCCCTAGTAACAATCACTGATTGTCGTATCTTATAATTTATACCAACTCTCAAGGAATCCGGCAAATCCCGATATAACTAACATTAATATAAATTAATGTTAGCCAATGCGTTCTCCACCATGTTTTTTAAACTAAAATAATATATATTATTGACAATCAAACCACAAAAGATTTAGGGGGTGTTTGGTTCATTCTTTGATTTAGGGGGTGATTGGGATTTTAGAAGAGGAATTGCATTTCATGGGAATTAATTTGGTGAGATTTTGAATCTCATTCCTTTGTTTGTTTAACCACTAAACACCACCATCCAAGACCACCGATTAGGTTTTCAGTCGGAGCCGGCGACGGCGACCAACCGCACCACCAACCACCGCACCACCGGCGACGAACAGAGAAACGACGACTAGGGTTTTCTTCCCAAACCTGCGACGGCGACGAACAGAGAAACGACGGCGTCGTCAAACATGCGATGGCTAGGGTTTTCCCGAAGTCGGCGGGTTTCAGCGAACGGGATGAAACGGGGCTAGGGTTTTCTGTGACAGACGAAGACGAAGGCAAATGGGCGGCGGCGGATCTAGTGTATCTGTGACAGACAGACGAAGAGGCGGCTAGGGTTTTTTGCGTCGAAGAAGAACGAAGAACGAGGAACAAAGGAACAGCGGCTAGGGTTTTTTGCTAGGGCGACGGTGACGAAGAACGAAGAGGGGTCGCCGGAGAGGGTTTTAGATCTGCGTCGAAGAAGAAGAAGAACGAAGAACAAAGGAACAGCGGCTAGGGTTTTTTGCGAGGGCGACGGTAATGAAGAGCGAAGAGGGGTCGCCGGAGAGGATTTTAGATCTGCGTCGAAGAAGAAGAAGAACGAAGAACAAAGAGGCGGCTAGGGTTTTTTGCGGCTAGGGTTTTCTGCGTCGCCGGAGGGTCGCCATAGCAAATCCATCAGCTGTGGATTTCAAAATACCAAGGGGGGTGGGAGGATTTCTAAATCCCTCATTCAAAGGATTTCAAACATTTCTGGGAATTTGAATCCCCCTTCAAATTTGCAAACCAAACACATCATTTGGGGAGATTTGAAATCTCATTCCCAAGAAATCCTTCCAAAAGAATAAACCAAACACCCCCTAATAGTATTGAAATTTTACTATACCAGGAATTCATAGTGATTTTGGCTTTAAGAGAAAAATATGCTCCATTCATTGTACCAAAAAAATTATTAGTGAGCTTTTCATAAAATATATATTCAGATTTAATAATAATAATAATAATAATAATAATAATAATAATAATAATAATAATAATAATAATAATAATTAAAAAATGATAATGATGGTGAGGAGGATGGTGATGATTATAGGATAGTAGAAACAAACAAACTTTATAAGGTAATAGTAAACTTGTCATGCCATCATCCTAACAATTAATATGGATACCTAAAAAAACTGATTGAAGTTTTCGATTTAGAAGAACAAAATATAGAACATGCGGACATTACCATTTATAATATTTATATAATATAATAAACCTGATAGAAGTATCAATTTAGGCGTAACAAGAGTCATTAGATTTGCACCTAAATATAAAATAATACTAAAACTTGATTTTTAGATTATATTTGTAGGGAAAAGTTTTGAGCTGGTATGAACTAATTTTCAATATTAATATGATACATTGATATAGCTATTGGAATAGACATTGATTGGGGAAGATGAATCTCGGAATGAGGCATCAAATATGAAATGGCGGCCACAAAGTCTCTTCTCATATTTTTATTTCATGATATACGTTTGAATTAGTTACAAATTGTGTTGAACATAATTTTGATTTAGATAATGTTTTTGTGTTTAACTTATCATATTTCTAAGAAAAATATTTGAAATTTTAATATTTATAAAGAATCGTAGTTTAAAATGATGATGTGTTAACATCCTCTAATTAAGGGAAATAGTGGGTTATGATTGGTGAAAATATTTAAAAAATAGATCATTGATATCACAAACATTTTTTTTAATTATAATATTAGATATTATATAATAACAATAGTCGAGAATATAGTATTTAATTCCGTATTTTTAAACATGCAGACTTAAATGACATATTGATTAGTTGGTGTGATTGTTGGTGTATCTGAATTTAACTTGGAAGTTTAGAGTTCGAAACCCTAAACTTCGAAACCCAACTATTATTTTTGTTTGCTTTTTTTTTTTCTGTAAATGGAACATGCCCTTTTCTTTGAATTATTTTTTGTTTTTAAATAAAAGATGCATTGGAGTTATTTAAGTTATTTTAATATTTTATTTTTATTATTTATTAGAAGTATGCTTATATAACATGTGAACCGACTCTACCTTCTAAACGCCGACGACTTCTTCCTCTGCCTCTAGACCCTCCATCGCTACCTCCAAACCCTCCTTCGCAACCTTCCTCCGTCTTCGACTCCAAACCCTCCGTCGCAGTCTTCCTTTGTCGCCGCCTCCAAACCCACCGCCGCAACCTTTCTTGGTTGCCGCCTCCAAACCCTCCATCGTAACCTTCATTCGTCGCCGCCTCCAGACCCTTAGCCACATCCTTCTTCCACCGCCACTTCCTCCCTCATTATATGATTAACTTATTATGTTTATTAACGCAATTTTCATAATTTTTTACTATGAATGCTCAATCAATAAAATGAAATTTTAATATTTTTATAATTTATATTAATATATTTTTGTATGAAAGTTATAAAATAAACTAAAATTAGTAAAAAGACAAAAGGAACAATTTTGTCATTTTAAATTACTGAAACAAAATTCCAATTTCATTTTCTGCCAACCAAACACATTAAAAATTTCAATCCCCGACAGATCCAATTACTTCGTAAACATTCTGCGAACCAAACGCCGCCTAAGGTTTTCTAAAAGGGTGGCAGAAGAAGTGGATGCTACAACATTACCCGATTTCATCAAAACAGTTTATGGGAAGGTAACATGTAGAAAATCAAACCTCTACTTGCAAATAGAGAGAATGCTTCCCGAAAGACATAATAGTTTGAATGTAACATACATAAAAATTTTAAGATGTTTCTAATAAAAACCAAAATGTTACAATCTTAAATGTTTAACAGCAGCCAAACTTAAAATATACCTGATCAAGATTATGTCTTACGAGTAACACGGATTTGAAATCAAAGAGACAGGACAAACACAAAGGAATGAAAAAGTTACATTAATCAGCATCCATTTCTTCCAATGCTGCTTTAGCTGCTGCTTTTGCTTCCTCCAAAAGTGCTTCGGGTACCTACACGTAATCACATGAAAGGTACACAATTTACTAAATATAGACAACTCATTATGTTACTAGGGTGAGGATCAAGTAAAAGGTATATTAACGTAAAAATGGTAAGAGGCAATAAAAAATCTTTTTTATTGATTAAAACTAGTTCTTCATCGATTTCTTTTTGATGAATCCAACATATTCATCACTTTTTACACACCAAAAGAGATTTTCAAATAGAGATTTTGAAACCAAAATTTTGGAATAATTTGGTGATGAACAAAATGCTTTTATCTAAAAAGTGATGTATATGTTGGATTCATCAAAAAGAAATCGATGAAGAACTAGTTTTAATCAATAAAGATGATGAACTAACAATTATCAGTTGATGTATATACTGAAAAACTATCACTAATCATCCCTCTTACACTTTGTACTTTAATTTACCTTTTATTTGATCTCATCCCTATGTTACGGGTTTACTATATAAGATATGCACATATATTAGTTCGATTTCATACGAGTAAGTAAATAATGCAGGTGGCAACTAAGTGAGAATGGGTCAAACTTGGGTTGTGTTTTATCTTGAACAAGTCGATAAAGTATCAAGTTAAAAGAGGAAGTGATCAAACGGATTAAAAGTCCCCCAAAGTCTAATTCAGGTTGATACTTTAGGCCCGTATATATGTTTATTTAGATATTTTTGTGATAATATTGTTTTTGAGAAACTTCTTATATTTGAAAAGAAGTGTTTGCGGGTCAACCCAACCCAGTCTTTCCCATTTCAACCAGTATTAAAAAATGAACTGTTAGCACCCCAAACCGTTCTGACCCACTCAATCTGCCACCTGGCCCACCTCTATTTTAAAGTTTAAACCATAGATGGGGAAAACAGTGAAATTAATATTAGAGCTTGGAAAGAGGAAGGAAATGGTTAAACAATACGTCTTAAATTCCAGAAAGTTCTCTACTTAAAGTGCATTTAGGTAAATCTTTCCTTCCCTACTTAATACCATGCTAATATTCTTGATATTTTTTAGTAAGTAGCATATTCCACATACGCAAAAGGAAAGCAAGATCCAGAAAAAGATAACTTAAATCGAACTCACGCTATAAATGTTAATGGTAAATATTATAACTAACCTTCTCATGCTGGCGCTTTGATTCATCACAAACCCAACTCATCTCCAATTCAAATGTTTTGTCCTTTGCCTCGTCATGTACTCCATAGATTCTGTTTACCAAACATCAAAAAGTAAAAAACTGATAGATAACCTTTAACTAATACGAGTGTCAAAAGCTTAAATAAAAATATGGAGACAGAAAGCATTAATGAAAACAGATCTCAAATGCTACGGGCTACCAACTAGCATTTTCAGAAACAGTGCTTCATAAATATAGATATGAGTTACAATACGAAACATCTTTAAAGACGTCATGCTCTTTGTCAAGAAGCAAATAACCTCATAGTTCCATAAGAAAAGAATGAAAATAAACCCAATGTGGGAATTGGGATATATAACTGTGTACAAAGAGAGAACTAATCAAGCTCCCTTTTTAGGGGAGATAAGAAAATGTACTATTCCAAAAAGAAGAGACTTGAATAACAAGAGCTTCTATCCATTGTTGTAAAACTCAGCCTACTAAGAATGATACCGAGACAACTTGAAGGAAATCGGCCTAATTACTCGAACGGTCAACAACTTGGTCAAAATTTTGAGTCAAGAGTTTTTATGTCTTCAATTTGAGTCGATAGTTTTAAATATTTTACCCTAATTTTGGTCCTCTTTCAACCTTGTTCTTGAATGATACTTTAATCTTTGTCTCTTTGTTTGGTTCAAATTCGGCCCATACAAATATACAACTACGTTGTGTTCTTTGTTAGATTCGGAGTCTTGATCTTGTTTGATCTATGTTGTGTTAATGTTTCTAAACATACTTCTTGGGTCTTATAAACAATTATGTTTATGTTTGAGTATTTATGAGCATGTCGTACATATTTTGAAATTTATTATATACAAGATTCCAATCCGAGAACTCTCCGCTTAGGATTACTCGCTACTGCAAGGTTGGCCACTCAAGTACCATCTAGCAAGTTTTACAACATTGATTTTATCTTTATATGTATGAAAGGATTCGAAAGTAAGAAAAGAACTCACATTTTTGCTACTTCAATAACCCCTTGACGACAAGTCATCTCAGAAAGCTTCAACTTTTCAATCTCGCTGCCATTGAATAATATCACCCCATATCAGCACCACATAGAATAGGGGAAAAAATGTTTACATCATTAATACGCATAAATGTAAGATTGCCAAGCAACATAAGACAATTTTGAAACCATACATGAGCAACCAAGTATCATAATTGTGTACTTATACACACCTATTATGGCCCAGATGTAACATATGTGAAGTCTATATTCTATAATTCAAAGAGATATAACAAACATAATCTCCTTAATACAACATGATGCTTATAATACAGGTTTTTGCTCTTTAATATAACTTATTGCTATCAGAAGAATAAAATATTACTATAAAAAAAAGTTAAAAGGACATCTCAAAGCAAACACTCAATCAACATTTCACTTGAGTTTATCTTGTCACAGAACATACAAATTTGCATGCCAAAAACTAAGAGAATCAAAATACCCAAATTTGCTTACGTTTTAGCAGCCTGCCTGCCCTTCCCGATTGCAGCACCAAAATATCTCTACAAGGAAAAAACAACCAGCCAACCAATCATTCATTATCATACATACACATATCAATCAAATTTGCATGAACATTAGCACAAGAGATTGAACGTTTCTAAATTTACTCGTATTTGTGAATTGTGATTCAACCTATTCGACAGAAAACAGTTTACACAAACTCTCCCTCTCACTACATTATATTGTGTAATTACACCCTACGATTATGTGAGAATAATGATATATGTGAACAGTATGAGTGTATGACTGAGCGTCATATCACATAAACTACAGAAGTAGAAGTTAGACGCTGTCATCACTATCAAATGAGAAGAAAAGTAATTACTCACATAGGAAACACCAGAAGGTTCAACCATATATAATTGTGGGCCATCACGGTCATAACCTCCAAGAATCACGCCGGACCCGAAAGGTCTGTAAAATAAGTAATACTCTTAGCATATAATAATTATTATTAAAATAGACATATAGAAAGATGTTTGCAAATTTTGAAGTTATTAAAAATGCATTAAAAACCTGAGCCACCAATAAAGTGTGCATAGATGCACATAACTAGCAACACGTTCAGCAAGTTCTTTAATTGGGATAGGTTCACCATAGGTACTGCATAATTAGTAAAGCTATTTGTCAGCATATGAAAGTTATCTTACAAAACAGATAAAACATCACAATATCTGGTATTAGTCAAGTGTTACAATGTATAATCTTCAGATGTTAAAGAAACAGAACATCAAGGCATCAAGCTCGTCAACATAAGATCGCCTGAACAGAATAAACCAATGGCTCTTCACATGTTTCTCCAAGCAATGAATGGATGAACAAGAACCCTGTAAAGCAGGCATCTAAAACTAAAACTCCTGGTATTTCTCCAAATAGCTTTTAAGATTAGTCTAACAAAGCGATTGGTTTTGGAACTTCCCATGTGAAACGTGAAATTTTTGAAAACTAATATAATTGTCACTCAAACTGCTAGGTTTCTCACAAGGGAACTTCCATTATCATATGGTTTTTCATCAGCTTAGAAATAATTCTCTCTCTCTCTCTCTCCCTCTCTCTCTCTCCCTCTCTCTCTCAATGAGACAATGACTATCTAGCATAAAATAAGCCATGGACAAGATCGTCATTTATGTCCTGCTCCTCTTCAGCTTTAACTTGCACCACCAACTTCATTTTTTCTAGGTAATACATCCTTACAATATAACTACCAAAGACAACTTCTCATAAAGTACTTTGTAAGCATAAGTCATCTTTCACTACCAATTATCCACCTTATTCCATCATTCTGTGTATTTGTCAACTTTAAAAAGCAGTAACATCAGTTAATGGCTATGAAACAAGAAGCACAAAGGTTACTTCACATAGTTTACAGCAAGATAGAATACTGTAAGTCTATTCAGATAATACAGTTGGCTATCCTTGTAAATTTAAATTCAAAATGTGCTTTTTTATTAAATAATGCAAGTGTTTATTTGCTTCTAGACAATTCATGCTGTAATGTTCCTAAATGAAAAAGAGTATGACATGAGCACTGTTCATATAGAAACTAGAGATCATTAAGATTGTTGGGTTTGGTTTTAGTGTTTTAACAGAAGATATTAACCATAATTTGGGATAATAAACCCTTGAATGCTCTGATACCTCAAAATCTCAAACTAACACAAAACTATTACATGATTTCTTGCAAATGTCCATCACTCAATACTTTTTTATACTGAAATATATGAACGGCCTAATTAAGAAGCACAGAAGCTTATATTAGGTTATACACTTATACTCCCTATATACATAACCAAAACCAAAAGCCCTTTCTGCACTTGTGCTTCACAAGATACTTAGCGTTACATAAACAGCCTTGAACGTACTAGAAATGAAACCTGGTGACTGGTGAGAAAATGATCTCCTCCAAAAAATAAACCTACAGACTTCTCAGAGTGACAGCATGCTATAAGCACCAAATATGTTAATAGCTCAGACAATGCCTGAAACATATGTAACTTGATACTGTCATGTATATAGGTATGGGTTCATACTCCCATTCAAAGTCTATCCAAAACCCAACTTATGGCATCTTCAGTAAATAATAAATTACCTAAACGGGTACCATGAATTAAAATGTAGATAACCTTTCATAGTTGTGGGCTTCAGATTTGGCTCTTGCAACAATCTGTCTCCCATCTGCAGCTAGTCCAGCTACACCCTGTGTCAGATAACATCAATTAAAACACAATCTGAAGCACTGAAGCATGTATTTAACATAACAGAACCCTGAAACAATAAACTACAAATCGAAGAATAAATTACTAGTTTACAACACTCTCACAATATATAGTTGATCGTACTGACCAATCAACAGCTTTTAAGTTGCATAATTGGCCATGAAAAATATAATAGACCCTTCAAATACAGCAAAAATACATAAAACCGCGAAATGATTCATGCTTACCATTCCAGAATGCCGATGAACAGAGTGGATTCTACGATTAGATCCAGGCAACATCATCTTTGACGCAATCAGCTTCTCTACTCCCTAAAATCCACAAATCATTAAGCAATAACATCAAACAGCTTCAAATTTCACAGTTAACGTTCAACAGAAAAAACTTACAATAACAATGCCATCTTTGCATTTGATGCCGACAACGGTGCCGCTGTTATCGACGGCTTTAGCAGCGTACTCGATCTGAAAAACCCTACCGTCCGGCGAGAAGGTTGTAACGGAGAGATCGTAGCCTGTTCCTATGCTACTCATGTTGTTCTAGGGCGAAATTGGTACCACTGTGATTTTGGTTCTACTGATTTCACGTTCGATTGGGGGTATTGGAAGAAGTGAAGAAAAAAGGACCAAATTATAAGCGGGCTGGGTTGTCTTTCGTCTCAAGAAAAGGAATGAGTAGGAGGTGAGAAATTAGGCCCTCAAGAATTTGTTAATTGCATTTGCACCCCTCGTATAAATAATAGGTGTGTTTAGAAGGGACCGTGGACCAAAGAACCGCACTGAAACCGCACCATATCATTAAACTGAGTTTTTGACCATATTGGGGTTTTGAAGAAAAATATTTACTAAAATGTGGTACTTTTAAAAATATTTACCAAAATAGGGTGCTTTTCTATTTTACTATTTTAACTAGTTTATTGCCCCGTGCATGCACGGGTATTTCGAAACTATATTTGAGATATTAAAATTTTCGAATAAAAATAATGCGATAAATGAAATATCACCGAAAACTTACATATGTTAGAATTTTTAACAAAGAGGGTATAACTAAATTTTTTGAAACACTTCTTTATAGACTACATGTGTTGTTTTGTTTGTAAAATTATCATTGTTGTCCCAAACCAAAACTTTAAATTTTTTTTACTTCTAACACGTGAAACGGAAACATACAATTGACCATGTGTAAACACAAGTTTCCTGAGGAATAAACCAACTTCTGAAAGTAACTTTTTTTGACTTTTGTTAATCGTGATAGTAAAATACATATCTACTACTATTAATTGATAACAAAAAATCAAGATATACTAATTTCAAAAAAGTGTCTTTTTTGAAACTACATATCCACTACTATTAATCGATAATAAAAAATCAAGATATACTAATTTCAAAAAAGTGTCACATTACAATAAAATTTATACCGAAACGTAGATAAAAATGAGACGGTCGTAAATATATAATTATTTTTTCTCTAAACAAAATATATCACAAGTTATTAAACATAATTTATAAACAACTTATAATTAATTACATCAATATAATATTTTTATAAAACCCCCTCATATTTTCTTAAAAACCTCTCATAATTTTCATCAAGCCCCCTCTTGATTTAAAATTGAATTTCAAATTATCGATTATTTTTAATCTTTCTAAAATTACTTTTGAGAATTGATTGATTTTGCAATTGAGAGTTTCTATTGGTGGATTAAACTTGATTTAATAGTTATTTTTAGAAAAGTTGCATCTCTTTTATATATATATATATATATATATATATATATATATATATATATTACATGATTAAAACTAATATTGTATTAAAATACTACTATTAATTTATAAATCAAAATAAAAACAGTCCCCAACTCCCTTCCATGTCTCCCCGTCTCTTCACTCTCCCTCCCCACCGGCAACCACCGTGCTCCGGCGGCGACCACCAGAAATTCATGGCTGCTTCCTCACACCAGGTCGGTGGCCAACCTGCCGCCTCCCTTTCCGTTGTGCGACTGCCCATCTTCTCCGATTCATCCATCGATGGCCACCCTAGCTCCGGCCATCTTCTCCGATTCATCTCATCGGCGAGTTTCACCCTAGCATCGGCCAACGCTATTTCTCCAGCACCGGCGAGTTTCAATCGCCATCAGTCCTCATCGTCTGAAGTTTACGAGGAACAGAAATGGGGAGCGTCGGCGATCGCTACTACCCAAAAAGCCCTAGCGTCGGCCATCACTACTCACCAAAAAGCCCTAATTGACTCAACCGCTCATAGTTACGAGGAATAGAGATCGGGTGCGACGGTCGGTAAGGAGAGAGATATGCGATGGGATTAGCGGCAGCGTGGTCTGGGTGAATGCAATTGTGACTCAACAGCAGTGGTCCAGTGAGATTAGCAGCGTGGCCAATGACGGAAAGGGAGGCGGCAGGGTGGCCACCGACCTTGTGTGAGGAAGTAGCCAATGAATTTGTGGTGGTCGCCGGCGGAGCACGGTGGTTGCCGGTGGGGAGGGAGAGTGAAGAGATGGGGAGCAGGGAAGGGTGTTGGGGGCTGCGTTTTTGTTTTGATTTATAAATTAATAGTAGTATTTTAATACAATATTAGTTTTAATCATGTAATTAAGATATTAAAACAGAAAAGCACCACATTTTGGTAAATACTTTTAAAAGTATCTCATTTTGGTAATTTTTTTTTTTTAAAACCCTAATATGGTCAAAAACTCGGTGTTTATGTTCATCTACTGTTGATAATTTGGTCAACAGTTCTTTCAACAAACATATTGGGCAACTCCAAATTAGATCTGATAATCAGTATTAACATGCTTTGATTTCACAGATCAAGGTTCTGTAAACCCTACCACAAGTCCACAACCAATGGCGAACTCGCAAAGGTGGTGGCTACGAGGAGGAGGAGGAGGAGGAGGGCGTAGTTATACAATGTTTTCAAGGCAAAAATTGGGGAAACGTGAGTGGGCCATTGCCGCAGCTGGGTTTGCCATTGTTATTCTAGCATTCTCTTTCATCAATTCATCAGATTCACCATCATCCGATCATTTCTCCGGCGCCAGCACCACCGATATCGTACCGCTCGTTCTCTTAAGTAATGCTGTTCAACGAGGCGCATGTAAGTATTTTTTTTTCTGTCTAGCTGTGCTACTTATCTACCCGTGAAATTTCAAATCAGAGATACGATTGGATGTGGTGGTTAATATTTTGAAGTTCTTAAAGTCTGAAACTTATAATCAATCATAGAATTAAAGCAGATACAGCCTCTAGAGTTTGCTGTTTAGATCTAGTGAACCACAGGAATCGGAAACATCATCCGTTCTAACAGAAGTTACACAATGACTTCTGAAGATCAAGTGAATTAGTCTGTTATTTAAGTAAAAGGTTTCTCGGTGATTCAAGTAAATAAGTGGTAACTACACTAGAGTTATTAGTAACAAGTTTTACAACTCAATTACTTGAATAACGGCGTTGATATATCAAGTGTTAGCTCAATGCACAATATTGGATCATAGCCTAATTTTAGAACTAAGGCGCTACTCAAATAGTTGAACTATGAACTGCGCGTATTTAAGAAGAGTGTAGCAGTTTTGTGAATGTTGAGATGAGTGTTTGAGTTTGACCACATATCAAGGGATACAATTACAAATCAGAACGTTTCTGTGACAAGGGTTGAGGCCAAACTGAGGCAATACAAATTAAGATAATTTTTTCATCAGCCATATCGACCTTTATATTAACAATCGGGAATTTTGTATAATTATGAGGTCATTAGGAGCAGTCGATATTAGTAATGATCGACACTGAGAAAGTAGTGAAAAAAATCAGTAAGTGGGGTATACCGACGGAATAATTAGTCTTAGATAGGAGTGTATGGAAGCATGTTATGTGTTCTGAAACTAACAGGGTTTTGTCCTTCTACTTCCTATTCAGTTTCATTTTTAGTCTTAGCCCAACAAGATTGAGATATAAAAGGCTTCTTTATGTTGATTTTGTTGTTAAATTTGAATGTAGGATATTGGAAGTTGACATGTAAAGGATAACTCTGTCTTGGTTTTGGAATGGTAGATGACTATTTTCATTTATAAAGATGCATCACTGACTTTGGGTGGATGAAGCTCACATTAATCTTCTTTGCAACATCTGAAATGCAGATTGTTTAGATGGAAGTGTTCCCGCATATCATTTTCAGAAGGGATTTGGATCTGGCTCTAGGAGATGGATTCTACACATTGAGGTTTCTCTATAATTATTAGATGCTTGCTTACTTGACCCAAACAGTTGTAACTCTATCGTAAATGAATGTTATTAGTTATTACCCTTGAATAGAACTTATTCGGTGCTTATTATTTGGTACAGAAATGGGATATCGCCATTAAAATAATCAGTTAAAGTTACTTAATAACTTGCATGTAATTTGGACAATTAATGGGGATGACATGTGGAATTGTAAGAGCACAATTCATCATTTGTTTTAAGTGCACCATACTTTTTAGCATGTTTACATATTACATGCTTGTTGGTTGATTTGGAACTGAACCCATTATGATAATATGGTTTAAATAAAGTGTTTCAAGTTCCAACAACATTAAACATGGTTAAATCTTTTACTAATGAGAAAACCAAAAGCAAATTTGTAATACCATTAGTCTAAATGGAAAGGCTAAGATACTTTCTAAGTTTCTATTCCATGTGGTATTCGACTGTTGCTACATACGTGTTCTTTCGAATATATTCTAATTAACACTTACACCTTAGTAATCGATTCTTAAACTGTCTATGCATTGAACATTTTGTGGGCTATGATTATGAACATAAAATCTGTATTGGTCACATCAACAACTGTTTTTCTATAAAAGAATGTATTGGCATGTGATTCTATTCATTATTTCATTATAAAGAAAAATCTAGTGGACTCATATCTTCTTTCTTAAATGCAGGGCGGAGGTTGGTGCAATACAGTAGCTTCATGTTCTTTTCGTAAGACAACTGCCCTAGGATCATCAAAGTACATGGATCGCCAAGTTCAGTTTTCTGGAATCTTGAGCTCTGAACAGTCCCGTAATCCAGGTGAGTTATAACTACTCGTGTCAACTAGATTCTTAATGTTAACTAAACCTTATAAAAAGGAAAATTTACCACCTATGACATCAATTTATGAACACCGACTTTCTCAAGTAAATTACAAGTGCTTTCGCAGCAAGCAATGTTAAGGTGTCGTATCCATGTGTTCTCACTTGAGACATATGCATGGATATGTCTTGCAAAGAACAAATGTTTACTGACTTGTCATCACAAGGTCAAATCAGTTATGTATACTTTAAATTTCACAAAGAAATGGAAAGGAAATGCTGCATTTGGTATGGAAATTTTAAAAATTGAAACTTTGTAATTGTAATGTGACAAACCACAGGGGATAATTTAGTCTTGTGAATCCTGCTAATTATGCTTAATCTTGTCATTGCATTTCATTATTCTCCACACATCTATGTATTTAAGTTCATTTTTCTATGCCATGGTCTTATGGTTCCTGTTCTAGAGTGCTGATTAAAGAAATCGTTTAAAGCTGGGCTACGATTTGTATGCAGTTTTCAATATTAATGCGAGTTAATTTAAAGTTCTCTAATCCATACACCTACTTAGCCGTTTAATAACAAGGTTATATTAAGTGATTTGAATATAAATAATGGTAAAGTACTCCTAATCCATACTCCTACTTAGCCTATTAATAATAATATAATGACATTTGTCAAAATCCAAGCATCTCCTCCTCCTCCTCCTCTTCTGCTTCTTCTTGAATTTTGCCAATCATGCTAATAGGATTAGTAAGATGAATTTAGCTTTACTCTTTGAATAAATACTGAATAAGAAATAAGTTTTCTGCTATGCTTGAATGAATGTTTAAATGAGTTTTATGTCCCTGCAAACCCACTATTTGTTATAAGGGTATATGGTCCAAACAACCACGTTTGGTTGTGTATGGCAAAATAGTGTTGTGCACAAATCATCTCCCTTTAAAGAATGCTGAATTATTCTGTTGAGGTTCTATAGAATACGGTTTATTGGCTTATGGAATTTCTATATATATGTGAAAGGTGATGATGCTGTTAAGAATGAGAACAGACAAATCAACCTGTATTTTTATGGTTGTTTGGTTGAACCTCAAACTGTGCTGAATAATTGTTGAATCATTAACTTCTTTTTTTTTAATAAGTATGTAGAAGGCTTTTGATTTATTTTTTCTCAGTTTGTGGATATTCTAGAAACAGTCGAGCCTTAGTGAACTGAACTCAATTTCCTCCAGGTGATTAGCTATTTAGCTGCATATTTTTTCTCCATTTTTGCACTTTCTTTTCTTCTTGTTTCTGGGCTATTCTTCTTGTATTAGGTTTTCTGTCCTAAAATTTTCATAGATCAATATAAAAAAGTTGCATTTTTATTCATTAAGTGGATCATTTAACCCATTGACATTTCTTCAGATTTCTATAACTGGAACAAGGTCAAGATACGATACTGTGATGGTGCATCTTTTACTGGGCACCCTGAAAGTGAACAAAAAGTAAATTCTTTGTCTAAAATGGGAAAGTTCTTACAAGCATGCCAGTTTAGTATAAGTAAATGTTTGGCCTGTTTGAATACTGCTACAGAATGATAGTAAACTTTTCTTTAGAGGTCAACTCATATGGGAAGCAATGATGGATGAGCTCTTGTCAATTGGATTATCTACTGCTCAAGAGGTACATTGGAAACTTTTACATTTTGATTCTAATGGAGAACTATACGAATATTTACACGGTAATGTAAACCTTTTGCATAGGTTTAAACTAAATCCATAAGAAAATGTGAAAAACCAATTTTTTAACTTTAGTCTTGAATTCTGACTCCATGTTTTTATAAGGACATGTAGCATACTAGGATAAGAATAAAAGATATGTTTATTACTTGTAGGCACTTCTTTCTGGATGCTCAGCTGGAGGGCTGGCAACGCTCATCCACTGTGATGACTTCAGAGAAATTATGCCAAAGGATGCTAGAGTCAAATGTTTGTCTGATGCAGGTTTCTTTCTGAATGAGTATGTAGTTCTACTATGACCATAAGTTGATCACTTCATTAGATACACATGCACATATGTATTTGTATATAGAAAGAACCAAAGGAATGCATATCGACATATTCTAAAAAGTTATACTTCTCTTATATAGTGCCAACCAACAGAGTTATTTTTTTTCTTAGGTGTACTTGAAGCATTTAGTATTCAAAGATAGAATCTTGATATATATATATATATATATATATATATAATATATATAAGGGAGGATTCAAACAAGAACTGTTTTTTGTACGAGGACTGCGAAAACCAATCTTAGCCGTTGATTTGATAAGTGGAATTCGTGGATGTAGAGCGTGTGGGGATCAAGTGTGGCAGGGTGCATGTGATGAATTCATGGGTAGGTGATGACATTAAAGGAGGGGGAATTGGACGGCTCAGATTGGTTCTCGCAGTTCTCGTACGAAAAACAGTTCTCGTTTGAACTTTCACCTATATATATATATATATATATATATATATATATATATATATATATATGTGTGTGTGTGTGTGTGTGTGTGTGTGTGTGTGTGTTGCTAGTTTCTTGATAATTGAGAAGTTATACATAAATTTTCGTTGAATGCAGGAAAGATGTTGCTGGTAATTCCTCCTTCCAGTCATTCTACCATGATGTTGTCCATCTCCAGGTTTGTCACTTTGTTAATAACTTTTCATCCCAAGTTTTGTTTTTCTTTGAAAAATTCAACGTATGTGCAGTATTTAAGTTTTAGAGACATCTCATTAGTTGGAATAATATATAAATATGCCCATTGAATAAGAAATTCCTTTTGTTTAAAACTGATAATTTTCTCATCTTATAGTAGTTGTCTCCATAGATATTGAAAATTAAGGACAACTCATGCCACCTACGAATAACATTACAATGTGTTATGATCCTGGCTGGTTATTACCTAATATAAGTATTCGATTCAAGTTCCAAAACATGACTTGTTTGACTCATCCAAAAGTTTCATATCTATGTTTGAAGTTATTTTTTTGAATTATATAAACCTTGCTCAAGTATGAA
Organism: Pulicaria dysenterica; assembly: GCA_947179395.2. NCBI lineage: Eukaryota > Viridiplantae > Streptophyta > Magnoliopsida > Asterales > Asteraceae > Pulicaria > Pulicaria dysenterica. Next base: position 87,009,448 of record OX359288.1, read on the forward strand.
GTAGATCACTAAGTCTTCTGATAGAATTTGAAGTTGTAAAAAGGTTTTAATTGGATAGTATTTTGAAATGCTATGTGAACTTTATAATGTTACTGACGCGGTGTATTAATATGTGCTAGATTGGCCTTTAATATTTTGAGAAATGAGATCATTAATGATAATATTAGGCAATTAGCATTATGCTCTGAAAGAACCTATAGTTTATTTTTTTCCTCTTGGGAGGGGGTGGTGGTGATGACCACTTTTTCTAAACTCTTCGTTGATTGACAAGATGATATTAAAACTCATGCAAGTTGCAAAACACTAAGGAAACTTGAAATGTAAATAGTTTAATGTAAGAGGGATATCACCACATAAGATGCCCCTTATACACTTCTGTAATATCACCATTCAAACTCTCCCTAGTTAGCTTGGCAGGGATCACCACGCTTCTCTCTTATATCAAATACATTATACATGTATGAACTAACATATGAGCGTTTATATTAGCATTTAGATCATGTGTTCTTATTTCTATTGTCATCAAATAATGGGAGTGTATTTTATAACGTGTGACCATATATGCACTAACATGTTCATTCAATTTTCATGTATTATGATGTTAGGGTGCAGCAGGAAGCTTAAAAAAGGATTGTGTAGCCAAAATGGAACCATCCAAGGTGCCCTTTGCTGTTTGTCATTATTCCTGAAATTGGATTGTTTTCCACAAATTATACGTTACGTTTCTATCATGTATGCTTTTGTTCTTTACCCTTAACTCTTTGTTGTATTTACTGGAACCCAGTGTTTCTTTCCTCAAAATATAGTGAAAAGCATAAATACGCCAGTTTTCCTTGTCAACCCAACTTATGATTTTTGGCAGGTATCGTGATCATATTGGTTTTGCTACAGCCTAATTTCCTTTCCTTATATGTGCTATTCTCATAACTTTTTCATGTTTCCTATCAACAGATAAAAAACATTTTGGTTCCTGGTCCCGTAGATCCTCGTGGTTATTGGCACAAATGCCTACTCAGCATTCAAAATTGTAGTCCTGAACAGATTCAAGTGCTCCAAGGTATTAGATTTATGATGTTTGGTAAAATATTGTGGCTAGGCTTATATTCTACAATGGGGGTCACTTATATGTATATATACAGGATTCCGAAATCTGTTCCTGAAGGCAGTGTCGGAATTTCAGCAAATGAAGGATACGGGAATGTTTATAAATTCTTGTTATATACACTGCCAAACATGGATATCCGAGACATGGCATGCTCCAACTTCTCCCAAAATAAATAACAAGGTAATTGTGAAATAGTTTTTTAGAAAGGGAAACTGCACGATATTGAAACAGACTGTTACAAATTTGAAATTTCCCAATTTTAGCGGACCACTTTTAAATTAGGCGCCGAAATAGAAATTCACAACAACCATAACCAAATCTAAGCGGGTAGGAGGGAGGTAATATGTAGAGAGTCATATCTCTACTCTAAAGTAGAGAGACCAGTTCTCTATAAACGCGAAATAGAAACCAACTTACAGTTTGTTATTGATTTTAGCATCCAAACTCATTTCAACTGATTTGGCCTGTAAATAGCTCATGGGGCACTGGTTGATGCCATGCCAGCCACCACATCACATGCCATAAGCGCAAAATTAATGCTTATGTGAGATAAATTAGAATATGATATTTTTCAAGTTTACAATGACAAATAAGATTCCATGTCAGAAAATTTTAAAAACATCAGCAAAAATGATCTGAGGTCATTGGTTGCTAAATTTGGTGATAAAATGGAGGTTGATTTTTATTCAGTGCCTAATTCAAAGTTGTCTCCTAAAATATGGAGAAAATTTTGAAGTTTGTATTTCGTGCAGTTTCCCTTTATTAGATGGACCTTATGAAGATTGTTTGTTACAGCACGTTTTACAGTGAATGTGTTACAATTGAAATCTATTATATAACAGTCCTCTAATAGAATTTAGCCATTCCTTGCTCATGCACACGGAGATGTACGTACACAGATTTTCTTAGCTTAACCTTTTAGGTAGATTATGATAACTAATCATAATACTGATTTTGTTTAGAGTTTAATAAATATACCATTTTTGAGGGGGAACTTGAAATTTTGTGAGTACAAGACATGGGTTTTATCAGTGACATGCATGTGGAAAGAAACTTACAATGTCTAAAGTAAAAGCACATGCTTTTAGAGATACTTTGTAATTTTACTCGATAACTCACAGAACAGTTGGGTTGGTTCGTAGGTCTGGGGTCAATGGATCAATCATAATAGCCTTCAAAATGTGTCAGGTTGGCCCGTAAACAGTTTTTTGCCCCCTTTTTTTGGATTTGAATAGTTAATGTACAGTATGATTAATCGGACTACTCATCAAAACATTTGTCTTGCTATTTTTGATTAAAGCAATTTAAGAGGATGTAAGGATTAAGGTACACTTCAAGTCAGATCCATTTGACCAGTTCCGTGTTGAACGAGGTTTTTTATGTTTTTACCCATTTGACCTGTTAGGTGTAAAAAATAACCCAAATAAATCCATTTCTAGAATTTTAGGTAAATAGGTTGAAATTGCCACCTCTAAGCATATAATGTTTGGGATTGCTTATTGAAACTGCTTATCTGTTTGTAGATTAAAATAATCTATTCTAAATATTAAATAACGAGTTTAAAACAGCTTTGTCTACTTATAAATTGATCACATAAGCAGTTTGGTTAAGCAATCACAAACATACGCAAAACTGTTTGTATGTTGTATCAAAACTTAATAATCAGATAAGTAATTTTAATTTACAATTCCAAACTGTCACTATTACTCTACAAAGTGAGTTATAAGCGTTAACTGTTTTGTTTTTGGTAGAATAGACTATTGCAGAATCAGTTGGTGATTGGTTTTTTGACCGAAAAGTATCAAAACATATCGATTGTCCTTATCCGTGCAATCCTACTTGCTACAATATGGATTTCTCCAGGCGAAGATTTTATTGAGAAAAACCGTAATACTGAAATTAAGTTTGCAGAATCATTGACAGGTAACGTAACAGAATTGTTTTGTTTTGTATGACGTATTTAGATTTACATAATTTTTAAAACTAGATTACTGTTTTGGAGAGTGAAATATGTAATTACGAAGTTTGAAAGAAAATACTTAAATTGAAATCAAGGTTAGTGCTGTAAAACTCGTCAGATTTCACTCATTTGCATCAGATTTCATTTATTCCACACAATGCTGTCTTAATAATCATTTTAAATTGAAATCAGACTCAAAGTCTGATCAATATCTTTGTCAATATAAAAGAACTAGACAATCAGAGGTGTTTCATGTTTGGTAAAGGGGACTGTGAGGGTTTGAGATTATATTTTTATATAATATCAAGCTACAAGTGAAACAGTGTACATCTTGTCTATTTTTCACAACTTTAATAACCGAAAGGCATGCTTAATTCGTCTTCATTCTTACCTTTTTTTTTTTGTTCTCTCTGTAGTTTACAACAGATCTTGTGGGTTATTTTAATGCTTGATTATAATAAATGGCTCCATGGCTTGTTAAATGACATTTACAATAAAAAAATATCGATATGTACCATAACTAACGGTAATTCGCTAATTTGTGATGATGTCGTTTTAGCAAAATATATATATATATAATCTTATGATATAAATAAGAGACGAACTTTAATAAATTCTGTTAAACGATTTCTGTCATTGGTTTAGATAAATTTAAATCTGAACCATATATTTTGATAAAATTTATAAAAAAAACTTAATTTTTCTTGAAATTGGATTTAGATTCGACTTTAATTTGAATTAAAATTATTAGAAAGTAGAGCAAATTGCCGAGAAAGGTAACTAAAATACCCAAATTTGACAATAAAGGTAACGTCAATTTTTTCGGGCCAAGAAAGGATTATAAATTTCAATTTTTGACAAAAAAGAAACCGGTAACCTATCCTTCAGGTTACCGGTTAGAATTAAGCTAAGATGGCAACCAAAATGCTGATGTGGCATTTTTATTTACCAAAATGCTGATGTGGTATTTTTAATTCATTAAAAAATTTTGAATTTAATTAACTCTTTCTCTCTTTCCCTATGAATGTTCTCTATCTCTCTACCCCTCTCTCTCCCTCTCTAAATCCGGTTCCACCGCCACCATCATCAAACGAGCCGCCGTAGACTCCACCACTCCACAGAGCCGCCGTAGACTCCACCACTGCAACCATCGTTACTTCACTACATCTTTCTCTTCTTCGAGTTTCATCTCTTTCACGCTCTCCACGTCGCTTCACGTAAGTTCCATCTTAGGGTTTTCTCCAGATTTGTTCTTCAAAGTCCAGATCGTAGGCCATCACCACCATCGATCTTCATTTTAGGGTTTTCAGATCTTAGGGTTTTCTCCAGATCTGTGATTTTAGGGTTTTTGTGTTCATGGCAGGTTTGTGTTCGATTTTAGGGTATCGATGATGGCAGGTTTGTGTTCATGGCAGATCTGTGATCTTGTGTTCATGGCAGGTTTGTGTTCTTGTGTTCATTTCATGGCAGATCTGTGAAACAACCACCGTAAAACCCCCAAAAGATCTGGGTTTGAGTCTCGATTTAGGGTTTTCACCTTGAATCTGTGTATGTGTGTGTGTTTGTTGGCAGTGGTTGTTCATGACGGTGGTGGTTCATGGCGGCGGTGGTTCTCAGATCTGCTCTCTCACTCTCTCTCTCTCTGTTCTTCAGTTGTGTTCGTGTATGTGAATATTCTTTCTAGATCTACAGGTTTGAATGTGTTTCAGATTTGGAGTTGAACACCAAGAACATCATAAGAACAATGAAGAGTTGAAGACCATGAATCTGATTAATACCATAAGTCACCTTCAAGAAATTAATATTAAAAATAAATTCAAATAAAGTTAGAAAGATTATTCAGAATTAATTGGTAAGAAATTATTAGTTAATTAATTGTTGTAAAATGTTAATTAGTAGTTAATTATAATTAGTTAGTTGGTAACATGTTACATAAATAATTAATATTATTTAGAAAAAAGTAAAAAATAATCATTGATGAAACGGTGCCAACTAGATCGCCACGTATACAACTATGATAGCTAATGGTGATGACTGGACTGCTACATATGTTGTCACATCATCGGTTACCTGCTGACTGGACATTCAGCAAGTCTAGGAGGTCATTTTACCCTTTTTTGTCAAAAATTAAATTTATAATCCTTTCTTGGCCCAAAAAAATGGACGTTACCTTTATTGACAAATTTGGGTATTTTAGTTACCTTTCTCGGCAATTTGCCCTAGAAAGTATTCTATATGTAATCTTTTTAAAGCTTAAAATATTGTTTTTACGCACTGATTTACAAATATCATATTTTACCTTTATAATATTTTAAAATATTATATTTAATCAAATTTCTAGTTTTATCATTTCAATATATTTTATAATCATTTTGAATTATTTTGAATTATAATCAATAAATATTTGATTTTATTGTTCTTAATTGTAACAATAATGATCAATAACTTCTACAATATATACAATCATGTATTTTCGTATCATTATATCACATTTCTAATGTCAAATCGGGCGTGCCCTCGCATCAAGGCTTTCACTGCTGGTCTGGGTGTGTACGTCATCCATCACCATTTTCTAAATTTTCATGTCTTTTATATTTTATAATTATTTAATATATTTTTACTAATATTTAATATTTATCATTTTTATAAAAGCAACTTGCATATCTTTTTGGAACAGCAAGACAGTTTTATAAATAATAAGAAAAACTAGCAAGGTGCTAGAGTTACAATAAGAATTTTCCCTTTATAGTTAAGAGTATTTCCCCATTCCAAAAGCTGTGGATGCTCCTAGATGAATGATTCGTCCAATCCCCACCATACACATATTTCTTTCAGGATTCTACTTGTCACCCGACAGTCCCTTAACTAGTGAACAACACTCATCATGCGAATTACATAGAGGGCAAAATAACGAAATAAGGAGCACCCCTTTTTTGTAGATTCAATTTTGTGGGCATCCGGTTATGAAATACTCTCTACGTAAGTACATTAACTTTGGAGGGACCCATGAATTCCAAAAAATGGGTTGTAGCAGTTGTTTTTTAGATGAAAATCATCGAAGGCAACCCTTAAGGAAGCAACCGAAAACGTACCTGATGACTCCAATGCCCAACGAAAAGAAGTGAATTGATCCATCAAATTAGAACATTGTTGAAATCAACTTGAAATAGGTATGTTTACCTTTTCAAAGTCCTTGTGAATCTTCAAAATACTTTGCCACACACCCGAGTGTGACCCGATTGGATTAACTTTCTCCAAGCCTCCATGGATGCCATGAAGAGATTGAATTACCCTCTTTTAAAATGTATCATTTTCAGTTTTAAATCACCACCACCATTTAGATAACAAAGCCAAGTTCAAAACCCGCATATGACACATACATTTACTCTAGTTACAAGACCAAACACACCCACTCACACCCACCCATGAGTTTGTCTATGTCAATAAGATACATATAATTAGAGGACAAACACATGACTAGAATTTTTCAGTGTGCACTTGGTTTGATGAAATCTCACAGAAATTTGGTGGAATTAGAATTCAACTCTATTCATTCATTTTGTTTGGTTGCATCTGATACTAAGAAACTTAATTCTATATGAGCAAACTTTTAAACTAATACGGAATTCAGTATCCCATCAAAAGTCGAAAGAATTCAATTCCTTCCACCCTGCATCTATTTGCAGGGAACATTATAAAAAAATTAGTTTTCACCACTGATGAATCTATGGGGTTTGACTTCATCTTTTTGAATCTTCACCTTCGTCGAATATTCCATAACTCCATCACCTTCAACCCCACTAGGTTCGACTTTTCATAACCAACAGTGTTAACCTTTTCATCGTCCTTCAAATAAATTTCATCAGGTTCTACTTCATCACTGTGGTTTGTGTCATCCGGTTTGATTCGACATCTTTAAATTGACATGTTGGCTATTGTTTGGGTCTTGTTCCGCCAACGAAGCATCTCCAAGGGCACTTCATCCCTTCATTTTTAAGTGTAAAAAGGTCTCTAACCACTCTTCAATGCTCTCTTCAAATACAAGGACTTCAAATATAAGGAGTGTAAAAATACTCTTCAAATATGAAGAGTCAAATTTGACTCTTCAAAAGTGAACCCCATGCTCTAATCCAATAAATAATTGACAAGTAGCCACAAAGTGGGTTTTATTAGTTTTGAAGAGTTGAATAAAGAGTATGGTTGACATTAGGAGTTTGTTCAAAGTGGATGGTCCCACCAATTATAAAGATAGAAAGTGATTTATAGAGTGTAAGATTGGAGATTAGGGCTTCAGATTGATTTCACCATGTTCCTTTATCTAAGGGCATCTCCGACCTTACTCTCCATAAGTGACTCTTTATCTCTATTTTTGATAGGACCATCTACTCTAAACAAACACCCAACTCCAACTTTACTCTCTATTCAATACTTCAAAAGTATGACTCATATATTATGAAAAGAGTTTTACAACTATTTTATGTGGGGTTCATTGATGAAGAGTCAATTTTCACTCTTCAAATATGAACAAAGTTTACAACACTTCAAATATGAAGGGAACTTTAAAGAGTGATTGGAGTGGAAATTCTCTTCAAAATGAAGGGATAGTATGATTGGAGATGCTCGGGTGGTGACGTTGGTTATGAGTTGTCAACATTCTTGTTCTTGGGCAAATTCCTTTCAGATTCAAAATTTAACCAAGGCTACTATTCAAATCTCAAAATGAAATCTTTGAATAGTCTTCAAGATGACGAATCAATTCATGAGAGAACTATAAAATCAAAATTAAACTCTTTTGTTATCTATAATAAACTTGATTCATATTATCATATTTATAATGTTATTATTTACAAATCAATAGTTACTTCACACAATATAATGAGTCTTCCACTTGTAATTATATTTACAAAATTCATATCGAAATGTGGAACCAAAAAAGATAATCACCAGTGCATATTTATATGTACACAAAACATTACGTATTAAAAGTTATAAGTATTACGTTCTTAAAATATACATTTTCGTGAAAAACATCGTATGACGACAAAATTTATATCGAAATGTAGATAAATATAAGATGGTCACAAACATGTATTTATATTTACATAAACCATTAGTTATTAAAAGTTATAAAAGAAAAATAAATAAAATACTAAATTAATTATACTAACATAATAATAAATATGGTAAAATATGGTTTAATCATCAAAGTTTTGCTTGAATTCAAAGTTTTTTTTTAATAATTTAACCATAAAGTTTCATTTATCTGTTACTTTAATCATTTTACCTACCATCACAAGTCAAATTTAACCAAACATCCCCTAATCCTTTCTTTCCTTCCCATCCTTGCATTAAAAAAACTCGAGAACAGGGCGTATCGGTCAAAACCCCTCTCAACCATTCAAACCCCTCCCACCAGAACCTCCATCGCCGTCAAACCCACCATCGCCACCAAACCTGTAACACTGTACTTTTTAAACTTATAATTTACTGCACGCGGAAGCTAATTACATATAATTATCTTAATTACATAATAGATACAAAAGATTTAACTTGTTTGATGAACAAAGACTTTTACAGTGTTAATACAAAAACAAGCTCTATCAAAATTTCTAGCATCAGAGTATTGGTCCGTCCATATTCCCAGCCCAAAAGCATCAAGCTCACCAAAGAGAATCTGCAAAACAATCTAGTGGGGAATTAGCACAAAGCTAAGTGAGGGAACCAATATCTAATCATAAACAAGGCAAACATGCCTAAACCCAAATAGCTCATGAATCCCAGGAGAACCGGCGGTGTTGCAACCACCTACAACCAAGATCGGTCAAAACCAAGGTTTACCGGTAGCCCTGCTAACATGGATTACAATACCAGCCTTCTTGTGTACAACAAATGTACATCAAGATCTGATACGGTAATTCCCTAAGCAACAGGCCCAGACTAATACTGATCTCCAAATAACATGTATATACAATCCAAACAAGAGCATTCCAAATAGGATATCATATCCTGTATATCAAAAGATATAGATCCACTCACCACAGTCAGCACTGTTGGATCCCACTCAGATGACTAAATTCACTGAGTCTTCTCAGTTCCTGAGATTAAGGTAACACAAGTCAGTATTCCATTCATAATACTGATCCAAAATAAATATCATATTTATTCATGTTCTCATGTATATGCACATATACATATATATTCATCATACATAAACCCCGAACAGATATACAAATTCATGTTTATCTTCAAATCTTCAAATCCGATTGTATTCAAATCCGATTAAAGTCGGATTCCGAATAGAAGACCAAATTCTGATAGAATCATAATCCAAATCCGAGCAAAGGCATAATCCGAGCAAATGGTCCAATTCCGATCAAACTGAATTCCGATATAATGTTCCAATTCCAAGTAAATGTAATTATGAGTAAAGGCAATTATCAATTCCGACTATTCCTCAATTCCGATAGATTAGAAATCCGACAAAGTACTACGGCATATATAAATTCCGAGTGAATAGGATTCCGAGTAAAATTGAATTCCGAGTAAAAGGCAATTCCGAGAGAATGGGATTCCGTGAAAAATGCTAAAGCATTCCTTAGATAATCAGTCAGATTCCGATCCAATCAATTCCGAGTAAATAGTTAACAAAACTTTATGGTTAAATCATTAAAAAAAAAACTTTGACGGTTAAACCGAAATTGAAACAAACTTTGATGATTAAACCATATTACACCCTAATAAATAAATATAAAAAGCTGAAAGTCAACGTAGGCGTAGAAAAAAGGTTACGACATGAGGAAGGAGGATCGAACTTAGTTCCTTTAGTTTTTAAATGTAATGATTTTATCAGTAAGCTAAAACCATATATGTGATTTGAAGTTATAGTTAAATTATATAATATTAAAATTAAAAGTACTGTTCATGTTAGATATATATAAAGTTTTATATATACATCAAAGTTTTATTTTTACCAACTTATGAAATAAAGGGTATCTCATACTAATTATCTAAAAAAATTATTTCCTCGTATTAAATTCTTACTAATTTATTCTATCAACTAAATATTTTATATATGAAATTCTATAAAAAAAATTCATTTTTCTTTTTTAAATTTAACTTATAAATATTTTTTTAACGGCAAATACCAATATACACAGCAAAACTTAAAGCGGGACACTACACGAAGTCACGAACAACACCAGATTTGACTACAAGCCCTTTGCTTACTCATCATAAATATTTGATAGCAGTGGCTTGATTCACAGGGTTTTTATAACCACCCCACCTTACCTTTTTCTTCGAATCGCCACACACACACACACTCTCTCTCCCTCTGTTGAAGACACTTCTCAGCCTCCTAACAACCACCCTTCGCCACCGTAGCATCTCATCATATTCGAGTCCAACTGGAGACATGACAAGGTTTTTACAGCAATTCATATACAAAACCCAGGTACCATCTCATCACATTCGACTCCAATTCGGACCTTTCAACTCCACCACACAACGTCGATGGAAGAAACCAGCGGTTACTGCACAAACCCGCTTGGAAGACCGAACCAGGGACATGAAGCTCGATAATCTCATGACCAATCTCCATAAACTCAACTTAATCCTAAGCCTACACGACCTAATGTGCGCTCGCCGAAGAGGGCCTTTTGTTTCCGTGCAAATTATGTCTCGTTGGAACAACATTGTTGGACTCAATGTACCCATTGGCGGGTTCCTCAGAAAATATCCCCATGTGTTCGACGTATTTACTCACCCAATCAAACGAAACGTTTGTTGTAGATTGACTTCCAAGATGACACATTTGATTGAAGAAGAGCGTAATGTGATCGAAGGTATGGAATTAGATAATGTAAATCGAATAAAGAAGCTATTAATGATCTCTGTTAGCGGTACTCTTCATATCCATGCCCTGAGGCTGATCAAAAGGGAACTGGGTTTACCTGATGATTTTCGCGAATCGATTCTCGCAAAGTATAGCGAGTTTGAGCTAGTTGATTTAGAGATAGTAAGGTTGATTGATAAAGATGATGTTGATCAGAACTTGAAGGTAGCGGAGGTGGAAAAATGGCGGGAAAGCGAGTATAAAGATAAATGGCTAAGCGAATTCGAGGTAAAATATGCTTTTCCTATTAATTTGCCTACAGGATTCAAGATTGAAGCAGGGTTTAAAGGGAAGTTAAAAGATTGGCAAAGACTTCCATATGTTAAACCTTATGAAAAAAGGGACGTTTATCGGGGATCAACACGTGTAGGGCTTGAAAGGTTTGAGAAACGAGCTGTTGGGATTCTTCATGAGCTTTTGAGCTTAACAGTTGAAAAAATGGTAGAGGTTGAACGCTTAGTACATTTTAAGAAAGATTTTGGTGTTCCAGTTAATTTTCGTGAGCTCATTCTTAAGCATCCTGGAATCTTTTACATATCTACACGAGGTAGTACTCAAATGGTTTTTCTTCGAGAAGCATATTGTAAAGATTGTCTTGTTTCCCCAAATCCCATTTATTTTATTAGGAGAAAGATGCTGGATCTTATATTACTGGGATCCCGGAATACCAGAGAATTGAGAAGTCCAAGGGAAGTGAAGGAGAGTGTTGTTGGTGATCACCATCAAGGTGGGGTCATAGATGATGATTTTGTAGTTTCAATTTTAGAAAATTTTGGTGAGAAGGATAATGAAAACAATGAGAATAGAAATGACACCAGGGAGGGTGACAAATTTTGATGATAATGGTTGCAAAACATGATTATCGGTGATGATGAAGATGATGGTGAGTAGCTGTCACATTTTTCTTCATATTTCCCCTTTCTAATCTTCTTGTTTCTTGGTCTGGGCCTGCCTCCCTAGTGATGTCTTTCAGAAAATAACATTACGAGGTACTAAATGTATCAGTAAAAATGTGAAGTTGCAACACTTTGGATCATTTGCATCAGATTCTCTATTCTAATTTTCTTTCTTATAGATCTTGGTATATAAAGTGGTTGCAGTTTTATTCATTACTTAAGCATTTAACACATTGACATTTTCTTAGATTTCTATGACTAGATCAAGGTCTACGTTAATGTGATGGTGTACCTTTTACTGGTCACCCTGAAAGTGAACAAAAGGTAAGTTCTTTTTCTAAATTGGGAAACTTCTTTCAAGCATGTCAGTTTAGTATGAACAAGTGTTTTATCTGTTTCGGTACTGCTACAGAATGATACTAAACTTCCTTTGGAGGTCAACTCATATGGAAAGCAATGATGGATGAACACTCGCCAGTTGGAAATCTAATGCTCAAGAGGTACATCTTGTAGAAACTTTTGCATTTTAATTGTAAAGTAGAGCTATATGATATTTAACTCACTAAGAACATGTAGTATACTATGATAAGAATAGAATGACATGTTAAATTACTTGTAGACACTTCGTTCTGGATGCTCAGCTGGAGGGCTAGCTGCTAGCAACACTCATCCGCTAGACTTCAGTCTTCAAAGAAATTCCGCACAAGGTGCTGAAGCCAAAAGCTTATTGTTGCTGGTTTGTTTCTTAATGAGGTATGTTCTTCTACTATGACCATGAATCTATCATTTCATATGTGTGTAGTTAGTATACTACTTACCTTATTTCTTCGTCGTTTGTGTTTGTTAACTTATAGTTTTATTAAATGCTCTGAAAAAGTGATTAATAGATGAATTACAGGTGAACGAAGCCTGCACCAGACTGGGCTTTGGCCTGGGTCTAAAAAAGGCTCTGTCTTAAATGGTTTAAAAGATCCTTGGCTTTTACCAAAATATTTGTCCGTTTATAGGCCTAAATATTCCTGATAGTTCCAGCCTGCCCAAACCCAGGTTGAGCTTTTCCGAGCCGTCTTAGTTTTTACTTTTTATCTTGAGCTTTTCTTGATGTAATATAATCAAACCAATGACAGAAGGTCTTCAAAAAGAATACGTCAAATAAGTTTTTTGATTAATATGCTAGACATTATAGATAATTAAATTAGCGGCACAGTAAGATTAATCTAAAAGATACGATTGGTGTTTAACAAAGTGGTTTTCTACGTTGAAGTGATTTTCATCTTTATTTCGCTATAAAAGGTTATCTGATAAATTAGAAAACTAATATGAATAAAAGAACTTGGACGTTATAATCTCGATAATCTATATTTTGTCTTAAAAGGCTGGGAAATTTCAATTACGTGGATAATCTGCTGGATCGTGTTGGACATTTTCCAAAAGTAACAGTCGACCCTATAATGTGGGGTACAAAAACTTTACTTCAGGATAATCCAAACAATCTTACTGAACACTACTTTTTTTGAACTTGTGTTTGTATGTTCTCTTCATAGACCACCAAACAGCTAGTTGTTTTGGTAAAAGTTATAACTTATTGCTATTTTGGCTGGCAAATGTATCTGTTATTGGCTACTGATTACATTCAGCTTACATTAATAATGGTCAGCTTATGTCTAAGCAGCTAAACTTTCACCAATGATGAGTAATGTCAGACTAGTACACACCCATCACAGGGGTCTCTTCTCCTAGAATGCGCTCTCTTGACTTCCACGATATCTTGTTTGAGATTATAGTTAGACTTAACGTGTGTTCACTCTGCGTCACCTAAGTAAATTTAAAATATAGATTTACACTAAAATGACCAACAATCTGACGAAGAGGTTTAGATTATCAATTTGTTAGCCTTTTGGACTAGTTGGAGCATCTTTAGGAGTTTTCCTTTTCTCTTTGTTCCTATCGTATATGTTGCTGTGATACAGTGGCCAGATTAGTAGGAAGTTGGGTTGAATGGCTATATGTAATGCAGTTGGAGTCTCTAACAAAGCAAGCCTATTCCATTCATTTTGTTCTCAATTGCATCTTGGTTCTTGTTGAATTCAATTTTTCTTAACATCTGGGATATAATTCAAAGAAAAATGCAATTAAATTTTAAACTAGAAACAAATGCAAACCATCTGTTTCTGCATCACTCATAAAGAAAAATCATCTTTTTCAATCATCCAAAGAAGAACAAGATCACAGTTACAATAATTTGCAATCTAAATCCAGAAAAATAAACAATCCATTATCTATATGCTTATGAGTTCATCATCCAAACTACTCCTGGTCTCTGCAACAACATTCAAACTTATGCTGTTCATATAGAATGGATAATCTTTTTTCATCGTTCTAATGAAACCCAGATAAGAGTCCAATTTAAAGCTGAAGATTCAGGAAAATCAAACTGAAACAAACATGTACATTGCTTTATAAATTACAGGGGTGCCTACCTATGCTGGTGCGCCGCAGACCCCGTCATTGGCTGCCTGATTTCCTTCTACAACAACTGCTACTGTTTGCTGTCATGGTACACATGTATACTTTTGGCATCTCCAAGTCTAAAAAACGCCGGCTTGGTGCTTGGAAAATCATCATTACGGAAAATTTGTTTAAATAACATGTGGAATCCACCATTTATCTCAAGACCGTTGAAAGAGAGCATGTGGAGACCACCGTGAAGGTAGCTCTGAAAATGAAGCTTCTGCCATTCTTAGAATCTTTGGTCGTCGCAGATGAGGTGGTGGAGACGGTGGTGGTGGATCCATGATGATTACTGATGATTCAGATGACAAGGGTACCAGTGCTGACCCAGAAGCAGCTAAGGGGCTACTTTGACTGAATTTCAGACCAGGAGGTGGCTAACTGTCATTTTGGTTAAGATTGATATTGCCTTATTGGTTTTGTTAATTCGTCTACAATAGAAACCAAATCAGATGTGATACTAGATTGAAATAAAACAATGATAATCTCAATTCATCCACAACCGGATGAAGTGATCCGGGGCACAGCCCTCTCCCGATAGCCTAAGGCTACGAGCCAACTCACCGAGCCAAATATGTATTTTCTGCCTATCCTCTCCGACTCCCTTTCCTCTATTTCTAATAAACACTAATTTTACTCTTTTAGTCCTTCTACAATAACAACTTGTCTATTTCCTATCAATACTCTCTCCTTCAATAAAGTCTTGTCCTCGAGACTTGCTTCCAAATGATCAGGTGGTTTTCCCGGTGGTAAGTCACAAAGCAGAAGCTCCTCAAACCAACAACAGCTCCCATTTGCCTCCAAATGATCAGGTGGTTTTCCAAGCGGTAAGTCACGAATTGGGAGCTCCTCAAACCAACAACAGTCCCCATTTGCTTCCAATTGATCTGGTGGTTTTCCTGGAGGTAAATCAAGAACCGGAAGCTCCTCAAACCAAACGTCCCCATTAATTATAACGTGAGTCAAACTCTTGTATGCCCCTTCACAAAGCAATCCAATTGATTGTTTAGGATTCATCGTCACCAATCGAATTGTCCCTTGATAATCAGCAGCTGACTTTTCGTCTTCACTCAGCATGATTGTCGATTCCAGCACTGGATCATCAACATCTAACAAGTCTCCTTTCTGATAATTGATGCTCATCGAAGATACAACTGAAAGATCTCCCTCACTATGAGGTTTCAGATGCACATCACAGCCAGAGTCACCACCAGAATAGAGAAAATCCTCAGATTCAGCCCTACGCGATCCAAAAGTAGATTCCAGACCAGAAACAGGTTGCCAACCTTGATCCTTCATCCACTCCATCATGAGTTTGCGAAATTCAGCATTCTCCACTCTATCAGCTTCTAAAATCTTCAGAGTCGATTTGATCTCTATGACATCTGATTGAAGGCGTTGAATCTGCTCCTCATGAAGGTCCAAACGAGAATGAACATAATGGAAGTCCATGGAAAATGACCAGAAAAACCAAACAATCAACAGAAAAATTCTCAATCAAACAGCAACCAATTTGCAATAAGGTGTTGCAATTCAATCCAGAAGTACTCAGAAACAATATAATCACATATCAGCCAACCATTTCACGAAGTCAGAACCATCCATGATGAATTATAATCACCTATCCAACCCTTTCTGGATTTTTCAAACAATCAAAAACAGGCAAATTCCCACCCTGACAGAAAAAAGAAATTGCAATAAGATATTGCAATTCAAAGCACAGGCCACCCAACTGAAATCGCTAACAGATTCACAAGCAAAATCGAGACACTAAGCAGGTCCAGATGAAAAGCGAGAATGGTAGGACTGTGGAGAAACCTCAAATCGCAGCACCACAATTAAAAAACAGACCGATGATGAGAAGTAAACCATAAGTACCAAACGTGATGCAGGTGAAACACAAAATTGAAATTCGCTGCTGGATTCAATGTCGTTTCCACCAATCGTATGTGATGAAGGCTAGAAATCACGGAAGAAATCGATTATGAAAATCGATTGCTGAAGCAGAAACCGAGAGCAAGGACCGATAGCTGAAAAGCGATTGCTGATTGATAATCGATAGCTGAAAATCGATTGTTGACTGGATGTCAAATCGATTGCAATGGGTACGAGACGAAGATTGAATCGGAAATGGAAAGAAGAAGGTTTCCAAATCGGCAATTGTTTCCAATTCCGAAATTTCCAAATCTGTGCACCTTCCAAATCTGCGCACCTTCCAAAACAATGCACCTTCCAAATCGATAGTTTCCTAATCTAATAGTTTCCAAATCGGCTTGTAAGACAGAATCGATGCTTCAATTCGACTGGAACAGAGCAAAACGGCAGGTCTTAGGGCAAGGTCGGACCAATGTTAAGAACAGCCAATCGATCAATAGAAACCAAATCAGATGTGATACTAGATTGAAATAAAACAATGATAATCTCAATTCATCCACAACCGGATGAAGTGATCCGGGGCACAGCCCTCTCCCGATAGCCTAAGGCTACGAGCCAACTCACCGAGCCAAATATGTATTTTCTGCCTATCCTCTCCGACTCCCTTTCCTCTATTTCTAATAAACACTAATTTTACTCTTTTAGTCCTTCTACAATAACAACTTGTCTATTTCCTATCAGTACCAGTGCTGACCCAGAAGCAGCTAAGGGGCTACTTTGACTGAATTTCAGACCAGGAGGTGGCTAACTGTCATTTTGGTTAAGATTGATATTGCCTTATTGGTTTTGTTAATTCGTCTACAATTGTTTCCTCATATAAATAACTTGGTGGGCAAGAATACTTGCTCTCCAGGACTAGTTGTCACTATAATTAGGTCGTTAGGCCGTCTTCCAGGTTTAGTAAAGTCTCTTCTAGGTTTAGTTAAGTCATCAGACTTCTGGGAGAAAACCCTTCTTCAAATTGCAGGCTCTTATATATCATTTTCAATTTAGTCTCGTTACATCCTTCTTGTTGTTGCCAATTGATCTTGGTTTTATCTTATGAATTTACAGGAGGTGGCCTGGATTTGATATTGTTTGTAAGTTCTTATTAGGATTGAAAATAAATAACACCTTTACCAATGACCATTCTGGTATTCTACCCTTTTCATCTAATAAAGGTCCTTAAGATTGAATTAAATGGAGAACTGAGTTTGGTTTATAATGAAATCTTTCTTTATATGTGTGTACATGTGTGTATAGTTGTATACACATTTAAATCTGTCTTTGTGTATGTCTATAGGAGACAACCAAAGGAATGCATATCAACATATATTGAGAAGCTTTTTTTTTCTTAGTGCCAATTAAATGAATGCTATTTTGTTTTTATGAGGTGTGCTTAATGCATTTACTATTGAAAGATGAAAGCTTGATAAACAACCGTCTCAAGTTGGCTTAGTGGTAGGTGGCTGCAATGTCTCAAAAGAGTTCAATCCTCGTCGAGTAAACATATTGGATGGTCAAGAGGATTATAGGGAACAACCACAAAATTGGCTACGTACATTAGAGCATAGCTCAACTCTCTAGAAAACCTGTTGAATCGGAAAATCTCTAAAAAGATAGAACCCTGATTAACATATACTAGTTGCTAGTTTTCTTGAAGACGAGCACTTATCTATCACCTTAGAACACTTGTAATGGTAGCTCGTTATCATGAATAACGAAAAGCTAAGTTATTGCCATTGTGGCAGTTAGTTATTGCATCGTTATTGTCTTGCAAAGAGACGTGTTTGCATTTATTGTGAAAGTCATTGATCATTATTGTTAAAATTATAAGCAATAAGGTCAGGTATTTATTGGTTATAGTTAAAAAGAATTTAATATAATTATAAATATTTCAGAATATTTGAAACTAAGAATTTGATTAAATATGAAATACTTTCTAATAATTTTGATACAAATTAACGTCAAAAGTGAAATCTGATTTTGAACAAGAAAAGTAAAAAATGGATCTTGATTGTTATTAAAATAAATTATTACTTTTTGTTTTTTTTCTAAATTAATAAGTTTTTTTTTAAATTAATCTCTTCCTTATATTAAAAATTTGTGGAATCAGTTGGTGCTCAGTTTATATTAAAAAGTATTAAATATATCGATTGCAATCCTACTTGCCTACAATGTATTTCACCGGGTAGCCATTTTCATCAAGGATTCTTTCTCCCACGGCAACCACAATGATCAAGTGTATCTACTCAAATGCCGTCAACAAAAAGGGTTCGATCATCAACCCAATTATTTTATCAAAGATTGTTTTTGTTTCACTTACGTGAAAGAATCTATGCAGTTATTGACATCTGACTTAGATGTTATTCATTTTAAATAGATAAACATACATAAATACGTTTTCATTTAAGTTGTTTGTAATTGTAGCAACACCTAGCTTAGATGTTGCTAACAACATGGATTCTTTCCCCTTACATTTGATGCTATGTGTACACAATACAATTTATCTACACACAAATCATGCAAATAGTAAATTCTATTTACACGATTTTAGTGTATACAAACAATCACCCTTTAGAAAAGACATCACAATCCAAAACTCCCCTCATGAAGTCAATCTTGTTACATCATCTAGATAAAGCTATTTTCCAACAGGTCATTACTAGTTCTCGTTTCAAGAGGCAATAGACCTTTTTATCTTAAATAGGGTTTTCATTCAGAAAATGGTTTCATTTTGGTGCAATGCAATCTCAACACTCTAATAAAGAATCATAATGGATTTTTTAAGAGTAAAATGAACCCATTTTTTTCTTTCTATTTGCTATTGAATTTGGTAGCATATAGGCAAATGTCAAAGTGAACCATTTTGTCATAGGTTGTTAAAATATCAATCTTGATCATATTATTTTACGATTTTTATCCACTATAATTTGCATAGGAGTTCATTCTTTACTATATGATCTTAAGAACTACAACTATTTCAGTGTTTCTTAGCTTAACGTATTAATTAAAAACCAATGACATACAAACTTTGTTAAAGATATAGCAAATGAGTTGTAACTGACTTGTTAGAATAAATTCATGTCTTTATGACGATGATTTAACAATAGTATACATGCAACATAAGACATATCTCTAGAGATCAAATATTGACGGTATGTTACAACATGATTTACCTTTCATATTAGTTGTATTGTTTGATCGGTGATGGATAAACATGGAATAGCAGTAGAAGTTGATCGGTGACGGATAAACATGGAATAGCAGTAGAAAACATGTGTAGGTGTATACATATCTTTAAAGAGAAGATTGTAAGCCTATAAAACGTCATTTTATGAATAATTCAAATTTGATATATATTACAAAATTGAAGATAAAAAAATATACAGGTAAGACTCTTTTCTAACAAATAAATAAAGATACAAATTAATGACAGCTATGATTTCATGTGTTTTAGTTACTAGGGTCAAATATGACTTAATCACTAAACTTCATATTTCAAACCAGTATAACCCTCAAACTCGTTGTAATCAGGTGTTTTAACAACTTAAATTTCTATAAGTTATTTTGTTATATTACTACCATAACTAAATTATGAATCTTTTATAAACAAGATCTATAAATATTTAAATCATGTCTACTCCTTTTAAAGTTTTGTGCAAAAAATAAAAATATAACAAACTTTACTAAAACTTTCATTATGTATATTTACTTTATTTTTATATCATAAAAATAAAATTTAACTTTCAAAAAGTAAAATGGTCATCGTGTCTACTCCATTTGAATTAAGCTATTACAAGAGATATATCGCATATAATAAATCAAACATTCAAACCTAAAAATTAATTTTATTTTTAAGTATAAAAATAAAGTTTTTCTCATAAAATAATATTTTTATATAGTATTTTATATTTTTACACACTCTAAAAATGTATTTTCCGTTATTTAAAGCACACTCCACTATAGACTTTTTTTTCCTGTAAAAAGTGTGAATTCGTTACAATTTGTTGTATTAATTCTGTAAGAGAAATATAGAAATACACGTTTATTCGAACAAAAACGTGTTAATGAAGTGGTCAAAACTCAAAAGTCTAACAATAAAATAAAGTCGACTTAATTACGTCCGGATTTTCTTCAATAATTCCTTCTCCCACAACATTACGGTCTCTCTCTCCCTCTCCCTTTCCCTCTCCTCGACCGACGGTGGTCGGAAACTCGCTTCAACACCACCGTGTGACCTTTATCGGTAAATTCTCTCAATCAATTCCTCTATTCTATTCTTCTCGTTTGATTTTAATTGATTCCTGAATCGTTATATGTAAACAAGAAATTATCGGTGTTATTCCTTTTATCCGAATCATTGACGTGAAATTCGAGTACTATTAACGAGTCTATTGGTTTTTTTGTGGTGCGTTGATGCTTACTTTGATGATGCAGAATTGATGGAACGGATCGTTAGTCTATTACATTGAATGGTTTTGTTTACGATATAAGAATTGTATTGTCTCCGCCTGTTGATTTTTGCTCCGATTTCAATTCTAGGTCACGTAATTTGGGTTCTTAAATGTATTTTATATTGTAACAATCTGTTTGTTAGGCAAAGCTTTGAAATTTTCATGCAACTTTAGCTAGATAGTTACAAGATATGCTCCTGTTAATGCTCCCTTTTGATATCAAATACTAGTGCCTTGTTTATATATATGTAGTGGTTAAAGGGGAAATCGGTGTAGCTGACTGACATTGATCCATATAAATATGTTCCTTTGTATGTTTATAAGTATAAAGGGATTGGAAAAAACTAAAACGCCTCAATCTTGAGAGATAATGAAACTACTGTGTATATTAGTATCCTCCTAGTGTGAGGCCAGATAAAGTACAGAAATGTTTGATTATGCAATGTGTGGTAGAATTCAAGCCTGAGGGACCGCGAATGAGCGATAATGCATCCTTTATATGTAAGGTTTTCTAATAAATATATTTTTAATACGAATGTGTTCCTTTGAGTGGGAATTCTTGATCACTATTTTTCTAGAATAATGTTTTGTCAAATACTTTTATCCATCTTTTTGACACCTAAGGCTCATAAGTCATAAGGGGTTGCTTGATGATGAACGGGACGTCAAACTAAGTCTAAGGTCTTAAGTTCATCCATTCGTGCACATTTCAAATGTCAAAACTACCGAGTAAATGTGAATTGTCTTGGCCAAGGAAGTGATAGCAAAAAAGGACGTGTATTGGAATGACTGCATGGGCTTTGTCACCAGTGCTTGTTTTGGGTGTTTGTCTACAATTACAAGGGATTCCTGTGATGTCTTATTTCACCTCTTCTATTGTTTTTGGTGTTTTTTGTTGGGACTTATATTTGTTCCATACTTTCATCTATGTTATGCATAGCATCGTTCTTTGCTTTTTCATCTTATGACTTTATTGGTATAACCAAACTGTCTAAATTCTTCTAATGATTGTGATTGACTGATCGTATATAGTCTGGCTGTCTGGGTATGAAAGTTTGTATGTTGCATCTTATGTGAAGCCTCTTATTATAAAAAAAAGTTGGGGTATATCTTCTACACTTGGCTTGTTTATTCCATTTTTGGGGTGTACGTGTATTGTAATATACATGACAATTTAAGTGACAACAAAAGAGAGCATCACTAGTGGAGGAAAATGTCCTCTCTATGTCTACCTACTGAATCTCGCTCCTTTAAGCATATTGTTCTCTTTTCTCATTGCTTTGATACTACTTTTTTCTCCATGATCACCCAAATCCCGGTATGGCTATGTGTATATGGGTTTTATAATTTGTATGATCCACACAAGTTGATAATGCTTTCCAAAGCACCATCTCCGTCCAATATTTGTAGATTATGTGTGTGTACACATGCATCCTATATATGTAAGCTAACATAAAATATAAAATCAAAGGAGTGGAGAAAGGATTGATTATAATAAATGTTAAGTTGGATGAGAATGTCGAACATGAAAAGGCTCCATTTACTTCTAAATGTAATTTTAGGTGTGGTAATTTAAAATCATATTCGTTTATAACAAGTTGATTGCTTTTCCATAACATATCATCTTTTAATGTGTTTCAAAAATCAGAACTTTTAATGGCTTAACACTCTGTTTTAGAAATGATGGAGGTTTCTTATATGCTAAATTTTGTCTCTCGTGGCTATCTTTAGCATTTATACCATCCTACGAATCTACGATTCCTACAGGGTTTCTTCTTGTTATGTCTTTAGCTTGTTGCTACTTGATAGAAATACAAATCTGCACATTGCACATCTAGTAGTTTCATTCTTGAATGATAGCATGTACTTAGTAATATATTGATATAAAAGGTATGTTGGTTTGCAGCTTGTGTGCACTTGCTAGTTTAAAGAAAAATGGACGAGACATCTAAGACTTCATCAGAAAAGGAGGTAAGATACCTGATTCCTTGAAATCCTACAGTCTGTTCATTGTAGCTCTTGTAGTGTATCACAGTTTTTTTGTTTTTTTGGTTGGGTGGGGGTTGGGGGGGGGGGGGGGGGGGGTGTGGGTTTGCTTATTATTACTACTTATCTGCTTATTGTGTTTTGATACAACAATAAGTCGTTCTAAAGGTCTTTGGGATGCTTATCTAAATTACTTATCTGATAATTGTGAGTGAATAAGCAGTTTGATGTTGCATACTCCAAATTGCTTACTTAAAAAGCATTAAGTAGATAAGGAATTTTAAATTAGCAATCCCAAGCAACCCCTATAAACACTAGATTTTACTTTTTTGTATTTCTCAGGAAGAAGTCATAAAGAAGAAGTATGGAGGTATTGTGCCAAAAAAGCCCCCGCTCATTTCTAAGGTAAGGTCTTAAATCTGCTCTCCGACTTCCTTTAAAGAACAGGGTTTAAGATAATTCTAGGTATTGCTGGTCTAATGTAAGACATTGCATTTGATGTTAGGATCATGAACGGGCTTATTTTGATTCAGCTGATTGGGCTCTGGGAAAGGTACATCTACTCTTACCCAATCTTATCATGGCATTCACCATGGGAATTCACAATAAATGCTTGTTACACTGTTACAGTACATAGAAGTTGAAAGAACTTCTATTTTTCTTTTTTCTTTTACACTATTAGAGTTTGTAGAGAATAGAGGCAAGATTGTTCTCATTGTTACCTGTTTGCATTAAATGTCCTAAAACATTATGTTACCTTTGACAGCAAGGTGTAGAGAAGCCCAAAGGACCTCTTGAGGCACTGCGGCCTAAACTACAGGTAATGTATATATATCTTGTTGTTCCTTGAACTTGCTATATTAAACTTCATACACACACACATATAGGATTTGATTCAAGTAAAATGAAGGTTATGGTTAAAAGGATAGGAAGGAAGGAGAGGTCATGTCTCATGGCAGGCTGTGCATCAATTTTGGGCGGTGTGCATCAGTTTTTTATGATAACCCTCCCCTACACACACCCCCAATCATACACACACATAGTTGAAATTTTCATATGTATTCTATTTTCCGTAACTATCATACTTACCCTTTCAAAGCTCTCAGAGTAGCACTGCATAACAAAATTTTGAAAAGTACGTCATTACTGTGAATCAGCTCAGCACATTGTTCTTGTAGTTCATTCTGGGTTTTAGTCTTGACATTTTATTTATATGTTTGGTCTCATTGCTATCCAGCCAACTCAGCAGCAGACAAGATACCGGAAATCTCCTTGTGCACCAACAGATGGAGAAGGTACATGTGATAAACATTGTAGTTAACTTTGAGGCCTAAGCTCATAAATTCACTGATTCATGTCACCGAGTTCAATTGATAGCAGGTTAAACTCGCCTGTTTGGTCTAAGGACCAAGTTCCATTTTCTGATATCTAACTATGTGTGGTGCGTTGTTTTTTTGAATAGATGGAAACAGTACGGCGGCAGCAGAGGACACCGTCATGAATGATTGAATCAGAAAGCGATATGCTCATTGATGATATCATGAAGCTTCTTGTTAATTGTCTCTCCAATTGTTTCATGAAACAATCTATACCTATAAAAATTTGTGATAAAAGCATGCAACTTGCATTCTTCTTTTTCTTTTCTTTTTTCAAGTATTTTTTGTTTCTGTTTCTTTTGAACTTTGACCCATGTTTGAGCTAGCTTTCTATTGGGATTAATTGTTCACCTGCTTCCTAACCCTCTTGGATCTTTGACTTGACCTTTGTGGTTGCAATTCACCAATTTCCCATGTCTGCAGTAGCCCAAAACCAAACCGAGCTGAACGGGAAGTGAATGTTTCAAAGTATTGGAACTGAGAATCGGACTGTGTAACACTGGTTCGGTACTTGTTTAGAACTGCTTTAAATTAGAGGTGAGCGTGGTTCGGTTCGGCCGTTTTAGACTAACATTTTTTAAAACCAAACCAGTAACCTCGGTTTCAGGAAATCTCAAACCAGACCAACCAATAGAACTAGACAAACCAAATCAAACCAACCACCTAAAATCGGTTCGATATAGGTTGGTTTGCTAGTTTGTGTCCTTAGATTACTTTTATATTGAATTGTAGCTTTCGGCAAAAAGATAATAGTAAGTGGAAAATTATGTTGATTTTTCAATGTATGACATACAAACAATCTTTTGTTCAAGAAGTGAAATTACATTATAATATTTATCTTTGATAATCGACATATAAAATCTTTGAACTTTTGTATTTTGATTTCAAAGTTGGAGAAATGACGCTTTCTATTATGTATCGACTAAATAAAATAGGATTCACAATCACAATATATAACAGAATATTATTTGTAGGTTAAACAAGACATATTATTGATTATTAGAAGATAGAACAGTAGGATATTATTTTGGATAGATTTTGCTTTTTGCAATGTGGTTAAGCGCATGAATGGTACTTCTACAAATTTCATAATTGAGCATATATTCTACTCTATTTGGTATAGTTCATTTAGTATTCTTTATAATACATACATATACATATACGAGTATGTGTGTGTATAATGGTTCAGTTCGGTTCTACAAATTTCATAATTGAGCAATCTATTTGGTATAGTTCATTTAGGATTCTTTATATACATATACAAGTATGTGTGTGTTTGTGTACAATGGTTCAGTTTGGTTTGTACGGATGAATATTAAATGCAAAACATGATGAACCAAACCATATAACTCAGTTTCGCATCGTGTAAACCACCGGTTTGAAATTCCCCTTCTCAAACCAGCCAATTAATCTCGGTTTGGATGGTTATGTCAGTTTAGACGATTTCATGCTCACCTCTACCTTAAATATAAACCGGACCATGATCCTGAGCTAAAACTATTGGGTTTAGTAATTCAACAATAAATCCTGGTCTAATTCGCAATCGTTCTCTCAAATCAAGGCAATAATATCCGGTCATGGATAGGAACTCGAACTTTCTTCATATAACGGACAGAGAACTGACCATTCAGTTCGATTTGCAAATTTTAACAGTTTGGACCGAGTTTTGCTTGATTCTTACCATCGTTTTCAACTAGGAAGGAAAAAAAGAAAAGCACTTGAATTTTGGTTGAACACGTTACATTCAATTAGAGATATAATATTTATTTTGAAATATTCATAAAATAAAATATTGTCTACTGGTTTTGTTACATTTAGTTCATTATGTTCACCATTCCTACCTCCATTGCATATGTGTAACATTAAGAACTTATTTGCTTCTCCGCTCGTTAAACGCTTTATATTTTGATAGTTGGAGCAACAACCGACAAGCAACGATAGTTGTTATTAGACGTCTCCTTCCATTGACTGAAAGCTTTATGGTGATGGTTTTAGCAACTGAACAACAACAATAGCTCTGGAAAATTGATAGGTACGCTTCGTCAAGATTAAAACATGAGACGAAATTTAAGCTGAAGGATGTCGAATTTGCTGGTGTGATATAAAAACATCTATGTTGGAATACAACAATAACAAGAACAAAGAAATTACAAGGACTGAGAGATGAAGTTATATAAAAGAACAAAATAAGAAAACTTGGTTGAGCTAAATTTGAAGCTACCATTGATCTTCATGGCTGATGACATAGCCAACTTATTAATCTGAATTTACAATAACTTTAACTTACAGTTTGATGTGTATCTTGTCATTACTTGAGTTCAAACAATGACTGAAATGAATCTTTGCACAGATGAACATGAACGATATACCGCATAAATTTCAAGCCAAGTATGATACTAGCTTATCGATTTCGTCCGGGCTTCCTATGAAAATCGGAGTCCGTTGGTGAATCTGTTGAACAAAACAGAACATGGTTATAGTTCTTTCCTGTTACTACATGGCATAGTTTTGACTTTTCAGGTCAAAATTAATACAAGATATACACAGATTGGAACCTGTTTTGTATTCAATGTTAAACATCAACATTTTCCCATCTGGATTATGTGTCAATAAGATAGAAATGGTTGTTTCAAAAGTTTCCTTAAAGAATAATATTAGTTGACCAAAAGAAAGTCAAACTGTATTATAAAACTGAAATAAATTTACCTGCTCAGGTTGAATATCAAGAATTCTTTGAACACCATCTATGGCTTTCCCTCCAGCTTGTTCTACAAGATAACTCATTGGTGCACATTCATACAATAACCTCAAGTTCCCGTTTTTCGCTTTCTCGTTCTTAGGGTTTCCATATATCCCACCGTAAAGCAACATTCTATGAATCTCACCAACAAGACACCCAATGTACCGCCCGGAGTATGGTTTTCCGGCAGGTCCACCGGGCTTCCGAAGATGGTCAATATAATTCTGCAATTTAGCATCCCAAAGGTCAAAATTCCCTTCGTTGAAAGAGTAAATTCTTCCTGATTTAGGTATCTTGATGTCTTCATGCGTTAGAACGAATTCGCCATATGCCGGATCAAGTGTGAATCCATGAACACCGTTCCCAATTGAGATGGTGAACACCACAGAGCTTGAATACAAACAGTACCCTGCAGCTAATAAGTTGCTACCGGGCTGGCAAACGCTCACGATACACTTCTCTCTCGCCTGGTCTAACTGATCGTTTTAAACGATCAAAATCAGATAATCAGCAAGAATCAAAAATCTTTTTATAATGTGAAAAGTGTTAGAAGAATTGACATACAGTGTATTCATCATAATCAACAAGGCATTGTTCATCAGGAGCGTAAATGCCAAAGATTGAACCCGTGGTTAAAGCAATGTCGATATTAGCTGATCCATCAATCGGGTCGAACACTACAATATAGTTACCCGAATCCGTTTCCTCCACCGCCACCGGCACGTCTTCTTCCTCCGACGCTATGATCCCTGTTCTTCCGGTCGACCTCAAGCAGTTGCAGAACAACTACATGATTTTCCACCAAATATATATATTTCATCTAGAAAAAGACAAATTGCATGTAAAAACAACGTAATTTCAGTTAATATTTCAGTTTTATTTTCGGGTTTGGTAAATATCTCTTCAATCAACATTAAACTAAGTGAACTAAAAAAATGTATATACTTTGACATTTTAGTCAAACATGCTATTTTTCAAGATTGAAATTGATATGAACTGGTTTACTGTTTTGAAACATCTTGACTGGAGCATCATTCATGGGGTAGAAACTATATCAACAAAAAGTATGAAATGTTCGTTTTGTTGCAAATCCATGCATAATTCAATTTCAATAGTAGCTAGTTTTGACTTTAAAAGGTCAAAATTTAGTATACCTCATTAGAGATAACATCAAGTTTCTTCTGGTCTTCCCCCTGTATGTTCATGGTTCCTTGAGCTCCAGTAATGTTAATAATGCTAGATCTTTGTAACAAGGACGCAATTTGCTTGCAAGCCAATGCAATACTCGATAGAACGATGGTTAATTCTGCGTCGATTTGACCAGATTGTTCTTGTTTGAGCAACCATGTAGTTAGGTTTTCCATCTCGTATCTGCTCTTTTTCTTTTTGGTGTGGATGGGGGTGGATGCCGGAGTCACGGGACTGGCTCCGGCAACGGCGTGGCAGCGGAGGGAAGAGATGGGTTTTCCGGTGATGTATGGTTGAAGTTCGTGGTGGAAGGGGCGGAGGTGGGGTATGGAGGTAGAGGATGTTGAGAAGACGGTGGTTGCCGGAGAAATCGGAATTGCATCCGCCATTGTGTGTGTGTGTGTGTGTCGCCTACGTACGGTCGGAAGTTATTATCCTTTTCTGAATGACAATTGACAAATGAGTGAATATGATTGATGCGATTAAAACAAGGTTAAATACATACTTCCGTGGAGTATATCTACGTAATTTTACTTTTATAAATAATTTAAATAATAGGTATCTTAGGTGTCATTTGTTATTAAGAGGTTATTTGTCTGAATTTGAATATAATGTCTGAATATTAAGAGTTGATTCTGACGTCTAAATGTTTATTCATATTATGTTGTTTGTTTTTTGAAATATCTGAATGGTTGTAATTATCTGCTTAAAATAATATTTTATATTCGATTGTTATGTATATTACTAAATTTAAACTTTTCTAATTATAAAGTAAAATATTTTAATAACAAATAGCAAACCATAATAATATTGAAAATTAAAATAGCTATATAGAAGAGAGATGCGTGGAGGCGGGTGGCGGCCGACGACGACCGTGAAAGGTGTCCATGTATGTAGAGTAGTGGATGAGTAGATGTTGACGTGAATTAATTAAAGGAGTTTGATTGTTACAGTAAAATAAAATTATATGTTGTTAAAATGTTATAAGAGGTAATTTTATACCGAATGAAAGAATTCTAAGCAGAATGAAAACCGTGTTTACCCGGCGATCAAAATGGTTAAATTGATGATCAACTCATCACACTGGGTCAATTTAAAACTCGGATTTTAATAGACTCGTTAGATGAACAATTGTCTAGCATAGTTGGCTCATTGAATTAGTATCACATCTTGCTCATTGAAACTGATGTTTTTATTTGTATAAAAAAAATTGATAAATGCGAGTGACAATGTGATAGAAGAAGACCTATTTATAAGTTATTTTATAGTATTAGTCCGTTTCATCAGATAAACTGCATCTACAACAACAACAACTGTATCAGATAAACTGCATCTGATCGGATTAATTCGTATATGAGTAATACGACAATGTACAAGTTCTGTAGTTCAATTACATGAGGTACAAAGCTAGATTAACTATAATCTTATCGTCAAACTTAAAAATTTTCTTAGATAATCGATCATTCAACACTAAAGTACTTATTTAGGAGGGCAAAATGTGATGACATATCGTGAAGCCCGACACTTATTTAGACTCGAAGAATCGTCAAAAGCATAACTATATGCTTTCGGACATATCGCCTTAAAAAGATGTGCAAAAAGTGTTGGCTTACATGTATTCGGATTCCCGTAAACCCCCGTACAACAATACTTCGGCGACGCCATCGCCAAACACGCACTCTTACACCCAACCACCCTCCCTCCGATCTTCACCTCAAGCGCCGAAGGACAACACACGTTCAAATCAACCTCACACGCCGCCCGCCCACAGCCTACACCGCCACCAACAGCCGCCATCGCCACCGGAATGTTAAATCCGTCCACCAAGCTCACGTCGTAGAAATGCAAGGGTGAGGTTGATGACCCAAATGTCATTTCCACCACCGTGGCTGGCGGCTCCCCACCTGTGCCTTGGCAGTGTAACTGGCCAGAACAACCACCGGTTAGACACCTGCCTTTACCATTGTTGTCGAAGTAACAACCTTGTCTTGCCCATATTCTTCCCGACCATTTGTCCGGTACGTCAATGACAACTTCCTCGGCGCCGCCTAACTGAAAACCGCCGTCTTTTGGGGTTGGATGGCCCGCACCGCCTTGTAAACCGGGCCATATGGTTTCCCTGCAGTTGTTGACTAGAATCAGCTGGACCCCAT
This sequence comes from Pulicaria dysenterica, assembly GCA_947179395.2. NCBI lineage: Eukaryota > Viridiplantae > Streptophyta > Magnoliopsida > Asterales > Asteraceae > Pulicaria > Pulicaria dysenterica. Next base: position 87,039,628 of record OX359288.1, read on the forward strand.
CTGCGAAATATAAATTAATTAATTATTAAAAAGAGTAATTAAAAACAAGTGTTGATATGTGCAAACTGTAAGACAAAGATTTGTGTGGAATTACTTGAATTGAAGAAACGTAGGAATACGCAGAGTACTAGAATGAAGTGAGAATACGATGATTTCTCCATTGTTATGTTGTTGCTCCAAGTGCTTAATTGTGTGCTGTCTGCTACTTAAGTTTATATAGGGGAGTGTGTGTGTGTGTGTGTCGCTTTCACTTTGTGGGAGTGAGAAAGGGGTTGCATAGATGCATTGCGTCTGTGGGAGGGTTTTTGCATTATCTAAAGTGAAAAAGAAAAGATGAAACTATGATAACATGTATAAAAAAATGTTATTTCTTTCTTTCAAGAATCTTTAATAAAACATGAGAATGATTTTGCTGTACATATGGATAGAAATTGAGAATAATAATCCCCTTGACTCCTTATAAATCTGAAGTTCTAGAGTAACACTAATTTTTAGTTTTATTTATAATTTTATATTTCAAGTTAATTTTGATTTTTCGACCATTTCTTTGCCAACCTCCTAGGACTCGAGCTTGGTTAATCGTCGATCTTTTCATTGTTTATGTTTTTATTCGTCGATTTGGGTTCGATCTTGTTTGGATTTTTTGTTTAATTTGTATGGGTTTCTGGCTAGACTTGTGCTTGGTTAGGGTTTAATTACACTGACCATCACTAGTTAGGTAGGTCTCTTGTTTGATATTGGATGTTTCTAGTTGGATTTCATATGGATTTCTGGTTCAACTTCTTTCTAATTTCGCACGTCTCTGCTTTGTACATGGTATCAATTATGTTTCTGGAAACCTAGGCAATGTTTGTTATAAAGGAATAGGTGTGGGAATGGAAACACTCATTCCATTCCTTTACTAATAACATGTTTGTTTACTACTAGGGAATGGAATGAAGCATTACAAAGTAATGTCATTCCTTCTATTTCATTCCTTCCTCAACTCTCTTTCTTTGTTCATTCCGTTGGTAATGAGATATAAAATAACCAACATGCCCTTTCTTCTGTTTTTAATTGACGTGGTACTCTTGTATATAATTTTTATATGGTTTTGCTCATAGTCACATAGACCGCGGAACGCTCCGGTACGGGAACACGGATCGGGAATGCCCTTCGCTAATTTCTAAAATTCGATACGGAGGAGGGTAGGCTCATTCCGGATCGCTTTGGTACGATGTATCATAAAACATGGTACCAGATAAATAATAATATTAATTTTCTATACCTTTTAAAAATCTACAAGTCACAACCAAGTTACCAAACTTAAAACTATATCAATATTTATACTTTCAAAATATGATTTATACTTAATACTCAAAATCTCAAATAAAAATCTTGTAAACATACTTAAAGGAAAACAACTTAAAAACATTCGGTGAGTTAAAAAGATAATAACAAAAAAGAATAGGGGAGGAGGAGGACGATGTGAATATATACAATTGAAAAAAAAGTAAACATATTAATAGATGTTGGAATGAGAATTTAATCATCATTAATGATAGAGAAGAGATAAATCAGATGCTAGGTATATAGAATCGAGGAGTCAAGTGCGAAAAAATGATTCTTTATTTTTCACGCTTTATCAAATTGAAGAACGACACTGAACTAGAGAGTCAACTATTAAATTGACGTACTTTTAGCAGATTAATCGTTCAATATCGCGTTCTAATTGCCAAATTGAAGATCAATTGGATCGATTTGACCATCAATTTGGACCGTCGTTGACCATCGTTTTGAGTCACGCATCGATAGGCGACTGAAACGCATTCGTACCGCGTTTGAGAATGCTCGATCCAGATCGAAGATCGCAGATGATGCAGCGATTTATGTGACTATGGTTTTACTATTATTAGGTTGACATTATTTATTAATGATTCTCGTAGTTTTGATATTTATCAATTTTTTTAAAATGTGTAAAATGTATTTAAAATAAATATTTATATATTAAATTATTTAAATTTAAGTTATATATATATTTTTTTAATTCAAGAGCATTTTGGTCATTGTTTATTTATTTTATTCTATTCCAATGTCTATTTTTCTTTACCAAACATACTGCTGTAATAATTCATTCCATTCCGAGAAGCAACCAAACATGCAGATGAAATGGTAATGAACTATTCCATTCCTTTGCCCATTTCATTCCTTTGCCATTCCATTCCTTTGTTATTCATTTCCGTCCAACCAAACATACCCCTAGTTTTGTTTATGGGGAAGAGGTGAAAAGCAAACTATATTCACTACCCAATAAAGATAAGAGAAATTATCTTCTAAAATTTATTAATTAATTCTTTTATTTATGCTTTTTATTATTCTCGTATCAGTCATTTGGTTAACTTTGTAAAGTGGTAAATCATATGCTTTACCTAGCTACAATATTATTCTCTTAAGACAAGACTACTATCTCTTTAACATGTTCAAGTCATTAAAGAGCAACAACAAGTGGCCTTTGGAATTAAATATATAGGGAAGGTTCATTCGAGAACCGTTGTTAGTGCGAGAACCAATCTCAGCCGTTCCTTGGATATGGAAAGTTTCATAGATGGAGAGCGTGAAAGGATAGAGTGTGACAGGATGCATGTGAGGAATTCTGGGCAATGACATTGAAGGAGGGGGAATTGGACGGTTTAGATTGATTTTCGCAGTTCTCGCACTAAGAATGATTCTCGCATAAACTTTTTACTAAATATATAAATCCCTTCTGCTTTACCCATAGATAATCAATCATAACCTACAGCTAAAGTAACATGACAGAAGATGGATTAAAATCATCCCAAGTAATCCAAAAACAAAGAAAATAGTAAAAAACAAGCTCTTAATAGATTTACATGTGAAGTTATAACATCTAAAAAGAACCAACCAAGAACCCATGAAGGCATGAACACACACAAAACTAACACAACGGGTTAATATGGTTTGCGCTCAAGGACCAGGGCCAAGCAACATAACAGGTGCATCTTTCTTTTTAGATTTATCTTCATTGTCAGTCGGGCGGTTCAAACCTCTAAGAGGTGAGGTAAAAACTTTAGATGCAACATCAGGGGGTGGTTCATCATAATCTTCACCAGGAAGAACCACTAGTCCCTTTTCTCTAAGGGAAGATGGCTCGTTATAATGAGCGGTCCATAGAGAGTCCACAAGCTGTCTTTCATCCCTAATAGCAGCGAGATCTTCAGATGACATCGTGCTGATGTCATTGATCCTTTCTTGGAGAACTTGTTTTAGCTTCTCATCATCTTCATGTAAGCTATCACCTGTTTTTACGGTTTTGCCCTTTGAAAGCTCGTATAGACCCCTTAAGGCGGCTTCACGGACTTCTGGGTCTTCACTCGTTGCTAGGTGTGTCATGATGCGTGGGAAACCAAGCTCGGTGATGACATTGCAGTCACTAGGATTTTCTTGAACCAAGTACTGGATCAAATTGAGTGCTTTCCTGCAATTTTACAAAGAGGTTAGATGGGAAATTTTATTGGCCACTATGTTTTGTTTTAACTCACTTAGGGCATAGAGGTGTTTGGATGTGCACTTTTTAAGTGAATTATTCGTATACGGCACACAAAATAAGATAGTGTAAGAAAGTAGGTCGTATTGATAGTTTTTGGACGTGTTAGATGTTTATAGACTTATAGTTGTAACAAGTAGATCTCAGATTGTTCAGTGTTTGTGAAATTTGTTTATTTAAGAAACTAATTAATAAAATAAACATCAATTTGGAAAAAGAGTTTGAGCTAAATAAGGAAGTCTAAAAGATTAGGTTAAATATAGATGCATATATAATTTTTACTTAAACCTTAAATAATGTCTATTGTCACCTTTGGTATAGAACTAAATTATATTGTTGCAAGTAGTGTAAAGCTCTTTACCCAACGATAATCTGTTCAGAGGGGTGTTTGGGATTGCTTATTTTATTTGCTTATGGCCTTTTCAAGTAAGCAATCCCAAACACCCTCGAAACAGCTTTTCTTGTTGCATAAAAATTAATAAGCAAACAAACATTTCTAACAAGCGATGATCCCAAACACCCTTTGATCCCCAAGTAATCAGAGAATCAAAAGCAGAATATGTTTATCCAAACACTAAAGGTTATTATAGCAACTTCAAGTTGCTATAATCAGATAACTGAAACACTACCCTTAATTTTGTTTCATATGTCATGTCACGAAATGCACTACGTGTTATAAACAGGTACTTACCTCTGGAATCTAACACTTTCGGAGCTTAAAGCATCTCTGAGAGCAGCATAACCATTTGCAAGACGAAAGGCTGCAATTCCTGGCTTGTTATGCCGAATTAAAGCTGAAATAAAGCATTAAAAACAGAAGTCATTTATCATACACTACCACTGGTTTGCTTCAGATTGCCTATTAAAACTGCTTATCACACAGTTTAATACGACAAAGCAACTTCAAGAAATGCTTGGGATTGTTCATCCAATTAAGTTGTTTCATGTAAGCAGTTTAAAATTGCTTATTCCAAATTGCTGCGATAAGCGGTAAATTTTTTTGATATAAGCAATCCCAAACAACACCCCTTTATAAGTTTTTAAAATTTGAGGTATCTTACATATCATGAGAACATGTGAAATTGACAACAGTAAGGAATACTCACATGATATTGCACCAAGTGCCTTGGTCCGAACAGTGACATCATCATCAGAAGTAAAATGGGAAAGCAACGGTTCCATACCATTTGCATCCATAACCAATTGCTGACTTTTAGGATTGTTTTGGACAATCGTACTTACAACCTCTGCAGCCTTGGCTCGTATATTAGCATGGGAATTGCTTAGATATTTAAGTAAAGGGGACAAACCACCTATAGTGTGTAGATCTGCCAAAAATGAACTACATTAGACACACTTACTAATGATATTATCAATATTGTATTGAATAACAGCATCAATTTTTATAAATATTGGGTAATACATGCATCTATAACTGAAAATGTATCTATGAAAATCTTCCATTGTCAAGTAACTTGGTTAACAACTACACATGACCCACTATGCTTCTTATTGAAAAAGTATTTCCCTACAACAAACATTTTCATCTCATAATCATTCTTTTACAAAATCCACTAGCATTGCTTTACATAACAGAATATGCAGCTATTTAATGAAGGAAACAGGTCAAATCGTCAAAGGTCACCTAAAGGGTATTCAAATGCATTAGAAAAACTCCTAAATTGTTTTATTGGAAAGGGCAACTTGAATAGACAAGAACTTGAACCATCAAATAGGAAATCCAATTTACAATTTATTAATAAGATAAGAAAATATCACATTTAAAGTATAAAGTACACAAGCTAAAAAGACAGAACAAACAGTAATAATAACTAAAAACAAACAATAAAAAAAGAAGGGGTATGCTTACCATTGGCCATGTCAATAGACTCTACATGCTCCTGAAGCTCCTCCAACATATCTGCAAAGAAACATAGCGTTGCAAACAGCTTAGTAGAGCTAAAACTGCAGACTCCGGATATAAATATGAATACAAATGTGTCTACACATAGTTACATATTATTATATTATGCTGACTATACCTTCAATGTCAGTTGCAGTTACACCTTGCTCCTCCAAGACATTATCAGGAGTTTGCATAACAAGAGTTATTTCTTTCATACGCTTAACCACATCAATAGTTTGAGCTTGCATAGCTTCCATGAACCATTTTCGATCCTCCTCACTAGAAATCAGAACAAAAATACAATATATCAACTCAATAGTAGGATAAATGTCAAGACTTGCAGCAGCTGAATTTAATATTTGAAGAACCGTCTAAGAGAGACAAGCTAAAAAGACACCAGGACCTAATGTTATTAGATTAAAGAACTTATCGTTAATAGGTCACTACCACAATTCAATTTTATGGCTCATTAGCCTAATCCGTGAAACTTCATAATATTTCATACATTCTTGATGATTCGAAATATTGAATTATGATATAACATACATACCATCTGCACTAAAATAATGTTTCTAACAGGGTACACTTTCATTGTGCAGTCATATAACTTCAGTATTGCATATAGAAAACATACCCATATAAACTGCCTGTTAATTTAGTGGAAATATTTATTTTGGCCTAAGTGGATCATTCTTATCATTATAAATAAACCTTGCAGATATAAAGGTATGATATTTGTTGAGTTTATATCAAACAATAAGCATAACAAGAAGAATCGAAGACACCAAAATTCTAACAAAGCAGTATGGACTTCTGATTAAATAAGAATACGTTAATTGTATAAGATCAGCTAATCGGGTACCTCAAGTTTCTGGGGTTTCCAGTGCCGTCGGAATTAGCAATACTCCACTTCAGCAAGCCATCCCAGTTAGGTCCTTCCTTCGCCATATCCGTTCTCGTCAAGAAAACACAAACCCTAAATAACAAAATATGTTCAGTTGGGTATGATCAATCTTCAGCTTCAATAGAAGAGGTGATTCACCAGTCGTCCGTCCGTTCGTTATATAAGGGTTTTGAATTTCAAGGATTATTCTGGAAGCTACTTGAACAACCGTTTGGGTCGACCTATGTTGGAAAGGGCTGACTTGATAAATGACAAATTCGGATGTTTGGGATTGAATGATAAGTGGACGCTCGTGGGGTTTTATTTACAGTTTTGGGCGTTTCGATGGGAAAACAAAACAGTTTAGTTTATAAAGTTGTATCAAATTATACAATTTTTTATATTGTATATATTGAATCTTTAAATTTACCGTTTGATATATTGAAGTTTTTTAAACGTATCATTTGGTGTACCAAACCTGCTATAGCAGCTTACAAGCTGATGTGGAACAAGTTTTGCTTATGTGAATGGTGACTTGACACATGACTTGTATTTTTCATGATTTAAAATAAAGAAAAAAGAAAATCATTATTTTATCATTATATTTAAATAATAATAATATTAATAATAATAACAATAAAGGTGTTTGGGTTTGATGATGAAGACCTCATCTTCATCAACTACTGCCATCAAGATCTTCATGGTGATTAGGGTTTGTTTTAGATCTTGTTATACCCAGACTTGTGATGCTATACCCAGACTTGTTCATCTTCTCATGGCGACTAGGGTTTTGTTTCATATCTTCAAGATCTTCATTTTAGGGTTACGATTTGGGTCTTTATCTTCATAGGCGTTCTTGATCTTCGAGTCGGGTTTCAGTTACGATTTCATAGGTGTTCTTGGTTACGATTTAGGGTTATGATTTAGAGGAAATGTAAGCCATTACACACACACACACATACACACACACACACACACACATATATATATATATATAGGGGACGGTTCAAACGAGAACCGTTTTTCGTACGAGAACTGCGAGAACCAATTACAGCCATTGATCAAAGAGATGGAGGGTTGATATTAAAGAGTTGTTAATGGATAACCTTAAACTTATCAAACTTATCCTTAATTAATTAAGGGTAGTTTGGTCATTTTTACATTACTCCCCGTATTTTTTAAACTAATATATACATCAAACGGAAAAGTGTTAAATTACGAAAATTATACCAAATTAACTAGAAAATTATGCTCTTTAATTTGAGACCGGTCTTGATATATTTTTTCAAATTTTTTTTTTGTGTTTGCTGGGTTTTTTTTCTGTACAGCTCAAAATTTGCACTAGTGCAAATTTTGCTGGATTTTTTTTTGTACAGCTCGAAATTTGCACTAGTGCTAATTTTTGCTGGGTTCTTCCTATATTTTTTTAAAACTTTTTTTATTGTGTTTGCTGGGTTTTTTTCACTACAGCTCGACATTTTCACATGTGCAAATATTCACATATTTGCACAAGTGCAAATATGTAAATATTTGCACCGATTCACCTAGTTTTTTTCCATCACAGATTTAGATTTGATTCAATCAAGACCACTTGTTCTTAATAAAAGGTAATATTTAATTCATTTCCTTAACCATATATGTTTCAGCTAAATGCAAGAAGAAAACTAAATAAAAGAAAGAAACTAAATAGCCATTACTAAATATATCAACCACATTAAGAAAGGAACTAAATACCAATTAGTGTTCTCCATTTCGCAAAAAAAGAATCTCGTATCATAAAAAGAAATACAAGTAGCAGAAATAAGAAATAAGAATTAAATACCCCCTAAATGGCTACAAAAGTAAACTAACACCAACTTTACCTTATATTTTTTTATAATCATGTATGTGTTTTGAAGTTGATGTGCTAATGAGATGCAGAATGTTATGATTTGTAGCGTGCAGTTGCTTTTGTAAATGGAGCTCAGTACTATGGAGCTAAGGCGAACATGAACGTATTGACTCCAGCAATTACAGATCCATACGAGTTTAGTTTGTCACAATTATGGGTCATATCCGGTTCCTTTGGCAATGATCTTAATACCATTGAAGCTGCTTTGCAGGTAACACCGGTGAGGTAGAGCGTCACGATGGTGAAGAAATCGGAAAATTTTTGTAGATCGAGAACCAAATAAGCCGACCTCGACGATGTTGTTTGGATCGATCTTAGATCGCGTTGATTATATATAGTCTTACCTTCAAGTGGGAGAAAGGAAGCAGTTAACAACTTCAGATATGGGTTTTTGAAGGTGAGCTTGGCTCCATGAGTAAGATTGAGATTTGCATCTTATTTGTGATGCCTGAGAGAAGGAAGTAGATCTGGAAAAATAACTTGCAGCTGCTTCTAATTCCTGTGATGGTTGAGTTTCGTAAGGGTAGCGGGAGAAAAATTTGGCCGGAGATTTGGTGACAACACAGTCAATGTTTGAAGAGAGAGAGAAAGAGAAAACTACAGTAGCAGGTATTGAAGATGGGGATCAGGTGGTGGGTATCGACATGTGTAGAAACAATTTATATTTTGACAAGTTTACCCTTTCTTATTTAAGACATAATTTTAATCTTACAAATTTATTGATTGGTCCACGTTGATTCTCGCAGTTCTCGTACGAAAAACGGTTCTCGTTTGAACCGCACCCTATATATATATATATATATATAGAGAGAGAGAGAGAGATGTGATCAAGTAAGATGTGAAATATTGTAAGATGGGTAAGAGGGATTGTAAGCTTGCCACGTGTCATTTTAAAAAAAGGGTAGTTTAGGTATTATATAATTATAATTAATTACCAATTAAATAATATTTCCATTTTTTAAGGCAACCTCTCTCTTCTCTCTCTACTTGCTCACGACTCACGAGATATACCTAATTCCCCCAATTCTCTCTGATCCATCTTAAACCCACCAGCATCATCTTCACTACTACCCCCCAAAACCACCTCCATCGGCGGCGCCTATATCTGCCGCTTCCCTGTCAACCGCTTCATTCATCAGTCTCTTCTGTCTATGGTTGCCGCCGATCCATTTACTCAAGCCAGCCACCATCGCCGACGCCTTTACCTACGACTTTTCGTCGGAGATTAACGAGGCAACCACCATCGATTCTGTCTACTATAAAGGTCTATCTCACAAAATTATTCCCCTTTATTCATCATTGATTTCGAGTCAAGCACAACAGATGGTCATCATTTTTCATTTGATTTTTTTTGGCAATTCATCGAAGGCTTTTTGGCGGTTCTGTGCCGCTGCTTTCTCTTGGATGCATGCGTCTAGATGAAGGCTTCATTTGATACATAAGTTCAAGTTATGGCAAACTCTTCCTCGTGATTCGATCTTTTCTTTAAAATTCGTAATAACTTTTGAGTTTATAAAAAGATTCAAGAATGCGCCTCCATTTGTATTTTCTTACTTCTTTAATATAATTTGTTGGTGTGTGGACTTGCTGGGTTTATTTTTGTAAATTGTGAGAGATTTCATTGGTTTATACAACTCTTTCTCTTTGCCATTCTAAAAAAAGATAGTCATCAATTTCAGAAGCAACCAAAATCGTTGCTCATCAATTTTTATTTTTATTTTTTATTTTTCATCATATCTTTGTTCGTGAATCATGTTCATGGTCACACTAACAAGCATCAGATATGATTTGCAGTGAATGTGCAGTTGATATGCTCCTCTGTTTCAGATTTGTATTCATGTTCAATCAATTTCTAAATCCAGTTTATGTAGGCAATTGATTTTCATATATGGGTTTGATGTTTGTTCATAGGGATTGTGTATCAAATCTGGTTTATTCTCATTACGTATCATCATCATTTTTTGTTACAAAGTTTTGAAGTGTGTATCATCTAAATGTTCATCATCTTTATGTATTCATCGATCTGTGTCTAATCTTAATTTAATTTGTTTGTTGAAATCTTCTATTTCAGTTAAATGTATGCATAAATCCCTTTTTTGTTCATCAATTTCTTAATGCAATTTCTCCTGTTTCATATTTTTTTTCAAGTGATTTAGATATGGATATAGTCAAAGTGATCATCAATTTTTTTTATGAATATTAGCTATGGTAGTTAATTAGGAATTTTCATCATTTTTTCTTTGGTATTGTTGTTGCTGGGAACGTAATTTTAGGAGAAGATTTAATTTTAGTAGGAGTGAGAAAATTTTATATTCCAGATTTACCCTTAAATCTCATTTAATTGGTAGATTTGTGTATTAATTTTGAGTGTATTTTGTTTGACTTTTGATGATAATCCTACGGTCCAAATTACCTCTTACCCATCTTACCAAGATTTACATCTTAGAATAGCCTAACCCTATATAGATATATAGGAAGAAGTTCCATCGAGAACCATTTTTAGTGCGAGAACCGCGAGAACCAATCTGAGCCGTTCAATTCCCTCTCTTTCAATGTCATTGCCACCCATTAAATCCTCACATACACCCTGCCACACTTGATCCCCCCACGCTCTCCATCCATGAATTCCACTTATTAAATCAACGGCTAAGATTGGTTCTCGCGATTCTCGCATTAAAATCGGTTCTCAATGGAACCCTCCCCAATAAAATATATATATATATATATATATATATATATATATATATATATATATATATATATATATATATATATATATATATATATATATAATTGCTAAATTGGCCCTCCTACTTACTCACTTTTATTTTGGCATAAATAGCCCCTCAACTAAAATAAACACCTCATATCTCATTTACGACACTTATTTATAAAGACTTTCAAACTTTGGAAACTTACAATGATAATGCTTGTGTACTTTTAGGTGCATATGAGATTGGTCAAGCTTTATTGTTAGATATGTGTGTTTGAGATTGTTGTTTGTATGCATCTATATTGTTTTTGAACATAAAATCCATGTCGTTAGTATCCATGGACAAAACATGTATTCTAGTGCACTTGCGAAAGTTTAAGGATCAAGTTTGATAAGGTACACATTACATGTATTTTAGTTACAAAAGAAATATAAAACAAACGAAAGAGTTCTCTTTAGGAATTTTGACAGGTCAGGTTATGCTTCCTGGCGACCGAGACCGCAACCAAAAACCATCAAAGTCCTCGCTATATTATCCGTTGGAGATTTTCTAGAGACACCGAGTATGAGACTATTGATGGACTCGTACTTGGCAAATCCATAAAATAAATTTTAACTAAATCCATATTCTCGTCACAAACATTGATTGAATGTATCATTAACACAACATGTCATAATCAGATCACAAAAAGCTTCAAGAATTTAAGCAAATGAACGCTACAAGCCAAATCACAAAGTGTGCCAAACCTACCGAAAATTCACAAAACATGTACGACCCGAAACACAAGGTTTCCGTTTCGCCTCTAGGTTTAGCTTTCTTTTACCATCCGGTTTTCTTTCCTCTCAAGTTTCAACGTAAAGCTCCCTTATGTTTAAAGATTTCGATTCTTCTAGGGTTTCATTAGTAATCACTGGTTGTAAATCCATTCCAGATCATACCCACAATGATCTTCACGCCAATTACACGCTATTTATCTCGTTGCTCTCACTCTACTACCATCCAACGAGTAATCTCCATTTGTCTAACTTTTACTTCTAGAATCACCAAAATCGATAGTGTAATAATGATATCAGTGGTCGTTGTAGAATGTGAGGGGATTGATTTCGGCCGAATCATCAGGAGACGCCTGTATCAAAAGATTTGATGCCGGAGCAGGGCTCGTGAGGAGCTACATTACCTCAATGGGTGCCAAAGCGCAAATAGTTAATCCTAAAACATGTGATTCTGAAGTTCAACTTCTTGCAAGAAACCTAGGGTTACGTAGGCTGTTTTGCAGCGAGACACCTAAGAATAGAAGTAAGGGGACATGAAAGTATTTTCTTCTTCAGATTAATTGTTACTACCCTTTATTTAAAAATCGCTATTTGTGGGGAAAAAGAAATTTTATTTCAGTTTATGATCGGTGAAGATCCTTTCATGTTTGTCCAAACATGATCTAGTTCTCTACCAAACATGAGAATGGACCCAATAATGGAAACTCATTCTTGAATAAAATAAGGGACCCACTCTCGTGTTTGTGAGAGAATATGATGAATCACGTTTAACTCAAACATGAGAGGAGGATCTTAACCCTAAACTTCAAACATGTGGTTTGCAGCTTGTTTGCTTAAAACCTAATTTATCTCAAAGATGGTTTATGCATGTGACATGGTATATTATGGTTTTAGTCAGGGTGGCAGTTGAGTCGTGTTTGGGTTGGCGGGTCGTGACACCAACACGACCCGTATAATTGTTCGTGTCAAAGTGCGTGACACGACCCGTATAAGTTGAAACACGACACGACCTGCGTAACTCGTTTAAATATACGATTTGGCGAGTTTGCGGGCCGTTCACGGGTTGTCGGGTCATAAATGGATTGGCAGGTCAATGGGTATAGGTTTACTAATATTAAACCCTTGTTTGTCAAAATACATAACTCAAATGCAACATACTAAATAAAGTTCAACCCTACCAATAGTTTAATCCAAATATTAAAACTTGATGATTTTAAAAACAATTAAGATACAAGTGATGAAACATTAATAATTTGATAATGTCTACTTTCAATAGTTTCAAAACGATGAAGGAAGAAAAGGTAAGAGATAAATTTGTTTATGATTAGGTTTATGGGGACTAATAACGAAGATAAAAGCACAAGAATCAAATATGAAAAATACAAGGATAAAAATAAAAATAATAGTATCAAAAAAATAAATGGTTGGCGGGTCGACCTGCGAACCCGCAAGCCAAACCGAACACGACCCGATTATTTACACGGGTTGACGGGCCAACCCGAAAACGACCCAAACCCGTTTATGTTCAAACCAAACCCGTTTACTTGCGTGTCGGGTTCGTGTCGTGTAAATAATTGCCACCCCTAGTTTTAGTAAAGATAAAAGCTATCTCTCCACTGGAGGTCTTTGGGAAGCAAGCTATCTATAGAACGGATAGAGGTATGATTGTCTGTATTTTACCTCCTCATACCCGGTTGTAGCGAGATTGGGTACAGTTGTTGTAAGATAAAAACTATCACCATCTAACTAAGCCACATCAGTAACTTGACCGAATTTTTGCATTTTTTGTCGTTTGTGCAAACTGATGCTGAAAAGTGAAGTGGAAAAATGTTGTGATGAACATTTGTTTTTTTTCCGAGCTCTGTTTGTTCTGATGATGACCCATTCCAATTGTGTAGATCATGAGAACTATTATCCAAAGGAAAAGAAAGAGGTGCCAAAAGGGAAAGGTCGGACATGGGGCTCTAGAGGTATGCAATACATCTCCCCCCCCCCCCACCCCCCCGCCCCCAAACACACACACACACACTCACAAAAGGAACAACAAAAGAGCATTACTTGTTAGATAATCATGTATTACAATTTACAAATATATTTTGTTGGTTGTTATCCATGAATAACTCGATTTTAGTATCCGGACTTCCGGAGTTTCAAAACATTTTGGCTCAAATGGTGTGAAGGGCTTTTCTTCTTATGCTATTTAACAAACGTAGACAACATTGGATAGTTCTTTACGAGTTGTGATATAGTCCATGTAAAAAGCATAGTCCTAAAATTCTAATATTCAATCACATGTGATTCAGTATACAATCACATGATCACATGTGAATTACAAAAATGCCCCTCCGTACAAAATTTTAAAATGCAATCCGGACCATTGATGCCATTGATCCAAAGACTAAAATTAGTCCCTCAAGACTATGAATCAAGTATGGACTATATTGAACATTCTTCAGTACTTTACTACTTCTACTGTTTCACAAGCAACCTGCACGACTAGCAATAGAATATCTTGTAACCCAATTATGCCATGAAACTTTATATAAATGGGTACCCTTAAGGGCCCGGTGAGGACAAATGCATCCATCTATTAGTACGACTTGAATACATGTATATTCATGAACAGTGTGTGATATGGTTAAATTCCAAAGTAGTTTTATACCTATGGAGTTCCTGATCAAGCTTGGTTGGTGATGTCTATAAGGATTTTGCTACTGAACTGTGTAATGTACCAACTTAAAGTAAGGTATAAGGGCAAATTTCTTTGTCATAGTAAGATGATGTAGCAGAAACCTAGGCATCATATCCTGTGCATGAGCAGAGTGAAGTGTAGAGCCGTAGAGGGGGATAATGGGGATATAATATGTTTTTTCCGTATATGCAGTCAATAATCAATGTGATAGCACTGCAAGATAAATAATCGGATGTTCAATAATGGCATGAGAAATACTGTACAGGCAATAGAAATGGTGTTAAAAAGTGTTCTTTCTCGGGTGAACTTCATGGTGAAAGTAGTGTTAAGTGTGCTCTTCCTCAATCGGTACCACCTATTGTACAAATTGAGCCATATCTCCCTTATGATTTCTACCAAATTCTGTTGTGGTGAATGTAGTCTGTTTTTATTTATACCCACAACAGATTTTTGCTAAACCATTAGTACAATTTTCTGTTAATAACTCATAGATTATTTAAATGCTTGATCTTCCTTTCTTCTTTTTCTTCTTCTTTGAATTTTTTTCATCATGGATTAATAGCATGCAAAATGGTTGTATTACCAGGGGACTTTGGTAAAAATGATGATGGAGAGAGCTTCATGACAAAGTTTTACAGGTTAATGACTTTAATCTCGCCTTTCATGTTATTTGCTTATGTGTTGGCATCAATATATGTAATTCAAGAGATGAAACAGGTATTGGTTTTCTTGCTAGTTATCATCATATATACAATATTATATACTCAATTGTTTCGCAGATCCTGTTAAATCTTTAGAGGGCTAATTGCATAAGAAGGTTACAACTTTGGTCTTAAGTCTATTTTGGTGACCATCTTTTATTCCTTGTCTGCCAAAAAAACCACTGAGCTTTCACAAATAATGTTCATATATGTGTATATATATATATATATATATATATATATATATATATATATATATATATATATATATATATATATATATATATATATATATATATATATATATATATATAGGAAGAAGTTCCATTGAGAACCATTTTTAATGCGAGAACCGCGAGAACCAATCCGAGCCGTCCAATTTCCCCCTCTTTCAATGTCATTGCCCACCCATGAATTCCTCACATACACCCTGCCACACTTGATTCCCCCACGCTCTCCATCCAAGAATTCCACTTATCAAATCAACGGCTAAGATTGGTTCTCGCAATAAAATCGGTTCTTAATGGAACCCTCTCCTATATATATATATATATATATATATATATATATAGGATAGAGATCAAATAAAAAGGATCTTATGGTAAAAAGGGTAAGAGTGATTATGGACCATAGATTTGCATTAAAAGTCAACTAAATATATTTAAATTCCATCATGCGTAACTTCCTACTAAGGGCAAATTAGGAATTTACAATTCATCAATAACTCCTAAAATCCTGTTACTCCCTAAACTCACGTTGGTATCATTCACAGAGATGATGAACAAATTGATTTATTAACAAAAAAAATGATGCACAACTATTTTTCATAAAAACAAATGAGACGTACATGTGGTTTTCATCTAGAAATTTGTTATAAAAATATGATGCACAACTATTTTTCATAAAAACAATCAAGACATGTCTGGTTTTCATCTAGAAATTTATTATAAAAATATGATGCACAACTATTTTTACGTGTCTTGTTTTCATCAAGAAATTCTTATACTACAGATGATAATGATTTAAAACAATTCTCAACCCAAATGTAATACAAATATAATAGCCTTTATTCTACTTGAAACTCGTAGTAGCAGGTGATGAGGCATAAGAAGCCTAAATGACTATATCTGATTCAACTCATCAACAGTTTGCAAGCATCAAAATCCTCAATTCTAATTTCTAAAATTCATGGTGGTATATAATGAAGGAAAACGATTTGTTAGCCATTGCAAATAATAAAAATATCAACAAAAGGGTCTCCCATGTGATACATCTTTGGTGAACATCAAAGATTCAAACCATCTAATCCCAAAAAAAAAAATTAAAAAAAAAATCAAACTCTCAATCGAAAGGCTAATATTCAAAAATTCAACCCATGGAGATTTCAAGGCAAAAAGACTTGATATATCTTCGTAGGATATAGTTGAAGACAGACAGTGGAGATCAATTTACATCCGCATAAGGACGGCGGTTTCAAAATCCACATGGTAGTTCCAAAAAGGACGAAGCTTGGCAACAACGATCTCTCCGGCCTGTGACGCTTTCAATTAACGCTCACTCTTTCATCGAGAAAACCTTAGAAATTGACAACCGGCAAGTAGAGGAGGCCGGTAAACTACTGCGGACAGAAGTCGCCGATGAGTTAAAAAGCGTCGACGACCGTTACTTGGAATTACAGTTGGCTATCTAGAATTAATTGCGTGAGAGAGAAAGACATCCGCTGCAATCATGGGAGAGACAGATTGACACATGGTATAGTGCGGAGGACGTCGTCAACAAGATGACGAGCGTATCTTGGCCGGCGGTGCCTGAGACGGTGGAAGCCGCTGGTTAGATTAGGCGGCGGCAGTTACAAACTTCTTCATTGTGTATTCATGGTAGGAGATAAAAAGGATATTAATTTATGAATTTGATTTAAAAAGGGAAGTAGGGGACGACTTTTAAGGGATGAGAGAAAGATGGTGTATAAAATATCACAAATACCCTTGACAGATTTTGCCATGTGTCACTTTCAGATTAACTCTTACCATTTTTACATTAATATCTTTTTTATTTGATCCTAATCCTATATATATTCATGAAGGGTTTTAGATGTCGCTAACCTGCCTGTATGAATGTATCGTTTCAAATTACCTTCAACCAAGTTTTTTATTTCAAACTTTGATGTTTTATTTAGCTTAAGATAGAAACAAAGTTGGTTATCTTTTATGCAATTAGCCATATTCCAAATTTACGATATTTTCTTGCTCGGCATATATGTGAGAGAAATTGTTGGGTATGTGTGCTCCTGTTTTCAGATCAGTTTTCAGGAGTTCAAAAATATACTTCTTGAACCTGGTATAGTGGACCACCTTGTTGTCACTAATAAATCTGTTGCTAAAGTATATGTGAAGACTTCACAACCCAACACAATTGAAAGCAATGCTGAAATTGCTCAAGTTCCAAACAATGGCAACGGGTCTAGAGGAAATGTAAGCCATTACAAATACTTTTTCAACATTGGAAGTGTCGAAACGTTTGAGGAGAAGCTTGAGGAAGCTCAGGAGGCGTTGGGAATAGATCCTTAGAATTACGTTCCTGTCACATATTCTTCTGAAACAAATTGGGTCCATGAGCTATTGAGGCTTACTCCAATATTGTTGCTTCTAGAAGCTTTATATTTCCTGAGTCGAAGAATGCAGATCAATGTTGGCTCAGGTGGAATTTTTAAAATAGGCAAAGCACAGGTTACAAAGTTGGATAAAAATTCCAAAAACAAGGCAAGCTTTCTTTTTCAGTACTTGTGTTTATGCAAATTAATTGTCTAGCAAGCTGGGTAGAAAATATTTTCTGTTAAATGCCAACATGTTTTTTTATTTTTGAAAGTTTTGACCAGAAATTTTGAAAGGTTGAGGCCATTGTATTAAATCTTTTTAAAAGTTTGATGATCTTTATCAAATTGTTTGTAAGTTTCATGGTTTTTTCCCTTGGGAAAGAACTTGTAAATTAATGGTTTTTGGAATGTGATAATCAGGTATACTTCAAAGACGTAGCTGGTTGTGATGAAGCAAAGCAAGAAATCATGGAGTTGTGCATTTCCTTAAAAACCATAAAAAATATGAGGAGTTAGGAGCAAAAATCCCAAAAGGGGCTCTTCTTGTAGGTCCACCTGGGACAGGAAAGACACTTCTTGCTAAAGCAACTACCGGTGAATCTGATATACAAGATGGGGAGATGAACGTCAAATCATCGGAACCATGGAAATGGACTTATCAGCTGGAACACAACTCATTTATATGGTACCAGATAAAAAAAACATTGTTTACAGGCTCTGATACCAATAAGATTAATACCGTGAAACGGATCGATCTTTTGTATCAGTACAAAGTTATAAACTGAAATACAAAAAGAAAATATATGGGTTGAAATACTTGAAACTGAACTGAGAACTTAAGAAAGAATCTTTAAAAACACACCTTTTATTGCTTGGAATATCATACAAGGGAGTTGTGCTCTCCAAAACATTCTTACAAGCCTATATATAGGCAAACAAGCTTACAAGCAAACAAGCTTTAGGCCAATAATGGCCGACATGCTTTAATAGTTATACAACCCTTTCGTAAAGGGGACAACGATGTTTTAACAACACACTAATAATTCAGCACACCACACCAAACAATTATGACAGCATACCAATAATACCGTCACCCACCACGCTTTTGCTTTTAGAGCCGGCCCCTCCGAGCACCTTCTATGTCTGGACGAAACTGCTTTATTGGATGTAGTGAAAAGTCATCCCACCCGGGATCCACTATTACTTCTTCATTATTATCTTCTGTGTCACTGCTTATGTCACGGAGAGGTCCTTGTACAGGGTTATTCCTGTAATTATTATACACGCTTACTAGGAAATCTTCTGAAAGCTGGGCTTGTTTATTGGGCTTACTAGATTTGGACTCGGCCCACATCATTAGATAATGTTTCGAGCTCAATAAGGATTCTTCGTATTTCCTTATTTTGTCTTTTGACTTCGGGCCAGTGATCACCCTAGTGATTGTCTCTTGTTGCCTTTGAGATGCATACTTGGGCTTTGAAGTCCAAAATGGCATGGAGGTTTCATAATGCTGTGATAGCTTCTTCTGCTGCTGTTCATTGCAGTTGTTGTGCGACTCCTGCATAGGCACTCGATTCTGCCATTGATATAGGAGTTGTGTTGGCTTTGATTTGATAGTGCCAATACAAGGCTCCTGGTTGTTGGAAATCGAATGATCCATTATAAATCTTTGGCAGAGGTCGGAAATCTGGGTTATTTGTTCGTAGTCATTCTTCACGTTCTTTGACTGCGCAATGTCTTCTAATAGTTCCTCCGTAATTTGAAGACTCTTCATCATGACTTCTTTTGCTTGAACTTGCTTTGTACCTCCTGCAAAACAAAGGTTTACTAGACGTGAAAGGGAATCGGCTAGCACATTTTGTTTCCTATCAATGTGCTCTATGTTTATTTTTAACCCTGTGCCGGTTATAATATCTGCAAACTTTAGCCATCTAACCCTAGATGTTTTGTTACTATTAGTTTTATTGTAAAAACTAATGATTGCTTGACAATCTGTTCTCAGGGTTATTTCCTTCTTGTCTAGGTAGTATATTTTTAGCTTTTCCAAGGAATTGATGCATGCGTTAATTTCCGCATCGATTGTTGATTGCATGACTTTGAACTTTCCACTGGCGTAGGCACATACTTTCTCATCCTTCTTAGGGTCTTCCTTTTTCTTTTTCCATTTGCAAACTCCTCCCCATCCTTCCATACATCCATCAGTTTCAATGATAATATAAGCTTCTTCTGGGGGTATTTGCAAGTCTGGTAACTTTTGCACCTTTTGTTTGATCGTCTTGACTATTTCACAGTCAGAGGGCTTCATTCTTTTATCTCCATGAGGATTTGTTTTCTCATAAAGGGGGCCGAGCAGTAAACTTAGCTTTGGAATGTAATTCCTTGCATAGTTTAGTATTCCTAAGAATGATCTTAGGCCTGCCTTTGTTTTGAGCTTTTCCTCATCAAAGTCACATATTTTCTTGATAATATGTGGCTGCAACTTTATTTTACTTTCCCCGATTATAGCTCCCAAAAATTCAATTTCAGGTACTGCTATTCTCATCTTGGTTGGGGAGAGAATTAACCCTTTCTCTTGACAAATGTTCAGCATTATTCCCAAGTGCTTTTCATGATCCTGTTCATTTTCCGAGAATACAAGGATGTCATCTATGTATACTGCGATGAACTCCTCAGTGCCTCTAAAGCACTTATCCATTTTTCTCTGGAAGACTGCCGGTGCATTTTTGAGCCCAAAGGGCATTACAAGCCATTCATAAAGTCCTCCTGGTACTAGGAATGCTGTCCAGAGTATTGATTCTTCTGCCATAGCAACTTGATGGAACCCTGATTTGAGATCAAATTTTGAAAAGGTTTTGGAATTCCCAATTCTTTTCAGGACTGTGTTGATTCCTGGAAGCGAGTACTGGTCTTTGTAGGTGTTATCATTTAGGGTTTTGTAGTTGAACACCATTCTTTCCTTTCCTTTTGTCTCTTTACCAGTAACTGGGTCAATAGTTGTTCCTGAATTGACGATCATAGCCATGGTTCGATGTCTGCTGTTACTTGGCCTGATCACTCCCAGCTTAAGCAATGCATCTATATGCTTTTTGAATGATGCTTCTAAAGCTGGGGTCACATGCTTTAATGGTTTATCCTGTATTGTGATATCAGGATTTATGATATCTAATTTACAAGTTTCACCATTCTTCTTCCTGTACTTCAAGGGTTCCTCTCCAATATATCCTTGTTACTTTAATCTTGCTAGGATTGGTTTGAACCTTTCCTTTAGCTTTTCTGCGTCCTCCTTTGAAAAGAACACCCTTTGCTGTAATACTTGATAAAATTCTTCATCGATCTCCAGTTCTTCTATGGCTGGTGCTGCTATTTCTGTTGTTGGGGTTGTCTTTCTTCTTGTAGAGTGTTACTTCATCTACCTCTATCCTTATTCCTCCATTCATAGATCTTGTGAAATTCGTTCCGATAAGCATGTCTAAACCATCACCAGTTTTCATATCCAGTGCATATACTAGTAGTATTCGGAACTTACTCCCTTCTATTCGGAAATTGCCTGATTTGACCTTTTGGTTTGATGGCTGCCTTGAGTTGATACCATTGAAATAAACAATCTTGTTCATTTCTTCCAGCGCTTCTTTTGGTATTGCTGATTTGGTGACACAGCATGATGTTGCTCCAGTATCAATGATCGCCTTTACTTTGAATAACCTTATGCTGGGTATATCGAATTCTACCTTAACATTATAGAGTTGGTTATTGATCCTTTTTACCCTTGGCGCATCAGTGTTGTTCTCGGCCTTCATAGTGACTTGAACTTCATCTTCAATTAAGGCCTTTACCTGCTGATTTCCTAAGGGGGAAATCATTTCTTCAACATCCTTTTCTTTTACTTTTCTTTGTAAGTATTCATTTTCTTGTTGAAGCTCTGAGATTTGAGCCTTCATAGACTCTGTGATTCTCAGCATTTCATTTAAGTCCTTCATTAGGGCCTGTCTTTCTTCTTGAGCCTTTCGTCTTTCACTTTCAAGTTGCCCTTTCAACTCTTGTTCTTTTAGTTTCCATTCAGCAGATTCTTGGGCTTGATCTCTAATGGCTTGCCTCCATTCGTTATCCTTTTGTATATACATTTTTAAGATAAAATCCTTCTGCTCTGTGGCTTCTGGTTCCTTGTGCCTTTTCACCAATACCGTTCTTCCAAGGTAATATGGTGCACAGAGAGCACACACAGTGACTTTGCATTTTGGGCAATGTATTCTGGACATATCTGTGGTGGCAATTCCACAAAAATGACAGAAAGTGAAATTTGTTATTTCATACTCTTGCCATTTATGCTCACAATTCTTGCTTTGTTCAGGGAGCTCTTTGTTTGGCCTCCATGATCCTGCCTCTTGGACTCTTCTGTGAATATCTTCTTGACTTTCTGGGTGGAACATGAAACATGTTTCTTCAGTCTTATCCTGTGTTATAACAAACGTGTTTTCCTCTAAAGGGGATTTTTCAACCATTGCACCAATGTTTGAGAATGTAGCTCCCCCTTCCCCTTCAGAGATACTGTATACAGTATCTTGATCACTTACATCTGCTGACACTATGTCTCAGTCTTCTTTGAGATCTAATTTGTCAACGACAGCCCTTCTCGCCATATTTCCTGTTTGACTTTTGCAATCTCTAGCAAAATGTCCTTCTCTTCCACAAATATAACATTTGCATTTGCCAACTCGGCCTCGATCATCTTTGTACTTTCTTTTAAAGACTTTAATATGCGTCTTATGAGGCTTTCCTTTATAACTTCTATATTTTCGAACACCATATCGTTTTCCTGATTTATAATACCCTGGGATTGGTATGGCAGAGCAAAGGGATAAATCCCTTAACTCCTTTTGCAAGGCTTCTTCGGTGCACATTTCCGTGATGTATGTGTGAGTGAATTTGATTGCAGGAAGTATTCCTGCAGTAACCCCCAGATTTTTGTTTCTAAATGCCTCTTCAATCTTTTTTGAAAATACTGGTGGAAGTTTTGTGAAGAACTTCTCTGTTGTGGCTGGGAAGAATAGTCTTCCTGATTTACATGCTAGAATTCTGAATTCATTCAAGAATTTCCAGAGATCTCTTGTATTTTCACATGTAAGCCTTTCCAGATCTCTGTAGGCTCTATCTTGTTCCTCAGTTGATCCTGTGTAAGGATCTTCTAGGAGGATTATTTGCCTTATTTGCGAAGTTATATTCTGAGGGTTATCTGCAATTGCTTCTAGTCGTTCGTATGCGTATGGGTAAGTTGTTCTCCATTGTTGCCACATCTTCTTTTTATTTTCTCCAAGGAGATTCTCGACAAAAGTCAGTTTTGACTTATTGTCCTGCCAGGTGGTATCATTTAGCCTGTTGATGGTAATTGATTCCCATCTTGAGATTACATCTGGCCATAAGCCTGGATCCGGCGGTAAAACGAGCATCACACCAGTTCCTAACATTGCCGAAGGCAATGTCCATTGAGAATTATGGTATGTACCAAATTCTCCCCTGAAGTGAGTACTTCCTCTTGGAAACTGATAACTTGGAGTGTATACACTTTGTACGGATCCTCTTGCAGGTGGGTATATTGAGGGACCCATGATTGGTTCATTTGGTGGATTGTATACACTTGCTCCATCGGACGCAGAGGGAAACATCTGATGCTCCTTTTCAATTTTATGAATAAATTCCGTAAATTCTTTGAATTTTGGATAATCAAGCTCATCTTCTTCATCATTGCTATGTTCAATCGTTGCATGAAATACTTTGTTATTACTTTCACAGTTTGGCTTGATTGATAAAAGCTGAAGCATTTCTACAGTTTCTTCCATGTCATCTTCTTCTGATGACGACACATCTTCTTCTTTGATGATTACCTTTCCTTCATCCATGTTATCTCTCCATAAATCATTTTCATAATCATCCCATCCTGTTGCTACGATTTGGTCTATAGGAGTTGTTTCATTGGGGGTATCATAGCGGACATATTAATCCCATTTGCCTGAGTGTTCTCCTAATGTTGACCAATTCTCCCATTTCTTTCGCTGCTTCTTTTTTGGTTTGTTTCCTTGTTTAACTTTGTTCAAGGGCTCATCTTGTATCTTTTGGGCATCTTCTAAGCATGATGTACAAAAGCATACATCCATGGGAATATGAGGCACTTCTTCTTGAATACATATACCGATAAACTGCTCCTCATCTTCCGTCAGCCGTCCATTGTCATGAATTTCTCTATCATGTGAATCAACAGAGAACCTTGGTAGTTGAGGACTGTTACGATATGATCTGAACCTTAGGCTAGTGGATCTGTCTAGCCTGTGATTTACCTCCACCCTGGCTGGTATTCTAACTGTGGTGATTGATGCTGGTCTGAGATTCCAGTTCATGCCTTCAAGATCTTCAATACTTCGCCTTTCACCTGGGATTGCTGTTATCCCACTTGTAGCAAGGTGGTCCACGACATTTTCCACACTATATTCCAAGCCGGTATAACTTGTGTTGGAAATTCTTCCGATTAAGCTTATTGTTACCAGAAGATTACTTTCTCCGCTCTGCCATTCGTTGTAGCCATGAGTTTGTATAGCTACTTGAATATGATTGTGGAAGTCATCTATACTGAGCACCATATCTGGTACCATATAAATGAGTTGTGTTCCAGCTAATAAGTCCATTTCCATGGTTTCGATGATTTGACGTTCATCTCCCCATCTTGTATCCCGTAGAACAACTAAAGCAGTTGTTCCTGCTCATCTTCTATGCAGGGTATGGAGTCTGATCATGAACATTCCGAGGTGGATATGTTGCATTCCAGTGTTTCTGAGCCTCTTATAACTTTGAATGTTGCAAAGCCTTAGGTCTACTTGTGTTTCTCCCACACAAAGTATTCTTTGTTCCGAATAATGTTGATAGACCTGGTGTTGTATGGTTTGTCTATTGCTTCCATACAAGACTTCTGCAGGGACTAATTCAGCCCTTCTTTGTCTTGAAATTTCCAGTTGTCTTTCTGGACTGACAACTAACTCAAGGCTCTGATTGTAATTTCTTCCAAGTCTTCTCCTAAGTCCTCGATTAAAGTTGTATCTGTTTCGAGCCATTTGTCTGTAACCTCGTATCTGATCTTCTTGAGTGGGAAGATCTGTTTGAGTCTGTGTTGTTGATCTACTCAGGACACTTGGTCTCTGTCCTGAAGTCATTTCTTCTTCTTGGTCTCTCTTTCATATTCTTCTTTGAAAATCTGATTCGGATCTTTAAATACGTAGATAGGGTCGTGCTTCGCCTTTGATGGGGCTTTTCTGTTTATTGATAGACTATCTAACCTCTTTGTAAGACTTCCGATTGAATCTTCAAGGTTGGATGGCTCTGATTCACGTTTTCCTATTGCTTCAACTCCTCATCTTATCCTTTCAAGTTTTTCCTCAATTTCTCCTAGCTTTTGAGCTTGTTTTAGCAGGAGATATATGAGCGTATTATTTTGCTTGATAACTGCTGAATTTTGGAGAGTGACAGGAGATTTGTAGTCTGATGGTCTTACAAACCCAAGCGCCGGTGATTCAATTTCCTCAGTTGCTTCAACAGCTTCTAGGTATTCTGAGCTAACCTTTTGGTTGGTTAGGCTCATTAACCTATTAAGGACTTCACTTCTTTCAAAAGATGTTCTACCTTATGGATCTTATGATTCAGATCCTCAGATAGTTTTAAGGCCTGCTCTTCTGCTAACTTTGGCTGTTGTGAAATTTCTTTGACGAGATCAAGGACTTCCCTTTTAGTGAGTGGCTTCGATTCCTGGATCTCAGAGGATATCTGCTTGAGGCCTTTTGTGGTTTCACTCTGGGTTTTTCTAATATTTTCCTCACACTTTTCCAGACGATGTTCTAGTTTTTCAAGGTGTTGTGAGATTTGATGGAAGTTTTTGATTGAGATTTTAGCAAATAAAATTAACTTATCGTAGATACAAGAGATGTTATTATAAATATCAGAAATTTTTGGGATTTGGGTTTCAGAAAGATTTAAAAATTCAAGGTTAGCGGTACGGGAATGATCATACCAATCTCTTATAGTTTGCTCAAAACGATTAGACATTAGGAAACATTTACTTATTATAAAACTATCTTACCAAGCTTTACCAGTCCTATTAATAGATACCAACCTTTAATGCCAACCCCTTGCTCAGTTTTCCCAATAACACGACTCTTCCGTTTAAAAATGGTACTCAACCTTTTGCAAAGGAACATTAAAGGAATATCTTTCACTGGGATAAAGAAATAAGATAGTTATACAAGTTCATAAAAGTTTAAAAATGTCTGAATAGTTTTAAAAAAGACGACAACAGATTAATACGATCTAACCCTTCCGTTAACCGAGTAGGAGGCTTTAGCCTTCCATAAAAAAAAACTTTGTTTACAGGCTCTGATACCAATAAGATTAATACCGTGAAACGGATCGATCTTTTGTATTTTTATCCATATCTGGTTCTGATTTTATGGAAATGCTCGTCGGTGTGGGACCCGCTAGGGTTCGAAGCTTATTTCAGGAGGCAAGACAATGTGCACCAAGTATAATATTCATTGATGAAATTGACGCAATTGGACGTGCTAAAGGCCGTGGTGGTTTTTCCGGAGGAAATGATGAACGTGAAAGCACATTAAATCAGTTACTTGTTAAAATGGATGGATTTGGAACAACTTCTGGAGTAGTTGTACTTGCGGGTACAAATAGGCCCGATACTTTGGATAAAGCATTGTTAAGGCCTGGTCGTTTTGATCGACAGATTTCTATAGATAAACCTGATATGAAAGGCCGTGAACAAATATTTAAAATATATTTGAATAAGTTGAAGCTTGATAAAGAGCCTTCACATTATTCTCAGAGGCTCGCTGCATTGACACCTGGATTTGCGGGAGCAGATATTGCTAATGTTTGTAATGAAGCTGCATTAATTGCTGCAAGGTGTGAGAGTAGTATGATTAATATGGAACACTTTGAGGCAGCCATAGACAGGGTCATTGGTGGTTTGGAGAAGAAAAACAGGGTAGCTAATCTCACTGTGCTTTTTTTGATAAATACTTTCAGTTAACAAGTTGCATCAAGATTTTCGTTTTATCTTATTATTAAATTTTCTGAAATGCATTTTTTTATGTTATCATAATTACAAGTTAAGTTTCTACAAGATGAAAATGGTACAAGAACATGAAGTTGAGACAATTAAGTTTCTTTGGATTGCTTGAAAGATGCTAGAAATAATCATATGGCATATACATACATCACATGTAGATACAATGTGAGATTGATGAACGTTTTTTGTTGGGATAGGTGATAAGTAAACTGGAAAGGAGGACTGTTGCTTATCATGAATCAGGTCATGCTGTTGCTGGTTGGTTTTTGGAACATGTTGAGCCATTGCTAAAAGTGACTATTGTTCCTCGAGGTACTGCTGCACTTGGTTTTGCACAGTATGTTCCTAATGAGAACCTGTTGATGACCAAAGAGCAGCTTTTTGATTTGACTTGCATGACACTTGGTGGTCGAGCAGCTAAGCAGGTGAATACGTCCACACTTGTGCAACTTCAAACAGTAAAAGCACATCCAAACCACTGTCTTTTACAGTCTGCTTTCCTAAATTGATTATTCAAATGCACATTATCATTTTTATAAGAAACACCCAAATACCCGCTTATATATTATGGCACTGTGCTAAAGAAGTATAATTTTTTATCAGGTTCTGATTGGAAAGATCTCAACAGGAGCTCAAAACGACTTGGAGAAAGTGACAAACATGACATATGCTCATGTGGCAGGTTATGGTTTTAGTGAAAAAGTCGGTCTTTTATCTTTCCCTCCTAATGAGAATGCATTTGAGGTAACAAAACCCTACAGCAGCAAAACTGCTGCAGTAATCGACAATGAAGTGAGAGAATGGGTTGCAAAAGCATACAAACATACATTACAACTAATCGAGGAACATAAAGAGCAAGTAGCTCAGCTTGCAGAGCAGTTGCTGGAGAAGGAAGTGTTGCATCAAGAAGACTTGGTCAACGCCCTTGCATACAGAGTGAACCAACCAATTATGATAGGTTCAAGGAAGGGTTTGCAGAAAGTGTTAACCAATAATACACTGGTGAAAATGATGATTTCACTCGTCTTTATAACCTACTAACCCAGAGGTCTGAAGTTTCTTTCGAATGAATATCGCATTTGAAGTGATTTGTATATTGCTAAACGATGAAATTACAAAATTTATGTAGCAGTGCAGGCCTTTTTTGCAGATTAATGACGTATAGTTTTAGAAGAATGTTGGCTTTGTTTTCAAGTATGTTTTTGATTTGGTGGTTTCTACCGGTGGTGGGGGTGGTTTCCGGCTGTGGTAGAGGGTGCTTGTCTTGATTGGTGGTTTAGAATTTTTGGTGGTTTCGGTGGTGTTTCTGATTTGGGAGTTTTGGTGCTTCCGATTTGAGTTTTCTTGGTGTTGTTGCTGGTTCATGGTGGTTGTTGTTAGTAGACAATGGTGGAAGGTGGTGGTTGGGTGGTAGAAGGTGGTTGGTGGTGGAGGTAGAAACTAGCAGTGATGGTGATAAACCAAATGATTATTAGCTATATATTTAAATACTAATTAACTTGTGTTATATTATTTTAATGTAACTTAATAATATTTAAACAAATAATAATTAAAATAATATAATAAATTCAAATGAAAGAGATACTATCATATTATCAAGTGATAAGAAAAGAATAATCTGTAACAAAATACAAACATTATAAATATTTGGGGTAATAAACATAGTTTAAAAATCTAAAATGTAATCAACTAAATTATCTCCTACCATCTAGGACTTGTCCTAGTGGTACCTGAGTTTTACAACATTCTTAAGGTTTGGGTTCAAGCTTGGGGATGATGTTTTCCTTAAAAAAAGTTGGTGGATGTATTATTCCTCATAATGGTGGTTTCCGTAAATAATAGAGGAGGGTTTAATTCCTCATGCCGAATGACTCGGAGTTCGCATACTGCCCGTATGAATGTTACTGCGGATCCGGCCCACTAATTCGCTGTTAAAAAAAAAAACTAAATTATCTCCTGACAGCAACCGAAAATTCCCAAACACATGTCCGACCCAAAACACAACCAGGTTTCCATTTCACCTTTGGGTTTCAGTTTTCTTTCCTCTTCTTAACTCGAGACCGCAACGTAAAGCTCCCTTTTGTTTAAAGATTTCGATTCTTCTAGGGTTTTATTGGTAATCACTGGTTGTAAATCCATGTCCAGATCATACTCACAATGATCTTCACGCGAATTACACGCTATTTATCTCGTTCTTCTCACTCTACTACGATCCAACGAGTAATCTAAATACATCTTCCATTTGTCTATCTTTTAACTTCTATAATCACCAAAATAGATAGTATAATAATGATATCAGCGCTCGTTGCAGAATGCGAGAGGATTGATTTCGGCCGAATCATCAGGAGACGCCTGTATCAAAAGATTCGATGCCGGAGCAGGGCTCGTGAGGAGCTACATGACCTCAATGGGTGCCAAAGCGCAAATTGTTAATCCTAAAACAGGTGGTTCTGAGTTTCAATTTCTTGCAAGAACCCTAGGGGTACGAAGGCTGTTTTGCAGCGAGGCACCAAAGAGTAGAAGTAAGGGGACATGAAAGTATTTTCTTATTCAGATTAATAGTTTCTACAATGTCTTTTCTATCTCTATTTGTGGGAAAAAATATATAATTTTTATCTGAGTTTATGAACTTCAAACATGTTGTTTGCAGCTTGTTTACTCAAAACCTAATTTGTCTCAAAGATGGTTTTACGCCTGTGAATGGTATATTACTGATTTTAGCAAGATAAAAGCTATCACTATTTAACCAAGCCACATCAGCACATTGACCATTTTTTGCATTTTTTTTGTCGTTGTGCAACCTGATAATGAAAAGTGGAAGTGGAAAAATGTTGTGATAAACATTTGTTTTTTTTTCATGTTCTGTTTGTTCTGATGATCACCATTCCAATTGTGTAGATTATGAGAACTATTATCCAAAAGAAAAGAAAGAGGCGCCAAAAGGGAAAGGTCAGGAATCGGGCTCTAGAGGTATGCAATAAGTCGCATATGTACCCCCCCCCCCCCCCCCCCCCAAAAAAAAAAAAAAAAAAAAAAAAAAAAAACACCCCCCAAAAAAGAAAGAAGGAACAAAAAAGAGCATTTAGTGTTAGAAATACATCAAGTTGTTTTTGGACGTTAAGAACTTGCATACTATTGGAAGTTTTCTTCATGTATCACAATTTACAAATAAAATATTTGTTGGTTGTTATCCATGAATAACTCTATTTCAGTATAGGGAGTTTCAAAGCACTTTGGCTTAGATGGTGCAAAAGGGCTTTTCTTCTTATGCTGTTTAACAGACATAGACAACAACAACATTGGATAGTAGTTTTGCTGTTTCACAAGCAACCTGCATGACTAGCAGTAGAATATCTTGTAACCCAATCATGCCATGAAATTTTATATAAAATGCATTGCAATAGGGTACCTTTAAGGGACTCGGTGAGGACAAATGTATCCAGCTATTAGTACGAATTGAATACGCGAATAATCATGAACAGTATATGATATGGTTCAGTTCCATACTAGTTTTATACCTCATGGAGTTTCTGATCAAACTTGGTTGGTGATGTCTATAAGGATTTTGCTACTGAATTGTGTAATGTGCCAACTCAAGTAAGGTTTAAGGGCAAATTTCTTTGACATAGTAAGATGACGTAGCTGAAACCTAGGCAACATATCCTGTGCATTAAACACAGAGAAGTGTAGAGGGGGATATAATATGTTTTTCTCGTATATGCAGTCAATAACCAAAGTGGTGAACTGCAAGATTAATAATTGGATGTTCAACAATGGCATGCGAATATTGTTCAGGCAATAGAAATGGTGTTAAAAAGTGCTTTTGCTCGGTTGAACTCCATTATGGTGAAAGTAGTGTTAAAGTGTGCTCTTCCTCAATCAAAACCAGCCTATTGTTATATTGTACAAATTGAGCCGTCTCTCCCTTATGATTTCTACCAAATTCTATTGTGGTGAATGTAGTGTGTTTCTATTTAAATCCACAACAGATTTTTGCTAAACCATTAGTACATTGAGAACATTATCCATGGATTCTGTTTTTAGCTCATAGATTCTTTTGATGTTTGATCTTCCTTTCTTCTTTTTTCTTCTTTGTTGAATCTTTTTCTTTCATCATTGATTAATAGCATGCAAATGGTTGTTTTACCAGGGGACTCTGGTAAAAATGATGATGGAGAGAACTTCATGAAGAATTATCAAAGTTTAATCTCGCCTTTGTTGTTTTTTGCTTTTGTGTTGTCATCAATATTCTTAACTCCTCAAGAGCAGAAACAGGTATTGGTTTTCTTGCTAGTTTGCATCATATGCTCAATTGTTTTGCAGATCCTATTAAATCTTTAGAGGGCTATTGCATAAGAAGGTTACAACTTTGGTCCTTATGTTATGTCTATTTCGGGTGACCATCTTTTTTTCTTTATCTGTTAAAAAAACCGCTGAGTTTTCGCAGCTAACATTCATATATCTTTTTGCGGCATTCATGCGGGATTTAGATGTTGCTAACCTGCTTGTATCGTTTCAAATTACATTCAACCAATATTTTTTCGAACGTTGATATTTTTTCTAGCTTAAATTAAAACAAAGTTAGGGTTTAGGGTTTAGGGTTTAGGGTTTAGGGTTTAGGGTTTAGGGTTTAAATTAAAACAAAGTTGGTTATCTTTTATGCAATTAGCCATATTCCAAAATGTACTATATTATTTGTTTGCTTGGCATATTTGTGAAAGAAATTGTTGGGATTGTGTTCTCCCGTTTTCAGATCAGTTTTCAGGAGTTCAAAAATAAACTTCTTGAACCTGGTTTAGTGGACCACATTGTTGTCACTAATAAATCTGTTGCTAAAGTATATGTGAAGACTTCACAACCCAACACAGTTGAAAGCAATGATGAAATTGTTCAAGCTCCAAACAGTGGCAATGGGTCTAGAGGAAATGCAAGCCATTACAAATACTATTTCAACATTGGAAGTGTGGAAACGTTTGAGGAGAAGCTTGAGGAAGCTCAGGAGGCGTTGGGAATAGATCCTCATAATTATGTTCCTGTCACATATTCTTCTGAAACAAATTGGATCCAAGAGCTACTGAGGGTTACACCAACATTGTTGCTTCTAGGAACCTTATATTTCATGGGCCGAAGAATGCAGATCAATGTTGGCTCAGGTGGAAAGGGTGCTCGTGGAATATTTAACATAGGCAAAGCACAGGTTACGAAGTTGGATAAAAATTCCAAAAACAAGGCAAGCTTTCTTTTATAAAGCAAATTAACTGTCCAGCAAGCTCGGTAGAAAATAGTTTCTGTTAAATGTCAAAATGTTTTTATTTTTGAATGTTTGACCAGAAATTTTGAAAGGTTGAGGTCATTTTATTAAATTCTTTGAAATTCTGATGATCTTTATCAAATTGTTTGTAAGTTTAATGGTTTTTTTCCTTGGTAAAAGAACTTGGTTAGTTGGTTATCGGGAAATAGGAACTTGACTGCAGTTGGGACTTCTGATGCAGTTAACCTCTACAAAAAAACCTGCATAAAAAATGCACTAGCCTTTGTCAAATTTTTATTTCAAATTTTGAGGTAACCAACTAACATTTGTCCTATAAAAACCATCAAACTTTAAGAAAAGTTTGATCGAATGCAGCCTTTAACCTTTGTATCATGTATCTAAGTGTCTCATTAATGCAAATTCAGTGCTTTGTAAAAAAAGATAAAGAATCCCGCATACTTTTTCTCTAAGTTTTGAGGTTGTTAATAACAACTTTTAGAGTTTGAGTGGTTTCTCTGTGGTAAAAAAAGTTGGTTACCTGGAATAGACATTTGACAAAGGCTAATTACCTTGTATATTATTAACCCTTTGCATGGTTACCTTGTAAATCAATAGTTTTTGGAATGTGATAATCAGGTATACTTCAAAGATGTAGCTGGTTGTGATGAAGCAAAGCAAGAAATCATGGAGTTTGTGCATTTTCTTAAAAACCCTAAAAAATATGAGGAATTAGGAGCAAAAATTCCAAAAGGGGCTCTTCTTGTAGGTCCACCTGGGACAGGAAAGACACTTCTTGCTAAAGCAACTGCCGGTGAATCTGATGTACCTTTTCTATCCATATCTGGTTCTGATTTTATGGAAATGTTTGTTGGTGTGGGACCCGCAAGGGTTCGAAGCTTATTTCAGGAGGCAAGACAATGTGCACCGAGTATAATATTCATTGATGAAATTGACGCAATTGGGCGGGCTAGAGGTCGTGGTGGGTTTTCTGGAGGAAATGATGAACGTGAAAGCACATTAAATCAGTTACTAGTTGAAATGGATGGATTTGGAACGACTTCTGGAGTTGTTGTACTTGCGGGTACAAATAGGCCCGATATTTTGGATAAAGCACTGTTGAGGCCTGGTCGTTTTGATCGACAGATTTCAATAGATAAACCTGATATTAAAGGCCGCGAACAAATATTTAAAATATATTTGAATAAGTTAAAGCTTGATAAAGAGCCTTCACATTATTCTCAGAGGCTCGCTGCATTGACACCTGGATTTGCGGGAGCAGATATTGCTAATGTTTGTAATGAAGCTGCATTAATTGCTGCAAGGTGTGAGAGTACTGTGATTAATATGGAACACTTTGAGGCAGCCATAGACAGGGTCATTGGTGGTTTGGAGAAGAAAAACAGGGTAGCTAATCTTACTGTGCTTTTTTAATAAAAATTTCAGTTAACGAGTTTCATCAAGTTTTTCGTTTTATCTTATTATTGTTTTTTCTGAAAGGCATTTTTTTTATCTTATTATAATTATCAGTTAAGTTTCTGCAAGATGCAAATGGCACAAGAGCATGAAGTTGAGACACTTAAGTTTCTATGGATTGCTTGAAAGATGTTAGAAATAAGACATATGGCATATACATATATCACATGTAGATACACTGTGAGATTGATCAAAGTTTTTTCTTGGGATAGGTGATAAGTAAACTGGAAAGGAGGACTGTTGCTTATCATGAATCAGGTCATGCTGTGGCTGGTTGGTTTTTGGAACATGCTGAGCCATTGCTAAAAGTGACTATTGTTCCTCGAGGTACTGCTGCACTTGGTTTTGCACAGTATGTCCCTAATGAGAACCTGTTGATGACCAAAGAGCAGCTTTTTGATTTGACTTGCATGACACTTGGTGGTCGAGCAGCTGAGCAGGTGAATACATCAGCACTTTAACTTGTTTATTCTTCTAGATGTGACTAGGGCTGTAAACCAAAAGAAGAAAAATGAACGAGGCATGTTCATGTTCGTTCGTTTAACCTTAGACGAACACAAACTCAAACATTTAGATGAACAAAAAATCATGTTAGTGTACATCCGTTTAGGAGCTGAGCACGTGCGTGTACGTAGGTGTTAATTCATTATAATCCTAATCGAACATAAACAAACACTAATATACATAAACAAACATAAATTAACACAAACAGCCAAATATCCAAAAGACAGTAATAACATCTAAAAGTAATCATTCACCAATCTTGTTTTTGAATCTAAACACATAAAGTATATAGTATTGTCTAAATAACTGTAATTTGTTTGATATTATAAATTGAAGCTAAATAACATCATCTTAAAAAATATAGACTTCAAAATGCTAAAATACTTCAGCCATCATCCGTCCATTTTTGTCACTCATGCTACCGCCCACCTTGAATTTTGAAATAATTAGAAGTAATAACTAAATTGAAACTAGAGAACAACAAACAAAAGCGACAGGTATTAGTAACCTTCCATTCATTCTTGTCGGTTGTCACACACCTTCCTCATGGAAGCTCAACACATATAGTATCTTGATTTTCGTACGACAAACAAAAGCAATGGGCATGATCTACTGCAAGAGAGCCATTATTAAAATTGAAATTTGAGCAAATGTTTCATTGGTTTTCTTCTTATGTAGCCCACAATAGTGACAATACCAATCAGCTCCACAAATAAGCATTGCCACCATCTTAGTTCCTGAAACAGGTTTGATGGGGATAGATAACCCTCCCACCAGCACTAAAAGCAGATTTGGAAGCAACTGCATTACTAGAATAGACAAGAATTAGCAGTCATTTTCTACAAAATTCTAAACTTCAGATTTTTTTTCTTCCATCACCATAAGGCATCAAAAGGTACACCCAACTCACCATTATACACTCTCGTATGTGTCTAGTTTTAACTTCTCACTTGTGAACGAATTGACACTTCTCGTATGTTGGTT
Source organism: Pulicaria dysenterica (assembly GCA_947179395.2). NCBI lineage: Eukaryota > Viridiplantae > Streptophyta > Magnoliopsida > Asterales > Asteraceae > Pulicaria > Pulicaria dysenterica. The sequence continues at coordinate 87,074,652 of OX359288.1, forward strand.
ATATTAGCTGATTTTAATATCCTTACCATATCTGGAAGTTACGGAGCTAGAACTACTCTTATGAGTTCGAGATCCTACTATGGATGAAGGGTGTCAAATCGAGATCCTTACCATACTACAACTGTAATGGCCTATTAAATTATTAATAATGAAAGATAATAATTTATTCCTAATATAACTCCAACTCCTATTCTTTGACTAAAATAAACCCTATCAAAATATTCAACTAAATAACAAACATATCCTCTAACATAATTTTGTTATCAAATGCTTACATAAAAAGCTTCGGGCTTAAGTAAATCTGGATGGTAACAGGGGCCTTCGGGCAACTAATTAATACAACAGGGATACACATTTTAATTATTTACTTCTTATTTATTTAGGACTCTCTTTTTTCGATTACTTTTTCTTGTTCACCAAGTCTAATGAGTTTAAATAGAGGTAGGCAGTATAGTAATGGTCATCAAGAGTTACTGGGAGTCGTTAAAGTTTAAACTTTGGGAAAGCCTACATCTCGAGTCGGAGGAATTCTTTTATTGTTCTTTTCTTATATTCATGGTTTAATATAATTGTGCCAATTGATTCATATCACGTGTCTTCCCAAGATAGCAATAATTTGGGACCTGGTGCAGTGGTGCCTATTCTTCACATCTCAAAGACCCAAAAGAAAATATCATTTGGTTTCATATTCTTCCTATTGTTCCTCATAATTCCACTCTATCTTTAGTTGTTGATTTCTTGATTACAGGGTTTTTTTTTTTTTGGGGGGGGGGGTGGGGGGGTTGGATTTGTGTTTTAAATCTAATCATCTTTTTATTCCGACTTTGACTCAAGAGATAATCAGTTTTTAATGTTTTCAACAATATTTCTGCTCCTGTATCTAATATCTTAGGCATTAAATACAGTTTTGAATAACGAGTTTCATACTATCTATAAGAAAACTTATTATTGAAAAGTGAATTTTTTTTTACCTAGTTACCTCTTCTTTTAACCTATTTTGAGAGACAGACTTGTATCTCACAGGACGTTTTCTGATTTTTTTCAAGAACAACCTTTTGGTTGATTTATGCATTTTATCACTTGAAGAGCCAGAATTTGCTAAATACTCGAACAACTGATTTTTACAATTTCCTACATTAAAATTACATCCAAACACTATTTTTTAAGTCCAGTTATTACAGTCTATTATGCAAACTTACTGTAATCATTGTTATTTTCCAAGACGAATACACTTTGTGATTTAATTCATGTATTAGTCTCTGTAATAGTCAAAATTTGCAAAACACTTAAACAACTGATTGTTACAACTTCAAACAGAAAAAGCACATCCAAACCACCATCTTTTACAGTCTGCTTTCCTAAATTGATTATTCAAAAGAAACACCTATATACCCCCTTATAAATTATGACACTGTGCTAAAGAACTCTAATTTTTGATCAGGTTCTAATTGGAAAGATCTCAACAGGAGCTCAAAACGACTTGGAGAAAGTGACAAAAATGACATATGCTCAAGTGGCAGTTTATGGTTTTAGTGAAAAAGTCGGTCTTTTATCTTTTCCTCCTAATGAAAATGCCTTTGAGGTAACAAAACCCTACAGCAGCAAAACTGCTGCAGTAATTGACAATGAAGTGAGAGAATGGGTTGCAAAAGCATACAAACATACATTACAACTAATCGAGGAACACAAAGAGCAAGTAGCTCAGCTTGCAGAACAGTTGCTGGAGAAGGAAGTGTTGCATCAAGAAGACTTGGTCAACATACTTGGTCAACGCCCTTTCATACAGAGTGAACCAACCAATTATGATAGGTTCAAGGAAGGGTTTGCAGAAAATGTTAACCAATAATACACTGGTGAAAATGATCATTTCACTCGTCTTTTTAACCTACTGTCTCAGAGGTCTGAAGTTTCTTTCGAATATCGCATTTGAAGTTATCTGTCTATTGCTAAATGTTGAAATTACATAAATTTATGTAGCAGTGCAGGTCCTCTTTTGCAGATTAATGATGTATAGCTTTTAGAAGAATGTTGGCTTTGTTTTTGAGTATGTTCCTGATTTGTATATACATACAAGAGGTGGCAATTTGGATCCTTTTAGTAGGGAGGTGATTGATGCACCACCAAATGAAGTGGCTTTGACTACCTTACCTTCTACCAGTTTTCTTATGACAAAAGAAAGTAAGGGATATAATGGACTGGTATGCACCATTTAATTTGGTGGTGCCAAATAAACGGGTCAATATGGGTTCTGCTATCTCTAACAATTCAGTTTAAATAAAAGAATTTGTTTTAAAGAAAACGAGTTGAATGACCCGAAGTCCCTCAAAGTTTACCCATTCTTATTTGTTACTGAAAATACCCGACCCGTTTGTTTGTATTGGTTGTTTGTCACATTTTATCAAATACAAGGTCTGTTAAAAAAAAAGAAAAAAGAAAATTCCAAGTTTCCAGTACAAAGGTCACTTCTATCATTGCTAAAAAAAACCTCTATATTGTCATGTTCTTTGAAATTATATGTTGTTTCTAGTAATTGGTTATAATAAAATGTGGTTTTTGTTAATTGGGCATGATTATACTTAAGAGGGAAGGGGAATTTGATGTATGTCATGTTGTTTCCTTTTGTTTTGTTAATGTATTGTAGGAGTTAGTGCAATGGTGTGATATAGTAGAAGGTTTAAGTATAATGCTTAAGTAATAACCAGTGTGATCAAGGAAAAATGGGCTTGATGTTGAATGATCAAGTGAGCAAGTGAAGCATCACAGATCCCCTTATTTGGAAGATTATGAAGCTTTAATATGTTGGTTACTTTGTACACCCTAATTTACGAACACCTTATCATAACCCATTCAGTAAAGTTTAGCCAATGTATAGAAAACTAGTGTATACAACCACACTTCGTTGTTATCATATTAAAAATGAAATCAACGACCGTATTCCGTTGTCTAAACATAAAACAAAAATGTATAAATAGAATTATAATAATAATATGATACCGCTAGACAAAAAACTCTTTGGTAAATATTCTTTTGTTTTTATCTATTACATTTAGATATAACAATTCAGGTTTTCAGTTTATATGTAATTTGATTTAGTAAGTATATGTTATTTAAAATTGTATATCTTTTCTTTTACTAACATCTTTTTTATTTAAGTTTATCTTAGTTACCAATATATACAATCAACTTTATTTTTAATAAAAATAATACAACCAACTTTTATAATCCTCACATTGTATGTAACTTGTTGCATACTATGGAAGTTATGCAAAATTTATTGTATTCAATGTAACTAAACAACAGACACATAAAAAAATTGTTTGCACATAATGAGAGAATTATGAAAGTTAAGTGTATTATTTTTGAAATTTAAAGTTGGTTGTATACAATGGTAACTAAGACAAAGTTCAGTGCATTTCTATGCAGTTGCCCTTTTTATTTTTACATAAACTTGTATATTCTAGAACATGTATAAAACTAAACAATAGAATTATTTTAAACTCATATAACTAACCATTCATTAAATAATGTGAAATGTCAAGAAAACATTACTTATTATCTAAACCATTTAGGATAACTATTTTAAATTGGGTAATACGTAAATTTTAATTAAACCAATAATATATAGTTACATCTTTTTGTAAAACAGTGGCCATCTTTTATAAGTTGTTATATATACATATAGAAGAGGGATCAAATAAAAAGAGAATTAATCTATAAAATATAGGAAGAAACATGGGTTTGACACGTGACATAACTGACAAAAAGGTAAAATAGGTACTTTTAAAAAACATTAAATTCTCTCTCCTACCTACTACCCCACGTTCTTCATATATATTAAAGTTTTCTTAATGTATTTGTTATATATATTTTTAAAACTTCTAAATAATAATATATTTTTATAAATTATTGAAAATGTCTAAATAAAAAAACAAAAAGGGCATTGTTATATGTAAATAACGTGAAACCAAAATTATACAATGTGTTTAGGAATAAAAAATGATTAACAAAAGTAAAAGAATATAATATTTAACAACATAATTAGAATTAAAAAATAAGATAAAAAAAGGAAAACATATAGTTCATTTGTTATAAATAATAAAGAAACGAAAATAACAATAAAGTAGTAAGACGTTTAAAAAGTATAAGTAAAGCAAAAAGGAAAAAAGAAAAAAGAAAAGAGAAAAGCAAGGAAAAAAGATACATATGATATAAGGAGTATAAGAAGAGAGAAATATAATAAAAAATTGGAAGTGAAGGAGCCGAACTCTTGACCTTTCTTTTCAAAGTAGAGTACTTGACCAGCTGCGCTAAGCTAATAATTGATTATTTTTTGCAAACTCGATATATATTATTAAAGGCGCATTTTAGAAAAACCCATATATGAACAGTAATTTCAGCGCACATTTCTATCTTGTGAATTGTATATATTGTAAATAAGAAAAATTACAGTAGTAGCTTCATAATTAATCATACATATATAAACTAGGGTGTAGAAGTAAAATAGATTAGGGTGTACGTATACTTAACCATAAATCTAGCTGATTTTTCCACAAGTAAACTATTACTTAAAAATTATGCAATGTTTCACTTAGGGTAAAAAGACTTTGATGAATAAAGAGACACCTTTAAAAGAAGAAAACGATGAAAATAAGTTACAGAGTGTATGTTTCAAGTCTCAAGTCTTAAGGGTAAGTGAACAACATAAATGTCAAAAGCCTAAAGAAATAAGGTAATTGACCCCAAACCTTCTCCATGAAGCTTTTACTTTGTTAAACAAATCTCATTCCAGTCAATTAAGAGAAGCGAATACCAGTCATGGAGATTCAATCAACAAAGTCTAAAATAAATAAAGATCAACTACTGGACATGATTTAGCTTCCCACACATTCGACGATTGCTAATGCTCAATCAAATGACATGCCCGGCGAGACCTTAAAACACTCATTTTGAAGTGTTTCTAAATTCCTCCAAGTCTTATGTTATCTAAGATTAAATAGCTAATCAAATTTTCTCTCCTTTGGATTGTTTCACTCTTTGTTTTCTGTATCCAAGTCAACTTTAAAATCCCTCTTCACTGGTTCCTTGATTTTCGAAACAAGAAGTATATATCAACAACAACTTCAATATGCTTATTCAAAACAGCTTATTTCACTAGATAATAATCTAGTATATAATTTGGATAAGTAATGCCAAACATTTTAAAAAACAATTTATTAATGTATCAAAACATAACACGCAGAAGCAACTCTAAAGCGTGATCCAAACACCCCCTTAAATGTAACCTCCTAATTTAAGTTTAAACCAAAACCAATTAATCATAAGGAATTCATTCATAGAAGAGTCTTTTACAGCAGTTGCAAATTGACAAAGAAATAAACAATAGTAATAAGAATAAAAATAAGGCATATATTGATTGCAATTTATGCTTGGGAAAACTAGTTCAACAGTTGAAGTCAATTGTAAAAGAACTGGAAATTTTGTGGGATTATCATATTCTGCCTGTTGAAGCTCGTATTTCGTATATAAAAGCTCGTGTTTCCGAACCTCAAATGGCGTACGTAGTTAAAGGGTAACTATTGTTTCTTGTTTGTTTCAGCCATTAGAAACACTTCCTGTGGACAATGGACGGTCCAGATTCGTCATATTCAGCCTTGGCGATCCACATCTGCAATAAGTGAAGTTCAATAAGCATCATTATATATATTCATATCAGACAACATAAGAGAGAGAGAGAGAGAGAGAGACAGCTGATATAAAGAAAAATAAGAGACCTGCTGGAAGGTGCTGAGAGATGCCAAAATAGATCCTCCAATCCAGACACTGTACTTCCTTTCTGGTGGAGCTACAACCTTAATCTTCATGCTGCTTGGGGCCAAAGCAGTAATTTCCTTGCTCATTCTATCAGCAATGCCAGGGAACATAGTAGTACCACCACTCAGCACAATATTTCCATACAAATCCTTCCTGATGTCCACATCACATTTCATTATCGAGTTGTAAGTCGTCTCATGAATACCAGCAGCTTCCATTCCTATCATAGATGGCTGGAAAAGCACTTCTGGACACCTGAACCGCTCTGCCCCAATAGTAATCACCTGCCCGTCCGGTAACTCAAAGCTCTTTTCAACTGAAGAGCTAGTTTTAGAGGTTTCTAGCTCTTGCTCATAATCAAGTGCTATATAAGCAAGCTTCTCTTTCATGTCTCTCACGATTTCTCTCTCAGCGGTAGTTGTGAAAGAGTAACCCCTCTCAGTAAGAATTTTCATCAGGGCGTCAGTCAGATCACGTCCAGCAAGGTCCAGACGAAGGATAGCATGTGGGAGGGCATACCCTTCATAAATAGGGACCGTATGACTCACACCATCTCCCGAGTCCAAAACAATACCTGCACAAGGATCAAATCAGAAGCTAATCTTTTTTATATTTGTGGTAAATATTTGCACTTGTAGCACATGCTCAAGGAACTCACCAGTCGTACGACCACTAGCATACAACGAGAGAACGGCTTGAATGGCAACATACATAGCAGGAGAATTAAACGTTTCAAACATGATTTGCGTCATCTTCTCCCGATTGGCTTTTGGATTAAGGGGCGCTTCTGTAAGGAGAACCGGGTGCTCTTCTGGAGCCACACGGAGTTCATTATAGAATGTGTGATGCCAGATCTTTTCCATGTCATCCCAGTTATTCACAATACCATGTTCTATTGGGTATTTCAGTGTCAAAATACCACGTTTCGACTGAGCCTCGTCACCAACATATGCATCCTTTTGCCCCATGCCGACCATCACTCCAGTGTGACGTGGGCGCCCAACAATGCTAGGAAAAACTGCTCTCGGGGCATCATCTCCAGCAAATCCAGCCTTAACAAGATAAAACACAAACTTAGCTAGTGTTTGTTTTAACAATAACCTCTCACATCTGATTCACATTCACATTAAATGTTTTATGCTTTCAATGCTTTTGGTTGTTTATATTGTTATAAGCAAGTGTGCAATTACACTATTTAGATGTTCATTTTGTTTTCAAAAAACAAACAGTACATGTCAATTTTCAGAAGCTTTTAGACAATATCATCTTAAAGAAACAAACACCTAACAAAATGAATGTGATTCATGTCAAAATTATAGAAATTGAACTCTGTAAATGAAATTATTATATGTAGTAGATTTTAAAAAGTATAACCATGGAAGTCTAATATGAAATTTGAGAAAAACAGGGGATCAAAACGACATCTACCCCGAAAGAAGAAAAGAAGGACAGTAGCTAAACTATAAAACCACTCATAAATTCGATACCTTGACCATCCCAGTTCCATTGTCGCAAACAAGGGGCTGAATATCTTCTCCATCTGCCATCTTTTAGTACCTTTTGGAAGGAATATACAAACATTAAAATCAAAACTAAATACACAAAACCAAAGAGAACAGCACCCAGGCCAAACCCAACTTACTCAAAGATCATATGAATTTAGAGATGATTAACATACTAAAGCAAAACAGGTAATGTAGAATTATAAAAAAAAAAATCAAAATAAGAGGCTTATGATCATCATTGAAGTAATAAGTACAATGTTACGGAGATAAAGGTTGAACTTTTACTTGATTATTAGCAAGAGGTCTATCAGTATCAGGAAGCAATGCTTTTTAAAACAAAAAGTATTCAGGAAGCAATCTCATAATTATTTACATTATACCTCCCCATACCGCATTAATGCGTTTAGACTGGGTTGATTATTGTTATTGTTATAACATGAATACTTATACAAAACAAACATATTTATGCTCGGGTTCATAAGAAAACAAACAAATAGCAGATGAATTTTCAGAACATAAACAAACCTTAGTGAAGGTATTATAGAACGTTCATGAAAGTATATGCATGAAGGAGACAAATTGTCGGGTTAGGTCGCTTAAATTAATCGAAAATAAATCAATGAATTCACTGCCAAAGGTGCCGTTATCAACCCTAACTATAATAACAAGCGAGTAAACAAGGAGCTCATGAATAATGGACAATTAGATCCGAAATATCGATCGTTACACACATAAAAACACATAGATCCACCAGTTTAATCGCATATATATAATCAAATAATCCCCAACGTACACCATCACTACAATGACATAAACTTCAAGTGATCATTCAATCAATAGCGAAAACGGAATCAAACGAAGAAGATGATGAATCTACGAAATGTACCTGGTAAATTGATTCACAAAGTTGATAGATGTAATTTGAAACCGGTAATTCGAGATTGAAATGATGGAGCAAAACAAGGAGTGATGAATTGCCAGGTTAAATCATAAATGTAGATAAAAAATGGGCGATTTACACGAAATTCGTTGGTAGAAAGGGATGGTGTAACGATTAATCAGGAGCTCCTGTGAACGCCATCTCTGTTCTTGTTTCTTTTGTCCTTTTCAAACGCCTTTTTGTATTATCGTTTTAAATCAAAAGGTTGTCTTAAATTCTTAATACGTCTTAAGGTGACTTAATTTACTTATAATTTTCTTTTGAATCAATGATACTTAAAACTTAAAAGTAATTTAACTTTAACTTTTAAAAGCAAAACATGTTTCAGGGTAATATTGTTCTTTAAAAAATAATAAAATGGTTAGTTTAATATTGAAAACATGAGTAGCGTGTTAATTTCTGTGTTGAAGTATGTTAATATTTAAAAAAATTTAAGATATACTATTTTTATTCTTTTTTTTAACGGCAAGCAAAGATCAACTAGGGAAGAAGCTTCGGCTTGACTATCACCCTACCCCTAGAACATCGATAATATACACAACTCTAAAGGAGTATGGTGGTTATTATTCTTATTAAATTAAAAAGTAAACTATATATAATAACAATTATTAGAAAATTACTATATCTAAGAGAGGTGATACATTATTTTAATAATCCTTCTGCTAACAAGATTAACACAAATATCAAAATCAACGAAAGAAGTGGACAAATAAAATTCGTAGATTTCACATATCATCTTGTGGTGAGTATAATTAAAGTAGGAAGAAATTGTAGGAGAATATATTATTTTACTATATATAAAACAAAACAACTCTTTTACTATTTAGTTTTTAAATTTATTATTATTAATTTATGAGATTAAATTTTTGTCATTTTTTTCTTTTGTAACTTTTAGGATATAATGTTCCGTATCACTACAACACAACACCCCCTTTGTGTCGGACAAATTCGTGAGAAAATGATGTTTCTCTCGGATTTCCCATGTAATCGGCCGTGGCTAAAAGCTTTGCAGGAAAACTATTTACGTCGTATTTTCCTGGATTTTCTCACGGAAATCCATTAAAAATCGGCTTTCTGATCCAAATCCGTGAGAAATCTATTGAAAATTTCCCACGGAATTTGGTCCATGGGAAATGTGTTTCTGATGTATGATTTTCTTGTAATAAATATGAATATATTTCGTGATTGTTTTATTTTTTATATACATTTTGATGTAATTGAATCATAATACAAAATATATCTTAAAAATATATTTTCTAAGGTCTAATACTAAAGAATGCATTTTGTATGATACCTATTATAATATTATTATTTATATCGAGATATAGATAAAAGTATATATGCTTTCTTGAATTCCTAGTTAACTAGTATTTTACCCGCGCGATGCGGCGGGGTAAAATAGTTTCATTTGTCGACATAGGGGTGTTCAAAATTCGGATATAAACAGTTTTAACCGTAATCCGAACCGCTCCGTAACTAAAAAAGCCGAAACCGTTTTCAAATTTGGTTTTCATTTCGGTTTAAAAACCGAAACCGATTACCATAAACGGTTTTCGGTTCGGTTACGATTTTAGAAATTTTCAAACCGAAAAACCCGAATAAACCGAATTATATATTATATAATATATAAATATTTTTAAAAAAATTTAAAGTACCCTTTCCCTGGCTCTCTCCGACCTCTCGCCTTTTCTGTCATTAAATTCAGGACAGTTTTTGTAAACATTTAAAGTGTATTTAAATTCTGACAGTTTTTTGTAAAGCATTTAAAGTGTCATTAACTTCAGGAGAGTTTTTTTTGTAAAGCATTTAAAGTGTTTATGATTATTGCTTGAACATATTGTAAATAATTCTATTTGAGTTGTACAATTTTAAAAGTGTTAAGATTGTTACTGGAAGTTGATCAACACTTAACCCCAAAAATCCGAAAGAGGGTTAGATCTAGCAGTCTCAAAAACTAATTATATAAAAGAAAAATATGATATCATAGTTAATCAAGTAACCACAAACAAAACAAGTTGTTTGTTTGTATGCGTGTGTGTGCGTCTAACAAGAAAAAAACCGCCCGGTTTCTTCCTCCTTTGTGGTCGGCCGAACCAACAGGGAGAGGGGAAGAGAGTTTTTTGGTGACTTGTTTCTTTTGCTATCTCATTAAATTATGAGGTAAAATTAAGTTAAATCTATTTTAAATACCATTTTATTTAAAATAGATTAAGCCCAGATTTAGCACATATGGAATTTGGTTCAAATAAAAAGTGAATTAATGTAAAATGTGTAAGAGACATTCACAAGATGACATGTGACAAAAACTATAAAAGGGTAAATTAGACTTTTTATATCGTTTATGATGCATTTAAAAAAATTTAGTTAGTCAAACTAATCCATATTATGTTGGTAAGTATTCCCGCCTGTTTTTATCCTTTTCTCCAATATTTCTTTCTGATTTTCATGTGCACTCTCTAGTTTCTTTATATTGGTTTAATTCTGTTTTATGTCTACTTAAAAATTGATTTAAGAATATGTACAGTGTTCATCATTTTAATCGAACAAAATAATATATTCATCGATTTTTGAATATATGATAATCCATCAATTATTTACTACGCAATCATCAATTTTTGAAATAAATTATGAAGTTGGGCATCTTTCAATTTTTGAAATATATGATAATTCACCAATTATTTAATATGCGGTCATCAATTTTTAAAATAAATGAAGTTCCGCATTTTTCAATATTATTGTATATTAAATTAATAACATAAATGAAGTGCGCGTACTTTTTCTTTCCGATGAATCATTTCCTTCTAATAAAACAGCCTTCTATTTAACTAATCGTATGAATTCCGTTTTCCAAACAATCGTGAGTGCTAGAGGCCACGTAGCATATTTCTCGGTATTTGGGTAACTGAATTGATCATTTTGTTCCAATTTTGCCCTCGCGTCTCAATTAAACCATCATTCCATGTCATCAATTTTGACCGACGGAAATTGACTTTTTATGGCAATCCGACGGTTAGATTGCCTCTTACCCTTTTTACATTTTCACAACTTTTACAGTAACGACACTATATATATATATATATATAGTGTTTTACCCGCGCGATGCGGCGGGGTAAAATATGTTTTTTACGGGAGACCAAATCTGAGCCGTTGATCTCATCACCGTTAGTGCTGCCAGTTATATTTCATGACTGAATTGATGCTGCAAAATGTTAATGCTGCCCCTTCTCAGTTAATGCTATATATATATATATTTCACGACTGAATTGATGCTGCAAAATGTTAATGCTGCCACTTAATGATGCCCCTCCTTAGTTAATGCTATATATATATATGCAGGTTCAAAAGAGACCAGGAAATAAAAAAAGTATGGGAGACCAAATCTGAGACGTTGATCTCATCACCGTTAGTGCTGCCAGTTAATGCTGCCCTCCCCAATTAAATTTCCGCTTTAATGAATAATAACTGTGTTTTATCTATACAATTATAAGTTGGTTCAAACCAGTTTGGTTGTGAATCAGGACAATTTAAGTATGAATTGTGATATGTAAAACCCAACAGTGGTATCAGAGCCTCGGCTCAGTTTATCACATTGTTATATATATATATATATATATATATATATATATATATATATATATATATATATATATATATATATATATATATAGTGTTTTACCCGCGCGATGCGGTGGGGTAAAATATGTTTTTTGGGATAATATGCAACTTTTGAAGTAAAATTAAAAGAAGAAGAGTGTGATTATCGATAATATGTGTTGTCTATATTAAAACTATTTTAAAAGGACTAAATTTAAGATAAGTAATCAAGATATACTTTAAGAAATCTTTTTTTAACAAAATTTATGTTGAATTTAATATTATTTAAATCACAACAAAAATTTAATACCTTAAAGAAATATTTATTAAATTTTGAAAACTATTTTAATTAAGTAGTACAATTACTAAAATATTACTTACAATACCTTAAAGCAATAAATTATTGAACTAAACTTGAGTTCAATTTAATATACAATAAATCATAATAATTGGTTACAATAATTTGAAATTAATGTAATTAATTAGTTTGTTTTGTAACTTACAATTAATTAATTTTCATAACTTCAATGTTTGAAAATGTTGTTTTAATGTATTGTAATATATGCAAAATATGTTGTACTACTTAACTTAAAAAAGTCTTAAAAAGAATAGGCTAAATGGTTTATAAAGTAGTAAAGATTATATAAGTTGTTAATTCCGTACAAACATTCTAGGGTTTTAAAATATCTACAATTTCTTTTTAAGATCTTGATTAGTGTAAGCGTTGAAATGATGAAGTAGTTCCCATTTTTGATTTGTTCACAACTCAAAAGATTAAGTAATAGTCATGAAGATCATAGACTCATAGCTCGACAAAGACGAGATGCATGTAAGAAACAAGAAATTAGCAATTTCGATTATATTTTATTTGAAAGAATTAATTTCTATTATTTAAGAATTATATCTCTCATTAATTATTTTGATTTAGACTTTAATTTTTTACCTTCCTAATTTTCTTGTTTTAGTTTTTGACTTCATTTGTAACCAAAACTTATTTGGGGGTAAAACTTACCACTATATATTTTATTGTTTTTCATTTAACGATCCACAAACTCAACAAATGATGATTATTCCCAGTTTTCCTAATCATTATTAGTTTTCAGGTATTGTTAAAAAAACAAGTTTAAGTCCAACTTGAGTGAGCATGTTGACCTGAAGCTAACCCAAAATTTTCCTCTCACCTTTTTTTTTGTCAACAAAGTACGTCCGATCCAACTTAGCTTTTTCACTTGCCCCTTCGTCTACATTTCTTATCGCCACTCGTATGTTAAAAAGATGCATACAATACGGTTTCATCTTCTTCCAACGAGTATGTTATGGAATTTAATTAATTATGAGGGTATGTGCTCAAATCAAATTTTGCCTGAAAACGAGTCAGAAAATTCAATCGAAAGAGAAAAAAAGTCACCTATGGTACGTACTAAAGATCCTGATATTGTGAACGTTTCAGATATTTCAAAACGGAGACGGCATGGAAAGACTTTCGTGAGAAGAGATGGTAGGCTTGATACGGATACAGCTGCTTATCACCCACCTTAGTCATCAACGACGCCACTAGCTTCGGGTGATCCACTTAAAGTTAATGGTGCAATGTATAAAAAAGGGGTATTGCCTCGCCAAATGTATTATTTATAATGAAATGTGTTTGTGAAGAGTTGTAGGTATTCACAAGTTGTTGGTATTCACAAGATAAGAAATATAAATAAGTACAAGAAAATGCAAGAAAAGTTATCAAGCGATCGGTGCATGTTCTTCAAGGTTATTGGGGATTGAATATATCATAAAAAACCTTGATTAGACCAACAAGCCTTAACAAAATATGGAGAATCATATACACTTGCTTATTTTACATATATAAAATTATTACCGAATACCAATGGTGCACAATTATAATCCCTAGAAACACAACATTCTAATACCAAGAGATCGCGTTTATTTGTCTGGAACACTAGATATATTGTACGATTGAGATACACATCATAATTTTAAACGCGCTCTTGTCGAGCAAGCTATTTGAGGATTTGCACCAGAATTGATTTGCTTTTTATTAATTACTTAATGTTTTTAGTCTAATTTTTTTTTATCATAGAAGTTTTATATGTTTATATATAAATAAGAAATAAATAAATTAAGCGAGTCCGGTATCTTTATAGACATTTAGCGACCTAGTGATGCTAAAGAAACTATTATTGGTGATATAGTCTTTAGTGCAGATACTCTAAACGGTCTCTTTACCATTGAATAAATGTGTAACAGTCTATATTTTACATATCTCTTCATGGTAAATGAAAATGAAAGCTAAAATTTTCTCATCGTAAAAAAAACTGGAAAAAAGTCACGAGTACTGTGAACATGATGAATGTAATACAAAAAGTGTTGATATCTCGATCATTGAAAATATTCTATTCTACGTACTTTCTCTAATTTGCTAATTATTCCGCCACAATTAATGCTCTACAATAAAATTTCATAAAAAAAACACACACATACATATATCATTCATATGTATATATATATCAACGTACACGAGATAACCAAAATTGCTAGAACGAAAACGGAGCCGGGGCCGAACTAAACAGACGATGCTTTGAACTTCCCACCGGCCCTTCCGCAGCAACACTCGAGCTTAGAAGCTCGATCATCGCACAGTCGGGGTTATTATGCTGTTGTTCGCATAGATCTGGTAATGATACTCCTGCAATCGATCAAACATGTCAATATTAGTTTTCTCAGTCGGTTCATAATATATCGTTCATGTGTATATATATAATCGGTAATACCTTCGCCGACGGCGAGATTGAAGTGAAGATCGACGATGTTGGGGCATTTCTGGTAACAGGGTGGCGAGCAGAGTGTGACGATTGAGTTTTTATCGAGTAATGTGTCGGATGAAATACCTGTAGCGTTCCGATTCACGCCACACGCATGAACACATTCATCGGTCTCGATATACTCCGACATGGTCTCAACGGTGACCTCCGACGTCCGGCATTGATACGCCACTTTCCCTTTCTTGTCCTCAAAATCCTCCAGCACGCATCGTTTTCCGGTGGAAGAGATCGCAAAGGAACAGTTATCTTTCGTCAGATCCTCGCATATGATCGTGGTGCCTACGGATCACGAAACAATTATGAAAAGGTTTGAATTGAACGTACAGTAATGGATTTAGAAAGATAAATTGATTCATTCATAATATATTTGATTAATTACCGAAGGTTCTTCCATTAATGATGAAAATGGAGGTAGCAAAAAGGAGAACCAGAGAAAACTTCATCGGATTGGATTGGATTGATCGAATGGAGAAGGAAGAGGAGTTATTGTGAGGATGAAAGTAATGAGAAAAATGGGCGGTCTCTGGTATATGTAGGGGTTGACGACACAAGCCATTTACAAATATAGAAACCAACTTCAAATCTTGATTACACGTGTTTATTTTCATTTAATTATATAAATATATATATATCCTAATTCATATAATTACTCTAATTTTACTCCTTAAATATTCCTCTCTTAATGAATAAGTGTAATACAAAGGTATTAGCAAAATGGATGAGTAAATTGAGTAGTTATCGTAATAAATTTTTTCCATTTTAGAAATATAGAATAATTTTATTACTTAAATATACATGTCGAAATTAAAGGAAACTTATAATAAGTTATACAAATATACAATCCAAAACTAATGGATGGGTTGTCCTCGTATCACTATTCACTAGGTTTTACGGGTTTTTTTTTATTGATACCCAAACTTTACTAGATTGAGCACCCAAAAAGCGAATTAGAAAAAGTGTTCGTTCCTTGAGATACTCAAAGGTAGATGAGGAAAGTATTGATGTGTAGCTCAAACCAGAGGTGGCACTGATATCATTATAAAAGATCCCTTGAAAATAATCCTTCGACAAATTCTTTCTTTTACATCGCTTTCTTTTCTTTAGTTCCCCTTCGAGTTTTGTGTAGCAATTACTTCTTCCAAGTTAAGGCTTTCTTTCCCATATATCAAGGTTTCAAAAAAAAAATTTCATAAGATTCGGGTAATGAGGTAAGAAGGATAAAAGGGGAAAATCCAATTACTCCGTAGTAACCAAGTTTGAAAAGTGTTCCACTTACGTCACTCACCGCTTTCTTTATTTCACATTATGAAATAACTTATTAGAGACTTCCTGTATCACTTTTTAAATTTGGTTACTACAAAATTTTTCCCAAGATAAAAACTCTATCATCTCCTTCTAAAATCACATCTACATTTTCAAAATCAAGCACTAACTTGTTAAATTCATCTACAAGGTCTTATACCTTGCTACTTATATATATATATATAATCAGGATCAAATAAAAAGAGAATTAGGGTAAAAATGGTAAGGAGAAATCTGGAAGTGACACATGTTATTTTAAACCAAAATTAGTTGATCGAGGCATTTCAGATATTTTACACTATTCTCTCTCATCTCCCTTCATAATCGGTGCCCTCCCACGTTCCAACAAATCGTATGAGAATCCCACCCTCATTCACCTAACCCTAATGGTATCCCCGTTGAACCGCATCATCGCCGCCGCAAAGCATCGTCTCTGTCGTACAACATTCACCTTAGTGCATCACGGAGCAGAGTCGTTGCACAGGAATCATCAGTCTCACGAAAACCCTAGCGCCGTTGCACAGGAGCAGAGTCGTTGCACAGGAATCGCAACTGTCGTACAGCATTCCCTTACCTTCAAGAAACCCTATTCGACCCAGCGCCGCCGTCATGAATCTTCCGCCGCCCCTGTGAAGTCGCCGCTTTTACACCATTACCGCCACTGGATGCACGAATGCCTTCGATTCCGCTCGCAGATGCACGTTAACCCTAAATCGTGCCCTACTACTTCCGATCTGTGGCCGTCAAAGACCACCGCCCATCGCCGCAGTCACCATCCTCAGCCATCGCCGCAGTCATCCATCCTCCATCGCTTGTGTCATCCGCCGCTTGCATCCCTCCGCCGCCCCTGTCGCAACCCTAATCTTGTTATGGACCGCCACCGCCGCTGTTTGATTCAAAATCGTTGTTGGGTTCCGGTTTAACCCTTGGTCAGCACTCCAGATCCGCCGCCCAGATCCGCCGCTTGATTCAAAATCGCTGTTGGGTTCCAGTTTAAAAAAAACCCTTGCCTTCAACCATCGTGTATGAAAGCACATAATCTCTCCTTCGCCGTTCATCGCTGCTTTGTAGATGCACAATCGGTTTTCGATTACTAGGGTTTATGTTCGCCGACGATTTTTGTAAGAAACGATTTCAGATTTGTATCATCTATTTTTTTGTTTTTGTAGAACATTGACATGTTCTAGTATATTTTGGTCTTGTACAATATTCTTATGCATCAGAATATCAGATGGTTTATTTGTGCATCTGATTATTCTGGTATTGCTTATGCATCAGAATATCAGATGGTTTATTTGTGCATCTGATTATTCTGGTATTGCTTATGCATCAGATGATTTTTGACTTTTGATCGATGATTTCACTTATGATTTTGACACACATAATTTGTGCATAAAATGTATGTAACTCGTGCATCAAATGCAATCTGTGATTAGGAAGCTTGTTTAATGTGCTGATACGTTGATGGCGAGTCTGATTTTGGCCGGCGGTAACTGGGTAGTCGATGGAAAATGTATGGTTGCCAGAAATGTATGGTGGCCGGAGATTTGGCCAGAAGCAGTTAACAGGGGACTTGCCTTTTCTGGTAACTGTAAACATGTATATGAATTTACATGTATACCCTTTTTAATTTTTTAAAATTCTGATTTTTCATTAACTTTTTTGACTTTTTGATCTTGACTTTGCCTTGATCTAATGGTCCATATCTCTCCTTACTTTTTTACTCTAAAATCCTTTTTACAATATCCCTCCCCTATATATATATATATATATATATATATATATATATATATATATATATATATATATATATATATATATATATATATATATGCAAAAGATACTATCATTTTATACGAGACTTAGCCATATATAGACTCTTTATTAAGGTTTTGCCCTTGATCTTGTCGCAGTTGTCTCTTTAGTAACTTCTAAAAGAACTCTATCCCCAAGACTAAGAATGATGACACTACAATCCTTCTTCATGATCTCTGTCTTCCCTATATATGATATAAAGTCTAGAAGATTGTGTTCACCATCTAGAGCTGCTACAGTGCCTTGATGCTCTCATTTTCACCCTATAGAGACCAAAGTCATTCTTGCTGTCAAATTTCTCCGGATTAAATCTCGTTGATCCAATCTTCTTAAGTCGGTATGTTCAAATTGTCGTGTTCAATTAGAAATTCACTCCTTGAACTACGCTTGTTTTCACCTCCAAGCTTTGATATACAAATTATTAAGTTTGATTCTACAAATTATTAAGTTTGATTCAACAATCAAGTCCAGTGTAACACCCTGAAATAGGGTCTAGATGTGTCAAGTTGTACTTTGTGTTTTTATGCTTGTACAGTGACTTTAAGTGAATACTTTTAGTTACTAACTTGTGTTATATGTTAATTAATGTGATTATGAGAATTGTGTCATAAATACGTAAAAGTGATAAAATATTAAACGATTTCGAATAATGATTCCATATATATCCCTGTTAGTTGAAACGGATATGCGGATGATAAGTTGTAAGTTGAATAGGGGAATAAAATACCCGAGGTTTAATTGTTAAACCCATATGTCGGCCTTCTTTTCTCCCTTATCCCTTGAGATTTGCAAACACAATGTACACACATACATACATATGATCAAACACACGCACACACTCAAACTCTCTCAACTTTGAGTGAAGAAATCAAAGAGAAATTAAGTAGCAAGGAAGATTCATAGCTGGATTCAAGTGTTAATATGTTATTATACTGCTTCGTAGCCTGATTCAGTAAGTGTTCTTCCTCCTATACCTAGTGTTGAGTTTGTGGAAGAAGATGACCATTTTTGATGGTGCAAATTGAGTTCTCAGTGTTAGTTTGAGTCAAAAACATGTTTGTGTAATCGTAAATGTGCTAAAGATGGTAAATAAACATTTGAATATGGATTCAAATGGTTTTGAAGTGTTAGAAATCGAATTTGCAGAGTTGTGTGAAACAGAGTCGAAAGTTTGTTGTACCGACCTTCCTTACGAGTGCAAAGAATGGTACTTGCGGCTGTAGTCAAGGATACTTGCGGCCGTAAGGGGTGTGTCATGTGGTTTACCGTTTACGGACGAAAGAAATAGCATTGCGGGTGTAAGCACATAGCTTACAGTCGTAAGTACTTAAGGAACCATGATTGCGGGTGTTAGTGCATACATAGTCACACATTAAGAAATGCACTCCTTATTTTGATGATGATAAAAATATGAACAAGTAATATTATTGCTTATCAAATTTATTCATATGTTCATATGCTACATTCTTTAAAGATCAACAAACCTAAAATTAATGATCAAGTGAAGAACAAATAATTGAAGACTTCAATTCAACAAGAAAAGAAGAAATCAAGATAAAGGAACCGTCACGGTCGATCCCACGGTCGACCATGAATCAACCGTCGCTGCTCAGCTCACAACTCTTAAATATTGTTCTTCTTCAAGTCAACCGAACTCGTACTCAAAAAGTAAAGATGATATCTTCAAAGCCGATGACGAAGATATCTACAAACAAGAGTTCGAATTATATGAGCTTACAAATAAAATAATCAAATAAGTTTAAGTCTTTATAAAATCATTTTTATAAAAAGTTTTATAAAAATAGATAAATATTTTTTATAAACTTATTTGTGTTGGTTGAATTAATCTATGACTTCCCATTTTAGAAAATACCAAACACAATCCCACTTTGAAACAATACACAACCATTTTTAGCAAATTAATCTCCCAAAGGGGTAAAATTCCAACATGCTTTGTGTATTGGTTTCCAAACTTCCATTTTTGTGTTTAAATTCAAACATTAGAAGTATGGGATCAACCAACCTTTTGAACATCTACTTTTTAGTTGATTTTTATGGTAAAAATGAGTTGAGTGTGGTTTGAAATAAAGTCCAACGTCTATAATTGAAAGGCTCAAAAAGTTCCAGGAAGCTGACGGTTTTAGCCATGGTCGACCGTGGATAAAACCGTGAGATGTCTGGGCACTTTTTGAGCTCACTCCTTTTTCCTTATTTAAACCAACTCAAACCTCATTCATTACTAACCTCTTGCACAACAAAAACATAGAACATATATTCATATCTTGTGAGCTCATATACTTTGAAATTATTAAATCTTTCAAGATCAAGATCCAAGCAAGAGTGAAAGCCATCAAAGTTCAAACATTACAACATCATTCATATATATTGTAATAGTGTAAGGATCAACTCTAGCCTTCCAAATTAGAGTGAAGTAAGGATCATCTCTAGCCTTTGGAATTAGAGAGAAGTAAGGATCAACTCTAGCCTTTCAAATTAGAGTGAAGTAAGGATCAACTCTAGCCTTTAGAATTAGAGTGAAGCAAGGTTATCTTTACCTTACTTGCAAGTTTGAAGTGTTAATTCTTGCAAGTGAAAAAGAGAAGTGTAAAAGGTTTATCTCTACCTTCAAAGAGAGAAGCTAGTGGAGCAAACTCTTGGTGGGTGAGGCCAAGGAGTGGATGTAGTGCAAGTTTGTTAACACTTGCATGAACCACTATAAATCTCTTGTCTACTCTTGGTGATATCTCTCTACCCTTATTTCAAGTATATATATATTTGTTGTGTTACTCTCTTTATTTCAAGTATATATATATATTTGTTGTGTTATAAACTTCAAGAAAAATCTTCTATACACAACTTACAAATTTTATTTGTGAAAAATTGGTAAACTAAGTAAAATAACCTATTCACCCCCCCCTCTAGGTTCTAACAACGGGCAAAAGGGGTTTCCTTTGAGGCCGTAAGCTATGATTTATAGAAAATAACTCTTGCGGGCGTAAGGTACTACCTTACGGATGTAAGGGGTGTTCTTGAAAGTCCTTGCGGGGCGTAAACATTGTGCTTGCGGCTGCAAGCAAGTATTCTGTATTGGCAATGTGTAACTTGCGTTTAAAACCGAATGTGCTAAGTGTAAAGTGATAACCAAGTCTGTGTATGATGTGTTAGGTGCTCCGAGGAACCGGTGGACACCGAGCACTACATCTGTCTTTTGTGAGCTTAAGGTGAGTACCGGTTTCGCATGAGATTCAGTAAGTAGGGTTATCTATTTCCTGTTTCTATATTGTCCATGCTTATACATGTGTACGCGTGAGATATGTTATGACGAGATGATATATATGCCATGTTATATAACTGGTTGATTGTGATACGCATGCGTACTAGTGGACACAGTACGGGTCAGTTGTGTTTGTGATGCTTGTCTGGACAAATGACGTGAATTGTTGAGGCCAGCTGCGGCTGGATCCTTTGAGGGCCTTAGGGCTGGTGATTCGGGATTTAACGGTTCTCGCGAGTGGTTTTACGAGTCTTGGGCACTGCAGGCCGCCATTCCTTAACCTGAATGTGGATCTTGGTCGATGATCAGATCCGAGCGGAGTCCTAGTGGCTAATAACATGCTGGTGGACTGTTTTTCGCTCCCCCACTTTCTGGATGGTTGTGGCTGATTCCCTAGCTAGGGTCGTTAAGCTAGACTAGCTATCTCGCGAGATATGGCTTTGCTGACATGTCAGCGCACCGCTATGTGGTAGACTAGCTCTATGTGTCGTGCTTTGATGTGATAGCATGCTTATTGATGCTTATGTGAAATCTGTGCTCACCAGCTAATTGTAGCTAACGTTGCATGATTTTTTTCTTTTTCGCAGGTTAGTGAGGTGATGGCCTGACGAGGCGGGATACTTTGTGGGTTTTGTATATATATCTTTTGAGAACACTGTGTTATGTTTACTCTGATCCGATGGTCATGTCTAGTTTGGTAACACTAGCAAATTTTTTTGACTAATTGGTACAATTCTGTTATGTTTTGTTTGCTAAGACGTTAAACAATACTTAACTTTGTAATCAGTGGTGTTAGTCCGCTACGATCTTTTGATGTAAATATAGTTTAAAAGTTTTAAATTATCACTGAATTTAAGCTGGTGAAACGCAATGTTACATTCCGAGAATATGAGAACTAGAAAAGATGGAAAATTGAACAAGTGAAATTGAAATTTCGTTATTGAACGAATATAATAATCGATCTAACAATCTTGATACAACCTATTTATGCTACTAATACAGCAGTGATTAACCTCTTAATAACCATAATCTGTTACAAGAGTATAGAATTTACAGATTAATCCCTTAGAATTTGAGATTGTCTAAATCACGTACACCTTGACTTTACATTTACAAATGAAATCGTGATATATATTATGCAATGGCCAATTTTGTACTATCTTCATTGTTCTTAATGCTTGTTTTCCTTTCAACTTCTGTATTGTCAACATCTTTTCTCTGCACAATAAAATAATATTAGCCAACTAATTAATTTGGATATATCTCATATACATTGAATAAGAGGAGTGACAACCTAACATTATCAACGATTACATATATGTGTGTTTTGTATTAAAAATTAAAAAGTGAGAGTGAAAGAGTTGTTGAAGTGGAGTGAAAGAGATTGTAATAATATTGACATGGCATGAAAGTGGGAGGTGAGAGAATGAAGAGCTGTCAATGGCTTAACACATTACAAAAATATTAAATATATTTTGTTTTTCTTTTTTGTGCCATTTGTGGTTGGAATTGATTTCAAGTAATCGCAAGAGAAATCAAATGCATGTAGTGACCGCGTATATTAAAAAAAAAGAAACTTGCGACTTGCACTTATTACGCATTGTATAATTATTTAATTACAAAATAAATTTGAAAATAAAATATTTTGGTTTAAATAAATAATAATAAGAATTGTATAATTTTGATAAAATATATATAATTAACGTATGTATAAGAATTGTATGCTAGCTTATATATTATTAATGATTCATGAGTACGTGGTTGATTTAATTAATTAATTGTAGAAATCAATTCAGAAGAGAATATATATACGTATATACCTTGAAGGTAACAGCTGCAGATATATCGCCGGTGTAGGATTTATCCTCGCGGACCACCCGGTATTTCCGACTTCCCAGCTCCGCTTCCCCGTTCTCCATCCCACTCAACACAACATCCTTAACATGAATCCTATCAATCAATATATATTCAATTATAACTCAATCATCCATCCGTCCATCACAGAAAACCATCTCTCTCTCTCTCTCTCTCTCTCTATATATATATATATATATATAGCATCGATCCATTTATTCAATTCATGTATCACCACCAACAATATAATAATAAGAAGAGGAAATCGATCATCTGCGTACATTGCTACCAACACCGAAATCAGTTGTTATTGCAGTTACGTGTTAAAACATGGAAATGGTCAAAACTTTATCATTAACAATTGGTGATACATATACATCTTAATAACACTTAACTAGTGGTAACGTGTCTCGTTCTTAAAATGGTTACAGGTTAAAACCTCAATATAAACATCATCAAAGTCAAGGAATTGAAAACCTCTTTTTTATCCGTTTATATATATATATATATATATATATATATATAGATGATTTTATCATAAGTTTTAAGGATCTTACGTGGCTTCACCAACATATGTGTCATCCGAAAGTTTATGCCTGTCCATCACACGAAACACGAGCTTTCGAAACGACGTGTTTCCTTGATCAGGCGGGCTGTCAATCTCAAACTTGAATTTTTGGTCCCAAATGGATTTCTTCCCCTTCCCTATATATACAAATATATCCCACACGTACAGTTATATTCATTTCATTATATAATATCAATATATCTTCATATATAACAAAGTACTTGATTAATTTACGACTTAATTAAAAAGAAATGATATATATACCTTGTGCAACTTTGCTTATACGTTTTTGATCACCATATTCGACACATATGTATGGTCTATGAACAGCCATTGTAGTAGTGCAACAAACTAAGCATCCTAAAATATTCATAACATACACAAACTTTTTATTAATTATCAAAAACATATATATGAAATTTGAACATTATATTAATGAATCTCAAACATATATTTACAGTTTAATTAAATATATATTATGAAAATTCAGCTGGCTAGCTAGTGTTGAATGAATTACCAAGGAACTTTCTGTCTCGAATGCCTTCAGAGTCGACCAACTCCACCTCTAAAACACCGATGCTCGTCATCGTTATTTCTCGAGTACGTACGTTTCTTGCTTCTTGACACGTACAGGCCCGAGCACGTACCACCACTGTTATATATATCTTGAAGAATCAAGAATTACTTACTGTACGTTTTCAGAAACTCAACTTAGATAAATGAGGAAAGTATTTATGAGTTGGAAGATATGGGTGTTTGTTTAGTTTAGGTGATGGAGAACTTACAGCTGCAAGTTTCCGAATGTGTGTGGAAGAAATAATATTAATGGAATATAATGTCAAAGGAGGTGAGGAAATTACGGAGACGGTGCCGTTTATAACGTGTTGGACGACCTTCTAATTTATACAAATTAAGTCGTCGCATTGAATTAATTGGAAAACGAAAGCCATCCATGGAAATATATTAATATATTTAGTTGGTTTATAATATAACAAAGTTGTTATTATATGTATCTTTCTTTATTTATGTATGTATTAATTTCTAGGCTTAAATATTATCTAACCCTCGGACTTTTTATTTAAATAATGCCCGCGTACGTACTTTACTTAACCCTTAAACTAACTTTAATTCATTACAAGAAAAATGAGATTAATCGATCATCACTTTCTGCGAGGATATATATATATATATATGGGAAATCATCCGTAATGTTAACATTACGCAACTTAGGTGATGTTATACTCACAATCTATTTTAATGAAGGGTAGCTTAGTCATTTCAGTATTTACTCATTTAAATGGTTTGTGAGTGTAACATCACCTAAGTTATGTGATGTTAACATTACGGATCATTTTCCCATATATATATGTTTTCGTAAAAACTCACTAAGCGACAAAAAAACTACACTTTTTACTTTGTAACTAGTAAGAGCCCGTGCTCCGCACGGGTGTGGGATGTCTAAAATCTGATCGTGGCTGAAAACGTAAACTCGGTTTGTGAAAAGAGTGCACGGGTCTTGGGTTGACTGACCCTACCCATTCTAAACCCGGCTCTTATCCGACAAAAAAAAGAATAAAAAACCGACCCGGTCCCACAAGAGCATGATAAAAAAAATTATAATTCAAAACCTAAACCCGTAACCGACCCCCGTAACCGGCCCGCCAAAAAAATAAAATTATTTAAAAAAAAACAACTGGTTCGGCCCCAAAGAAATTTGGCCCAATATATGTCCGGCCCAAAAACAAATTCGAAAAAAAAACAAAAAGCCCAAAAATGAAATCCGGCCCAAACCCGGATCTGGACACAAAACCATAGGCAACCACGGTTTTTAATGTATTATTATATAAATTAATATATTATATAAATATAAATATTTTTTTATTCTTAAAACAATCGGTATATATATTACTAATGCATTTAATCCAGTATTTTTATAAAAATCAAACGCAAACATAAAATTGTTGTAATCCAAGCAGATTGTTTGGTCACCAATCAGACGGTTTGTAGATATACCACATGTAGCGCCGTGATTCTTTCACAACAGAAATGTGTATGGTCCTGATATGCTGGCGGAATATCAAAATAAAATCAACGGCCAGATGAGTTGTCAACAAATGATTAAAATTAAAATAAAAAATAGCCTGGAACCGACTAAAATGTAAAGGGTGTTGATAGAGACACCCTAATCTACAAACCCTAGTCTATGATATTTATATACTAATAATGTAATAAAAAAAGTTAACGTGTCATATCAGAACATGAGAAAAAACGTCTTTGTCTTTAGTGACTTTAATAAATGGATGGTCATGATTGTATAATAAAAACTAGCTAAGCGACCCGTGTATCAACACGGGATTATATAAGTCAATTTAAAATTTATATAGTTTTAAAGAGTCATAACACGTATAGTAAAAATAATTACAAAACATAGATAGAAAAATAAAATCTCGTAAGAAAATAAGAAATGAATAACCATTACAGAATTTTGATATCTATACATAAGACTGTCATAAAATTTTCTGTAAAACCTCTTTATAAACAACATTCATGGTTTTATTAGTATGGTTTCCTTCATCATCGCAAATTAAAACTTTTAACCAATCCTTACTCTTCACTCGAGAAACCGTCACATATAACTATCCATGTGTAAAAACGTGTATTTTTAATACTTTTTATAAATACTCTTTATAAGAAATATAAAGTTACAATCATGTAATAAAAATTGATCATTTAATAAAAGTTTACAATCATGTAATAAATGTGATTTAAATTTACAATCATGTAATAAATGTGATTTAAATTAATCTTTTATTTATAATAGGAATTACCATACATATTATTACTATATAAAGTATAAACCATTCAAACTATTTTCTTAAACAAATAAATCAATATAAATTAAAATCTAACCGATAAAATATTAAATTCAAATTAAAATTTTAAAAACTAAGAAAATATTGTTTTTACATATTTAAATAATCTATAACTATGTATTGATTATTGTTAATAATAAAGTGCTCCATAAAGGTTAATAATCAATAATCATTACTACGTAATTATTAACCTATGGATAGATTGGATGGAGATAAGCACAACAAATACACAATTGCAACTTGCTTCAATAATTCAAAGTAAACAATAATTATATTAGACACACCAACTGACCTACCACTCTCGTTCTCTCTCCCACCACTACCACTCCCACTCCCACTCCCATTCTCTCTCTCCCTCTCTAAATCGGTACCACTCCCACGACTTTCTCTCTCTCTCTCTCAAACAACTTCTCTTTCTCCATCTTCTCAAGGTAGTAACTCTTCATCTCTCTCTACCCACTTCCTTCAAAGCCACTACCAAGTTTCTCCAATGACAACGGTCGCCGGTTCCAACCGCCACATCACCGCCGCCCTCGTCCATTTGGTGATGAAGAACAACGGATGTAGGGTTTTTCTCCAAGGTACCTTCGATGGTGAACAGATCCGTCCCGAACCAGATCTACGGTTTTCTCCATGGTTGAAATAAGAGGAACCACACCACCGTCTTCCTATGCCGTCAACTCCACTGCACCTTCAAAGCACTTCGCAACCGTCACCGTCACCGCAATTTGGAGTAGAACAGGTCGATCTCTGCGGTTTCGAGACACCACAACCGACGTCGTCTACAGCCACGCCTTCATCGGCGCTCTCTCCGGTAAACCCTCCTACCCTGTTCCTCTCCCACCGTCTTCCACGACTCTCTCTCTCTCTCTGGTCAATCTCTGCGGTTCCGAACGGTGGTAATCCGGCGGCGAAGAAGAAGTTACGAAGGACCTCCAGATCTGCACTCTACCGACAGAACATCGGCTAACTCCATCGTTTCATTCAACAGTGGTGTCTTGCACCGACCACCTTCAGATCCGTCGATCTCATCTGCACCACCATGGCCCAAAAACAAATTCGAAAAAAAAAAGCCCAAAACTGAGATCCGGCCCAAACCCGGTTTCTCACCCAAACCCGGATCAGGGCACGGATCCATAGGAGGCGACGCATTTTTATTATATGATATAATGGTTGAAAATTCCACCTCCACTTTCGGTCGTCGTAACTCATAAGTTCTATATTCTTCCGGTTAATTTTCGTAATATATATACATACAAAATTATATATATAAGGGTTAAAATCATTAAATAGTTGTCTACTTTCTCCATTTTACCATTGTTGAACGTCATGTTTTTTACACATGTGGCCAGCTAACTTATAAAAAACGTGTTGACGTGCTTATTTTGGTTATTTTGACCTGCTATAGCAGGTCATCTTTCCCCCTTTTTATCTTCATCTTAAAAATCGAAACTTTAATCCCGAAAATTTTCATTTATACTTGATGAAAATTAATAATTCTTAAGTCTATGGCAAGTTAATCGAGTTGTCTATAATATAATACAAAAAACCCGACTAAAAACGAGTCTAATATGAGTCAAATAATCAAAATACCGTAAGGGTGCTTAATGGGTAATACCCGACTTTAATTAACAATTTCTTGACCTATATTTGATGAAAATTCATGAATATGGTGTCTTCTGAAAGGTAAAAAGATTAATTGTAATAATTTGTAAAAAGAATTATGTAAAACGAGTAAGAGTTGAGCGAAAAATGGGTTTTTTCTGCTCTGTTTTTTAACTAAAGTCGAAGAACATTCCGACACTTAATCTCGAAATGCTCCATTAATACATTATGAAAATTTATGATTCTTGATCCTATGGAAAGGTAATCAAATCATCTATAAAGTACTACAAAAAATGGCCAAAAACGAGTTTAAAGTAAATCAATTCTTTAAAAAACACTAAGATGGTTTTGAATGATACATAACCGACTTTAATTAGCAAATATTTGGCCTACACTCGATGAAAATTCATGAATTTGGTGCCTTTTTAAAGGTAAAATGATTATTTACAAGGTTATGCAAAAAGAATTAGCGAAACGATCAAGAATTAGCGAAATCGATCGAGAAACCTGCTGGAAAAGTTGCAGGTTGTTTGTTGGCACATTGACACGTTTTTAATTACTTGACTAGCTACATGTGTAAAAAAAACATGACATGTCACAATAGTAAAATGAGAAAAGTAGACAGCTTTCTAATGACTTTAGCCCTACATATAACTTATCTATTCTTTTAAACGTATAATAACAGATTATTTATAGAATGTCGTACGTATACATATGAACTGAAGTTTTATTAGGTTTATCTTATATTGTACAGCGTGTTTAATTAGTACAGTCTAATAATCGATTAAATAATTAGAATGTTTTTAATGAATAATAAATTATATCATATATACACATTAATTATAATCAAAAATTATTTGTGTATGAAATCATGATTAATAAGTAGTAGAAGAATTAATTTAATGCTGATTAAAAAATAAACCAGGCATGCATGTAGGGTGGAGCAGGTTTAAGTTCAACTTGCAGCATAAGATAACAAATATAATGTCGTGGAGTGGTTGGATAAAACACGTGCCACATATTTCGGACTGGTCTTTAGAATAAATTTAAAAAAAGCCAAAAAAATCTTTCTATAAATATATATTTAAAAGAGGAAATTGTATAAATTAATATAATATAGAGTTTCATTAAAATTGTTATTATATGTAATAAAAATGAAATCGTCCTTTTAATACAAGAAATTTCCGATAGTATTTATTACAATTGGATATAAAATATCTTATTTTTAACAAATAACATCTCATACATATTCATTGGTTAAATATTTTATATAATTACATTTTAAAAGTCGTTAGTTATTATTACTATTATACTCTAACGGCTTCTAATTTTAATATTGCCGTCTCTAGCCACATAACTTGCAACCAACAGCAATAAAAACAAGCATCATCAAAATCTTTTTTTACAAACGATTTATATATATATTGGAACCGATTTTATTATGAGTATCGCGAAAATCAATTTTGATCATTTATTTTATAAGTGGAATTCATGAATGTAGAGCGTGTGGATAGAGTGTGACAAAGTGCATGAGATGAATTCATGGGTGGGTGATGACTATAAAGGATGGGGGATTTGACAGCTCAGATTAGTTCTCGCAATAAAAAATAGTTCTCAAATAATTAAGGGTGCCAAAAACTCGGACACATACCCAAAAGGACATTTCGGGTTTTGGGTAAAAGGGTTGAGTACTTTGGGTATTGGGTTTATATTTTGAGTAACAAGTATTAGACTAGTTATTACTGGTCAAGCAGTTTCAAAACTTATTGGCTCTCTGATAATATTGTGTTTGTTGTAAGAAATTGAGTAAGTTTACTGGTAACCCAAATACTTAGCACTGGCAAGCAGTAAGGCGAAGTGCTTAAATATCTTAATAAAACCAAGGATTATGGTTTGACATATGTAAAATTTCCATCGGTTATAGAAGAGTATTCTAATTCTAGTTGGATTACAAATATTGAAGACCACTCATCTAGAAGCGGTTGGGTATTTCTGCTTGGAGAATAGCTATTTATTGACTTCTAAAGAGCAAACTTGCATCACTAATTCAACAATAGAATATGAGTTTATAGCTCTAGCTGCCGCTAGTAAAAGGGAAAAGTGGTACTTTGGTCAAGTACTTTGGACATTTCGAGCATCACAAAATTATTAGACTAGTTATTGATTGGTAATGAATGGCAGAACGAATGACAAGAAAAAGTGGCTTCAAATTGTATTATGCATCTACTTAGGGTTAAGGGAATGAAATAGTATCCTATTATTTTAAAAAGAGTTGATATAGTAATTATTTTTTATTACTTAAATAGATACTTTACTGTATGGTGACCTTTTTTTAAACGGAATACACACCCATCAACCTAATTTACACCTTATATCCTTAACAGGATTGAACTCTCAACCTCTAAGAGGAAGAGACACCTTAGTTACACCTTGATACCGATAGGCCCTTTGGTTACTTTATGGTGGCCTATTAAAGTAAATAAGACTAGCCTCTTGTTGGAGTTTTCACTTTTAGATAAGGCTGACAATTTCTGACCCGACACGAAACACGACTCGAACCGGACACGAAAAAAGTGACACGAACCCGAAATGGGTCAAAACCAGGTCGACACGAAGTTGACACGAAAATAAATGGGTTGGGTTAGGGTCAACCCGACAACCCGAAAGTGACCCGTATAAAGGTAAAACTAAAATTTATAAAATTTACTTTAATACTTAAAATTAAAAATTCAAAAAGGAGATTGTGAATTCAAATGAAGGAGTGACATCTTAGTCAATAAAATCCAATAAACAAATGTACAAAACCTCGAAAAGCTAAAAATTTAAATAAACAATAAAAGATTTAAACCTAAACAATATTACATCATTTTGCTATTTGTTATTTTTACTATATTGTTTTGGAATTTTGGTAATTTGACGTTTGTCAACTTGGTAAGACTAAAATTAAAACAATATTATAGTGATGATGATTTAAATCAAGACCCTTTGAAACTCACCCAACCCGATATTCCTTCTAAGAATACAACGGTAAAGAAGAAAAAAAAACTTGCTTTTTGAAATTGGATAATTTTCTTTAAGTTATTTTAGTTCATGGTTTGTTTACTAGCACCGGGGCTGCAGCTTAAGGCTTAGGGAATTTGTTCTCTCTTTTTTTCCCCTTAATTTTTATGCGATCATTTATAGTTCCTATGTATTTATCCTATTTTGGCTTTATCAAGTTTTTCCCTTACTACTATAGTTCTTTTCACTACTTTTTAGTCATTTTCCCTTTTATTTATTTTATGTTAATTTAGCGTTTTTTTTTACCTTACACGGCCGGAGGTCCTCGACAGGAAGCAATCTCCCTACATACAAATAGGGGTATGATTGTCTATATTTATACCTCCCCCATACCCCGCTCCCGCGGGATTGGGTACTGTTGTTGTTGTTGTTGTTGTTGTTGTTGTACTTTGTATTAAACTATTAAATTGTATTGATATTTAATATTTTAATCACTAGTTAGTAGAGAAAATTGGAAATAGAAAAGAAATTCGAAAATTTTATGATGAAAACCGAATTTGAAAACCGAATTTGAAACCCATAAAACCGTACCCAAAACCCGTATTCAAAAACCATAATCGGAATTAAAAAAAGACTAGTCAAATACTTTTGACCGAAATGGGTTGACACGAAACACGACCCGAACCCGACACGAAAAAAAGTGACACGACTCGAACCTGACACGAAAATAAATGGGTCGAAATTGGGTCGACACGAAACTGACTGAACCCGAATGACACGAACTCAATAACACGAACCCGACCCAAATTGCCAGCCTTACTTTTAGATCATCACCAAACCTTGGTGACCTGAATAGAATTATGATAGTGGAGTTTGATCGATCTCATGTTGACCACCGTTGCCAAATAAAGAAAACGGTAACAACACAACCACCGCGACAATGGCCGACATGAGAGTATGAGGCCGATGAAACTCCACCATCACAATCGTGAAGAAATTCCGGTTATGTAACCAAGGTTTGGTGGTGATCCAACTATATAAACTCTGTCAAGAACCAAAACCATAATAAAAAAAATCTAAATTCTTACATATTTTAACAATTTATCACAAAACAAATTAGCAATTTAAGTAGTAAAAAGGTAAATTGTGTAAATTAACTCTTTTTAGAAATTAGAAAGCAATATCGCTACCGCGTAGCGGGCTAACAGTTGTGTAGGAGAGTTATCAAAAATATAAACCTTGATTACAATAGTGCATTTTATAAATGAAATTTATGAGTTACTAAAAAATGGATTTTCATCTGTCGCTTGCAACATCTCACATACACTCCTACCAATGGGTTTTAATCTAAAGGTACTAGTGTTACACGCGACCTAAAGTTATAGATTCGAAACAACGATTGATGATAAATAATATGATGCTTTTTATTGATATGACCCGTGAAAATTTTGACATCACTAAAAGCAAAATAATATAATGATTCTTACTTTTTATAACAATATATAAATTTGATGATTGATGTTTATACAACGGTAGTTTAATTATTATAAATTACAGTTTAGTTTAAGTGTTCTAGTTTATTACCTTAAACAATTAATGAACTTGATTAAGTTTATGCACGTTAATTAAGCTACTTTCTACACGTTAACTAATTAAACACACAAGCCAAACCACAGCTTTGTTGTCAAGATTCTGAAATACTACAACTAATTTTTCTAAAAATAGTAATTAGAGGACTAAAACATTTACAAAAAAGAAAAAATATATATCAATTTATGGACTAAAAGTCTAAAACAGATAAAAGCAAAATGAAAACACAAAAGAACTTACAATCAGAATAAATACAGATCGACTAATTTACCATTGTTTTCCTATGACATTTCACTCCCTTGTAATAGTTGAAACTGACATATTATGTGATATATGTGACGTGCATTGAAAACTATAACGAATTGATGTGATATGTTGATACATAAGAGAGAAGGTTAAAATAGTAATACCTTTTTTTGTTATTCAACGATGGCTACTATTTAGACACACCCTTTACCTAATAGGAAGTCAATAAACTACAGCACAACTGGGGTGAGTTGAACATGCACTCAATTCAACTTGCAATATTAGATGATTACATTACATCACACAATGTATTGGAGTGGTTGGAGGGATGATGTGGTACCTTCTTAAAATAACTTTATTAAAGTAACATCGTCTTACTATTTTAATAATACATATAAAAATGTGTTACCATAATTTGACCATTTTTATATCGTCTAGTATGAACATGCATACTCTCACCTTTTATATGATCCGCATAAGCAGTTTGAAAGTTATGCAAAAGTCCTATCATTTGACCCACATAAAATAAGCAACACATCTAATCACTATTGAAATATAGAGACATGGGCCCGGGATTCAAAATCCCGAGCCTTTAGTTAGTGCTACATGTCCCCTTGCTGCTTGCAGGGGACTGGTTTACATGATCACTAGGACAAAATTCAAGTAAACCTTTATACATTTTTTATATTGATAGTGTCGGATTTTAAAACATTGTTACCTCTATATAAACTTTATAGTATAACCTCAGATGAACTAAACTAGTCTAGAAGGCCCTGCTTATTCGAGCATCTATGATCGGGATCTTGGACGAGGGATCAGATGATACGTCTAATGCCTCTGCTAACAAGAGTCTTGGGTTATTCCATACAGCCTCTGCCCAGCTCTTCATTTGCTCGCCTGCAGCCTTACGGTTCTGTTGAACGCAAAGGGTTTCAGCATATCCACCTTCATAAACAACTAAAACATCAGTCCTCCCATGAATAGGTGAGCAGAAAAACCGTACCATAACCGAATTAACTGACCAGACACACAACTGATGGTGTGATTTTGTCAACTATATATTTTCTGTTTGGTTGTGAACAAAAATCAGACCCACCATCAACCCAACCTCGCTTTTTTTACGATGTTCTTTTTATTATACACAATCTATATAACTTCTCTTACTTAGTTGGTTTAACCCATTGGAGATAAAAATATGTCTAAATCAATCCATTCATAAGTTACCGGGTAGAAATTCTTTTTGGAGAAAGAATTATGTTATACCTCTTGCAAGGGCGATTATGTCCTTTCTATGCACTTTAGCTTGTTCAACTGCCACATGAAATTAAAAAAAAAATAAGAAAAAAACTCATCAAAGATTGGGAACAATAAGAATACAAAGTCTCATTTGTTTTGCCCGAGAGATAATATAAAAATATACAACATTTGAAGATCTTTTTGCATACTAAAAGACAGCGAATCATGTAGACCAAAGTGAATGACTGCTGGGTATGGGACGAGAATTAGGTCATCAAACTTGAATTTCAAACATAAAATGAAGCTGTTATGACCCCCTTGAGACTTTGCAACAAAGAACCTTACCTTTAAATTTTAACAATTTATAGCTGCCAAAACCAATTTTGCTTTTCCCAATATAAAAAATAAAAAATGGAGTAATAAGCACTATGTTTTCTCAATGTTACCTTCGTTTTCCAATTTAGAAGCTTTCAGCAATTCCAGAGCTCTTCTATATAGTCCCTGCAGATGTGCATCGAACGTACTATTAAGAAACCCTCATAATTCAACTAATTAAAACAAATATCCAGAAATTATTTAACGTTCAGATGTTCTATACATTTTTCAATATAAAGCAAAACAGCAAGACATAAAAAGATGAATAAATAATTCAAATAGCCACTATGCTAAAGAATTCCTCTTCGAATGGATGTTTTTTGTGATTATTGCCACTTAAAGTTGAGATAATCGTTGGCAAAATTTGATTATAATTATGATTTTCTGATTATATAATAATCTTATAATCAGATATGTAAGAGAACTGATAACTGAAATGAATGTGAAACTAGTTAATTATCCATAGCATATCAACTCGTTATTTGATTCCTCAAATCACTTTAAAAACACACATTTAAACAAAAATGATTTAGAGTTTTGTCTAACCTCTTGAACCATAAGGGAACTAGAACGCTCCGATGTTGCTTTGTGCCGGAACATGAGAGCTATGCATGTTAATATTATTCCAACTTTTGGATGATGAGGACCTAAAACATATTATGCAAACAAATCGTGGATAAGAATCACAGTGGACACTGGACAGAAGAGTAGATGACCATAGATCACATATATATAAACAATTGTAGAGATGGCTATTCTGGCCCAATTATGTAATAAAAAGATGTATCAATTTAGGTTTCGTTTTACCTCAAAGGGGTAGAACTTAAAAAAAAAAACATAATAACAGGTGACGTGAAAGTCACCCAAAGTGTATTACAACCTTCAACATTGTTTTATTTAGGTAAAATAGATTATTATTTTAATACTACAGTTTTGTAATCATATTTAAATAATTGATCTTATAGTTCTATAAAAAGGAGAAAAAGCTATTAGAAGGTCAACCCAACCTGATTCAACCCGTATATAATATGACCCGTTTCATTACCCCCCCCCCTCTTCCCCCAAAATTTGCCACCTCCAATGGATACTAACCAAAGCGTCCTTCAGTCATTGTTAGTGCCCTAGTCAGTATCTCTTCTGCATCATTAAAGTTCCTGAAGCACACAAGGAATTTGTTATATAATGTAAACATAGTGAGTAGATAATATTATAACATAAGGCAATAATACAGGTCTTACCCCATGTGTGACTCGAGTTGTCCTAAGGCACAAGTGGCTGCCAAAAGAATATCCTCCCGTGCCATGTTACCAGCAGCCAAGTTATATGGATCACTATAATCATTTTTCTCATGTATCCCTCTAATTACATTTTGATATAACTGCTTTGCAGCAGAGAAATCCTGTGTTGCATGCAGGAATTCGGCATATGACAAAGCACTGTTTCCTATATCCAAATATAATTTAAAATATAATATTTTTCCATAATAAAGTTCTCTAACAATAAATTAACCAGCAGTAATAAACAAGAAAATAGAAGATATGCACAAGTTTTTGTTATTTGAAGTTGTAAGAATCACATAATCAACTCAATGAGTGTGAGCACATCTGAGTATTTATGGTCAACTTTATTTAACTTGTGGTGTATCCATTAAGAAGATTGGTGTAGAAATCAACTTCCTTTTATAATCAATTCATGCGCAGTTAGCATTAAATTATTTGAGCCAATCACATGATGAGAAGCATTTAAAACTGATATAGTGACCATAAGACGAGATAAAGAGTTCCAAAACGCAATTTCAACAACTCCCTTACAGGCTGATCCATGATTCCCAAACAGGTTATGCACCACCATAGCTTTAAAAAAATTAACGAGGGGCTACTCAAGCGGTTGACTGAGGTGTAGCGAGAAAATGGCCCCCGTGGGGAATACTCAGATTGGGTTATTTTTAGAAATTATATGTATGACAAATAGCCAAATATTA
The DNA here is from genome assembly GCA_947179395.2 of Pulicaria dysenterica. Classification (NCBI taxonomy): domain Eukaryota; kingdom Viridiplantae; phylum Streptophyta; class Magnoliopsida; order Asterales; family Asteraceae; genus Pulicaria; species Pulicaria dysenterica. Next base: position 87,111,052 of record OX359288.1, read on the forward strand.
TAAGTTGAAAGCAAAATAGAACTAAAAGATAAACGTGTTCAAAAACAAGATTTTCCCACCAAATTTGCATTAAGTTGAACAAAAATAAAGATTTCTCATCAATTTGGCTGATTTAGATCAAATTGCCTCCGTCAAGGACCGATTAGTGAGTCCAAGCCGAGTACTCAGCCGAGCAGGCCAAGTACTCAGCCAAGCAGGCCGAGTTTTAAAACACTGCTGCAAACCACTACAAAGATTTTTATTGTTTCTTTAAATTCACAAGTGCAAACCCTTTTTATAAGATAGATCACAAAAACTTACCAATGCCTAAGTTACCTTCAACTCCTTTGAAACAAGATCGAGCTACATAAACAACATATACCATCAAATTATTATGTAAAAATGAAAATACAACAGTTAAGAGGTTTACTTTTATACAGATAGAAACAGAGTACATACATGAATCTACGTTGCCCTGGACAAGCTGTATAAGCCCTTTTAATGCTCTAGCACGAGCATATGATGATCCAATGCCGGACCCAAGTTCTAGTCTAATAGCATCTAAATCATTTAAGCAAACATCTGCTATCATTGAAGAAGTATCATCCTATTTTGTACCCAAATGAAGATAATGAGACTTTATTTGATTTTAGAAGAAAGACTGATTTATAAACAACAAATGTTTACCTCCCCCAATTCTAAATGGAGTCCTGCAAGAGCTTCAGTGGCGGCCACTAACCCATGATCATAGAAATAACAATATAGTGAGTGACTAATAACAATTGGATTGCAGAAAAAAGAAACAAACTTTACACTTTCATCAAATTTTGGCAAACAACTTTAAAGTATATTCAAAATAGTAACCAACATCTTAAGTTATCACTGATTTTAGCAACCAAGTTACATTAAATTACTTATGGTAGCAACAATTACCAGTTCAATCTGCATGTCTTATTTATTAATTTATTTTTTGCTGATTTTTCAAAAATTGCTGACGAGGTATCTTATTTGTTATATATGCAATGTGGCAAGTGATCTGAAATTTAATAATATTTTTTAAAATAAAAAATTTCTTATAAGATCGAATTTTCAAACTTGTAAATAAACTTTCCATGCCAATGCCATATTAGCCAATTTACATGTAAAATCAGCTCAAATGAGTTTGATTGCTAAAAATGGCTATAAATTGTAGGTAGGTTTATGTTTTGCAACTAAGAGGGTGTTTTGAATTGCATATGTTAAGCTTATGCCTATTTTAAAGCACCTTATAAAAAAGGCTTTTACTTCAACATAAGATAAGCAAAACCCAAAAGTGCCAAGAACTCAATTAGCTAATAAGCACTTTTAAAAACACAATTCCAAACACCCCCTAATCTAACGTTGGCTGCTAAATTTAGAAAAAGAGAGTAAACTTTCATTTCTATTTAATGTGGTTTCCAAAAATTAAAATACATGAAATGCCTTCAACGTAGGTTTGCATTTACCTCTCAGAGGTAAAGAAGACACCTTTAAGTCCTTAATCGTATTCAATTTCTCAATTGCTTCAACAAGTTGTCCTCTGTGAATCAAGAACAGCACCACTTTATAAAATTATACACATTTACTAGCGATTAAAATCCAAACAAAGAGGGAGTGGGGAATCAATCAAACCTTTCAGACAAAAGGGTCGACATTGCAAGAACAACCAATCCCTTGGAATTCCCATCATGCTGATTGGATTCGCACTGTTCTAGCACCAATAAACCTTGCCCATATGATTCATCTACACATACTCGAACACAAAAACAAAACCAACATTTAGAAATTATACCCGCATAAAACAAATTAGTGCGACTGATTACAAGAAAGAGTGGAGAAGGACCTGATTTCTGGGACCTGGAAAGGGAAAAAGCATAATCGATCATTTGAATTGCAACTGAGTTAGGGTTAATTTGGTCATGGACATTAGTTGAGCATAACCGGACTGCCGGTAGTGAGCAGGAATAGCCCCTAGCTCGTCTTGACAACTTGGTAGCGAGGTTAAACATCTGCTGGTGTGGTTGCGAGTTCAGACGTTGCTGATAGTTCTACTCGAATACGAGTGGCGGTGCCGGGGGCACTGGTTATTCTAGGGACCGACGGAGCCTGGTTAGAAATTAGAATAAATATATTTGGTCTAAAAATTATTTTAAAATAATTTATACAAACACAGTAAATTATATAAAAATATAATAAATTTTAACTAAGTTATTATTATCTATAAGACACTTTTCTTTTAAAAATAATATACACAACTTTCATGATTTTTAATCATATACAATTGATAATCTAGTTGGCAAGTCATATATCACTTTATATTATTTCTTCAATCGTATGAATGTTTGGGGAACCCCAGATGATGTTAGGGGATTTCATCTTCGAAAACCCAGAACGAAGATTTGTTTTTATTATTATTATTATTATTATTATTATTATTATTATTATTATTATCATATTTTCAGTTATTTTTAAATAGACAAATTATATGTCACCACTTAAAACAAAAGCCATATCATCAAAACCTGAGCCACATATGTATTAACCTACTATTACAAGTTACCATGTATAAAATGGTAGTTTTAGTAAGTTTGGTACACTAAATGTTAGTTTTGAAAGATACACAATAGCAAAAAGTGACATGTTCGATACACTATTTAAAACTAAACCCCTCTAAATTTACATGACTAACTGTGTACCTTAATTTAATTGATATAGTTGACTTGTATTAATTATCATCTTACTAGGAGAGAATATATAGATATATTTATTTTTAATTTGGAGTGTTTAAAAGTGTTTTGGGTTTTTTTTAAGCAACACTTAATTCTGTATTGTCATGTTAACATAATATCGGTGTTAATATATTTAATAAGGAAGAAAATCACAGCAATATTAGTTAATAGGAATAATAATAATTATAATAATAAAATCAATAATTAATAATATATATTATTTAGATCGTCTACTATCTTCTAATATAAATAAAAAACTAACTATCACTAATTTAATTATAAAATCTTAGCCTTTTATTTAAATAAAATTAAATCTTAGTCATTCATTTAGGTTAAAATTTAAAAACTCAATTCTGATTTTGAATAGTCAGTATAAACTATCAGATATAAAGAACAACTAAAAGTTTTTCATATTTAAGAGAAAATGGAAATTCAAGTTCACATAACTAATAACTAATTGACGATTTAAGCGCACATGTTCAAGAGAAAGAAAATATACATGAAGATTTGTACACACAAACATTACATGGCTAAACCTATAATACAACATAATCTATAATACAACATAATCTAATAGAGAATCATTTGATAATTTTATAAATCAAATTAGTTGATAAAGAGGCTCATCATCATGCTTAAATCCGCTATTAATGACTACATGTCTTACCTTTTGAATGAGCTCCATTGCACTTCCACTTTTAAAACCGAAATTTCCACAATTTGCACATAAAAGAGAAAAAAATTACTGACTCACGTGTTAAATATTAATAAATAAAGAATGGTTTCATGTTTTGTGTATAAAAAAATGTACACTTCTATTTTAGTGTTATATTAATTTGGCTAACTACCTAAACTAAATATATAGTTTCAGGACTACTAAGAACAACTATTTTTACATCTCTGAATTAGATTTTTAAATATATAATTTATCATCTTTTAATGATACATTTTATTTTAAAACATATTTTATAAAAGGTTTCGTATATTTTTCTAATAAGATTGAAAATGCTTTAAAAATTAATAACTAAACACTTTGAATAACATATTCAACTTTACCACTCAGCTCATCACTATAATCCCAAAAAAAACCCACACAACTAAACAAAAAATTACCTACCAAGTACCAACTACTATTAATGGATAACAAAAAATTAAGAATATATTAATTTTTAATAAGTGTCATATTACAATAAAATTTATACCAAAACGTACATAAAAATGAGACGATCGTAACTATATAATTATTTTTTTCTGTAAACAACATACATCATAAGTTACTAAACATAATTTATAAGTACCATATAATTAATTATATCAATATACAATTTTTATAAAACCCCCTGATATTTTCTTAAAAACCCCTCACATTTTTTATAAAACCCCTCACAATTTTCATTCAGCCCCCTATTGATTTAGATTTTGAATCATCGATGGGCTTTAATCTTTCTAAAATTGTTTTTGAAATTAAATAATTTTGAAATTGAAGGTTGTGATTGGTTAATTAAGTTTCAATTTATGGTAGTTTTAGAAAAATTGGTAAGCCTTTTATATATAGATATAGATAGATAGATAGATAGATAAATAGATAGATAGATATAGATAGATAGATAGATATAGATATAGATATAGATCTATCCAAAACGTGTATTACCGGACACGCGAACCGGCCACACACAAGCAGCCTTTCCCGATGTGAGGGGCTTCCCGATAGATATAGATATAGATAATATGCTATAGCACTTTTTTTTTTTTTTTATTTTGTTAATTTTTATTTTTTTATTATTTTATTATTTTGTTAATTTTTATTTTTTATTATTATGCTTGATTATCATTTTCTTCTTTAAGAACAAAATCAATAACAATTAGTTTTTATTTCATGTTGATGACCTACAAAGCCGGTAACATTTTTAATTTTGTGAGAAACAACATTCTTTTCAATTTTTTTAATTTATGTAACATTTGATTTTTTCTCTACGTAACTTTATTTTATGTAACATTTGATTTTTACTTTTCAATTTTTACTTTTATTATTATCTATCATCTTTTTTTTTACTTTTTAATATAATTATACTAATATAATAACTAATTAATGCTATTATTATTACTACTATTTATACGTATAAATAGTAAATTACACGGATTGTTCCTATAATTTAATAATAATAATAATGATGATCATGATCATGATGATTAGTTATTAATTAAGAAAAGGAATAAAAATATAAAAGAAAAGTTATATTAAAAAAAGGATATTTTAGTCATTTTATATGATCTAGGGACTACAGACATAACAAAACATAAACATTAGAGACGTCTAGTATAATAACTGAAATTCAGGGACGAACGTTGCAGTTTGTGACTAACCACATGGACAATCTGTGTAATTTACTCTTATATAAATATCATTTTTTAGGCATAAAAAGTTAATTTACTTTTACCAATATCATTCTGGTAATTATTTTATCTTTTTTTAGTCTAATTTTTTACTGATTGTTGTTGATTTTGTTGTTATTATTATAATTTTAAAACATATTAATAAAAAAGGTGTAAACCACGATAAAATAAATTTTTCGTAATCAAGCAAAAAAGTAATGTTCTTCTTAGTCTTATATTACAAACCAAAAGACTTTACCGAAGTAAAATGAAAAAATTATCATAGACTTGAATTGAAAATTTTATTTTAGATGGAAACAATTTAGATTTTTCTACCCAAAGAAGATAATATTAATGCTAATGACACCAAGAAAATTATATAGAAAATATCAAATACATTAAAAGATAAAAAAATTATTAAAAAATTAAAAGTTTGATACATAAATAAACATAAAAATTTTGATATATATAATGATAAAATGTGACAAGTTTAATACAATTTATGAAATAAATCCTAAGAATAATACTAATAGTTATTATCATTAGGATTATTAATGCTATACTAATAGTAATAAAATAGAGAAACAAGAATTGGAAGATTCAGTAGAAGAGAGAAAAAACCTAAATTAAGCTTTATAATGGCTTTAACCTCATTACTCCAAAACATATTGTTGTACCATTGTTGAGATTACATGTGATCTAAATACTTGTGATAATAAAGGTTTGATGTATCAAAATGTAATGAAATTCGCATAAGTTATCATTCTATATAATCTTGTTTTGTTAATTTCAATAAATATAAATAAATTTTACAATTCTCTTATCGTATGGAAACAATTTTTTTAGTAACTTATTTTAAGCTATCATTATATATAATAAATTTTACATAATTTATCATTGTATATTACAAATTAAAACTTGCATGCAATGAAAGATTATAAAGTTGATTGCATATGTTACCGGTGAATAGGTAATATTCATATGAAATATCTGTGCGGTCACAACTTTTAGTAAGAGTAGTTTCACTTTTAATTAAAAAGCAAAGAAAATCTAGGACGCACTATTCATTATATTTATAGGTGTTTAATGGTTCGGTTTATTTGGCTTTTACATTTTCCTGGGTAAAATCATAACTAAACTAAAAAATCTTTAAAAGCTACCAATCCTAAATCGTTTATGAATTATGGTTTAACGGATTTTTTTTTTCAACTATGTGAATGCGCTACCATAAGTAACGTTAAAGAGCATAGTTCTAGCAGATCAAACATACTTATAGGACTAATACACGAAAAACTATTGTTCTATATGAATGCAATTAATATGTCATAAAAGTGGGAATATGGGAGATAATTCATAATTAATAGAAATTTGGATAGAATAAAAAACCATTAAACTAAAGAGTGATTATAGTGAAAACCGATTATCACAATAGATTTTTCTTTTCAAACCAAATCAAAAACATTTTATTTGATTTTTTTAAAATGGTTTCATTTTTCATTTAATCCGATACGACCAAATATCGATCACCTCTATTATATGGTCAAAATTTATAGTTATATTATGTTCAGTTAAATATTGAAGTTCTATGTGTTATATTGTTATATATCATGCATAGTAAAGTTATTAACAAACTTTTGAAAAAAGTTATGATATAGTAATGTTATTAACAAACTTTTAAAAAGAGTTCCAAGAGGGAGCAAAGCTCAAACCATATATTAAGCTATGAGTTGAAGGCTACATGATTACCATTTGGAGTAAAAAATATAATGTAAAAGGGTACTACTATGCACACTCAATGCGTGTGACAAGCAAAAGTAAAATGTCAGATTTCATATTTTACAAATGCGAAATACTTGTTCAAATGCGAAATACGTATTCAAAATTCGTATTCATTGTCTGTTGTAAATATAAAAAAGTTAGCAGCAGAAAACTCTCTCTCCACTCAATATGTGTTGTCATTGTCAAATGTCTAAGGTGTCTAAGGAGAGTGAATTATCTCTCTCTCTCTCTACTCATTTCACCCCAACAGGCAACAACAAAAGTACAGGAACTCTCTCTGCGCTCCCCACCTCCCGCTGTCTATATTCCGACCGGCGGACAGCCACCACCGCACCGCCACCACCCATCTCTTTCTCTCTTAGACCGTCGAGCCCCAACGCTAATTGGATTTGTTTTAAATCAAGTTGCTACTGCAGATCTACGAATCTTCATCCATGACCATTGACAAGATGAAATTTGTTTTCCTGGTCGATCTGTACATCTTCTCTATCTTTCTCTCACTTTTAAAAGCCCTAAATCCGAATGGGTATATTGTTTTAAATCATGCCACACTGTTTCGTATTTTACTAGGCGGTGTTTTTCGTAGGTAGGTTTTGATGTGTGTCGATCGACGGTGGGAGCACCGAAAGTGGGTTTTGGTTTGCGCTTTTTAGGAGGTCGACGGTGGCAGGTGACGGTAGCCGGAGATGACGGTAACCCGGGGTGGAAGGCGATGAAGTAAGGTGGGTTTTGATAAAGATCTTGGGTTTTGAAGTAAGGTGTGACGGTACCCCGCAGGTGGAAGGAGATGGCGGTGGCAGGTGATGCGCCACTGCCAGTGGTGGAGATGGGAGACGCTACCACGGTGGTGAGGGGTTGCCGATGGTGATGCCGGAAGGTGCTAGCCGGAGGAATGACTGAGAGGGGTTTTTTATCTTATGGTTATTAACTTATTATGAGTATTGTTAGATACTTTGATACATGTGCAGCTTTACCTTGAGAACCCAAACGTTGTGTCAGTTGGTTTGTCAGAAGGGTATTTCGCATTTATCAAATGCGATTTAGGAGTGTTTTAGGGGGTAATTCAAATCGTGGGAATAGCCCAACCCAATGTAAAAACCTCTCCTAAATGTTTCTGACAATATATTATGTATTTAATTTATAATTTAGTTTAATTGTATAAATAGTATTCATTTATCAAATGAAGGGTTATTGTGAAAAAAACTTCTTTAATAAGTAAAAAGAGATGATTTATATATTATAAGTTTTTGTCACACACAAGATATAATTTGGTTGTTTTGATCATCATATATATACCCTTTGAAAATGGGAATAAAAAAAATATATATATAACTATAAAAATATAAAAATGATAGTTATTATTATGTATACGAATTCTCTCATAAAGCAAACTTTTTCCTATCTGTTCAATTTTTTTGTCCTAGCAATAATTCTTAATTTTCCTAGGGGCTTCATAAGGATGATAGCAGTCAGAGACAAACCTATATATGTATACAGAAAATCATCATAGGGAATTGTTCCAATAGTTTTGAAGTACAAAATAAATAAATAAATAATCATTAAATTCCACCTTCATTATGTAATTCATGAGTATGTTCATGGCATTAAATTACATTGACTGCTGTTTGCATGACCCCCATAGGCTCTACCAGCTTCTAGCATAGCCAATCAGTACCCATGATCATCTGTTGTTAGTATATATCTATATAGTAAACAATCCTTGTCAAGTTTTACAACATACTTTATTGTTAATTATATTATATTAATTAATTTACATAATATATTTCTTATGTTTAACAACACAATCACAATCATCATCTTGTTCTTTCTTTCTCTTCAGATCATTCTTGATTGAAGGTCCATCAATTATAGATAGATCAACCTGTTCCTCATAGATAACTACTTGTTCCTTGGTTAACACCGAATCAGGACTCGAAGGGTTCCTGATTGCTTCGAGTTCGCGAGATTTAACCAACATTTCTTGCATCATTGTATAGCAAAATTGCAGATTTTGCTGTAATAAATTATATCCATCAATAAGATTGCAGATAGATAATTAATAAAGATCGAGAATTTGATCATATTTTACTTACTTCTTGAGCTTGTGGGATGAAGCTAGTGATGTGGGAAAGACAATCTTGATCGTCAAGAACGCATCGTAATGCACTCATAGTGATAACACTTGGTCGGTATACAAGCAATTTCACATCTGCAATAATTACACAAAATTTTCATATTTTTTTTAATAATAAAAAATAATTCTATCATGAAATGTAAGAAAAAACGTGTGCAACCGATTACTTAACTGTAGCGGTTATTTAATTACACTATAATTTAATTTAATTTTTAAAGTTTGTGATTAGTACGCATGCATGTTAGCATTAATTAATTATTAGATTATCCAAATCTAATCAATTTGACTTTAAATCATATGATGATCGATGACAGTACTTTAAGATCGATGACAAACCAAGTAATTAAGTACGTACCAAGAGAAGATGCAATAAGAACATCGTTGATCCTGGAACTTAATTCATCAAGAACGAAAGGGCGCTTGAGAGTGGAATTCAATTCCCAAGTGATCAATTCAAGATACGAGTATGGAGTAATGGAATTAAGTTCCCAATTTAAAGACTTCAAAATCTTCAATTCCATTCTTTGGATCAATCTTGCTTCAAAACAGTACTCCAAACCCTCCTGCAATCAATAAAAGTTACAACTTTTTTAATTAAAAAAAAAACAAATTTATAACGCACGAAAGATATTTAAGAAATATAATGAATATTCAGTACCTGGATTTCATGCAATGAGGGAGGACAGGTTTCACCAAACTTGATAGCGAGTGATAAACAAGCCAAAGAAACCAATTCCATCATCCAATCACTCCAGTACCCCTTTAAACATAAACAAAACTTATAAGTTTTGATAGCATATATTATATTATTCATGATACTAATTATGGTAATTAAACCCTACTCTTTTAATTGCAAACTTCCTAGTAATTAAACCAAAAAAGAAATTTAAAGACTTACATGGCATTGATAATTGTTGTGGATAAACCGATCAACATAATTCACAGCATTGAACACGGTTCCGAAGCCAAACTTAAACCGCTTACGAGACTGCGAATTTAAAAAAATGGAATTATAATTCAAAGTTAGAATTAGAAAATTAAAAAACTCGTAATAAATCAAAGCAAAAAAGTTAAAAAAATAAGAGATTTATATATATATAATTGAAGAACATGTACGTACATGAATGAACCACTGGATGGCTTTCAATCTACAATTAGCGACAAAACTGTTGGATTGAAGAAGGTTTGTAACATACCCTGATCCAGTCATATATTTGGTTTCTTTGTTTAAGTAAGTATGAAATGAGTGCTCATAATCTTGTCGTGTGATCTGGTGAATTGAATAATCGATATGAATATCATTGTCACATGGGTGTGTAAGAAGATGATCATTTGCAGAACAAGAAGGCAGTACTGGACTCGTCATGTCCCACACTTCATCACAAAGAAGATCATAGACGTCATTTTTGTGATCAAGAATGGAACAAGGAGGAGCCATGATTGTGTATTGTTAATAGTAATTTCTTTAACTTGTGAAATATTTGTGTGCGACAGTACGTGTGTAAGATCGAATGGCGAGTATTTATATATGTACATGTATGTGTGTGTGTACGTGTGTGTGGTGGTTATATCTATATATGGCTGGGGGTTTAAAGGAAGCGGTTGTTTGGGTTAGAAAAAAGGAAGGGTTGTGAACGTACTTGTGTTGGTTGGCAAGATAAAATAAAAGACACGTACGTAGCGCATGAAGAGGGTTAATGCGATGTGAGATATAAGTGTGCGTGTTTTTATTGGTGGATTTAGTGTGTGTGTGTTTTTATTGGTGGGTTATAATTGACTGCAGTAAGCAATTACGTGAACAGAGACACGAGGGTAATTGATTGGAAAATCACGACGACGTTTCATTAACGTTTGCCAACCGTTCGCATGTTTTGTTGGGGTTCGGATCTTTTAGCAGGTCGGGTCGGTCCATCTCGGTCGATCTTTTCTAAAAATCTAAATGGTACGTGGTGGTTAATTATGATTCAGTTATTTATTTATAAAAGGCGCCATTTATAACCTGCAATTTCGTTTTTTTTTTTTTTATTATTATTATCATAGAAAGGTTATTTATTACAAAATAAAAGTAACCTAGAAATCTGAAAATGAGAAGTACGTTTTCTCTCATCCGTCGATCAAATAAAACAAGTGATCGGTGAGGATTCAGATCAATTTGTAATTTATGAAAACAAAATAAGAGAACTAAAAACTTGATGATCGATGTTTATCGTAAGACTTCATTTTTTTTTTATAAAAAGGAGTAGGAATTGAAGAAGTAATGTTAATTAATCAATTTAAGAGATCGTTCTCTTTTCGTTATTCTAAAATATTTTTAGTACATTTTAAATATACTTTAGCATATAATTAAAATATTTTAAAATTCAACAAGCAACCTATGGTAGCATATTTCTCTAGTACAAGGTTACGTGTACAGGGATTTGGCACATACAAGTATACAACAATATATATATATATATATATATATATATATATATATATATATATATATATATATATATATATATATATATATATATCCGATGGTCGACCCACAATATTGTTGTAATGTGATTGGTACCACTTATCAGCTTGTTGTCGACCTGATGTTTCATTTGTGGACGAAACATCTAAAGATCAATGTGCATTTTATTCGACATGGTGCTCTCTCATTTTATGCATATGATATGTATCTACCTTAGACCTCTAATGTCCAAGCTTTAATTAATGTTCAAGTTGTAGGTGAATGTTAGAGTCATCACTCTTATTGATAGATCCTAGCAGTGGCGGATCCCGACCTTTTGGTCAGGGGTTGCACGATTTTTTTCCTCATACTATATAACAATAATAGAAGTAGATATGTTGCACTAATATTATTTAGGGGTAGCACTTGTATTTTAAAAAAAAAATATTTTTTACACTACTCGGGAAATATTGAGGGGTTGTCCGTGCCACCGGGTGCACCACTAAAGGTCCGCCCCTGGATCCTAGAATTGTGTTCAATATATTTTTAGGTAAATTTATTATTACATATGATTATTAGTCATAGTGTAAAGGTATGTTGTGTAAATACTCAATAGTATATATAGTTTATGTTTTCTACCCTAATAAAAAGGAGCTGTCATATATATTATCCTACCTAGACTATCATTGTGACTTGTGAGATTGCTTTTCTCATATACGATTGATACTTGACATTTGATACCTATAGTTATTGCTATATATATTCTTTCAATGTCAATGTTATCTATTATAATTATTTGTATTTTGTTATGAGTTTCTTTAGAGTGACATGCACAGCTGTCATAGATCTTAGATTTGCTCTTTTATTGTATGAATATATTTCGCATGTATACTCCCGTCTGATAAAAATACCACATCTATTCCGTCTTTACACTTCCTCGTGTTTTTTTCTTTTCAAATTAGGTTGTTTCTATATATGGATGCTAGCATGCCCGTCACTTACTAAATCCTCTTAATTTATTTTGTTAACCATGTAATGATGTATTCGTCTTCGACTTATTTTAGCAGCATTACCTTTGTTCCCAAACATAGTTTTATCATATATGTATATTTTCATTTAATCTTTTATATGTATAATTTTATTTTCTAACTATCAAAAGAATGACACAATCAACTCCGTCATCCCAAAGTTCAATGAGTCTATTGGGCAAAACTTGAGTCGTCTGAACTTAAGCTTTATATATGTTTTATTAACGTGTAACATAGTTTCAAATGCAATGTACCTTTATTGGATAAATCAATTTTATAATTGAAATAATCACTCTCCTTATATATTTCTCTAATATGTCTTTCTTGAATGAATCAATTTTATAACCCAAAGAATCACTCCTCTTGTATATCTGTCTTAGGTTAACATCATCATATTTTATGGTCAAATATAACGCATCATGTTATCTCACAAACATGTCAATAAGTCCCTTATTTTTTTAGACAAGAAAGAATACATTGTAGTTCTTACTCTTATAATTCTAAAAGAATATGATCGATCATGTTTAACAAAAAGAATATTAATCCATCACCCTTGTACATATACATCTAGGGATGAGAGTTCTGAAAATATAGAATTCTAATTAAAATCTTTAAAGCGACAACAAATTCATCGATTTACAACCTCCTATCCAACTTTTCCTTAAGCACAACATGATATTTATTATGAGATTAAACTTTTAGAGATGATTTATGCACAATAAAAATTTGCTATACATGATAAATTGTGTTTAATTAAAACGTAATACCCTTAAATAAGTAGATAAAAAAATTCATAATGGGTTTCTAAGAACATACAAGTCAATAAGTATTGTATACGTTACAAATAGTTCCCCTAAACTTTATATTTTCAAAAATGATATATCCTCCAACTTTTTCAACCTGCTTCATCCTCGTACTCACCATTCCGCTTCGCTTTGTATGACAGAAGATATTTTGAGCAGCCAATATTGAGATATGTGGGAGTGGGACCACCGCCACCTTCACTGTGTTGGATCGTTAAAAGTTAAAACAATAATCACAAGATTCATCAAAATACTTTCTTTATTTCTGTAAATCACATACAAAGTATTTTTACAAGGAATCACATACACACTCACTGTTCTCTCCGATATCACATCGGTTTCTATTTCGAGAATCACTCTTCTTGAGAATCACTCCTGTTTCTCAATAATAAAACTTATACTAATTTACTTTTGACAATTACTCCAACACACTGAAGTGGGCCAAAGTCCACTTGAACGGGAGAATTTCATAATGCAACTTGGTCTTATCACCTAAAAGTAGTTACTTCAATTCAAGACAGAGCTACACGGCTACACATGATTTTAAAAAAATAGCACAACCAAGAATTTACCAAGTTCTGAACCAATCCGGTCAAGTAGACATGAACATTTGAGTTGGTTCAGACCGGTTCAAAGAAAAACAAGTCAAGACCAGATTCAGAATGTCAATCCAGATAAAACTAAAAAAACGAACCAAAACAATCTGAACCAAAACTTAAAATAACTAAAATGCAAAATGTCCAAACCGAACTCGAAAGGTCTAAACCAACCGGTATATATATTCGAACAAAAACCGGACTGATCCAGAGTCCAGACCAAAACTAGTCTGAAAAAAACTAAATGATCTTATGCAAGACCAGACCGAAAGAAGATCACACATGTGACATGCCCAAAAGACCGGACCAAATTTTGTGCATGTCTACAGTCTAGGTCTAACTTGACCTCAGTTTTTCTTTTTTTGGTTTAAGTTCGTTAAATTAACAACTGAGTTTAATCAGAAGGTACATACCATGAACTGAAATGAGTAAATCTACAGTCGTATAAATTGAAACTCAAAAATGATTCCACCAATTTCTTAAAAAAAAAAAACCTTGCTAGAAATCGGAGGTGGAAATGTGCGGTCAGGTTAGGATTTTAAATTAAAAAAAAAGTTAACTCTTTGGTAGCGGGTCGGGTCTTGTTGCCTTATAGAACACTTTTTTGTCTCAAAATTTTAGTAAGTTTTATTTAGAGTAACCAGTGAGTAATATATGATTGCATTAATTGTGTTATTTTATTAATAATCTAAATTTTTGAAAAAATAATTTTAGGAGGTTTTATGCATTAAAAACTTAGGCAAGCTAATAGGAAATAGACTAGTGAGTATTTTAGAGGGACTAAAACAGTAAATAAGTAGAAAATAACATGTATTAATAGAAGAAAGAGTCGTGGGGGAAGGGTAGGCAGAAATCGATACGTGTTTTGGCTTGTTAGTCGGCTCATAGCCTTTTGGCTATCGAGAGAGGGCTTTGCCCTGGACCAATCTTCCACCTGTGGTTGATTAGTGATATTAGGTTTATCACTGTTATTCTATTGTAATCGTTCTTACCTCAATCGATTAGTAGAAATTGTGCATCTGTAGTTTACATTTCGTAACATTGGTCCGACCTGCCAGTCGACCTGCCATTTCCGATCGTTCAGAGTAATCGTGGGGTTTTAGTCGTTGTCGTTTTTTCACGCTTCGGCTCGTAGGGTTCCATTTTCCGACTTTGATTCACGACTTGTCCACATTTGTTTTCTGATTTCTGTCTGTTCACCTCAAATTGAGGCATCGAGTTGGACTAGAATTTCGTTTAGCATCATTAGTGGCTATTTCGACAGGGGGAGTGCACATCGATTTCGTTTTTGGTGGGTTCTACTAGTTCGAGATCTGCTGCAGCCACACTCTTCAACCTGCGTTTTCAATTTGTGGCTCCCAGTCATGTTTGGTAAGTCTCATTGCTTCTCGCTCCAGTAATCGTTCTTTGTTGATGGTGCTGTGAGTTGGGAGAATTATCGCTGGTTCTTCAGTCGTTGGTTTCTCTGTCGTTTTTTTTATTTTGGTTTTGCTGTTCGGAATTTCTGTGGGTGGAGCTGTGATTTTATTTGTCACACCGTATTGCAATAAGTTGTTGTCGATTGAGTGTTCCCTGCTGATTTGATTGCTGGTGCTTCTTGTCGATTTCCATTGACTTCCAATCTGTTCATTCTCGATTGGATCTTCATGAGCAGCAGCTTCAACAACTCCAATTTGATGTTTCTGAATTCAAAAAAAGGTGGGAAGTAGATCGAATTGAAGAAAGGGAGTTTCGTAAGGTTATGTTGGGGTGGATAAAACAATAGGACCCTCATTTTGTTTGGAAGGGAGATCGAGGTCCAGAGATTGTTTCCATTTCTGATGGGGGTGTGAAGGATCTTGCTAGTGATGGTGGCAATGATGTTTCTAGTTGTGGCGATTCTCATAAGCTTCATGTTGGGGAAGTCATTCCAGTTGTATGTCTGATTCCGATAGAGAATAGAGCAATTATGTTGGCACTTAAGCCTATCCTCGAAACCACACTCAAGCCACCGGAGAAAAAATCAGGACCTAAGCTAACCGCTAAGGAGGACTTTATTCAATATCACACTGTTATGGTTCCACAGTTACACTCTGAGACTCATTTCACCGTGAATTATTTAGCAAATCAAGTCTCGCGTTGTGCACACAAGGTGCTTGATGAATGTCTAGCACCAACTTAGGTTAGCCAATTGATGATGACGATTTTGTATGTCGTATGGGGTCGTAAGCCACTCAAACCCCCAGATTGTGTAAAGTTCTTTGTTACGTGGTGCCTGTTTCATGATCACCAACCTCCAGGTTCTCATAAACCACCGATACCTCCATATCATTGGGCTCACTTGGAAGCAAGTCTTGAGGACAAGACTTTTTCGAAGGCGAGAGTAATGATAGGAAATAGACTAGTGAGTATTTTAGAGGGACTTTAACAGTAAATAAGTAGAAAATAACATGTATTAATAGAAGAAAGAGTCGTGGGGGGAAGGTTAGGCATAAATCGGTACGTGTTTTGGCTTGTTAGTCGGCTCATAGCCTTTTGGCTATCGAGAGAGGGCTTTGCCCTGGACCGATCTTCTACCTGTGGTTGATTGGGTTTATCATTGTTATTCTATTGTAATCGTTCTTACCTCAATCGATTAGTAGAAATTGTTCATCTGTAGTTTACATTTCGTAACACAAACTTCAACCCATTTGACGTGTTAGAGATATTACATAACAAGAATTGACCCATTCATAACTCAAAGAGTTGAATTTGCAACATCTACTAAGAAATCAACTACAAAACGAAAGATTTGGTAAGAAAAACAAAAGATTGATACCTGCTATTTGGATCATAATAGTAGTCGTTGATGGTGCGTGCCATCCACACAAGAGAAGCACACATAGTAAAAGCCAGCTATGGTCAACCCACAATCAGCTCCAACGTTCACAAAATATTGCTCTAAAAATATGGCAAGTCACCCAACATAATTGGCTAATCATAACTACGGCAAAACGGGCACATGGATATATGATGGGTTTGACCTAAAACAACTTTGGTCCAGGGTTACTATTATTTTAAATAACTAGTGTGTTAAATAAGATCACAAAGATTGTATTAGTGCACTATTGTTCTTAACATGTGGCATAGTGTGATTTAGGAGGTTGTATGCATTACAAATACACTTTGGTTCGAGTCATTTGATATGTTTATCTTTTCAACAAATTAATTTTGGCCAAAGATCAGACACAACCCAAATGGGCCCATTTATAACTAAACGGGTCAAACTTGCCCTCTCTATCCGCAACCATTAGAGAGATTGGCTAGCCGTATTGACCCATATAACTTTTTATCAAGAATTCTTTATTATAAATAACTAGCGTGTTATATTATTAACACAATATTCATCTAATTTGTGGCATAATACGATTTGGGAGGTTGTATGCATTTACAAAAAATGGAGCATTTCAATATCTTTCCTTTTTTTCTTTAATAAATTCATTTTGGCCCACTTGACCCATTGGAGATGAAATAACCCAAATCGATGCATTGGTAAGTAAAGGGGTCAAATTTGCCATCTTTATTCTCAACCACTAAAGCGATTAGATGGATATAGATAACCACTGAACACATACAGAAAGAGAAGAGATAAATAGCCGAAATTACCATAAATACGTATTGATAGTTACCGAGGTCCAATGACTTGCCACTGTCCATTTCAACTTGGCTCTAACAAGAAACGATGTTAAGCTTACAATAAAAAACCTATAAAATTTGCTGTTGTGATTTTTGAGGACTTACCAAAAGAGGTGACGGTTAAGGAACATGGAAATTTTGTCCAGTGACGACTTCTTACCTGTTGTCAAAGTTAGAAAAGTGGCCATGTAAAGGGACTACTTTAACTTTTAACGTTGGTCTTAAATCTTCATATTTCAGCCCTAAATTTGGTCACTTCTCATAATTAAATCTGGAAAATAGTTTATTCAACATCAAAAGACAAGGCACAACTTCTTTTCTCGGTAATGGGATAACTCAATTTTGGAACTGGAAACAAAGATTCTTGGAGCTAGTATGCTTGAGGCTAAAAAAAAACTTTACATTGTTTTCCATTAGATGGTAAAGAATGTGCAATTCTTGGTATCAACAATTGCTCCCTCCCAAAAAGTAACCACCTGCGGTTAATTATTTTGGTAAGTTAAGAGGAATTAGTTCACAATTCACAGAACATACTGAATAATTGTTCTATAATCTAGGCTATATCTGCTTAATTGGACTCAAAACATAAATGATAAGTTTTAGTTCTTATATTATTAGTCATTTAGAAATGTAAATTATTTTGTCAACAAACAGTTATAAAGATCAATGATATTCATATGTGTGTGAAATATGATGACATGTTTTGACTTCTGAAATGATACTCACGACCAGATAAAGCTGATGAGATTATAAGAGAAAAGAAAGAATTGTCGTCAAGTCTCAGTTGACCTTTTTTCTATAAAAACATAATTGAAAGTAAATATTGCTTGATGAGTTAAAAGCTCAAATTAGTGAGTAGATTACTATAGTCGTTTTCATTTGCTTCCTTCAGACACAAACTCTACCCTCACTCTCTTGAAACTTCCCTAATTTCAGCTAACCATATGTCTATACTCGTTGAAATAGAAATATATATTGAAAAATAAAAAGCCTCGATTAAAATATACACATTAAAGCTATGCTGCTTACTGGTGTATCCGCCATTGGAACATTAAAAGCTTCCGTGGTGCCACACATCCATGAATCATGATTCAGGTCACAGCCTTAGATTCACACGTTAACTCTCCAAGCTTCCTCTTTTTGTGGACTTGAAACATTTTGGGTTCCTGATAATGCCTGAAAATCATTCAAAAGCTTCACCAAACACTTCTTAAAATTTAAATATCTGATACAGAAGTGCAAAATACAGATAACTGAATATGAAAGGAATCCATCACATATCATAGTCACCATCTTGGAATTCATAATGGACAACATTGATCTCTCTCTCCTCTCTCTACACACACATACATATATATAGTATTATATATTTTTTTAATTTCAATGGTTTTTTAATATTATATCTTATATACAAGTATTTTTAACTAAATTCTGAACTAAGAATTCACTAAATTTGTATATCATAAATATATCTTTAAAGTATTAATATACAAGGCTCAACTATATAGAATTATGGTTCAAAAAACTTATAATATATATTTTAGAAAAAGATATTAGAATTATATTTTTCTTAAAAATTTAGTGGTTTTTTTCTGTGTTTTCATATTATATGATTCATGTGTGAATTTAAGGTTATCTAAAAATGCAATAAGTTGACATTTCAACTATTTGTATCCTAAATTCATTAATCAAGATACCAAAATTTATCCATATAAGCAAACAAAAACATGTTGTCGTTCTTCAAACATAAGTGTAGACCGCATGTTATTGATAACCACGCTCTTCACCTTCTAAATTGGTTCAAAAGCGATGCATTGAATTAACATATTATCATAAAGAACTAAAATTGTTCCCCACAGCATTGCGCGGGGAAAATGCTAGTGTGTATGTGTGTGTGTGTGTTCTTTGTTGCTGCAAACAGTAGTTTCCATTAACAGTTCATTTCTTATTCCGTCTTGTAAAAGTAACTGAATAACTGAATTACATAATGAGAAGGGGGAACCCCTATAAATACATGAACAAACCCTAGAAATCTATGTTGGGCCGAGCCCATGGGCCACACACTACTATATACATTATATACAACTAACACTCCTCCTCAAGTTGGAGCATAGATGTTAATCATGCCCAACTTGTTACAAATGAAATCTATCTGTGGTTTCTGAAGAGGTTTGGTAAAGATATCTGCAAGTTGAAACTCTGTCTTCACATGAATCGGTTGAATAGATGGAGGGTCTGTTTGAGTGCCTACTACCCGATCCCTGATTAGATGACAATCATTCTCTATATGCTTCGTCCTCTCATGAAATACTTGATTCTTTGCTATATGTATAGCTAATTGACTGTCACAATATAATCGCATCAAGTTGTCAGAAACAACCCCAAGTTCTCTAAGAAGACGACGGACCCATATCATCTCCGATGTGACATCTGCCATGACTCGATACTCTGACTCGGCATTCGATCTGGACACCGTGTGTTGCTTCTTACTCTTCCAGGACACAAGATTTCCACCGACAAACACACAATACCCAGTCGTAGACCGTCGTGAAATAGGGCATCCTGCCCAATCTGCATCTGAGAATCCTGATATCCGTCCATCTCCCTTCTCTGTAAATGCACCCACACAACAGTGACCCTGATCAGAATATAATATCCCTTGACCTGGTGTGGTCTTGAGATACCTCAAAACACGAAGAGCAGCATCCCAGTGTCCGGTGTATGGTGTGGCCATGAACTGACTCAGAACACTAACAACAAATGATATATCTGGTCAAGTGACTGTCAAATAATTAAGTTTCCCAACAAGACGCCTATATCGTTCAGGATCCTTCATTGGGCTTCCATCCTCAGGAAGGAGTTTCCCTGTAGGAAGCATTGGGCTATCAGCTGGTTTACAACCCAGTAACCCACACTCTGTCAACATATCAAGGACATACTTCCGTTGAGAGAGAAGTTTTCCTTGTGGAGAACGTGACACCTCTATGCCAAGGAAATACCGAAGTCGGCCTAAGTCGGTAATCTGGAACTGAGACTGAAGAAACTGTTTGAGTTTGGTAATCCCAACCTCATCATCTCCTGTGATTATGATATCATCCACATAAACGACTAAAATAATCCTTCGTCCATCGAGATGTCTGAAGAAAACAGAGTGGTCATATGCACTGCGAGCCATGCCAAATTCTCTCATAACATTAGAGAAACCCCCAAACCATGCTCTGGGACTTCGCTTAAGGCCATATAAGGAACGACGTAACCTGCATACCTTCGAAGCCTCCTCCTTGACAACAAATCCAGGTGGCTGCTCCATATATAACTCCTCCTCAAGAACACCGTGAAGGAAGGCGTTCTTGACATCAAGCTGGTAGAGCGGCCAATGATTAATGGCAGCAAGAGAAATACAGATGCGGACAGATGGCATTTTGGCAACCGGAGAGAATGTCTCCTCATAATCAATGCCGTAAGCCTGAGAATAACCCTTAGCAACCAAACGGGCTTTCAGGCGATGCAAAGATCCATCAGGGTTGAGTTTAACAGTGAATACCCAACGACAACCAATAATACGCTTCCCATGAGAAAGTGGCTCAAGATCCCACGTGTGATTCGCTCGAAGAGCCCCTATCTCATCTTCCATAGCCTTTCGCCATCCTGGGTGATTAAGAGTTGTCATCACATCCTTGGGAACTGGGTAGGAGTCAATGGCAGTGGTGTAGGCATGGGAGTCACGGGAGAGGTGAGCATAGGCAACATAATCCTTAATAGGATAACGGGTGGAATGTCTAGATGCTTTACGGAAGGCTATGGGTATATCAGGATATGGTGCACCGGGTGGGTCAGAAACGGGTGTATCGGGTGTAACTTGGGTAGTATCATGAGTAATAACGGGCATAGGTGTAGCAGGCTCAGTCATAGAAAGCTGAACCGAGGACATACTAGGGTCAAGGTCCGGTTGTGAATCAGGTGTCTCTATTGTCTTGTCCTTATGTCGTCGAGCATATGTGAAGAGTATAGGCGGAGGATCAGTCGGTAAGCTAGCTGAAGCAGGAACATGATCTGTGGTGCCAGAGACCTGAGGGACAGACGGACTAATGGACACAGGAATGACAGGAATGGTGTGAGACTTAGGTATATCAGAATCAGGAAACACGTCGGAGACTGAAGGGGACGACTCAGGAAAGTAGGGACATGACTCATGAAAAGTGACATCAGCACTCGTGAAATACCGGTGAAGAGTAGGACTGTAACACCGATACCCTTTCTGAACGCGTGAATAACCAAGAAAAACACAGCGAATGGCTCGAGGGTCAAGTTTAGTGACACTCGGACGATGATCATGGACATACGCAACACACCCAAAAATTTTGGGTGGGAGTGGAAAGGGGGTTCCGTTAGGGAACAAGACAGAAAATGGGGTTCGACCACTGATGACAGATGACGGCATACGGTTTATCAAGTAAGCAGCAGTAAGAACAGCATCACCCCAGAAACGATGGGGGACATGAGAATGAAACATGATTGTGCGTGCAACATCTAACAAATGACGATTCTTGCGTTCAGCAACGCCATTTTGTTGAGGTGTGTACACGCATGAAGACTCGTGAATAATGCCATGTGTTTTCAAATACGTAGAGAGTTCAGTGGATAAATACTCTTTTGCATTATCTGTGCGTAAAGTCTTAATGGATGTGTTAAACTGATTTTTAACATATGAATGAAACTCACGAAAGATTGAACTAGCTTCGCTACGAGATTTGAGTAAATAAACCCAAGTAGCACGAGAATAATCATCAATGAAGGAAATAAAATATTGAAAACTCAAGGGAGTTTTAGTGGGACAAGGTCCCCATATATCAGAACGAACCAGTTCAAACAATGTATTGACTCTACTAGAAACTTTTGGAGGATAGGGACGTCGAGTATGTTTACCGAGTTGACACGACTGACAATGAAAATCGGAAGGAACATGAACATCAGGTCTCATTTGCTTCAGAACGGCGGCAGACGGATGACCTAACCGACAGTGAGCCTCCCTAATACTGGAATCACATATGTTAGCTGTTGGAGGCGACAATGGGGACATACGGTAGAGACCTCTTGATTCATAACCGGTTCCAATCACCCGGTTGGTCCCTAGTTCCTGAAAAACACAATGTGTAGGATAGAAAGTTATAGAACAATTATTCTGTTTAGTAATTTGACTAACAGAACAAAGGCTAGTAGGAAATTTAGGAACAAGAAGTACAGAAGATAGGGTTAGGTTTTTCAAGTTACTAATGGATCCGATGCCACGTACGGGACATGAGGATCCATCAGCAATTTGAACAGGAGGGTGAAAAGTTTCTTGGAGGCTAGATAGAATACCTTGATTCCCAGTCATGTGATGTGTGGCTCCAGAATCAATCACCCATGATGAGTCATGACTAGAAGACATATCTAAGCGTGCCGAATGGGTTCGTGGACTAGGAGAACCCGACTGAGAGTTAAGCAATTGTTTGAGCATAATATACTCCTCCTTGGTGAGTGTGTATGTGCAAGTATCATTCATTTCGCCTCTCATGTTTAAAACAAAGATTAAAATGTAAATTGCAGATCAGGACCAAAAAAAATAGGTTTTCCGGCGGCGGCGGGCGGCGAGCGGCGGCAGCAGGTTGCAGGCGGCGGCAGCAGGTGGCAGGCGGCTGCGGCAGAAGTGAACTAGGTTTAGTAACACTCGTATAATGATGACAAGAAGTAGCAGCAGGCTATGAAAACAGAAGCTATAGCCTGAACAACTGCAGCTCCGGCAAATAACAGCAGCTCCGGCGACCTATTCCAGCTTCTCCGGCGACCTATTCCAGTGTCTCCGGCAACAGATAACTCAGATCCGGATAGAAACAGTCTCCGGCAACAGAAAGAAGTTTGCAGATCTGAAAAACAAAGATTTTCCGGCGATGGCGGCTAGGGTTCCGGCGCGGCGGCGGCGGTGGTAGATCTGAAAAGTTTGCAGATCTGAAGAACAAAGGTTGCAGATCTGAAAAACAAAAGTTTTCCAACAGCAGAAGTTTGCAGATCTGAAAAAAACAAAGGTTTTCCGGCGATGGCGGCTAGGGTTCCGGCAGCGGCGGCGGCGGGTTTCCGGCGGTGCAAGGGCAGCGGTTAGAGTTTCCGGCGCAACGGAAGTAGTCTCCGACGGCTGACTGGAAGAGAACAGATGCAGTTTAGGGTTGTACCTTGAGCTGTGCAGACTTGTACCAAGAGCTGTTAGGCTTGTACCATTCAATGCAGACTTGTACCAAGAGCAATGGCTCTGATACCATGTAAAAGTAACTGAATAACTGAATTACGTAATGAGAAGGGGGAACCCCTATAAATACATGAACAAACCCTAGAAATCTATGTTGGGCCGAGCCCATGGGCCACACACTACTATAAACATTATATACAACTAACACGTCTCCTAAACCCACTTCCAAGAAACTAAATAGCAAGTGTCCCCGTCTACTATTAGGAGAATCACTCCTGCTAAATCTGTTTGACATGTTTGACGGATTTGCAAGGTAACCAGAGGAAGACATAATTGAACATGCTTTCTCCTTGAAATTAAAGGGTTATTAAGACATTTAAAAGATGCAAAGCATTTCATGGGTTGAATATTTGTGTGTGTTGTATTCTTCACGTGTCTGCAAAACTACTGAAAGAAGGTTGCAAATAAACAAAAACAGCAATGTCCATCAAGTATTCAAGTCACTACTCACTAGAAAGGCTTGCAACAACTTTAGGATAAATGATCACAACACGAACTAAATTTTGTTCTGTCATAATAGAATTTGGATTTACCACTCTGTCACATCTAGCATTAGAAAGTATTTAGAATAAATTTCTTGTGAGCGCGCATCTTTTAGTTATACCGATATAAGGTCACAAGTCAAAAAAAATACTGGACATAACACCTAAAAATAGTAGATGTAAAGAAAGAAAGCATGTGGGTTCTCTGTTAGTTATACAGATTTAGAGAGTAATAAAAAAAGACAAAATATGCATTGTTCACTTGTTTGCAAATGGATATAAAGGTAGATGAGTTTGATTTTTCAAACCTATACAACAACATTATTTTTGTATTGTAATTTTTCTAATATCTTTTTTTACACAAGCATATTGATTTTCTTACTAACAAAAAATGGAGAAATAGAAGAAACTGAACAAATGTAGTAGGATACTAGGATTCATATCCACATTGATGCAACACGAATCAAATGGCCAGAAAATCAAGTGCAAACTGAGAGAAAAATATCTCCTCGGTTCTGTTTTCTATTTGAAGACTACAAAATCAATGATAATCCAAAAACATAGCAAGATGAATACTTACGGATGGCTAAACAACTCCTAGGACTTCATCCAGAGAAAAAGATAAACCTAATTCCAACATAATAGGTTTTCCATATTAAATAAACTCAAGTAATTAAAGAGATAAAATCATAAAAGAAAAACAACTAAACAATTAAAATGTGAGTTAATGTCCACGATACCCCACGTGAGCTCTTGCATCACACATTCTCTAGTTTATAGCTCACACACTTATCCATCACACGAAGACCGTTTATTATAATAACATGTAGACATTTTTTTAACTTTATTGACGTTACACGAAAAAGGCAAACCAACACTGTTAGTGTTTACTTGTGTGCAAACTGATGCACGTGTAGATTTAATTGCATTAAAGTTGCATTTTGTATAAACCCAGGGGCTGCACAGTCATTTAATAAACTTATAATGTGGGTCCATGGCATGATAAAACACCCAAATTTTCCAAAGATTTTATTTGAACTCATCGCAGCACGACCATGGGCTTTCGCTACGCGATCTTCCCCTGTTCTTGTGAGTAGTTTAGGTCTCTAACACCTAATATTTGGTGTTGTAGGGTCTAGTGAAGTAAAGCTAAATAACTTCAAGTTGTGTTGGCCATTGGCATCTGTGAACGATGCATTCTTGCTTGTATGACTGTTGATGGGTTAAACATGCACGGGGTGGTAGCAGGGTTGGGATTACAATAATGATGCCTTTATATGATTGACTGACATACTATGCACTGAGTGGTAGTATAAACTATTTTTATTAACAATTTGGACGAAAATTTATGGTGTTACAGTTTGCACAAACTTTCCATGAAAAATAAATAGAAAGGTAGGGGTTAGGATCCTCTCAATGTTGGAGTTAAACATGACCCATCATGTTCTCTCACAAACATTAGAGTGGGTCCCTTATATTAGTCAAGAATGTGTCTCATTTGTAGGCCTCACTCTCATGTTTATGAAAGAACATGATAGGTCATGTTTGACTACAACATGAGAGGATCCTCACCTGAAAGGTAGATGTTTAGGGCAAACACCTATTAAAGTTTGTAACAATTTGATTTCAGTTTTCAAGATTAATGAATCATTTGTCAAGAATTCAAGGTGTAAAATTATTTTCTCTGATTTGGTTATTTCAATGTATGTAGCTAGCTGCAGTTAGCCTAAATAATGGTCAGCACTCAGCACAGCTTAATACACAAATATATGTAGTAGTATTGAAAGAAGGATGCAGTAAATATTGAAATTACCTGTCCAACACTCAGAAGTGAAGAAGGTTGTAGAGAAGTTTGTACAGGAATTGTACCTGAACAATGATAAACAATTGTCTCATAATGCTTTAAAATTTCCATAGGAAAACATTGAAAGGAATCGTTGCTTCAAGCATTGCAGAAAAACGAAAAAACAAAAATTTACAAAATAATTATAAAGGTTTGGATGAAATGCCAAAAAGGAGCATAGAAACTTAAAGATGATCCCAGAGTTAATTTTCTGTGTGCTTTCATCATGTTACATATCACAGCAACAACAACAACAACAGTACCCAATCCCGCTATCGCGGGGTATGGGGGAGGTTGAATGTAGACAATCATACCTCTACCCGAGGGTAGAGAGATTGCTTCCTGATAAAGACCTCCGGCAACGTGGGAAGGAAAACAAAAGGAAAAAAATCAATAAATAAAAAATAAAAATAAAATATATATGTATATATATCTATAGGGGAAGGTTCAAATGAGAATGAGATATTAAATGAGAAGGGGAGACTCAATCTCAGCCGTTCATTTTGTTAGTGGAATTAATGGATGGAGAGCGTGGGGGGATAGAGTGTGGCAGAGTGCATGTGATGAATTCATGGGTAGGCAATGACATTGAAAGAGGGGGAATTGGACGGCTAAGATTGAGTCTCCCATTCTCAATATAATTTAAGACTCTCATTTAAACCTTCCACTATATATATATATATATATATATATATATATATATATATATATATATATATATATATATATATATATATAGGGGAGGGATCAAACGAGAACTGTTTTTCGTACGAGAACTGCGAGAACCAATCTCAGCCGTTCCTTGGATATGGGAAGTTCATGGATGGAGAGCGTGAAGAGGATCAAGTGTGGCAGGGTGCATGTGAGGAATTCATGGATGGGCAATGACATTAAAGGAGGGGGTATTGGACGGCTCAGATTGGTTCTCGCAGTTCTCGTACGAAAAACAGTTCTCATTTGAACTTTTGCCTATATATATATATATATATATATATATATATATATATAATAAGCAAATAGCAATACGACTAAATATATTAAAAGTACTAATAAAATACAAGTAGAGGTATAGAGGAAGAACCAGATAAAAAATAGTATGCTATTTCCAGCTCATAAGAAAATTAAAGTGGGTTATAGAATGCTATTTCCAGCTCACTAACCATCCAAATGAGATCAATATATAGTATTATAGTTATATAGCATGTAGGAGAAAACGGTCTTTACTATTAACACTACACAAAGGCTATAAGTTAACAATTCAGTCTGCATTAAATACAGCTACATCAAGGACCACTTTGTATGTCACATGAAATGAATAAATGTCCACAACAGAAAGCAAAAAAGGAAAAGCTTCCTTGGTTTGTGATTAAGACTAAATAAAATTATCTTCACCAAATAGGTGGAGATATTTAGAATGAAAAAAAAAACACAGAGAGGGAAAGAGAGAGAGACGGAGAAAGCATGAAGCATTGAAGCGTATGCAAAAAGATGAACAACATATTTAACAACATCAGCAAAATTTCTTAATTGGTTGAGTTAATCTGTTCAGTCTATATCAAAGTCTTCAGTATCTCCCTCTTTCCACCAAAATGCACAAGGGGGTCACATACTCACATGTATAGGACGAATTGGACATTGCTCAGGGTCTAGAAGATATTTTAGACTCTCATAAAGGTCTATTCACGGACCAGGGCCATAAAGGCCTATGTGAGATCCTAACAACATCATTGCATGCTGCCATGCTCATATTAATTTAAAAGTTTTATTGTTTGATATATGACGCATTTGATATGTTCTATTATCATAAAAAGTTAACTAGATACATAGTTATCATTAGATACTCCCTCTATATAATTGCAATAAATTCATATGTTATTAACACATTTGTTTAATGATAATGATGCACCCTCATACAAAAGACGGGATTAGGTCCAAGCATGTGGTACACCCCATGGGCATTACCTTTCCCTAACCCCATTCCCGTATAAATATAAGGAGGGCACCAAGGCTTTATAGGGACTTCTCTCTCTCCGCCTCTCCTGTACTTCTCCTCTCTATAGGAGATTCATTTCTTCTCACAACTCCCTCTCTCTCTCTCTATCGGAGATAATTCTACTCACCAGAACAAGACGGTTTTGTTCTCTCTTTAGACATTACGAATACACTAACCGGTCAATGCCAACGTGACCCAAACTATGGGCACAAAGAAATTTTTATAAATCTACAGTTTTACCCTTAAACTAGTCATACCGGTCACTTTCGGGTTGTCTGGTTGACCCAAGCCAGCCCCTTTATTTTCATGTCGACCCACTTTTGACCCATTTCGGGTTCTGGTAGCTTTCTTGGCGTTGGGTTTCGTGTCGACCCGTAAATTGGCAGCCTTTGTTTAAGAATGTTCGATCTGGTCCCTTATATCAGCTGTGACTCAAAACTGGATTTAGCCAACACCTAAATGGGATCGCCCATTATTAATGCAAACATGTCAATAATCCACTATGACTAGGGCTACTCGCCCCCTCGAATACGTAAGTCTATCCATGAGTCATGACTCGGTTATGGATTCGGCTAATGCCTACAAGGACATCATCGATCACTAATGTTGACGGGTCACTCCAATAAGTTCAAGGCTACACGCTCTCCTGTAGATGTAAGTCTACTCAACAACAACCACCATAACGAATCTCGCCTAAGCAAGGTATGGGCAAGGTAAGATGTAGCCACTTGTACCTCTACCCAAGGGTAGAGAGACTACTTCCCGAAAGACCTCCAACAAATAGTGTGTTATTCAAAGTTATAATTTAATTTTATGACACATTTAATGACCATGATTATCCTCTTGCCTTGTTCATTCCCTTTGGTCCAACCAAACATACCCATGATGTGCTTGCTACAATTACAACATAAGTAGTCTATATCATCCCGACGCACAAGTAGGCGTTCTAGGACCTACCTTCACCCTATAATCATAGTAGTTCTACATTTGGTCCCGTAGTAATTTACCTTAGAATCTGTTACTTATTATGTAATCATATGATCCTTGATCACATTCAAACATATAGTGAGAACTTCATTCTTCTCAAGGGGCAATATGAATTCTTTAAATCCAGAAAGAAGAAAGAACAGCTATAGGCAAACTCTTCTCAAGTCCCTTATATCTAGACATAAGTTGTCTAATCATGGAAATGTCCTATATTGTTATTTTCACGTAAAAACAATGATCTTGAATACCTTAGTCTAAAGCCCTATAAATTTATGGTGAATAACCCACTCCCATAGGCATTTCAATAAAAGAAGCCATTTGCAACCAGTTTTTGAAAAGTTTAACTCAAGAGTAGAGGTTTGGAAAGTGAAAATTCTTTCAATCGGAGGAACACTTACACAACCGAAGTCAGCTCTTGGAAGTCGTCTCAAATAAACTTTTGGGATGAGGTTTGGGTAGGGGAAGGTCGCTTAAGAGAGATTTTCAAGACTACACCATTTAGCCATAGATAAAGAAGCGAAAGTTCGGGATAGAGTGAAATTATGGGAGGGGTTTATGGCATTAGGATTGGTCAAAAACCTTGCTCAGATTCGGGACCTTAACTTTTCAATGGTTGGGTTTAGGAATTTACACAAATAGAATAAACTTATTCTAATAAATATCAGTATTTTCTCTTGGTGGGTAGCACATGGTCGTATTCCAATCAGGGAGGAGCTTAACAAACATGATATTGAATGGCATTCCAAGTTTTGTCCATGTTGCGAGGAAGAAATTGAGTCAGTTGAGCACCGCCTGTTTAGTCCGTGTTGCGAGGAAGAAATTGAGTCGGTTGAGCAGTGCCTGTTTAAAGTGCAGATTTGCTGAAGGTATATATCAATCTGTATTCACATGGTGGAATGTTATTGGGCTTGATTTCCAATTAAACATGTCTTTGATGTACAAGTACAACGAGATTCTGAGTATGCAATCTTCTTTTCCCAGTAAAGTTTGGCAAGCAGTTACCTGGTGTACTGCAGACTACGTTTGGTACAGAAGAAACATTCTTGTTTTCGAGCAACAGAGGTAGACTCGACTTAAGTCTACTTCTGTTTTTTAGGAAATTCAATCGAGATATTTCGTTTTGGTCTAGAACAAATTGGCCAAAGGTCGCTTCTCTTGGTTGGTATGGAAATTCAATCCTTCTCTAATTTAAGCATTTTGGTGATCTAATCTCATCAGGTTTCAAGTTTTGTTCATGCAGCAGATCATCCAGACAAGTATGCTTGGGTTTGGTAGCGCTTTTTTCTGCTTAATATTTTTGTTTATTTCTTCTCCTTTGTGGCTGTATTTGTTTGGGTTTTTGGATGTATAAGCAGTAGGTCTTTGAGTTGTCTGTGTTGGTTGTAATGTGTAATCTGTTTAGCTTGGGCTGTTATCAGTTATTATTTGGGATCTTCCTTCTTGGCATTTTGCATCTCAGAAAATTATTCAAGGAGAAGATTTGCCTGTATAGTTTTGGTTTGGTTTATGATATTTTGCTTTTCAAGAAAAAAAAAATTAATAATAAACCCACTGCCATAGTACCATTGCCCCACTTAAAGGCTTAATTCCTTATATTCTGATATCTCTTTGATTCTTATATACATTTTGTCATTTACCCTCGTTGTATAAAGGATGACAATACATAATTTGTTTACCTTTACTATGCCAAATCATTCTAAGGGGTATGTCAACAAAAGTATGTGATTACCAAGACCTACAAAGTTTCATTCATATCAAGAAATTGCTCATTCTTCGAGCTATAATTTACCATCGTCGGAACCCAAATCGTACATATAAATCAGATATTTGCACACTCCAATCTGCCTTTAATTCATGAAATCAACACAACATTTAACATGACCGAGTAACCAAAGTTCAAACAGACTGAAATTATGACAAACATTTTACAGACAATAAGTTGAAATTTGTGCACATCGATCAAATTATTCAACATAAAAGAAAAAAACCATAAGAAGTGGTGAAGATACCTGAAGAATTCGAAGGTGCTGGGGATTCGACCATTTTCACAGGCATTTTTGCTGTATCGATCAAATTCTAACGATTAAAGCTCACTGTGTATTCTGAAGGAGATCAAAAGGGGCTGCAAAGTAAACGGTGAGAATCAGAAATACGAAATTGGGAAAAACATGATAATTTGAAAAGTCACAACAACGTAAAAAAAAACTAGCTTAAAAAAATAAGTCCAGAAAATAAGTTAAAACAAACATCCAATTAATTTATTTTTGTAAATTCTGTTTATAAAACTCATCGAGCGATCGCAATATTATTTGAGGTAGGAGAAATTGTTTTTTTGAGCTTTTTTTTAGAAGTTGAACGAAAGTGTTAGGAGAAATTGTAAGGAATAATTTTACTATTTTTATATGTATAAATTTTTTTTCCATTTTTTTGGATGATTGCAGGCCCGGCACATGTCATGTGCAGGCTGGGCTTGGGCACAGGACAGCAAAATTAAGAGGGCATCATCTTATATGGCCTATGTATGATAGAGTAGTTCATTTGGGCAGCCCAATAATTTATTCCTCAATATACTCGGTCCAATAAGCTATTAACGGCAACCGTGTAACAGGGGCAGCCACGATCGACTCGAGAGGGGCAACGATTACAAGGTGTTGTTCAGATGTCGAGGTGACGGGGGAGGGCAATGAGGTGTCGAGACGACTGCTGAAACAAGTTTGTTCAATTGTTTGTTGTTTATGTTTTTGTATTTCGTGATCATTTGTTGTTTCTGTTTCTGTTTGGTGTTTGCTTTTACTGAGATTCTTTTTTGCACAGATAATAGATTCTTGAAGTCGTGATTTGCATCGTTTGATTCGTATTTACAATCTGTAGAGTTAGTTTCTGTTTGCTTTTGGCCTATCTGTTTGCAAGTGTGTTGTGTGCAAGTACTTGAACTGATATGAAACTTAAACTACTCAACTAGTTTGCTTATAATTACATATGATAATCTTCATTTCTTTTACATACTTGCTACCAGTTGATGGTTTTCATGTGTTAATTAGCAAGTTGTATTGGTTTTTTTGGTTTATTAAAAGATGTCATGGATTGTAGTTTCATAGCAAGCTTTCTTGGTTTATTAAAAGCTAGAGAGATTAAAATGTTCCAACTTGATGGTTTTTTTGTGTTAATTAGATTTCTTTGTTTGAACAATCTGTCATGCATTGTAGTTTCATAGCAAGCGTTTTGGTTTATTAAAAGTTAGAGAGATAAAAATGTTTCAACTTGATGGTTTTCTTATGTTGTGTCATTTGTTTGGTCTGAAAATTTGCTTGTTTATTTTGAAAAGCAGATAAATACAACAATTAATTCATAAAAAGATTGCAAAGAGAAAGGTATGTTATTTGTTTCTCATATGTCGTGAAGTTCATAAGTATGGGCATTTTTATCCCACTTTGCACGGGGCATCCAAAATCATTGGACCGGCCCTGGATGATTCGGTGGGGAAATTTTTCTATACTTCCTCTTCTTTCCTTCCTTCTCACTCTTTTTCTACCCTTTGTTTATAAACTCGAGAATAGGCTAATTTGGTTAAAAGAGATGATTAATTTGAGGGGGAAGAAGGATAATTTGGTTAAAAAAACTTGTTGGGATGATTGAAGGATATGCTTGTTTTTTTAGTTTCTTCCAATTTAAAACACGATGAAAGGTTAAAACCAAGGTTGTCAAGATCGAAATCCTACCTAGGATCGTTTTTGTCTTCGCAAGACCGGATCGTAAGATCGGGATCGAGATCGTAAGATCCTACTATAATTCATTAAAAAAATTTATAAAAAATTATATACCAAATTAGGAACTAAAGTGGAAGATTTAGACATTTAGTCATGATTTTAATTTTCAAAAGTCCTAACCTTTTGCAACATCATATCCTACTGTAGTTAGACTAACAGTTACAAGATGTATATGAGTCAAGACTTAAGAGTATATTACAATTTTGTTGTGATTCCTATCAAATGTAACATTACAAATCCAGTCATTACGATCTTACGATCCTACTCACGATCCTATGCGAGACTAGGGTTATTTTTGACAAAGCAAAAGGCATTAGTAGGATCGGATCGTTGGTCGATCCTACGATCCTACTCGCGATCCTACATTACTTTCGATCTTACTACGATCCGGAGCGTTTTTAAGAGGTAGGATCGTAAGATCGTAAGATCGTACGATCTTACGATCAAGATCGCGATCCTAACAACCATGGTTAAAACTATTCCCGATATCATATAGACCAGTGATTTTAAACCTAAACTATTGAAATTAGCTTTTCTGATACCTTGTAATATTATAATCCGTTTTAACGTTTTTTGTTTATCAAATCTGTTAAGTCAGGGGGTATTTAGCTCTTTTTACCATTTTTAAGATTTTAATTAATTTAAATTAATATGTTATGTGAATCTCCAGCTTAGTAGGGTAGGCTCATCGATAAAAGAACTTTCGCTGAAAATTATTTACACTCACTTTAATTATTTTAGTGATATTACGAACTTTCTCAGTAAGATTTAGATTTCTGGAACTGTTGACAAGTAATTAAATACTAGCATTATACTCGCGCAATCCGGCGACAATGAATAATTTTTATCATTTTAACATGTCTACTTTCAAGACGTAAATAGTATAAAATTTATGTAATACGGTGACGGCGAATAATTTTCTTTTGGTGACAAGTCTGTTTTTTTATCTCCGTAATTTAAAAAAATGTTATGAAAATATTTTTTTAATAAATAAGTTAGTTTGTATTGGCTTTGATTTTTAAAAAAATTATATTGACTTTGATTTTCTTACATATGTAAAGTTTAGTTATTAAAATGGAATAGAAGAATTTTATTAATTAAATCTAGGGTTTAATTTCTAAAAATGTATTGAACTTGACACTTTTTGCTATTGTATATACTCAACTTTCAAAACTACCGTTTGATGTACTCAACTTTTAGAAACTACCATTTGATGTACCTTAGTAGGTAACCAGTAATTTTTTTTATTTTTTATTTATTTTTAATGTTTCAACTTTCCACCTCATCAATATTGTTGCCACATCAGTAATCTCCATCCATTAAAATGAAGATAATGAAGAACCAAAACTAATATGAAGAACATATGAAGATTGAAGAACCCTAAATAAACAAAGTTGATAAACATGAATCCTTCAATAAACACACAAGCTTCAGATTGATTAACCCAAGTTGATAATCTTTAAATAAACACAGAACCTGATAATCCCAAACAAGAACCGTAAAAAGGAATCCTAAAAAACAATCGAAGACAGATGAATCAAACTTATCTTCAACCTTCTTTGTATTTGCATTTACAATATCAAACAAAAGAAACCCAAAATTGAACTTAAATCCTAGCAGATAAATCAAACCTATTCAAATGAACACTCAAACAAACGACGAACCCCATATCTGTAGTGAATCGAATAGGTTTGATGAACAAAGAACTCTACCCAGAAACTAAACTCGTAAATCGAGTAGGTTTGAGAAACTCAGATGGTGCAGTCGGAACCCTAACTCAGATGGTGCAGTCGGAACCCCAGATCTGTCAGATGGTGCAGTCGGAACTCAGATGGTGCAGTCGTAAATCGAGTAGGTTTGAGAAACTCAGATGAACAAACAAACGACGAACCCCAGATCTGTCGGAATCCTAACTCAGATGGTGCCTTCAAACGAAGAAACCCATAATCTCCGATCTGTACTTCCTAGTCGATGTAGGTGGTGGTGGTGGCAGCGGCTGCGGTGGTCGTGGTGGTAGCGCCTGATGAAGATGAAGACGAATCTAAGATAAACATGAAGCAAGATGAAAGATGAAGATTAACCCCAAGATGAAGTAAGATGAAAATGGGTTGAAATCGATCTGTAGTTTCTAATATGTGTTAATTTATCTTATTTATTTAATATTATTATTATTAATATTATTATTATTATTATTTAAATTGCTTTTCTTTTCCTTTTTGAATTACTTTTAAATGTGAAAAGAACACTTCAGCATCCAAGTCATTGCTATGTCACCAAAACCTGTGCTAAATCATCAGTGTACCTACTATACCAGGTTAAATACATCAAACGGTAGTTTTGATAGATGGGTATACACAATAGCAAAAAGTGATAAGTTCAGTACACTTTTTGATACTAAATCCTTAAATCTAATAGTTACTCAATTTAGTTTATATGATAGATAATTTAGTAATTTCAAAACACTTAAAATTTAAAAGTTTAAGCAAAAGACTTAAATGCTTTATCTATATCTATATTTATACTAGATTATAAAGTATTTAAATTTCTCTCTTTTGAAATTTTTTAAGACTATTTTTTTAACAGTACTTAATTTTAAGTAGTACAAGTTTTTATATTTAAGATATAAACACTTAAAAGCATTAGAGCAACCAATCATTCCCTTAATTATCTCAACTAATTTAAGACAACTATCACTTTAATAAATTATTAAACATCACAATAACTGTTTAATTTATCTAATTCGGCTAAATTACTTACATTAATACAATTTAAGGTTATAGTATCTTTTTTCTCTAAATATTTATAATAATATTTTTTAATTGTTTTTCAAAAACTATTTTAACAACTAATAAAATGGTTGATTGTAAAGAAAGTAATGAACTTAGAAAAAAGAGAGAAAAACATGGATATGTTAACTAACACCGCATTCCACACATACCATATTCTACTTTTAAAATCAAACATGTTGTCGAGCACAAACTATTGTCATCGTCGCCGCATTGCGCGGGTGTAATGCTAATAATATAGTATGGATTGACAAGTACTTGTGGTTCCGATATATGTTGGTTTGATGACTTAACTCTATTAATTACTATATAAAATAAAAAAATTGGGACGTTACATATAAGCACTAAAACTATATCTATTAAAAGATTTTAATAAATATTCTTGTTAAAATATTTTAGTGTAATAAACTAAATCATCTAAAAAACGAAAATCTCGAATAATATGCAATTATAAGATTTTCGACATAAAAACAACTAATTCTCAATATATTTGAGAAAATAGCATTTTACCCGCTTAATGCAGCGACAACGAATATTTTTATCGATAATTTATCCGTTTTTAAAACATGGGTTATGTGTTTTTTGTCTAAATTATAATGGGTCAATAAATTTTCACATGAATGGTAAAAGTCAACAAAAGTGGTGACATTATAACTCTATGTTATTTTAATTAAACTACCCATTTAAAAAATCCAGAAAATTTTATAAATGTAGGTTATATGTTATTTAGATTTAATAATTTTAATCATACGTAATTTTTAACAGTTAAGTTTAATACGGAAGGTTTAATTATTAATTTTTGAAATTATTAAGTTAATTTTCATTTATTTAAATTTTTAAATATTCTTTATTTTGAGAGATTTAGTTATTACAATGTATATAAGATTGTCATTAACTTCACCAAATAGTTACTTTATTTAATAACTTCCATTTAGTTTAATATTAAGGGTAAAATAGTAATTTTAAATTACTTAAAATTAAGAAATTAATATAAAAGACCTAAATATTTTATAAGATAGTATAGATAAAAAAGAATGATTGATGAAAAAAATTCTAAAAATAGGATGATGGCATCATAATCTTTTTTTTATATATATTAAAGATTAAAGATTTATATATGAAATGTTTAACATGTGACTAAATAATTTTTATAATATATATATGTGTGTGTGTGTGTTACTTAGAGTAGGCAAAGTGGGATATTTTTTTTGCATGTGGTGACCGACTACAGCGCGGTGAGCCGGTGACATTCAATATCCACTCCAACGCACCGTCATCCATATCAGACGTGGAGTTCTACACACTACGCGGTCACTTTTCTTTTCTTTCTTGTTTTTGTTTTTTTTTAATTGATAGTAGGTATGAGGTGAATCTCAAAATTTTGTTATGGTGAGAAGTAATCACTACGACTCTACGAGACATAGTGGTGAGCTAAATTGTGATAAAAAAAGTTGATATGGTAATGTGATGGGTGTTTAAAACATATACTAATCAACCCAAAGATTACGTGTTTCTTAATCATTCAAATCTAATTAGCTAAGACCAAGAAATATATTGTGGTAGCATGTGATCGATGGATGTGATATCAATTTCCCTATCTGACGGAGATGCAAAGGTAGGAGACAAACGGTGCTTGAATGGAGAACAAACGTATTTTAATGAAGAAGGGAAAAAACAAAAAACAAGAAAAATACTGTAATGGTCTTATGTTTGACAACAAGAAAATTAGAAAAACAATAATTTAAGAAGTTAAAAAGCAACGTTTTATCATTATCGATTGATTATAAAGTGTTTGTATAATAGGTTGAGAGAGATAGAGAGAGAATTACGTAATAATATCAAGATATTTAAAAAAAATAAATCAAGGGATAATAATACAAGAATGCCTTTAAAAATCATCCTAGTGACCGTAGGAAATAACACACTACCGAACAAATGCAGTCCCTGATGATTAAAAGTGACTGTAGGGGAAGTAATTTTCAGCATAGATGGATCAACTACGCTGTGGTGGGTCAACCACACCAACACGGCATGGTTGGGGAAAATTGTGGAGAAGGCAACACGTAAGAAATAACCGTCTCTTTTCAAGTTAATTTAAGGAGGTGAAAGGAAATAATTGATAAAAAAGAAGAGAAAACTTGTGTTTTTTAATATATTTATTTTTTTAAGAAGAAAAGAAAAGGATTGAAAGGGGCTATTTTATCATTTTATGGGTATTGGTTCTATTTTAGTAAAGGGTGGTGCTGGTAGGTTTAGTGGCTGTGACTAAATTTTCTTGAGCTAGTGACATTTGGTGGCACTACTCATTGCACACACTTCACATTGTATTCCTGCAGTTGTTAATGGTCATAGGCTAGTATTGGGGGCGTTTTGTGTAGGAGGTTTGCACGTTGCTTGTAACCAAGGTGTTATAAGGAGGGGCACTCCAATCCCATATAGTGTTTTGGAGGATATTCTGTCTAGAGTATATGCAGTGAATGATATAAGAGTGTATCTTGGTAGACATGTTTGGGGAGTCTAAATGTAATGATCATATGCGGGTCTTGGTGTACGGTTCGTATGATGTATATTGCACTGATTTTATGGTAATGAAATTATGCTTGCTGTTCAAAAAAAAAAACTTTCCTCTAACTTTTGAAATGATTGGTAGGGAAAATTTAGAAATCCATCTATTTCCTTTCCTCTCTTCCCATTCCTTCCAATTCATTCATTTAAAACTTGAAAACAAGGTGTAAGAATTGAAGGAGGCGTCAGGTGTGGTGTAGACAGAGGTGGGCTGGCCGATTTCTTTTCTTTTTTTTTCTTGGTTTTTGATTGTTAGTTTCATAATTCCTGGGGCCTAAAGTTAGTAAGGTGATAAGTGTTAAAAAAACTGAAGTGACGGTGTGATGGGTGTTATTATTTTTAATACCTTTTAAGCATCCGTAGTCATAAGTGTTATTACTGTAATCACTAGTTTTTATGTCAACATACTAACCACATGTAGTCATAACTAACTAATATATCACTACCATTTTTTATATTTTCCAGTTTTCTATAAACACACATAACATTATAAAATAAATACTAAATTATATTTAAAAAAAACAAATTAACAAAAATTAAATAGCTAAATACAATAAAATATTTAAGATTCCATTAAATATACTACAATACAATAATTAATTAAAAATATAATACAATAATTTATAAAATAATCATAACGAAAAGTAAAAACTGAAACTACAAGAAAATATGTCCTTAGGCTAGTAATATTAAGATTCATATTCTTGGGACATCTAGCTGCATAGATAGGGTAGTGATATTTCCACTACCATCTTTAATTCATCCACTACACCTTCTTGTCAATTTACTTTAATACCCCTTAATATATTTTAACATTCTCATCCCTTAACCCTCATAATTATTTTTGAAAAAATAAAAAAACTAATTACCTTAATTATCGGCTACCCAACAGCAGCCTACCAACTTTAATCTTATTTGAATATTAGACTAATTACTCCTCATCTTTTACATGGCAACCCAGACGACCCCTACCCCCATATCTCCATTTTTGCTCCCGTCCTCCGCCAAATGTTAGTCGGTTTTTGTTTGCCACCTTTCCGGCAAGTGAACTCAGGTTTGCCTCCTTCATCTGCAACTCCGGCGATAACCCGTACCCGTTTCTGGTTCATCTCCTCCGTAGCCACTCCGACTTCCGTCGTCACTCAGACCTCCGTCGCCACTCCGACAACCGCCCCCGCTGCCGTAATGACGGATGCTACAGTCGCCGGTGCTAGTTCCACCAGTATCCCTCCCGCACATCAATCGGTAAGAATCGTATTGCCCAATGCTATAGTCGACAGTACTATCGCTTGATCATATTTGCTCAAAAATCACTGTAACGATGGCCTTTACTTGTTTGCATGATTTTGTTGAGATTATCTATTATTTGTTAATCTATTATCCAGTAGAATTTGAGTCTTGCTATTATCTGTTACATAATAATAGGTTTAGAATTTTAGTCAACAACATCCGATTGCCTTTAATGTTGCATGCATAATGACAGGCTTAAACTTTAATCTTGATATTATCCAGTTGCATGCATAATTGTTATTGATTACACTGTTTGTTAATTTAATAGAAAACAACTAAATCATGTAAAAAAGCTTGAAGTCATATGAATCATCTTGATTAGTATCTTGTTATTAGTTGTTCTAATAAATTTTAATTTTTTATTTCATATATTTGTTTCATGTTAAATTAATTGAAAAGATGGGCACAATGGATACATCAAGTCCTATGATGCAAAATGAAGAACTCTATCTAGCTAATTCCAAATTTGAATCATGCGATGAATTATTAAAGTGTGTACGGGATTTTTATTCTAATAAAGGATATGGGTTATCTGTTAGAGATTCAAGAAAAGACAAATTTATCATTTTGCAATGTGATCGAGGTGGTTCATATCGAGATAGATTGTGCACCGGAGATAAAAGAAAGAGGAACACTAGATCTTGCTTGATCAATTGCCCCTTCCGAATTGTTGGTAAGAAAGGAACCGATGGTATTTGGGTACTTGAGGCAAAAATATTGACTCACAACCATGAGCCATCTACTGATATTTTCGGGCATCCATCATTTCGTCGATTAGCACTGGATGATGTGCAAAGTGTAAAAAACATAACTCTTTCTGGCATACCCCCAAGACAAATTATTTCTTCTTTGCGTCAAAGAAACCAAAACCTTCCTGCAGTCTCTCGAACTATATACAACCTAAAGGGAAAAATCCGCAAAGAAAACTTGAAAAATCAATCAAATGAATTGAAGTTGTATTTGTTTGAATATTTTTATTGAACAAAATATCAATTAGATGCATTAGTTTCTTTTAATATGATTTGTTTTATTTAAATAGTAAAATATATAATACATTATCTAATTGATGTACCTATAGGATTTCTTAAAAAAAATAAAGTTGCTTACGTAAAGAAATGGTTCAAATTTTAAAAATTAATTTAGTGCATTTAGAGAAATTTCGATTTAAGTAGATTAAAAAAACTAAAAAATAATAGATGACTTTAAAATAAAAGTGAGGTAATATTTATTATATTAGTCTACGTAAATATTTCAATATTAAAATAAAAATAAAAGTGGGGTAGTATGTCGTTTGGGTAGCCGACAATTAAGGTAATTAGTATTTTTATTTTTTCAAAAATAATTATTAGGGCCAAGGAATTAGAATGTTAAAATATATTAAGGGGTATTAAAGTAAATTGACAAGGAGATGTAGTGGATGAATTAAAGATGGTAGTGGAAATATCACTTCCCGCATAGATAATAGGTGTATAAATATTATTCGGCTTCCCGGTCGTTATAGCAAACCATGGTGATGATAATTGGATGACAAACCATGATTTTGCGTGAATGATTGGATTTAGAGATGATTTAAATAGTAACATCTTGAAATAGAAAATTATTTGTATATGTTATTCGTATTTTGCGTGAAAGATTGGATTTAGAGATGATTTATATATGGTTCTAACATCTAAATATTCATTCCAATTTTGTTGATTGTTTTTTAAAAATCTAAATGTTTATAGTTATCTGTTTTATAATATTTATATTCAACAATTACATATTTAACAAAATCAAACTTTTCTAATCATAAAATAAAATATTTTAATAACAAATATTAAACCATTTTAATACAGAGAATTAGAATTAAATATTAATTAAAGACGTGTGATAGTGTGCAATAGCCATAAGAAGGATGAAAGGTATCCATGTACGTAGAGTAACAGAGTAGTAGATGTTGATGTAAATTGGTAAAGTAAGAAATCTTATTGTTATAAGATAATGAAAGATAAATTCATGTTAAAATGTTATAAAAATAATTATCTAATTTATTACAAAGTTTTAAATATTTTCAGATTTGAATAAAAAAATTAAACAAACAACTCTTTTATCATATTAAAATATATTAAGATATTTTTTAGAAAAAAACTATTCTTTAAGCACCATCACTTGTCTATCCATGATAAATTTATTTATCGATAACGACTTCGTAATTTATCAAATAATAAAATAAACATTGTTGTCATTTCTATCTATTTTAAACGATACCCCACCCACCCACGCCACCCATAGGGTCACCCAGACGCTTGTAGTTGTCACCAACTCTTGTGCAGTGTTATACAAATATAGACAATGCGCACATTTGACATTTTTATAAAATCAAAAAAATTCATAAATACATTCTTTTCGTTCTCCAAAATTCACCCTTTGACCTAGTCAACGACCGGTTGAAACTAACGAATCGGTTATAGGCGACGACGCCGTATCGTATCGTATCTGCGAAAAATAAGCACTCGTCGACGCATCACCCAGCCGCCCGGAGTAATCCTGCCGGATATCCAGCACACTGTCGAAATCTTCCGGCAACGGTTCCTCTTTCTTGAGAAATTTCAACACTTGCGACATGCTTGGCCTCACCGCCGCCACAGTGTGCGAACACAACAACCCGA
The DNA here is from genome assembly GCA_947179395.2 of Pulicaria dysenterica. Lineage (NCBI taxonomy): Eukaryota > Viridiplantae > Streptophyta > Magnoliopsida > Asterales > Asteraceae > Pulicaria > Pulicaria dysenterica. The sequence goes on from OX359288.1 coordinate 87,153,229, forward strand.
TCTTCAAAACCATCCGCATTTCATCACAATCAATCTCGTTATTAAGCTTCGGATCAACCGCCTTCAATAACTCCTCCTTAAACCAACAATCCAACACCCACTCCACCAGAATCACCGCCTCCTGTTGCCCCTGTAACTCCACCGGCCGCCGTCCACACACCACCTCGAGAACAAACGCCCCGAAAGCAAAGATATCAGTCGCCGTCGTTGCTTTCCCTTTCCGAGCTAACTCAGGTGCTATGTAACCTAAAGTACCCGCTAAATGTGTGGTTTTGGCTTCATTTCCATTGTTGCTAAACCTGGCGAGCCCAAAATCGCCTAATCTCGCGTTCAATTCTGCGTCTAGTAACACGTTGCTTGCTTTAATGTCTCGATGGATTATAACCTCAACCCATTCTTCGTGCAAATACGCTAATGCTTCTGCGACATCGATTATAATCTTCACCCTTTGTTTCCATGTTAAGATCAAATCCGATTTTGAATTGAATAGTAAGCTATCTAAGCTCAAATTGGGCATGTAATCATAAACAAGAAACAATTCACCTTTTCTTCTACAATACCCAAGGAGTCTGACTAGATTCGGGTGGCGTAACCGCCCGATTGTGGCGATTTCCGCCACGAATTCCTTCATTCCTTGACCGGATTCATGCCAGATCTTTTTTACGGCCACCTGCGCTTTTAACTCCGGTAACGTTCCTTTGTAAACCTGCCCAAAACCACCTTTTCCAAGCAGCTCGCTTTCTTTGAACCCTTTTGTTGCTTTGTACAAATCTTTGTAGGAAAATCGGTGTGGCCCGTATTGAACCTCCCAGCCTTCAAGAACCTCCGCGAATTTACGTTTTCGTCTTCGATACAGAACAAACCATAAAACTGAAACAGATAATAGAACTAGTAATCCACCTAAAGATATTCCAATTGCTAGAATTATATGCTTCTTTTTCAGTGATTTTTTCTCATTAGGTAGAAGTGGGATACTGGAAACATTGATTTCTTTAGCTTCACCGTTCAATTGAAAACTCCAGGCGAGCACGTAAAAAGTTTGTAGAAGAACCCCAGTTGCAGAAGTGAAACCCACATACATTTCTTCCAGTAAATATGGGGATAGATCTTCTGATAGAGAAGCAAGAGGTTTTGTGGGTCGTTTCAGGTGTAACGGTGCGACTGTGACGTTTAATTGTTTCTTCACACCATCGTACTCGATCCAAGCTCTGATTTCTTTTGAGCTTGCGAGTGTTAGGTTTTCAAAAACTCCATTTTCGTCGTAGTATCCGGCTGTAGTAGCGAATACTGATACCACACTGTTGATATCTAACCCGATATGATTGCTGTCTATATCGGAAAGTTCGAGGTTTTTAAAAGTATCGAGCTCAAGCGCGACGATATGGTTCGATTCGTTTCCGTCGTTGGATCGATTGAAGAGTCCCAGGTGTTGGGAAGACGATGCCTCGATGACGTCCTTCGACGGCGTGATGGCGAAAGTCATACCGTGGAAGGTGTACCGTGGATCTTCAGGTATGATTCCAAACACGAAGGAGGTAGAGAAGGAAACAGAGTCGCCGGAGGTTGAGTTTTTGAACCGGAAAGGGCGAGCGTAGAAGGTGTGGCCGACGCCGGCCATTAGGGTTTGGTTGATGTGAACCATCCGACCGTCTGGGTCGACTTCACGAACGCCATCGAGCTGTGAATCGTTGAAGATGAAGGAGAAACCATCGTTGTCGGCTACTGTTACTGCTACTCCGATGAGCAGAAACAGTAGCCGTAAAATATGGGGTTGGATTAAGATCATAGAAAAACTGATCTGAAAGATTGAATCTTTGCCAGTTTGGGTTGTTGAAAACTGGAGAAATGAAGATTAATGGGTTGGTTGATTTAGGGTTTAGATCGCTTATTGATGATTGTGGTTTGGGTAAAGGAATCTTTTGAGCCGTTGGGATGAGCGAAACAAGAGATAAATCATCAAGTTGATCTATCAATGCTCCACCGCTGCCATTTTGGATTTTTCATGAAGAAAGTAGTCATCTTTTTGGCATTTTAAAATGTATTTTAAATTTAATGGATATGAATATATGATTAGGTAGTTTTGTAGCTCGAATCTTTTAATAATTATAAAGTACAAAAATTAGATTGTTCCTTCTGTTTTTCTTGGACAACCTTATAATATTCTAGCCATGTACTAATGTTTCTATATATGATCGAAGATTTAAGGTACTAGTAATTATTAATTTCAATCTACTCCTCAAACATACTAAAAAGTACTTTATAAGATAATTTAATTATAAATGTTTAATATGGTTTTTTTAATGAGTCAATATATGGGTTCGAGTGAGTATTTTTTTATAAGCTGATTTATCAACCCGTATAAGTAGATGGTTTTTGTTCTAGACGAAACCCGTCATCTTAAATAATCAAAAACAAATCCATCGTTTTTCTTTTGTCATTCACATATTTTAGACCATCGAGAGTAGACTCCGTGAATCATCCATCGCCATCAACATTGAGAGATTACTAGCTTTCGATTTTAAATCCATCACTAAGGCCGTCTTCATTTTAACATTATCGAATTATCAATCCTTGAACTATCAACATATGACATTATTGACCGAGGAGTCTTCCTTTCAAGTCAATATTACATATGGTATTCATTACTCGTAGCTAAATTATTTTTTAAAATACCATGTTCTTGTATTTGATTTTAACTATCTAGATAGGGGTGAAGTTTATTTGTATTTTACATTTGGATAATGTCTTTTGACAAACAAGAGAAAATATTAGTAAAACTAAATCCGCAAAGCCGCTAACCCAATAACGACCAGCCAAGACGCGAGTGACCCCTGTTTTTTTAAAAGTTACGTTTAATAGTGTCGTGTTTACACGTATACGTGTTGTGTCTCATACTTTTACATAAATAATTAAATTGGTCGTATTTGTGTCGAGACCTATCAACACATGAACCCGGCCATAAAATGATTGCCCATCTTAACGATAACATCATTTGTTCAAAATAAAATATGTTTTAAATTATGGTTTAAAAAACTTAACGCTCATAAAACCAACTACATTATTAGTGTACAGGATTAACCGCACCGTCTGAACTAGAAAATTAGAGGTATTAAAAGTCATATGTACACATAGGAAGTTGTATGTACAGGTAGCATTGTAGGAAGTTCAAATATATGTATCATCTAAAGTAGGAAAGTTCAAACACGTATTATTTAAATTTTAAACTTGCAGAACTATTTAGCTCTATATATTAATATAAAGATAAACAAGTTTAAACGTTTATCATATGAATAAAAATATCTACGTTTAAAATATTTTATATAGTACAAATATTTGAGAAACATAAAGATATTACTAAGTTGCATTTTGTTTGAATATTTAGGAAGGATGTTACATTTTAGAAAACAAAGAAAAACATTAAAAGACAAAACTTTGCATCCCACGTCGAAATGACATGGAAAATTCAAGGGGGGACCTCGATTCAAAAAAGCAAACAACCTACCCTCCATTTACAAATTTGCATCTCATAATTATAATTATAAATAATAATAATTATGGCTTTTTATTACGTCAAGATCACGATTTATTATTAAATTATGTTAACTTGCGCTTTTTTATTCATAATAAATATATATTTTAGTGAAGTGTAATATCTATGTAATGTTATGAACCAGTTAATAGTTATATAATGTTAGATTATTATTATTATTATTATTGTGCATACTATATTTTAGTGAAGTTTTAATTTATATATTATATTAGTTATATTTTATGGTAACTATTGTAAATAATGAATTGACATAAATATAAATTTGTAAGCACTCATTTATTAAGCAATTTATATTTCATGTTTATTGTTCTCGGCCGCTTCTCTTCACGTATGAACCTTCAACTTAGTTCATCATTATGATAATTGCTTTAATATTAAACTAGTTTATTGACCCGTGTACGTACGGGTATTTCGAAAGTGTATTTGAGATATTAAAATTATTAAATAAAAATAATGCGTTAAAAGAAATATCAAATTTGTGATGAGAATATACTAATTTCAAAAAGTGTCATATTACAATAAGATTTATAACAAAACGTAGATAAAAATGAGATGAACGAAAATATATAATTATTTTTTCTCTAAACAAAATATATCACAAGTTACTAAAAATAATTTATAAACAACTTATAATTAATTACATTAGTATACAATTTTTATAAAACTCCCTCACATTTTCTTAAAACCTCCTTGTATGTTTTATAAAACCCCCTCAAAATATTCATCTAACCCCCTCCCAATAGATTTAAAATTAATATTTCGAAATTGAAATTGAATAATTTGAAATAAAAATTTCTTATCCACGTTTTTAATCTTTCCAATATTGTTTTGAGAATGAAATAATTTTGAAATTGAAGGTTATGATTGGTTAATTAAGACTCAATTTATGTTTATTTTAAAAAAATTTGCATGCCTTTTATATATAGATATAGATAGATAGATATAGATATAGATATAGATAGATATCGTAATTTTAAAGAAAATATATCATGAAAATATATAATCTCCAATCTTAGGTTTATTTTACACTTACTAGTTTATTGACTCGTGCACGCACGAGTATTTCGAAAGTGTATTTGAGATATTAAAATTTTCAAATAAAAATAATACAATAAATGAAATATCACAAAAAACTTACATATAATTCATTAAACCCAAAACAAAAATAGTTTAATTTGAAAGAACATGTATTATCTGATGTCATTTTTAATAAATTCAAATATTGAAGTCAATCAGATAATAATTTCGAACTGAAAACCGACTCATATTTCTAAACACATCTATTGCCAATATAATTTTTTCACCATCATAAAAGATTTCTAAATTTAGATTTTTAAATATATAATATACCATCTTTTAATGATACATTTTCTTTAAACCATATTTTTAATAGATGTTTCATACATCTTTCTATTAACATTGAAAATTCTTTTAAATCAATAACTAAACACTTTGAATAAAATACTCAAGTTGACCTCTCGGCTCATCACCATAATCTCAAAATAACCACTCAGCTAAACAAAAAATTATCTACCAATTACTATTAATGGATAACAAAAAGTTACGAATATAAGAATTCTAAAAAAGTGTCATATTATAATAAAATTTATACCAAAACGTAGATAAAAATAAGACGATCGTAAATATATGATTATTTTTCTCTAAACAAAATATATCAAAAGTTACTATACATAATTTATAAACAACTTATAATTAATTACATTAATATAATATTGTTATAAAACCCCTAACATTTTCTTAAAAGCCCTCCACATATTTTATAAAAGTCCCTTACAATTTTCATGAAGCACCCTCCAAATTGAGATAGAATTGAAATCGATTATAGGTATCTTTCTAAATTTATTTTTTAAAATTAAAGGATTTTAAAATTGAACGTTTTGATTGGTTAATAGATTTGATTTAATAGTTATAAAAAGAAAATTTGCAAGCCTTTTATACATAAATAATATAGAAGATTGATTGATACAATTGAATCCTGCATGTAGCCTGATTAGTAAAAGCCCTTTTCTTCTCACATCAACTAAGATGTTCGATTCTCTCGTATTTTTTCTCTTCTACGCATGAAGTGGTCATACCCAAACTTTTGCTTTATGATAGATTATTATTATTAGTATTATTTTAATTCCTTTCTTCCTTTGTTTTGCTCCCTGCTATTTGCTCGATTCAGAGGGATTTTTTTTATCTTGCAATTCATTATTTTTATCTTTTTATTACTTTTTCTTTTTTATTTAAACAAAATAAAATTGTTTTGATCTAATGTTTTTACTATATCATATCTCTATGTTATAGACGGTTTGTTTTAAAAATTGATAAATATTAAATACTAAAAATGATGTTAAATGATTATAAAACATCAAATACATGAAAATAGAAGCGTCAATCATTAGTGTTACAGTAGGGCAATAAGGTAAGATTTTATTGGTTGTAATTAAAAAATTAATAATTATAAAATATATCAAAATGATAAAGCTAAGAATTTGATTCAATATGGTATTTTAAAATATTATAAAGGGTAAATATGAATTTTGTATTTTAGGACGGACAAATACCATATTTTAAGGTTCAAGAAAAACATGTATTAAATTCTCTCTAATAAATTTTTTTAAATGTTTTAAAAGGTAATATACTATTTTTAAATTACGGTATGTAAATAAGAAAAGATAAATATGAAATTTTCCTTAATAGTTTTTATTCTAATTAAAGTTAAATTTGAAGGCAGTTTTGACACAAAAAAAAATCAAATTTTGATTCCAATTTATAAGAAATGGTAGACATATTCTTTTTATTTTTTTTGAAAGGCGGTTTTTGATATAAATCGCAAGAACAATAATGTTATGTACACATCCTTTGCCATTCACATACTACAAAATGTATATGAGAATGTGAATGAGATTGTTAATTCTCTAAATGACCCATCGTAGGGTTCAGTTACGATCTTAACAACCTCCAAAATACAATTCCAATTCGACTACTCACAAAAAGCAGTATGTTACCAGAGCTTCGCCATGTTTGTTGGACCCGATAGCCATATGTCCCAAAGTAGTGATTTACCGGGGGAGGTGTGGGAATATGTAAATTGATAGTAGGGTAGACATATTATTGATAGTATATTGATACCGGGGGAGGTGTGGGAATATGTAAAGAGAATGAAAGAGAAAGGTATGATTTTTAAAGGGGAATTTGAAAAGACTTGTGATAGTATTGATTGAGAATTATTGATGGATATATTAGCTCAAACGAGATTTGGGAATATATAGATTAATTGGATTTATTCACGCCTTTCAGCTTTAATTAATGATTCATCGTCTATTGATTTTAAGATTAATAGAGGAGTTAAACAAGGTAATCCGTTAATTTTTATAGCAACTTAAGGTTTGAATGTGATGCTTCAAGAAGCTTGAGAGAAGAAATTGTATGAACTCTTAAGGGGTTAAGATCGGGAAAGATAATACGATTATTTTTGGCAAGTGGTGTAAACGGATTTTAGAGATTATGTTTAGTTTACTAGAATGTTGGCAAGAAAGGTCAGGATTAAAGGTTAATCGAAAGAAAAAGCAGTCTGTATGAGATCGGGGTATCTCGGGTGGAATGAGAACATTTCGCTTATAGACAAGGTCATTAGGGGGAGAATATATTCTACTATTTTGGTATTCCGATACATGTCAATATGAATATGGCTAAGCATCACAATATGGTGGTGACGAAGTTTCAATCATGTCAAAATGGAGAAGTGGGATGATATCCTTCAGCGGAACATTGACTCTTACATAGTGCGGGATAAAATCAAACCAATTACTGTACATTTACTTATTACATACATTAAAATTATTTCTTCAATAGTTTTTTATGACCAAATTTGCAGACATGGACAAACTCCAATATAGTCCATATATACAGACTATTATAGGCAAAAGGGGTTTCATAACAATTTCAACCCATGGGTTAGTGTTCCTTTTAAATACACAATTGCAAACATTGTAGGTTCTCTTTGATGCTTATGATAGGATTATAACCAAGCCCAAAAACATGTGATGATTTATCTAATGGTTTAGTGGTGGAGTAGATCTTATCAATCTTGCAAATATTGTTTCTAGATTTCATGAAGTCTAGTAATTAATTGCAAAATAAATTACAAAAGTAGTTATAGAACTAAGATGTATAATTTTACATAACACGTAATAGAAAAAGTTCACAAGATAAATGAAAATCAAATAAGAAGAAAAGAACCAACCCCTCAAAGCTTAAATAAAATTTAGAATACAAACACACAACCAAACATACGAGTCTTGAAAAGAAACAGAAAATGTTATTTACGCCTCAAACCTCTTGTACTGATACTATCTATCATCATTCATCACATGCTTAATCATTGGTGATTCTGATGTCATCACCCCTTCAACCTAACAAGTTCCTTAATCGGAGCTTCAAACAAGAATAATATTCAATGATAACATAATCGGTTAGATTTAAAACCTCGTAGAAATTATTGCGCGTGGATAAAGGAAATCATTTGTCATCGCCCTCGCTCCGGTGCCACACTCGGTGAGGTTGGAGAAGGAAGAGTAAAGGAAAAAAAGTTAATCGGTGATAATGACATAATGTGATGTGTAATACCTTACACCTCTCGATCGACTCCCGTATGACCAAGCCACCAATATCTCGTGATATTTAATTTCTCACACTTTTATAATAAGATTACAAAACTACCCCTCAATTTATCGTGATAAATTGCAAACTTTTCTACTCCAATTGATAGATAGGTAGAAAGGTTTTTTAAATTGGTGCATTGGGTCGGGCCATTACCCACACGTAGGGTTTGGTTTGGGCTACCGCGTAATTACCCACAAACTAAAAACAGAGGAAAGTATTCCGTCGGTTCTTTCACGCTCCGATTGCGAATTTGCTACAGCCGCGCTACTCTCAGCTTCGCCGTCTTCACCAGCCAATACGCGAAATCACAAGGTAACTCTCAAAATTTTTATATGTCTTTTTGTTGTAATTAATCGAGCATATGATGCTTTATGCCCAAAACTTGTCCCGTTTATCACTTCGATTAATTTAGGTTATACTCTTATATGATATCAAATCGTAGAAAATTTCGTTTTTTCGATGCAGTTGTTTTACGAATGACATTGTTTGGTGAAATTGATTTCTAAAATAAAGTTGTGCACAAGCGCGATGGAGGATGGATGATTGCATTTGTAAAAAAATCGCGTATGCTCACTGTTCATGTAGTCGTGTGCAATGGCTTATGCTTGATTGCATTTCGTTGTAATCACATCATCACATGATTAGTTTTTTTTCCTGTTGTTAGTGGACTTCACTTATCTGTTGCCAATGCTAATTTGTATCCAGGGAAATCATCTGTACTGCAAAAGTGATCTACGAGTCAGCACTTAACTTTGGTGCATTAGCTGTGCAGATGATTTCCCTTTATAATTTACGTTGAAATATATTATCGGTTATATAACATTGTTAGTATTCAAATTAATTTACTCAGCTGGACGACTAGTGTTGCTTTATTCGTTTGATTTAGAAATTAGGGTTTTATTTGAGATTTTCTCATTTAGAGATTTTGTTGACGCTTGAGTTTGCCAATATTTATTTTGATTAAATCAATTTTGGATTTGTTTGGATGAGTTTAGGTCGACCTTTTTTTCTTAACTAACTGGACCTAGGTTGAGCTTTAAAGAATTAAAGTTTGTTAATTTGTCCTGAACCATTGTCTTCTCTATTCTAATTTGTGGTATGCCATAACTTGTTAAGTTATAGTTTGTGCTGGTCGTAATATTATTTGAACAAGCTATACACTTGAACCATGTCTATTAACATGAATTTAACACAATAAAATTTCCTCATTTTCAGATAAGGTGCAATGGCGATGCTGTTCAAGGTAAGATCAGTTTCTCCTAGTTTCTATTGATGCCAAGCTAACAGTGTTGGTAAATTAACCGAAGTCTTTTTTATCTTCATGTTATGCATTTGCTTGGTAAGTGCATACTTTAAAAGAAGAGCGAAGGTTTTCTAGCTTCTGTTTACCTGGTGGAGTAATTTTATTTTATTATTTCAAAACTTGACCACATTTAAAATCATGTTTCTGTAATACGTACCAACACAGGATCTGGTATGATCTTGTTTATGTTTGTTATACGCATTTACAATTAATGTAGAAAAATATATTATCAGGGTATGCTTACTAAAAGCAGGATCCTTGACTCTTAGAATATGTTTTCTGTTTTTTTTTTGCCTTTATATCTCTACATATTGCGTGTGTTTTCTATGTCAGGATCCAAACAAGATTTCGGCATACCGTGATAGAAGGTTTCCAGGAACACAAGAAGAATATGAGCATGCACTTCAAACTTCAACCACTGTTTATATTGGCAACATGTCTTTCTATACTACTGAGGAGCAACTTTATGAGTTGTTTTCTCGAGCAGGAGAAATTAAAAAGATTGTTATGGGTTTGGATAAGAACACCAAAACACCTTGTGGCTTCTGTTTTGTCATGTAAGTCAAAAGCTTATAGTCTATGTTATGTTATGGGTCTGAACCTTGATACGTTTTAACCAATTTTAGAAACATGGAGAGTTTTGGTCATAATAAGAAGTACAAAGTATAACTTATTCAAATTCGAACTTCGGATCAAAAGAAGTAACATTTTAAGTTATGGTTTTCAGGTACTACTCTAGGGAAGATACTGAAGATGCTGTGAAATACATAAGCGGCACAATTCTTGATGATCGGCCTATTCGTGTAGATTTTGATTGGGGATTCCAGGATGGAAGGCAATGGGGTCGTGGTCGAAGTGGTGGTCAGGTGTGACCCATCATTTAGTACTCTACTCCTTTTCTTCTATGTTTACTGTTATTCATGCTTCTTATTGGAATCTGTTTTTTCTTTTAATTTTCTTTCTAACCAGGTGAGGGATGAATATCGCACAGATTACGATCCTGATATCCTTTCAAGTTTTAAGTTATATAAATCATCTATCCTAGTATTCACATTTTTTAAGGCATAAGGGCTATTTGTGTGTCGTTCAGGCAATGAAATAAACATCTCTAAGCGTAAGAATTGATTTCTCTTTATGTCTGATTCATCGACTGAAATTGGGAAAGTAGATAAATTGTTTTCAGCTTTCCTTTCTTAACTGGTCATACATAGAGGTGGTTATGGGAAATTGGTGCAGAAGGAGTTAGAAGAACAAAGGCAGGTTGTAGATTATGGGGTTGGATCATTGGGATCATTTCAGCCCCCTATGGCTCACAACTGTAAGTTCACAACTGTCCGTCACTTGAGTAATTCTATTTATTTAGAACATGAATACACTTTCTGCAAGTAATTGGGGGGGGGGGGGGGGGGTTGAATACACTTTCTGCGGAAAATTAAACAAATTAATAAAAAGTGTTAACACACATCAAACCACATGAAATCGAATGCTTTCATTAATAAGAAGATGATTACAGGAACAACCAACTAAGCAACACTTGATATGTAAACACCTAATGTAAATCAAATCTCTCAAACTTTGCTATCTATAATCAACTTATGATTATAGATACTAACTGACTATCTAAACAAGATTTATTCACAGATTGAATACTTACCAACTTCACAACAGACGTGAAGATTCGAACACGCGAACAATTGGCACTCTGTGAATTTCTTGATCACGTTGAACTTACAAACAGTATCAAGATTCGTAACACATTCGATCAATTAGGTCGAGGTGATTAGAGTCTGGCTCGGTACCTCTAAACTTATCAGGAGATAAGAATTTATAATCCTGTTTCTACGGATCCTAACAAACTAGAACTAATCCTAATCTGCTAACAAACTAACGGATAATCTTGAATCTTGAATCTTCTTGTCTTGAGTCTTCAATCTTCAATCTTGATTCTGGAATCTTCTTATCCATGCCGTAGATATAGAGAGTAAAAGCAATGTTGTAGAACTCGCTAGGCGGGTGCCAGGCGGTAGGCGGGGAGTAGCGAGTACTCGGATTACTTGGGGAGTACTCGGATCGGAACTTTTTATATAAAAATTTAAAAATTATATAAACTACATGTTAATAAAAACTCAAACATAAACAAGTTAACAACAAATTTCACCGGTGTAACAGTAATCATGTGAGAGCAGGGAGAACAAAATCGATGGGGAAAGCATACCATCACAACCCTTCGTTCGTGTGAGAGTAGGGAGAACAGCCCTCCTTCGTGTGTGAGAGCAAAGAGAAAGAAACGGCGATAGAAAATGGTGAGAGCAGCCCTCGTTCGTGACCCAAACGGCTAAAAGAAAAGAAAAAAAAAGTTTGACTTTGACCGGGTTTTAACCGAGTTGACCGAGTTTGACCGAGTTTGACCGAGCCCGAGTTTTTTTGACCGAGTATACATTCCTCGCCAAGGCTAAGCACCGAGTAGCGAGTACTCACCGAGTACTCGGCCGAGTTGGCCGAGTTTTACAACACTGAGTAAAAGGAATTTAAATCAAGTTTAAATTCTCTTAAACTAAATCTTTAGTCGGGCTGAGTTACTCAGCTTGAAACTCATCAAGCTGAATTCTTCGAGAACAAATCCGAAATCAAACATGTACTAACACGTATAATAACTAACTCATCTTTAGAAGTCATAAGAGTTAGCTATAACTTACTTAGCAACTCTGTTGAGCTGACTCAGTCTACAAGCTGAGTCACTCAGCTCGAAACGCATCAAGCTGAATACTCAACCTATATCTTAGGTGACACACACAGCTTATCAAACATAGTGATAATCCTACTAAGATATAGTCTAAGCTGATCAAACATATGCTCGGCTTATATTCAGCTTATGCTCAGTCTGAAACACTATAAGTGCTCAGTCTGATCAAGCTTCATAATTCTGTTTAAGTTGCATTTAGAACATATCTTACAAACTTAACTTTGTCTCATCAAATTTTAACTGATGAGATCATTTGACCAACAATATTCACTCAGTTGGAGAAAAAACAATGTTAGATTTTGATGCCTCAACGCCTTGACGGGGGGAAACAAGTAGCCATTTTGTAAAAAAAACCATTTTTGAAATATTCTGAAAAGCATTTTCACTGTAATTCTTCTTGCACATTTGTCACCAGTGGTTACCAGAATATGGTTAGAAGCCCAATCATGGTTTGCAAAACCCTACAAAGCTCTAGAAAGATACAGGTTCACCACAGGTTGCTATAATATCAATTACTGGTCAATAGAGAAAGTCATTGAAATAATAACTGATAGGAGGAAATCTTTCTGCTGAGTCATATATTTTTCTACTGTCTATAGTAATGGTCTTACTAACATCTATACGATCAGCGGCTCACATCAATGTGTCGGAGGGATGTTTCATAATAATGCTATGTTAATTTTCGTCTTCATTGTTTTGTGATTTTTTTATATTCTTATGCACTTGCTAATTTTGTGTCCTGCAGACGGAAGACATGGAGGTGGCGGCGGTGGCCATGGTTATGGCGGCTCCCATCGACATGGTAGAGGAGGTAATGCACATAATACTTTTTTATTTTAATTTCTGTTATATTCCGTCATGTGGTTCCTCTCTTTGTGCATTATAAATTTATAATCGAGTATTTATACAACTTTAGATTATCACCGGAAGCGATACCGTGATGATGACCGTCGTGGTCCAGATGTCTCCAAGAGGAATTCTGAACATGAATCTCGAAGAAACTCTGATAATGAATCAAGACAGGTAGCTGCTTCTGTTCTCTACATTCTTGTTTCTGTTTTCTCAGTTTCGTGATTACATTTTTACACAATTTCTGGTTAGGCGTGACAATTTTCGACCCATTTGCATATGAATAATGAGACAGTGTTCTTTTGTGTGTATGTGTATTATTATTTTTTATTTTTTTATCTCAAAAGGCTCAAATAGAAAAGTTGCTAAAAAGGGAATGGGTCAAATGGGTCGGCCGGGGTGAAATAAGTAGGAAGCGTTGTGTATTAATTTCTGCCTCCACCTGTACATGATATTAACCTGAGCTCGTTTTGACTCGCCAATAGGTTATCGTATCATGTTTTTTAGAAACATCAAAACACACCTCTTCAAAAAAAAAAAAAAAAAAATGAATCCAAGATTTTTGTCATCTTCTCATGCCTTGTGCTTATTATCTGAACAGGAGAAAAATCCACGTTTCCGTGAGCATGGTGACTCGGATGACGAGGAAGACGACCGGAAACGTCAGAAGTAACTGCAATTCTGTTTACCAGGCATCATCATTTTAGGTAAATTTGTTAAAAGATTTTCTTTTATGTACAATATTGTTGTTAAGATTCATTTCCCATATCAAAATAGTTTGAACATTCTAGGAAAAAGGAGATGAATTGTTTAGATATTTCGCTGTCGTTAATGCTTTCAAGTCTCGTAAGTCGTGACTGTTTGATTTCATTTACTTTGAAGGCGCGGCGGACTCATGTTAGGATCCTTGTGTCCACCGCTGAAAGTTAGTTTTATGAACCGTTGACCCTTTTAAGAGGTTCTTTGTCTGAATATGAATTACGGGCTTTGATATATCAATGTTTATATTAGTTTTTTATAAAAGGTTTGAATGTTTGTTATTGATTAAGACAATGACGATGTGTTTGTCGACATAGCCTTTCAAATGGTAACAACCAGAATAACAACATTCAAACCATAACGTATAATCATAACACACACTATTATGGACATCTCACCTTTTTAGCAAATGATGAATCGATGACCGATAAATTCATCATAAGATCATAGCGTAAAAAAAGTAGAGGAAGAAAGTTGGGAAAGCTTCACGTTTTCTCAAATTTCCAAGAGACGAATCTCTCTAAACATATGTATGTGTCTGTATTTGGTATGTATGAGTTAATTTTTATCTTTAATTTGTTCAATATTCGATAAGTATTAAGAACCCATTAACTCGATGTTACAAAGATATTTGATTTAAAACAAGCATTTACATGGCTGGCGCTCCGCAACCAGATTATTTAACAATGATGGCTGAAATGAGATCAATTATATTTCATCTTCAAGTATTTCACTCAAATCATCAAAGTTTATTGGTAAGCAAATGAGAATTTGGATCAAGATAGATGTGAGTTAAGGAGAGATGGGAGAGATGTGTTATGTGAGTGATACTTGACAATTATGTATTTTAGGTATCCGATATTATTTTTTATCTGTCTTCCACTAATCTCTCCTCACATTTTGTTAAATAAAAACTGAAATCCTCTATAATCTCTCCTCAAATTGGAATCTCCCCTCATGTATTTTAGGCATTTAAATTTAGGATCAATGCCAAGGAAATTTAAATTATCTTAGTTCATGGACTTTTTTAATATATGCATTTTAAATATTATCCATGATGCATCAATTTAATGTTAAGAGATATAATTCGTGCATCAACTTTTTTTACGAATGCTTGGTTAAATTCTGTTTTTGGTGTGCATCAAATATTAATATGTATTTTTATTTTTCAGAATATGGAACGTGATATTTGTGTATAAAAAGGAGTGATTTTAGGAGATGTCCAAATGCTAAAAGTCTAATATACCCCTAATTACATTTTTTTTAAATTTAATAATTATTAAAAAAACTATTTTTATAACCAACTCATTAGATGTATTCAATGGTCACGATTCACCTCTCACCCATCTCTCCTTAATTCCCCTCTCAAAATAACTTAACCCATCAAATGGTGAGAATTCCGAAGACATCCTAGCCCTTATATATATATAAAAATAATAAATCACATTGTCAACTTTATTTAAAAAAGTAAGACTTAAAAAATATTGAAAATCAATATATCTAGCATTTCAATAAGAAAGCGCAGGTGCTCTATATTTTTATAATATATTTATGTATCTATGTATTAGTCCTAACACATACACACACAAAAACCCAAACACTACACATACATACAAAATATCACATCACATTTAATATCTAATGAGATCAAGACATATCAAGTTTTATTATTAAATGTCTTTATTACCCTTTAAAATATAATGAGATTTTGGCAAAATAGTTTGTGAATTGATAGTATAGGTAATAATTTTTTTTTACTATTTAAACATTTACTATTCAAAACACGCTTGTTAATTTGCTATGTGGAGTTTTAAAGATGATTTGTAAAAATAGTATTTGAGAAAGTCTAATAAAAAGTTAACTCGATAAGTTAAACTTAATTTAAAGAGTGATTTTATTCCAACACGAAACAGATTAACAACTTGTTATATTCATTTTTGTGACGGCTAGGGGCCACTTTAGTTTCAATACATCATGAAAAAAAGTCATGCTTGTTTTCCCTAACAATTCCAAAACCTTATATATTTTCTATACTTAAATTATATACGTTCATTTGCTATAAATTATTAAATTATTTTAGTCTTTTTTTCTCGTTTATTTGATTTACTAAATATTTATATCTTTTGATTAAAAAACTAATATAGCATGATTGTATTATATATCAACTAGAACGAAAGTATAACTATTTTATATATGGTATGAAGACGTACTAGTGAGTAAATTATCGTAAAAGATATAACATAAATAGATAAATATAAAATTTATGCTGGTAAATGATTGTAATTTTTTAATTATTTTGAAAAAAGATTGTAAATTTTAATTTTATATATAAATTATTGTAATTTTTAATTCACTATTAGAAAGTATATCATGTCATGACAATAGTCAATGTTACGAGCTTCAGATTTCTATGCTTTATCTTTAAACCATCCGTTACACATCTACTTTTCATTTCCATTTCCTTTTTGACACACACCACATCACTCTCCTTTTTCTTTCCTACGTGCTTGATATATAGATATTAAACCTTAAGAATTTCAAATCCAATCTCAATCTCTTATTTGGTGCATATAAAATGACAATAAGATTTAAGGCTCCACATTTGAATTTTCATATTTGTGTTGTTTATGTTCATTTCAATTTTGCGACGTCCCATTTATTTTTGTGTAGGATTCAAGTCATGTTAGATTTTTAATGTCAAATTCGGGTGTGTTTCGTATTGGCCCATTTTGGGCAAATGTATTCGCCGCTTACCTTTTTGATTTTCGAATATGATTTTTGTTTGTTTTGATACGAATTTCGAATATGTTTTCGTTTTCAAAATTTAATGTTTGTTTAAATTTGGGTTGAACTTTAAATTCAGTGTATGTTTCCATTTTATTCGAATTTCGTGTTGACCCACTTTTGACCATTTTGGGTTGGTGTCGGATTCGGGCCGGTTTTATGTCAACCCGGAAATTGTCTGTCTTAGGTATGGATTAAGGCAAGCAACTTGTATGAAATGATTTGGGCAACAAAGGGGAAGTGCCAAGTCGATGAAAACCAAGTCAATGGTGTGGTGGCAAGAGGTGGAGGCAGTAAAGGCAGAGGGGTGACCGGAGGGTGCAACAACAGTTGGGTGGACGAGGTAGTGGAGTTGGCATCAACGATGGGATGGTCAAAAGTGGCAGCGACAAAGATGGTGTGGGGTCGGAGGTGCGGCGGTGACAGGTTGGTTGGAGGTAGAGGTGGCGATATTGGCATTAGAGTGGCAGTCACCCGGTGGCAGGTGTGGTGGGGGTGGTGAGAGGTGCAGGCGGTTACAAGGGTTGCCAGAGGTGTAGGTGGTGACAGGGCAACGTTGGTGGGTGTGGTGGCGGGAGGTGGAGACGGCAGCGGCGGCTGGTAGAAGGTGGAGACATGCACGATCGTGGGGTGGTTGGAGGTAAAGGAGGCAGCAGCATAGATGGTGGCTTTGGTGTAACCGGAGGTGGAGAGGCAGCGGCAGTGAGGGGATGCAACGACGATGGGGTGGAGGCGGAGATGGATTACCTGGAGGTAAAAGGCGGTGGTCGACAGTATGTTGTGAAGGTAAGCACATGTTTGATGGTGAAGGAAATATCACCTTCACGGGATATCAAAATCCCTTTCTTTCCCTGAGATTTTGAAAATACAACAAATATGAGATTTGAAATCTTAATCCTTCCCTTCTTATTTCCAACAAAACATGAGATTTAAGACGATTTGAAATACAAATCCTGCGAAATCCCAAGAACTAAACACCCTCTTGTTTTCAAGCTCAAACTCGAGCTTGATGAGCTAACCAACACCATCGAGCACGGCTCAACTCTACTCGATTTTCAAAATTAGTTTACTAGATAAAAATATTAGTTAGTTTAATATAATTCGACTCGATTTGACTAAAATGATGATTATGTAAATATACATAAAAATGATAGAAACGTAAGCTCAATAAGGCTTGCAAGGTTTACGAGGAGGGTATTTTATTACTCGAGCTTAAAGTGGTAGTCTACTCGAGTAGCTCGAGCTCAACTTAAAATCTAGACTGATTTTAAGTATTTCCCTGCCAAATTTCATACAAGGAAACCTTGAAACATTGGTTTTAAATGAATGTACCATAGCTGTAATTCAAACAAAACTACGAGTTGTATAAATGCAGTTTGTTATATCCACAACGATAATCACATTAATTTAAGCTCAAAAGTTTTCCTCCGATTTTAACATCAACAATCAACACTCGTTTAGGGTTTCTCTTAGAGTGGAACATACAAATTGAATCTTATTGCAGCTCGTAAGAAGAGAAGCTGAAACCTGCTCTTCCTTCATTGGTTGTTTTCAGCTCAAGCTTCTGAAATGGGCTGTAATATAGGGTTAAGAAAAAACACTTAAAAGATCACCCCGTGTTTATTCTATAAACAAGGTTTGCTAGAAATTGGAGGCGAAACATGCGGGTCAGGTTATGGGTCAAAAGGGAAACTTTTAAGTACCAAGCTCGGGACGGGTTGCCTAGAACACTTTTTGTCTCAAAATCTTAATAAGTTCTCTTTGGAGTAATTAGTGGGTAAAAATAATCTAACTTTTTGAAAAAGATGATGTAGGAAGTTTTTAAGTATTAAAAAACAGGCGAGCTTCATCCCGTGAGACCAGTTAGAGATATAAAATCAAAATTGACCGGTTCATAACTAAATAGTTGAAATTGCAACATCTATTAGAAAGCAACTACAAAACGAAAGATTTAGTAACAACAAAAATCGATACCTGCTATTTGGATCATAATAGTAGCCATTGATCGAGCCATCCACACAAGAGAAGCACACGTAGTAAAAGCCAGCTATGGTCAACCCACAATCAGCTCCAACGTTGACGAAATATTGCTCTTTCCATCTCTGCATTATCACAGAAAAATGGCAAGGCATCCAAAATAATAGGCTCATACATAAATACAAGTGGCAAAATGTGCACATGGATATAGGTTGGGTTGACCTAAAGCACTTTTGGTTCAGGTCTCTTTTATTATAAATAACTAGTGTTAAACAAGATAACAATGATTGTATTAGTGCAATATTGTTCTAACATGTGGCATAGTGTGATTTAGGAGGTTGTGTTTTTATAAAATATACACTTTCGAGTCATTAGATATGTATCTCTTTTTTAATAAATAATTTTTGGCCCAAGATTAGACATAACCAAAATGTACCCATTTATAACTAAGAGGGTCAAACTTGCCCACTCTATCTGCAACTTTTGAAGATATTGGCTAGCCGTATTGACCCAAACACTTTTTGTCAAGAATTTATCATTATAAATAACTAGTGTGTTTATTAGCACAATTCGCCACAATAATAAAATATTCATCTAATTTGTGGCATTATGCAATTAAGGAGGTTGTATGCAAAAAGTATGGAACATTTTCAGCCGAGTAGATATGTCTCCTTTCTTACTTTAATAAGTTCATTTTGGCCCATTTGACCCACTAGAGATGAGATAACCAAACTGATGCATTGATAAGTAAAGGGGTAAAACTTGCCACCTTTATTCGCAGCCACTAAAGAGATTAGATGGAAATTGATAAACCATTGAACACATAAACAAAAAAGAGAAGAGATAAATAGCCCAAATTACCATAAATATATGTTGATAGTTACTGAGGTCCAATGACTTGCCACCATCCATTTCAACTTGGCTCTAACAAGAACACAAAGTTAAGCGTACGATTAAAATCTATAGAATTCGCTATAGTAATGTATTTTGAGGACTTACCAAAAGAGGTGAGAAAGATGGGAACTTTGTCCAGTGATCTATGTCTACTTCTGACCTGTTGTCACAGTTAGGAAAGTGAGCGTGTAAAGGGACCACTTCAACTTTTAGGTTAATCTTAAATCTTTCATATTTTAGCACTAAATTTGGTCACTTCTCTTAATTTAATTTGGAAAATAGTTTATTCGACGTCAGAAGCCAAAGTACAACTTTTCTCGGTAATGGGACAACAAAATTTTGGAACTGGGACAACGATTCTTGTAGCTAATATGTATGAAGTAAAGAAGAAACTTTACGTAGCTTTCCATTTGTTGGTAAAGAATGTGTAATTCTTGGTATCAACAATTTCTCCCTCCCAAAAAGTAACTACCTGCAGTTAATTATTTTGGTAAGTTAGAGGAATTACTATATATATATATATATATTATATATATATATATTATTTTGGTAAGTTAGATATATATATATATATATATATATATATATATCAGCAAATTGAACCAGCATTTTTCTCATGACAATTTGTCCCTCCCAAAAAGTAACTACCTGCAGTTAATCTCGTCTTCATCCAATGATACGATACGCATGTGAGATTTTGAAAACCTCACGCGAATAAAAATCACTTGAAAAAGTAGAGAGATGGGTGGCTTTGCAGTGCAAAAGGTTGAGCAGAAATCACGAGATATGCAGTGATGATAGGGATTTTGAATCATGGGTATTCAAGACCGATGGAGAAATAGATCTGAACAAGAAACCGTAATCGGAACAAAGGGATTTTGAGCTGCAGTAGAACGGAGGTCGGTGGTTTGGGTGGCGGTGTAACTGGTGGTGACCAGTGGGTATCCTACGTTCTATGATGATGCTATCGACAAGGTGAGGATTGGTGAAATCAATGATGATGGCGGTGACCCAGAAAATGACGAAATGTGGAGAGCAACGGAGAGAGACGATTTGTGGCAGTAGAGGGCGGCGGCGGAGATCTAATAGCTTAGGGGTGGCTGCCTGGCTGGTGGGGGATAGAGGGGCGGCAGTCACTGCCTACTGCCCCAGGGTTTGTTTTAAACATAAAACCCAAATTCAAATCAGGAAGATGAATCATCTTATGATTATTGACTTAGAAAAGAAGATGATATGTACAAAACTTTCAGCCATGAATATGAAATGAAGTTACTCTCATGTGTGAGGAGATGATAAATGGGCGTGGTTAGAAAAAAATGGACGGAAGGGAAGGTCTCCTAGTCCTAGTTGTATTCTCACCTCCAAGAGAAAAATTGAAAAGAAACAAGAAAATTACATTTTATACACATCCACTTGCGCTTTTCAGCCATTGCTCCCAGATATATTGTTGCTTACATAATCTTTATAATATTTTCATGTGAAGTATTATTGATAATTATTTTCTTAAGAATTATTTTTACTTAACTTCATTTAACAGATATTTCATTAGCGAGCCAAATATTTTGAAACCATATAAAGTATATTCATATATAATAAGAGCTCGATTTTAGATTTTTTTATAAATTCAAGAACTGATTTTATAATCATAATCTTAATGTAAACTTAAAGTCATAGTAATTTAGTTTTCATAAGAAATTTCTTTACAAAATGTATCAAATTAATTAGATTTTGACAAAAATAAATTTAAACAACCAAATTTGAATTAGATAGATTTTTTTTACATGACAGCGGATAGAAAAAAACTTTACATAAAAAATGCATATATTAAAACCCAGTGCAAAGCGCGGTCATAGAGAACCTTGTTAACTCTCAATTCACAGAACATAATGAATAAATGTTCTGTAATCTAGGTTGAAATCTACTTGGTTTTACCCAAAACATAAGTGATAAGTTATAGTTTTGATATTATTAGTCATTAAGAAATGCATATTATTGTCAACGAATATTTATAAAGATGAATGATATTCATATGTGTGTGAAGGAGAATAAATAGTTGAATACATGTTTTGACTTTTGAATGATACTAATGACTCGTGATCAGATAACGTTGATGATTATAAGAGAAAAGAAAGAATTGAAGTCAAGTCTCATTGACCTTTTCTCTATAAAAACATAATTGAAAGTATATATTGCTTGAAGAGTTAAAAGCCAAATTAGTGAGTAGAATACTATAGTTGTTTTCATTTGCTTCCTTCAGACACAAAATCTACCCCCATTCTCTTAAGTGCTCCCTAATTTCAGGTAATCATATGTCTATACTTGTTGAAATAGAAATATATTTTGAAATATTAAAAGCCTCATAATAATATACCCATTAAAGCTATGCTGCTTACTGGTGTATCTGCCATTGGAACATTTAGAGCTTCCATGGTGCCACACAGATATCCATGATTCAGGTCACAGCCTTGGATTCTCACGTTAACTCTCCAAGCTTCCTCTTTTTGTGGACTTGAAACATTTTGAGTTCCTGAAAATGCCTGAAAAATCATTCAAAAAGCTTCACCAAATACTTCATAAAATTAGAAGATGTGATACAGCAGCTCAAAATACAGATAACTGAATGTAAAATGAATCCATTGCACATCATAGTCACCATCTTGGAATTCATAATGAACATCATTAATTTCTCTCCTCCCTCTCTCTCACTCTCACACTATACACACACACACACACACCCCTATATATATGAATAAGGAGAAATTCATTTGAGAACCATTCTTAATACGAGAACCATGAGAGCCATTTGTAAGCACCATCAATGCTCATTAATGACTCATTAATAGGGGTACTTTGGTCATTTACATATTTACGCTACTGTGTATTGCGTGTGAGTAGATTTATTTAGTAAGACTTAATTTTCCCAAAATACCCCTATTAATGAGGGCTCTTAATGAGGCATTAGCTTATAGCCACTGATCTAATTTAATCAAGGGCCAAGATTGGTTCTCGAGGTTCTTACAATAAGAACGGTTCTCGAATGGAGAGTTCATTCGAGAACCGTTGTTAGTGCGAGAACCGCGAGAACCAATCTTAGCTGTTCCTTGGATATGGGAAGTTCATAGATGGAGAGCGTAGAGGGATAGAGTGTGGCAGGGTGCATGTAAGGAATTCATGGGTGGGCAATGACATTGAAGGAGGGCGAATTGGACGACTCAGATTGGTTTTCGCGGTTCTTGCATTAAGAATGGTTCTCAAATGAACTTTTTCCTATATATATATAAAATATTCTTTGTCGATGCAAACAGTTCATTTTTTTATTTCATCTAACCCACTTCGAAGAAACTAAATAGCAAGTGGCCTACTTCTGCTAAATAACATATGTGAACATGCTTTCTCTTTGAAATTAAAGGATTGTTAAGTTTTTTAAAAGATGAAAAGCATTTTATGGGTTGTATATGTGTTCGTGTTAATTACATCAATTTCCATCAAGTTAAGGTTTGGTCCCCGAGTCCGAAAAGTTACGGGTTCTTCACCATCTGAGCCGCCACCACCATTGATTCTGAAGTCTCGTCTCCGTCACCAACCCTCGACACCGATGCTGACCCAACCCTTGTTTCTGAACACCCCTCATCGCTACTCCATCTACATCGTTCTGCACTCTTGCTTACTTATCACCATCTCTGCCTCCATCGCTGGATTCCGCTCTCCAGCTTATCCACAATTGTTTGCACAAACTTACTCTAAAAATTGAAATTAAGGTAGATATCTCTAGGGCAAACATATATTGAAGTTTGTAACAATTTGATACAGAAACTTAGTACAATTTTCTGTGATTTAGTTATTTCAAAGTATGTAGCCAGCAGCAATTAGCCTAAATATAATGGTCATCACAGCTAAATACACAAATATATGGCAGTACTATCGAAAGAAGGATGCAATAAATGATGAAATTACCTGTCCAACGCTCAGAAGTGAACAAGGTTGTAGAGAAGTTTGTACATGAATTGCACCTGAACAATGATAAACAAAATGTCTCAGGATTTTTTGGAATTTCCACAGGAAAACATTTAAAGGGATCATTGCTTTAATCATTGCATAAAAAGAAGAAAAAGATCTACAGTTTTTTTTTGAATGATTGGATGAAAATGGCAAAAGGGCACAAAAACCTAAAAGTGATCCCAGAAGTAAGATTTCTATGTGCTTTCTTCACGTCACATATATGTGAATCACAATGGCATCAGAAGAAAATTAATGTGGATATAGAATTTTAGTTCCAGCTCACTAACCATCCCAATGAGATATATATAGCATGTAGGATTAAACCTGTTTTTACTATTAACACAGCACGATGGCTATAACTTAACAATTCACTCTGCATTAAATACAGCTACAGCAAGGATCACTCTGTGTGTCACATGATATGAATAAATGTTGACAGAAAGCAAAAAAGACAAAAACTTCCTTGGTTCGTGATTAAGACTATAAACTACAGTCATCCAATTACAATTATCTTCACCAAATAGGTGGGCATATTTACAAGCCAAAGAAGGCCAGAGATGAAGAAAAAACAAAGAAACGGAGAAAGCACGAAGCTTATGCAAAAAGATGAACAACAAATTTAACAGTATCGCAAGAATCTCGTTCAATGGTTGAGTTAATCTGTTAAGTCTATGCCGAAGTCTTATATATCTCCCTAGCTTCCACCAAAATGTGCAAGGGGGTTGGTCACTTGTATAGGACCAACCGGGGCATTGGTCACAGTCTAGAAGAGATTTTTTAACTCTCATAAAGGTCTCTTCACGGGCCAGGCCGAAAAGGCGTATATGAGATCCAAACATTATCTCATGCTGCCATAGTGCCATGCTCAAATTATTTCAAGGGGGTGTTTGGTTCATGTTATTTCATGGGATTTCATGGGTTTTGCATTTAAAATCCATGAATTGATGTTTAGTTGGAAGTTATGAAGATGGGATTTGGATTTACAATCCCATGGTTGTGGGATTTCTAAATCCTTTGGGTAAGGGAGTTCTAGCGGTTGCTTCACCATGACCATCTCCATCCTATCTTTGCTTCACCTTCACCGTCACTTTCAAACATCACCTTTACCATCGTCACTACTCACCTTCGCCATTGAACATCACCATCAAACCTTAATCGCTGAGGTTCCATCCTTGTTGCTCAACCTCACTTCCATCATTGTTTCTCTTCATCTCCATCCATACCACCAATTTGTCCAGATCTTGACATCCCATTTTCATTTTATGCAACCAAACATGGGATGAGTAGGATTTGAAATCCTTGCATTTCTTAATCTATGAACCAAACGCCCTCTTAAAAGTTTTTATTGTTTGAAATATGACACATTTTATATGCACTATTATTAAAACAAGTTAACTAAATACATAGTTATCATTAGATACTCCCTCTATATAGTTGCAATACATTCACACATTATAACACATTTGTTTAACGATGATGATGCACCTCACACGAGGGACTGAATTAGGTCCAAGAATGTAGTACAAGCCATGGGCATATCTTGCTTTAAGGGGCTCTTCCCCCCTCCCTCCCTCCTAGGAGATTCATTTCTCCTCCCAACTCTCTGACTCTCTCTCTCTCTCTCTCTCTCTCTCTCTATAGGATCACCCTATCCACCATAACATGACCATTTAGTTTTCTCTTCAAAGATTACAAGTACACCAAACGATCAATGGAAATGTCACCCCAGTTATGTGCACACGAAAAAAGAAAAAAGGGTTAGCCACGGATACAGGCGAAGAACAGTCCGATTCGACACTGAGTTACTCTTGAATAAAAGTCCTTCTGCCAGTGTTCTTGCTGTTTTAAGATATCTAGATCTAGCCCCATAAATATATAAGGTTCTATCTTTGCTTTTTCTTTATAAATCAAGTGGTTGAGATGAGAATGATGGTTCAGCTTCGATTTTCTAGCAAACTTTTTCTTTAAGTGTCCTTATATCGGCTATGACTCGATTATAGATTCAGTCAACGCCTGAGTAGCATCGCCACATGTCATACTCCATTAGAACCAGGGCTACTCGGTTATAGATTCAGTCAACACCTAAAGTGATGCTGTTGAATTGGATCAATACATTTGGTGTAGAGGTTTGAAGTGAGCCTTCTATGTCATGTTTGTCCGATAAGTTAGCATGGACAGAAGATAATTTCAAGAAGCTTCAGTATGTCCTAGAGATCAGGTCATGTTATTTGGCAGTAGGACAAACTGTATTTTGTTTAGTAGATCAGGTTATTTCTACTGCTGGTAGAATATATGTTGAACTAAATTGTAGTATAGTACTATTGTAGTGAGTTATGTTGGATAGTAATATTTGCATAGCTTTTCCAAAACAAAAAAAAAAGAAAAAAAAACTGTAATTGTCAATATTCAGCAAGTTTGAGATACCAATCTACATGTATTCCTACCAACAAAACATGCATCAATGATTTTATTCCATCCAACATAGCAACCAAACATGACAATGGAATGGTAATGACACATTCAATTACTATTTTATCCTATTACCTTGTTCATTCCATTCGTTACCATTTTATCCTATTCCGGCACCATGATGTTATACTAGACTGCCTTTTCACAAAACCTAAATGTTTAGATGTCTCGACATCAGTTCTTAAGAAAGTGCTCATTTTTCAAAGTTCAAGCTGACATTTACAATCGGCGAAACCTAATTCGTACGTATAAATCAGATATTTGCACACTCCAATCTGTCTTTAATTCATGAAATCAACACAACATTTAACATAACCGAGCAACCAACGTTCGAACAGAATAAAATTACGACCACAATCTACAGACAGACGTTGAATTGTGCA
The DNA here is from genome assembly GCA_947179395.2 of Pulicaria dysenterica. Taxonomy (NCBI): domain Eukaryota; kingdom Viridiplantae; phylum Streptophyta; class Magnoliopsida; order Asterales; family Asteraceae; genus Pulicaria; species Pulicaria dysenterica. Next base: position 87,179,610 of record OX359288.1, read on the forward strand.
CACCGATCAAATTATTCAACAGAAAAGAAAAAATAATAAAAAGTGGTAAAGATACCTGAAGAATTCGAAGGTGCGGGGGATTCGACCATTCTAACAGGCATTTTTGCTGTATCGATCAAATTCTAACGATTAAAGCTCACTGTGTATTCTGAAGAGATCAAAAGGGGCTGCAATGTAAACTGTGAGAATCAGAAATACGGAATTGGGTACATATTTATCTATTGAAAAATACAACTACACCCCTTAGAGTATTAGTTGAACCCTGTTAGACCCTTGTACTATATTTGTGTAGACTTCTCACCAAAGTCCTATAGTAGTTCTAAGGATTTTCTTACAGTTTATTGAACTTATAAAATTTGATATTATTAAATTATTGAAAATAAATACTTATGAAATTTGGTAAGTTTCGTAAAAAGGTTAGTAAACGATGAGAAATTAAACGGAGGGTGTTAATTATTACCCGTGTTTGTATTGTGCGCTGTTTTATTTGAAATGGGCACTGTTGGTGCTCTCCCGTTATATACGTTGTTAAATAATGGCGACTGGTTTAACACATTGAGATCGTTGTTGGAACCGGGCAACCTGAAAAACGCATGTCAAATCCAAAGATCTTGTGATGTCACTGCCTCTAAGATCAAAGTCGGACGTTGATGATCACCTATCATGTACCATCCTCGCCATGCGTTTGAGCTGTTGTCTCAATCCTAATGCATACAATCTATGCTTCCTAACATGACTGGAAACTTGTGCCTAGCCTCATGTGCTAAAAATAAATATATGAAGTGAGGATGATGAGTTTGAGAGAAGAAGAAGAAGAGATGTGTGAAAAAATGAGAAGTGAGGATTGTATTTATAAGAGGAAGAAAGAAAAAAAATAAAAAATTGCCTTTATGTCTAACGGTAAAAAAGGGGAAAATGGCAGCGAGCAACGGGTTCACCACCTAGTGGAGGGTCGGACCCGCCCAAACCAGCAGCACCGCGATGGTGTGCAGCGCTGGTTGGGGGGCCAACCAACTCGTGTTGTTAGGCCGATGCATATGGTATAAAGTAAATAATAAATTATATTAAAGGTATCTAACTTATACGAAAATAACTTAAATTATATATAAAAAGATAATATATTTTACAAATTAAAAGGTAAGTAATATAACCATTATAAAATATCCTTAAAATTATCATGAGAAAATGGCAAACTACTTTATCAATTGATAGATATAGTAATTCCATTCCCGGTTGGAACCTCCTTCAGATGCTGTTTTTTAACCGGGGTTATAGGAGATTTAGCTCCGGTTTTTTAACCGGGGTTGAATACCCACATTCAGTCACCCCCCCCCCCCCATTCAGCCCCCTCAAAACCGGGGTTAAAGGCCTTAAAAAACCGGAGTTAAAAGTGCTTTTTGTACTAGTGTGGGGTTTCACTTGACGTCTTTTACCAAACTTAAATTGCGCAATGGTGCATGCATTCGTTTTTTGTTCGATGACTGGATGGGAATGTGACCTCTAAAAAACTGTTTTCCAATATCTTTTAGCAAAAGTTCAAACAAAAATGCAAGGACATGTGATATGAGCGCTTGGTTAGATCAAAATCGGGAATGGAATTACTATATCTATCAATTGGTAAAGTAGTTTGCCATTTTCTCATGATAATTTTAAGTGTATTTTTTAATTTACCATTTTCTCATGAAATATGAATGTATCATGAGATAAGAATTTCTAAATTTTTATATAAAGAAGAAATTCATGACAACTTTTTCGCTTAACGCATTTCAATTACACTTTTTATTTTTATTATATTAATCAATAATTTTATATATTACTTATTTTTATCTATTTAACTTTTATTTTTGATGTAAAGACAAATATATATTTATAAACATCTTCTTTTATTTATATTTTTATATAAATATTATTGTAATGTGATATTTATCTAAAATATGTATTGTTGGCATTGACACTATAACTAGGTTACCATTCAATAATATTATATTCTATAAATAATCATATATATATATATATATATATAAAAGAAGTTAATACATTAATTTGTTTTAACCCGATGCATTGCTCGGGCTATTAAAAACTCGTTGTGATTCAATCGGCCAACCAAGAAGGAGATCACAAGAAGAGCTTCCTCTTACCGTTGGATGGTAAACGCATAGATCTTCATATATTGGTAGTATGCCCAAGATATATAGAAAGTGTGGGGTCAGTTAATCATGCACTCTTAATTTGGTTGCAAAAAATTGATAAAATTCTTTCAATGATTTATTAGGTGTAACAATTTAAGTGATGGTAGTGGGGTGTTCACGGGGCGGGGCGGGGCGGGTAGTAGATTTTTCGTAAACCGCCACTACGGGGCGGGTAGTTAATTTTAAGAACCGTAACCGCCCCGCAAACAGCGGTACCCATTGTGCGGGTACCCTATAGGAGGCGGGTATCCACAGTTCGGGTCACGGGTACCCTAACTTATGTTGTTTTAAGTTTTTTTTCTTTTTTCAGCATGTTTAGATTCATAATAAAACAATAAACAATGGTAGAAACACGTCAATAATAATGAATAAATCACTCTTTTGATGAGAGCATTGTAGAGAAAAATCCCGATAGGATTGAAGTTGACACTGTTGATCGATTTAGTGTCTCCATGTTGAACTGTCGATTGTTGCTAGCTTGCAAAGTTTCGATTTGGAAACTCAGAAAAAAGAAATGGGAGAGACGGTGGGGGCTACAAGAAGTAAGTTAGATAGTTTTGAGTAATTTCAGTTTTCTATTAGCTTGTTATTTCATATATATATATATATATATATATATATATATATATATATATATATATATATATATATATATATAATCTAAAAGCATGCGGGGCGGGGCGGGGCGGGTACCCGCGGATATCAAATTATAAAAACCGAACCCGCCCCGTGTTTAACGGGTACCCTAATATTCGGGTTTTCGGATTACGGGTTTTTCGGGTATCGGTTTCGGTTCATGCGGGGCAAGTCGGTTTCTCGGTTTTACGTTTATTTTGAACACCCCTAGATGGTACCTTAGGGATATAGAACACTATCCTCAACAGAATTTAAGATATGGAAATGGCGTGTCAAACAATGGCGCACTTCATTTGGAAGTTGTGTAATGATTTTGTATTTCAAAATCATAAAACGAACTTTGAGGAAACAAATTTGAAGGCCCGGCCAGATCAATTTATTTAATTGACGAAACAGTAGATGCAAAGGGACGGGCTCCATAATTTTTGAAAGAATGCGATAAAAAAAGCTAAGGTAGTTTATTTATTTTTTGAATCATTGTTACGTCTATAAGTAAAGTAGAAAATCCAGTAAAAAGGACAGACTAATCTACTTGTTATAGGTTGGTAATGATTGTTTTGGTTATATAATAGTTTTGCCTTTCAAAAGTTTAAAATGAAAATAGAAGCTAATAATGTGTTATTGTAAGGCTATCCGCATCCGGTCACGTGAAGGGTGTGTGAGGGCCGCTCACATGGGTGAACACCATCGTGGGGGTGTGTGACTAGGCGCTCACGCTCACATATGTGAGCCTGGTCGCGTGTGTGAGAGAAGGAGGGGAGAGAGGGTGCGCTGATTTAATTTTTTTTTTTGGTTGTGATGTGAGGGTATGTGATGGATGCAGGGGTTTGTGTGATATGATGAGAAAATGGTGAAAAACTGATGTGGCGATGATGTGGTTGTGTGAAGGGTGTGATGAATGTGGATGTTCTAAGAGAATGACACTTGTAATCTTAATTACTTGGTTTTATATAGAGCATTGGTTCAAATAAATAAATAAATAAATAATCCTAAATTCACTTGTGCCCTTAAGTTAAAAAAGATAGATTTGGTATTTTAAAAGTTTTATCTATCATCTCCTCATTTTAGACTATCCACATCCATCACACCCCTCACACAGCACATCAGCGCCACATCAACTTCCCACCATTTTCTTATCACATCACACAAACCCCTGCATCCATCACACCCTTCACATCCTTTTTCTTTTTCTTTTCTTTTTCTTTTTTTAAACAATATATTTAAAACATAATAACTATAAAAAATATTAAATAACAATATAAATTCAAATAATATTTTATAAATTTCAAATTACAAAAAAAAACATAACTACATTAATTTAAATAAAAAATACTAGTTATCGTCGTCGTTCCATCTCGGAAGCCGATTAATGTGCTCGATTAGATCCGATCGAAGGTTGTGATGCACTTCCGCACTTCGTACTTCTCGGACATTAGCCTCAAATTGTTGTTCGTTAATCTGTACGTCGTCTTCATCGTTTGATTGATTAATGTTTTCGTCGAATGGACAAATCACTTGTTCTCCGTCTTCCAATATCATATTGTGCAATATAATATAAGCGTACATTGTTGTACGTATTTTTTCCGTCTGCCACATTCTCGTCGGGTGCATTATCACATGCCACCGTTGTTTAAGCACGCCAAAAGCCCGTTCCACATCTTTCCTTTCACCAGCCAAATATTTTATGTTGACCAATTTACCATCTCACTCTCGCACGTTGGCTTCCTCCTAAAACCCTAGATTCATCGACAGTTATGTGCCTACATTTCTAAGTTGCAGGTTAATTATGAGATTTACAAAACCAAAAATCGCATGAATTTACAATGCGTCTTTAATTTAAATCTCAAGCCTAAAACGTCTCTCCTTTATCTAGACATCGATCTGCCATATTTATTAACTCATCCAACTCGTTATACCTGCAAGAGATTTTAATGAAGATATCGTCTATCTAGGGTTGTCAGTGGTGACCAGAGAAATGCCTAGAGAAGAGGTGTCCTGCAACAGTCGTGAGCGAAATAGTTGGTCGATCTAGGATGGTCAGCGGTGAGAGATATACCCAAAGAGGATGTGGTTGGTTCATCAATGTTTTAATGATTTTTTTTTGTGAATATGTTTTTGAGCATGTACTACTTCCTACTTCATCAATTTTAATATGTATGAGTAATTGTGCATCCAGTTCTTACATACTAGTTGAATTTGTTGGATACAAGTTGATTCATCTATCACTTGTGCATCAATTTACATGTAACACTTTTCTTAAACTTAAGCAAATGCGCATCAAATTCTTGCATACTAGTTGATTCATCATTATATGTCAATTTTATGTCTATGTTATAGAATTGTGCATCGCATTTAACAAGGTCGGTAAATTATTATCCATTTTGACTCGTTTATCTTGACTTTTGATAAAAAAAAGTGTGGCTGACTTACTCCTTTTATATAGGCAAAAGTTTAAATAAGAACAATTTTTCGTACGAGAACTGATAGAACTGTTTTTAACGTTATTATTAACTCTTAATAGGGGTAATTTGGTGATATATATTTACCCGACCGTGAATTACGTCCGGGTGAACCGTTATTAATTTGCGAGGCTTGATTTTTGAAATAACCCACATTAATGTGTCATTAATGAGTCATTAATAAAGCATTGATGATCATGAGATGCCAAAAATTTTAGCCATTGATTAATATTAATCAAGGGCTAAGATTGGTTCTCACAGTTCTCGTACGAAAAACAGTTCTCGTTTGAACCGTCTCCCATATATATAGTGGATGGTTCAAATGAGAACCTTAAATTAAATGAGAATTGGAGACTCAATCCCAGCCGTCCAATTCCCCTTCTTTCAATGTCATTGCCCACCCACACCCTGCCACATTCTATCCCCTCACACTCTCCATTCATGAATTCTACTTACAAAATTAACGGCTGAGATTGAGTCTCCCATTCTCATTTAATTTATCATTTTCATGTGAACCTTCCCCCATATATATATTTATTTAAAATATATCCTCCCACTAACACACTATCTTACACAAACATAATTACCCACCCACATCACTTAATTTTTAAAATCTTATTAACTTCTCTTTTTATTTAATAATTATAAATCGTTTTTAATTTTTTAATATTTTTTCAAGTTTATTTTTAAAATTAATAAAATAGTTGATACAAATATAAGAAAAATTGATGAAAAAAACAGACATGTTGCTGATTTTTTTGTGACATTGAATTACGCAATACATCCTTGAAAATGACATGTTGCAAAACAGAAACTATTCACCGTCGCAGAATTGTGGAAGGAAGATTTTTTTTGAAGGGTTTCTTCTCAAACCTCTTGACACCCTTTCTTTTTAAGAAAGGCTTGAACCTTTTTACTAACATGACAGCCTGCTCAACAGCAGCTTCAATGTTGTCCATGTCCTCCAGATTTTCATCCCCATCAGCCTCGAGCTCTTCTTCTTCAGAGGTCTCCTCTTCCTCCTCATCACTTGACTTATCTACCACTGCAACAAAGCTTCTTGATCTGGCATCCTTGGACACAAGGGTTGTAGTGGGAGCCTTAGCAACTTCTTTCATCTCTTTGGTAGAAATCTTCCTTTGCTTCACTGATTGTTCATGGTTCATAAGATTACCATACAGACCAACCAATGAAAGACCCATAATTTTCTCACCATATTTTAGCACAGTAATAAAATGATCCCAAGATTATGGGAGAGAGTCTAGAAATTTAGTAACAAGTTCCTTGTTGCTCTTGGAAACATCTGCCCTACGTAGATCATTAATAAGGCAATTGAACCTGATGTAGGTTTGAGTGAGACTTTCACCTTTGTGAGCAAAGAAGAACTCATATTCTCTAACCAAAAGAGTTTTCTTGTTTTCTTGAACTTCCTCTGTACCTTCATAAGCCACAGTGAGAGTGTCTGACATCTCTTTTGCAGATTTGCAGTTTAGTACTTGATGATAGACATCATTTGGTAGTGCAGAGACTAAGGCTGTTCTTGCTTTAACATCAAGATTAACAAGCCTTTTGTCTTCATCAGACCACTGATTTATAGGCTTGATGATCAGTCTTTCAACAGCAGGAACTTCATCAGTTGCTTCAGTAACTTGAATTGTTGAGGAAGGAACATAAGGACCTTCTGAGATAATCTTCAGCATCACATCATCTAAACTTGACATATAGAGATGGACTCTACTTTTCCAAAGGGAAAAGTTGTCACCGTCAAACATGGGACATCTAGATAGTGAACCATTATTATTTAGATTGTTTGAAGCAGCAACAGGAGTGGCCATTTTTAGTGTGGGGTAGAAGCAGTTGAAGAGTAAGCAAAACAGATCTTAGATATGAATTATCTAGCTTGCTCTGATACCAGTTGTTGGTCCCGAATGGATACTACAATAACAAATGTTTGTAGAAGGGGGGGGGGGGTGAATACAAACTTTAGCAAATTAAAATTTAAGAGACACACGATTTACTTTTATATAATTCTTATTGATGTGAATCAAAAATGACATGAACTAGATGCGGAAAATCTAAGTTCAATAAAAGGTGACAACTAAATTCGTCTAACACATAGACTAAGCTAATCTTAAACAACTTATGTCTAAGATGTTCAACACATGAACACGTTTGTTATACTGAAAGTAAAATGCTAACTCTTCTAATTCTCAACAGATGAGATTTCAGTATTCAACTATCTATTCGCTTGCTTAGCATGTTTCCATGCATGAGTATATATAAGCCATATGGTGTCCGGGTTGATGGAGTGAAGAAGGAGACAAAGGTACATCGTTTAATAATATTATAATAGATAAAGTAAGTAGGTAAAAGGTAAGTTAACTTTATACACAAAGTGTGTTAAAGTGAACATACTTTTCAGTAAGGTGTTCACCCACTATCTATTATTATATTATTAAAGTACTACCTTTATGTCTTGGGAGAGTAAGCTTCTTTTTCCATGCTTGTACTTTTATCAACACCATGCTTTCTGAAGATTTGACTTTACCAAGTATAGAGTTGCCAGCCATACTTAGTTGTTGATGCATATCTTTGAGATCTTCTTTTCTAAAGTATCTTTCTCCTTTTCCAGAGGATAAAGATCTATCCTTTTTGTCTCTTTGCAGACACAAAAAGTGCTAAGTACTTTTACAAAGAACGATCTAAGGCATAATAAGAACAACACATGTTCTGCCTTTGACTTAAGAAAATATTACAAAGAAAAACTATTAACTGAGATATCGTATAAAGACTCAGTTAACAAACACTGAATTGCAAACATAAATTTGCTCAGCTAAGGATAAATGTGAAAGACTCAGCTACTCAGATTTGCTCAGCTGATCTAATTGCTCATTTAACAATACAAATCAGAGTACAGCTATTAGACTCATTAACCTAAACTATCAGCTGATCCCAAGGGCTCAGCTAATCATATTAGTATTATCAGCTTATGAAGGAAGGATTGGATAGGTAACAAATACCTTATCTGACAGATGGGAGACATCAGCTGATCAATGTGATTGTGTCAGCTGATCTTAGATAGCTCAGCTGAACTTGAAGCTTTCCTTAGCTGATGCTTTTGGACCATCAGCTGATCCATTGTAGATCCTCAGCTGATGCTTCTCGGCTGATCTTTTCCTCTTAGCTGATCTTCCTGAAGCTGGTCCTTCGGCTGATACTTGATGTTCAGCTGACACTTTTGTTCTTCAGCTGACATTTCTTACTTATAAATTTCTTTAAGTTTAATATGAAAAACAACACATGTTTTTCATTAATCTAAGTCCAAAACTGAATATGTGGTTTTGTTAACATCAAATCCTATTTTAATTAATAGACATGTTTGATTTAGGTTTGATATTGCTATCTCCCCAACAATATATATATATATATATATATATATATATGTATATATATATATATATATATATGTATATATATATATATATATATATATATATATATATATTGAAAGCAATAATTGATATAAACAGACTTTATGAAATGAATAAAAGAGAGAATGAGAGTGGGGAGAGCTGCTTGGGAGAAAGAAACGACGGCAACAGGAAGAAGATTTGGGCAAACTGGATCAACTTGGAAGAATCAAAACAGTGGAGCGGTAGCGTCAATTTTCTTTTGCAACTTTCCAAAAGAGACACCAATGGTAACACTATGGGAGCTGTTTAAGAAGTTTGGAAGAGTGGTTGATATCTTTGTTTAAAAAAGATTGCTAAGAAGTGGACAAAGATTCGGTTTCGTAAGGTTCATCAGAAGCCAGGAGTCAGAATATCTAATTAAAAGATTGAACAATGCTTGGATTGGGTCTTTTAAACTGAGGTGCTATAAAGCTTTCGATAGGAAATCAAGGAATATAAACAACACAGAGGTACAAAAGGAAGCTGGACCTCATTCAATGCTGTATGGTGGTTGGAACTATAAAGATGATAGATCCTATGCTAATGTTCTGAAAGGGAACAAATCAACAGTTAATGCAACCATAAATGACAAAGATGGTCCATTAATTGTAAAGAATCTTAGCCTTGACAAAGATCTTCAAAATCAGTTGGAAAAAAGCCTGGTAGTTAGTGTGAATAGCACATAAATGATAGATGACTTTCAAGCTATCACCCAGGTGATAAGTCCTAACATTATCGATTGGAAGTTTTTGGGAGGGAAGGATATGCTCTTAATCTGTGATTCAAAAGAAACTTCCAAAAACTTAACTCAAGATAAGGAGGGTGAAATTTTTAAGTGGTGTAATAATATCTGCCCGTGGGCTGCGGAATACTCGAATGGGGCAAAACGAATGTCGTGGATAAAAATTTACGGCATGCCCCTTGATTTGTGGAATGAACAAAATTTCAAAAACGTTGCTACCAAATGGGGAGAACCAGTGGCAGCAGAGAACTGTAAGTGGGCTGGAACGAAAGCTCTAGTGGCAGGAAGAGTTCTTGTTATAACATCTTACGAATATCCACTCGTGGATAACTCCATAATCAAGTGTAGTGGCTACTCGAGGGAGATCGTAGTAAGGGAGGATGGATGGGTTGATTCAGTGGATGAAGAGAATTCGGAGTCGGATGATGGATGGTCTGAGGATTTACATTCGGATGAAGAATCTCCGACAGAAAGTGACGTAGAAAAGGGTGAACAAATTCTGAACAGAGGAAAGGCCGCTGGAAACTCATCTCTGGCAGTTTTACAGCCGGTGGGGGATGTTCTAATTCAAACCCTAAGCAGGCGAAGGTACAACAGTCTGAACAAGAACCATCCAAAAGTACAAATGGTCATTCTACCGAAAGTAATGTCAGAGGTTCTGGGTACGAGGAAGATTGGAGATATAAAAAAACGGTGATATTTCAATGGCATTTAATGACAGCATTTATGAGAGCATTAATAACAAGTCAGACGTAAATCCAACCAGTAGTGGGAGAAACAAGTGGGTATCAAATATTAATGGGTTAAGAAGCTTGGGCCAAATAGCAGAAGAAAATCCTACTGAATTATTAGAGTCACATGGGCCTTTGGAGTTTCAAAAGGGTGCTCATACTGGGATCTCCAAGTCTGATGGTCCATTTTCAAATAATGTGACATCTCAAGATGGCATGGTAGACTTATTAAAAAACGGTAGGGCTAGTATTAGTGAGAAATCAAACGAAGTATGTTCTCCCAAAGTTATTGTGGCCGGCTCAAAAGGTAACGTCAAAATGCAAACAGCTCGTCAACAATATCCCGAAGAAATTGATAGTTTGTCTTCAGCGGTGCCAGATACGAGGGAGGAGGTACAGTCAAAGGAGCTTAATTCCATAAACACAGGTTCCACATCGGCGAAGAGGTGGCAGGGGCCAGGGAAAATAAGCTTCCATCTTATGAAAAGATTAGCTAGGGCTAAAGGCGCTGGGTTGAGGAAACAATTAATCACGAAATCAAGATCCAATTTATCAAAATCGACTTCTGACGTAAGGGCTTCTTCTTCAGAGTCTTCAATCCAAACAAATAAGGTGGCGGAATTAGTGGGATTCCAATGGGAAGAGGATTTGTAGAAGCAGTAGCAGATAGTACATGCATCATGATTTCGTTTAAATTTATTTTATGAAAATACTATCATTAAATATTAGGGGACTGGGAAACTTAGCAAAAAAGAAGTGGGTTAAGGAACTAGTATCAAAAGAAAATCCAACTATAATTGGATTACAAGAAACGAAAACTTGAATCGGTTGATGAAAATCTCGTTGAATTCATTTGGGGTAATGCTACGTTTATGTTTGCTTTTGTTAGGGCAAAAGGCAATGCAGGTGGATTATTGACAATCTGGGATCCAAGAATCATTAGTAAACGGTTGTGCGTGTGGGTCTAAGTTTTTTTTGGCAATTAAAGGCACACCAAAAGGTCTGGAGAAGCCCTGTATTTTGGTCAATGTCTATGGACCTCATACTACAACCAAAAAGAAAGAGTGTTGAGAACAAATTGGGTCCTTATTACAAGCCTCAGATGATGACCAAGTAGTGTTCAGTGATTTCAACGAGGTTAGGAGTGTGCAAGAAAGAGTTAATGTGGCGACAATTCAAAGTAATGTAAGGGACTTCAATCGATTTATCGAAGATAATAATCTCATCGAAATTCAGCTTGGTAATAGGAAATTTACAAGGGTGTGCGCTAACGGAGTCAAATTTAGCAAATTGTATCGGTTTCTATGGTCGGATGGTTATTTAGAGCGATGGGGACAGATGGCGTGCAAGGTGTTGGAAAGAAAAGAATCCGATCCCTGTCCACTAATATGTTACAATCATATTCAAAACTCAGGTCCCAAGCCATTTCGATTCTTCAATGCATGGATGGATCATAAAGAATGTGAAACGGTGATTGGGAAGGCGTGGGGGAAGTCAACATCTTCAAGATTCCCGGATTGTAAATTTATGGAAAAGCTCAAAAATGTAAAAGAAGACTTGAGATCCTGGTCTAAAAGCAACTTTGGTAACATTGGAAAAGAGATATCAGCATTAAGAGAAGAATTATCCAAGTTAGAACTAAAAGCGGAGGAGGTGGAGTTGGATGAACAAGAGAAGTCGACCTGGGGAAATCTGAAAAATCAGCTGAGTGAAAAAGAATTGATTAATACGGGAATGTTAAAACAGAAGTCAAGAGTAAAGTGGGAGGCAGAGGGGGAAGAAAATTCCAAATTCTTTCACGGTTCAATTCGAAAAAGAAGAGCAGCCAATAACATAAGTGGTCTGATGATCGATGGGTTGTGGCAGGAGGATTTCCAGCAGATTAAAAATCAAGCTGTGGCATATTTCAAACATTTCTTTCAAAACTCAAAACAAAATAAGCTGAAACTTAATACAAACCTGTTCAAAAAATTATCTCAGTCAGAAAAGGACCTGCTCGAAGTTCAATTCTCGGAAAAGGAAGTTAAGGAGGCAGTCTCACAGTGTGACAACAACAAAGCACCGGGGCCAGACGGTTTCAAATTTTTCTTCGTTAAAAAATTATGGGATCTAATAAAGGAAGATTTAATGGAATCTCTTGCGTGGTTTTGGGAACACGGCTTCATCTCCAAAGGTTGTAATTCATCCTTTATTACTTTAGTTCCTAAAGTTTCGGATCCGTTGTCCTTCAACGAATTCAGACCGATTAATCTGATTAGGTGCTACTATAAAATTGTGTCGAAAGTATTATCGATAAGATTAAAAAGGGTGATAAACAAATTAATAGGTGAAGTCCAGTCGGCGTTTATTCAAGACAGATATATTATGGACGGAATTTTAATTTGTAGCGAAGTTATAAAAGAAATCAAAAAGAAAAAAAGTAAAGGTTTGATTTTTAAGATCGATTTCGAGAAAGCTTATGACAATCTTGATTGGAGTTTCTTGGTGGATATACTACACACAATGGGGTTCGGGGAGAAATTGATCACTTGGATTATGAGCTGTCTTATGTCGTCTTACATTTCTGTTTTGATAAACGGATCTCCATCAGCTGAGTTCAAAGTTGAGAAAGAAGTTAGATAGGGAGATCCCTTGTCACCTTACCTATTCTTGATAGCAGCAGAAGGCTTTAATGTTTTGTTTCAAGAAGCTGTTCAAAAAAGAGTCTTCCTTGGGCTAGAAGTCGGATCTCAAAAGATACAAATCTCCCATTTGCAGTACGCAGATGACACCGTCATTTTCGGGAAATGGTCGAAAAAAAATGTAAAAACGGCTTTAGTATTACTCAAATGCTGGTACAACTGGTCGGGCATGAAAGTTAACTTGGAAAAAAGCCGGTTGCTAGGTGTGGGGGTGAATAAAGATGAGCAACTAAGAGTAGCAAACGAGACTGGGTGCAGAGTGGGAGAGACGGTTTTTTCATATCTAGGGATCCCAGTTGACGCTTCAATGAAAAAAAAGGAACATTGGGGTCAAGTGACAGCTAAATTTGAACAAAAACTGAACTCGTGAAAATCCAATGCTCTTTCTTTCGGTGGTCGTCTTACGCTCTCTAAAGCCGTGCTATCCAGTTTGCCTATCTACTTCCTCTCTGTGTTTCGAGCTCCCAACAGTATCCTTGCTTTATTTGATAAAATTAGAAATTCTTTTTTCTGGGGTGGGGAGGACGGGGTTAATAGAAAAATTACGTGGGTTGCATGGGACCACGTCCTAGTTGATAGGGCAAGGGGTGGGTTGGATTTGGGTAATCTTAAAACTCTCAATATGAGTCTACTTGCCAAATGGTGGTGGCGGTTTGTCAACGAAAAATCAGCGTTTTGGGTCAAAATAATTGCTAGCTTATACGGGGCAAATGGGGGGTTAATTCTGAACTCAACAAACTCATTTTCAGGGATGTGGGGGAGCATTGTAAAGGTGGCTCATTATTTCAACAATCACGGTATTAATCTTCCCGATTGCTTCAAAAGCAAAGTGGGAAACGGTAGTAACACTTTATTTTGGTCAGATTGGTGGGTGGGTAATTCCTCGTTAGCTGCTTCGTTCCCGAGAGTATTTCACAAATTTGGTAAAGGTGAATCTTTGGTAAAACAAATGGGTAAATGGGTTGGGTCTTGTTGGGAATGGGAGGTTGGTAACCATCAGCAGGTGGTCGGAAGAGTCAAAACAGAATTTGAGGCTTTGATGAACGAGATTCAAGGAGTAATATTGCAAAAGAAGGTTAGCGACAAGTGGTGCTGTTCACTCTCGACGGATGGGATGTTCTCAGTTAGAGATTGCAGAAGAATTATTGAAGACTCATTAGATGTGATGCACGTATCTGAAACTTTCTGGTCAAGGTTGATTCCAAAAAAATATGTGTTTTCGCCTGGAGAGTGGAGCGTCTACGGTTACCGGTGAGAAAGGAAATCGCACAAAGAGGAATAGATATTCCATCAATTCTCTGTCCGTGGTGTGAGGAGCAAACGGAAAAGATAACTCATGCCATTTTCAGGTGCCATAAGATAGCTACCATTTGGGAACAAGTTCACAGCTGGTGGGGTATCAGTTACACGGGAGTTGATTCGTTTAGTGAATTCTCTACTGCTGCTACAGGGAACATTTCTAACAAAAATATCAAAATCTGGAATCTTGTCACAAGAACAACTGCTTATGTCATATGGAGATCGAGGAATGAGAAAATTTTTGGGGCTCGAAATAACAATCTTTGGAATGTTACACTACAAGTTAAAATTCTTTTGTTTCAATGGCTAAAGGCGAGATCGAAGACAGGATCTGTGTTATTAACTTATTATGGATGGATTGGATCACGGGGCCGGATGTGGTGGCTATAAAAGGAGATTAAAACTGCACACTTGCTGTCTTACTTAGTGTCTTTCTTAGTGTATCTCCATAGGAAAAGGGTGTGTAGTGTAACAAATGCTATGATATTGTAACAGCGATCTGTATCTATGATTCCATTTCTTATGGGATCTTCTCCCTTTCATTAATACAAAATTAATTGCCTTTCAAAAAAAAAAATTAACAAGGTCAAAGTCAAAGGTGGAATATGAAAATTGAATATTACTTTGAGGGACCTATTATATATGTAATAATTCATTCAATACATATAGTATGACATGTTTATTTAATTTGGAATTCAACTAAGCCAACCGCTCCTATGTTGTTATTACTCGATCATTATGAATTAAATTAATAATGAGTAGTAAATGGTATAATTAAGCTAGGTTCGAATTGAATGAAATCTCCGACTCCCAGTCCCAGAGATACTATGTCTGTTGAAACGTGTTGTGTTTGGTCTTTAATCCGCCATACATGACTTTTGCCGGCTTTCATTGGTTTACAAATGGCATTAATTAATTAATTCCGGTTACCAAATATTACACATTATATATACATACATTCCACTTTTTGAGATAGATACAACTTAATACCTTTTATTGGATCACGTACATCAGAGTGATATTTTCTGAATGCCAAACTGCAGGAAATTAAATAAAATGGTATCGACCATTTGTATGTCGAATGTTTCGGGAAGGCTAGTCGTATTTGCTCTTGCAACGCTTCTTTTCTTCCATGAGTTATGTGTCGCATATATACGTATGTATTCTCTCTTCTTCATCAAATATATATTTAGAAGCACTCGATCTGCATGGTAAAGAAAGTAATAACGTACATTTCTTCAACTTTTTTTGCACCCAAACGTACGTTTTTCCTTCATATATTCTTTGTATCAACTAAGTTATAATAACTGTTCGTAACATGTACTATTAATGACTCATTAACGAGATATTAAAGATCAGCTAATAAAAATTCTTACACATATTGATTGCTTTTAATCAAGGCTGAATTGTTTCTCGCAGTACTTCTTGTACTAAAAACATTTCTCATTTGAAACCCCTATACTATACACACACATATATGAAAAGTTTAAGTTAACGAGAAATGTTTTTTGTGCGAAATGTTTGTAAGATCATTAATTACTCATAAATAAGGGTATTTTAGCCATCAATGGTTGAGATTACAACTGCATATTTATGTGTGTCAATATGTCATTCACATATAGCAATGACCTTGTTAATGGCATAAGGCTAAAAAAGTTGTTACCGAATATCTAAAAAAGGGTGGCGTCACTTCAAAAACGATGTTGATTATCCACACTTTTTTTTATCAATATTAATACATTTAAAACCGTGGAGAATTACGATCAAGCGTGAAAAAAAGGCGTTACTAATTTTTATCAAATCTTTACATTTGAAAGTGTGAAAATTGGAGTCAAAATTCAAATTTATTGGTGTGGACAAATAATCTAAATGTTCTTTCTAAGCGTAAATAATATGAAAATAATTTTATAGTTACAAAAGTCTACGTTTTTAAGTGTGAACTTCTATAATCAAGTATCTATTACTAAATTCATTGTTTAAAAGCGTGAACTTTTAAAAGCAAATGTACACATCTATAAATGTTAAGTTTTTTTGTTTTTCTAACAATCTTTATTCTCCAAACTATTTTTCACACATATAAGCGTGACAACGCTTAAAGTTTTTACATGTTTTTTATAAACCGTGAATAAATGACATATTTTTTGAAGTGCATTTTTCACCGATTACATTCTATTTTTCGTGGAAAAAATAAAAAAAAAACTCTGCGACGAAAGTATCATTGTGAAGGTCAAAACCAGAATTCTGGTCGAGTTAAAGTCAAAAAGTTAGTTTGTTTTGTCGTGTGGGTAATGAATTTAGCACATTAATTTCTTGTAGTGATAGACTAATTGTGTGATTAATTACTCCAGCTTCGGACTATACCTTCTTGCACGAGGCAACAAAAGCTCCAAAGATTTCATTCTATGACTACATTGTCATTGGGGGTGGTGCTGCCGGAATCCCATTAGCCACCACATTATCTACAAATTACTCATCGGTTCTACTACTAGAACGCGGTGACTCGCCTTACGGAAATCCCACCATCACTAGTTTATCTAATGTTGGTTCATATTTCTTGGATACGTCACCAGATTCTCCCTCCCAACAATTTATTTCTGAAGGAGTTGTAAATGCACGTGCACGAGCTTTAGGTGGTGGTACTTGCATTAACGCAGGCTTCTATTCTCGTGGTGAACCAAAGTTCAATAAGGAAGCTAGATTATCAGATGAAAATCTGGTTCATGAATCTTACAAATGGGTAGAAGGAGTTATGGTTTTTAAACCCGTGGTGAAGAAATGGCAGTCGGCACTTCGAGCTGCATTATTAGAAACTGGGGTCACACCGGATAATGGCTTTAGTTATGATCATATAGTTGGTACTAAAGTGGGTGGTACGATTTTTGATCAAAACGGGCAGCGACATACCGCAGCAGATTTGCTTCGGTATGCAAACCCTAAAGGCTTGTCTGTTCTTCTACACGCAACTGTCCACAAAATCCTATTCAAAACTAAAGGTATGTATACATATACTTTCCACAAAATACGTCGTGATTTGTATGGTGTTAGCAATTGTTTTATTCCATCTCAAATTGTGACGGATTTAAGGAACTAATAAATACTTATTTTATAGATTGCTTCTGTTGCAAATTTGTCATAAATTTACGAAGGAATAGAGGCTATTATTAAGTTATGAGGGATTAATGACGAAATGCACCTAATATTTAATTACTTTAGTTTAATTGCAAATCTATCAGTATCTAACAAATGAAAATACAGTCCGAAACTCAAAAATCCATTAGTAAATTAGTTTTCTAGTAGTAGAATAAATGGTTCATTAACAACATAATAGCTATGCTTATTTTGGACATTCTATTAAGTTTTCATGTGATTCATGTATAGGGAGATCAAGACCATTGGCTTATGGGGTAGTGTTTCAAGATTCATTAGGAAATAAGCATAAGGCATATCTAAAAGGTGGAGAAAATGATGAAATCATACTATCTGCTGGTGCACTTGGAAGCCCTCAACTTTTAATGTTAAGTGGCATAGGTCCAAAAGAACAACTTGATGTTCATAATATCAAACCCGTTCTTCAACAGCCCTTTGTTGGTAAAGGCATGGCTGATAACCCATTGAACTCAATCTTTGTTCCTTCTCCTATTGCTGTTGAGGGATCATTAATACAAGTTGTGGGCATTACTCGGTTCGGAAGCTACATTGAGGAAACTGGTGGGTTTAATTTTATCTTTGCAGACCCTTCAGACTATCAGGGATTTTCTCCTGAGGTAATTACTTAAAATCTATATATCAAATTCCTAACTATTAACAACAATAAGGCTAGATTAATTGGTTTATTCGCTTATGAAATTGTTAACAAAACAACTCAGTACATTTGTTATTTGCAGATGGGCGGGTTTTTATTTGAGAAAATCAATGGCCCTCTATCGACGGGTGAACTAAAGATTGAAAACCTAAATGTAGATGATAATCCATCTGTTACATTCAACTACTTCAAGGATCCAAATGATCTAAGGAAATGTGTTAATGGGATTAAAATTGTTCTAAAAGCCATTGATACAAAAGCATTCTCTAACTACAAGTTTGCCAATATGACAATTAAAGATATTCTCGATCTCAACATGAAACTACCATTAAACCTGCGTTTACATGCTAATACAAGCTCATCACTAGAACAATATTGCAAGGACACAGTAAGAACTATGTGGCATTATCATGGTGGTTGTCATATTGGCAAGGTAGTTGATCATGAATATAAAGTTTTCGGTGTGGATGCCCTAAGAGTCATTGATGGATCAACTTTACTTAACTCTCCTGGAACTAATCCCCAAGCTAGTGTTTTGATGCTAGGAAGGTAATTTAATTAAAAGGAACATAAACATTTATATTTATGATTTTAAAAGTTTTTTTCTCAAACAGTACTTAATATGACTATTGGTTTGGTTTTTAATTGATGTAGGTATATGGGAGTTACAATACTTCGTCAAAGGATTGCAAGTGACAAATCACAATAGGAATAAACAATTGTATTTTAATTTGAGACAAGATAATTTTCTGTCTCTTGTTATCATTTTGTTAACTTGGTTCAATTCCATATATTAAGTTTCTCTTTGTTATTGATGCATTTTGAATACAAGTTGTCTAAAAAAATTATCCCAAACAAATGATTAATTAGAATGGCAGTGTATTACTACATCATTTTTATCGCTTGATGTTATGTAAGCGTTTTCCTCCGACGAACTGCCTTGCTGTCATATAAGCATCACATCAAACTCTTATTCAATTACATCGAAATCCGGGACAAACAAAAATGAAAAAAATGCCATCATGTTCACAAGTAGGTGATAACTTAGGTGGAGAAGTGGTGACGCCTTAGGATCACGGTTAATCACTTAAGCATACTCTTTCACTTCGAACCCTTTTATACGATAAAGTTTGAGATTGTAATTAAGTGATGAAATTGCAAGGTCAAGTCTCATTATAATCAAATTGAGTTTTTGTAACAATTTATGTTTTTTATAAAGACACAAAAAAGTTTTTAGAAAAGTCAAAATTAGTGAGAAAACCAAAAGGAGGAGAAAACAGTTATTAGAGAATTTACCTCGGAAACAAGCAAGTCACCAAGTGAGGTAAGATTCAATATAACATAAAAGGGCCATAAGATAGTAATTGGTTGTTTTTGTGTAATTATATATTTTGTTATTTTGTTTTATTAATATTTATATTATCATGTATGCATAAATGATCGGTTGACATATTTTTACTTATGCTACCTCGATCATTTATAATTTTAGCGGTATCTTCAAATTAAATTATTATGAACAAAAACAAGATATAAG
Source organism: Pulicaria dysenterica (assembly GCA_947179395.2). NCBI lineage: Eukaryota > Viridiplantae > Streptophyta > Magnoliopsida > Asterales > Asteraceae > Pulicaria > Pulicaria dysenterica. The sequence continues at coordinate 87,199,135 of OX359288.1, forward strand.
TATAACTATTAAACCATGGTGTGTTTTTATGTTATGAACACATATATGTTATATAAAAAGTCGTATAATTTGTAAGTACATAATTAATCATCCATAAGATCGGATTAACATCAACTCTAGCCAATTCGCGGTGCCCTGACAACAGTTTGAGACGAGTCAACAAACAATCTAACTCGATTCGAGATGAAATCCATTGTAACAAAACTGTCATGAGGAAGCACATGAACCTTAGCCTGTGGCATCTCTTCCTTTATCTTCTTTTCAGCATCCTCAGCTTTCATGCTCACCAGTTCCGGCCAGCTTGTTTTCTTCTCTGCAATTTGTTCATCTGCAAAATATTGTGGCAATACTTTAAGCATGTTTATATATAAATCCTAACAAAAAAACACACGAAAATCGACTCACTCGAGTGACTCTGTTGTTCTTCCATATCAGGCGTGTTTTGCTTGTTATCCTCGGACATCACTCGAGATTCACAATTATGACCGTTGAACACTTTCAGGAGTTAACAATTGTTTATATACAGGGGCCGTACGTATGCTCTAGAAATGATATTGCCAAAATTATGTTCTTTGATATATAAAAATATATATAATTGGGTGTGATAAATCATAAATCAAGCAATTGCCGGCCGATGATAATTAATGTTATCAAATGGATATGGAGACGAGAAGAAAGTAACAAACTCGAGTATCAAACCATATAAATATATTATAAGAGTTTGATAAAATTGATGAATAACAATTTGTTGATTAATGTATATATTTTATTAACTTTTTATTCGTATACTTAACACTGAAAAATCATAAACAACACTTGCCTTTTGTCCGGCCATACTCGATCACATTATTTTAGATTAATATGCTTATAGGTTAAGTCAATCACATCATTACTTAATTGTATTACATAGATTATGCTTGATGTATTACATAGATGGAATAAGCGTGTCTTGATTTTTGTAAGTATTCATTATAAAAATTAAGAGTTCTAGTCTTATGAGAGTTTTAATAATACATAGATATCTAAATAGGCCGCTTACATCTATACTAAAGACTCAACACTCGAGAATATATAACTTAAACAGGACACACCCTATGTTTATCAATCCTAATGTTATTATGTTATACTTCTTTAATAATACATAGATGTCAATATTTACCTTTTGTATGATATTCATCACACATCCATAGAACCTTTTATATTGGTGAAAGTCTCTTCTGAACATCAATGACCAACGGTGTGTTCAAAAATCTACAAGCCCTTTTCGCTTATACTTAGAAGGTTTTATTTTAACAAAAAACTTTAAAATAAGAAGTTACTTTAAATAAATTTTAAAACTTTTGTATATAAAATTACTAAAATACTTTATTATAATTGTTGTATCATTCTTTCTATTTTTATCAGTTATTTATCTTTTTACACCATATAACTCTAGCTACTAACTATTCTGCCGAAACTTATATTCAAATAAAAGCCCCTAATTCTAGCTACTAACTATTTTGAAAAACACACACAGCGTAAAAAAACAACTGGTATCAATTGTACATAGCTAATACAAAAAATAACCGCCATTAACAGTTATGAAGCACAAAATTCTTAATTAATCTAACCATAACATCATCATCTAAAACTTATACACACAACTTCCATCATCGCTCCTAGCGGTTGGATCAAAGTTCTCAGCCAAAGGGTCCGTGCAACCTTCGCGAACCGGAACATTAACTTGCATCCATAACATATATAAATCCAAAGATTCAAAACTTAAACTCATCATTCTCATAACTTATTCCATATATGTCTGTTAGAAAAATATTATGACCATATATTATTATATTATAATAACTATGTTAGGATTAAATTACAAAAATGTTAATGTTTATTACTAGCTTGTTAGTTATGAAGGACCTAGTATGGAGCGTTTAGCAGTTTGTAGTACTCTTTAACTTTTTACGTGTAGTGTTAATATTTTATCTGATTTGTTTTGTTATATAGGTGTCGCTCCCTACTCGAATATTTTTATATTTGTGCTACCCTGACCAATAATCTTGGATCCGCCTTTAGTCTTGTCATTAGAGTATATAAAAGGAAAGAATTCTTTTCTCCACCTTTTTTATTACAAATTCAAATGAAACTTTCAATTAACTTGAACAATCAAAGGGACTCTAACCATAAAACGCCCCATTTTTAATCGCATCTTCATTAGCATCTCCAAGTGCAGCTTCACTCAAATATTTGTCTGCTAATTGGACTCTTTTCACATTTTCTTGTTCCTTCACAAGCATATTTCCGTAATCAAGAAGCTTTTCAAGGGTCATCTTTGGTTGTTCAAAGGTAGGAGGCGGGTCTCTTGAGTTCACGAGTCGTTTCCCGATGTTTTCGACCCCGATTCCCGAGATCCATTTCCGAACTTCATCGTCGTACACCCGTGCTCTCAAAGCACCAAAGAAATCTGCATAAACAGCCATTGAACAAAAAGTGTTTCAATTCGGGTCAACCTCATCCAACTTCTTTCAACACATTCCAAAAATTACCCGTTTTGACTTGAGCCTGTTACAACCCGTTACCCAAACCAATTTTAACATCTAGCTAGTTTTTAAATCATACATAACACACTAATTGTTTAAATTATAGACAAAAGAAATACAATCCAACTTGTTTTAACACGCTACCCAACATGGTTAACCATTTCCCCTAGATAACTTACCAATTGATTGTCCTGGGAAGGTATCAACAAGCTTGATGACATCGTCCTTAGGAACATTATCAGTTCGGAAAATACCCAAACAAACACCAATTCGATCTTCACGAGTAGGTGCCCAATAAAACTTCTCCATACGACCATCACGAATAAGGGGTGCGTATAATGTCGAAAAGTCATTACCAGTGACAATAATCGGGACTCTCGGGTTTTCTTGCTTGTTATACATCCCGGGAAGCTGGACATTAGTCGGGTTATCAGCTATGTTCATCAATGTAGCATTAACCATCTGGTTATTGACCGTGTATTGTGTAGTTCCACCCATTCGACCCGCGCCTGCATCAAGATCATTGATGAACAAAACACACATTTTCCCTTTACTGATTATGTCTGCAGCCTCGCGGTATCTTTGCCTGATTAACTTCGCAGGTTCTCCTGCATTCCCGCTTTCTAATTCTCCCGCGCTCATCATAATCGGGCTGGGTTGGTTCATGCATATTTTGACATGAATAATATTACTCCAGAATGATCAAGTTTTACTAGAGGCGGTTTTTTAACCTCTTAATAAAATTTTAAAAACTCCAGTTTGAGCTATATTAATCTTTAACGGGTCAAATGGGTTAAAAATTACTTGGTAAAACCTCATAAACCATTTAAAAAAAAATTAAAGTTTATAATTGAAAAAAAGATGGTTGGAGACTTGGAGTCAACTCCATTTTGACCTGTATTCTTTTTGTCAGAACTATTTTGACCCGTTATTTAACCCGTTTGAATAACTACATCTAGTTTTAAGCATATACTGGGAAAGTTAACTTCAAAGTAACAAAAGTATGAAAACCTACTTGATTCCCATTTTGGCAAATACAAGTTCACATTGAAATGACTTTCCTTGACCTTTGCCTCCCCAAATGCCTAAGATCAATGGCACCTGCAGTAGAAATTGTGCATCCACATATAATCTTCTTGTGCATATATACATTCTACTCAGAACTAGTTTTCGCAAGCATTGACAATTTTAACTTGTTTACTTTAACATAAATGTGTCGAATGTTTTTTCTGCGACCTGTTCTAGGTTCCATATCCTGGTACCTTAATGTTTGGCAATGTCATGAAGTTCTTGGTGATGTGAACAACAAGCTTGTCCATGAAAGCTGGAGCAATGTAGAAACCATCCATATTATTATCCATATATCTGCATTTCAAGTTAGCTAGAAAGGTTACATAGGCTCAAAAAATTAGAAATAAATGAAACTAAAATTCAAATTCAAATTCATATTAAAGATGAAAGTGAATAAAGAAAATATGTCTACTACGATATTCTAACCCACTCGTCGGTAAATAAAATTAATATTATAGGATTACGGTCAAATAAAAAAATGTTTAGAATAAGAAATATAAGAAAGTCACACGTACGTGTCTCGTGAATCTTTTAATTTTTTTTCTCAATCCTTTCTTGATTTTCTCCACTTTTTATATTTTACATGATTATCTCTCATCTTCTATATGCCACGTGTCATTCACTCGTTCTTTCTTATACTTTTTTACCATAAGCTTTTTTTACATGACACTACCTCCAATATACTAAATATTTAACAGAGATAAATACTTACTGTCGGAGCCCGGCACTAAGGTACTCATATGAGCTCAAAACCGCATAATGAGTGCCGCTATCCATAGGAGCTTGGAAGAGCGTATCGACCATCCCTTTGCCACGTGTAATGTCTTGTTGATCATCGGATTCATCAAACGCAAGCCCCCGCCATCTATCCTTGTTTGTCTGCTTCTCTTCATCAACCTCGCCTGCAACAACCTTAAATCTCCCACTTAAAGACTCCGGTTTTCTCGGTTTTAAGTTAAGTTTCTTTAAATCTCCACCAAAGAAAGCTGATGTTGGAGGCAATATTGTTCTTCCACCATACCCATTCAAGTTCAACTGCAACAAAGAAGTCATTACAAATCTTGATGAAATTAAACAGATTAATCAAAACATAATTAGTAATTATGTGCGTATTAATTCTCTTGATGTATTAATGATGTGTGCAGACGACAGTATGTTATGTGTGTGGCAGTTTAGAGAGACGTTGGGAACAAGAGAATTATGTAGTTAGATCTAGAACAAGTTGAAAAATAGTAGATTAAACCAAAGAAAAGGCTAAACGAGATTGGGCTTCAATTTATGAACCCAGTAACGGTAGGCCTGAGCCCACATGCATTTTTATTGAATTTTGATATCACACAAACTAAATGTCATCTTCATGATCAATTATATATTTTTACTGGATTTGATATATACAAACAAAATTAGATGCATACTTTGTGACATATATAGTGGTTTTAATAGTATGTGTGACGAATTTAGTAAAAAAGGTGAATAATTACGTGATCATTTTTTTATATAACTAAAACGTACTGTACTTGATAATAAGAGACGTGAGAAAATCAGAAAAGGTATCTTATTACCGAAACTCGGGTTACAGCTCCAACAACAGTAGCCATTGAGAACAAGAGCAAGGTCGGAACTTAAACAAAGATGAGATGGTTTGTGTTTCTTATGAAATTCAACCAAAAAGATGGATTTGTAGAGTTGGTTGAAGAAGAAAAAGGTTACTTTCTATTTATAGTAAGTAACCTAGATGGAGATATGTGAGCTTTTGATTCTTCCAGAACAGAAAACATGTGGTTTGGGATTGTAGATTTCTTACCACCACATAATTTGGGGGTTTTAAAGTTAGAATTAGACAAATGAACCTGCGTTATCTAAATTATGTTACTTGACTAATATTGAATCAATCTTAAGGTAGAAAGAGAGGCAGAAATATGTTGGAAATTATATATGTTGAAAACAGGTATATGGAATCAATATTAACTTGAATTTTTCATAGGATCGTGTAGATCATTTTTTAAATTTGATATTTCACGCTTATGTTAAAGTTAACACGAACTTCAAATTATAGGATAATTCTACAAGGATCAAACTTTGAAGCTAGGCACTGAAACAAAGTCAGGTTTCTAAATGGCAAAAGAAAACCTGAATTCTAAAATAACCAATTAGTATATGTTTTTGAGTATATATCCTCAAAATTCAATGATAGTTTTTTGGAACTTAAAATCAAAGAACTGATTTTTGGGTACTCCAAAATAATATAATTAATTTTTAGGGTGCAAACCCTAGGACCCCGCATAGAGTTTTGTCCTAGGGCTTTGCAAGGAGCACAACCCTCTTAATTCCTACCATTTTTAATCGTGTCGAGAACAAATTCGTTTTATATAAATGTATATCCAGCACCTCCCAACTTTTATAAAATCAAAGTTTAAATAACTTGAGGAGACTAATATCACAATAGAAAAAAATATGTTTTTGGGAACTATAGTTAGATTTGTGGTCGTGGTTTCATAAACAGTGTAATTATGTTGATCGAGCTTATGGAGTTTCAAGAAGCTTCGCGTATGATAAGGTATGGTTTTCTTGGTAATTTGCCATATTTCATTAATTTCTATCCAACTTCTACTATATTCTAGTTTGTTTTTTTTATAATATTTCGCATTATTAATATTAATTATATGTGTTATTTGCTTAAAAGTTGATAATGTTTGATAAAATCGAATGAATAAATACAAAAATCATCAAGGCTTTAGAAGGTTAAGATATACATATATGTGAAATATTAAGAAGCACACACTGAACCCATTCATATATATTTGAGAGAAATTAATAGTTCTGTTAATTTTGAGGGTGTTTGAGTTGCTCTAAAATGGTTAATATATACATATATGTACATTTACAGAAATAAGAGAAACAAAGAGTTAGTCCTACTTCAATACTAAGGGTGTAAGCTCGATATCAAATATCAATTAACGATTAATTAATGAAGCAATAATCACAATGATTAAACTCTCAATATATGTATGTACTAACGTTGTGAACGAAAGGTATAGGAATGGCAAAATGATTGATTAATTAGATTAGGGTTAATTACGAAGTCTATATATTCAAAGGTATTTACTAAATTTATCCTTATAAAAAAATACAACTAGAATCAAAACTATTCTAAAAAAGTAAAATGGACACAACTAGGAACTAACAAAGAGTATGTTTGTTTTTTATTAAGTGTCATCTAAATTAAATATTTGTTTAAATAAATAAAGTATGCATAAAATAAATAGTGCTATTACATTTTATTTATTAAGAGGCTATTTGTTTTTTTCGAAACGTAGTAACATATATTCGTTATCAAGCATTATAGAATGTATAAATCTTTATATTAAAGTAAAATATGTTTTTAAAATTGTTATCTAACGAGTGTTGTCAATCGCGATTTGCTGCGATTTTTGTTGTTAAAGTATCTATATATACATAAAAATCTTGTTGATTGTTGAATAATATTAATATCAATAGTAATAAAAAAACATGCAAAATATGAAAGAAAAAGCTCAAAACTGGTTATAGATTTTTAGTAAATGACAAAGATGTAAAATAAAATAGAAAAGTAATAACATAAACTTAACTGTAGATTAGCATTATAAACGATTAAAATGAGACAAGTTTAAAACATGAGTTCTCATATAAAAAACTATATGATGGAGTTTTAAAATTTTGTCATTTTTGTCATAAACAACTAACTTGGTTTTTATGTTTAATAACTATTGTTATATCCATCTCAGATTTATGAGATCATACTTTTTAGTAATAATAATTAAATAAAAAGAGTCATAAAAGTATTAGTAATAATAATCAAAACTAAAAGAATAAAAGAAAACAACGAAAATTAATATACAAAGGGGCTAACGAAGATGTTTTTACATTAAAAACTATAAGACATGAATTTTGGTTGGAGGCGGATCTTAAGTAGAAAGGGTTGACTTTTTACAAAAAAAATTTAAAAGTAAAAGAAAAATTTTCTTCTAAAAACAAAAAAATAAAATAAACTCTTTGGATGAAAAAATAATAATAATAAGAGCAAAAAAGGTGAGAGAAAGCATAAACAATGAAAAGGAAGGGTAAAAAGTAAAAAGGGAGAAAAGAAGAGTGAAAAGTGTAAAAAAGAAAAGGAAAAAATTGTGATTTAGAGGCTAGAAACCATGCCTTTATGATTGGAAAAAAGACTAGCTTGTCTAAATTCAAACATTGATAACCTTTTGGACATAAAATATATAACTATATAACACAAATAGGTGCATGTTATCAAAACCCATTTGTAAACAATAAATATGGCTTATATTACTACCTTGTCAATTGTATATATTGTAAATAGTTAAGTCACTTGATCGACCCGTTGACCCTTTTCTACCTACATTCGCCCATGCGATATATATTTGACCTAACGAGGGAGATGATTATTGAAGGGAATTTTGATAAATATACTTGTAAGTTAATTTTAGAGATTAATAGATAATGTACTAGGGTATTTTGAATGTTTTAGTAATGACTAAATTGAGGTTTTGGATTTATGGAACAAGTATTAAGATAGAACCGGTAGTATATACATAATCAACAGAGTATATTTTTTAGAACGATATTAATTTAGTTTACAAAAGAGTAAATTACAAAAATCGTCTTTGTGGTTTGCAAAAAGTAACACATTTGATCATTTATAATCAAAAAGTACGTAAATCATCCCTATGGTTGACATTTTGTAACACTTTTAGTCCTTTAGTCAAACGACAGTTAACTTTTCCGTTAAAGCCCCTCATGTGCCTTGCACATGAGGGTATTTTGGTCTTTCTACCCTTAATCCATGTTTCCAAACATTCTTTCACCCCTACCAATTCTCTTTCTCACACTCTCTCTCCTCTCGAGACTCTCTCTCTTGATGATTTCAGATGAAGAACAACATATCAACACCAACAAAATTAAATCTGATATTTGTTCAATGAATTTCCAGATGAACAACAATAATAGATCAATGAATTTCCATATGAAGAACAACAACAGATCTAACCCTAACAGAAAGATGATGTATGAAAACAAATACTAAAATCATAAATCTAAATATTACACAAACACAAAAAAAAAATCTGAGTTGATAATCAAGAAAATGAAACCATATAAACAAAACCCTAATCTGAGACCTTTTAGCAAGGAATTAAAAATAAAAAGCCCTAATTACCCACCTTGGAGATGATTCCCAGATGATACGAAGAAGATGAATAATAAGGGTTTGTTTCTTGATGATGATTCCCAGATGAGAATGCAAAAACCCTAATCATTTTGGTTTGTTCAACCAAACTTAACCGATTTCAGATCTATGGCAACACAAATCTGAGAAAACCCTAGGTGGTGGTGCGACTGGGTTTTCCATGATGGCGGCGGCGGTGGTGCGACTCAGATGGCGGCGACGGTTCGACTCAAATGGAGGCGAGAAACGGAGAGGTGAGGCTTTAGGCTGGGTGGACCATCAAATCTGAGTTTTTCCGTGATGGCGGCGGCGGTGGTGAGACTCACATGGCGGCGGCGGTTTTTCCAGATCTGGGTTTTTCCATGAAGTGCTTCAGGTTTTCTCGTGGCAAAGAGTGAGAGTAGAGAGAAAGAGAGAGCAGATATGTGGTGCAAACGCCGGAAGCAGCGGCGGTGGTCGGACTTAACATGGTGGCGGTGGTCGGACTTAACATGGTGGCGGTGGTCGGACTTAACATGGTGGGGATGGTGGTTCCGATGGTGGGGACGGTGGTTCTTCCAGAGAGAGAGAGGGAGAGTGATGGTGAGTGTCAGTGTCAGTGAGTGTGAGAGAGAGTTAGTAAGATGAGTTTGTAATATGGGTGAGTGTTTGGTAAGGAGGATAATGGTTAAAAAGACCAAAATACCCTCATATGCAAGGCACATGAGATGGCCATTAACAGAAAATTAAACGGACGTTTGCCTAAAGGACTAGATGTGTTACAAATTGTCAATCTCGGGGACCAAATGTGTTACAAAATATCAACCAAAAGGACGATTTCTGTACTTTTGGGACCAAATGTGTTACAAAATATCAACCAAAAGGACGATTTCTGTACTTTTTGATTATTGTTACTTTTTGCAAACCACATGGACGATTTTTGTAATTTACTTTTTACAAAAAGAACTACGGAGTATATTTTTCGACATAGACTTAATAAAAAAAACTACGGAGTATATTTTTTTATGTTTATTGGTCACAATAATATTTAGATAAACCTTTGGAACAATATAAACATAGACTTAATAAAAAAAATATTTGACTTTTTCTTGCGGATGCATACAGCATATTTTAAATGGAATTTATTGGTTAAAGAAAGCGATGATACAAGAATGGTCGGCTACATATATATTGATGTTTAATGTGTTATTGGTATTTGTTCGACATACGAAATAACACAAATTATAATGTAATTGTTTTAATCGGTTGACTGTTGGAGTACGGATTATATATTATTACCTTTTTTTTTTTATTTGGAACAGGAAGAAAGATTTTATTTAATCAACATCACTCCTCGAAATAAACATAATATGTTCTTGAAAACTACACATAATATGTTCTTGAAAACTTACATTTCAAACGAGAAATGATTTAAGAGTAAAAAATAGTGTGCTGCGAAAATAGACTCGTAATTGACCCGCCATGAGAAGGAGATTTCTAGTTGAGATACCAAAACTCTAATGAAGAAGAGATAATATGCTCGATCAGAACCGCAAACCAAGATTCCTTCTCCATTTCAAGCCTTCCTTAATTATATTCCAGGGTCACCATTATATCAGTATAGTTTCGACTCAAGCATGCATGACAGGTCTGACAAACGACCAAGTGGACAAGTGGTAGCAGATCTAATTAACAACATTAAATTCTCCCTTGTAGTCGTAACATTAGAGCAAACCTTCCTCTAAAAGATTGCAATCTTGGAATTTAGAGTCTTAGAGACGCCATAGTTGCGCAAAATAACCAAGTAGCGGCATGGAAAAGGATGCATGCATGTAGACTCCTGTTTGTCACCATCTTGGAATGATATGGCATATCAATAGCTCGATTTAATTATGTAGTTTGTTGGATTAATCGGGTTTTAGGTTCACGGGTTACGGGTCGTCAATAAAATCATGTTGCATGTGAACGAGTCTTATGCATGTTTTATTTGAAAAAGTCATGTTGAGTTACTGCCCAAATGAGTAGGCAACGTGGGCAGTAACTCAACATGACCTTTTCAAATAAAACATACATAAGACTGGTAAACTCGTTCACATGCAACGTGATTTTATTGACGACCCGTAACCCGTGAACCTAAAACCCGATTAATCCAACAATCACCCCCTTAATCGGTTTGTTCACACCGTCTTCTTCTTCACGACCTTTCCCAGACACCCGACCTCTACCTTAGTCACGTCCAAAGTCTTCATTCAACCCAAAACATGTTCACCACACTTGTAACATCTCACATCCAAAGCCACCCGATTTGAACTCCAACGCCACTATGTTTACAAAGTGTTGATTCTACAATCTTTTCTTGTCTTGGCAGCCATAACCTTTACCAATCACCCTTGTTCAAAGAGTCCTCTCCACCGACCAAGAAAACAAGGTCACACCACCTTCTATTGTTTTCTTTCGCCTGCTAAACGAACCGAACCCAAAGCCCCTGCTTTGACGGATCCTTTCTGGCTGCTTTTCACGCAACTACGCCGGTATCCCCTTATCACGAACAAGCCGATCAAGGACTGCAGAACCCGCCAAAAGCAGCACTGCCGGCTGAAAAACCGTCTCGAAACAGACATTTCCTCCCTTTGATCACAACTAATAGCCATGAGAGACCTATGTTTATCAACGGTCACCGCCACCATCCCCAACGGTACTCTCCCTCAACAATGGCTGACCCGAAACACCTTGACGTACTCTCCTGTTGTTGTTAATCTTCTCGTTGTGGCACACCTTTTCTTCAAACCCCCTGCCCTCCGCCGACCAACACCCCTCCGCCGGTGGAGACCGCCTCCTATGAGCCCTCGACTCTGATACCAAATGTTGGAAATCACGCCTCAAGTTTCAAAAAATACAAGCTGGTGTACTTAGAAGAAAGAATGAAAATGAGAGAGAAATATTGCATCGATCAAGTTTCTTTCTCATTTTCCTTCTTTCTTATAAGTACACCAGCTTGTATTTTTTGAGACTTGAGGCCTGATTTTCAACATTGCTTACTTTAAAATCATGATGTAAAACATGTTTGTCCTGAGCTTTAATCTGCAATATAGGTATATTGATGTGATAAGGTTAGCTTTTGGAGTTTATTATTGCTTAAGAAACCATTTAGTGTTAAATGTTGAATCGTGTGCCACATGAAATCATTTAGAATTCATTGCATTTGATTGTTACATTTGAATGAATAATGTGCTGAATAAAACAAAAGAACATTGTTGAATCAATCCACCTAAAATTACATTTTTAATTATTAAGCACCAAGTATTTTACTTAAACATCACTCTCTTCACACGTTACTTTGATAAACAATCATATCTAATAATATTATAATGCATCACTATTATGGTTAAAATGATAAATTGCATCATTCAAATTGTTTATTCGAAACTTATTAAACATGTCAGATTCACAGGCAATTTCATATTGAGCATTCAAATTATTCAAGCCATATAATCATTTAATGCTTAGTCATTCTGGTTTAATGTAAACTTTAAAAAATTTCATATCCATTTATAATAGACTCAAAACCCCTTTGACCATCTGAGTAACTCTACTTATGTTGTTTTAGATACCTGTTTGAATAATAATTTACCTATTATCAACACAATACAATTCAAATCTTCCTTTATTACTCGTTGATAAGTAAAAAAAAAGTTATCAATCTATACGTACATACATATATATATATATATATATATATATATAATTAGGATCAAGTAAAAAAAAATTATGGTACAAAGAGTAAGAAGAAACCTGGTGTTGACACGTGTCCTTTTAATTTAAAAAATATAAAAAGTAAAATAGGTACATCAAAATAAATATATTCTCTCTCCTACCTCACTAACCCCAATCCCCACGTACACTCCATACCTATACATCTGAGAATACGTTTCCTTCCCCTCTGAAACCCTAATCGCCCCCGCCCCCCCCCCCCCCCCCAACTGTAGCCTTCATCCACCATCCGCCCCCACCGTAAATGCACTCTGCAGCACCATCCGCCGACCCTGTGAAGCACCAGCGTAGTTGTCTTCTCCCGAACGCATCACCATCCAAGCATCCACGTTGATCAGATCCGCCACCATCCACGCAAACCATAATCCTCATGCGTACCCTTCTTTCCGCCACTCGTCGTTCGCCTCGTCATTCTCCGTTCAACGTCTGCCGCTCGCCTTTCGCCGCCATTCACCGATCGCATTTCGATGTTCGCACAGGTGATGATTAACGTATGTCGTTGCTCGCTGTTCGAATGTCGTCAATCCCAGATGCATCTTCGTCGTTCGTTGTTCGAATGTCGGTGAAGCCATCGCTGACCACTCCATCTCCTACCCTGAAACTGCCGCCGTCGTTTCCCTGTAACGTCGTCGGCTTCAGATCTGTTTTGCATCGTCATCAATTCAAGACTGATTCAAGATTCAAGACTGATTCAAGATTTATTGTGCATCGTTGCTTTTCTTTAAGGTGATTCAAGTTTATTTTATGAATTATTGTGTATCAAGTTTCAGAATTGAAGGCTGTAAATCAGTTTTTGAATTTATTATGTATCAAGTTTCTTGTTGATTCTTGGTATTGAAATTATTTGTTAAACTGTGAATTTCTTGTTCATCCGGAACTGGTATGAAGCCCGATTGTTCATCTGGAACTCGTTCTGAACTGTTTTTGTGCATCTGTGTATATGTTTATCATCGATTCAAGAGTGGTTTTGAAATTATATTGAAACTGATTTTTTGTTCATCTGTGTATCTGTTGATCATGGTTTGAAGCCCGATTGTTATTCTGGAATTTGTTTGAACTATTTTTCATTGGCGATGAGTGTTGTTTAAAAGACTATTATACCCTTTCTGGAATTTTTTTTAATTAAAACAAAAAGAAAAAAGCCAATTTTATAGGAGCGGTTACAGGAAAAATGAATGGCTGAAATTTCTTCTTACTTTTTGTAGAATAAGATTCTTTTTAGTGGATCCCCTCCTTATATATATATAGGCAAAAGTTTAAACGAGAACTGTTTTTCGTACGAGAACTGCGAGAATCAATCTAAGCCGTCCAATTTCCCCTCCTTTAATGTCATCACCCACCCATGAATTCCTCACATGCACCCTGCCACACTTCCCCTCACTTATCAAATGAACTCCACTTATCAAATCAACGGCTAAGATTGAATCTTGCAGTTCTCGTACGAAAAACAGTTCTCGTTTGAACCCTCATATATATATATATAGACAAAAGTTCATGCGCGAACCGCGAGAACCAATCTAAGCCGTCCAATTCTCCCTCCTTCAATGTCATTGCCCACCCATGAATTCCTCACATGCACCCTGCCACACCCTATCCCTCCACGCTCTCCATCCATGATACTTCCCATATCCAAGGAACGGCTGAGATTGGTTCTCGCAGTTCTCGCACTAACAACGGTTCTCGCATGAACCCTCCCTTATATATATATATATATATATATATATATATATATATATATATATATATATATATATATATGGAGGTTCAAATGAGAGCCTTAATTAAATAAGAATGAGAAACTCAATCTCAACCGTCTAATTCATCCTCCTTCAATAGCTCACCCATAAATTCATGATAAACACTCTGCCATACTCTATCTCTTTACACTGTCTATCCATAAATTTTACTTACAAAATAAAGGATTAAGTTTGAGTCTTATATTTATATTTAAATATATATATAAAGTATTATGCACTAAAGGTAAGAAACTAAGAATGTAAATAAATATATTTACGTACGTACTATTATCTGTATAAAGATTAAATTCATATATATAACACATCATACATGCACATGTTTGGCTTGGGTTTATGTGATTGCCATATGTAAAGGTTAGATGTAATCCATGTGGACGGTGAATTAAGCCCCGCATGCATGAGAAACACAAGCATGCATGCTTCTAGTAAATTATTAATAAAAATAAAATAATAATTAATTACACAATCTTAATCTAATTAATATATTGTCCTACTAGCTAACTCTTTCTTTTGCATAAATGCTTAAAAAAAATTGTATAGCCCTTGATGACGTCATTTCATCATGCTAGATCCTTACGTACAAGGTATCACGCCATGTTTGTCGTGGTTCGCATCTCTTAAGACACGAACAAAGGCATCCGGCTAATAATTTATTATATCACTTCGTTATAGTTTTACGGATTGAAGGGCCGGTTTTATATTTGGGATTGATTATATATTCATTGAGTTTCATTTTTCTATATATATTTTTAAATCAAATAAACAACTTAATTAAAATCGTACAACTAAAAGAATCTATTTCACTTGCAAATAAATCATAAATTAATTAAATAATTTCTAACACCTCAGAAACAGTTTATTGTAATTTATTAAATGATCATATGATCGATTAAAGATCGACATGACTGGAGTTGGAGATGTTTCTTATAACCTTTTTAGATGGCCGAAAGACATATACTATATACACTGCAAATGCTTCGTACCTAAAAGTTTTTTGCGACGACATATTTAACTTTTTGCGACGAACCATAACGGACCCATCAAGTGCCACGTGGACCTCCTTTTGCGGCGATATATATACATTTTGCGGCGACGTATTAAAATTAATAAAAAAATATATTAATTACTTTTTGCGACGACATGAGCACGTTTTGCGGCGACTAATTAAAATTAATTAAAAAATATATTAATTACTTTTTGCGGCGACATGTCGCCGCTAAAAACCTAAAAAAAAAATTCAACAATTTGCTGTATTTTGCGTTTTTCACCCATTTTCAACCGGTCAATTACAAAAAACCTGTTGTTCCAACTCAAAAACAACTGTAACACGACATTTTAAACGATATAAAACAATCATACATACCAAACAATAGTTTCAAAGTTAACATTAACGTTTTTAGACAATTACAAGGTCGCCTAACAAACTAATAGTCTAATCCTCATCGCTAGACTCTTCATCACGAGAAGTCAAATCAGTGTTTGGTTCACGTCGGGAAGTTGAGGGAACATTGACATTTATACATGTCACACGTAAGGTTTCATAGATTGCTTTTGTACGTTGAGAATTAGTCTGCACCTCCTCCCGGACCTGCTGGATATCAGAACATTAAGACGCAAGCATGAAATCTACCTCGGATTGTGTATATAATCTCTCTGTAGGCCGGGATTGTGCGGCAGATAGTGCAGCAGATACGGATGAAAACTTAATGTTCTTCCTACTCCACGAATATGTCATCGGCGTTCACCCAACACCGCCTTCAAGATTTCTTCTTCGCTCAACGGATTTTGGCTCCCGACTTGAGCGTCTCTCAAGAAAACCATACGGCGCTGTGTATGAATAAGATAAAAATAATTAAAATCAGATTATATATATATATATATATATATATATATATATATATATAAACACATAAGTTTCATGAAGTATAAATAATTACTTACGTAATTTTCTAAGAGACTCGGATGTAAAGACGCCATTGCGTGAATGGGAAACGCCTTTAGTGGCGACATGTAGTAATGAGACGACTATGGCCCACTTTTTTGTCATTTAGTTAGGATTTAGTGGCGACATTTGTCGCCGCAAAAAGTGTACGCCGCAAAATCCTTATTTTCTTGTAGTGATAGGTCACTCTGACGATCAAATTAGTTCTTATAGGATAGTTGTATATATGGGAATGCAAGATACTTAGAATATAAATGGACCGAGATCTCTATTAATGATGGAAGGGTATTTTAGAATGTGGTCAAATGCAATCATCCTCTCATGTTAATTTGTGGATTTTAAAGATTTGTAATATATATTCGATAGGGTAAGACACCTATCACATTTTGATGGTTCCTGATAGGGGTGTTTACGGAACAGAGTAGTACAAGTACGTAGTGAGAAGTTTGGGAACTGTATTTTTGAGGACGAGTATCAAGTTGAACTATTAGAAATCGAACTGTGTGGGGGCGAGTATCCGTACGTACCGAATTGAACCATAAAGGAGCGGAACCCACTGTTCAGTTCAAGGTTACCTGCATTTTGACGTGTGTTTCGATATACACAAAAAAAATACTAGAAACTATAGTTATTCTGTAACAAAGAAAAACAATTAACCCTATAAAAATACTAGAAAATGAAACTAAGAGTATGGATGATTTGAGTCTTCACTCACCGCCGATGTGGTAGCGCAATGACTCGATCAAGTTTTCAAAGAAAGGAGATAACGAAATTAATTGTAGTGTACTATAAACGAAGAAAACACGTTATGAAGATATTCTTAATATTAGTAGTTATTTATTATAAAAAATATTAATAAATATATATTCTGAACCCAACCAAGACTTATGGGAAGCTTTGTTCGACTCATCATAAGCCGAGCCATCTTTGTCCCTCTCACTAACGTCAGTGAAGGGTGATTTAGTCATTTTACCTAATAAACAAGAATCACATATGTCGCTTGGCCCTTGGTCAAACGATTCCAAAATCTCATAGGTTTGGAGTTTGGCGATACGTTTCTTGTTTA
Organism: Pulicaria dysenterica; assembly: GCA_947179395.2. Classification (NCBI taxonomy): domain Eukaryota; kingdom Viridiplantae; phylum Streptophyta; class Magnoliopsida; order Asterales; family Asteraceae; genus Pulicaria; species Pulicaria dysenterica. The sequence goes on from OX359288.1 coordinate 87,216,464, forward strand.
TATAGCCAAGACGGCTATGCCACAATGACAACTTGTCCAAATCATCTTTGGACTTAAAATCAATATTCATGATTGAGTTATTACCATTTAAACATACACTAGTTTCATAAATATCCTAAAATGAATAAACCTTAAAATAATGAACATTATCTCTAATGCACGAAATAATACCATCATTATAAGAAAGTCAAAACCATCGTCATAAAGTGCATGTAAGGAAATAATGTTTCGTGTCACGCAAGATGAAAAACAAACATTCTTAAGAGTAATAACATAGTCGTAAGGAAAGGCCAGATCCACACTTCATATCCACTTCATGGGACCATTTCCTTGTTCCCCATGATAAGGTCCAGCTTTCCAACACCCAGAACCATACTTATTTTTAGCACATGCATAATGTTACAAACGTGAGTGCCACAATTTGAAGGGTTTTGGACCTGACCAAACCACTCATGACACAAACTGGTCAATCCTGGGTTTGATTCAACTGGTTCAATCCTAAAAGCGGAACTGGATTGAACACAACCCTCTAAACCCCAAAAAGGGTTAGGATCTTTAATACTTATATGATCAACATAGTTTCTTGCAGAAACAATCCATAGACAAGGTTATAGAATTATACCTGATCAAACCTTGGGATTGCTAAAGTAGTCCACCACTACTGCACCTCTGATTGAACTGGCTGCTAGATCGCTCCTGGATCACCAAGGCTTCAAAGAACTCGAAAGCTTGAGCCTACGTGTGTGTGTCCTTGCGTCGATCAACAAACCGAGAAACACACTTGGCGTTCCTTCTTGATTGTCGACGAGAGAGAGAGCCGCAAGAGAGAGAGAGCGACGGTCGATAGTGAGGTCGACCGAGAGAGGGAGTTCCGACGAGGGAGAGGGAAGAGTGGCGGCTAGGGTTTCGATCCTTACCTTATGTTGTGTTCTTATTTCTAATCCTTAAGGCTTAAGGATTATATATAACGATTAGATTGGACCTAAGCCCGTTTAATTAAAAGCCCACTGGTTTTAATTAAACTTTCAATTCTTCTCACTTTGACCCCCCGGACTTTACTAGTTAATTAACTATTAATTAACTTAGTCCGTTAAATATTAAAACTTAATATTTAATTCTCCTTAAATAATAAATAACTATTTATTATTTATTTTCTTTCTAATAATTAATCCAAACTGGATAATTATTTATATCTCTCAATAATTAATACTACTGATTAATTATTCGTTTATCTCTTTAATAATTAATCTAACTGATTAATTATTTACTTTTTCTCTTTAATAATTAATCTAACTGATTAATTATTTCCACACAGATTTATGGTGAAATCCAACTATTCTGAATTGGGTGTGTAGCAGTGTGACCCTTTAGTCTCTTATAACATTGGATACAACATGCCTATTAATTATCTCTGCACATAATCTAACAGACTCTCACTTGTGCAAGATAAGTAATAGTTACTGCACATCGTTAACATAAGGATGTCCCTAGCCAGACACTTAGGATAACCAGGTTATAAGAACTCTTATACCCCAAAGTAACTTGTGATAAAACTTCATAAGCAACCTGCTTAGAAGTAACCTGTTATAAACTAACTGTTTATAAACTAAACTATCATAAACTCCCTGTTCATGAATGGGTACGTTTTTATATATATATATACAAACTTGCATATATATATATATATATATATATATATATATATATATATATATATATATATATATATATATATATATATAGGTTTGTCCCTTGCAACGCGATATTTCAATTTTTAGCATGAGCATGGAAAAAGTCAACTCAGAGACTCAAGAATTTGTTCATGACATACTTGATTTCGAAACTGCGTGATAAACGACAAAGAACAGATCAGTTCGTTTGGGCACGGCCGTGCACTTACCAGTTTCTCTTATCAGTCAAGGGGCCCGGAAATATCTCTTCTAAAAAGAAGGTGCAATTACCATCTTGCATATTTGCATTTGGAAATACGGCTCCCACTGAATCTAGACGCACCCCTTATGACCACCCTGTTACGGCGTGGCGTTAGAGCTAGCTAAGAAGACAGTAGTTACCGCATCCCAAACCAAATACCTCAGGCTTAAGGATAACCTATGTGATTAATACTTTTGACATGAAACCACGAAGTATTATTCACAGTGGGTCAATCCAATATTCGTAAACCTAACGAATATCCGTCAATTTTGGTCCGCAAAAACCTTTTGCAGCTATATTCGACAAACTTTCGAATCTACCCCAAAATTACGATGACTTTATAGCCCTATCATAGTTCCCACCACGATAAGTAGTCACGGATGATATTTTGAATAAACCTAGTTTATTCCTGGATAAACCAAAACATACAAAATTGTGAAAAACAATGAAACTAATCTATACACCCTCCCATATTCCTCCCAGGAATAAAGGTGCATGATTTCTACCATTTCATTGACTCGATTCACGGTGTCTATTTGAATTACTTATTACTTTGCATTGTAACTTATCACATATTACAAAGAAAAGTAATATGATTATAAACCTAAAACACAAGACTAGTACCCTGAAGTACACTTTCTTGGTTTTACTAGAAATCGTTCTTGCAACCTAAAGAACAATTCTAGATTTACTTATTTCATAAAATTCCTTAAACTTGGAGAAAACTGGAAAATAACTCCTTAGTTTCTGATTTTATAAAATAACTTTCTTGTAATTAAAACTTTAATTACATTTGTAGATTAATTAAATCTTACTAGATTTATCCATTTGAAAATATAAGACTTTCTTACACCTACTTGTAAGAACCTTGAAATTAGATTCCTTGTGTATGCAAACACTAATCTAATATCATTACTAGGAATGTTAAAGAACATCATATTTTTATCATTTCTAACGTTAACCAACCAACAATATTTAATTAAGCTGACTTACTGAATATTTTAGAACGTATATAATTTCAGGCCATAACTTGACTCGAAATCTTGCAATGATATCTTTATTGAGTACCTCCCAATAGATCATGTATTCCATGGATTAGTTCTTTCTCAAGAACTTACTGTTTTAGATAACTTCTAAAAACATCCAATAGTTATATACTCTAAAAGTTCGATTTTGTATTTATCATACTGGTTTAAAAACAACCTTTTATTAACTCTGATAAATACATTAGTCAGGTGCTCCCACTATCTTTTATGAAAAAGTGCATTCTTTAAAAGCATTCTTTTAGACCTTAGTCAATCCTTAACTACAATGCCTAAAACTTGTGTTCCAAACACATGTTTTAAAGAACTTAGTTTTTGTAAGAAATTTGTTTTATGAAACCAAGAACTTAGATCTTTATATATCCATCTTTCTAATTACAGAAAGTGGTTTCATTAAACTTGTCATGAGCACAAAAACTTTGTGAAGGCGTTTCAATTTCTTTCCAAAAACATTTAGTATAAAACTTCCTTGATTATAGTAACTACCATAATCACTTTTATAATATCTTAAATGTTTTATCAAAAACTATTTATACTTGGAAATAATGACTATTATTTCCACTTGTTCAAGACTTGAACATTCACTTCTTCACTAAAAACTTAAATACTTGTTAAATTAGAAAAATTATCTAATTTTATAAACATCACTTGTTTATTAAGTATTTTGAATAGTGGAGCCGGCATTTTATAATAACTACAACAAATCACAGCATAAGATTATTATGAATCACCAATCAAGTCAACACTTGACTTATTGGCACTCTTTCAGTCACAACTGGACTAATCATGATTCATAAAGTAAGAATACGTGCACGGATATATATAACCAAATAATTAGATTTCCATAAACTCAAAAATATCCATAAACCAACAATATAAAAATTGTTCAAATAAACTTAAAGAGTTTAATAAACTAGGAAATATAAATATTAATAATATCCGCATGCTGCACGTGTGATCTCCTCATGCCGGGCCGCATCACTTTCCATCTCCTCCTGCAATAAACGATTGCAAGATATTTGAATACTTGTAAAAACCTTTACAAGTGGAAAGTGACAAAGAAGCTACATGATACCTGAGGTGCCAGCCTTGCCACCTGCCTCGTGACCCTTCGGGCAGTCTCTTTTCCAGTGCCCGACCTCGCCGCATTTAAAGCACCGATTCTCGGCTTTAGCTTTGTTCGGCTTCGGCTTCTTGCCCTTGTTGTCGTTATTAGCCCTGGGTGCACTCTGGCTGGGCTGGGCCTTGCCCTTTCCCTTTCCCTTTCCGTGACGCCCTTTCTTCTTCTTATGCCCGCCATTACCTATCACGAGAACGTCCTTATACTTGGTCCCGATACTCTACTCAGCAGTCTTGAGCATTGAGTGCAACTCAGTCACATATTTCTCCATGTTGTTCATGTTGTAGTTGACTATAAAAGGCTTATAGTCATCCGACAACGAGTTGAGTATCGTATCCGTTGCTAGCTGCAACGGAACTGGGTGCCCAAGTCTCTCTAGGTGGTCCATGTAACCTTTCATTTTCATGACGTGGTTACTGCCCTTAGCCATCTTGCACGAGTTGAATGCCCTGGTGGCATCATAACGCTCAGTGCGAGCTTGCTCCTGGAACATGTCCCTCAGCTGGTGGATCATGTCATAAGCAGGAGTCTCCATCATACTCGACTGCAACTCTGGACTCATAGTTGCGAGCATGAGGCAGCTAACGTCCAGGGCGTCATTGGAGCGTTTCCGAAAAAGCCTCCCTGACTTCTGCCCTAGCGTTGTTGGCAGGAGGATTTCCTAGAGGTTGTTCTAGGACATACCACTTTCTCTCGTGCCTAAGCACGATCCGGAGATTTCTCTCCCATGTGAGAAAGTTGGGACCGACAAGCTTGTCCTTCTCAAGAATGGAGCGGAGAGAGAGGTTATTGGTACTAGTAACGTTGGTTGCCATCTACAAATTAAAACCCGGTTTAATTAGTAATTGCAAATAAACTTTCTAATCATATATCATCAAACCCATAAATAATATATATTAGACCTAGGACCCATATTTCACATACTTGACGCAAGGTTTGGGCACTTCCCGCCAAGTCATGCTATTTCTGGTAGGTAACACCCTGTACCAATCGTACCCAACTGATACGACTCCTAGAACCTCGTAGAGCACTTAGATCCAGTCTAGTATGTTTAACTCTACTCTAGTGCTTTTTGGGCCGGGACTCCCGATTATCACCAAAATAGATCACACCACCTAAGACAGCATGAATTCTGGCCGGGACTCCCGATTTTCGCAGAACCTTTCATGCCCCTTCCCGCAATGGTTTGAACCCGGATGCCCAAGGTTTGGGCACTTCCGACACCCGAGTACCGTTTAACAGTTAGGGTGTACCATTAGGTGGGTAGCACACTGATCTAAGATTTTTCTTGGGTTTTATAATTAAGTTAAAAACTTAATTTTCCAGTTTTTGAAAAACCATTTTAAAACTAACTGTTTTAAAAATACGATTTATATGTGTACCTAAACTAGGTGCACAAAACGGCCTTTATAAGTTCCAAACTTATAACCTTGACAAAACTTTAAATTTATAAAAAATTTAATTAACACGACTAATAGCTTGTAGTCGTATTCTAGTTTGTCATAAAGCGCGTGGGTTTTCACTGTTTAATAACAGCCTGTTATTAAATCCCCTTTTTATTTAGCATCATATAAGTGTCACAAGAAAATATGATAAACAGTAAATAAAAGAAACACAACCACGCAGATATAAGAGTAAGCATATAAAACCCTATAGGTTTGCCAACTAATCCGAAGGTCAAACCTCAGGACAAAGTGACTTGGATTCGCCTTTCTTGACATGCTGCTCCCACTAGCCTTAGCACCTCCCCGAAGTGTCTGTGCTTCGCGTATAGAACACCATTTACATCGTCATCTTCTTCGAGTCCATCTTGGTTGAGGGATTAAACTAACACTAGTCTATTACAAATACAATATTGAATGGGGTTGTAAGTGGCACGCAGGCCTCCCCGAACCAGTACAATATTACAAATAAGAAAGGGATTGTAATTGACACGCAGGCCTTCCCAAAAACCAAAATAAAAGAAGAATAAGAAAAACGAGTCCTAAGTCGGCAAAACTATAGCTATCACAACCACGCAATTATATATAAACGCTATATATATAAAAGTCAACCACGCAGTTATAATAAAAGTAAACAATAAACTGTGCTGTTAAGCACACAACCTGATCTGTCCAAAACTCTCTCATTTATCCTTTTGATTAATACCTATTAACCAAAATGAGAGTTATGATCTTCTAATTTATTTGACCAATATAATTTTTCAATAATCCTTTGAAAAACTTGGCCTTATTCAAAACTTGAATGAAAGCCTCTACGTCGAGTTCTTTTACCAGTTTTTCCAAAAAACTTAAAACCGACAACTTTGGTCAAATAATACTATCTTATTTGTTTCTCCATTATATAAACTTTATCCTCTTTTAGAATTTATTTAAAACGACTAAACTAGTCATAATAAATAAAAACTAAATAAAATATATATTTTAACTTAAACTAATTAAAATATATAACACTAGTTTATATAACACCTTATTAAATTTAAAACTTAAAATTAATAATTCCTTTATATTCAATCGGAAAATAAAACTGGGCCAACTATTTGTGGGCCGAAACCCCTGCTGGACCGAGAAACAAAAACTAGGCCGAGGCCCACTGGCCCTTAGCCCGCTAACCATTGCCTCGAACCCCAACTGGGCCGCAGGCTTCATGGGCCGTGGTATTCTGGGCCGTAGCCCACCACGCTTCCGCTGGCCTTAGCGCCGCTAGCCATCTGGGCCGTAGCCCACTAGGCCTTAGCGCCGCTAACAGGCACCACCCGAACACGGTGATGATCTCGTTTCCCGTTTTTTTTCCGATTATTTTAAATCCTTTTTAACTTATTAAAACTAACTGTTTTAATATACTGATTAATTACTGGATTTAATTAAAAAACCAAAAGCTATTAATTATTAATATCAACAAAACTTGTTTTATTAATAATCAATTATCCTAAAACTTGATTTCAACCTTTTAAACAAAAAGTTCAAAAACTGGTTAAAGTCTAGTTTTAAATAAAAGTTTATCCCCTTTTAACCATTTAAACACAAAACTGGTTTAAACCTAACTGGTTAAAATCAAACCTTTTATAAACTGGATAAAAACAGAATCCTTGTTTTTATCACCTTATGGTTTTCGAAATTCATGAAGAAAAGAAATAAGATGGAGGAGATCATTCAACTATCAAACAAACCACCTAACTAGATTATCTAGGTTTAACTAATTAAACAAACTGTTTAATATTCTTGATCAATCTTATTCTATATTCAAAAATCATAAACCTTTTAACCATTCAAACTAACTGTTTGAACTTTCTGATTAATAGGATTAAACCTGGTAACAAAAACAAACTGTTCTTGATACCTTCTTGATTTTCGAAAAATCCAAGAGTAAGTAGAAGACCAAAAAATAACAACAAACCTTAAATCTAGAAACAGATAAAACTAGAAACTATGGATCATAGAGCCGAGGCTCTGATACCACTGAAAGGTTTTGGACCTGACCAAACCACTCATGACACAAACTGGTCAATCCTGGGTTTGATTCAACTGGTTCAATCCTAAAAGCGGAACTGGATTGAACACAACCCTCTAAACCCCAAAAAGGGTTAGGATCTTTAATACTTATATGATCAACATAGTTTCTTGCAGAAACAATCCATAGACAAGGTTATAGAATTATACCTGATCAAAACTTGGGATTACTAAGGTAGTCCACCACTACTGCACCTCCGATTGAACTGGCTGCTAGACCGCTCCTGGATCACCAAGGCTTCAAAGAACTCGAAAGCTTGAGCCTATGTGTGTGTGTCCTTGCGTCGATCACCAAACCGAGAAACACACTTGGCGTTCCTTCTTGATTGTTGACGAGAGAGAGAGCAGCAAGAGAGAGAGAGAGCGACGATCGATGGTGAGGTCGACCGAGAGAGGGAGTTCCGACGAGGGAGAGGGAAGAGTGGCGGCTAGGGTTTCAATCCTTATCTTATGTTATGTTCTTATTTCTAATCCTTAAGGCTTAAGGATTATATATAAGGATTAGATTGGACCTAAGCCCGTTTAATTAAAAGCCTACTGGTTTTAATTAAACTTTCAATTCTTCTCACTTTGACCCCCTGGACTTTACTAGTTAATTAACTATTAATTAACTTAGTCCGTTAAATATTAAAACTTAATATTTAATTCTCCTTAAATAATAAATAACTATTTATTATTTATTTCCTTTCTAATAATTAATCCAAACTGGATAATTATTTATATCTCTCAATAATTAATACTACTGATTAATTATTCGTTTATCTCTTTAATAATTAATCTAACTGATTAATTATTTACTTTTTCTCTTTAATAATTAATCTAACTGATTAATCATTTCCACACAGATTTATGGTGAAATCCAACTATTCTGAATTGGGTGTGTAGCAGTGTGACCCTTTAGTCTCTTATAACATTGGATACAACATGCCTATTAATTATCTCTGCACATAATCTAACACAATTTGTGTCTAAAACCTAGCTGTTAGAAGTAGCGGTGTTGTGTAATTTAATCATAAATATACCTGAGGTACCAGATCCCATCCCCTTGACGCGCTTGAGCTCCTCAAGGCACTTTGGGTAAGATCTCCGCCAATGCCCATTCTCCTTGAAGTAGAAGCACTTAGCGTTTTGCAGTGTCCTCAGCTTGCGGACCCGGACCCTTCCCCCTTTTCCTTCGGCTTCGGGATTTGTTTAGGCTTGGGTTCACTAGGCTTATCCTATTCTTTGCCCTTAACCGAGGGAGCGGCATTTCTCTTCTTGGTCCCGCCCTCCCAGATAGCTAAGACGGAAGCAGAAGAGGTAGACGGCTTCTTGGCCATGTTTTGACCAATGATTGGCTCGTGCTAAAGCTCGACAACCAATCTTGGAGTTGCCACACTCATCTTCCACATAGCTCCACAAGGAATGAATCTTGCTAGAGCTAGACAGTCATCCAAGTTTCGCTAAATCTGGGTAGTGTCGTCTTACGGATGGCGCGTGACTTACATTTGAAAAACGGGGTTTTGTTTTTCAGGTTAAACAAGTTTTAACTCGATTTGAGAATCAACAATTGAGTGATAAAAACAATTTTTAGTCACTTTTAATACAATATCATTTTTATATTAACTTGTTAATTCTATGCGCGAGGATAAGTAAACCATTTATACAAATTTATTTACGAAAAACTGTCTAGCATGTGAATCTTAGATATCCATGCAAAAAAATAAATAAATAACACAACCACACATAATATAAATCCCGGTAACATGCCCAAAATCATATGCGTTTTCCCCGTGAGCCAAACGGAGAAAACAAGGTCATTTAAGGACAAAAAGCCTAATATCCTCGTTGTGGGGGCTCCCACCAAACCCAACATCTCCATTAGCATCTCGGACACCTCTCGCCGAGAAATCACCGTCGTGACTCCTGATGGTGTAATATCTATCCATCTAAGTACAAATACACAGAGATATAGAAAACGTCGTGCATACTATGAACCTATTAAACTAGTACGAGTACAAAGAATAAAAGAATCGACATGCAAGCCACACCCAAAATAGATTACAACAAATATAGTACGCATGCCACCAAAACCAAACACACCATCCACAACAACACATAGGGCTATGGGCATCTAATGTTACCGAACATTATAAACAAACACAACAAAACAAATCTCATGGTGTGCCACACAAAACCATGTCAAAATATATTGTGATCAAGATTGTCATCAAAATACCTAAGACACAAAAGACAATCCTTGTACATATGGATTAGTGATTCTAAGACCAAGCATAAAATCACATATTCATGTATACACCTATAAGTATATGTTTTTATGCACTTCGTGCCAAGTCATACAAAACATATAAATATAGAAATCAAAATATAATGGGATTCAATCCATATCCAAGACTGGTCTAAAACTGATCAAAACCGGATTTTTAATCAACCATACTGACACTAGTAAGTGATATTTAATTTTTTATAAAAATGAATGTTATAAATTTGAGTTCTATAGCCTTGATAAAGTTAGTGCTAAGTTCAAGTGTCAAGTATTTTGATATCGTCATATTTAAGTATATATTTTAAGCGATATCTGTTTTATTTTAGCATGTTATTGCTATAAAATAAGTCAAAAGATAATTAATATCTTAAGCTGATGGTTCTCATGTTAAAAAGGCGGATAATGAGAAGTTATGAGTAAATAGTGAAAAAAAGTTAAAGTTTCAGAAAAGTTGTCTGCTCGACACAACTCCACTATTTTGATTATATCTCACTCATAAGAACTCAGAATGAGGTGATTCAAGCGGCCACGGAAAGTAGTCCTAGAGGGCTACAATGTGACTTTTATGGTAAAGTCGTTAAAAGTCACTGACGTGACGCTTTCTTACATCCTACTTGACGCGTTTATCAAGATAAGGGCAAAAGAATGTGAGAAATATACGGAACACGACTTGTTTTTGAACCAAACGCAACACGTTTTGTCAGAATTACCTTTTCTATATAAACAAACTTCCACTTGGAGAATAAAGTTTGACTTTTACCCTCATACAACTCTAAGAAACCCCATAGGTGATCCAAGGCATATTAAAGTATAAAGTTTGAAGATTTTGCTTTTGGAAGTGACGATTTGGAGTTTATATCATAGATCTACATTCGGTTAGCCATTACAATCATATTTGGTTTACTTTCTATGAATTTCAGTTACTGTAATCTTCTAATTATGGGCTAAAACTCTGTAATATCTACTTAGACAAGATGAACCTTTGATTTTTAGTTTGATTTCATTGATTTGGATAATATGGTTTATATATTTGTTATGTTTAGCTTCTTCAAAGATCTAATTGCGTTAAAATTTCTGAATTTATGTTATTTCTAAGTTTTTATAGTGAGATGACCATTCTAATTATGATGACTTTAAATATGAGTTGCTATTACCATTGGGATTAATGACTTGTGATTGACAAAATCCTAGGATTAGGTTGTAGAAGATTAAACTTTAATGTGTTTGCAATTGCATGTGATGACCATTCAATGTTAATTGATTGATTTTGTGACCAATACAAATCATTAGATTAAATCTAGCATAAGATGAATAAATTGCCTAAATATTGGTGGGCTAAGTACCAAATACATAGTGTTAGGCCTAGTGTTTCTGTACAAGGTAATGTGCCTTGAGGATTTAAATTAAGTATCTAAGCCTATTAGGGAGAAAGACGTTAACCTAGCTACCACCGTTCTTTTCTTTCTTCGGTTATGTATGTACGATAGAGGGCTGCCGAGAAGGAGGAATAGAGCAGCGACAATCTCCGTTTTGTGAGGGATTCGGAGGAAGAGACCTCAGGTGAGTGATTCCGACCTACTCCATCGGATTATGCTTTCAGTGTCGAACCGATTAGGTGTATAGTTGGGACTGTGGGTACTCTCGGCGGTAACAAGAAATGAAGTACATAAATCGGTATATGATTACATTTATCTATTGCACTTTCATTCTAATCTACTAAATTGAAAAGGGAGTTCTAAAGTTTAAGTAGAGATACTTCACATCTTGATTTTTCAAATCCAAAGTTTCTTGATTTTCAATTTCCTTGGGTTGTTCTAGTGTTTTCTTAGGTTATTAGTGATTAAAGTTTGGTAATTGGTTGATTAATCAAAAAGTTCCCCTTTATTGGCTTTATTTGCTTTTTAGTAGCTTTTATTAGTTTAATATTAATTTAGTAGAGTTATATTCAATATCATACTCGTTCTCCAAGTGTTCGAAACCCGTACTTATTTACTATACTAAATACTATTAGGTTTTCTAGTTTATTTGTGTTGTAGTCGCACTAAATAAATCGGACCTATAAATTTAAAACTGGTACACTATACGCACATCATATGTGCAAAGTCATGTTAGAGATGGTTCATATACCACTTTTGGGTATTGGTGATTCTTAGGAAATGCAACGGAAGCTAAAAGGTTAGGAAACAATTTTTCATTTTAATCACCAATCACTACCACATGGACCAAAACTCTAAATCGTGACTAAGCAACAAATTAAACAAGAAGGAATATAAATGCACCCCTATTGCTAGTGCTCTCTTTGAGGTTGTGTTTGCCTTGGATAAATTAGTGCACAAAGCAGTACACCTCCAAAGATGTCCACCCCAAGTATATTTGGCTCCCACTTACTAGAGTGTTGATGTAACAATCAAAGAACCTCCACAAGCTAGGTTCTCCTTGCACAACAAAGTCTTGCTTACAAGAAGATTTGAGAAAGAGAGTTCTTTTGCACTTTGAAGATCAAGATGTGTAACCCTCGCTCCCAAACTTCTGATGGCTCTTATAAAACCCCCAAAGGCAGTTCAAATTCTCGCACATTAAGTCTAGGATTAGTACACATTAATCCCTTCTTATTAATGTCGTTTTAAAAGACTAATTAGCTTGGTTGTTACGGCGTAGGCACGTCCGTGCCTCTATCTGGTGATGGTCATGCCAGTCCAAACGGGCACACCCAAGTCACGCCTGACTTGAGCTCGAGCCTGGCCGTTGGGCACGGCCGTACCTCCTTTAGACACGGTCCTGCCAGGCCCACCAGAACCATTTTCTGGTTTTCTCTCTCCTTTGACACAGTGGTCATGTCGGAACCAATACTTGGTTCGTGACCCAATAGGTTCATGCTTTATCGGCAATGACACCAACTCGTTTGTGTCAGCGGACATGATCCAACAATATTGTACCGCGAGAACTAATCTTGATTTTTTATTTGATAAATCTATGACTGGTAATATTGGCAACACATTAATGACTAATGATCGCTCATTAATGACTCGTTAAGAAGAGTAATTTTGGAAAATTAAGTCAACCTAATATAACGACTAATCCACTTGGATGCAATTGATTCACGGTTAGATAAATATATAAATGACCAAAGTAATATTGTGTTAACGAGCATAATGTTAGTAACAAATGGTGCTTGCGATACTCGCAGTAAGAACACTTCAGTGACCATCTCCTCTCTCTCTCTCTATATATATATATAGATCATAAATCGTTCGTTTTTAAGAATTTTAACAAAAAAATTATACCGTTAGATTCAGTTTTTCGTCCTTTTTCAAACAAAACCGGGGTTGATATATTTAGAAACTTTTTTTTCATCCATATGCTTCAAAAATGCAAAATTTTGAAATGCAAAATGCAAACACAAAACTGATTCAATGAAAAATGCAGCCCAAAATGAAAAATTACACATTCAAACCCAAAAATGCAAAATCCGTAGAATGTAAATGCAGAATGCAAAAAACGAAAAACGCAAAATATAAACATGCAGGTCATCTAGATGCTTCCAAAATGCAAAAATTATGAAAAGACAAAATTCAAATTCAACATGATTCAATTGAAAAATGCAGCTCAAAATGCAAAATTACACATTCAACCCAAAATGCAAAATCCGTACAGAAACACTACATGCTGTCAAAATGCAAACAAAATTTTCGAGTAAAAAAAAATTAGAAAAATATGATAAGAGTGATCTTGTTTGAAAGAGGATTAAAAAACTAAAAGATTGGTATAATTTTTTTGTTTAAATTCACAAAACTTAAAAAGTTATGACAATTTAAAGTTTTTGGAGGTTTTTTTTTAAATTCGTAGGTTGTTGGGGGAAGGATTTTCTATGTTTGCCCTTTTCTTCCTAAATTAATACATAATATTTACAGTTTTGCCATCGTTCAATCTCATCCATTGATTTTGATGATCCAATGGTGCAGATTGGTTCTATAGGTTCTTTATTTAAGATGAGGTTCTTTGTTGATCTATATATATATATATATATATATATATATATATATATATATATACTAGCATATTACCCGCGCAATACGGCGGCGTCAACTAATTTCTACTCAGTAACCTGCTTGTTTTCGGTATTCATCAATACAGTGATAACAAATAATTTTCCTTTGACAAGTGGCAACATGTCTATTTCTTTATCTTTTTTTTATTTTCTTTATTATTATTCTATTCTTAATCAACTATTTTATTATTTTAAAATAAATTTTGAGAACAATTAAATAAGAAAAACGATCTCTACTTATAAAGTATGTTAAATTACATGACAATACAGAGCGTAAGTTAGTAATTTGAAACTATTAAAAATTAAGAGATTAAGATTATAGAATAAACTAATTTGAAACTATTAGTTATATGAGCTATTTTAAAAAATTAAAATATATTTTATAAATTCTAAATATATGTTATTCACATTTATAAGCTCTACTTAATTATACGCATTTTTTTGATAAATAAGTTAAAATGTTTATAACATAATTGAATATTTATTATTTGATTTTTTTTAGGGTTAAGACCATATAATAGCAACCTACTTTTTTAAAATTATCTATGTAGGTAACTTACTTTTTTATTACCTAAATAGGTAACGTACTTCTTTCAAAATTATCTATGTAGGTAACGTACTTTTCAAAAGTATCAATGTAGGTAACTTACTTTTCTATTACCTAAATAGGTAACTTACTTTGAAATCTTTTACCACTTCAAACAAGAATTTACCTGTTATCTATTCTACCGCTTAAAACTTAAAAGGGTTTAATGAGAAAATATGACTTGTACAATCAATAAGTGGTACAATCATTTGAAGCACACTGGTTTATGCAGCATTTTATGTGTGTTTGACAATATATTTTTGCTTTTTTGGACAACATTCTCCATGGCAACATTTAGACAACATTGTTGTTTATTTAGTTGTATATTGACAACATTTTATTTGATACATAATCTGAATTTTTTTAGCATTTTGATATATATATTAACCCAGAAACAATGTACATTCTACAAAAAAACTATGACATAAGATGTTTGCATGTTGTATTTAAAGTGGCTACCTATTTTAACAAGTTATCAGAAAGTAAGTTACTTATTTAGATAATAAAAAAGTACGTTACCTACATAAATAATTTTGAAAAAGTACGTTACCTATTTAGTTAATAAAAAAATAAGTTACCTACATAGATAATTTTGAAAAAGTAGGTTGCTATTTTATGGTCTTAACCCCTTTTTTTTAAGTATGGAATTTTTAGTTATTAAAATAGAATATACGAATCTTATTAAATGCATCTAGTAGTTACTTTATATAATAGTTTCCATTTATTTATATGAAGGGTAATTTAGTATATTCAACTTACTTAAAAATTAAGAGTTTTTAGGTTGTAAATGCTTTATATAGGAGTAATATATATATATATATATATATATATATATATATATATATATATATATATATATATATATATATATATATATATAAGGGAGGGTTCATGCGAGAACCGTTGTTAGTGCGAGAACCAATCTCACTCGTTCCTTGGATATGGGAAGTTAAACGGATAGAGAGTGTGGAGGGATAAAGTGTGGCAGGGTGCATGTGAGGAATTCATGGGTGGGCAATGACATTAAATGAGGGGGAATTAGACGGCTCAGATTGGTTCTTGCGGTTCTCGCATGAACTTTTTCATATATTAAGAACCGATTTTAGTGCGAGAACCAATCTTAGCCGTTGATTTGATAAATGGATTTCATGGATGGAGAGCGTGGGGGGATCGAGTGTGGCAGGGTGTATGTGAAGAATTCATGGGTGGGCAATGACATTGAAAGAGGGGGAATTGGACGGCTCAGATTGGTTCTCGCAGTTCTATCATTAAAAATGGTTCTCGATGAAACTTCTTCCTATATATATATATATATATATATATATATATATATATATATATATATATATAATGGATATCAAATAAAAAGAGTTTTATGGTAAAAAGGGTAGGGAGTAACTTGGGCATGCCACGTGTCCTTATTGGCTTAAGGGTATTTTCGGAACTAAAAGAAAATATCAATTTCTCTTTTTTTTATCAACCCACGTTCACATTCACGTTCCAAACCCTAATCTGTTTCATTTCCGCCTCCATCCGTCCAGCGTCTTCCCGAGCACGAAACCTCCGCCTACCCTTCCTTCTCCGGCGCCGTCCATACCCCCCACGGTATCTGAAATGGCTGATCTTTGCACCCCCATCTAATATGGCTGATCTCTTCGCCCCCATCTGAAATGGCTCTAGACGTAACCGATCTGAAATGACTGATCTCTGCCATCGTTTTTGCGATGCGCCGCCGTGTAGCAGCAACCCTTCTTGGGTGTCGCCGGCGTGTATCCATATGGCAGTCTCCGGTACCTTACCTCTGCCGCCGACGATGAATAGAAGTGTATCCACAACCGAATCAAAGCTCGTCGATCCCTGATTTCGTTGTTGTGCATCTATTGGGTTGCAGTAGATTTCTAAAATCCGTCGCCGGCGAAGAGAAGTGCATCCGTCAGTGAAGATACGTTTAGATTGATTGTGCATCCTCACAATGAGTGCATCGCCCGCTTCAGATTAGTGCATCGCCGCTTCAGAGTAGTGCATCACCGCTTCAGATCCGTATTCAGAATGCATCAACGTTTTTTGGTTGTACATCACATGTAGGGTTTTATTTTCTGATTTAGATCGGAGAAGTAGACCGGAGAAGGAGACCGGAGAAGGAGAAGCGTTGGTGGGGAGGGGGGTTAACGAAGTGGGTCTGTGCTGTAACTGCCACGCTCAATTTCACTTTTACTGAAATACCCTTTTCTATTTTATTTAATTCCGAGTTTTTTTAAAAAAAAATTGACTTTTTAATCTTGACTTTTGGTTGATCTAAGGGCTGAGATTTCTCCTTACTATTTGTAGTTTAAGACTCTTTTTAGTGGATCCCGTCCCTATATATATATATATATATATATATATATATATATATATATATATATATATATATATATATATATATATATATATATATATATATATATATATATATATAATGGATCAATATAGAACCATTATTTAAACATAGAATCATAGAACCATAGAATCAATCTGGACCATTGGATCATCAAAATTAATAGATGAGATTGAAGATGGCATAATTGTAATTATCATGTTTAATTAATATGTAAAATGGCAAACATGGAAATCCCCCCCTAAAAACCCACATTTAAAAAAAAATACCTCCTAAAACTTTAAATTGTCATAACTTTTTAAGTGTTATGAATTTAAACAAAAAAATTATATCAATCTTTTAGTTTTTTAATCCTATTTCAATCAAAACCATTCTTCCCATATTTTTCAAATTTTTTTATGAAAATGCAAATTTTGTTTTGCATTTTGGGCTGTATTTTCAGTTAGTTCTTGTTTGCATTTTCAGTATTGGTTTCAAAATTTGCATTTTTGGAAGCATATGCATGACTTACATATTCGATTTTTGCATTTTCGTTTTTTGCATTTTTGCAATTTCAGATGAAACCAAGGTGAAAATGCAAATTTTGAAAAATTTGCATTTTCAAAAAAAAAAAAAGTTTTAGAAATATATCAAGTCTGGTCTTGTTTGAAAGATGACGAAAAACTGAATCTAACGGTATATTTTTTTTGTTAAAATTCTTAAAAACGAATGAGTTATGATCATTTAAAGATTGAGGGTGATTTTTTTTAAAGTTTGTTAAAAGGGAGAGGAAGGCGTGAGTTTTTTTTTTTTTTTAATTTTCCAGTTTGGCTTCAAACAAAATGCCATGTGTCATCACCTAAAGTGGTTCTTTAGGTTCTATGTTTAAGCAATGTTCTATATGTAACATTACCATATATATATATATATATATATATATATATATATATACCACAAGAAAAAAGGGTAATCTGTTATCGTAAATCTCTCAAATATTGTCTTAAAAGACATTAACGACGACATGTTGCCGCTATTACTTTGACATTATCGGCTTATCACTTCCATATCGTCGTTAGTATATAGCGTCGTCGCCATCGCCCCGAATTCTTATAGTAATATATAGATATATGATCTCAGAAATTGAATATATCAACTCTACTATCGCATGCATCGATCCTGTTGAAAGGGAGAGTTAGGTTTTCTCATGCCGATCATGACTACTATATCACAACAACATGATTAATATTTAATTCCTATATCAAGTAAAATTAATTAACGATATTTTAATTAATGGCATATATATCAATCAATATATATGCATGACCGGCTAATTAATAAATAAACTATGAATTAATTTATTGTCACACACCTTGATCAAACACCCAAATTTCGATCGGCATCATGATATACATGGAAGATCGGTGTATGATCGACGTTAATTAATTCAACATTAAGACTGACAGCATCAAGTGAAATTAATGAGTATATATAATATATAGCCCTCAATATTATATTATAACTAATAATAATATGTTATATGGCGTTATATATAATAAAAGTACTCCAGTACTTATTAATCTTATTTAGCCATCATATATCCATCTAAAAGGAATTTAGAATGTTATTAATTTAAAAACACACACTAAAGTGATGATGAAATGATGCGCATGCAAAAGCAGACATCTTTAACTACTATGTCGATCGATCTCTTGTATATATTTATTTTGATTAAAACAAAAAGTCCACTTGTTTTTGTTTAATTAATTAAAGATGATCGAAGCAAACCTTTGGATTAAGATAGAGAACATAGATTGATAATCATATATAGAGTACATATAAGTCCCATACTTAGCCATTTGAAGACCTCTCTCTCTCTCTCTCTCTCTCTCTCTCTCTCCCCTTTTTTCTCTCTGCGTGTGTGTGTGGTTTTGGAGAAACCTAGTTTATATATATGGAGATAAAAGAAAGTACAACAAAATCTTCCCAAGAAGATCATGTAGTATGCAGCAACAACATTAATGGTGATATTAGTCAAGAAACAAGGTTTTATACATGCAGTTTCTGTAACCGGGGTTTCTCAAATGCACAAGCGCTAGGTGGCCACATGAATGTTCATAGAAAAGATAGAGCAAGGTTACAAGAATCGCTATTAATCCAAGAGAACCTAATTGCAACAGAGACAACAAGTAAGGGTAGTATGAAGAACTTGATTGATTCCAACGATGATCAACTTATTGCAGCAGCACATGAGTTATCTGATGACGATGATGAGTATGATCAAGGTCATGTGCCTAAGAGGAGGGCACCATGGATAATATTTAGTCCTGATCAAGAAAATAGTGATCACGGAGGGCGTCCTGGAAAGAAAGATGACGATGATATTGTTAATAATAATTTTGAGAAAATCTCAACACTTGAACTATCTTTGTGTATCGAGCCATCGTCTACTACAAGTCATGATTCAGCTCGTATCAGATCGAATAATATGATTCCTTCTTCTAAATCATCGTCACCAACAGAAGTCGATCTCGAGCTTCGACTTGCAACATGGTCAAGCTAGATATATTTATGGGAAATAATTAATTGAACTCCAAAAACAGGTTCATCTCTTGTTGAAGATGCATGCTCGATCGATCTCTTTTGACCTAATTCATCAAATGGTACCTTTGATTAATATGTACTCGATCAATCGATCACTTCTGTAATTCTTTATCATCTTCAACGGCCGTGATATTAATCATTTTCTAGTTTCAAGTCTTCTAATTAATTGATCATGATGTCGATCAAAGTTTTTATGATCATATCATAGATTATGATCATATATAATTAATCCGCCCGATTTCGCTAGATCTAGCGAGCTTCAAACTGTGAGTTCATTTGACCAATATATATATTGAAACGTACACGTATGTTTGTATTTTTGTCATCAAAAGATATTGAATATTGTTTCATAAAATTCTTTTTTTTTTCTATTTTATTTTTCATTTTGCAAAGAGAAAAGTCTAAATGTACCGTGTAGGTACGTACGTGTGATATATATATTGCATGCAACATCAATCTGTGAGTGTGATACCTATGAACACTAGTACAAAAAACACTTTTAAGCCCCCATATTCAGACCCGGTTTTCAATTGAACACCTCAAAACCGGGCTTAAAAGTGTTGTTCCGTGTTTTTTTAGGATTCAGACCCGGTTTTTAACAAATAACCGGGCCCAAAAGTTTAAGAAAGATTAAGGCCCGGTATTTATTTAAAAAACAGGACGCAGTAAAGCGAATCCAAATATAACAAGCCATTCAAGCCCTGTTTTTAACGAAGAACCGGGTCTAAAGTTGTATATGAAAATTTTGGGGGCATCTTTTTGGTTTCCCTCCAATTTATGTTTCATATCCCGTAGACATGGGCAAAATCGGTCCTGGACCGGTCCTGGACCACAGCCGGTCCGGTCCGGTCCGGACCTAGTCGGTCCTGAGCCGGTCCTGAGCCGGTCCGGTCCTCGGCGGACTGGTCTTCGCGTAAGACCATTTCGATAAATTCGGTCTTCGGGCGGTCCTAGACCACTTCCGGACCGGTCCAAGTCCGGACCGGTCCAAGTCCGGACCGGTCCAAGTCCGGACCGGTCCGACTTCGATCCTGGACCGGTCCGTTTTTCGTTCGGGTATTTTTCCGGTTCGGTTTAGATATTTCCGGGTTTTTTTTAGTTTCGGTTTAAAATTTTCCGGTTTTCGATTCGTTTTTTTGTTTGAAAAAAAAAGTGACTTGTTAATTTAAAAAAATTGCAAGTTATAAACTATAAAATATAAACATATATAATTGCAAGTTAATAAAAACATATAAATAACATTGTGATACAATTACAAAATAAAATTACATATTGTTGAAACTTAATTTATTTTTTTAACAAGAAAAGGGAACTCTAGCAATGGAGCTTCGGCATTGCCATCACCCCAAGTTAGAGACCCGAAAAATACATATTGTTCGAAAGAAATAACGTCACAAAATATAAAGAGACAACTACTAAAATGGATAGTCGGAATTGAAATTCCAATAGTTGTAACTATCGTCGGTATATGACACATGCCCATAATAGGCGACTTCGTTCGAGTGGACGTTGGATGATGAACCCGCGTTCATTCTATTTTGAGTGTCGTCAACGTATTCTTCGCCGGGTTCGGGTTCTTCAGTTTCAGCTTCAGTGTTAGTGTTTGATGTTCCCGATGCGAAGTCCCTGTTGTAATCGTCTTCCATAATCGCTTCCTCCAAATTAGTTAAGCCTTCTTCGAGATCTGCATCGTTTTGACATCTTTCCATAGAATCATAGTAGTCCTTAAGCATCACGGCCATTTGCACCGACTCGGCCTTCAACATACACCGTCGTGCACTTAAAATCCTGCCACTAAGAGAAAAACAACATTCCGAAGCTACGCTACTAGCTTGGACGGTTAGTACGTCCCTAGCCATACGGGCTAGGATCTTAAATTGACCAATGTTTTCTCTTTCTTGCCACCATTTTAATACATCAAATTGTGTAAAATCTTCGGTGCCAATATAACTACTGTAATCAGTTTCTTTATAAATGGAAAGTTCGTCTAAAGACGATTGAACTCGTGTACGTTTTGATTGAGATACATTTTGAAGCCAAGACGATCCAATGCTAAAAGTAGTGTTTGGCCGAGAAGCCGATGCTTGTGAAGTCGAAGACCTCGGGGTGGAAGCAAGTTGTCCCCGTGGTGCACATTCATTATCATAAATCATATATAATTGTTTAACACTATTTTCAAATTTGGATATACTTATCGTAATCTCATCTGGAGATTGACCCAATGCTTCCCCGATTGTAGTTAAAGATTCCGTTACACCCTTAAAATTAACAAGAGGGTTTAATGCCGAAGCAATCAAAAAAATTGTTGGAAACTCTTTAAAATATTTTATAAGACTTTCACACATTTCGTTGGTAATCATATCCCACCTTTGATCCAAAGAACCAAAAGCCTTTAATGTTCTTAAAATTTCACAAACACCTATCATAGCGGAGTGAGATGATGGAAAATATGTTTGTGATAGCATTATTGTGGCTTGATACAAAACTCCCAAACCGATGTGTAATTCTTCTAAAATAATCCAATCAGTTTCCGTAAGTACTTCATATAATTGGGGTAGGTGTTCTCGATGATATTCGGTAAGTAAATCCTTATTTTGTATCAAACGCCCTATCATTTTATAAGTCGAGTTCCATCTCACGGGCATATCTATGAGAGGTCTCAAACATCTTCTTCTTTTTGTTTTACAAAAATGTTCATATTTTTCGAACGCGACTGGTCCGCTTTTAAAAATTGTCTCATTTAATCTTCTAAATTTCAAAAGACAAGTTTCCATAGCCCCCAAACCTTTTTGGACCGCGAGGTTGAAAATATGACAACAACAACGTACATGCAAAAATTCCCCGTCACATATTGGGTTTAAAACCCGTTTCAATCGTCCCATAGCGTTTGTATTGTTGCTAGCATTATCTAGGGTGATTGAAAGTATTTTTTCTTTTATTCCAAAACCGTTAAAAATCCTTAATAAAATATCGTAAATTTGTTCACCTCCATGCGGGTGAGGAAAGTTTTCAAAAGCAATAATACGTTTTTGCATAAGCCATGTATTAGGGTCTACCCAATGTATCGTAACACAAATAAATGAATAATGGGTTGTATGTGGATTGGATGAGGGGAAGAGCGGCCCATAGGGTTTTGGTATTAGTATTGTAAGCCTAAGTTGAGAGGGTGATATCCTTTTGTTCAGGCGGGATAGTAGTACTACTATCCCGCCTGAACAAAAGGATATCACCCTCTCAACTTAGGCTTACAATACTAATACCAAAACCCTATGGCCGCTCTTCCCCTCATCGAAGCATCGACCCTCATGTATCACAGATTTCCCCTCACATTGTTCCGACTCCACCATCTCCGGTTGCTTTGCACACGGCCGGCCGACGCCACTTCTTTGCTCTCGATATCCACCATGGCATCTCTCGGATCTCACAGATTTCCTTCTCTCTGTAAGTCCATCTCGTCTCTATTTTTTCTAAAAGGCAGAATTCAATGTGTTAATCTTAGTTTGGTAGTTCCTAAACTGTTAATCTGTAACATATGTTTAAATTAGTTGTAAGTTTTAGGTCAAACCTAAAAGTGTGTGATTGCAAATTAATTTCGAAATTTTTTCTCTGTACGATTATTGGTGTTCGAAGGTGATGACAAATTGATAATTTGGGCTTAATTATTTGCAAAGACATGACACTAGTGTTTTATGAGAGGCAGGAGAATTTAGCAGAACATTAGGAGGTTCTTGCTGTATATGCTCAGTTTTTCTCTGAAAATAATATGTTCAAGTTATCAAACTGCTAATCCATCTACATTGTCTACTGTTACAGAAGTAGAGCAAATATTTACTAATGCAAACTGCACCTTAAAAGAGCTTGATTTTCTTACAAGGTAACTGATATTGCTATGATTCGAGAAATTTTTGCTGAAACGAAGATAATATAGTTGTAATTTGAGCTAAAAAGCATGAGTAGTAAGCGTTTGTTTGAGATGTCACAGAAAGTCTCTGTCACATAATAATATTATTAAAGTTGCTATTTTTATTTTTGCTGTTATTGTAGGTTTATAATCTAGTGAAGTATCACATTCTAGCCTTTGTTGTTATAAAAACCTTATCACATTCCTAATTGATCATTCTGAAAGCAAGGGAGGGGATTGTTGTTACAGCCAACAAGATGGTTCAATCTTTGCCCTTTCTGATTCATTATATGCTTACTTTCAGATACAATTAAATATATCATCTCCCAATTTGATGATTCCATGAATTTGCATTGCTAACTTGGTTATTCTGCATGCTAACCAGCTGACTGATAGGATTTCGTAACTCTGTCCAGCCTCCTGCCTCCGGTTTCCCAATTTCATTTTCAACACTTCAATATACTCATCTGTTCACTGATGTTGATTCTCATTCTCGACGACGAAGAAGGGAGTCGACCTCGTTTCAGACCCAGGTCGTCATCCTCGAGCCTCTCTTCTCTTGCCTTCATGACTTCGTCCACTTTATTTTTACTAGATTAAAGATTGTCGATCTTTCTATGGTACATTTGTCAATTTTCAGTTTCTGCTTCGATATGTAGCAGGGGGTTTCTCCTCTATTAAAAGTATTTGACAGAAAATGTAATAAAAGCTATTTGCGGGATTTCAGATTACGAGATATTAGTGACTATGGAGAATGGTATGCTCAGCCTCACAAAGCATCAGAATTGCAGGTATAGTTTGTTCCTATGAATGTTAATCGCTACTTGATCAATTTCTTAAATTACATGGCATAAATACATTCAGGCTCCTATGAATGTTTATCGCTACTTTAAGTTCATGTGTTTTAAATCTGATTGTGCTGTTATTGATTTTAGTTTATGGACCACTTTGTCTTGATTACTTGGTTATTCTTTTATATTACTGGTTTTAGTCTTGACGTTTACTGTTATTGGTTTTAGTTATGATTAATACCAAAACTGTGTTATGAATATGTCCATAATGCGTGTCTATATATATATATATATATATATATATAGAGAGAGAGAGAGAGAGAGAGAGAGAGAGGTGGCTAATGTAGTAGGCTCAGGTGTTCATTTTAATATTCTTGTAATGTATGACTGATCGTCTGATCTACAACTAAACTAAATGTGGAACTGTATATTGCAAATTAGTTCAGTTATATAAGCTAGCCTTATTTAATCTACCAAGTAAGGATTTGCTACAGGAACTTGAGTAAGAAGTTACAAATTCAACCAATTATGTTAACATCCTGGACTTGCTTGCTTACTAAAATTAGAGCCTGAAGATTTATGATGTTACGGTAAGTTTTCTCTCTTTCTATTTGTACTACATGATAAGTTTGAAACTGTTTCTAGGACATGATGATAGTATAGTAAAACATCTTCTTTAACTCTAATAAGGCCACAGTTTAAACATCTTGTAAATTTGATATGCAAGTTGGAAAGTAGGTTCCATACATTGACTATTTAAGTTCAAATGATCATATCAAATTTGGATGTGTATTTGTGATCTTAAGTTTAGTGATATTTGGTTTTTATTGTTGATTGATTAGCTTGCTTAACAACCGTTGTTTCAAGAATCAAGACTTTGATTATTGTAATTTTTCTTTAACTCTAAAGGGTGATTTGTTATATAGTTTTCATCATACAAGGTTTTTTATTGTAATTCATGTCTCTTGTTTGTAGGTTGTGAGATGTTGTTGACTTCTATACGAGCGAATTACAAAGTGGATATGATAAAGCATGGATTACTAACGATTTACGAACGTGGATAATATGTTTATTTATGTTATAATAGACCAAATAATATCATTTTGTATGTGTAGTATTTGACCTGTGAATTATTTCGAGATAATATTAATTATTTTTTATGTATGATATCTAATTTTTATTATTGTTGTTAGCGGGTTGAATATTGTTGGTCAACACTAGCATGAAATATAAATAGATTTTTTTTTAAATGTAAACATTCAGGCCCGGTTTTTTTAACAAAATAACAGGGCTTAAAAGTAAATAATTGGATCTTATAAAGAACATACAGACCCGGTTTTATATATAAAAAACCGGGCTTAAAAGTAACTTTCAGACCCGGTTTTAAACCGGGCTTGAATCCCTACTTTCAAGCTTCCCCCTTTCAGGCCCCCTATCAGAACCGGGTCTAAAGGCTTAAAAAAACCGGGCCTAAAGCCCTTTTTTGTACTAGTGGAAAAGTCTAAAAGTTATTAAGACTGACTAGCTTGCTAGCAATTTTTCCTTCATGATTTTATTTCTTTTAAAATCAATCACTCATATGTTTTTACTTAAAAAAATATCTGGTTTTCTATTAAAGAATTGGTTCTAATAGTTGTCTTTTATAGCGCCAATAACGTACCTATGGTCTGGCCCGACCCATGCCCAATAGGACATTCATAGGCCTGATCACATCGACGCTTTAGGGTATCCATCAGCTGCGTGATAGTAAGTAGAGCAACCCATTGCAGGCATGTCTCCGGGCCTAGCTGCCCCATAAGATCCATCCGCAGGCCTGATGTGTCCAGTGAACCAGCCACGGGTCCCCCAACCATCGCAGGCTTAACTCAAAGTAATAAGCTATCAGAACGACATCAGGCCTGGAATATCCAGGACACGTGTCTTCGTGCCATTGGCTGAGACAGGCGTGTCATGTCTGAATTCTGACACACGTAAGCTCTCCACGATTGGCTGACACTAATAGTGGGGAACAAATCATTAACAGTGAAAAAGTACTACCAACCATCTCATGATTTGGTGATACCGGTAATGGGGAGCAAATCCCACTCATAGTAGAAAGGTACAACCTTTCTGATCCCCTACAGGAGATTGCGACACATGTCCATCATCTAAACGGTCCCTTCAAGGACCTCCTCAACTATAAATAGGAGTCCACCGTCTCCTACCAAGGTACGCACCTCCTACAGCTTTAAATCTCCTCTAAGCTCTTTACCATCATTCATTGCTAACTTGAGCGTCGGAGTGGCTTATGGGGCCTCGTCCCCATGAGTCCTCTAACGTGACATGCATTCAGTGTTGAGATATTTTAATCTCGACATTTATAAGAAAAAGAATACCTTAGTATTATTATAATTATTAGTTCTAAAATATTCACCACCACCACCCCTCCCCTACCGATACTGGCTGCCGCTGCTATCTAAGTAACCGCCGATGGTTACAACTGCCGGCCGGTAACCGCCGTGAATAACCGCCATTTTCATGCCTATATATGTGTGTGTTATATATACAAAGTGTGTGTGATTCCTTTGTAAAGTGTATGTGATTTCATTAATAAAAGAGAACTTTGGCTTAATCTGTATTGATTTTTATCCAACATTTGGTGTTTAAGCTTTGGTTGTAGCCAAAGTTCATCATGTACCAAGAAATCAAGAGAAGGAACACCCATCGAAATTTTCTCATCTGGGTTTCAATTGTTCATCATAAAGAGGCTACCAGCGGCGGCCATTCAACCAAGAAATACCACTGCAACACCCATATCAAAAAGGCGTACCTTAACGGAACCAGAGAAGACAACTAGAGAAAACAAATCAGTCACAGTGATCAACATAACAAAGACACGAAGGCAACAAACTTGCAACATGTCAAGAACAATCGACAGCAAGTCATTGTTTCAAGCATTAATTGAAGAAAACCCAGTAAGGTTTTCAGTCAAGAAAACCACAGAATAAGAAAACTACTGAAGGTTTCTCTCGACAAATGAATAACGGCACAAAAGCCAAAAAGGGAAAACAAACCCTAATCTTAAATATATTAAACCTACCTATTTTAAATCAAAAAACTTTAAAAACCTTTTTAACTCCTTTTAATATCTAAAAGATATTCATAATATTTTACATTTTTAATCAACTTTTATAAATAAAATTAATAAATTAAAGTTTCTTTTATAATATCGAAGGGTAGTCTTTTTAAGAAAAAAAGATGGGTAAGGATGATTTTGAACAAGGAGAGAGTTCCAAAATTAAGTAAATATGGTTAACAACTCATTTCCATTGCCCGATACTGAAATCAACAAACCACACCACATGAACGATACATATGCAAATTATTTTAAAAGCACATGGACTCTGAGAAATGATCGAACCAGAATCAACAATGAAAATTAACACTAAAAGTGACAAAACCACAATTGTGTATATTTAACAGTCACTTTCTGATGATCAATTGCTTTTTATTTCAAAGTACAAGACTACAAAGGCAGTTTGGGATGTTTTGAGAACAAGACACGTAAGTTAGTGCGAATAGTAAGTGATATAAAAATGAAGAACACCTCAGATGTAAAGAGAAGGACAAAATACATGAGTATAATTAAGGCACAATTTACAAACACATACATTAGTATAATCATCAAATTTCTCCTATTATAACAAAAAAATCTTTAACAGTCTTTATTTTAATCATTTGGCCAAAATCTTACACCAATAATAGATAAAAGCGTGGAACATAGACATTAATTTATGACATAAACTGGAAACAACAAATAGACTCCAATAGGTCAAATGTCAATCAACGTTCATCTAGTTACAAATCATTACCACTCAAATCCCATTTTAATTCAAATTGAAGCGCAACAGTTCAGTACTTCAGTTCTTCCTGCTCGGTAAATATAATCCTGAAATCTCATTTCACAGTTCATTGAAGCAGTCCAAATATCACTTGCGTGTCCCTCTCCCCTAAAAAAGATACAAAAAACAAAACATTGCTATTTTACCTTCGAGTTTATGGGGATGTCATAATTTATGACCATATCAACAGTTGGAATATCAAGCTCTCTATTGGCTACATCAGTGCATATAAGAATATTACACTCTCCAGCCTTAAATTTGTTCAAAGCACCAAGCCTTTTTGCCGGATTTGATAACATTAAAAGCTTAAATACATATAGAATCAAAATGAGCAGTGAATAGATATTCATGAAGCAGACCAACATTACCTAAGTCATTTGACCAAAAATCGAAGATTGGGTATTAGCTATTACAAATAATACGCAAAACTTCATATGGGTTTATACTATGGAGAGCATATTATGTTTCCCCTCCATCTTCAAACCTCGAATCGTTTATCTTCTATGACTAATCTTGAGAGAAGAGGCGAAGATCGTAACAGAAAGGGGCGGTGAAAAATCGAGTAACAGTGGAGAAGGCGGGGGCTAAAGGAATCGCAAGTGATGATGCGCTTGAAATCGGTGATGGGAATGTTTAGGGGTGTGAAGCTTGTCGACGAAGAGAAGCCAAGATACCGGCTTTGTGCAAATCGGGTTGTTACCACCCACGTGTCATAAAAAATGGGTCAAAATACCCATCTTATGTACAAAAGCGGCTATTGCTAAAAATAGTAGTCAAAATTAAGTAATTTGGTCAAAGTTACAAAAATGGAAATGATTCTATTGGCCAATTGAAATTTATTGAAAAAACCTTTTCCACATTTGATTTTCTTTATATATATATATATATATATATATATATATATATATATATATATATATATATACTACTATATAAACCATTTAACACTCTCTCTCCTTCTAATTTTTAAGAACTTTTTAAAATTGTGTCAATCTCTAATCTCAACCCTTCTTTTTATCTAAATTAATCTCATCCACTCAATTTTTAACCATTTCTCTCTCCTAATAAATTTTAACTTTTTATTTATTTACCATGTATTCTCTCACTAACACATTCTCTTACACAAACACAATTATTCACCCACATCAATATAATTTTCAAAAGCTTATTAACTTCTCTCTCCTTATTTCATAAATATAAATATTTTTTTAAATTTTTTAATGTTTCTTAGAATTTATTTTTAAAATTAATAAAATAGTTGATACAGATACAAGAAATTTTAAAGAACGGACATGTTGCTAAAAAAAATTTCGTGACATTGAATTACACATGACATCCTTGAAAACGATATGTTGCAAAACATAAACTATTTACCGTCGCAGCATTGCGCGGGTACACTGCTAGTATATATATATATATAATTAAGCAACTTAAATACAATATTAAACAACAATATTGTACATGTATATACTTACACTGTGTTCCAGAGTTATACGAGGAAAGAAAATGAAATGATAGAAAATTAACGAAAAAAAGAAAAGAAGAGAAATAAATATGTTTTTGTCATTTGGTGTTCCCGAGTTCGAAGGAAAATGAGAGAAGATGTGAAGCTTGAAGTGTTTTTTGGTTTCCTTTCAAAATCTTTCCTACTTTGGGAGGAAAATCAGGAAAGAAAATGAGGGATAATTTTCCTCCCAAAATCTTTTCGTTTCTCTCCTAAAAAACTTGGGAACACAACTAAAGATTATTTTCCTTCCTAAATCATTTCTTTTCTCCCCTATTTTTAACTCGGGAACACAGCGTTAATGAAGAGTGTACATGTATATACTTGAGGACTAAACAGATCGATATATTTAATGGATGAAGTATAAAATTAAGCAACTTAAATACAATATTAAACAACAATATTTTAACCGATATTTTTCTTCAAGTTTTATATCGATGTATATATCATCTAAATAGTTATCAAAAATCGCAACATGATATTTATGTGATTAGAGACTATAAAATTGCGATTAAACAAGTCTTAGATCATTATATTTGTCTTGAACATCTACTAATTTGTGTTCATTTACAAATTGATATCATTTAAACACTGATCAAGCATCTTTAGTGAATTGTAAAGCCACAATTCTCACGAACTAGATAAGAAACCTACAAACATACAATATGTGTAAATGGAAATCCATAAAGTTAGGAATCCAAATTGATGGAATCAGTTTAGCAAAACTACTTTACAAGAGATTTAAGATTAATTGTACCTTTCGCCATAAGATAGATAATTTGAAGGAGTCAAAAGTGACCACAACAACACACCTTTAAGATTGATCTACATCCGATGCTAGCAAGTGCAATCACATTTCAAAGCACAGGTATCGAAATCAACTATTGATCACCAAGGTGTCTTGAAAGACGTTGGACCTCCAAAGGGAGGGACAGTTCGGCCTCGAAAACGAGATAGATGGAAGAGTATCAAAAGCTACGTACAAACATAATCCCAATTAGGTAGGTTATATCCAAATGATACCTTAAGTGGGTTTAATTAATCCAAATTAAACTCACAGTCGCTTAAGGTTGTCCGTATAACCTTCGGGTTGCCAATTAAGTGACCCTTCGGGCTCATCAAGCTAGTTACTTATCCACATCAGTACGTCCTCTTGAATGAACCCGATCATGTGAGCAAATTGAGTCTCCCAAACCGATGGTATCTCTCTCCACTCTCTTTCTTTTTTATTTATATATTATTAAAATTAGAATTTAAAAATAGTGTATTTAATTAATAACTGCAATTTCAAGAAAATTTGTACGTACCTTAAAGTATGTCAATGAGTTGGATTGGATCGGATTGGTTAAAAATCTGATCTGACCCGCTAATCCATTTAATTGGATTTGGATTTGGATCTGATCCAATAACATTGAGATCCATTTAGTTGGATTTAGATTGAATCAATAATTAATTAATCATGACCCGGAGCGACACATTTAATATTACTAATTTAATTTTATTTATGTAATAAATATATCAAATAACTCTCCCACCCCCACCCTACACCACCCGACCCTACCCCACACCACCCCACCCTACCCTACCTCACCCAACCCTACCCACCCACCCTACCCTACCCCACCATACCCTACCCCCACCCCACCCTACCATACCCTACCTACCCCTACCCTACCCTACCTCACCTACCCTACCCTACCCTACCTACCCCTACCCTACCTCACCCTACCCACCCCATCCTACTCAACTACACCCTACCCCCACCCCACCCTACCCTACTCTACCTACCCCTACCCTACCCTAACCTACCTTCACCATACCCTACCCACCCTAACCTACCTTCACCCTACCCCTACCCCACCCCACCCTACCCACCCCACCCCACCCTACCCATACCTCACCCTACCCACCCCACCCTACCCTACCCCTACCTCACCCTACCCTACTTCACCCTACCCTACCCTACCTACTCCACCCCACCCTACCCTACCCACCCACCCCACCCTACCCACACCACCCTACCCACCCCACCCTACCTTACCCTACCCCACCCTACCCACCCCACCCTACCCACTCCACCCTACACTACCCTACCCTACCCACCCTACCCTACCCTACCCCCACCCTAACCACCCTACCCTACCCTACCCTACCCCCACCCTACCAACCCTACCCTACCTCACCCTACCCACCCCACCCTACCCCACCCCACCTTACCCTACCCCACCTACCCTACCCTACCTACCCTACCCTACCTACCCCTACCCTACCCCACCCTACCCACCCCACCCTACCCTACCCTACCCTACCCTACTCAGTCACCCAACGGTGGTGACGATGACGGTGGTGGCGGTGACGGCGGTGGTCGGCGGCGATGGTCGGCGTCGGTGGTGGCGGTGGTCGGCGGCGATGGTCGGCTGCGGTGGTGGCGGCGGTGGTGGCGGTGGTCGGCGGCGGCGGTGGTCGGCGGTGGTAGTGACGGTGATAGCGGTGGCGGTTGGTGGTGGTCGGCGGCGGTGGTGACGGTGGTCGCGGAGGCGGTGACGGTGGTCGGCGGCGGTGGTGACGGTGGTCGCGGAGGCGGTTGGTGGTGGTCGGCGGCGGTGGTGGCTGTAACGGTTGGTGGTAGTCGGCGGCGGTGGTTACGATGATGGCTGTGAAGGTTGGTGGTGGTCGGCGGCGGTGGTGGTCGGTGGCGGTGGTGGTCGGTGGCGATGGTGACGGTGGTCGCGGAGGCGGTTGGTGGTGGTCGGCGGCGGTGGTTACGGTGATGGCGGTGGCGGTTGGTGGTTGTCGGCCGCGGCGGTGGTGACGGTGGTGGCGGATTTTTTGATATTAAATGGATCGACACAGACAGATCTTGGATCGATCAATGTAGTGATCTAATTAAATGGATCGGCCCATTGGATCTCTTTTTGGATCAATGGATCGGATATTTTGACCAGTTGGATCATGTAAATGGAGCAGATCGGATCTAGATCATGATCCGATCCATTGACGGCCCTACCTTAAAGAAATCCAATTATTATGGTTGCCCCAGAAGACATTAATCTAACAATTGTTTCCCACTCGTATTTTCAAATTGTCCCTTTATGTAGAGAAGTAGTGTTAGGAAGAAACACTACAATAAATATGGGTTTTCCTCACGCTTAAAAGCGTGTAGAATTTAAAAAAAATACACACTTAAAAGTGCGTATAATTTTTTTAAACAAAGCGTATGTAAAAACAAAAAAACTCACAATTATAATGTATAATATTGATTTCAAAAAGTTCACACTTATAAATGTGTAAAAATAGTAATTAATAGAAGCTGAGAAAAGATCACGCTTAAAAGCGTGAACTTTTATAACATAGAAATGTTTCCAATATTTTACGTATAAAAATGTGAAAACATTAATTATTTGTTCAAATTAATGAATGCGATACTTCAACTATATTTATTACATTTTTACATGTGAACTTTTCAAAAAAAATTTGTTACACCGTATTTTTCACACTTGTTTATAATTCTTTATATTTTAAAGTGTGAAAATATACTAAAAAAAGTATGAAAAATCGAGATATTTATTGTAGTGAAATAACATTTAAAGTCAGGAAAAATATTATTTGATGTATTTTTATGGAAAGAACATAAACTCATTATGCTCGCTACTTGATAACGAGTCTCAATATCACAAACTAGTAAAGAAATTTATAATATGAAATCTTAAACATATAATAAATCCATATATCGATAACAAATTAAGAAATTTTCATAAAAATTGGAAAAATTAGAAAGAAATATTTATATACTCACAAATTTGAAATATACGCTGATAGTTGTTAGGAGAATTATAAATTGACATGGAATGCGATAGTTAGTGAAAATTGTCAATAGATTTGAGATAATAGTTGGATCAAAAACTAATTTTTGTTGAAGAATCATTTTGAATTACATGGGATGTAAATAAGAAAACAGGTAACCCGTTTCTACTTAAAATTAATGCTCAACTTAAAATTCACGACTTAAGGCTTTTGACGTAAAATAAAGCTTAGTTAGCGAAAAATTCCAAAAATAAAAGTAATATGATAAAATTAACAGGAACATCATATGTGAAATAATGAGTTTTAATTGATGAATTATATTTTAAAAATAATTCAATGATGTTATTCACTTTTCTTATATACTAAAAATTAAAGATTATAGATATTTTTTTTTTCTCTCAAGAGAATAAAACTTATTTGAATCTTGTTACCTGAATAGTGAATACCAGGAAAGGAAAACCCTATCGAAAACCCACATTACAGAATACAGATGCTTAAACCCTGACCAGCAACCATATCCACCATCAGCAACGTTCATGGCGATTCTTCAGATCCTTCCTTCTCCCCCGTATCTTCATTCTATGCCCTGCTTCCGCTCCATGCCCAGAATTCACATTCCTAAATCATCTATTAACGGCGACCACACCGTCTCCTCCCCGCCAAAACCCGCTCGCCGTGGCCGGAAGAAATCCACCTCTACCGCCACCACAACTCCCCCCACTAAAAGATCTAACAAGTCAGAATCAGAAGCAAACCGAATCGAAAAGGACGAAGAATTGGAAGATTTTGATGATGGAATTGATTTCCCTTACGAGGACCCCCCTCTGATATGCTGCTTCGGAGCTGCACGGAAAGAATTCGTTCCTACAGTAAGGGTTTCCGATCAGCAAATGCACCCAGACATGTACTCAGAGTGGAAGATGCAGCAATGGGACCCGCCGGAGTTCGCTAGGGCGCCCGGCGGACCGCCGTCGAACGTGGCTATAGCACATGTACGGCTTGGTGGCAGGGCAGCGTTCATGGGGAAGGTGGGTGATGATGATTTTGGTCAAGAACTGGTTTTGATGATGAATAAAGAAAAAGTGCAGACCAGAGGTGTGAAATTTGAGGAAAATGGGAAAACTGGCTGTGCGTATATGAAGATCAAGTTTGATGCAAAGGGCAAGATGAAAGCTGAAAAGGTTAAAGATGCAGCTGAGGATTCTTTGATGAGCTCAGAATTGAATCTTTCAGTGCTCAAGGAGGTACAATTTGGTTAACAAATGCTCATGATTTGATACTTCTTGATGTTTTTCTTATATTGTTTCAATTTTAGTATGATTCAAACCATATTTGTCAATGCCATGCTTTGTTCTTCCTATGAGAATTGAATCAATTTTTTTCTTACATATATTACATGGAATTCCAGGTTGTTTTAGTGTGTTCTTGCCTAAATTGCTTTAATTTTAGTATGATTTGAAAAACACAATAGGCAGATAAGTTGTTTAAATAAGCAATCACAAACACACTGTGACTATACATGAGCACTAAAAATAAAATTACTGTGTGTCGCGAACATTTATCTCTACCAAGTGAAGGGTCAATTGACCAAGCATGATAAGGTTAATCTTACAAGAGTGACTAAAAATAATCACTCATACCTACAGACATTCGTAGCAAGCCCAACGCCTCAAAGAGGCTTGTGTTATATTCTACCTTGAAGAGAGGTTCGTATATGTATCCACGTGGATTAATGCTTAGTTGAAGCTAAGTGGGCGATATAGAATCTTAGATCAAAGTTTATAACTTCGGGATCTTTTTAAGACCAATATCATAAGGCCAATATTGGTCCTGGGCAGTCCAAGCTTAGAATACTGAGGCTGCCTAAAACCATTGCACAGCCGGCTCAGGAATGTTGAGCTAAGAAACCAACAACCTACCAAACACATGACATCAGACTTCAGACAGGGTCTTAGGACTTGCTCAAACATTTATCTCTACCAAGTGAAGGGTCAGTTGACCAAGCATGATTTGGTGTATAATAATAACTAATTAAAATATAATATACTATATAATCCTTAAATTTATGTCTGTCGCGCTTGATTATTTCAAAAGCATTATAGGAATAAAAAAAATTCATACGATTGCCTACTCATTCAATTTTTGGTTCAGTTGCATGTGATTAGTCAAAGCAGTGTCTATGCAATTCTAATTTCGTGCTAGGTGCTTTTAGATAGCCTAGTGCTTTTAGTTAGTTATTATGTGTCTGGGATTAAGATTAGCTGAAATATCAGTGTTCAATATGCTTTTAACGATTTTGTTAATAGTTTTTGTTGTTTATGTTAGTGAAATGTTGGTTGATATTGGTGGTCAATACAATGTTAGACCGTGAACCGTTGATTTTATATGAAGGCTCTTTCTATATGTTATCATTATTGTAGTTTTACTTTTAATTGATGTCCAATGTAAAATTACATTATTTATCAGCTTCTTCCCACATAGAAAAGACTACATCTGATTAGATGTGGTAATTCCAACCCATTCACCTTATCAATGTGTCAAATTGTGTTGTATTTATTGCTAACAGATCACACCAACAATCTAACTAAAAAGGAAACCTTACAAATGGGTCAAATAGGTTAAAAGTTGCCTGAAGCTTGTTTCAAATGCATACGAGCAAAGATTATAATTGTGATAAGATTGTTTTGCGAATCATATCTAGCACATATATGTTAGTAAAAAGAAAGGACAAACAAGTGCTTGTGCAGGTGAACCTAAGTACTTCCCCTGACCCGCTTTGACCCTTGCAGTTTTGGTAATTATACCTAGCATATTTTCTTGTTTACATAAATAAGTAAGCAGGTCAATATCAAATTCAGGAATATGAGGTCTTAGTATCTGATTTCCAAATGAAACTTTCCTTGAGGAACTTTTTCTTCTACTTCTTATGTAAAGATTGGACCATATTGATTCATAGCTTATTTTATTTTATTTTT
This sequence comes from Pulicaria dysenterica, assembly GCA_947179395.2. NCBI lineage: Eukaryota > Viridiplantae > Streptophyta > Magnoliopsida > Asterales > Asteraceae > Pulicaria > Pulicaria dysenterica. The sequence continues at coordinate 87,252,781 of OX359288.1, forward strand.
ATGCAGGCAAGAATATTCCACTTCAATTCAGAAGTCCTTATATCCGACTCGATGCAAGCTGCCTTATACAAAGCAATCTCATGGTCTAAAAAGTTCGGCAGCCTTATATTCTTTGACATGAATCTCCCCTTACCACTATGGAAATCCCGCCACGAGACAACAAAATTGATCAAAAAAGCATGGGAACAAGCTGACATCATTGAAGTCAGCAAACAAGAACTCGAATTCCTCTTAGATGAACACTATCACGAAAGAAGAAGAAACTACATGCCTCAATACTACGCAGAATCTCATGACGAAACAAGAGAAAAAGGGAAAGATTATTATCATTACACACGTGAAGAAATCGCCCCATTATGGCATGATAAATTAAAGTTTTTGTTTGTCACAGACGGGACTCTTCGGCTTCATTATTATTCACCATTGTTTGATGGGGTTGTGGTAGGGACAGAGGATGTGTTGATTACACCTTTTACTTGTGATAGAACGGGTTCGGGTGATGCAGTTGTTGCAGGTATTATGAGGAAATTAACCACTCACTTGGAGATGTTTGATAATCAAGATGTTCTTGAAAGACAGCTTCGGTTTGCTATCGCGGCTGGGATTATATCCCAGTGGACTATCGGGGCGGTAAGAGGTTTTCCTACGGAAAGTGCCACTCAAAACTTGAAAGAACAGGTTTATGTGCCTTCAATGTGGTGAGATTTTATGGTTTCTTGTGAAGAAGATGAAGTTAAAGATTTTGTTAAGAGATTATAGATTCGAATTGTATGAACATCTGTAGAAACCCAACCTACCGTTTTGGTTGTGGTGGTTTTCCAGGCTGAACAACGAGTTCTGATCAAGGTCAATCTCTTCGTTCGGCTAGGTTTAGTCTAGTTTATGCCGGATTGGCTTGGTTTAGTGTTAACTTTAGGTAGTTGTATTGTGATAATAAAAAGAAAAATGATATATTCTCCTATTATATGTGTTTTATTACTTATTTTCGCGGTATATCTTTTTCTCATTTTGTCGCATGTCAAGTAGTCTTATCTCGTATATTACCCCAATATTTTATAAAGTGGTGTTTTGGTTATTTTATTCTTTTTTTAATAATCTAAGTGGTATACGAGTATAACATCTAAGTTACGCTATGTTAGTAACATATTTGTCATTTTTACTTTGACTATTTGGGTAAAAGGTTTGGTAAATATACCAAGTTATAAGAGTATGGGGTATATCCATGCTTCGTGTCACATCACACATGCTTAAATCTAAATACTACCTATGTTTCATACGCTTCAAATATATTTTATTAAAAATATATTATCTCTCATCTCTCCTCTTTTTCTCTCTTTTTCTCTCATCTCTCTCTCCTTTCCATCGGCATTCAAGTGCCGAGAATGGATTTTTGCTTCGGTACGTCAATGTGGGGGGTGGAGTTCCATGCGGTGCCGCATGGACAAATCAACATGCCGAATCCATGCTTCTTGTACACCTTTTGCTCTAAGGTGAATTTAATGTACAATGACTTCAATTCATCGAAATTTCAAGTCCTTTCATCTAATTTTGAATTGTATCGTATTGTCAAATCATTGTATAAATTTTTAATCACTTTTGTTAAACGGAATGTGAAAGGAATTGTGTGATTTAATATTTTAAATTTGGCTTCATTTTGTAGAGTCGTTACTAGTTTTTATGATCTAAATGTTGAAAAATCAAACTAAAGATTGAGAGCTAGAAGATTAAAGTAAAAATACTTAATTATAAAAATGGTCCATACTGTTTTCACCGATTTTTACTTTTAGTCATTTAATTTTAAAAATTACAAAAATAGTCATTTAGTTATACTTTTGGTCCTTTACACTAACTAGAGTTAATTATTGCCCTTACAAACTCCATGTGTCTTGCACATGATGGTATTCTTATTATTTTAATCCCTTATCCTTGTTGCCAAACATAATAAAATGTTTTTTTCTATATTTAAATAAATGAAAGAAAGTATTAATTACCAAACAATTAATATTATACCTATTCTCTCAGTCACACTCAAATACTCTCTCTCTCTCTCTCTCTAACCATTCACAAATACTATCTCTCTAACCATTCTCTCAGTCACACAGACTCTCTCTAGCCTTCTCTCTACCACCGAAAACCACCACCACCACCACCGTCGTCTCTTGGGTTTGTTTCACCGATCGTTCACCATATCTAAACCATCATCATCACCGCTATCTAACCACTCATATCATCGTTGATTTCAGATATAACCACTGCCACAACCATCTAAGCAAAACACCATATCTGATCTCTCTGTTTTTCCCGTTGAAGACAACCATCATTCCCCACCAGATCTGAACCACCATCATCGACATCATCGCTATCGGAAAACCGCCATTTAACCATCGGAAACCGCTGCCGCCATCTAACGACTTCCTTCATCTCAACGAGTCACAACCGGTTTGAAGCACCACCATCATCGTTCACCAAATCTCAATCACCACCACCGCCATCTCCTCGGAACTCGGCGAGTTACAACTGATCAGAACCACCACTATCATCTTTCACCGCATCTGAACCACTACCACCTTTTTTTTGTGAGCTTGAAGATTGAAGAGTAGGTTTTACATTTTAATTTAATCTGGTGTTCATTGGTATAGATTTACCAATATGATTTTTAGGTTTTTAAGATTGATCAATCAGTTTGGGTGTTCATAGATTTTTCATTTTAAATTCGGTGTTCTTTAGGCACTTTTTTGTTTCAATAAAGAAAACATCTTACTATGATTATGAAACTCTGGCAACAAGTATAAATTGATATGTATTTAAAATGATGATTAATTTAGCATTTTGATTTATGTGTCTAATTTGTTCTTGGCTCAAGAAGAAGACCATAACATTACTGTGTTGATGAGTTGTTTACTTAAATCTATTCTAATTCATTATATAATTTAGATTACCTAATTTTGTTTAGAAATGATTAGATTTAGAGGTAATTTAGAAAATATGTTTGGTAACAAGGATAAGGAGTTAAAAGGATAAAAATACCCTCATGTGCAAGACACATGGAGGATTATAACGGCAATAGTTAACCACAATTAGTATAAAGAACCGAAAGTGAAACAAAGTGACAACCAGATGACTATTTATGTAACTTTTGAAGTTAAAATACTAAAAATGAAAATAAGTGACAACCACATGGACAATTGTTGTAATTAACTCAAGTAAAAATGACGATAATGCTCTCACATGTAAGGAACGTGAGTTGGTCGATCCTTTTACTAGAAGGAGACTCATTTCGAAAGTAAACAACGGAAAAGAGGAATAATTCTAAATTTCGAATAATTTTCTCAAATGCATTTTTTTTATTACTATAACTATTATTATTATTGCTGTTAATTATTATTTATAATTTATTATTATTACTACTACTAATAATTATTATTACTACTATTGTTATTATTTATTATTATATTACTACAGCTATGTATGCATTAAAGAAATTAGCAAATGTCATTAATGAAATTAGCAAATATGTGAAGTGAGTACGAGAATGAAGTAATAAGAATATTACTAATATAGTATGAACAAGGGTTTTAAACCCGCGCGTTGCGGCGGGTGTTATTTACCTAATTTGATAATAATAATAATAATAATAATAATAATAGTAATATTAATAATAATTTTAATAATAATAATAATAATAATAATAATAATAATAATAATAATAATAATATAATAATAATAATAATAATGTTAATAATAATAATAATAATAATAATAATAGTGTTAATGTTAATAATAATAATAATGCTAATATTAATAATAATTATTAAAAGACTATTGACAAAATAGATAAAAAGATAAAAAATAAAAAATAAATCTCCAAAATGTAATAGTTGTATAATGTGATATATGATTATATATGTGATTAAAATACCGATTTATATACTAGTACAAATGCAATTACGTGGTCTGATGAACTCCACACAACACCTGCTCAATTCTCACCGCTTGATAACATTATATTACGTGTTCTTTTCGGCTTAAACCCTGCAGAATACACCAGCAGATTTCTTGTCAATTATGGGAATGGTTTTCGGCAAAATCACGGTGGCCACACCCAAATTCCAAGTCCTCCACTCGACGCCCGATTACGAGATCCGTCAATACTCACCGTCCGTAGCGGCGGAGGTCACATACGATCCCGCCCAACTCAAAGGAAACAAAGACGGCGGATTCACCATACTAGCCAACTACATAGGCGCACTCGGCAACCCACAGAACACGACAACGGAGAAGATCGATATGACGACGCCGGTAATAACGAAGGCGGAGAAGATAGATATGACTGCGCCGGTGGTGACAAAGGGAGAAGGAGGAAGGGTAACGATGCAGTTTATACTGCCGGAGAAGTACAAGAAGGCGGAGGAGGCCCCGAAGCCGGTTGATGAGAGAGTGGTGATAAAGGAGGTGGGAGAGAAGAAGTATGGGGTTGTGGGGTTTAGTGGGGTGGCGACGGAAGCGGTGGTGGCGGAGAAGGTGGAGAAGTTGAGAAGGGATTTGGAGAAAGATGGGTTTAAAGTCGCCGGAGAACATGTGTTGGCGAGGTATAATCCTCCATGGACGTTGCCGCCGTTTCGGACCAATGAAGTTATGATTCCGGTAGAATAAAGTGTAATTTTGATTGATAATAATTTAGTATTTTTGTATTTGTTGTAACTTAATGCCAATAAATAAATAAATAAATAATGTCGACCCGTTTTTGTAAGCCTCTAATTTTAATTTTCAAGCCAACCAGAATATAAATAAAAATGTCACTCTGTTCCTTATTTTTCTCTCGATCCATCCTTAACAACAAAAACATCAAAATTTGCCCAAAAAAAAGATAGAAGATAGAAGAAAAAGAAGAACAGCATTTGAACCTACGAAGAATCTCGTAAAGTTTTTGTGATTCCAAGAAATGTGTGAAAATGGAGCGGAGAACGGTGACGATGAATTGGGATCACTTAGATGATGATTTCAATGATGATGAAGAATTCTTCGAAAGCACCAACCGTCTATCGGCGGTTGTCCCTCTTGATATGCCATTACCTGAATTGGAAGATGACGATCAAGAATTCAATGATACCCGAGCTTCTTTCTCTCATAACCTCGCCTCGGATTCGATCAAAAAACCCGAAATTGGTGTTTTTGCTAGTCCGATTTCCACAGCTCAATATGACATGTGGATGGTGGAGCCTGGGTCGATCAATGATCGGCGAAAAAGGCTTCTACAAGGAATGGGGTTGAATAGCAATAAAGATTTTGCGCAGTTAGGTTCCGTTACTAGCACCAAATTTAACAAAGCATATACAAAAAGACTGGTTTCGTCAAAACCTGTTGTTACTCCTTTAGACACAAGTATATCAAATGGAAAACCAAATGTAGATTCATCAGGAAAAGAATCTTCACCTCCTTTAGAGGAATCAAAACAAGCGGAGCAAAAGCAACCTGAGTTGCAGCCACAGCCTCAGCCTCAGCCTCAAACTCAGATTCAAGTTCAAGCTCAGACTGAACCTCAATCTCAGCCAGATGCTAAAGGTCGGCCTCGACCCGAGTCTAAATCTCAGGTGGAGCATCAACCTCAACTTCAACCACAATCTCATGTTGAGAATCAAGCCGAGGCTCAGTTTTCCTCATTACCTCTATTGTTAGTTCGTTCTAGATCCGATAGTGATGTAGAAACAAGTTCCTTTAGCACAAAACGACGAAAAGAGGAAATGATTGGATCCGTATCAAAACAACGGGTTACAAGAACATCATCTGAATTGGTAACACCGTCTGTGGGATTATCATGTCAATACGCTAATATTCTTAGAGTTTGCACCCCAAGTGCCGATCTACCAAAACGGTCTTCTAAATCTACCATCAAGAACAAGACCAACAACCCCCAAGTTAACTCTAGTGCACAACTAGATTCTTTTTTCTTGATCAAGAATCTTGATACCGGAAAGGAATTTGTAGTTAAAGAGTTTAATGATGAGGGAATGTGGAATAAGGTGAGTGATTTGCAAACCGGGAAGCAACTCACAATGGACGAATTCGAGAAGAGTGTCGGGCATTCGCCTGTTGTGAAGGAATTAATGCGGAGAACAAGCCGTAAGAAGAATGGCAATACCAACAACAAATTGGCCATGACCAATTCTTATCTTAGCAAAAGCTTTAGGAGTAGCAAGAAGAAAGGGGCTGCAATTTTGAAGAACATAAAGGGTTCAATGAGTGGATCGAAATCCGAAAAAGATAAAGAGAAGGAAGATAGCGTAGCTACAACTACTACTACCACTGCTACTACTGATACTACTTCCACAATGACTAATAGCTCGTCATCGACTTCTTCACAAGCTAATGGAGAACAAAAAGCAAATGTAGAACAGAAAAAATCTGCGGACAAGAACTCAAATTCGGAATGGGTGAAAGCTAGAGCTCATGGAAAACCCTTTAGAGAATTCTCAGCATTGCATTTATGTCAGGAAATTCAGGCTCATGATGGATCAATTTGGACTATGAAATTTAGTTCTGATGGTCACTACTTAGCATCTGGTGGTGAAGATAAGGTTATTCATGTTTGGGAAGTGCAAGAATGTGATGTTAAGTCTATGCGATCAGGAGAAGATAAAGGTTCAAGTACAAGTACTCCTGATAATAGGCCACCATTGCCAGATAATTCAACAACGACCTCGGACAAGAAGAAAAAAGCAAAGAATAGTAAAAAGAAATCGGGGGTACCCGAGTATGTAAGGGTGCCCGAAAGCATGTTTGGGTTGTCGGAAAAGCCTGTTTGCACATTCAAAGGCCACCAAGATGATGTCTTGGACCTTTCTTGGTCAAGATCCCAGGTTGGTTTTTATTTCCACACCAACATTGTAGACACAAAATCTACTGATGAGCCAAATCTAGAATCAATTACAGTGATCTTTAATAGATTCTAAAGAAGACAAATTTATGTTACTATTTCCCTACTGCTATGCATATTGTTAACATAAAGTAAAGTTGTTTGTGATTATGGGCAGCTTCTTCTTTCATCTTCAATGGACAAAACTGTAAGGTTGTGGGATACTGAAACCAAGAACTGTTTGAAACAATTTGCACACAGCGATTACGGTATATATATACACACACACATTGCAAACAATTTCTAGTTTATCATAAGTCTAGATTTCAATGAAGTGCGTTCTTTATCTCTTTATGTTATATGGCAGTGACTTGTATACAGTTCAATCCTGTGGATGACGATTATTTCATAAGTGGTTCGCTAGATAAGAAGTTTAGAATATGGAGTGTACCAAGTCGGAAAGTTGTAGATTGGAGTGATCTTCATGACATGATAACCGCAGTATGCTATTATCCTGATGGACAGGTATAATGTAAACTCAAAAGATTTCACCATATTCGCCATTGTTCAAAAGGGTAATTTAGTAAATAAGTACCACTATCATTGTACTGTTTTGCAATTGAAGGGTGCGATCGTTGGACTACACAAAGGAAATTGTAAGTCGTATAGCACTACAGGTACGAACGATCAATTCATTAACTAAAAGTCAAGATAATTCTCATGTTTCTGGTTAAATGAATACATATTTCTATCTCGTTTTAGATTGCAAGCTCGAGCAGAAGGATCAGATAGAGTTGCATACTAAACCGAAAGCAGAACCAAAAAAGATAACCAGTTTTCAGGTGACACTTACTTTGATGCTAGAGTTTACTGTTTTTATATATAAAACAATATTTCTTGCATATATAAAAAATCTATGAAGACATAATCTTGTGGCATGCAGTTTTCTCCATCGAACCCATCTGAAGTGCTGGTCACATCTGCTGATTCACGTATTAGAATTCTAGATGGGTTGCATGTCATCGATAAACTCATAGGTATCGATCAGAATTTCTTCTATTTCATTTTGCACAACATAGTGAACATATATGTTAAAGTATGTCTTGGAATTATGCTCGCAAACAATGGAAAATCTTGCACAATTTTTACAAATTTTTGGTAGAACTATCGGTTTTGGGTAGCGACTTTTGACTTAGTGACAGCTTTTTGTTCTGTCACTAATCAAAACTTTCTTGTACATAAATATTGTGTTCATTAATAGTTTTTTTTCTTTATTATTGAGTGCTTTCACAGGATACAAAAATACAAGCAGCCAATTCTCAGCTCAATATAGTGCAGATGGGAAATACATAATCTGTGCTAGTGAAGATTCCCAAGTCTACATATGGAAGCATGAAAAACCAAAAAACAGTGGTGGTGCTAAACCTAAATATGTCACCACTACTTCTTATGAACACTTTCCATGTACAGAAGTTACTGTCGCAATACCATGGCAGGGAACCACCAAACTTCAACAAATGGAGAAGGAACCACAATCTAAACGGGTTTCTAAAACATCTGAACCACTTCCCACTGATGATAACAAAGCTAAGAAATCATCACAGTTGCCACCAGTTCCTAAAAAGGGTACAAATGTGGACTCGGAAAGATCTTCTAATCCTGATACGAGCGCGAGTGATTCTGGTGAGGGTTTGTCGCAGTCAGAGGGCGGTAATGCCGCCGCCCTGGCTGCACAGTCGACGGCATGGGGGTTGGTGATTGTGACGGCAGGAGTAGGTGGTGAGATTAGGGTTTATCAGAACGTTGGGTTGCCTGTTAAGGTTGGCTACCAAACAAATCTGTTTTAGGATCTTACAAAATTCTAAGTTTTGGAATCTATGTAGTGTTGAATGTATACTAGTATTAAAGTCTTGATGTGGGATATGAAAGAATTGTAGGCTAGAAAAAGGACTCTCTTTTCATTAATTATAAAACTGAAAGTTCAGACATATAGCTTTTCATTCCCGTGTGTAAATTTAATGCTGGTATTTCGGGTCCCATTTTATTGTGGGTCGTCCGTATCTTCTATTAATTTCCTGTTTGATTCATTTTCTACCAATTTATTTTCATATCGGATACAATTCGTATTATCTTTTTATGTCGTCTTTTGTATATTTTAATGTCGGATTCAAGTGGCGTCATTTCTTCCTTTCGTATTTTGCATTCACCTACTTATAACTAATTTATTTTTATGTCGTGTTCGTTATTTTTTATTTTTTTCGTGTTACGATAATTATCTATTTAACCAAATGTTTTCGACCAATAAATAATAAATAATATTAAATTATAATAACACCGAAAGACTTATATTGGGAAGAAGCTATTTCTCCTTTATGAAGTTAAATAAATAAATGGATAATGTTTAGTTTATTCTCAATTGGAAATCGGCGTGCCGTGGAATTCCACTTGCCTTCATAGAAGTTATCATTACATTCTACCAAGAATAATATTATATAGTACAAAAACAAAATACTATTTCTATTATTATTATTATTATTATTATTAGAGTTAATTACAAAGATGGTCCATGTGGTTTGCGTAAAATTTCACATTCAGTCCTTTAAAATCGAAAATTACACTGGCGGTCCTTATGGTTGACGTTTTATTTCACTTTTAGTCCTTTACACTAACTGGTGTTAAAATTGACCGTTAGTCAAAGGGTAGACTAAGGGTATTATCGTCTTTTTCCATTTTATCCTTGTTACCAAACACCTATTTTCATTATTTGATTTTTATTTATTTAAATATTATTAATTAATATTAAAATAATATAACAAATGTTAATAATAAGAATTAATTACATATTTGGTTCATCACCAACACGGTTCATCACCACCACCGATCACCTAAAACCACCACCACACAACCGTCTGCCACCACCTACACAACCGTCTGCCACCACCCACACCACAGTCTAAAACCACCATTAAGAACAAACCACGAATCTGAAAAAAAATCCAACCCACGAATCTAAACAAGATTTGAACATCTCCACATTCACGAATCAAAACCTGGTGAAATCAAAAGAAGATGAACAAGAAGATGGTGAAAAAGAAAGCCCTAATCTGAAAAAGAAAACCCTAATCTGAAAAAGAAAAAAAAGAGTAGAAGAAGATGAAAACCCTAATCTCAACATGCGAAATCAAAACCTAAAAACCCTAATCTGAACATGCGAAATCAAAAGTTGAAAACCCTAATTTGTTTGTAGTTCGCCGTCATGAATAACCTTTTCAGAAGACTACCAAAGACGGGATTAGATCTGTAACTATGTGGCGGTTTAGATCTGGAACTAGGGTTTTCTAAGCCGGCGTGATCGTGCAAAATCGGAAGGTTCCACGGCTCTTACCGGCGTCGTTTGATTCTTGATCGGCGGTGTGTAAAATGTTGGGTTCATAGCGTGAAACAGTGAGGTGGTGAGGTGTGATCGAAGACGTGAGGTGGTAGTTTTACAATGGTGGTGACCGGCGGCCCTAGGGTGGCGGTGGTGGTGGCCGGCAATATAAAGATGGCGGTGGTGGTGTTCTTTGTTAGAGAGAAACTGGAGAGAAGATAGAAGAGAGAGAAAGGGGGGGTGGTATATAAGGAGGAAAGTGTTTGGTAACAAGGTTTAAGGAAAATGATGTTTGGATCTGATTTTAAGAGGTAAATTGTGTTTGGAAACAAGAATAATATATGAAAAGACAAAAATGCCCTTTGACTAACGGTCGAAGATAACACCAGTTAGTCTAAAGGACTAAAAGTGATACAAAACGTCAACCATAAGGACCGCCAGTGTAATTTTCGATTTTAAAGGACTGAATGTGAAATTTTGCGCAAAGCACAGGGACCATCTTTGTAATTAACTCTTATTATTATTACAGAATTATAAATTTTACAAATTACCAAATTTGGATCCGAAATAAAATTATAATTACCTAACTGTTACAGCAACTAAAACAGCAGAGTGCCTGATCTCAAGAGAAAGTTGTTCAAATCAATTACATGGGCAGGATTTACAAGCTAACAGTGCAAATATTCAAATACCACTGTAAACTCATAGAAAAAGTGTAAAAAGCAACTAAAATGCGCATAAACGGGATGACTTAAGCTCTAATGAAATTTAACCACAACTGGTAACATATAAAGTTTTGAATTCAGATTACCTACAATTAGCACACAGAAAGATAACAACAACACGAAAAACATGCGCTAAACAACATACTAGAAGTAAAACAAAGAGAGGAACCTAACCTTTTACAAGTGACAACATTTGACATGCATCATCTTCACTAACTTCATGTTGATAGCTAATAAAAGTAACCTTTGCATTTTGTCGATCCACACAAACACTTTTTTTTCTGCGGTCCAGTTTTCTTCTCGGCCCGTGGAGTTCCATAGTTAAATGTTAATTCCTGCAATGGTGGAATGTGCTTGACGGCGTAAAATCCCACATGGAGATATGATTCCTCCTCATTTTGGCGCACAACTGGCTGCCAATACACGTTAGGCGAACAGCTGTGGTTCATAAACCGGCCCACATTTCCCTTATTTTTGGCACTGACAGTTAGGGGAAACGGAGCCTTAACATATTCATCAGTAGGCACAGGCTCCAATGGGTCAAAAGCTCGTGTAGAATCAAATATGTAATCGTCATCACTATCGTTTCCATTTTCAATCACTTCACCTGCATACTCACATATAAAAGCTCCAGCCCGAATGGGATCCCAAGACCTAAGCCCCCAACCCTTGTTCTTGGTTTTGAAGACCTCCAAACGTAGTTTGAGGCCCGTTTGAGAAATCCGGTTTCTGCAGGTAGGAGGGCATTGGCAAGATGGACCACATTCATGAATCACTAAATTATGACTCAAAAGAACACCACCGGTTGAATATGGAAGATAACCACCGTTTTTTTCAACACAAGGACAGTTGGTGGCAGGTTGACATCCATTAGTGCATCTACAGCTTAGAGATTTAGATGAAGTAAATGGCTTTGCATACTTTAGACTCGGTGAATAAGTAAAATAAGCAGGCCCCTTTTCACTATCCACATCATTTACAAGACAAATAGGTAAATTTTCTGCACCTGAGGTAAGGTCAGGGAGGATAACCCCAACCCGTGTAGTAACACCATCTCTCCATTGCTGTATTGATTTCCATAACATAAACCCTTCGGGCTGACCCGCGACCCGGATTAATTTGTACTTGAAAACATTGCAACCTGATTTCCCTTTCTCAATCCAAGACTCGTGGAGTTTGTATACACCATCGTAAACATATATCTTCCCTGTTTGATTTGTTCCATCTTTAAGACCACGAACAACTCTTACCAGATTACCTCTATGCAAGCTCTTCTCTAAAGCAAGATTGCCCCTTTCAAGCTTTTGATCCATCATTAACTTATCGTTTCTTTGAACACCGCCTTGACCACTATAAATTAACACCTCACCATCATCCCCATCATCTTCATATCCACCAGAAGAAACAATACTCACAGCAATAGGCTCTTCATCACCACTAACCTTAAAACTCAGATAATCAATCCCAGCCATGATTGGAGCATGAAGTCCTGCCAAACACAACTCCATTCTGAAAAAGAAAACATCACCGATATTGACACCAGGTACTTCACCAATTCGCCTTTTGGTATTAGCACGAGCCCCTTTATTCATCAAGATTGTACCTGACCTCAAGTCTGCTCTTCTTGATATTCCTGGTATAACCCCCTTTGCATCATCAAGCTGCATTATCTTTCTCCTAAGTAAATTATACACCATGACCACACGCTGGACCAAATCATGATCACTATCAGCTTGAAGAAATGTGTCAATATCCACAAGATTGAAAGATCTCAAAAGATGATTAACCATTTGATCAATGTCGACCTCAGAATTAGAAACAGCTACCGCTTGCGGTCCCTTGACACTTTTACGGGCTTTACGCTTTCGCCTGATCACATCACTGCTGTCCTCTGTATCCATAGTGAACCCGTTTTCATATCCTTCGTTTTGTGTATCTCCATCATCATATGCTTCCTGATTCTTTGAGCTCCCTCTCGGTCTCCCTCTGCCACCACTGTTTGTTGTTGGGACTGGTGTTCTAAAAGAATTCAAAGGGACAGGCGATGGGATAGTGTAGGACCTTCCTTGATTGGGATTGGGTGCACTGGCAGGCTTCTGAGACTCGTTTGAACCAAAAAAGGGGAAAAATTGTGCGGCCCCCGGGGGAAACGGGCCAGTTGGAGCACCAAATGCAAAGGGTGGAGACTGTGCTGATGCAGAAGAACCCGCTGGTGATGGGAAAACCGGGACAAGACACCTCAACGGCTTAACAGTCATAACCCTAGTTTTGTCAATAGGACCAGAAGGAACCGGATCCGAACCTAAACTGTTTTCCATCAATCTCAATATCACACACACGTCTTCAAATTTACCAATCCCGAACAAAACCCACAATGGTCGATAGATAAATAAAGATATCCAAAATTTAACCTAATTTAGATACTTAGACCCACAAACCCACCATTTTTATCTGCTAAAAGAACCCATAAAACGCCAAAAAGTGCGAACTTGGACCACCAATTTCGATTCAAACAGTCCTCCTGAAACATGCAAGTCGAAATCTAGATTTACAGAGCAATTTGAGATCTAGGGTTTTAGTGAAGCAAAAACAGAACTTTTAAACCTACGTAGAATGAAGACGAAAAAACCCTAGTACAAATTAAACCCTACGCAGGAACTAACAAATTACCATCAATAAACACAGAACTAAAGATCAATAACGCAATATTTAAGAGACAAAGATCTAAAAAGAATTAAAAAATCGATGATGTGTAGGTGTAAAAGGAGCAAAAGGAAAGATTAAAACGTTCTTCACTGGTCAGATTTGAAGTAGAAAATGAAGAAATGGGCATTGAGATCTAAGATTCGAGATGTTTACCTCCACTTTTGGTTGATTGAGCGACTTCCGGCACAAACGTTGTTTGGAAAGTAATCTACGTAACCCAGCAGCGATTTTCAGCTATTAAATTTTCTTTTAATTTTTACATTTAGCCTATAATTGGCTAATACTATATTTACACTCCTACCTAATTAATAACAAATCATTTTAGAGTTTATTAATTATTTGGTTAATATGATTTAATAGTTTTTACATTTTGATATTTAAACGATTAAAATTTTTACGAATTTAGTCACTAACTAAACTATGGTTGACCACATTTTTAATTCATTGTCTACTTTTCATTTAAAATTTTAAATTATTTAAAGAAAAAATGAGTAAATTAAAATTTGAGAAACTTAAATATATCTCTTCTCTTACTGTGTCATGTTTTAACACATACACACACACGCTACCCCCTTTATCTATCAACCTCTGGTCTCTCTCCAAGCCCCTCTCTATCGGATACTTACGCCGCAACCAAATTCACCTTCAACAACTCTAGCCACCACACTAACAAACCACCTTCGACAACCCCTCCCCCTCCACACACATACTGACACAAACACAAGCCTTCTTTTGATGTTATACTCACAAGCCACAAGTGTCATCTACATTGTATGTTTATTGGAGTTATTCTCAACCTAAACCCGATATTCATCATCATTGCTCGATTTGCATAAACTTGAATAACTAAACTATGGTTGACCACATTTTAATTCATTTTCTAATTTTCATATAACTATTAAATTAATTAAAGAAAAAAACGATTAAATAAAAATCTGAAAAACTTAAATATCTCTCTTCTCTAACTGTGTCATGTTTTAACACACACACATACACACCTCCTTTATCTATCAACCTCTGGCCTCTCTAAACCTCCCTCTACCAGAGTCCGGGGACTTTCACCACCACCACATTCACCTTCAACAACTTTAGCCTCCACACTCACAAACCACCTTCAACCCCCCCCCCCCCCTCCACACACACACAAACCTTCTTTTGTTGCTATACTCACAAACCACCAATGTTATCTACATTGTACGTTTGTTGGAGTTATTCTCAACCTAAACCTAATATTCATCATCATTGCTTGATTTGCATAAACAATGGTCGACATGTGAAGATGGTGCTTAATGATGGACTCAATAGATGAAGATGATGACCGGGAGAGAGATAGAGATAGAGGTGGTGATGTTGGGTAATGGTGGTGGAGTGTTGGCACTGATGAGGTGATACTGGTGGTGGTGAGATGATGGTGGTTGTGGTGTTATAAGAGAGAGAGAAAGAAACAGAGAGTTAGAGAGAGAAAGAGAGGTGGTTAATAAGAGGTAAAAAAGAGATATTTATGAAAAAATATGATTTTTGTTATAATCTTTCATTTAAATTTTCTAAAAAAGTTAAATACTGAAAAGAGTTAATTAAATTTTTGGTCCATGTGGTTTGTCTAAAATTATGGATTTTGTCCCTTGATGTCAAAACTTAAAAGTCTAGTCTCTATTGATTCGGCTTCATTGCATTTTTGGTCTCTCCTAAACTTGAAAAGATCAAAATAACTTTCCTGTTAATTTGTTCATTTTTCTTTCATTTTATTATATATATAATATTAGTCAATACTTAATTGGTTTTTTGATATTAAAAAGAAAACCTCGTATCCTGTTTATACCTCACATACGCCTCCCCCTCTCCCTCTCTTTCTCCCATCCTCTATCTTCACATACTCCTCTCTATCTTCATTTCTAACTTCGTCCTCTCCTTGGGGAGTAGCTGGCGACGCCACCACCATCGTCACTGGCACAAATCCGGCCACCATTGCTTCCGTTGCCACTACATAGCTTCACCGACTCCACCACCGTCATAGCTTCACCCAAACCATCACCGCCGCTAGCTATATCTTTTACCACCTCCAACCTAAATCACCGTAAATAACCTAGCACCATCATCTTACCACCTTTTCTTCCATCATCAACACCTACGACAAGCTATGTGCGCCACTAACATGGCTTCGGCCATTAACACCACCTACAACAAAGCCCTAATTGGAAACTACAAATGTAAGAGTGGAGATAGCAGATTGATACCGCAAAGGTGGCGGTCACTATTATGGCTTTGAACCACCCGCTATGATAACCGCTATAATTTCAGTAGTCATATTTAGGTAAACCAATGGAAGCTTGGGTTTGAGTTTTTGAAAAAATCTTGGATTTTTGAAACTTTTAGCTTCCAAATCTGAGTTCATACACTCTAAGTAGTATTTCAATTGGTTTTGTGTTTTATGATTATGTATATGAGACGTTTTTAATGAAATTGCTTTTAATTAGATTTTTATGTAAAAATGTTCTAAATCGGATTTCGAGTAATTTGTTGTATGTTTTTCTTTTTCTTTTTTTGACCAAATATTATGGTTGTGGTTTGTGGTTGTTGTATGGCGAGAATCGGTGAAATTGCCAGAGTTGGTTTGATGGCTGGAGCCTGGAGCCAATGGTGGTGTTGGAAGTTGCCAAGAGAGACAAATGAGGTATGTAGGTAATTGAGAGGGAGATTAGTGAGATGAAATTTCCTTATCAAGTTAAATGTGAGTTTACTATTAATAGAAAATCAATTGAAAATTAAAGAAAATTGAATAAAGTGAGGGTGAAGGGTATTTTGGTTATTTCAAGTTTGAGAGAGATCAAAATTGCAAGTGAATCGCGTTAATAGGGTTTGGATCCGTATGTTTTCGGACCCATAGACTAGATTCGTAAGTTTCACCAAAGCACAAGGACCGAAATTGTAATTTACTTAGTTGAGAAAATGAGAAAGTAAAAGGACAAATGCATTTTGGTCATCCAAGTTAGACAGGGACCAAATTCGTAAGAGTTTTGGTCGTTTAAGGACCAAAACCGTAAAAATATAAAATTAGAGACAAATCAGTAAATAACACCAAACACAAGGATCAAAAATGTAATTAACTCTTAATTTTATTATATACTATTAATGATTGATAGTTAAGGAAAGGATGTATATTACCAGCCCTTTCCTACTAGTACAAACCACTTAAATGAATATACTTATACCATTTAGTAGTTAAGTGATTTAAGTTGGTTTGCAGGTATAGTAGGACTTACGTTAGGCATTATAAGCTAGTAAAGAACATTTCCCCCCATAGTTAATAGATTCTCGTTAACTAGATAGGTTGAGTAATGTCCCACATATGACGGAGAGTGACTTTGTAATGACCTTATAAGAGTCATGGGCTACTCCTCTCATAACCAATTGGTTTTGAGTTGGAACCCCACAAACTTACAGTTTTTGTTACAAATATTATATTGAGTTATCACATTCATTATAAGTGAAAATCATTATATAGAAACATGTAAATAAAAACATTTGTAAACCGATAATTCAGTTAACCAAGCATCCGGTTAGTCATCCATAAACACCCCTAATTACAATGTCCATACACAATGACTTTATGCATTATCAACTCATTACATGTGTTGTTAGTTGATTAATGTACTGGTTGTCTATACCCAAATTATGTATCATCTCCCTTTCTTTATTCACATCCACACCCAAGCAAAAGCCTCCAACACCAGGAAGTGCTAGTCTTTTAATCCCATTTAAACCTTAAACTTGTAGCAAAACCAGAACAACAGTTATGTGGAGTATACAAAAACAAGATGCACTCCTTCATGGTTGTTAGTTACCAATGAAATATTAGACATCGAGAACAACTTATTTGTTCATGAGTTTGTTCATGAGTTTTTCATCAAAGACAACAACGAAGAAGCTCATTTAGTGAGGTGATTTGTGTAGGACTAATATTCCACCAGAAAACAATTTTAATGAGAGTAACTCTGGTGGAGACCAAACAAATCTAGAACATGTAATCCTCTGTTTCCAAATCCAATCTGCCAATTCCTCTTTTGAGTAGATTGTTGATTGTTGCAAGTCAATTATGTTGGGCTTTCCAAATCATAACATTCATTTTGCTTGACACAAACTTTAAACACACGTACGGTTTTCAACCTGCGATCGTTCCCATTTCCAATTCGAAGCCATGTCTTCAAATTGAATCGCATCCTCTCTAAGAAGCGATTTGATGTGAATGTTTATTTTTGCTACCATCTTCTTCTGAATAGAGCAGATGGCTTTTCTAAAAGCCAAGATCAATAAACTTTTCTAAATAAAGGATTAATTATGTAATTTTGAATTCTAAAAGACCAAAATAGCAAATTAATATAGCTATAAAAAAACTAATAATAAAATTAACGCTTTAAACTATTTCCTACTTAAAAAAACTCGATTAGTCTCTTCTTTTGTCTCTCTAAACCATCTTATCTTAAACCCTAAACAATATACTACAAGAAAATATTGATTCTAAGCATGTTTATATATATATTGGGCTTACGCTTCTTATCCAAGCCCCATTACTCTTTTTTAAGCCCATACAAGTTTCTAAGGTGTCATTCTAGTATAATGATTGTTGCGATATTATACTAAGTGGGCGTTTGTTTCAAGTATTGATTTTGAGGGGAATGAGATTTAAAGTGGGATTGAGATTTGGTGGGATTGGGATTAGGAGGGATTTAAAATCCCAATCCTTTGTTTGGTTCAAAAGACCACCCACATATCTTCTCCTCCTCACCAACCACATATCTCTCATCTTCCGGTCACCATCTAACCTCCGGCCACCACCAAACCGCAGCCACATTCGCCAGATCTGCCACATCTCGCCGCCGCCACCCTATGCAAACAGAAACCACCACCGAACCACCTCCACCACCTGAAGAAACCCTAGGGTTTTCGTAACCTCCGGCCACCACCAAACCGCCGCCACCCTTCGCATATCTGTTCGTCTAGGGTTTGACGACGGATTTAGAAACCACCACCGATCTGTTCTTCTAGGGTTTCTGCTAGGGTTTTCTAACGCAAGGGAGAACGACGAACGGCGGTGGTTGATAGGGACGACGAACAGACGATGGTGGTTGACGAAGGGAGAACAAACGGTGTTTGACGAACAGACGACGACGACGGTGGTGGTTGACGAAGACGACGACAGCGGTGGTTGACGAAGACGACGACGAGGCGGTGGTGGTTGACGAAGACGACGATAGCGGTGGTTGACGAAGATGACGACGAGGCGGTGGTGGTTAACGAAGACGACGACGGCGGTGGTGGTTGACGAAAACGACGAAGGCGGTGGTTTCTATCACAGTAGCAAACGACGTTGAGGGATTGTTGTTCGCCGGAATTGTTGCCGGAGATTCGCCGGATCAAATATCTCAGTTGAGGGATTTCAAAATACCAGGGGTGGTGGAGGGATTGAAAAATACTTCATATGTGGGATTCTTAAGAATCCTGGGAATTTGAATCCCATGTTCATTTTGCAAACCAAACACATGATTTGGAGGGATTTCAAATCCCATTCCCTTGAAATCCCACGAAATCCCACGAACCAAACGCCCCCTAATATGTATTAAAATCAAAATATTATTCTATCTAAGATAGATCGTTTTAGAAGTTTTATATATGACTATTAAAAAACAGAACATTTATGAATCATTCGTGAAATTGTTTGATAGAAAGTTTGTTTATGTTCGTTTGTTCAATAAATGACAAACATGAACAAGATTTTTCATTCGTTTAGTTAAACGAATGAACACGAACAGAACTCTCGTTCGTTCATTTATGTTCGTGAATGTTCGTTTATGTTCAATTCGTTTATATTTTCCATATATGTATATATCTCTTATATGTGTGTGTGTTTATATATAGTGTTTATTTGTGTTTAATAATGTTTGATTTGTATTATATTGTGTGTTCCTTCGTTTACGTTTGTTTAACATTTAAATGAATGACATAATGAACAAAAATGTACACAAACTAACCAATTTTTTAAACAATCAATCATAAATGCTCGTTCGTTTATTGTTCGTGTTCGTGGATTTGATCGACTAAAGTTAAACAAACGAACACGAATACAGTTTTCCGTTTGTTTATCCGTTCGTGTTCGTTTATTTGTTCGGCTAAACTTAAACGAACGAACACGAACAAAACTCATTCGTGTTTACTTGATTTGTTTACAACCCTAGTTTTATATGTTAGATCAACATTTTTATGTAAACAAGTTAAAAAATTACATAAAGACCATAATAATCTTACAAAAAGATATTAATTTATCAATGAATCGATAAAAATTATATCTGCCAAAATGGTTATAGTCTAAAGTTAATTTGCTATTTAATTTCTAATTTTAATATGCGATATTTCAACTTCTTCAAAAGATATCCACATAATATGTTTTGGTAAGGTTTCTAAGAAAAACATATTTTTATTGAGTATACGAAATACGGTTACAAATATCAAAAAATTGACAAAATTATTTTTATTTTTAATTAACAATAACATAAAACTAACAAACTTTTAAATGTATTAAAACAGATGTAAAAAGTGATAAATGTAATAGATGCATCTAATCTATATCTACATCTACATATTATATATATAAGGCTTACAAATTTTTCTTCTTTAACTATTAAGTCAAACCTATTAATTAATCAAAACCTTCAATTTAAAAATCCTTCAATTTTACAAAACAATTTTAAAAAGATATCCCATAAAATCGATTTCAGTTTTAACTTAATTGGAGGGTGCTAGATGAAAATTGTGAGGGGCTTTTATAAAAATTGTATATTTATATAATTAATTATAAGTTGTTTATAAATTATGTATAATAACGTTGTGATATATTTTGTTTAGATAAAAAATAATCATATATTTACGACCGTCTTATTTTTATCTACGTTTTGATATAAATTTTATTACAATATGACACTTTTTTAGAATTAATATATTCGTAACTTTTTGTTATCCATTAATAGTAGTGGATAGGTAATTTTTTGTTTAGTTGGGTGTGTTTATTTTGGATTATGGTGAGAGTGAGTGGTCAACTTAAGTATTTCATTCAAAGTGTTTAGTTATTGATTCTAAAGCATTTTAATCTTATTAGAAAGATGTATGAAAGCTTTTAATAGAAATATAGTTTAAAATAAAATGTATCATTAAAAGATGATCTGTTATATATTTAAAAATCTAAATTTAGAGATTTAAATATAGTTTTTTTATGATCCTGAAACTATTTTATTAATGTATGTAGTTAGTCAAAGGTAACACTAAAATAGAAGTGTTAATTTTTTATACATGAAACAGTAAACCATTCTTGAGTTTTTAATATTTAACACAGAGTTATTATTATTTTATATGTATACTTAGTACATCTTTCTATATTATTTTATCTATGTCAACTTTACTTTTGAAATCTATGCATGCCTAATTCAAGGGATTAAAAATTTTAATTTGTGACAACGACAATGTTACACAAGTTGTATATAAAGTTATTCAAAAAATTTAGTTTTATTTCGTATGTATGTACTTTATATTCTTTGTAAGAATTTACTTATCTTCAAATTATTTACAATATTATTTTATTCGTAATTCAAAATATTTCGTATATAATTTTATATTCTTTTAGGTTTACTTTTGTAATACACGTGATCCCACGGTCAATAAACTAGTTTTTATAATTACATCTAATAGTCAAATTATATTTTTTTGTAGATCTTACATCAAGATTTTAAGGGCTCAGATCTAATATTACTATTTTTCTAAAAGAATATTCTCCCGCCTCTAATTTATTATTTGATATATAGGCATGTATCTTTGATAACTTTATAGTTATACCAAAGAGCTTGTAGACTAAGGTATTTGGTGTTGTGAGATGGTGTTCCCTCTCTTAAGAAGTTGTGATTTCAAGTCTCGGTATGGACAGTGGAGTAGACTTAGGAGCAAGTTTAGAGAATGTGTATCTTTGTTGTTAAAAAAACTGCTTTATGATATTAATTGCAATTGAACATAATGTTATATTAATATCCTTTTAAAAGATTTAAAATTTCTTTTTTTACTATTTAGATTTTAGGGTATCATCTTTAACTTTTTAAACACTAAAATAGGAATGAATTTGATTTCAAAACCTTAGTCCGTTTAGTTTACTATATTTGGAACGTCAACAAATTGTAATGCAAGACAAACATTCTTTTTCGTGAATTTTATAATATAAAAATACTAAAGGCTCATTAAAACATAAATAAATTAATATATAGCTTTAATCAACTTTTTTATGATATATCTTTTAAGTTTTTAAAACTATATTTTTGTAACTAAGCCTAATATATTAATACTATATAAAAATATATGATTTACTGAATTTTTTATTTTCAATGTAGTTAATATATAATTATAAACTAGTTTAAATGTCCGTGTAACACACGGGATGGTTTATAAATAGTAATAAATATTAAGCACTAATAAACGATATTAAATACTTATAAAACGCGAAAAATATGGTAAAAAATAACGACAGATGGCGTCAATCCTAAGATGACAGGAAAAGCGATAAGTAAGTCCAATTTATTATATTATAGGGTTTAGTTCATAAAAGTGTATCCAACTTTACACCTTTTGCTACTGTATGTACTGAACTTTCAAACTTACCATTTGATATATTGAACTTTCAAAAGTAATTATTTAAAATATTCTACCTGCTATATGAAGTAAAATGGTGATGTGGCATAGGTTTAGCTGATGTAGCCATGACTTGGCTGCTTCTATGGTTTTTTCTTTTTTTAAGATAATTGTAAATAAAGAAAAATTAATAATAATAATAATAATAATAATAATAATAATAATAATAATAATAATAATTGTAATAACATCATCATCCATTAGTTTCATCTTATTGCAAGATCCACCTAAAGTCCATATTCATCTTGGTTACTGGGTATGCGATTAGGGTTTCTTCATCTTCGTGGGTATCCACTTCAGATCTGGATTTCCACAGTGGGTATGCGATTAGGGTTTCTTCATCTTTGTGGGTATCTTCCACCAACGAAGGAGATAAGCCTCAAAGTTAGCTGAAGAACACAGTGTGTATGCGATTTCAGATCTGGGTTTCCACCATCATCATCTTCATCGACTTCAGATCTTGGTTTCTCGATTTAGGGTTTCTCCATCTTTATATCTCTGTTTCTCGGTTTAGGGTTTCTTCATCTTCGTGGGTATCGACTTCAGATCTGGGTTTCTCGATTTAGGGTTTTTCTTCATCTTCAGATCTGGGTTTCTCGATTTTCTTCATCTTCAGACTTAGTTCTGTTCATCGAAAGGTAAGTTGATGTATAAGCTTTATTGTTCGTTTTCAATTTTTCGTTTGAAAATCCCAGACCAGTAAGTTGATGTATAAGTTGGTTCTGTTCATCGAGAGAAGCCAGAAAGCCACAAAGTAAGCAGAAAACAAAAATATTTATTGTTCTTTTGATTTGTTGAAATTTGATTAAGTTTTGATTTCAATTTGTAATGTTTTTGTTGATGGTTCATCTTCCTGGGTTCATCTTCCTGTGTTTTTTTGTTGATTAAAGGATGAAGAGATGAATGTTCTTCATGATATACACAGTTGACAACAATAATGATGAGGTGAAATATTGATATATTAAAAATAAATAAAAAATAAAAAATTACCGGTTACCTGTTGTATAGGTAACCGGATACATTATTTGGCAATTTTTTGAAAGTTCAATATATCAAATGGTAAGTTTGAAAGTTCAGTACATACAATAGCAAAAGGTGTAAAATTGGATACATTTTTATGAACTAAACCCTATATTATATTATTAAATATTAAACCTAATTAGTTAGATAGATAAATATAATTAATTTAAATCTAAACTTATTTATAATTTTAATAACGTATATATCTAAAAAAATTAAAATTAATTCAATTCATATAGATAAATATAATTAACTTAAATCTAAACTTAAAATCTTTAATAACCGTATATAGATTAATTTATCTAAATTAATCAAATTATTCTAAATATATAATGATGACATCATTAGTCTATTCTTTTAAGAAAGAAAATATAACTTTTTATATTTATTATTGATTTAAGTAAAGGTTATCTTTATCTAATTCATATTAGTTTGACTCTAAAAAGTCAAAATCAAAATTTTAGAATTAAAGAAATCAACGGTTACGATTAAATTTTTTATTAAGTGAAGGGTTCAGATAATTTAATAACTTTTTGAAATCAGTCTTTTATATATATATTAGATTAGAAGATAAGATTGTTAAAGTAAAAATGATTAAACTCTTTATTTAATAAATATTAAAACTATATAGATAGATAGATAGGTAACAAATAATGACGTGCGAGTAGAATTTGGATGTGTTTTTATCTTGGAAGGCTTAATTTTATTTTTTTCCAAGTTGTATTATGAATATATTTTTTGGAAATTTGATGGCATGCAGTATTAGTTGTATGTATATATAAAGCCAAAAAAATATGTGATTATAATAAATCTGTGAACCTGCAAACTAAAGTGAAGACACATTTAGCCTCATTCCAAAAGGCAAATTGAGCCCCATGCATGTTACCTCCTTCCCTGGCTACAACTCTTTTCTTTCTCTTTTAAACTTGGAGTTATTAAGATATAATCTCAGTTAGAATATAACCATCACACCGAGTGACAGAACCCTACAACCTGGTCCCACACCCTTCACTCCATATATATGTAGTACTTTCTAGGGATGGAAATCATAGTTATGCATCTTAATCAATTATTCAATTATTAGTATAAAAATTGATGTTATTTTGACATTATTATTAAGATGTTAATATGTTATAGTTTTTTAAACTGTAACATCACGGTTGTCACTTTACACAGGTATACCGATTATTTAGTCGATTATTTTCATGATCTTTATTATATATGTCTTCTATGATTTGATTTTTGATTGACAAATTCATAATTTACTTTGCATCTCTTTGTTGTGTTTGATCAAGTAAGTACACTTATTATATGGGCATTTGGCCTAGCGGTATCAAGGTGTGATTAAGGTGTCTTCCTCTTAGAGGTTGAGGGTCTTAAATCCTGCTAAGGACATAAGGTGTAGATTAGATGTGTGTGTGTGTGTTTGCCGTTAAAAAAAATACACTTATTATAGCTAGGGAGAATGATATACTACAGTTTAGAACACTTGGATGCCTAAATTTATGATGACGTACTGTTTTTTAAAATCAAGTTAAATTATAACACCGATTGTAGTTGTGAACAACGAGCTCGTCATCCTCGTTGTTCCAGTTGGATCAGTTGCCTGGCTCGTTATTTTAGAGTTTGTCATTCTAGTGACAAGCTCAAAACCTTGGTTATCACTTTTTCTAAATTTTTAAATCAATCAGATTAATCTAAATAAAGATTATATATATGTGAGATTAGTAGTGGTAGTAATAGCAATGTGGTAGATAGTCATGATATAGTTATATATTGAAGAATAATGAAAACCCCGTAGGTATAATGTATTACTATGAAGACTATATATAGAGTACAAGGGTAGGGATAAACCCTAATGGGCCAAGCCCAACTACACTAAAACCCTAGTTACATATTTCACTAATACTCCCCCGCAGTGAGAGCGGTAGGAGATCGGACGCTCAAACTGGAGCAAACAATACAATAAAAGAGATAAAAAATACATAAGATAAAAAGAAAAGAAAAGTAGCAAGGGAAGGCGCGACGGCGACAGGAGGCGTGGCTGCGAGAGGAGGTGCGGCTGCGGCAGGAGGCGCGGCGGCAAGAGGAAGAGCGGCGGCGGCAGGAGGCGTGGCGGCAATAGGGGAGAACGGCGGCAAGAGGAGAGAGGAATATATGTACAATGCGTCCACGGGGCAGGACGAGAGGGTAAGGGAAATAAAAAAAGTCGTCACACAAGGGGGACGGCGGGGAGAAGGGAGGCGCGGCGGCCAACCGAGGTTCGGTGGCGGCGGCGGCGGAAGAGAGGCAGCGGAAGGGAGAGGAGAGGATATGGCCAGAACCTTAAGGCTCTGATACCATGAAGAATAATGAAAACCCCGTAGGTATAATGTATTACTATGAAGACTATATATAGAGTACAAGGGTAGGGATAAACCCTAATATGAAACCCTAATAGGCCAAACCCAACTACACTAAAACTCTAGTTACATATTTCACTAATATATATAAGGTGAAAAAACTGATGTGATAACTAATCATAACAATCAAGTTTGTAATAACCACGAATGATTCAGAAATTAAAGCTGAAAAGGTATTCCGGTCACGTAAAATTAAGAAGTGCCTCATATTTAAAATATGGCCGGTGAAACTCTTCATTTAAAATAGGTTAACATATCACATATAATATAGCCTTATGCCCATATAGTTTGGTCATAAATATGTTAATTTATGTAACGCGTGACTTTCTTGTTTTGATTGGTATTTTAGGTCTAATTAAATTTCCACTTCAAATCTCTCTTATTACTCTACTTTCTTTTATTCAGAATTTAACTTCTTTTCGTTTTCTTATAAAATTTTTCTTTACTTCGTTAAAAGAAACACAATATAATAATAAAGTAACATAAGAAGAATATTCCTCAAATCGTGGCATTTCTTATACACGCAACTATAATTAATTAAACCACGTATAGTAGGTGTTAAATCATTAGTTTCAACCGAGTTAACATGTTTTTAATTTACTTGTAGAATAAATTAGTTAACTGAAATAGTTTTTACAATGACAAGTACGTAATAAAAATTAAGAAAAAAGAGTTCATTATATTATAGGTTCCTAAAGTTTGTTAAAAATATTATATGTCTCTCTCTATTATCTTTTTTTTAACGGCTAAACACACACATACTCATCTAATTCTACATCATATGTTCAAACCAGTACTTGAAATGTCCCACAACCTTAAAGTTCGTAATCACCTTTTCAAAACTCTAATACTGCTAAGACAATGCCCTTTGGTCTCTCTCTATTATCTAACATTCTAAGCGGCTTCGACCGCTCTTTACCTCACTCTCAATGCCTCGCTTGTTTAACCTACAACGCCATCATCAACACCTCCACTGATGCCATCACCCACCACCACCTCCATCGACGACAACACCACCCTTGCTAGGAATTCAATTTTCCTGGTTCAACACCATCACCTTCACCAACACCATCACTCACCAACTCCTCTCGCCGACAGCACCGCAATTGCAAAAATGTTAATATTTTTTTGTTCGATCTAGATTGATGCCCAATTCTCCCGATGGAGTTTCAATGATAACGTTTACTGCCGTCGTTGCTTAGGGTTACGTTGATGTTAGTCGATGTTGTCGTCGTTGACAGTAACCACTACTAGACGTACGCAATCTCTATCTATCTATCTATCTATATATGTCTCTCTCTCTCTAGAATGGGGTTTTCCAGATTTTAGGGGTTCTTGATTTTAAGGCCTATCGAGTGCTTTTCTATTGATTTGGGGGTTCTTGATTTTTAGGGTTCATGATTTTCTCCATAATTTTGTTTTCGAGTGTTAGGTTGCCTTTGAGACGTGGAAGGTTGTGGCCGTAAGTTTTGTGGTGGTGGTAGTAGGTGGCCTGAGATGTATGAGGAGGGAACTAACAGCACCTGTAAGGAGAGCCGATTCGATCTTAGTTGAAGGCACTAGGAGGCGTGGTCGTCCTTACCTGAGATGGGAAGATAGAGTAAAAGCGGATTTGCAGAAGCTTTCACTCTCCGAGGACATGATCTCAGATAGAGTTTTATGGAGAAGAATGATTAAAATCCAGGGTTAAGAAGTTACGATGCTGCTAGCTGTAGTTTAGGGTTTAGTATAAGGGTTGAGTTGTCTTTTAACCTTTTGATCCTAGCACTTGTAAAGTTAGGACTTCTTAAGGGTGGTATTTCCCTTTTTCCGACCTGTTGAATTTATTTATTTAATTTCTTTTATGTTTTCATTTATTTTTGGATTTATTATTTTTATTATTGTATTATATAGTCGCCTCTTTTTTTCTTATTTTATTTATTATACTCTTTCTATTTTTTCTTTTTAAGTGTTTTCTTTCTCACACTGCCAGAGGTCTTTTCAGGAAGCAATCTCTCTATCTACGGGTAGAGGTATGATTGTCTACATTTTACCTCCCTCATACCCCGCTTTAGCGAGATTGGGTACTGTTATTGCTGTTGTGAAATCGAGGGAAGAAAAAAATGTATAATAGATTCAGCGCAAGGAACTAAAGAAACACTAAATTGAAAACACATAAACCAAAAATGTAATTAACTAAAAAAAATACAACGTAAAATGCACCTGTAAAAATACATGGCTAACTCTTTAGAATAATAACACTAAATAATCATAATGATAATACTAATATTAATATTGTACCCAGATATAATAAATAACTATTATAGAATAATTGAAAACCTAGAAATTCAAAAAATTATAATATTGTATCAACAACACTAAAATTACATTGTCAAATCATATTTATTTGAATGTAATCTTCATATTATAACTTAAATCATGACATATTTGTTGTAATGTGAATTATACTTACTTAGATTATCATACTTCTTTGATTAGTACACATTTATAGCAACCCTTTTCACAAAGTCACCCGGCTCAAGCCAAAGTATGAGACGGTGATCATGACATGATTGTGCCAACTCACACATGCAACCACTCGTTCCACTCGATCCATCATATCTCCAAAAATACATTTCTAGCTAGCTATATGTAAACTTAAATTTCCATATTATTTAAAAGGGGAAATAATTAAGAAGCACACATATATAGAATATTAAAGGAAATTAAAAACACGTTACTGATTTTCTGCCAATGCATATGACAATAGAAAAATAAGCATACATATATGTATAATATATATATAATTTGTTATATGTTAATTAAGTAATGCATGCACATCCTCCCTACGAATATGACAATGAAAAATCCATAAGTTAGAGAGTATATACAAATTAAGGAGAGTAACGAGGTGCCAGCTGAAATGAGTACATACATATATTAATTAGTTCCAGATAACTTTTGAGTTAAATTAATTATTATTAATTAATCAAGCAAGTAGTGTATGTAGTGGGGTCTAGCAGAACTGTGGGAGTGTTGAAGGTGAAGCAAAACCCCAAAAAAGTTGCTACACAAAACAGCCAAATATTCAGCACCCACCACCACCTCGATCGATCAACCCGGTCTCCATATTAGTTTGTTAATTACAAACGAATTTGTCACATATCTTTTCACTTACACTTCATCTCCCTTTCCCCAAAAGATTCTTCATGTACCTTTCACTTAGTTTCGATCATATCCCTAGCTAGTTCAAACTAAGATATAGACCTACTGCCCACCTTTCTGTCTCCATTCTTCTAAAGTAATTAGTTACTACTTTTGGTTTGATTTTGATTAGACAGTTAGTGATCGATGGATGATCATCATCAAGATGATTCAAGATCATACTGGATCCAAAAGGAAGGAGGAAGAATTAGTTGTTTGATGAATAATTCGCATGCTCATGTGTTTGGGGGGGATTCGTGGGAAGAACAAGCATTCGCAGAAGATGCAGCCGTGGGAGGTGGGTGTGTATGGCCTCCAAGATCTTATACTTGCAGTTTCTGTAGAAGAGAGTTCCGATCGGCTCAAGCACTAGGTGGTCACATGAATGTTCATCGGAGAGATAGGGCTAAACTCAAGCAGATTAATATTTCTGGTAATTCAACTTCTTCCAATTCAAACAACAAGAATCAAATTTTTCTTGAAAACAGCGCTGCGGCAGCTAATTATACTACATCGTCATCTTTTGATGATAGATGTAGTACCCATCATCATCATCAGCAGCATCATGTGTCGTTATTACAAAGCAACAACCCTAATAATACATCTTTTGACTTGGATCCTCATCATAATATTGCTCTCCTTTCATCTACTTCTTCTCCAATAAGACCTTATAATTCGTCTACAGCCTCGATCCTTCATCCTTTCACCTGTAATTCTTTCGGTCAACAGCAACAGCATAAGTCATGTACCCCTCCTATATTAATGTCATGGCCGACCAAGTTTGAACCCAGAAAAAGATTTCATATAGAAGATTTGGGAAACCAAGATGCGGATTGTATTACAAAAGTTATTGAATCGAATTCCACCAATTCAAAGAAGAACATTAATAATAATCATGAGATTCATTTCACAGCTGGTAACTTAAGTTCTTCAGCACTTGTTAGAAAAAGATCCAGCTTTCAACATCACGATGAAGAAGAAGCTGATGATGGTTTGATGTTCATGAAGAAAAGGCGAGTATTAATAGATGATGATGGCGGTTGTGGTGGCGGTGGTCAGCACTATTTGTTTCCAAAAAATAGCAACTTGCAGGTAATTAATGATGAAGAAGAAGTTCTTATTGAACCCCCTGCAGTGGAGGTGCACCATGAACGTAGCCCAAACTCTACTTTGGAGAGTTTGGATCTTGAGCTAAGGCTCGGTGATAAACCTTAATCAGGTAGGTGATCATCATGTTCATCATATATATCGATCACGTGAGAATCAAAACTGTCTTTCTTTTGTAACTGTACGTTGCTGCTTCTTCAATTCCTTGATCTTCCTTTTTCTGTATTAATTACAATTAATTTGTTCAAATTGAGATTTGAGTCGATCTTTGATATGATAACTACAATTAAGCCATGAGAGTACGTACTACTGTAACAACTTAAGAACTTCTCTCTCTCTATATATATATATTACATATACATGTAATTAATTTACATCAGCAATATTAACTGATCATTTCAGTTTTTGTATTGGATTGATTGCCTAGCTTAGCTGCTACTGGAACTGCTGATTGAATCGATTTGATTTATGATTGTTAATCAAACAAGCATGCAAACATCCTTCAGTCCTACTCATACAAATTACCTCGTTTCAATTTGTATATTACCAATTGTATAAGTATCAATACAATATATGAGCTCTCTATGATATGTATAAACATGAAAGAGCAGAAAAATATGATAACAAAACAAAATTATGAATTCTTAGATTATTAGGGTTTGTAGACATATTTCAAGGTACTTCACTTAAATATATATGAACAAATTTATGTTCGAACACAATTCATATACAAATTATGATAAGAATCATTGCTGACATAATGTGTCTTTCTTTGTTTTTATTTGATTTATTTGACAAATAAGATATATTAATATTTAATAAGGGTATAATCGTATATATGAAATTAACCTTTAAATTAAATAACATGAAAAGGAAATTAGATGATGGGTTATAAATGGTTCTCGCAGTTCTCGTTTATATATATATATATATATATACATATACACACACACACACACACATACATACATACATATATAGGGATCGATTCAAACGAGAACTGTTTTTCGTACGAAAACTGCGAGCACCATTTTTGGCTAATCGCATTTAATTTTTTCTTTTTTATTTAATTTAAATAGGAAAGGGTAGTATGAATATTTTCACATTAACTCCACTTCTTTAAAACTATTATATCCATCAAACGAAATGGTGTTGAAAATAAAGTTGTGTTTGCTAGGTTTTTTTCCAGTATAACTCAATATGTGCACATATGCAAATTTTGCAAATGTACATATTTACATTTGTGCTGAAAAGTAATTGAATCTATGCATATGAATTTAATTGTGCAAAATTTGCACATGTGGAGATGTAATGATAAAAAAACACCAGCAAACACAAAATAAAACTTTTAAAAAAATATATCAAGATCGCTCTCGAATTTAATAGCATAATTTTCTCGTTAATTTTGTATAATTTTCGTAATTTAACACACAGTTTGATGTATATATTAGTTTTAAAAATGTAGAGTAAATGTAAAAATATTCAAATTGCTTTTAATTAATTACGGATAAGTTTGATTAGTTAAAGATTATCTATTAAATACTCTTTAATCTGAATCCTACATCTATTTTATCAATGGCTATAATTGGTTCATACAGTTTATTGTATGAAAAATGGTTCTCGTTTAACCATCCCACATATATATATATATATATATATATATATATATATATATATATATATATATATATATATATATATATATATATATGATTCACATATTGATAAAAAATAATAAGTACGAGCATGACAAAATATGTTATAAACGTACGTACATACGAGACAGATCTGTCTATACGCCCCATTATTTCAATTCAGTCAATCTAGTATATATATTTATATATGTTTAATTAATTTGTGTCTCAGATATAGCTAGAGCTATATATAGCTATAGCTGGTGGTAGGGTAATCTTCTATATAAAATGTTGTTTGTCCAATTTAGTCGACGTACATGCATTATTACTGCATATATGACAATTATCAAACATGAAGCATACTGTATATATAGATATATACTAGTGGTTAGCAGTTCATGCTTCGCGTCAGGGAGCTATTAATTTTTAATCGAGTTTGATTATATTATTCATCTACTATTTTATACTAAAAACTCTAAAGCTAAAAGATTTTAAACCACTTACGCAAAAATGGTAAATTAAATTTAGATATGAAACTTAAAACAATTGACTCTCCTAAATTTTTTAAAGGTAATTTAGTTTTCGTATATCTTAAAACTATGTAATATATATAAACACTGAGAGTCTATTTCACAAATTTGTTTACATCAAACACCCCATTAAGTCTGCTCCTAAATCTACTTTATTGTCCACAAATCACAATTGGAATTGAACCCACAATCTCATGAGAGGGGGCCAAACAAAATAGGCATAAGGTTTAAAGTTAAAATATAAAAAAAGTTTTAGAGTTCAATCGAAATAGATAAACAGTTTTTAACCTTAAAATTTTTTATGTTAAATATTGTTTACATAAGCAAAATAAATTTAAAAAAAAGGTGGAGACGATGTTTTAAGAAAACAAAAGTTAAAAAGGGTAAAAAATAATACAAAGATAAAAAAGAAGTTAAAAAAGGGTTAAAAATCGAATTCCATATATTTATAGAATTATAATTAAAAAAAGATCAAAAGGGTTAAAAATAATACTAAGGTTAAAAATCGAATTCCACACACACACACACACACACACACACACACACACACACACACACACACACATATATATATATATATATATATATATATATATATATATATATATACACTACAAGAAAAATAAGTTTTAAACATGGAGGGTTTTTCACGAGGACACATGTTCTCGCTAAAAGGTACTAAACGATAAGTGACTTTACCTTTTTGACTTTGGAATACTAAACTGAGATTCTAAGACTTTCTGCGAGGACATGTCCTCGCTAAAAGTGAAAAATAATTTATTTTTTATTTTCTTTATCTATAGATAAAGTTACGCGGTACATGACCCGCCAAAACGAAAATTTCAGGACCTTTGGCGACGACCTGTCCTCGCGAAAAGGTAATTTAATTATTTTATTATAATAAAAGTAACGGAGGAATTGAAACGTTGTCGTTTAGGTAGGTTTTCAGCGACGACTATGTCCTCGCGAAAACAATTTATATATTTTTTAATATTTAATTAAAGCAGAGGAACGGTACGACGTCGCATCAACCACTTTACGCAACGACATAGTCCTCGCCGAAAGTGTGAACCTGTTAAAACCATACCCGCGTATTTTCTCTTTCACTTTTCACCTCCATTTCGTTTTTCTCACAGCAGCCGACGAAAACCCCTCTCTCTTTCATCCGGTTTCTTTTTTTTTTACAGCGAGGGTGAAGCCACAGGTTGTATCTCGTAACATCCACATAGTTCCGGCGAGTTCTCCACCATTTCCGGCGAAAACCCCATTTTTTCCGGCGAGTTCTTTATAATTTCAGGCGAGTTTTGCTAATTCTAGTCGATTTTAACATTTAAACTTTATTGTTTTACATAAATCTAGTGTTTGTTAGGTTATTATAGATAATTGTTTTATTTTCTTTTTAGTTTCTTTTCTCCGGCGAAGTCTTCATATTTTCCAGCGGGTTCACCATATTTTCAGGCGAGTTTGCTTTATAGTCGATTTTAACATTTAAAGCTTAGTGTTTTACATAAATATAATGACTTTCAGCGACGACTAACCTCAAACAGAAAATAAAAAAATATATATAAAATGACTTTCTGCGACGACTTTGTCCTCGCGAAAAGTATTTATTTTAATTTCGAATTATTTTTAATATTCAGTTTTTCGCGACGACTTTGTCCTCGCTAACCTTTCGCGACGACATTGTCCTCGCCGAAAGTTTTCCGCGACGACTTTTTGGCGACGACGTGTCCTCGCGAAAAATTTATGAGACGATATGCTGACCTTTCGCGAGGACTTTTGTCCTCCCTGAAAGTGATTTTCCTTGTAGTGATATATATATATATATATATATACTTGAGTGTTATATTTCATCTTCGTTAATTCTGTTAGACCAACGTTGTGTTCATTATATTATTTTAGTTACAGTTTGCTTCTAGTTGTATTTCTTAAAAGTATAGAGTATATTGTGAAAATACCTGATTGGTATATAAACAATGTAATTAACCCTAATTCATTTAAGAATTTCTATATCTCAGATCAAAGGGCGTGTCGTTGGTGTTTTCTCTCATGTTCATACTAAGATTATACATCATTATTGTGGATTTGTTTCAATAACCATTGATACTTTATATAATTGGAAACATACAGATATCAGAGCCAAGAGTGAATCAAAAAGTAATTTTTTATCAAAAAAATTGAAAGGAAAAGGATCGAAAGTTTCTTGCTGTCGTACGTGTTCTTGGATAAAAGAATTGAATTTTTGACCTACTTGTCTTGAATTAATTTCACCTATCTGTTTGATTGCTTGAACTAAACCACCTGCTTGCTTGCCTGCTTCAATTAATTCTCCTGTGTGCTTGTTTGATTAAATTAATTCTCGTGTTTGTTTGCTTGCCTACTTAATTTTTTCCGGCCGCGACTACGAAGAACTCTAATAATATTCGAAATTGGTTATACGTGGTTAATGTTTCAATCGTAGTTGGTGGAATCCTAATTCTTGGTGCAATCGTAGTTGGTGCAATTGTATTTGCTTGCAATTGCAAATTCATTATTTGTATTCCATAATTGTAATTGCTTGCTATCGTTAATTTGCAATTATTAATCGTAATATGATTTTGAATGGTATTTCAGTTGAGAGGTTTTTGCAATTGCAATTCCTGATTCTCAATTGCAATTCTTAATTTTTTTGTAATTGCAATTCATCATTAAATCGTAATTCTTGTAATTGTAATTACATTTTAATCGTATATGTCAATCACAATTCCTCAATCGCAATTTTCAATTGCAATTCTCAATCGTAATTCACCAACCGCAATGTTCAATCGTAATTTCGCAATCGCAATTCACTCAATTGCATTTCTTTTAATCACAGTTCATCACCTTTTATCATTTCACTCAAAGATCCATTGTCAAGTATATCAACCATGTTTCGTGTCAAAGAATAAGATATTAATGGATTACATACGACGTTAGAAGAACTTAGTAAAAGTATCCATCTCCATGTTGCATCTGGGCAAAAACATAAAAAGAAAGCACGTAAATTGGAAATAAAAAATGCCAAACTTATTTTGAAAGTTTCTGACTAAACTAAAAAACTCCAGATCTCAGACAAGAAGCATCATGATTTTGAGATTAAATAAGATGCCAAGATAAGGCATCTTGAGCAATAATTGTTAGAAATTCAAAGCAACTCAACTTTAGAAAGAATGAATTATGAGAGTGAAAGAAATCAACTTTGCTTAAAATTCAGAAATTGGAACAATATTTACAAAATTGTGTAGAAGAAAAGGTTGTGACATCTACTGATTCTGAAAAAGTTTGAAAGTGTAAGTATTCCAAAGAGAAAGAAATCAAGATACGTTTCTGTAATAGTCTATGCAGGTGAATCATCAAAAAGTGTTGTGCATCCGAAAACCACTTATTCTAACGATGATCATACTTTACTCAAATCTTACATAGAGAAATTCATAAACAAGGTCAAACTTCGGAGAAATCTTTGGAACGAAAGTAAAGATAATTATGAAGAAATGAAACAACGTCATCTTCCACAAAACAATAATAGTTATGTTTCTCATGCTACTCCTCATCGTGTTGCTCTTCCATTTGTGTGTGTTAGTAAAACAAGACCGTTCTCGAATGTTAACATGAATGCACATCTTCCCACCTTGTCTGAACTTAAATATCCATTTGTGGATCGTTTCGTCAAACATCTCCTAAGACTTTCCAAAGAGAAGATTTTTATAAAACCACATCACTTTTCACAAGTTGTCTACCATAACAAGATATATGTTCGAAAAATCAAAGTGGAGCAGGGTAATGAAAATGTCTCAACTCATTGTTGAAGATCAAGAGTTACATTGGGGGAAGAGTATATTTTTGTTTGATGAAAAATAACAAGGATGACGAAACTGAAGATTCCCTCAACGAACATTCTCTATTTATGCTATAGATCAAATGTTCTAGCAAAGAAGACAAAATCTTCGTTTATTATTCTTTATTTGTATAATGAACACAAAGTGGGAGAATGTTACACCCAAGTTGTGTTCATTATATTATTTTAGTTAAAGTTTGCTTCTAGTTGTATTTCCTAAATGTATATGGTATATTGTGAAAATACATGATAGGTATATAAACAATGTAATTAACCCTAATTCATTAAAGCATTTCAATATTTCAGATCAAATGGTGTGTTCTTGGTGTTTTCTCTCATGTTCATACTAAATATTTAAATATTTAAATATTAAATATTTAAATTAATATTTATCTTCTATTCTTGTTTAGATATAGATAAGTTTATTAGGAGATAAGTGAAATAAGTTTGTTAGCTATCTTTTAGCATTGGACTTTATATCTCCTATTTAAGTCCTTCGGGTGTTTCTTTTGAATTAAGAAATTAGAGAAACAGAAACTTGCAACAGATACCATCGGTATCAGAGCAGGATCAAAACTTTGATCAAACAAACACGCTTCCGTAAACCTGCGAGATGGCAGACGATGAACAGAAAGACAAGAACAAGAATGGAGAAGGCTCCGGTGGGATCAGTCATGATTCGCCGTATTATCTCCACCCATCCGATGTACCCAAACAGCTCCACGTCAATGATGTTCTTACCGACGTAAACTATGCCGATTAGTCTCAAGAGATGGAGAATTTCTTATTCGCCAAAAACAAATACGAGTTCATCGATGAGACGATCACGAAACCAAAAAAGGGAGCTGCTGAGTATATGCCATGGATGAGATGTTATGCGATGGTGAAGGGATGGCTCACCACGGCAATGGAAAAGAACATCCGAGACAGCGTAAAGTATGCGACAACAGCTGCTCAGATGTGGTCAGACCTACGTGAAATATTTGGCAAGGAAAGCTCACCTAGAGATTACGAATTACAGCAAAAAATAGCTGATGCGCGACAAGATGACACTTCTGTGTCCACCTATTACACCAACCTGCGCACGTTGTGGGATGAATTTTCATCTGTATTGCCCCTTCCCAAGTGTTCATGCGATAATTGCTCGTGTGAGATGGGAAAAAGAATGAGTGAATACCAAGAAAAAGAGCGTATATACCAATTCCTCATGGGTTTGGATGCGGAATTCACCTTAATCAAGACACAAATTCTAGCAACAAAACCGAATCCGCCTTTAGGAACCGTGTATCACCTAGTCGCTGAAGATAAGAGGCAAAGATTAATTTCTAATGAAAAAAGAACACCAGAAGCCACAGCGTTCAAAACTTTCCAAGGAAGAAACAGTAGTTTCAATTCTTCAAAGGAATAGAATTTTAAAAAATCAACCAAAGAAAATAAAGAAAAGAAAGAAGACGAATTGTGCACTTTTTGTGGAAGGAACGGGCACAAACGAGATGGTTGTTTCAAGCTCGTGGGATACCCGGATTGGTGGCCTGGAAAGAAGGGTGAGAAGAGCAAGATGACAGCCGCTTGCACAGAATTAGAGGGCAGCCCTATACCAGAACTTACAAAGGAACAATATCGGATGTTTGTGAAACACTTCACTAACAATGAAGGGATGGTATGCAATGCTAACATGGCAGGTAAAACAAACAGCGAAGGGGATTGGATCATCGATTCAGGTTGTACTGAACACATAACTTACATTCCTGATCAACTTAAGAACAAGAAAACAACCCCTTTTGAATCACCTGTTGTCATACCTAATGGCAACTCTGTTCCCGTTAAAGAAAAAGGAGAATGAACTCTCCCAGGGGGAGTGAAACTCACTGGAGTATTGTGTGTACCAGATTTTAAATGCAATCTCCTTTCAGTCAGTCGCATAAGCAATGATTTACAATGTCCCATAACTTTTTTTCCCGACTTTTGTGTCATGCAGGGGCTTCACACGAGGAACTTGATTGGAGCGGGTAGATGCCAAGGGGGACTTTACCGAATGGGGATGATCGGAGACAAGAAATCTATGACAACTATGACGGATACTTGGCACAGAAGATTAGGTCAAGCCTCAAAGGGAAAGCTCTCCAAAATTGATTTATTCAAAAACAATTTACTTAGTTTTGGTGATGAAATTTGTGATTCTTGTGCCAAGGATAAACTGGTTAAAACACCTTTTCCTATTAGTACCATTAAATCTAATGCTACTTTTGAGATAATACACTGTGACATTTGGGGTGGATATCGAATACCGTCTTACATGAATGCAAAGTATTTTCTCACCATAGTTGACGATTACAGTAGAGCTGTGTGGGTTTATCTCATTAAACACAAAGATGATGCTTGTAAATGTGTTGTTGATTTTCACAAGATGGTAGAAGTTCAATTCGAGAAAAATATTAAAAGAATTAGGTGTGACAATGGTGGGGAGTTTACGTCTATTTTTATGGAAGATTTTTATAATAAAAAGGGAATTTTATTGGAAAGAGTTGTCCTCATACCCCGCAACAAAACGGTGTCGTCGAAAGAAAACACCGTCACTTACTTGAAATGGCACGGGCAATTCGTTTTCAAGCAAATATTCCCAAAAGATTTTGGGGTGAATGCATACTCACAGCTGCATATATAATCAATCGGCTTCCCTCCAAAGTCGTTAAAGACAAAACCCCTTATGAACTCGTTTGGAACAAGAAGCCTTATTACGACCACATGAGGATTTTTGGTTGTCTTGCCTATTTCAAGAATACTAATACAAAGGGAGACAAGTTGGAACAAAGAGGAAAATCAGGTGTGTTTTTGGGTTATCCTCCAGGTACCAAAGGGTACAAGATCTATGACATAGAAACAAAAAAAATAATTGTGAGTAGGGATGTTTTGTTTTGTGAAAATACTTTTCCATTTAAGGGAATTCAAATGGAAAAGTCTGATGAAAGTGACGAGTTATTTAAATATCAATATGATGCATGGGAAGAAAGTCCACCACTTCATGAACCCACAGAAACCGAGCCGCACAAGGAGGACATGCAATCTGATGGGTTAACAACCCATGAACCCGAGCGTGGCACTCACTACAGCCCATAGGATGCAGTTGGGCCAGATATCGAGAAGGGCCCAAACAGCGAAAGCAGCCCAGATGCAAAAGTGACTCAAAATAGTGAAAATGATTATTCTGATCATTCATATGTTGAGTTGGAAAATCGATCCAGAAGTACTCGAACAAGAACACAACCTCAAAAATTCAAGGATTATTTTGTGAAGCTTCCCCCTTCGGTCAACAATGAACAACCCGACTCTAATCAAGTAGCCTCGACGGTACATCCTATCTCTAGCTTTGTTTCTTATACAAAATTTTCTACTAATCATAAAGCTTATCTTGCGGCCATTTATTCAAACAATGAGCCAACATCTTTTGCCCAAGCTTCTCAGGATGAACGATGGCGTGAAGCCATGAAAAAGAGGTGAAATCCCTTGAAGAAAACGGGACTTGGAAGTTGTTGACATTTCCAGAAGGAAAACGAGCCATTGATTCGAAATGGGTTTATAAAGTAAAATATAACCCAAATGGAGAAGTGGAACGGTATAAGACTAGGCTGGTCGCAAAAGGATTTACTCAAATGGAAGGGGTAGATTTGAAGGGTTTTGTAGGGTATAAAAACATATCAGAATAACATGCACAGCAGAATAAAGCAAAACCACCTCCAGTGATCTCATCTAACTCGTACAGAAACTAAAAGAGAAGTAGAGGATTAAAAATTATACCTTTGCAGTTCAACTTGATACTTCAATCCTAGAACGCTAAAGGTAGAACACCGCTACTGCACCACCTCGAACAGGCTGCTAGACCGCCAAGGATTTCACCAATGATCAAAAAACCCGATCGCGTATGTGTATGTGCTCGTCGCCGTCGCCGACCCCTAGGGGTGTTCTCGGCCTTACGCCGATTTGAGAGAGAGAGAGAGGAGAGTATTAGGGTTGATTTCTAAATTGTAATTATCTTAATTTGATTCTAAGGTTTAATAAGGTATATATATATATATATCCTTATTAAAGCCCAACCCGTTTAGTTAAAGCCCAGCTTTAATTAAACTATCAAGTAATTACAGAAAATACCCTTTGACCCTTCTAGTTAATTAATAACTATTAATTAATTGGTCCCGTTAATATTTAAACTAAATATTAACTTCTCCTTTAAATAAGAAATAATTATTATTTTCTTTTCTCTTAATAATTAATTAACTAATTAATTATTCTTACACAAGGTAAAATCCAGATGGTTCTAATTGGGTGTGTAGCAGTGTGATCCTTTAGTGTCACATAGCATTGGATACGATGGTACATGTTATCTATCTCTGCACACAATCTAACAGACTCCCACGTGTGCAAGATAAGTAACACTTCTCGTACATCGTTGGCCTAAGGAGGTCCCTAGCCAGACACTTAGGTTAACCAGACTATGAGATCTCTTATATCTAGAGACATATTCCACCCCTTGGATTATCTAGGCTTTTCCTTTTGCATCGCGATATTTTGTAATGTGAGTATTAGACATGGAGCAGGGATCTTATTCTAAATACTCAGATTTTCTCGACTCTGATCTCGACACTCTGCAGTTACGGTTTACCGAATGAAACCTATCATTCTAACCAAGCGCGGCCACGCATTTTCAGTAGTCTTAATCGTCGAGGGGCCCAGAAATATCTCACCTAAAAATAGGAGGTGCAAATCTCATCTTGACTATTTGCAATTTGAGCACACAGCTTCTGCTGCACCTAGACATGCCCCTTATGATCACCCTATTACGGCGTGACGTTAGAACACGCTAAAGTACAAAAGTTACCGTGCCCCAAACCAAATATCTCAGGGCTAAGGACAACCTATGAAGTTTACTTATGATAACGCTCCATGAAGTAAACTTGATGCGGATCACTCCCAATATCTATCCCCTTATAGATATCTATGAATATTTGGTCACAACCTTGTGTTTTTATTCATCCCCGAATAAATCATCAAATATCCATAATAGCGTTATCTCCCTAATGTAGCTCCCACTACATTAAGTAGCTACGGGCATTTATACAATTCATCACTTGACTTGTCATGGATAGGTTAAACATGCTAAAAATAGACAACTAGAAACAATTATGCAAATACCTCCTATTTCAATCCCATGAAATGTAAATACATAATAAAAGAGTTTCAAGTTACATCTATAGTAATAATCAAAAAACATGAACTAGCTGCTATGTTCTAAGTACTACATTCCTATAAAACTCGCATGCCTCTCATGCTTAGCTCTAGCTAGCGGCTTCGTCAACGGGTCAGCAACGTTGTCGTCCGTCTGTATCTTTTGCAACCTAATATCATCTCTTCCAATGATCTCTTGGATGAGGTGATATTTTATGAGTATGTGCCTAGTCCGCTGGTGATCTCTAGGCTCTTTAGCTTGTGCCACAGCCCCTGAGTTGTCACAGAATATATCGATCGATCTAGAGATACTGGCAACAACTCTAAGATCCGAGATAAAATTCTTCAGCCAGACAGCTTCCTTTGCCGCATCACTTGCCGCAATATACTCTGCTTCTGTAGTAGAATCTGCTATTGTATCTTGCCTCTGACTTTTCCTATATATGGCTCCTCCGTTTAGGTAAAGACAAATCCTGACTGCAACCTAAAGTCATCCCTGTCGGTCTGGAAACTAGCATCAGTGTAACCAGTTACACTGAGCTCATCCATCGAACCTTCATAAACTAGGAATATGTCTTTTGTCCTTCTCAGGTACTTGAGAATATTCTTGACAGCTACCCAATGGGCTTCACCAGGATTTTGCTGATATCTACTCGTGACACAGATAGAGTATGCAACATCGGGCCTAGTACATAGAATGTCATACATGATTGAACCAACTGCCGAGGCATATGGTATCAATTTCATTTTGTCTTGATCTTGACTAAACACAGGAGACTGAGCCTTGCTCAAAATCATACCAGATTGCATAGGAATAAATCCTTTCTTGGATCCATCCATCTTGAATCTTTTCACGACTTTGTCTATGTATGTGCTTTGACTAAGTCCGATAAGCCGCTTATATCTATTTCTGTAGATCTTTATACCTAGTATATAAGCAGCTTCTCCCAAGTCTTTCATTTGGAAATATTTACCCAACCAGCATTTTACTCCTTGTAACACTGGTATACTGTTTCCTATTAACAGTATGTCATCTACATACAAGACTAGGAAGGTTACCGCGCTCCCACTGAATTTAGTGTAAACACATGACTCGAACTCACTTTTGGTAAAGCCAAATTCTTTGATACGCTCATCAAAGTGTAAGTTCCAGCTTCTAGATGCTTGCTTTAGTCCATAAATGGATTTAAGTAACTTGCATACTTTATTAGGGTTCTTTGGATCCGCAAAACCATCTGGTTGTATCATATATACGTCCTCAGTCAACTTCCCATTAAGGAAGGCGGTTTTGACATCCATCTGCCATATTTCATAGTCAAAATATGCTGATATGGCCATAAGAATCCTAATAGTCTTAAGCATTGCTACTGGGGAAAAAGTTTCATCATAGTCAACACCATGAGTTTGCGTGAAACCTTTTGCCACTAACCTTGTTTTAAAAGTATGCACATTTCCATCCATGTCGGTCTTCTTCTTGAAGACCCATTTGCACCCAATAGCTTTACTGTTTGAGGCAAATCTACTAACTCCCAGACCTGGTTGTCATACATGGATTGCATCTCTGCCTTCATGGCTTCTAGCCATTTCTCAGATTCTAAACCTGAAGCAGCATCTTGGTAGGTAGTGGGTTCTAAAAGATCCCCTTCGTCTTGATTAACTAGGAATCCTAGATACTTATCTGGATAACGACGAGGCCTACTAGACCTGCGAAGGTCTTGTGTTTGCACCTCTTCCTCAACCACAAACTCGGGTTGAGATTTAACAATTCTCTGTTGAACCACGGGTTCAATTATCGGTGGTGGTGTAATATCTTCCTCTTTAATTTCTTGAAACTCTATTTCTTTTCTTGGAACTTCTGAGTTAAGAATCTTCTCCTCCAAGAACACCCCTTTACGAGCAACAAAGACTTTGTTCTCATCTAGGTTGTAGAAATAGTATCCCATGGTTTCCTTGGGATAACCCACGAAGATACACTTATCTGATTTGGGATTGAGTTTATCTGTGAACGTTCGCTTAACATACACCTCACATCCCCAAACCTTGAGAAAAGACATTTTAGGCTTTTTCCCCGTCCATACCTCGAATGGTGTCTTTTCAACTGATTTGGTCGGAACCCGGTTCAGCATGAACGCCGCTGTCTCGAGTGCGTGCCCCCAAAACGACAATGGTAGTAAACTTCGAATCATTATTGATCGTACCATGTCAAGCAGTGTACGATTCTTCCTTTCTGATACACCATTCATCTGAGGTGTATACGGAGGTGTGAGTTGTGAAACAATCCCAAATTCCTTCAAATGACCGTCGAATTCCTGACTCAGATATTCGCCACCTCGATCCGACCGAAGCAAATTTATCTTCTTGTCCAGCTGATTTTGTACCTCATTCTGAAACTGTTTGAACTTGTCAAAACTTTCAGATTTGAATCTCATGAGGTAGACATAACCGAACCTACTGAAATCGTCAGTAAAGGTTATGAAATATCGGTATCCTCCTCTAGCTTCTGGAGTAAAGGGTCCACACACATCTGTGTGTATAATCCCTAGTAACTCACTAGCCCTTTCATTCTCACTGTTGAAAGGCTGCTTTGTCATTTTACCAGACAAACAAGATTCGCAAATATCATATGACTCTAAGTCAAATGGTTCTAGAATTCCGTCATCTCGGAGTTTCTCTATGCGTTTCTCCTTTATATGTCCTAAACGACAATGCCAGAGGTAAGTTTGATTCAAGTTACTCTTGGATCTCTTACTTATATGATATATGTCATTGTTATCCATTTTCTGGAATAGCTTTAAAATAGAAAACATCATTTTTAAAACATGAAATAATCTTTTCATTCAAAACATAATTAAATCCATGGTCTATAAGCAAATCAAACGAGATAACATTTTTAATAAGTCTAGGAACATAATAACAAGGTTCTAATTCTAAGACCATGCCCGAAGGCAGACTAAGACAATATGTTCCTACAGCTTCAGCACCAACCATGGATCATTCGCCTACCCGCGGGTCCATATCTCCCTGTCTTGGCTTTTTACTTCTCTTGAATCCATGCAAATGATTGCATATGTGATGACCACATCCGATATCCAATACCCATAATTCATAAGAAATAATAAGACAATCTATCATAAAGATACCTGAGTCATTGGGCGAACCAATGTCCAGCTGATCTATGTCGAGTGAGTGCTCGCATGAATCCTTGTTGACACAGTCTGGGCAACAAATTTCTCCAAGATCTTCTAACCAGTCATCTTCCTGCAT
Organism: Pulicaria dysenterica; assembly: GCA_947179395.2. NCBI lineage: Eukaryota > Viridiplantae > Streptophyta > Magnoliopsida > Asterales > Asteraceae > Pulicaria > Pulicaria dysenterica. The sequence goes on from OX359288.1 coordinate 87,297,366, forward strand.
AGGGTCCACAACTGTTGACTCTAGCTGTTTTGGATTCAGCTCATCGTTAATGCACATAAGGATCTCGTGCAATTCCGCGACAGTCATCTCAAAATTACCTAAGACGTACATTACCCTCCTCTGGTAATAGTCCTATAAAGAACCGAACAAGAGCATAACTAGATCATGTGGTTTTGATTTTGACCCAAAACTTTCATAGCAATCCAAGAGCCTTCTCACATCAATGAGATGATCGCTAATCGGCTGGTTTTTGTTTCATTTTCGATGAAAGAATTTCCTTCATCAGTAAGATGCGACATATCCGTTCACTATACTTGAACTTACACTCCAGTCCCTGAACGACCTCATAAGATGACTTCTCCCGGAGATCATCCGTAAACTCGGATGAAGCTGTGAGAACGAGAATTGACATAACGTCAGATTCATCGGCCAGATACTGGTAGTAAGCATCATACTCACTATCCTGGGCATCTACACCTGGTCGCTCTGGAGGTATTGTCTCTATGATGTGAAGCTTTCCCTGTGCATCCAAAACATTCTTTAGATGCATCTTCCAAACAACAAAGTTTGGACCTGAAAGTTTCCATTTGCCGACGATGAGGCTTAGAGATTCCTTTGGTGAATAAAACGGAATAACAGATAAAAAGGACATCTACAGAAAAAGAAAAGATAAAAACCGATTCTGTATTAATTATATCTTCTAATAATTATTACCTTTTAAAAAATAAATTATTAGACTAGGATCCATATTTCACATTTCCCGATGCAAGGTTTGGGCACTTCCCACCGGGACAATGCTATTTCTGGTAGGTAAACCTATACCAATCGTGTCCAACCTGGATACGACTCCTAGATCCGCGGGACATCAGTTACAAGAACTGTGCATGTTTAATCCCTCTAGTGCTTTTTGGGCCGGGACTCCCGATTATCACCAAAATAGATCGCACCACCAAAGACAGTGTGAACTCTTGACGGGACTCCCGATTATCGCAGAGTCTTTCACACCCTCCCCCGCAATGGTTGCCCAAGTTTTGGTCACTTCCAACACCCGAGTATCGTTTAACCGGAAAGGTGTACCATTAGATGGGTAGCACACTGATTTAAGATTTTTCTAAAAGGATTTCAAAAGTTTTAGACGAGAAAAAACTTTTTGCCAGTTTTCTTTAAAACAACTGTTTAATAATTGACTATTATTAAAACCCTTATTTTATTTCATCGTGAGAATCACAACCACACATATATAATATGTAAAGAAATAAAACAACCACAAATAACTATGCCTTAGCCTTGCCCTTAACTAATGTCGGTTTCGTGAGCCACACGAAAATCCGACGGTTAAAACCTAAGTGGAAAAACACAACACACATGGCATGACATTCTGAAGCTCCCGCTGGCTCCAGCATCCAATCCTGCTCCCTGCTCCTTGCTCCTTGGTTCTTGCATCAGCATCATATCTATTCTAATTATACTATTCTATTCTATCATCTAAAAACTAGAAATATAAAATACAAGATAATCAAAGGCACGCAGGCCCGCTAATCTAATACTTTTACAAAATAGAATAGGGGTTGTAAGTGGCACGCATGCCTCCCCACACCATAGAATAGATCAAAAACACAACCACAAGTGCAGAAAAGTAAAACAATCCACAAGGTCTAGGGCTCGGCTATGGCATCCCAAACATGTATTAAAACGAATACATTCAACAACTGATTCTAATTATCATATCCTGACGAATTATCTTGATTTTAACTAACGGTTAAAATCACCCGGTTTAATAATTGTCATATTACATATTAATTATTGTTATGCGATTAATGAATACTAAAATAATTAATTTTAACCAATACTTGATCATAATAAAATAATCATGATTAAAATTAATATTTTTAACCATAAGTCTTTTTTATTAAAAAAACTTATAGTTAACTTTTAGGTTTAAACCTGTTTGAGCTTACCCAAAACTAAACCTAAAAAACTTCGGGCCACATAACTGGGCCGATAAGAATTCGGTGGACCGACCACAACTGGGCCGATTGGGCTACAGACTTAAACCACCGCTGGGCCGCCCCTGCGCCACCGCTGCCGTCGCCGGAAAACTGGCCCTCGACCACCACCTCGCCGCCGACGCTGCTGGCGGCAGCGAAGAAGCAGTTGACGCTGACAGCAGGCCTAAGACGACCGCCGACGCCGCTGTTGGTGTGGTGTCCTGTCGTGAACCGCCACCCGATCACGGTGGCCTTCGGCCGCCGAACTCATCCAAATCGCAAACAACAAAAATATAAAAATAACAATTTTAAATTAAAACATTAAACCTTATCCTTTTATCATAACTAATCTTTATTATCCATTTAAAAATCAAAACTTGATTTTCAAATTACTTGGATAAACAAAAGAAAACGTTAATCCTTGATAAAAAACTATTCATCATGATAAAAAGAATCCTACCTAGTCTCCTACGAGGTTAGAAGTGGCTCTGATACCACTAAAGGTTTTGTAGGGTATAAAAACATATCAGAATAACATGCACAGCGAAATAAAGCAAAACTCTCTCCAGTGATCTTATCTAACTCGTACAAAAACTAAAAGAGAAGTAGAGGATTAAAAATTATACCTTTGCAGTTCAACTTGATACTTCAATCCTAGAACGCTAAAGGTAGAACACCGCTACTACACCACCTCGAACAGGTTGCTAGACCGCCAAGGATTTCACCAATGATCAAAAAACCCAATCGCGTATGTGTGTGTGTGCTCGTCGCCGTCGCCGACCCCTAGGGATGTTCTCGGCCTTGCGCCGATTTGAGAGAGAGAGAGAGAGAGAGAGGAGAGTATTATGGTTGATTTCTAAATTGTAATTATCTTAATTTGATTCTAAAGTTTAATAAGGTATATATATATATATCCTTATTAAAGCCCAAGCCCGTTTAATTAAAGCGCAACTTTAATTAAACTATCAAGTAATTACAGAAAATACCCTTTGACTCTTCTAATTAATTAATAACTATTAATTAATTGGTCTCGTTAATATTTAAACTAAATATTAACTTCTCCTTTAAATAATAAATAATTATTATTTTCTTTTCTCTTAATAATTAATTAACTAATTAATTATTCTTACACAAGGTAAAATCCAGATGGTTCTAATTGGGTGTGTTGCAGTGTGATCATTTAGTGTCACATAGCATTGGATACGATAGTACATGTTATCTATCTCTGCACACAATCTAACAAGATTACCATGATACTTTCACTCCTGTTGCAAAGCTCGTTACTGTACGTACCCTTCTGGCAGTTGCAGCTAAAAAGGAGTGGTTTATTCATCAACTTGACGTAAAAAATGCATTTCTGCATGGGGACTTGGATGAGGAAGTTTATATGAAGATTCCTCAAGGCTTTTCTAAAGAAAACGAAACTCGTGTATGCCGCCTTCAAAAATCTCTTTATGGGCTAAAACAAGCTTCGAGAAATTGGTATCACAAATTTACAAAGTTTCTTTTAGATATGGGCTTTCTACAGTCAAAGGCTGATCATTCGTTGTTTTTATGGGATAAAGATGGTGTTTATACTGTTATACTTATTTACGTAGATGATGTCATAATAGTTGGAAATAGTCTTGAACACATTCAACAAACAAAAGATCGCCTTGTTGAAGCTTTCAGCATAAAAGATTTGGGTCAACTAAAATGTTTCCTTGGCATAGAAGTTGCTAAAACTCAAGAAGGATTGGTTTTAAGTCAAAGAAAGTATGTGTTAGACATTCTCAAAGACAGTGGGATGCTTGGATGTGAGCCTAGTTCGTTTCCTATTGAACAAAACTTAAAGCTGGATCGAGGAGAAAAGGAAGAATAAGTTGATGCTAGTCAGTACAGGAGACTCATTGGGAGGCTGTTGTATCTTCAAGCTACACGACCAGATGTGACTTATGCAGTCAACGCACTAAGTCAATTTGTAGCTGATCTGAGATGAAATCATATGGATGCGTTAACTCGAGTTTTGCGGTATTTAAAAGGAACAGCAGGACAAGGAATACTTTTTCCAAAATCTGGTGAGTCGGTTTTAACTGCTTTCTGTGATTCTGACTGGCTTGGGTATTCTTACACAAGACGCTCTAGAACAGGATATTTACTTATGCTTGGAGGTGCTCCTATTTCATGGAAAACAAAGAAGTAGTCGGTTGTTTCACGTTCTTCTACTGAAGCCGAATATCGTGCTATGGCATCCATGGTTAGTGAAGTTCTATGGGTTCGATGGCTTCTCAAGGATTTACAAGTTGATGACCCTACTGCGTTATATTGTGATAATCAGGCTGCACGACATATTGCAAACAATCCCGTCTTTCATGAACGAACAAAACACGTTGAGATGGATTGTTTTTTTGTTCGAGAAAGGGTTGTTTCCAAAGAGATTTTACCAATGCCGATTGACAGCAAAATGCAGGTTGCAGATTTGTTAACCAAAGGACTTGCAGCAAATCAACTTCAGTTCTTACTGAGCAAGATGGGCATTGTCAATTTACATGCTCCATCTTGAGGGGGAGTATTGGATAATATTTAAATTAATATTTATCTTCTATTCTTGTTTAGATATAGATAAGTTTATTAGGAGATAAGTGAAATAAGTTTGTTAGCTATCTTTTAGCATTGGACTTTGTATCTCCTATTTAATGCCTTCGGGTGTTTCTTTTGAATTAAGAAATTAGAGAAACAGAAACTTGCAACAGATACCATCGATTTCTAGAGATAATACATCATCATTGTGGATTTGCTTCAATAACAATTGATACTTGTTACAATTAGGAACATACAAATTCACATGTATCTGCCTGCGGTACTTACAAAGTTTTAAACTATATCAATCTTAGATGTATGTAGAACTAATCTTCGGTCTTATCATGTGCTAGGAGTACGTAGTTCAATCGATCATCGATATGTATATACATCTATATATGCGAATGAGTTTATATATATTCGATTTGGGGGAAGAGTCTTTCAATGACTGCTTTGGAACAAAGTCTTCTTTTGGTGGATGCTCATGAAGATCCGAACAACAAGGAGCACTCAACTACTAGTATAGTCTAGTAGTCTTTTTTTCTATTAGTTGCGATGCAAACAGGCCTTTACTTAACTTATGAGATTAATTGTAAGTGGAATTTATGGATGGAGAGCGTGGAGGAATAAAGTGTGGCAGAGTGCGTGTGAGAAATTCATGGGTGGGCAATGACATTAAAAAAGAGGGAATTAGAAGTTTAAGATTGAGTCTCTCATTCTTATTTAATTTAAGGTTCTCATTTGAATATTCCATTATTCGATAGTACGTACCAAACAATTTAAATGATGGATTGCATTAGTGTGTGGTAGTACGTATTATTGTGGCCCCATTGTGTTTAACTAAAAGTCGAAGAACTCTCAATTAAAGTCTAAGCTCATCACCGACGGTTTATTAATAATTTTGGCTTAATTTGTTCTAATTTGCTAAATCACCCCAACCTTTTTCACACTTTGCAAAACCTGTACGTTCATTTCAGTCTTATTTTCCATTTCTTTCTATTATTAATTTGGTTGTACGTGGATCATTGATCAACAATTCTCTCTATCTAGCGATATATAATTAATTATTTAGCATATAGATGCATACACATATACGTATACATATATATATATATATATATATATATATATATATATATATATATATATATATATATATATATATATATATATATATGTGTGTGTGTGTACACGCACATAAGGCACACATGTACGTCGTAGCCTGATGGTCATAAGCTACGCCATGGTTACGCCACGTTGTTCGATCTCCTTCGGCTGGTGATCATATACACGCACATAAGGCACACACGTACGTCGTACCCTGATGGTCATAAGCTACGGCGCCATGGTGTGTCACGTCAATCGATCTCCTTCGGCTGGTGATCATACGTTTAATATTGATTTTATAAGTTTGAATTATTGAATTGTATTTATACTTAATCTAATATTTATATATTATAATTTTAATGTGTTTTGTAGAGAAATAAAAATTCAAAAGTAGGTCCATTAATTCATGATTATTAATCAGGGTCAATCACTTGATAGCTTAGTTATACTAACGTTTCAGTGAATCATATATAGTCGTTATTGCTGGTACATGGTAGAATTAATCTACTGATCGATCGTCTACCACCACATACGGTGAGATATAAATAAAACAAAGAATTTACATATACAACCCTATAACTATACGGAAATATGCAACAAACTACCTGGAGTTAATACATGAACAAATTTAAAAACTAAGTCTATCTAATATCCCCGCAAGCGAAATGGTGGTGGACCAATGCGTAGCATATCCCGAAAGAACTCAAATTGATGTCGAGGGAGACTCTTCGTGAAAATATCAGCCACCTGGAGCTTGGACGGAACAAACTTGGTGTAAAGTTTACCGGATGAAACGAGTTTCCGAATAAAATGATAATCAAGATCAATATGCTTGGCGCGCTTGTTTGAGACTGGATTTTGAGTCATGAAAAGAGCGCTCTTATTATCACATAAAAGAGTTGGTCGCGCAGTAGGTAAAGCATGGAGATTAATAAATGAGTGATCCAGATGAGTTCTGCCGCAATATTAGTCATTGCCCGATATTCACTGATACCATGATAGAATTGATCTACTGATCGATCGTCTACCACCACATACGGTGGGATATAAATAAAACAAAGAATTTACATATACAACCCTGTAACCATGGAAATATGCAACAAACTTTCTGAAGTTAATACATGAACAAATACAAAAACTAAGTCTATCTAATAGTACGTACGTACTGTTAATGATTCTTCGAACTTAATTTTCACACCTATAGAATCTCATTGTGGCATTGGGGTTAGGGGCGATATTCCTATACTACATATGCATGGCCACGAGGATTAAATCGCTCAAAAGTACTACGTTTTTTACGTCTGATAAGTGGATCTTTATGGGTTATGGAAAGTGCATGTGTGTAACCTTTTGATCAATCACAAATGGCTAACTCTAGGTATCATGTAGGTATGTGGAGTTGCATCTCGATCAAAAACCGATTAGCGTTAACGAGTAAAGTAAATTCTAGCACTTAATTATTAAACACGTTACAAAATCATACCCGTCTGATGTAAGAAAATACTCAATATATATGTTTTATGGTAATACGTAAGATTAAGACTTTAATTAGTAGCACATCTGAATAAAAAAATATATAAGTTGGATATATACGTGACATTAGTTAACAAGCTAGCTTAGCTAGGATTCCATGTATATTAATTTATTAAAGTAGTAATTGATTCTTATGTTAGAATAAGTACATATAGTTGTGGTCTTTAACTTCACTTTTCATGGATATAACTAGTTCCAAAACACCCACCAACTCTGTGGAATCAAATTTCATATAATAATCTCCACGTATCATTGAATTCAATTTAATTCATATATAGTTATATACTGGTACTATATATTAATAATATATTAAACATACTATATATATATATTAAAAGGCATAGTAATAATAATAAATTTGAATATAATCGATCTGGTGGATATATAATGCATGTATGTTGTAAGCGCAAGCTACGGTGTTTTTTGTATCCTCTTGTGAATATAAAAAAATACATGTTGGAATCAAGAATAAAGAATATTAAGGAATGAACAGAAAAGTATGTCCCTACGTACTATTATTATATTAATATATTCCTACTCTTAATTATATATAACCCGGATACCAAGATCTACATATATAAAACTAATTAATTAATTAACTAAGTGCATTTGATTGAATAAAGAATCATGTTATCGTATTCTGACTCTAACCCAGATACCCAGATTTGTATCATTCTCTGTTATATTACATTAATTAATTCCAACTCTAACCCTACACAACACAAGTTATTAATAACCCTCTTTTTGAAGAACAGTGTATCATAGCAAAAGTCTTCTAGGGAAGGACATATCCAGAATTATAATTCAAGAGTTTATACATAGTTAGATATTAGCGTCTACATAAAACGAATAAATCTTGATAAACTTTAACACTATGCATAAGGGGTCAACCCGGTCGGCCCATGTTTGAGGGATGGTTTGTCGAGTTATGGTGTCTAATAAATATTTTGACTAGAGTCTGAAGACGCTAGAGCTCCTATGCTAGGGTCCGGTGCCAAATTAATTAAAGTCTCCCCCGTAATTGTTTGAACTTATTTTTGGTTTATTAGCTTACCAACGTTTTCATTAGATTATTTTGTTAAAAATAAGCCATTTTTTAACAATTCGTACCAAAATATTGATCTATCTGCTATTTTACGGATTGATTGATTTGTGTTGCCTTAGTGAGAGACTGTTTGAAATATAGAAACTCATGTGGTATTTATTTAGTTACGCTTGAATAAGCCTTGGCTACACTTGGTAATAAACCTAAACCTGGTAGTATCATACTCTCATATTTTGGCATATTTGAGATGGTAAATGCTGAGATCGATCTGAGGTAAACAAAGATTCAATCAAAGTGTAATTGATTGATTCAGAAGAATGAAAGATACAGTACATTGAGGAAAGGAAACTACTTATATACAGCAAATACAAGGACAGCTAGCTACCACTAGAACTAACTAACTAACTATCAACTAACTAACTGAATTAAGTTATAGGAAGTGTGTAGTTCAGGTGCTTGCTTCGTTGCTTGTACTGTGATGATATAGCTGATGTACCTTCATCCCCCTGCAAGTTGACAGTGTGAAAGGATCACAAATGCCAAACTTGGAAACACAGGAGTAAAAGAGAGGTTTACTGAGTCCTTTGGTAAGAACATCAGCTAGTTAAAGTTTGGAAGGTATGAAAGTAGGAAAAAGATGTCCACTTTTAATTTTCTCCGTAACAAAATGACATTCAATCTTTATGTGTTTGGTACGTGCATGTTGAATAGGATTAGAGGCCAAAGCAATAGATGATGCATTGTCACAGTAAATTTTGGTGGGTAGTTGAATAGGTATTTGTAAGTCCCTTAAAATAGCAGAAAGCCATGAAATTTCACAAGCACAATCAGCAAGTGCTCGATACTCAGCTTCAGTGGATGATCTAGAAACCACAGTTTGTTTCTTTGAATGCCATGAAATGAGACATGAACCAAGGAAGATATTAAAACCAGTGACAGATTTTCTTGAAGTTGTGCATGAGGCCCAGTCACTGTCACAATAAGCTCTAAGGTTTAAGGTGGTAGATGTAGGAAAGAGAAGACCTTGACCAGGACAGAGCTTAATGTATCTTAGAACTTTGAGTAATGCCTGCATATGGGCTGCATATGATAAGTCAGGTCTGGTAATAGTAAGGTATAATAGCTTTCCAACCAGAGTTCTGTAGTGTGATCCATCAAGTAATGGGTCACCATCTGTGTCATTGAGTTTGATGTTTGGGTTAATTGGGATTGAAGAAGGTTTGTCATCCAAAACACCAGCTTTATGTAAGAGTTCAAGAGCATATTTCCTTTGAGTCATCATAAGACCAGTAGCATTCCTTAGAAACTCAATTCCTAAGTAATAATTGAAGAAACCCAAGTCTTTAATACTGAATGCTTGGTCTAATTTCTTTTTTATTTCTTGAATAAGACCTTGATTGTTGCCAGTGATGAGAAGATCATCAACATAGATGACTAGAGCAATAAAATCAGTTGTAAGTAAATAAGGAGGTATCTGCAATGCTTTGTATAAAGCCAAGTTGTTTGAGAAAGGTGGTTAATTTGGTGAACCACTGTCTGTTTGCTTGCTTAAGACCATATAGGGACTTTTGGAGTTTGCACACTGTGTTGGATGGTAGGTCAAATTTGTACCCTGGTGGAACAGTCATGTAGACTTCTTCATTAAGGTTACCTTGCAAAAAAGCATTGTTGACATCTAGTTGATAGATATCCCAGTTGTAATGAACAGCAGTGGCAAGTAAAACCCTGACAGTAACCATCTTGGCCACTGTAGCAAAGGTCTCAGTGTAGTCTAGACCTTCCTTTTGTGTGAAGCCCTTAGCTACGAGTCTGGCCTTATACCTTTCAATTGAGCCATCAGCTTTACATTTGACTCTATAGACCCATTTGCAGCCTATGGGTGTTTTGTTGGGTGGAAGTTGAGTGAGTTCCATGTGCATGTTTGTTCAAGAGCCTCAATTTCTTTGTTCATAGCATCAATCCATTTCTGATCTTTTGAAGCATGGATATAGGATTGTGGTTCAACTAGATGGTTGATGATGTTAATGAAGTGTCGAGATTTGGGATTTTGGACATTGGCATAGTTGAGGAATTTAGAGTGATGATGTTTGGAAATTGGAAATGTGCAGTGATAGTCTTGAAATTTGGTTGGTGGTTTGATTGTTCTACTGGATGTTCGTGTAGGTGGTAATTGTGTGGCGGTGTGTGAAGGCAATGGTGGTGATTGTGTATCAAAGTGTGAAGGTAGTGCTGGTTGTGCATCAGATTGTGGAAATGGTAGTGGTTGTGTATCAGAATGTGAATGTGGTGGTGGTTGTGCATCAGATTGTGAAGGTGGTGGTGGTTGTTCATTAGATTGAGAAGGTGTAGGGGATGATTGTATATCAGATGTTGAAGGTGATTGAGATGGTTGTGTATCATCAGAGGGAGAATGATGATTTGTTGATGGTGTTGGTGATTGATATTCAGTGTTAAGAGGTGAATCAAGATCAGTATATTGATGAGAATCAGGAGTGTATTGTTCTTTGAAAGGAAAAATGGATTCATGAAACACAACATGTCTGCTTATGGAGAAAGTATGGTTGGTTGTGTCATATAGAATGTAACCCTTCTGATGGAGAGGGTAGCCAAGTAAGATGGAGGGTATGGCTCATGCTTGAAACTTGTCAGATGGATGAGTATGAGCATAGGTAAGACAACCTATAATTCTTAAGTGGTCAAGTTTCGGTGGAGTGTGATAAATGACTTCAAAAGGACTTTTGTAATGATGGGGTTTTGAAGGAAGTCTGTTAATAATGTAGGTTACAGCTTGAATGCAATAACCTCATAGATGAATGGGTAAATTTGCTTGGAATTTTAATGATCTAGCAACCTCTAAAAGCTGTTTATGCTTTCTCTCAACTCTAGCATTCTGCTGAGGTGTGTAGGGACAAGATTTCTGATGAATAATGCCTTGGTGAGTGAAAAATTCTTGTAAAGAATTGCTTAAGATTTCAAGACCATTATCACTTCTGATTGTTTTGATTTTGATGTTGAAGTGGTTTTGAATGTAGTGATGGAATTGTTTAAGATGAGATATGGCATGGTGTTTAGTGGGTAACAAATAAGTCCAAATTACTCTTGAGTAGTCATCAACAATAGTCAGAAAATACTTACAACCATTCATGGTTGAATGTTTGTAAGGACCCCATATGTCAATGTGTATGAGATCAAACAAAGACTTAGCATGGCATTCACTCAAAGTAAAAGGTAAAGCATGTTGCTTAGCAAGTGGACAAATGTTACATGTATTCTCAACAATTGAAAAATTGAATACAGAGGAAAGGTCTTTTATTTGTTTCAATGTATGAAGTGATGTGTGACCAAGTCTGGAGTGCCATGTTTGAAGATCAGATGACTTGGTGGAGTGAATTGAATTGAATTGTTCCTGTTTGAGAATGTGGAGACCATCACAAAGGGTGTCATGTGCAATCCTCTTGTTGTGGTCCTGGAAGTAACATGAGAAAGGTGTGAAAACAACAGATAGTGAGGGATTTGTGCCTAATATGTTGATGGACAGTCAATTGTAAGCAAAAGATGGGATGTATAGGACATTGTGTAAAGTGATTTGAGATGTGACATGTATGGAACCACTTTTGATAACTTTTGTGTTGTGACCATTTGGAAGTTGAACATGAATGGGGTTAGAGTGTTCATGTATGTTGAACATGTGAGTTAGAGTGGTGGTAATGTGATCAGTTGCACCACTATCCACTATCCATATATCAGTTCGATCAGATAAGAATGATGCTATAAACTTGTAAATTGAAGTTGTAATGTGAGGCATAATAAGTATACCTTCAGTGGTAGGATTGACCCCCTTGATTGACTGTTGCATCATTATCATAACCTGGTTTAATTGGTTCCGAATAGAATCCATACGGGCACTCATTGCTTGTTCACCATCAGTGCTTTCAAATTGTTGACAAGTATCTTGTCCCATGACCATGTTCACAGTCTTGTCATCTCCTTGTCCTCTATAACCTGGTTTGAATTTTCCATGTAGTGGATAACCAATAGGATAGCCCACAAGTTTGTAACATTCATCCTTAGAGTGTCCTTCTCTTTTACAAAATTCATAGAAAATGCCTTTCTTGAAGTTACTTCTTTTTAATGAAGTATATGTTTGAACATTTCTGTTGAATTTGGTATTGTGATTTCGATTATTGAATTGGACAGCCAGTGCTACAGAAGGAGTCAATATAGAGTTCTTGTTACCCTCCCTTTTTTTTCTTCTTGTCGAATCATTCCATAAGCTTTGGCAACTGTGGGTTGAGGTTGCATTAGGAGGATTTGACCCCTGATATTCGAGTAGCATTCATCAAGTCCCATGAGGAATTGAATCAATCGTTTTCTTTGGTCCCTTTCTCCACTAAGTTTTCCATTCTCACAATTGCAGATGCAAGTGCAGAGGTATGGTGATTCAAGTGCATCAATCTCATCCCAAAAACCTTTTAACTTGTGGTAATAAACCTCAATTGAACAATTTGTTTGTTGTAAGTGTACAATGTCATAAGAGAGTTGAAATTTTCTATATCCATCTAACTGAGAGTAGTGTTCATGTAATTCGCTCCAGAGATCAAAAGCAGTATTAACAAAGGTGAGAGAATTGCTTAATAGATCTGAAATTGTATTCAAAAGCCATGATATGACCATATCATTCGTTCGATCCCAGAGAGCCTTCATTTTCGAACTGGATTCAGGTTCTTTGTAGTCTCCGGTGATGAATTTGAGTTTGTTCTTCGCATTTAAGGCGATCATCATCGACCTTCTCCATGATCCATAGTTGTCTGATCCAGTAAGCTTCTTCGAGATGAGAATCAGGCCAGGGTGATCATGTTGATGAAGGTATAACGGATGATTAGGTGAGTTTGGATCTTCATCCGATGATTCAGCCATGAGATTTTAGCTTGAAATTGGATAACCTCTTATTTTCGAGTGATTTGCTCTAATACCATGAGGTAAACAGAGATTCAATCAAAGTGTAATTGATTGATTTAGAAGAATGAAAGATACAGCACATTGAGGAAAGGAAACTACTTATATACAGCACATATAAGGACAGCTAGCTACCACTAGAACTAACTAACTAACTAACTGAATTAAGTTATGGGAAGTGTGTAGTTCAGGTGCTTGCTTCGTTGCTTGTACTGTGATGATATAGCTGATGTACCTTCATGATCGATCGATCGATCGGGGTTTAGGATTACGGCAGCATGGAAGAGAGCCGATATGGAGGAGGTAAGCATAAAGTCATAAACCATATATGTTCTAAGTGCTTATTCAAAGCAGGACTAGAACTCATAAGTCATAACTAATATGGCTATACCAAAAGTCTATTGAATGTTGGTTACATTATGAACGTACGTAAATATTCTGATTATTCACTAGCACGCTTAAAAGGATGGAATTTAAGAACGTAGATTCAAGTTTATCATGAAAAAGTGTTAACATCTGGACAACTCAAAATCGTTTTCAAATTGTCCTTGTAAATGGAGACAGATAAGGTGGGTGAGGTTGTTATATATGAGACAATAGTTTTATTACATACAAATATAGAATAGACAGGAAAAGAAATTTTAATAAAATAGATTGATCTATTAGTAGTTAAAAAAGAAGTTTAAGTCAAACCTAAGTTCTATTATGAAAATCCTGAATGAAGTGTTGATTTTTAGTTCAACAGTCTTCCTTCGTTACGTCATTTATTTCTTCATCACCCCTTTTAAGTTGATGGAACGTGTTATATATATAAAAGAAACAACTTTATATACTATGATGCCATGATGATGTACTTAATTGCGTGATACGTTGATACAAATTATGTTTCTTCGTAATATTCAATGTTTGAAAAATGGAGAAAACGATGAGTTTGGTAGAAGAATCTTTTTCATTCTAAAAACATTGATCATGAAGAACAGAGATTAACATTAGCATGCCTAACTCGCAAACATTAATTCTGAGTATCAATCGCAAACGTTTTTGTCATATTTCACCATCCCAGAGTTGCTCAATGCTCCTGTAGGAACCATGTTTCTCGTTGACAAAAGAAGTACCTCTCAGCAGCCTAGCCTGCAAAACCAGGATACAAAGTTCAAGATTTTATAAATTGGATTTGGTCAAGTTAAGAAAGTGGGGGTGACCATTTCGACCCATTTATTTGAAAACACGTTGATTCGGGTAAAGCTAACGGGTCACACGAGTAAAATATATAAACTACCTTTAAAGTCAAGAATAGCCCATGACCATAATGACATAATTAATAGTATCCTAAATTCATTTGTTTGATATTAAAAATATCCCAACATTATGATAGTACTTCTGCAATCATACTTTGATGACTTGATTATTCAAAAAGTTCTCAAAAGTAAGAAGAAAATAAATTGTAAGCAGGCTGTCAACCAAACCGTTGTGACCCACGTGCCCGACCCGCCCTTTCTAGTAGGAAAGATGCATACCTGCTGAATCTCGGAAGAGATTTTAGTGAACAAGTCATCAGGAATTGACCAGTCAAAAAGATCAAAATTTTCTTTGATTCGGGATTCACTTGTGCTCTTGGGAAGTATACTATGACCCATCTGTAAACCCCACCGGAGAGCAACCTGAGCAGGTGTCTTTCCCAATTTTTCAGCTACTGAAGCTAGAACCGGATTGGTAAGTACATCGCTTTTGATGAATGTGGTTCCCGGAGAACCAAGTGGTGAATATCCCTACAAAGGTTAAGAAAAGAAAGAAAAAGCATAGCATTAATCTCTAGATGTTGTTATCAGTCATGCAAGGCTCGGTTAAAATAGTCACAGATGAAAGTGGCTTATACATTGTCCAATAATATCCGTCGACTTTTATAACCCTTGTGTTGCATGTGAGTTCAAACATGTTTAGATACATGGCATATTATGAAATTTTGAATGAGCTAAAAAGAAACATGTTGCAGAATGTAGGAGATGGTGTTTGGACTCGCTTTTGTAATTTTAAGTTGCAATAATGAGACAATCAGCTCTTTGAGCGTTTGGCAAATTCTGGAAAGTTTTGAAAATCTATTAACAAAGTAATTGTAAAGGCCTTTTTTGTGGGAAAAAAAAATGTAGTTCTGTATTATGATAGTCACAAATGAACCAAACGTTTGACAAACAGTTAGTGAAACATTTGGCAGGAAATTTGTTACCTAATAAATGAACAAACATGAACCAGATATTCTATTTGGTTTTTCTTGAGAGAGAATTTTACTCAATTTGTCAAATGAACTTCCTTTACGTTCATGAACATTTGTTTCTTTATTCTTATATGTTCATTTATATGTGTGTATGTGTGTGTCTATATATAATATTGGTTTTTATCATATTGTTTCTATTTATTTATATGTTCATTCATTTATGTTCACTTATGTTCTTTAAGCGTGCAAATGAATGAATCTAAACAAAAATGCATAGGTTTTATCTTCTTAATGAATGACTAACACAAAAATTCATTAGTTTATCCATCCATTAATTCCACTAAAGTTAACAGACAAAAACGAAGACAAAATCCATGTTTATCCATTCAGTTCGATTACAGCCCTAGATCTGATCACATTGGTGGACTTTTAGAACCCTTAGAGTGGAGATCTCAAAGCATATTTTGGACACATTAGTGTATATATTAATAATCAAAATCAATTGTGATAAGAACAAATTGCAGAAGATGGTGTTTGGATGTGGTTTAGTTGTTTGAAGTTATAATAAAGTGGTTTGCAAATTCTGTTTATTTATAAATTAGCAGAAAGTGCACAGAAAGGTACCCAACTTATGTCTAATTAGGTGCCAAAGCTTTTTTGGTTAATTGAAGGTATCCAACTTATAAATTTGATAAAAATGGAGATTTTGATAAGTTTGCAGGTAATATATGCAGTTATACCTACATGGCAGCTTGCCATGTAGATTATATTTGTGGGAAAATTGCACAAAAAGATTTTGAAGTTAAGTATATATATTATATTTAAAGAAACCTGCTTTCATTTTGTTAATTTTATGTTTTACCCTTGGATAATAAGTTTTTCTGTAGACTTTACAGCTAGAATGAAAATAAATATTTATTTAACTCCTAAAACATAATATAATAAAAAAAGAATGTGTTTATCCAAGCATTAAAATCTGTTGCATAAAAACATATAGAAAATTAAAACACACAGAGACAAGCCACTAGATTTGTATGTTAACTTACAGATAGATGAACGCCTTTTGACTTGCAGAAGTCTCTGAGTTTAGTCTGCTTCCACGAAGGATGGCATTCCACCTGGTTAACAGCAGGTGGGACCCGAGCAACGTCCAACAAATCTCCCAGTTTCTTGGTAGAAAAATTGCTGACACCAATGGCTCGTGCCTTCCCCGAGTCATAAACTTTCTCCATTGCTTTCCATGTGCTCGGTATATCTACTGCATCAAGATTCTCGGGCTTAAACCCAACAGATCCCTTCTTCATCTTTACAGGCCAATGAATCTTCAACATACATAACCAACTTCAATTCATTGGACAGATAAATTACATAAAAATACAAAATGACCAGATGAAGATACAAACACTTGGGACTTGGGAGGTGTTTGGATCGGCATTCTGAGAGTGATTATCTGATCATCTATGGCTTGAATAGGTTAGCTAGCTAGTTGTTATAAAATGGGCTATAGAAAATGGTGTATAATGAGCTGTTATTGTTAGAAGTTGTAATACTTGATATTCGAGTGTTTGACAACTTCTGGTTAATTAATAGATAAAATGACCAAAAACGAAATATTGTTGAAAAAGTAATGGAGAGATGGTTTGTGAATATGCCACTCGTTATCCAAAACTGAAAATATAAGATCAGAAGCAGAATCTATCCAATCGATCCTTAAGAAACACTAATAATCAGTTTATTTGTTCTAAAACGCAAATCCAAACACCCTAATCAAGTAATGCAATCATACAAGGTACAAATCGAGGTAGTCAAGCTGCAAATCATTTAATGTTCTGTCTAATGCAACAGGTACATCTTCTGGTTCATGATCAGTACACCTGCAGCAGAAAATTGCACATTTTATCAACTGAAAATCGCTAAGCATGTGTATATACAGAAACATCTTATGATATTAAAAGAACATAGACATTAAGGAATTTAAAGAAACCAGAGCTTGGAGGTAATCCACAAATCTTCTCGTTTCACCACATCATCTTGAAAGAGCTTTTTCAAAACTAAACCAATCTGAAAGACGTAAATGTGAAGGAGAGGTGAGTATTTTGACCCATTTACACTCTAGATACCCTCAACCACTTGGTAGAAAGACACCTCAACGCACCTTTGTACAGCGAAGCCAAAGGATGAACGTGTAATTGTAAAAACAGGTCAAATTTTTATTCAAAATCCATAAAAGTTGATTAAGTAAATAATGATGAACAAATGTAAGTAATGCGTACCTCCTTCTCATTGCCATAAACTTGAGCACAATCAATATGTCGATACCCCATCTACATGCATACGATCCAAGATCTTTAAGATGGTATAAGTAGAATAAAGAAAGAATTTGGAGTACTTCGATTGTATAATGTAGCTCATGATAGGATTTATGTATATTTATTAAATACATGTTATGTGGGAGGTTCAAATGAGAACCTAAATATTTTTGAGAATTGGACACTCCATCCCAGCCGCCCAATTTCCCCTCTTTCAATGTCATTGCCCACCCATGAATTCCTCATATGCATCCTGCCACACTCGATTCCCCCACGCTTTCCATCCATGAATTCCACTTACAAAATAAACGGCTGAGATTGAGTCTCCCATTCTCATTTAATTTCTTATTCTCATTTGAACCTTCCCCTACATGTTATTAGAGTTCAACGACTGATATTATACACACACACTGATACACATACATACATACCATTGAACTTTTAAAGTCAATATGTTTGCTTTGGAAATAGGCAGTGTTTGCTAATATGAACATGCATTGCAAATTGCAATCATATTTAACCCTTAATTTCGACCTGTTTGCCCGTTTGTCTTTAGACAAGACGCATTTGAATAATAAGCTAAATGAACTCGTTCATTCTGTTTATTTAGGGGTATAATGCAAAGATGCTATAAACACATATACATGGGGTGTGTTACGTGCCCACAATCTCGAGTTGAACTACAAGCTCTCAAGTGTAGGGTTCAAGCATTTAAGGCTTTAAGCATTTTCCTCTTTATGAGCTAGTAGATGTCCATGATGGTAGTTGTTCCAAACCACAATCAATCATCAAATAATTAAGAGACGAAATATAGATCATTGGTCATTTAAAGAAAAACGAGTAATGATTACAATATACTGATCGACCGACAGAAATCAAGAAGATGTGTAACCTTGATAGCAGCAGCAACAGCATCACCAACGAGACCAGGTTCCGATTGCCATGTTCCGAGACCTACAGAAGGGATTTTGGTTTTGTTAATCAGTTGAAAGAATCGAATGCCATTAGCGCCCATTTTCAATTCTACCGATTGAGCAATACGTGAGAAGCGAATTAGAGTCTGTATAATGTAACTCCCCTAAAGAAACTTTGTTAAGACTGTATTTTGTCTCTAGTGAAGAAGAATGATTCAAGCATCAATGGCCGGCAATTACGCAATAAAAATGTTATTTTAATTCGAAATGGTGTTTGGACATAGTATTAGCCCCGTTTGATTGGAGGGACTTGAAAAAATTTTGAATTTGGAATATCTGAATAAAACTTGTTTGGTTAGAAAGATTTTGTTTTAACTATCTTTATTTTTTTATTTTCAACACGACTAATTCTTTGAAGAGTTTTGACATCTAAGTATATTTTTTTTTTCTTTATCTTTTGATTTTCATAATTGTTTCTTGATTTAGCATCGATATATAAAGATATAGATTTATTATATATTACGCCATAAATATTAAAAAACATACATTAACAATCACCGTATTTATTATCAAGCTTGTAATTTGTAATTTTTGCCATTCCATGTTTCAAGGAATTTGTTCTTTCACATACCAAAGGCTTACCCAAATCCAACACTAGACTGCCACAAGTCATCGCAGGCGACTAAAGACGACAACGGCGACTTCATCTCCGACGACCGATGATTCAACAGCTTCGACTTCATCTAAAGAAACGCCAGTTTTGACCAGTGACAATGGCGATCAATGACAACCCATGACGATGGCAACTCAAAACCAATTTTTATGAGAGGAGTAACACAGGATACTTATAAAGTAGATTACAAAGTCACTTTTTGTCCGATGTGAGACATTACTCAACAGCTTCGACTTCATCTCCAATAGCGCCAGCTTCAACCGATGACAACCCATGATGATGGTGACTTCACTAATTTATTGGGTTTTAACAAAGAATAATTTCTTCATTGATTTTTGGTTAATACCTACTTAACTAATTTCTTGGTCTCACAAAACTGGAACATAATATTTCAAGCAATAGAGTTCGATTATTGTGGTAAGGAATGGAAAACATAAGAGCAACCGGAGTACACGCTTGAAGCATGGCATGCTTCACCGCCACATCAGTGCCACATCACCTATGTTTCAACCATACTTAAATACCCGTACTACCCATGCTTCACGCTTGAAAAAAAATTATTTTAAAAAAATACCCTCTCTTCTTTTCTCTCTCCTCTCACTCTCGGTGTTGATTTACCGAAAGCATCATGCTTTCTTCGGTACCAAAGGACCCGGGGTGGTGTACCCCTCGGTACCACCCTTCCAAGTAGGATGCCGATGGTGAATACCGAAGGTACTCCCAATGCTCTAAATGAGAGTGTGAGACTCAACCTATCACATAATGTGGAAGCAAAGCAATAAGATTTAATTAGGTGGCTTGTGGTGTTTTAATAAAATTCTATTTGATGTTCAAAAACAAAAACAAAAAAAAAATTGTATGGTTCAATTTCTAGGTTTTGATTCTGATTTTTTTGTTATACATTCAAATTCAAATTCATTTGCTTACTAATCAAACATGATTAGGTTTTCATAGATTCCAATTCTTATTTATTCTAACTATTTTCAATTCATTGGTGCAATTTCAATTCTTTTAGATTCATTATGCGAACTAAAGTATGCCTTGTCCCTTGTAAAGATTCCAAATATTCAGATTATAAATCTCGCTTCTAAACATTTATACTTACTATTTTTTACTCATTAAATAAAACATGTATCAACATTAAAAGGTAATATAAAAAAGAGAAGTAGTGAATTTAAAATGTTATAATTTAATAAGTAGGAGGAATGATTTAATAGAAGAAAATATAATATTATTTCGGATGTTTTTAATTTGTTTGGTTTTCTTGGGTTCTTAAACCAACACGATTGACACAGAAAAGATTCTAGTGTTAATATTTCAATAGTCTAGTTAGCTAATTAACAATCAAAGATTGATCTTTGATCTTATTATTGATTGATTTCCATTAGATTTGATCAGTTATTAAGATATATATACGTGTTTAACAATATTATACATAATGCAAACACATTCATACTTTTACAAACAGTAACCTCTAATGATAATCTTATATCATAGTGTCCGGTAGACAATGGAACTTAATTACTAACTACGTAACAATTAAAAACGAATGTGAATGTTTGGTACGTACACATGTATGAACATCGAATCAAATTCTGGTTTCCGTTCCTCCTTGAAGTGGCTTCGTGACACTTATGTGCGTATTTGGAAACCCCTTTTACTAAAATTTGATAGAGCATTTATGTAATAACTTCGTATATTTGTCTAGATGAGCAATAACATATCTCCTTGATATCTTTTATAAAAAAAATAGTTGAGTGAGGTGTGTTTTCGAACAAAAAACTTAAAAATGACTCATTTTAATGCACGTGTCATAACAACTAGCTAATACATGGCTTTTAATTACGTGGTTAGTATAGTGAGCTTGGTTAGTGCATATTACGCGCTCAACTCTCTACCAATGAATTTTCTAATTTTCCTCGTTTGACCTCATTTTCGACTGAATTTTCCAAATTTATTCCTTTGGATATATAAGTTTAAATCACTTTTAGTGTGATTTAACTTCAAAAATACTTAAACAGTAAATGTGGAAAAAAAAACAAGATATCATAAAGAAATATATGCACAAAATGACTGGTATAAGATACAAGAAATGGGCATCTTGTATTTAACAATAAAAATATAATGTATTAATATTGGATCAATAGTCAGCATAAATAAGTTGAGTGCAAGTAAAGAACAACTAATCTTAATAATTATTATATTTAATAAATATCGCTCGTAGTATATTTCATACTAGACTAAATGTCCGTGTGATAAACGGGTTAGTTTAAAATTGATAATCATTATTAAACATTAATAAAAACATATTAAATAATAATAAAACGCGAATTCAATGAGAAATTATAAAATGACGGCGTACGACATCAACACTCTAACCAACGGGTGGAAATATCGACGCGAGTGGAGTTGACGACATAGACGTAGTTCATGATACGAGAGACGTGATTGTATTTCTTATATAAGTCATCAATTATTATTGTTACAATTAAGGGTGATAAAGTTAAATGTTATTAGTTATAATTGAAAATGAATTTAAAATGATTATAAAGATATTTTAGAATGATAAAACTATTAATTTGGTTAAATATGATATTTTGAAATATTATAAAAGGGTAAATATGATATTTCATATTTGTAAAGTAAGATGGACAAATACGATTTTATATGATTTAATAAAGGTATATATGAAATTATCTCTAATAATTTGACTCTAAAAAGTCAAAATTAATTTTTTGATTTTAAGTGAATAAACGATCAAGATTAAATATTTTTTTAAATAAATGATTCAGATCGTCTAATAAATTTTATTAAATTAGTCTTTTATTTATATTAGAAGATTAGATCTATGTCATATTAAGTACTCTCGTTAAGGGGTGTTCATTCTATTAAGAAATTATTTTAGTGTTTATTTTTAGTAAACTGTTTCTTTTCCAGCTTATTTTTTAATTTATTAACTTATTATAACTTGTAACAAAAAATAAGCTAAAAAAAGCTAAGACAAAATAAGTTCAGAATATAAGTTCTTAAGAAGCGAAAACAAACACACTAAGCAATGATATTCGTCACTTATAAAATTAAGCAAGCTTGTGCACATGCTGAGAGGAGAAGACAATATTGATTAAGGGCAATATACAAGTAGATATTCCAAATGAAATTTGACTATCAAGAACACTTACCTAGGATAATTCTACAATAAGTTAGCTATTAAAGTTTCTATATAATTCAAGGTGTAGAGATGTGGAGATTAACTTTAAGTATTACTCTTTGAATCTTATATTGGGAGAATTTATATATAAGTTTTTAAATTTAGATTTTACAGATTTTTTTATTCTATAATTGTGGACAAGATAACACATAATGTTTAAAAAGGAAAGCAAAGCTTGAATATATATATATATATGGACCATGAGGTGCAACCGCCGGGTACCGTATTTAAATTTTGTCCTTGATTTGCTCTCTCTCTATAAAAGCCACTTAGAATAATTCTAAATACTTTTTGCTAATCTAAACTCTCTTTATTTTGAGAGAATATGTGAGCATTTATTTCTAAATTCAAAGTGGGATTGAGTTGTTTACAAATATTATATTTAAAGAAGAATAAATCAAGATCAAGAGCTTAAAACATTAATTATTTATCATTATATACATCCGTGTATTGTGTGAGAGAATTGTAAACACTTTAACTTGTTTGTGAAATAGATAACATCACATATTGTGGTTGTTAAGCATGATTTTATGATCAATACAATTTTTAGGGAGAAGTTGTAAAAAGTGATCACTATCTTCTTTAGTGAGAAGAAGAAGGTAATCACTATCTTGTAATTAGTTAGACGTAGAAGGTGATCACTACCTTCTTAGTGAGACGTGATTAAGGTGATCACTACCATAAGAAATTAGTGAAACATTATAACATTGATATCTTTCGGTTAAGAGAGGTGTTAATAGCGAAGAGAAATTCTGGTTGAAGTCTAAGGAGTGGACGTATGTTGAATTCGTTAACATGTAACCGAACAACTATAAATCTGGATGTCTATTTGTTTAACATGTTATAAATATATAACATTAGGCAACCCTTATCTTGCACTAATTTACTGTTCATTCTTGAGTTTTGCTAAACTGCACAGTTCTTATATATATATATATATATATATATATATATATATATATATATATATATATATATATATATATATATATATATATATATATATATATATATATATATATATATATATGCCGAAAATTAAACAAAGTCATGCTACAGCTTGACTGGTTAACTTCCTCTTTTATCCATCCCCAAGGTATGGGGTTCGACTCCTGATGTTCAAGTTTTTAGTTTGTTTTTTTTTTTAATTCTTTCTCCTTTTCAATGTGGCCCATATTTTTTTCCCTTTCTTTTTCTTCATGTAAATTATAACTAATAATTTACACTTCTTATATTAGTGACTAATAATTTACAATATTAGTTTATATTTCTAATTCTTTTTTTCATTTTATTGTTTTTGTAAAGCAAAATAATTTACTTAAGCTAGAAAATATTTCTTAATATATCTCTTACGTATATTTTTTGTTTTTTTGTTTTTTTCCTCCAGCTGTTTGTTTTTAACGAAGTATAGCGACCCCGCGCATCGCGGCGGGAGCAAAAGAAAAAGATATTTTTTGCGTCACGGTTGGATAAAATTATTATTTGGACTGTTTTTATATTGTATTATTATTATTATATTTATACAATTAGTTTTACTTTTCCGCTTTTATAGCTTTTAGTTCTACGTATACATATTTGTTATCCAATTATTTTTTATCTATATTTCAATATAAATAGTAATATAATATGATCAATATCAAATGAAAACTATTTTTTTATTATATGTGGAAAATATACTTTTAAGATATTTATCGTATTATGAAAGAATTTACATTAAAAGGTAGATAAAAAATAAGCCGATCACAAACATATATTCGTTTTAATACCGAACATTATATATTAAAAGTTACCAAATAAAAACAAAAAGGACAAAAATTAATTATTGAAGTATAATAATAATAATTTAATGAAATATAAATAATAAATATAAAAATTAAGTTATAAGTAAGAGAGAGAGAGGCACTAATTCTGATAGATAGAATAAATTAGTTATTGAAATATAATAATAATAAATTATTAAAACTAATTTATAAAAAAGAGAGCAGCCGCTACTTTTTATAAAAAGGAAAAAAAAAGTATACGTACGCCATGTTTTGAAATCAGGCAGCTTGGTTTGTTGCTTAAGCCCATTGCCACCGCCCACATAACTTTTGTTTATAGTTCAGCAGCTTTAGGTATATAATAGCCAAAAACAAATTATTAGTATTATATATAATTCTCATCAAAAATTTTACGTTTTATTATTATTTTATTTCACTGAAGGTTATTTTACCTATATCCATTTTTCTTTTAAGTTATTTTAACATGATTTAACTTATATTTTTATTATTTATTATAGTTCCAATATCTTTAACTATAGCATTTATTTTTAATGACTATATTTTAACTACCTTATTATAAGAAGTTCTTTTTTTTAATTACAAAATCGTAAGTGTATATTATGAGGTGTGTGTTTGCTATATAATAAGTAAGAAGTTTGTTGAAATATTTTCTTGATATCTTATCGATGACTTTTATTAAATGTTTTCGAGTTCATGGTATAATTATAACCATTTTGTTTCTCTTTGTTTAAACATGTTTAATAACTTATAGCATTTTACTTGTTTCCACCTCTTTTTTCTTTTATCCCTCTCTTAAGCCTTTTTTTATCTCTTATTTTCTTAGTTTTATTTTTAAAATAAATAGTTGTTTATTAATATTTTTTCCTTTCTTCTTAATAATTTTTTTCAACGCAGCAAAGCGCGGGCTTATATGCTTGTTTACTTACTATTTGCAAAATAACTTTATAAAATTTGTATAGAAACCATTCAAACCTTTTCTAGTTTCTACATAATTAAAATTTGTCAAAATGATTTTGATAATCAATTGTTGATGACTTTCTTCAAGATGAAAATAGATTTTCGTGTTCAATATATGTTAACGTTCTTGTTCTTTAGTTTCTTGAAGATAGTTAGGTTCTTGAGTTTCCAGGAACTGGTTTTACGTGTACAACAGGTGTTCTTTAAATTTAATACATATTATACATATAGAAAGAGTTCATGGGAGAAGTTTTTTGCGAGAAGCGAGAAAAGTTATTACAGTCATTCATTGATTTTTGATCATGTGGTTCGCATTAATCATAATTATTATTTTTATTAAATTAAAAAGGGTAAATTAGTAACAAAAATTTATCTCTCTCCTCTCTCAAATTAGTTTTGCTTTGAAGTTTTTAGAATTTACTTTTACATTATTATTTATATGGTGTTCACTACTGAGCATAACCTACGATTTATAGTTTTTTCATTATGTATACAATATTCATTAGTGAACACATCCATACCTATCATTTTTAAAACCATTAATAAACTTTCTAAACCGTATAATTCGAAGTTCACTATTTTTCCAGTGTTCATCAACGACTCATATACAAATTTAACAATATTTTATTATGATTAGAAAAAATTAACAACTAATAATCATATATAACCATGCACAAAAAATTAACAAATTATACTTACAGAAATAAAAAAAACATTACATTAACCGTATTTCTATATTCACTAATAAACAATCAAATCACAAGCAAAACCCACTACCAAATAATGAAGTTGAGTGGAAATAAGCTTTTCCATGTTTATCGGTAAACAACCAAAAAATGGGTACATTACAGACAAAGAAAAATCAGAGAACAAGAAAAATATTATTCATAAGGACTTCTCTCAAGATTAAGCTATTACCAGTGAACATCATGGTAGATCAAGAAAAAGTACAAACAAGTTGTGTTCATAATGCTCAATGGTGAATCTCCAGTTTAAATCATAAAGGTAAGGCTAGTCGGGTCGACGGTGGGAGATGTTTAAGAAACAATGGTGGTCGGAAATTGGAGGCTAGTCAGGCCGACGGCAGGAGGTGTTGAAGAAACCGTGGTGGATGACGGCAGGAGATGTTGACGAAACATGGTGGCCGACGGTAGGTAGCTAGCCGGAAGTGTGAGATAAAGATGTAATGATTAGGGTTTTAAATCTAAAACTTTGAGGAGCGTGGGAGAGTTATAAGATTAATAAGGAAACAATTTGATTATATTATTAAAATGTCTCTTTTATCCATCAATTAATTTATCGTACGATCTAGAATGCTTCTTGTATTTCTCGCTAAAAAAAATTCTCGCATAAACCCCTCTCTCTCTCTCTCTCTCTCTCTCTCTATATATATATATATATATATATATATATATATATATATATATATATATATATATATATATATATATATATATATATATATATATATATATATATATGTTGTTCAACAAATCCTGAGTTTTATGTTTTTGAGTTTATTTGCTGAATTTGTTATTAAAGATTTGCATATCGATGTTCTAGAATCATTTTGTTTTTCCTTAGTGTTCTTGATTACCAATTAATCTTAATAATAACAAATAATAATATAACTATTTAAAAAAAGTGACCTGCTTTCTAGCTCTCAGGTTACTCATTAGATATAATGGATGATTTGTAAAAGTTAATTTAAAATTTTAAAAAAAATAAATTAGTTTTATATAATATGATTGTACATAGAGTTTATTGTATTATAACAAAGTTTGTTTAATATTTTAAAAAATATATATCAATAAAAGAAGCTCCTGTTCGCTTTCAAAAACCAACATCATGCAAAGGCCAAAGGGCTCTTGACTACCTTTTATTTTTTATTTAATATTTAATTTTTTAAAGTCGTATAATGATTGATACATTCATGTTGCAAGGCTGCATTAGAAATGATGTGATATAATTAAATTTTGTATGTAGAGTTGACTTATCATAAAACTTTTTTTTCTTGAAAGTAAAGCCACTACCTTTATCTAAAAAGATCCAATTAAAAAATATTTTATACAAATTTAGAAAGAAAACATCAACCATTGAAATTTTTTCTAAAGAGTATATAATTGTTAGAATATGTTTGAGACTGATTTTGAAATTAATTATCTGACTTTTTGGTGATTTGAAATGGTAACTAGTTAGTTTAAAGTGTTTGAGGGTGATTTTAAAAAAATAATTATTTTATTTTTTAAAGTATTAATAAAACACAATCTTAAGAATCTACTTTAAATTGCTTTTCCAAACCGAATTCCAATTGTTAAAAATCAATTAATCTATTTCAACAAATACTCAAAACTAATGATGTTTATCACGATAAAGAAAAACCATAATAACTACTTGTAATTTTAATAAAAACTAACAACATCCAATAAAAGTACATAATACATAAACTATTTTGTGTGAAAACTAACAAATGAAATAGACTTTGAATTCGTGTTGTGCCATTGTGCACTCGATCCGGTCGAAAGACAACAGACATCAATGTGATTCGAGATGGAGGGCAAAGGCGTAATCGATAAAGTGATGATAAACACGACCAAGACACAAGCAACAACTCGCAACTGGCAAGGCCCAATTCATTGATCTGTTCGACTTCGAATTTTCAAGACTACAACCACTAGGTCACAAATACCAATTTTTATCAAAAACCAAATCTTTGTAGTTATATATATGGTTTTTAAATTGTAAATTAGATATTTAATTATGTTTGAGGCTTGAAGCCTTGAACGTATGATTAATGTTGAATACTCCAACACTTTGAATTAATTGGAAGTTGAAATTTGGTATTTTGGATTGGACCTTTGAGATGTTTATAGTATTTCAAACATTTAATAGTCAAAATCAAAGCCATATAAATTATGAGTTGGGTATTTAATAAATTAGGAATTAATGGTTGAAACAATTTTAACTTTTTAAGTACTCTACGATTAAAATTTAAGCAATTTAAATTACAATCTATATAATGGTTTCAATCTACAGATATGATATAAGGTTTAATTGTTGAAAATTATTCAAGTTGTCATCATTTGTTATTATGTTTATCAAATTTTTAAAACTATCATTTAATATATTAAAGTTTCAAAATTTATCATTTAATGTGTATTAGAAAACTTGTGTATGTTGCAACACATAGTTGATATCAAAATAGAAATCACAATCGATTCTATCAACTCAAAACACATAAATCGATGAACTCTAACTTGATTGAAGCATAAATCGCAGTTTGAACATTCGATTGACGATTGGCTAGTGTGGTCGTGCTGACAAGTACATGCATATTGGAGGGGAAGAACTATAGAGTTCTGCATGAAAAGGCTTTAGAAGAAGAAAGAAAAGAATGCTAGTGCTGCTTTATAAAACAATCACTTTATTAATTTTTTTTAAATGGGTCTAATATTATGCTTGTTAGTTTTGATGTTATGAAGCATGTTACGTCTATTGTTGATTTAAAAAAATGGAAGTAGCGTAAAGTAGAAATGGGGATCTGGTTTATTTTTTTTAATTTAACAATAAAATAACAATAAATTAACAACTAAAAATAATATTAATTTTGATTTGTTTTCCAACAAGGAAAAACACATTATTAGAAAAGTCATCGTCACGTCACCATCATATAAGCGAAACCGGTGTCACGTCAGCATATGATATGTTATAATAGGTTTGAAACATAAAATGATAAGTTTGACAAGTTTAGTAAACTAAAGTGATTTCAGATAGAAACCAAAATTTAATCATATAATCAATAAATGATGATGTCGTTAATCAAATTTAAGTGTTTATATAATTATATTTTGTATAAAGTTTACATGTTATCGATAATCACACTCTTCGTACTTTAACTCTGTTCAAAACCGACATATTGATTTGTTGGTTTCTTGCTTTAAAAGTTAGTTACAAATATGCATGTTAGAAGGCTGCAGTGTTGTTTACAGCCGAGTTAGTTTTATTTCACATGTTAAGAATTAAGACACATTAAAAGTTTAAAAAAAGTTCAGGGGTGTTAGGTTAATACAATCCTTACTCACTCTGACATTGTAATATTTAAGACATTTTAAATCATGGCCACGACAAAATGTGTTGGTTTGCCTTAAATGTGATGAAAATTATAATAAAAAATAATTGTTTAGATATTAATACGTACCCTTGAATATATGAATATAAAAAATAGTTTATAAATTTGCAAGGAAAAATATATCATAATTATTACGTATAACAAATTTTATTATGTAAAAATAAGTTGTCTTTTATAACTTGTCGTGAAAAAAGAACATGTATAACACATTCATTGATTGTGGAGCACATGAACTACACACCTTATGTCCTACTAGTAATCATCAATGTTCGTTTAAAATACAGTTATCACTTATCTAATACTCTGTTAGATCTTTAAGAAATTTAATCGAAGGTTTATCGTTTGGACCGGTTGATAATAAATGCTTCTGGAACAAATGGATACCTCTTAGGATAAATTGCTTCGTGTGGAAGTTATTCTTATGCAGATTACCTACAAGGAAAAATTTAAGCGCAAGAGGCATTTACACACCTTCGCAGCTGTGTCCATTTTGTCAAATTGAAGAAGAATCAGAGGGGCATATACTCTATTCCTGTTTGATGATAAAAGGTTTGTGGGATTGGACTTTGGGCTGGTGCAGAATGAACATTGAACAGATGATACAAAGTATTTATGCTACGTACAAGGATAACAAAAAGGAGACCAAAATTCATGGAGGCTTGGCATGGTGCATCTGGAAGGCAAGAAACAACTTGATTTTTAGAGATATAAGATTCTCACCTTCTTTGGTCAAAGATGAGTTTCAAGCCTCTTTGTATTCATGGATGAAGTATAAGGCTAACCATACGTCTTTAGTTTGGTCTATGTGGTGTATAAGTCCAATCTCTTTCTTTTAGTCATGTAACTTATTTCTTGTACTGTTTCTAGCATGTTGGTAGCACGTTTATTAATATATTTTGGGTCCTCTAGTCGGAGGTGATGACCGAGCTGAAGCTTCCTTCTAATCTTCCCTGTTGGTTTAAAAAAAAAAGAACTTATTCACTTGTTCATTCTTTCAATCGATTTCGAGCAACCCATTGCAACCTAAACTATAAAAGAGCATAAGCTATTTAATTTGCTTTATTAAACCTCCTAAAATTGACGTGTAGGTTACCGGTATAAAGATACGTATATAGCATAACAAATTAACAACCATAAACACAACAAAATTTTAATTATATAGAGAGAGACGGGTGCTAAAATCCTAAAACTGCTTCAAGTTGAAGCGAAAAGGGATTTAGGGTATCTTTGGCCACAGGTTTATAGGAGATTATAAAGGCTTGGGATTATAGTTTTTTTAATCCCCAGCCCTCTAGTCTCGTTTGGGTGAGGGGATTATTAAAAACATAAGCCCTCATAAGCCATAAAAATAAAAAAAAAATCAAGTAGCTTATGGCTTGGGCTTGTGATTATTAAATAATAAGCCCCAGCCCCAGCCCCAGCTCCAGCTCCAGCCCCAACCCCATCGAGTTTCACCAAACATACCCTTAAAAGAGTGTGGATACGGTCGAGAATGGGTAATGGGGTAAGTTGGTACGAGAGCAATGAAATTTGTTAGTAACGATATTCATGTGTTATAACAGATTAAAAATGGGGAAATGATCATATTGGTTAACATGTTTTTATAAAAATGTCTCTCTTATACTTTACATATTCAACAAAAAATACACTCTTATTACCATACACTTTTCCATCCATATAAAATAAAGTATTTGTTTTGAAATGTTTTAAAATTTGTTTTAGTAATGAAAAACAAAAATGTTGGTGGAAAAATGAAATGATGTAACCACTGGAAACAATTTGTCTAATACTACATCTATATATTTTAGAATGTTATATATCAAGTAGAAACTATCCGGCAGTGAAACATTATGCGTATACTATTCTAGTGTATATACATGCGTATATGAATATAGAAGATAGCGTATGTCAAGACCAATTAAATAGCTATTTAATTTTTTAAAATGTCAACATTGATTAAAATAAAGTATGGGTGTTGCTAAATTAACACCTCTAAAAACACCCTAAATTTAAATGTTAAATCAAATATATTATAATCATCATTAACCTCTGGATTATAATTATAAAATATGGATGTTTCTAAATTGACACTTGTTAAAACATTCTAAATCTAAATGTTAAGTCAAAGATACTATTATCATAATTAACATTTGGGTTATAAATATAAAATATATCAAATAATTTTAGTTACGAATGTAACCTACCTAAAACAGATACACTATATGTCATCGCCGTACTACATAACAACTGCCGCTCCGTCATGCACGTGACAGCCACCGCCACTACCATCGTGCAACATGACATCCGCCACCGTTTAATCTATTTTTATTTAATTAAAATAAATAAAAAAACTTTCTATTTAACAAAACTCTTATTAACATATTTAAAAATAATATTAACCATAGATTTTATTTTAGTAAAATTTTAATTTTTGATAAATAGATTTTAAAATAAATGTCTCAATCATGTAATTATCCACTAATTAAATAAATTTCAGTTATATTCTCCCATTTCAACATAGTTATACAAGATGTCAGGGGTGATGAAAATTTTGGATTTGGGGTGATATTTGTTTGTCTTGGTTATGGTGAAGATTGATGGATCTACGTTCGACAACAATTGCTAGACGAATTATTGAGTTCGAATGATGTTTATGCTAGAATTTTTATGGATGAGATCAATGACTTGCGTGAATCCCTAAATTTCTCACAATCGTCTACACCACCACAACATTGGATGGTTATAACTATAATGGGGTCAATTGCCAATAGGTTTGGAGTGATCATTATTTAACCAACCATGATGAGATAACTTTCTTTCCTCTTAACTGTTTTCCTCTTTGAAAAGCTTTGGAATAGATTTAAAACTATCGAACTATTACGATATCACATGTACATGTACAATCAAAGGAGATAACCTGATGCCTACCATTTCGGCTTGTTGGATCCACCATAGAGCCCTATATGTAGCTCGATAGCAATCAATGTATGTGTTGTGTCTGGAATTTTAAAAAAAAATTGAAACATAGTAATCCAAAACCCTAATTATAGAGATAACCGTCTATGATTGAATATTTTTTTTTAATTTAAAAGTAACTAATCATAATTATGCATTTATATTAATCATTTATGCATTTTTTATGCTTGAAAAAATTTGTTGTAAAAGTTCATATAATTATATAAAAATATTTCTTACATTAAAACTTAACTGTAGAAAAAAGAATTTAATAACTATAGTTGTATTAATTGTCATATCCTTAACTATAATGTTTATTCGAAAGGTAAATAAATCTAATTTTGCAAGGTGTTTTTTTGTAAATCAAGGATGTTTATTTCGTCAACCCCATAAAGTATTAGGTAAAGATGATTTTAAAAGGTTATGAAAGGTGTAGATGATGTTTTAAGTAAAGGCGTTCAAAATATCCGAAACCTAAAACTGAAAAGCGTATCGAAATGTAGGTTTACCAAGCCTAGTAATTCAATATGTTTGGTCTGGTTAACCACACTGATATGCATTTCGGTTTGGTTAAGTTTCATGAGTTTAAAAAGGGATAGTTAACCAAGAAACTGAAAAATAAAAAAAATACTAATTTTTAATTTTTGTTACAAATAGCACATATTTACATATCACTTTTCAATTATCTTTTCGTAGAGAGTCATTATTTAGTGTTTACGAGCCAATTACGGTTTGTGCTCAATTAAGTCCATATAAAAAACATGTTTCTGAAATTTCAATATTCAATCACATGTAATTCAGAATACAATCATATGTGATTGTCATCACATGCTAATTACGAAAATGCCACTTCGCCCGAAATTTTAATATAACACCGATTTTCACGCGCTTATAATTAGAGAAAATTTTAGCCTTTTAAAACAAACGCAAAGCGGAAGTAAACGCCATTAACAAAATATTAAGTGTAAACTGACTCGGCAGTTATAATACAACAAAATTACGCCAAGTTCAACATCCAGGTGTTACCAACTAACCGACAAACCACCGACCATCGGATCACAAATATATATACAACGAGCAGTGTTCCGCAAAAAATATTTACAACCGCTACCAATAAGTCCCGCCTCACATAGGCCAACTACCTCGCATCTGCAAAAAGGGAAATCAGGCACCGTTAGCTACAACTAGCTAGTGAGTACAGATTTACACATAAGCATCAATAAGCAGGTTATCCCAACTACGGGACAGCACATAAGGCTATCCTAACACATAGCGTCGCGCCAACGAGTCAGTATGAATCATATCTCGCAGGGTGGGAAGCCCCGCTCGACGACTCAAACTGGGGACCATCAGCAACAACTATCCGCAATGGTGGGGGAGCGAAGAGCAGTCCACCAAACGCGTTACAAAGCTCGAAGCTCGACATCTCGGATCTCAACGAAAGCTAAGATCCCAACTCACGTTAAGGAGCGGCGGTTTGCAAGACCACCCCGGTGTGCTGCACACCGAGTATCGTTGATCCCCATTATTCCATCAAAGGGATCCAGCCTTCGGGAAGAAAGCTGACCTTAACCATGCCATCAATAGTCCGGACCAAACAATAAGCAACAACGTCCCGTAGCGGGTCTAACGATACGCATGCGATTCATAACCAACGTGCAAAGCAACTTAGCATGGCAACAATATATAACAACATGGCATAACATACCTCATATACGCACGTGTGCGACACCGACAACATATTTCAACAAACAACAGACAACGCTACTTACCGAGACTCATGGGAAAACCGGTACTCACCTCGAGATTATAGGAGGCAAATATGAATTCGGGAATCCCAGGAGCACACGGAATCGTCCGAATCACCTAACACATCATGTGTAGGTTCAATCAACGTCTAAAAGTACTATCAATGCTTCTACGTAAACGTACAACGAATAACAAGCAACAAGCAATCTGGAACAGCTCCTACGGCCGCAGTAGATGTGTTCTACGGCCGCAGGACACCTTCCAAACACCTCCTACGGCCGTAGGAATACATCCTACGCCCGCAAGAGTTCCTTTCCAAGAAACCATACCCTACGGGCGTAAGGACCCTACCCTACGCCTGTAGGAGTGATTCATTGGGTACCAACGGTAGTAGGTTATGTACTCACGCCCGTAGGCTTCTTTCCTTCACCTGTAGGTGGTAAACCACACAAAATGCATTACTACGCCGCAGAGAACCCTGCCTACGGCCGCAGAGACTATAACAACCCCTACGGCCGCAGGGACTATTTTCTACGCCCGTAGGAACCTCTGTTACAGCAGACTTCGTCCTGTTCGAAGCCCATACCTGCAATTCGACGTTTTTGACCTTTTTATCAACTCAAAACATATTTCTACTGCTTTTACATATTAAACAACATCACTACAACATCCTTACATGTTTCTTGACTCAAAACCATCATTTACAACAAGAACCAAACTTAATTTCAAAGCTAAACTACCATCATCTTCTTCAAAACCATAAACTAGGTTTAAGCACCAAGAAATCTTACCAATAAGGAAGAAGAACAACTTTTAAGGCTTGTATCTACTGTTGAAATTCACCACAACTAATTCCCCTTTGATTCCTCCTTCAAATCTCCAAGATAGCAAGGGTGTGTGTTTTGTACGTATGTATGTATGTTGTAGTATGTTTTGAAAGGCAACTGGGGATAAGAGCAAGCTATAGACCGACTTAGGTTGGTCAAATACCCCGCGTGAGTATTTTGTTCCCCTATTCAACTTACAACACAACTTAGGTTTATCCGTTTCAACTAACGGAGATATTTTCGGAATCATTATTTGAAACCGTTCAACAATTAATCAACTCTATCTATTTCCAACAATTTACCAACGTTAGCCACATAACCACGTGTACCAACAATTAACAACAATTAGCAACAAAAGATCTTTAAACTACTTGGCTAATGTCAACGTACAACTATACAAACACAATGTACAACAAGTTACTACTAGGCCCTAAACTAGGGTGTTACATTTAAAATTCAATCTGGACCATTAATGAGGTTGATCCAAATATTAAAATTAGTTCTTTAGGACTATGCATTAAGTATGAACTATATTTAACATTTCTCAAATCTTATTATATATGTACGAGTACTAACTTAGTTTACCCAATTATAGGGACTTCTTTATTCATAGTGCTTTTATTCTATCAATTTTAGTTCATAAATTATTTCCATTATTCATTGTGTTTGAAAGTTCTTAAGTTTAAAATATATTTATGAATAAAATGGTCATTTGGTTAATCGTAATAATAAATCGAAAAAAATGACTAACCAATGTTAATGTTTAAAAATATTACAAACTGATATTCCGGTTAATCGAATATCTATAACTAACCATGAACACTCCTAGTTTAAGAATGATATAAAAAAATATAACAATCAAGTTAGTTTATTATTATAGCTATAAATAAATGTTTAAAAATGATTATAGAATGTTAAAAATAATAATTTAAATAAATTTGATATCAAGATGCTAATAACAGTATATATGATATTAGAAAATTCGGTTGAACAAATATTTAAAGATTTAACAAAGAAATTTACCCTTTTATTATCTATGAATGAATGAATGCTCATGCCCATATATGAATAACTCAAAATAGAACACCTTTCCAAGAAGTAAATGATACGTCGTTCGAAAGCTATAATTTTGGCCAAAAAATATATTTTCGTATACAACTTCATTAAAAAAAATCATTTTTTATATCCTGAATTTTAAACATCATAAAGTCCTCTTATTTTTTTAAGCAATGATATATTTATATTTTTATAACAACTCAATCACTTCTTATTACAAAACATAATAAGAAGCTTCATACAAATCACACTTACATAGCAATATAACAACCTAATAATAATACTTATCTAAATTGCTATACATACATCAGTACATCACCCGGCCATTTTGTTTAGCTAACCCAAAGGATATATTCTTTTAATTCATTTGCATCTTTTTTTTTTCTTCTGATAATTAAGCAAGTTGACTTGGTGTTGTTTAGAAAAAAATATTTTACTATAAATATTTTTTTGCTCTAATTCTAAACATAAATTTCGCCACAAGTTTCAGATATGATAATTTCTTATATTTCTATATATATATATATATATATATATATTGTACTAATTAGAGAGGTAAAGGATTCGAGTCGAGTCCAAGTTTGGTATTTATCGGGCTAGGTTCGTTTAGGTTTTTTAGCTCGAGCTTAAGTTTGGCTAGTTTAGAGCTCGTAATGTTTAGCTTGAGTTCGGCTCGTTTAAAAGATATAAAGCTTGAATTCGGCTCGTTTAGACTCGTCTAAAGCTTAAAAAAGCTCGCTCTTTGAGACTTAAGCTCGGACACGTTTACTAAACGAGCTTTGATCTAAACTAGAATTCGGCTAATTTATATCCTTATGTATAACTATCGTTATGTTTTACTAATTAACACTTGTTTAACGTTTTTACTTCTGTAATGATTTAGCTTTGATACAAATAAATAAAAGTCAAAATGAATTAAAAAATAACATTATTGAGTTAGATATTAAAAAAAAGTGGTCGGTCTTAGCTGCAATAGACAAGCAACCACCCCTAACAACTACCTCATGCTGACAAGCTTTTTAAATAAGGTTCTATTTAGATGACAAGTTCAAAAATTACAACTTAAATGTGTGATAATGATATATGTAATAAAATTCATAGAATTCTTGATTTTTATAGTTAAACAAATTAACCAACCATCTAGATATTGAATGCTAGATATTGAAAAAAAATCTAGATATTGAATGCTAATTATTAACCACTAATGTATGGATAGTTTATTTCCATTAATGACACTGCTAATCTCACCATTAATCACAAATTAAGTTAATGGATGGTTAATCTAATTCTCATGAACTATAATACTTATTCCATCATTAACCACTAAGTTTGATATAAATATTTTCTAATCTGTTAACTAGGAAGGAAGTGTGTGATTAGATCCAAGATCCAATATCTCCCACTCTACACAAACTAACTTACTAATATATTTTAAGAATTAATACTCTGTTCATATTCATTTTAGAAGAATAAGATATTGTTATGAAAAACTCTTGTGAGGATAATCTATAAATTACTAAGTACATGTATTATGTTTACTGAGATGAAGATTATCACTTGATGACATACCAGATAAGGTACCCATTATAAAAAAAGGTCGAGAGTTATATTCTAACAAGGATTTCAATCATGGATGGTCAAAAGTGATAAGAAACCGACCTCGATAATAATCAAGACATGTTTAATTAAGTAAATGCTAGAACCCTTAAAGCAGCTGAATCGGAAACCAAACTTTTTTAACAATAAAAAAAAATAAAGACAGACGTTTAAAACATTAACTAAAAAACCTCAAGTAACAAACTTTTGTGATACTTGTTTATAGTTTGTTAGCCTATAATGTTTAATCATGTTAATAGTTGTTATATTATTGAAGACTACTTAATTATGTATTATGAAACAAGTGTGAAATGTCACACATTAGTGGTGGTTTGGTAGCCTCGTAAACAAACTAACATAACTATCATTTGACAGTTATATGGCGCCAAATGTAACTGCCATTTTGGTGTATAAATAGGAGAACAAAACCGTCATCTTGCGTGTGCAATCAAGTGTTGTTTTACAAACTTTGTATGTGTTAATTTGTTCCCTGCATTCAGTCGTATACACAACTGTAAGTTTCTGTTTTTTATCATTTGTTTAAACATGATATCTTACGATTGAGATCCTCGAATAGGAAAGGAAGGGCAGGCACGAAAATATTAGCCAATTTTCAATTAATTGCTTATTTCTTAGTAAAATTGGTTAATTTAAACTTAGTATTAATTAACTAATTAAGTATAATATAAATAAATTATATTATATACCTTTATAAGTGGATCTTGTTAGTTGTAAACTTAATAGGGGAAATCCTCTGTGCAGTTAACAGCACCTATGTTAGGTGTTGTTACATTCATAATATTACTTAAATCATTAAATAGTTAAATGATAAAAATAACATTTATTTATGTGTGCCGTGAATATAACAACACCTATATTAGATGTTTACAGCATGCATGATTTTCCCAAGTTAATAACTAAAAAACAAAAACAAAAAACATCAACTGTTTGACGAAAATCCCATATCCGACAAGCACTCATCATATTCTCAAAGACGGAGCCGCCCCACGTCATATATAACACTTTCCTCAAACCCTCCCTCCTCTACCCATCTCTCTCTCTCTCTCTCTCACTCTCGCTTTCTCTCTCTCTCTATCTCTCTGTAAATCGCCTGCATTCCGTTGTTCATGTTCTTCTCTTTCAATCCTACCACAGATATGGAGGCCAATGAATTCGAGCTTTATAGTCTTTAAATCCACAACTCCTTCATCTTCAATCCGCTAGCTGGTACGTTCTTTCTTTTCTTCTTTGATCCTAAATTAACGAGCTTTCTGATCTGCTAATAAGTATTAGTAGCACCCCAAAGATTAAGCTAATTGTTAGTAATTTTCGATTTGTTCTTCATTTTTAGTCCAATTGCTACTTGCAACATGATCAAGGGCCAACTCCACAAGGGTCTCAACTTACTTCCAATTTCCATAGAACGCCATAAAATTATGTTTTTTTATATATAATTTTGATAACAAATGGATTAATTTTTACTTTTCAGTAGGTAATAGATCACATTTTGTTAGTGATTTTAATGTAATACTAAAAGATGTTTATTTAGTTGAGCCGAATTCCCGGACCCAAATAAGCGGGTCAACCCGTTGCAGGGTCCTTAGGGCAAATGGAAATAATATGATGACACCCTTAATTAACAGATGGAAAAGAAATTACTACCTCAAATGGAAATTAGACATAAGTTGATCAGGACTTGAAATCACTGTTAGTATAGATTCTATGAGAATAAATCTTGGGGAATAGCCTAAATTTGGTTTAGGGGAGTTGAAGAATGGGAAGTATTTATATATATTACTTAACTAATAACTGCTTCATAATCTTCCTTATGCAGGTTTGTTTGTTCATTTTGATTTCACAAGGTTCATATTGAAGTTGCTCTTGATTTCACAAGGTTCATCTTGAAGTTGTCATCTTGAGGTTGTTGTTTCTGATTCAAAGCTCTGATTTTTAGTTAATGGAAGGGCCATTATATAAGCTCCAAATCAAGTCATCAGCTTCTTTCTTTGGCATCGTGTCGTCTTAAAACAGAATATTATCTACTGCTTCTTGGTGGTAAATTAGACTTGTAAGTACAAAAGAAAAAGGTTGCTTGTTAGATATGCGTTGTCTCTTGATGGTTTCTTCAGGGCCACCAATAAAAAAACGGTCTGGTTTGCGGATTAAACAAGCAGGGCGTGGTTCTTACAGGGGTAGTTAGCTGTATTGTTGGTTTAGATTTTTATTTATAATTTGGATCCAAGATAATATTTGCTGTATTGGGAGAGTTTTATGTATTGAAGAAATAAGATGGGGACTACACCTTTAAGGAGGTTTCTACAGAGTCTTTGCAATGATTCTTGCTGGAGTTATGCTGTTTTTTGGAAGCTTCAGCAACAAAGTCACATGTATGTCCTCTGCTTTCTCTTTCATGGCTTCTCCTTTTCTAGTGAATCTGCAATTTGTTTATGTTATGTTTCATGTGTCCAAGTTTTAGTATTTTTCCATTGAAGTCGCTCAATCTTTTTTTGTTATCAGCAAAATCAAGTTTTAATACTGCTCGAATGCTGTGAAAAGTTTCAAGACGTGTTAAAACTGAGCCACCTAAATGGAAGACTTATGATACTTGGCTACTATTAGATGACATTTTCTGTCTAAATTATTATATTCAGTTAGTTGTTAATACTTATCAATGAATTATAGACCTTGATATTATTATGTCAATAGTCTACTCTAATAGACTTGACTATGCAATCATATTTCTTAGCTATAGCTATAATGAAACCTTGTTCTTATGTTAAGGGATATGTTTGAAAGTGTGTTGTTCAACTACAATGAAGGAGTATTATTTTTTCTTTCTTAAATAACAAAACGACGCATGCACCTCCCCGAAAAGCCAAATGTCATGGGACTTTTTCAAATTTATAATTTATTGTATGTTATTAATGGAGGTGGAGGTGTGATTATATAATTAAGTGAACTACAAAAGTGGTCCCCGGAGTAGTTGAGAGCCTGCACATCTATGACTTGTTGAAGCTCCCATTACTTGGGTTCTTATATTAATAATAGGTTTTGTAATAATATCTAATACATCAATTTTTCATTAAAATTAATAAAACATAAGACCAAAATAGTTGTAATTATGGGAATGTATACTTAACATCTTTATGTCAATTTTTATAATATAATGCTAATTTGAATTATAGGGTTTTGATGTGGGAAGATGGATACGTTGGCACCTCGAAAATTGAAGATTCCATGGATAATATGTTTGCGGTTGGAACTAGCTTTCGAGGCTTAGAAGAAACATCCTCTTATAATGGGACTTTGAATGGAGATGCAGTTGAGTTAGCAGTGGCTTATATGTCAACCTTTCATTATGCATTGGGTGAAGGGTAACAGCCTTTTCATCTACTTATATATTTATTTATTTATTTTATTTTTGTGTATGAAAGTTTTAAAGTCGATAAATAAATTTCATTGGGTGAACCACTACAGGGTTGTTGGTGATGTAGCATATACAGGCAACACTCGGTGGGTTTCGGCAGACTCAAAATCATCAGGGGAATTCAATACTGCAGAGGTGAGTTTCAAAAGACAAAAATATTGAAGTCATATGCTGTTGAGAATGTAATGAGCAGGAAATTTACCGTCTTATCTTTCCATTGGCAGCATGCAGATGAATGGCTATTTCAGTTTGCAGCTGGTGTCAAGGTATTTTATTAGTGACTAGATGATAATATTAGCTGCAGGCCGATTTTTTTTCTCTAATAATTTCTTCGTGCAGACTATTTTACTGGTGCCTGTTATGCCCCATGGAGTCCTACAACTCGGGTCATTAGAAGATGTACGTATTCCCTTAAGTCTACCAAGAAAGAGACTTATCTTTTTCTTAGAATTTATTACAAGTCAGATTAAGTTGGGTTGGCTCGGAACAGGTTGACCTGAAACACATCCTAACCAAAACGCTAAATTTCTTTTTATAAATAGTTTGTGAAGTATGATTACACAAATTGTATAATTTCAATGATAATCTGGTTTTTGGAATAAAGTGATTTAGAAAGTTTTATGCATTAAAAATACACATTGGATGAGTTTGACCCATTACTGTTCAATTTGGTTTGACTTGTTATATTTTATACATTTTTTAATAATTTTAATTGTTTGACATGTTACGAGATAAAACATACCCAAATTTACCCATTCATAAGTACATGGGTAGAAATGGTCACCTCTAATCATATGTGTTGATTTGTTTTACCCATAATGTTCTAGGTTCCAGAGGATGCACATATGGCCAAATATATTAAAAATGAATTTGTTTTGCATCAAGATTTCATGGGCTATTCTTACCCTTTCGCAACGAACCAACAATTTTCATCTCAGTCACCATCATCACTGATGTCTACAATGATGAAAAGTTTTGATGATTTCCCGTCATTTATGGTGAACGGGAAGAGTTCTGATGATTCAACAACCATCGATAATTGGTCAAATCATGAAGCATTGACCACGAGTCTCGTAACACCAACTTCTGAGAATTGGCATTCATCTGATATAGCAGGAACAGGTATGGTATTTCCAGAAACATTGACCCTGCCCATTTCCTCAAATTTGATCAATTCTGAGTTGCTGATGACACAACCTTTAGTTAGTGATGTTAACCCGTTCTTAAGCTTCCCTAAAGAATGTGAGCTGCACAAAGCTCTCGGGCCTGCTTTCATGGGGAAATCCGATGGTTCTTTCCAACATCTTTCCATCAGTGACTCTTCATCCAGCAAAAAGCCCAATGGAATGCTTTTCCACAAGGAGGAGAGTGTGCAAAACCTTATGGGAAAGAATTCTACTATTCAAACAAGTGGCGAGAACTCACTCAGTAGTTCATTCAGCCAATTTGCTTCCTTGGCAAAAAGGAAAAATACAAATGATGGAAGTGGCTTTGAGGGAGAGAGTTCACTATTTAGTAACCGTGTAGTAGCACCTTCATTTGTTATTAGTAGGGTAAAAAATCATAGTGATAGTTCTTCACCTTCTGGTATTTCATATGAGGGTGTAGCTGATAAATTGAGAGAGAATGAAGAGCAAAATGTTAAGTATGATGTGTTGCATCAGAGTGAGGGGTCGAAACCAGCTAGCAAAAGAAGGGGCAAATCGGGTGCCAAACAGAAGGCTAGGCCCAGAGACAGGCAATTGATTCAGGAGCGACTCAAGGACTTGCGTGAACTTGTTCCAAACGGTGCAAAAGTTCGTCTTTCCTAAATTTCACTTTTTTAAAATATTCAAAGTTTTAATGTCTAGTAAAAAAATTTTAACTGATCATGTATGTCATCCATTTAAAATTGCAGTGTAGCATTGATGGTCTGCTGGATCGAACAGTAAAACATATGATTTTTCTTGAAAGTATCAGTGATCGTGCTATGAAGTTGAGACAGTGTGTCCACCTGCCAGAGGCAAGTGATTCGTTGTATATATATATATATTACTATTT
This sequence comes from Pulicaria dysenterica, assembly GCA_947179395.2. Classification (NCBI taxonomy): domain Eukaryota; kingdom Viridiplantae; phylum Streptophyta; class Magnoliopsida; order Asterales; family Asteraceae; genus Pulicaria; species Pulicaria dysenterica. The sequence goes on from OX359288.1 coordinate 87,340,387, forward strand.
CTATTTTCTTGGCTTTATATCATACACCAGATAGTGAACATAAGCCTATACAGGCTTCATTTGACTTTTTCTTTTATAAAAGTTATATCTCCACTTGATTTACAGAAAGTGGGTACTGGTCCGAAGAACAGTGAAACGCCTGAAGACAAAGTTAGTCAAAATGGGGCAAGCTGGGCGTTCGAATTGGGAGGTGATACAAAAGTATGCCCCATACTTGTTGAAGATCTTCAGTATCCTGGTCACATGATTATAGAGGTCTGGTTTGTGTGTTTGCACTTCCTAGATTCTAATATTATAATCTTTTGCAAAATAGATAAAAGTGGTTACTGTACTGTCATGAGCAAACTCACATATTCATGCATTCATGATCCTATAATTACCTTGTTTTCTTCCAATTTAAACATAACAAGAAACATAAATAATTAAATAGTGAACATGGGACAATTGGATGTAAAATAACAAATAGTTCAAGCCTTAATTGGTCATTTATAGTAGGTAAATTGTCTAAGCTTAAGAGAGTATAAGCTTGTACTTGATATATCTTCTGTTCAAGTATGTAACTGAAATATTATTGAAAATTAACTTAGTTTTTATCTAGATATTTTCTTAGTTTTTTATATCCTAATTTTTTCCATATAGTTACTTCATATATTTTGCTTCACTAATTGTTTTAGCTTTTATTACAGATGGTATGTGATGAGAGCATTCGTTTCCTCGAGATAGCTGAGGTGATACACGGTCTCGACTTAACGATTATAAACGGAATGACTGAGAAGCGTTCTGGCAACACATGGGCTCGCTACATAATCGAGGCATGAATTTCTTTTAAACTTTGAAAAAATCAATACATAATTCAAGCAAACTTTCAATAGCAAAATGGGCGGGTCGGTTTGATTGGGAAATAAATCAAAACGAGTAATTCCCCTGTAGGTCTAACACGTTGGCTAATTTATGTCCAACTATTTTGAACACTTTTATTTGAAGTTTGTGTTTTATTACGAAAAATATACTTATTATAATAATAATAATAATCTAGTTTTTTAGTTATAATAATTTAGTAGGTTTTATGCATTAACCATACACAGTAACCGACTTTTTGACTCTTTTGACTAATCAAAACCTAGGATCTCATGCCATGTTTATTATTATTATCTGTTTTTGTTGATTTATAAGGTCATACTGTAATTTGTATGCAGGCTCCAAAGGGATTTCACAGATTGGATATATTTTGGCCTTTGATGAAGCTTCTGCAGCAACAACATAGTCCAATATCTAGCAAAATTTGATGCTGCCTAAATGTTCTGAAAATCAGAAATCCTATGTTTGATATGTTTTATTATGGTAAGCATGTAAAAATAGACCCGACTTTTGGTCTGACTCGATTTGTAGCATAAATAGTATTTGCAGCATAAACATGTACATGAGCCTTCGGTAGGTATTCATATCAATGAAGTTGATGCTATGTAGAAAGACGACTTCACCTCGTCTTGTTTCGTATTTCATTCGGTTGGTTCATACTTTTTTGGGATGTTTAGCTTGTGTAGGATGTCTGAAAAGATGAAACTAACCACCAAGTGATATATAACATGAAAATATGAATACAGATACATGAGATACCGACATTTACTTGCCTATTATTAGTGAAAAGTACACATTAAGAGCACAAAAAATTGAATGCGGTAGCAAAGATCCGATATCTTCTACTACCCCAGATGTCGTTCTAGTCGACATAATAAGATTTTAAGCAGCATTGTACCCATGATGGATTTTTTGGCTTTTCGTTCGATGAAATGGCATCTCTTTCTTCAATCCCAAGTAACGCATTTTGCATTTTTATCATTGTATTGACGGATGGAAAGCCTCCAAAAAACTTCACCGTAAAATAAGAACAAAGTGATCAAATTTTACAATTCAACATAATATCAAACAGTTAATTCAACATAAGAAAACTAATTGCTTCATACAGAAATTGAATTTTAATGTACAAAAAACATAACAAAGGCTTGTGTCGTTGACAAAGAATGTTATACCACCATACCTCTGGTTAGGAGAGTATGTCCATCAGTGTAACAAATGGCACATCTGGATTGTCGATATCTAACACATATAAACATAAAACAGTGTATGATCAGTATATATCACAACTAAAAGGAGATAAGTGACTTGAGAAACAGAATATAAAACTGTCACTAATGCGGTATGAATATATAGATCATAGACGACGATAAATATGTCGCAATGTTGAACCTGCTATATGAGAAGGCCAAGAGAAGCAAGATAATGGCATTCGATTCCATTTGCTTTTCATGCGTTCATCATATGCCCGAATCGCACATGACAAGAGATGTGAGCACACACGCATATAAACATGGGTAGGATCATATTGAAGTTATTTTTATGGTAAAAAAGAATAGGAAGGAAGAATATGGCTAACCCAACCTAAGAACTATATATCTGATAACTATGTCTGATCACTAATTTTAGATGCATGAGTGGCATTTTGTTGCAATGCATTTTGATTAGATGCATATGTATCCAAATTTCACATATGCATCTGAAATCTTATCAAATATTTAGTCCACAATCACATGCTTAAAGGGTTGTCTTATGAATGTATCATGTGTATGCATACTAAACCTTTGGCACTGTAAGACATGGTTATCTTCCCTGGGCAAATAACTGAACTTAGACCGTGGCAGTAGAATTCTTCAACAAAAAACAAAAAGATATATCCTAATTGTTGAAAAAACAATCCGTCAAATATTTGTTGTAAAATAAATATATCGAACCATGTCGAAACGAAATACGAATAAACAATAGAAAATGAGAACACCAAGATTTAACGTGGAAAAACCCTTTACGGGAAAAAACCACGGACACAAACGATGATTTCACTATATAAGGAAAATATGAGGAGGGTTAGAACTTAGAAGAACACCGGTAATCAAACGTAACCTAAACTGTAAATAACAAAGAAAAGCAAACAAGCTATAAACTTGGTTAATGCCGTATGACGACGTCATATAAAAGAAAACCAAGCAAAACAATACATCATCTCTCTCGGTGGTATGAACTCACGGCTGACTTCCATCATCAAATAATGTATATATATATACACATTATAATAACTCTAATGTGATAAGGCTTAGAACCTTAATGAAAGAAATAAGGATTGGATAATGAGGGGCGGAGCCACCCACAAAGCAGTGGGTGGTAGCGAACACACTAATTTCTTATAAAAACTCAATTTTATATGTAAAATGTTTAAGAATTATATATGGGAATCAACTAAATTCTGAATGTGAAGTTATAAATCCATTGACGTAAGGATGTGAATCCAATTACACAGCCAATAAAAAAGGAAACTAGATTAAAATTTTAATTCTCATATCCAAAACCGTTCCTACACGGTACACGATGTCCACACACGCATTTTTCTCATCTTTTACTATAAAAATCGCTTCTTGTAATCGCTAGCGCTAGAATTCTCTGTATCAGTAGCAAAGTTATGTTCCAATAGAAATATAGATAATTAGTGAAATGTGGGAAAATCCAGAGCTTGGTGGTGAACCCACTAAATATTTTTTCTGGATACGCCAGGATAATTGTTATCCAATTTCAAACTTAAGTCACGGCACCAAACTTTGGATAAATATATACATATACATACATATATATATAATAAAAGTCAAACTCTAATATTAATTAGAGTCCTAATTCAATTTAAGAAGATAAATTCGGATTATATCCAACAATATTTGATTTGTTTATAACAATGCATACAAGAAATGTGATTCATGTTAGAGGAAATATGTATACACGCGGAGGAAAGGAAAAATAAAGCATTTAAATGCATAAAAGATAGAACTCACAACTTACCTTTCACTTGTCAACGTCTTACCCAATCAATCTAGAACTTTTCTACTTAAAAATTACCTAACTCGTCTATTTATTATTAAAATCACAAATATCTTTTTTTTTTTGTGATATCACTTTTGACCATTTAAATATTATGTAAGGTCACAACACTTAAGTTAGATAATCTTATTTTTATTACTAGTTAACCGACCCGTGTATCAACACGGGATTATATAAGTCAATTAAAAATTTATATAGTTTTAAAGAGTCATAACACGTATAGTAAAAATAATTACAAAACATAGATAGAAAAATAAAATCTCGTAAGAAAATAAGAAATGAATAACCATTACAGAATTTTGATATCTATACATAAGATTGTCATTAAATTTTCTGTAAAACCTCTTTATAAACAACATTCATGGTTTTATTAGTATGGTTTCCTTCATCATCGCAAATTAAAACTTTTAATCAATCCTTACTCTTCACTCGAGAAACCGTCACATATAACTATCCATGAGTAAAAACGTGTATTTTTAATACTTTTTATAAATACTCTTTATAAGAAATATAAAGTTACATTACACGTGTAAAAGTTTTTAGTATAATATTAATGTGTTTCTCGTGATGGAACTTTATTCCAACATTGTAAAGACATAACTATAATATTATTGTCGATGTTATAATATCAAGTGCTTTAAATACATTTTTATTAGCCAGTTATATATTTAAATATTTGAAATTCTAAACTAACTTTAATAAAAGTTAAATAATGATGACATTCATTTAAGTATACGAAAATTAGATCGCATAAAAATAAGATTCTAACATAGAATATATTATGTCTATACATACGTAAATCACTTAAGTGTAATTTATTGTTCAATTAAATATAATTGAAAACACGAGATCTCACTGAATTCAAATATCCATGTAATAATAACTTTTATTTTATGTATAGTATTAGTTAAAAAATAAGAAAACTTAGACAATTACTATTTTTATATAAAATTTCCTGTTGTATGTGTAGTTACAAAACTCACTATCATGACAGTTGTTTCACTACCCAGTAATTATGTAGAGTTTTAGTTTCTGAAGGGTTATTTACTCACAACTAACAATTAATTTTAAAAAGCTCTAATGGTAGTGGTAGTTTTGTAAACAACTTTATGCCGCTAACCATTAGTTATAGTATACTTTTAATTTTTTTATCGAAATACCAAGAAATCAGTGATTATATCGACTACATTATGTAGAGGGAATAACTATAAAAGACGAATAAAATATCCAATAACTACTTAGATGTTGATAAAACAATTAAATTATACTAATTTTTAAAAAACCTCATATTCCGATAAAATTTATATCAAAACGTAGATAAAAATGAGACGATTACAAATATATAATTATTTTTTCTCAAAACAAAATATATTTGAAGTTATTAAACATAATTTTCAAACAACTTATAACTAATTACATTAATATACAATTTTCTTAAAACCCCCTCACATATTTCATACTACCCCCTTAACAATTTACATTCTACCCCTTCCAATTAATGTAATTATGCAAAAGTAATCGATGAAGACTTAGCATTTGAAGCCCCAAGTGATGTGATGTCATAATGCTTTTACTAGTTTATTGCCCCGTGCACGCACGGGTATTTCGAAAATGTATTTGAGATATTAAAATTTTCAAATAAAAATAATGCAATAAATAAAATAATACCGTAAACTTACATATGTTATAATGCTTAACAAAAAAATAACTAAATTTTTTGAAGCACTTTTTTGTAGACCACATTTGTTGTTTTGTTTGTAACATTACCACTGATAACACAAATTAAAACTTTTAATCTTTTTTCACTTTTAACACGTGAAACGGCAACATACAATTGATCATGTATAAACATAAGTTTCCTGAGGAATAAACCAACTTTTGAAAGTGACTATCCTTGACTTTTGTTAATCGTCATAGCAAAACACATCATCAGAAGAAATTGTCTTCTTTAATTAACTACCTACACTAATAATATAGTTTTATGACCATCAAGAACACATATCTTTACATCTCTGAATTTAAATTTTTAAATATATAATATATAATCTTTTAATGATACATCTTATTTTGAACCATATTTATAAAAAATTTCATACATCTTTCTAATAAAATTGAAAATACGTCAAAATCAATAACTAAACACTTTGAATAGGATATTTAAGTTGACAACTCAACTCATCACTATAATCCCAATAATTCCACTCAACTCACTACTATTAATGGATAACAAAAAATTAAGAATATACTAATTTAAAAAAAGTGTCATATTACAATAAAATTTATATCAAAACGTAGATAAAAATGAGACGGTCGTAAATATATAATTATTTTTTCTCTAAACAAAATATATGAAAAATTACTAACAATAATTTATAAAAAGCTTATAATTAATTAAATTAATATACAATTTTTATATAACCCCCTCATATTTTCTTAAAAACCCCTCACATGTTTTATAAAAGTCCCTCATAATTTTCATCCAGCCCCCTCCTAATTGATTTCAAAATTGAATTTCGATCAAAATTGTTTTGAGAATTGATTAATTTTGAAATTGAAAGTTGTGATTGGTTGATTGAGACTCAATTTATGGTTATTTTTAGAAAATTTGCATGCCTTTTATATATAGAATATAGATTATCCATTTTTTTAATTTCTTTTTTTAAAATGAAGGGTTGTGATTGGTGGAGAATTTTTAGGGAAGGGGAATAATGATGTAAGCATCATTTTCTTTTAATAAGTATATAAGATTCATTTCATTTAAACTCGCAATATGTTTTTTAATATTCATTTCATTTTTATTATTCATTTCATTCAAACTTATTATCTACGAATCTTAAGACTATTAAAAGTTTATTATAATTTTAGTGTCCAACAATCCACTTTAATGTCGATATGTATTCTTATGATTTTTAAGTAAATCCGGTGTTTGGTCAAAACTAAATGCAATCTACGGGTCCGGTCTTTAGAATTGTTTTTTGAATTATCAGGTTTTTTAAAGGAAAAATTAAGTTCTTTTAAACATGAAGATAAAACTATCTAACAAAAAAGAAACTATCGGGAGTTATGTTATAGACACTCTGGTTTGAAATGCTAAGAACTTAAAACACTTCACATTTTACAACAATTTTTTTTTAGGGTTTAGTTCATAAAAGTGTATCCAACTTTACACATTTTGCTATTATATGTACTGAACTTTCAAACTTACCATTTGATGTACTAAAGTTTTTCAAAGTTACAATCATATGTATTATGTTTCCTTAACAACAGGTAGCAGATCATTTTTTTATTTTTTATTTATTTTTAATAACTACATTTTGCCACCTCATTAATTCTTGACATGTCATCATCTTCTCTAAGAAGATTCATGATGTTCATCCATCTATGAAAAACATGAAATCCACCCAATTTTGGAACTCAAAATATACAACAAATGAAATCTGGAACTCAAACAAATTATGAAGAACAAAACAACAAGAACATCAAACCTAAACTCGATTATCAATTATGCTTAACAAAACCCAGAAACATCAACGATATGATGAAGATAAAGATCCAGAAACCATCTTCGAATTCAAGATTAATGGCCAAATATGAAACACAAATCAATACACGAATCAGATCTTACCTAAACTCGAATCAGATCTTAACCGCCGCCGATCTGATAGTTTTCGAAGAACCACGAACCCAGATCTGATGGTTTTCGAAAAATCCTAAAATCGAAATGCCGCCCTAAAATCGAAATGCCTCGATCTGATGGTTTCAAAAACGTCAAGAACTGAAAATCGATAAGAACCAAGAACATCAAGAACTGAAAATCGTAGCCCTAACTCACATGAAAGAAGATCTGGAAATCGATGAACAGATTTGGAAATCGAAACCCTAAAGAACCGTGAAAGAAGATCTGTAAATCGAAACCCTATCGCCGCCCAAATCGAAAAATCGATGGTGTTCTCCTCGAAACCCTCTATCGATGGCAGTGTTCGTGAACCTCAATCGATTGCAGTGTTCTCGAAACCCTCAATCGATGGTGTTCTTCTCAAAACCCTCAATATCCATGGCATTGAAACTCTCGATGAACCAAAATCGTAGATAAATATATTTTGAGGGAAGATGAAATCGTGGAAGATGGTGTTCTTCTTAGACCTGTTCTTGGACCTCTTCTTGTGTTATATTATTATTATTATTATTATTATATGGATTATTTTTAAGGAGGAAATAACACATAAGCTGTCAACTCATCTCCATGCCATTGACATGTCATTAAAACCGGTTCCAAGTCACCATGTTACCTGTTATACTAGGTTAAATACACTTAATGGTAACTTTCAAAAAATTTGATACATCAAACGGTAAGTTTGAAAGTTCAGTATATACAATAGCAAAATGTGTAAAGTTTGATACACTTTTATGAACTAAACCCCTTTTTTTAAGACAATTTTCTGATTATTTTCAAACTCTTTTTTGTTTAAGCATAAGGGAAGCAAAAATGTTTTTTGTTTTTTTTATTGAAAGTCGTAGTGTTATAATCCTATAGTGTTAATTCTCCCTTGTAAGTTTTGCTACATTATTTATTGGCGAAATAGTCAATTTTTGTTTAATTAAAAGCTACAAATCGCCATCTATGCATATTAATTAATTACTTAATGCCCAGATATCGTGGTCCAACCTTCGTTCCGATAGTTGACTTGAATATCCATGTCAGCAGCAGGACCAACCAGCAGCAGCTTACCTTAATCGTGATCACATTCACCGATTAACATGAACAGCGGTGGTCAATAGTCAATGTTCAAGGCACTTTTCTCAAATCTCCCTTTTCATTTCCATCAAATCAATCCTTCTTCCACTGTAGTAATCCTTCCAATTTTAGTTTCTTCCCATATTCATATAAATCTGAACTTTTCCTCTGTTAATGGTGCATGAACAGCTTCGATATCATCCATTTACCACTTGACTGTGTCTCGAGATTCGAAACCCAACAAGATTTTGATCCAGTCGACGTAAATGGAATCAAGATTTGGAAGCTTTGGTAGCTCGTCGAATGGAAATCGAATTCAATTCGGCAATCAAGGTGTATCTGTGTTACCAGATGAAAAAACCCTAGATAATCGGAACGCGTTTTCGTACCAGAATTCACTCAACTTTAGAGGTATACAGTTTGACCCAATCAGCGATTCTTCATCTCCAGCCGTTAGTTCGAGTCTGGAGCATGAGCTTCATGAAGACTGTGATCTATCAGATGCGATTTTGGGATATATTAGTCAGGTGCTTATGGAAGAAGATATGGAAGATAAATCCTGTATGCTTTATGAGTCTCTAGATCTTCAAGCTGCTGAGAAATCCTTCTATGAAGTTCTTGGCCAAAAGTATCCTCCATCACCATCATACAATGAAGGTTTGTTTTCTGTTAATCAGTACATAGAGAGTCCACATGATAGTTCTTCCTTAGATCAAAACATATATGTTGATGAATTTGCTAATGGTAACGAATACTTACAAAACGAGTTGGATTTGCAAAGTTTTAAAGGTCGTAAAGTATCATCATCTATGTCACCAAGTTCATCAAACAGTGGGAATGATGTAATATGTGATGAGAATCAAATGATGATGAAATTTAAGAATGGTGTTGAGGAAGGTAATAAGTTTCTTCCTGCTGATACTAATCTGTTGGCTGATTTCAATGGTGAAATGCCAACAGGGTCAAGAGTAAGGAAAAGTCTTTATAGGGAAGATGAGGATGATGAGAGGACTGTTAAGCAGGCAGCAGTTTTTCAAGATTCTACTTTGAGGTCAAAAGAGATTGATTTGATCCTCCTCTGTAGTATGGGACAAGGTGATGTAGCATTAAGGTTGCTTCGCAACACTTTAAGGACAGAAACGAGTAAAGATAAAGAGAAAGATCGTGAGCCAAAAGGTTCAAGCCGAAGCAAAGGGAAAGTAGGGCGTGGTAGGAAACCAAAAAACAAGAAAGAAGTGATAGATTTGAGAACCCTTTTGGTGACTTGTGCACAGGCTGTTGCTGTTGATGACAGAAGGAATGCAAGTGAACTTTTAAAACAGATCAGACAGCATTCTTCTCCTTTTGGTGACGGAAATCAGAGGTTAGCACATTGTTTTGCTAATGGTCTCGAGGCTCGTTTGGCTGGAACTGGAAGTCAGATTCATAGAGGGCTAGCCAGCAAGAAAACATCTGCTGCTGATTACATTAGAGCATACCATCTGTATATTGCTTCTTCCCCTTTTAGAAAGATTTCAAATTTTGCTTCAAATAGGACAATAATGGATGTGGCAAAGAACGCCACAAGCATACATGTTATTGATTTTGGTATCCTTTATGGATTTCAATGGCCTACCTTCATTCAACGTATTTCACAAAGGGAAGGCGGGCCCCCACGGCTAAGGTTAACTGGAATTGAGTTTCCTCAACCGGGATTCAGACCAGCAGAAAGGATAGAAGAGACTGGTGCGCGGTTAAAGGAGTATGCTAAACAATTTAAAGTTCCTTTTGAATATAACGCGATTGCAAAAAGATGGGAAAATGTGAAGGCTGAGGATCTTAAGATTGATGAAAACGAGTTTTTAGTGGTTAATTGTATGTATCGATCAAAAAACTTGCTTGATGAAATCGTGGGGGTGGACAGTGCAAGAGATGTGGTTCTTGATCTGATAAAGAAGATTAGACCAAACATATTCATCCATGGAATTCTTAACGGGTCATATAATGCCCCATTTTTCCTGACCCGTTTCAAGGAAGCACTTTTTCATTTCTCTGCGTTGTTTGATATGCTTGAAACAAATGTTCCTCGTGAAAAATCTGAAAGAATGCTGCTTGAAGGTGAACTCTTTGGACAAGAAGCTTTGAATGTTATCGCGTGTGAGGGGTGGGAGAGGATCGAAAGACCCGAGACATACAAGCAGTGGCATGTTCGTAATTTAAGAGCAGGGTTTGATTCAGTTCCTTTTTCTAAGGAGGTTATCAAATTGGCAAAAGAGAAAGTTGGGTTATACCATAAGGATTTCATGATAGATATAGACAATCATTGGCTTTTACAGGGATGGAAAGGAAGAATAATTTACGGGATTTCTTGTTGGAAAACCGCATGAATCTGAGTAGCTATTGATTTTCAAGTAAGAATTTCAACTAGCAGCTGTTTTACTCATGATCATCTTCGTTTAACTCAGGATTTAGGAGGTAGCAAAGCAATATTGAATTTTACACAGAAGAGTGTTGAAGTTTTTTTTTCTTCTTAAGTTGTCAATTATGGTGGACCTGTTAAATATTAGTTATCTTGCATATAATTCCTAACTTTAATCGTGACGTATTTGCTGATCTCTTTGTGCATGCTTATGTTGCTATTTCCTAAATTCAAAGTTGTGCTTGAAGTTAGAAGGGTAACCTACCTAGCTAGTGCATGTAAATTTGGGGTGAGCTTGCGATCCAATAGACCGGAAAAATCGATGAACCTTACCGAGCCGGACCCGGACTGGTGGTCCGGTCTTCGGTCTAGTCCGGTTTTGTTATATAGTGTATAAAACAACTAATAGACCGAGTAAAACGATGAACTGAACCGAACCAAACCGAGACTAGTTGGTCCGGTTTTCGCTCAATAGTTTTCTACATATTTCAGATTTCGTCTGGTCCGTTTTTAAATCGATCTCATTCCTAGTATAAATTGGAAAAGCGACATGAGATTGGATTTGAACGCGGATTAAGTTGCATATGAGTCCTATATACTTTACTAATCTATATATTTACTATATGGATTTAAAGTCTTATTGTCTTAATTTTAAAAAACTTTGAAGTTACAAATTTACCCCAATATTATAAACTAAGGGTGAAATTAAATAAAGTGAATTGATAAGATATTCTGTAATATAATCTTATATCCTTATTAAAAGAAAAGGATGTTTACATCATCATTTTCCTTTCCTAAAAATTCTCCACCAATCACAACCCTTTATTTTAAAAAGAGAAATTAAAAAAATGGATAATAAAATCATTATGACATCACATGGGGCTTCAAATTGCTAAGTCTTTATGGATTACTTTTGCATAATTACATTAATTGGAAGGGGTAGAATGTAAATTTTTAAGGGGTAGTATGAAATATGTGAGGGGGTTTTAAGAAAATTGTATATTAATGTAATTAATTATAAGTTGTTTGAAAGTTATGTTTAATAACTTCAAATATATTTTGTTTTGAGAAAAAATAATTATATATTTGTAATCGTCTCATTTTTATCTACGTTTTGATATAAAATTTATCGGAATATGAGGTTTTTTAAAAATTAGTATAATTTAATTGTTTTATCAACATCTAAGTAGTTATTGGACATTTTATTCGTCTTTTATAGTTATTCCCTCTACATAATGTAGTCGATATAATCACTGATTTCTTGGTATTTCGATAAAAAGAATTAAAAGTATACTATAACTAATTGTTAGCGGCATAAAGTTGTTTACAAAACTAACACTATCGTTAGAGCTTTTTAAAATTAATTGTTAGTTGTGAGTAAATAACCCTTCAGAAACTAAAATTCTACATAATTACTGGGTAGTGAAACAACTGTCATGATAGTGAGTTTTGTAACTACACATACAACAGGAAATTTTATATAAAAATAGTAATTGTCTAAGTTTTCTTATTTTTTAACTAATACTATACATAAAATAAAAGTTATTATTACATGGATATTTGAATTCAGTGAGATCTCGTGTTTTCAATTATATTTAATTGAACAATAAATTACACTTAAGTGATTTACGTATGTATAGACATAATATATTCTATGTTAGAATCTTATTTTTATGCGATCTAATTTTCGTATACTTAAATGAATGTCATCATTATTTAACTTTTATTAAAGTTAGTTTAGAATTTCAAATATTTAAATATATAACTGGCTAATAAAAATGTATTTAAAGCACTTGATATTATAACATCGACAATAATATTATAGTTATGTCTTTACAATGTTGGAATAAAGTTCCATCACGAGAAACACATTAATATTATACTAAAAACTTTTACACGTGTAATGTAACTTTATATTTCTTATAAAGAGTATTTATAAAAAGTATTAAAAATACACGTTTTTACTCATGGATAGTTATATGTGACGGTTTCTCGAGTGAAGAGTAAGGACTGGTTAAAAGTTTTAATTTGCGATGTTGATGGAAACCATACTAATAAAACCATGAATGTTGTTTATAAAGAGGTTTTACAGAAAATTTAATGACAATCTTATGTATAGATATCAAATTTTTTTAATGGTTATTCATTTCTTATTTTTTTACGAGATTTTATTTTTCTATCTATGTTTTGTAATTATTTTTACTATACGTGTTATGACTCTTTAAAACTATATAAATTTTAAATTGACTTATATAATCCCGTGTTGATACACGGGTTGCTTAGCTAGTATTCTTAAAAAGACCAAGTCAATAAAAATTAAATTCTAATATTGATTACAAAGTAAAAAATCAAATGAGAAAGTTACTGTTTGAACCCCTTATATTATACTAAGTGAAAACTATTGATGAAATTAAATAAAGTCAATTAATAAGATATTCTATAATAAAAGATTTATAAAAAGGCCAAGTCAAACACAAAATATATTCTAATCTTAATTATAAAGTAAAAATCAAATGATAAGAATTTATATAACAAACAACATTTATGAACATCCAAATTACTCATACAATCAAAATAAAATAAAATAATTATCTGCTTTTTATACAAGACTTAGCTTGTAGTGATAATGTAGAAAAAACAATCCAAATCTTTTCCCTTTACATTGCCTTTATTAGTATTAGAATACATGAATTAATTTTATATCATCACGTTTATCCAATGCTGTAAAACTTGCTAGGCGAGTTGTCGATTTGAGTGTGGCGAGTAATTAGTGTAGGCGGAGGACACTCTAAGAATACTCATATTGGAATATTTTAGGGAAATTTTGAAATTATATGTATAACATGATCATAGATTCGTAGAAATAAAAGTAAATGAATACTCAAACATAAAACAATAAAGAAAACACAGTGAAGGGGCTAAAGTTGTAGAGTAACTAGGTGCAAAGTTTAAACTATCTATACTACTATATAAACTATTTAACATTCTTTTTTATTCTAACTTTTAAAAACTTCTTAAAATTATGTTAATCTCTAATATTCACTCTTCTTTTTATCTAAATTAATCACATCCACTCAATTTTTAACCATTTCTCTCTTCTATTAAACTTTAACTTTTATTTATATAAAATATCTCCCACTAACACACTCTCTTACACAAACACAATTATCCACTCACATCAATATAATTTTCAAGATCTTATTAACTTCTCTTTTCTTATTTTATAAATATAATTTTTTTAATGTTTTTTAAAATTTATTTTTAAATTAATAAAACAGTTGATACAAATATAAGAAAGATTGAAGAGAAAAACCTGAATGTATTTCGTGACATTAAATTACGCATTACATCCTTGAAAACGACATGTTAAATTACGATCGCAGCATTTCGCGGATAAATTGCTAGTCTTTACTACTTTATAAAGCATTTAACCTCTTTTTTTAAGACAATTTTTTAAGTTAAGTAGTACAACTAATATAGCATAAATTACAATATGTTATGCAATGATCTTTAACAATTTAAAACTGTCCAAAAATTTAAATACATAAAACTGCCACAATTTAATTACATAAATGCAGAAAACAGACCAAAATACATAAAACTGTCAAAAAATTTAATTACATAAAACTGTCCTGCAGTTGACTACAGAAAACAGATAAAAATACATAAAACTGTCCAAAATTAAATTACATAAAACTGTCATAATAAAACTGTCCAAAAATTAAATTACATAAAACTGTCATAATAAATACATTAAAACTGACAAAAAAATAATTACAAAAAACTGACTGAATTTAATGACAGAAACAGAGCAAAATACTCTGCCTATATATACCTTATAACTATCCACAACTATCCACTTGACTGACCTGCTGTGGTTGCACACTCCAATCTGTGTAAGCAAGCTTCTGTTTAATGCAAATTTATAAAAGCAATGAGTTTACTCCAATCATACACGGATGCAGTTTGAATGTCAACCAAGCAATGAGTTTATAAAAAAAATTATAAAGCTGCGCATCTGTGTGTGTTTCTCCACAACGCTGGATGAGATTCTCCACAATGTGGGTGTTTCTTTTTTTTTCTTGAAAAGCTTTCTGATCCAAACATTGATGGATGAGATTCTCCACAATGAAGCATCATTCTTGTGTTTTACACAATTTTCACTCTGCAAAGCTCAAGCATACTACCAAAAACGAATTATATATATGTCTATAACAATCATACTAATCCTTATTGCTAGAAATCTGCAATGACTGAAAATCAGGCCATTCTAATAGCTTGGGATATGTAACCTACACAATATGGACACACACATAGTATTGTATATATGATACTCATATAACAAACAACACTTCAACCGAAGTTGATAGTGAAAGACCTGTAAACCAAAAAAAAGATGGACTCGCATAATGACCGTATAAATGCTATTGTGATTGGTGAAATTGATAATGAGACACAACCAAAAGTTGAGGTAATTTCGCATTTTATTTTTGGGTTTACTTGTAATAATTTCCATTACTCTTATGTTAAAGTTATTTAATCTGTAGTTTTTACAGCTGCAAGCTGCATTTTATATGTATTTAGTTTGATATTGATGTATTTTCTACAACTTCAGATTGAAGTCGTCTCATTAAAACGTAAACGTGAAGAAAATTTGAAGAACTGGAAATGGGAAGATGTTATTGATATTCATGACTCGGATGATGAGGTTGTTTTTTAACATTATATACTTGACGCTATTCTAATTTGTAAACCCTGATATCATTGCTAACTTCCTACGGTGCAGGATTTAATGGATTTAGAGCTTCTTTATGGACTTGGGATAGAGGAAGAAGATGTTGATTTGACAAAGAATCAACCATCAGAAATCTGTCACATGAAAAGCATCAAACGAAAAAAGAGGAACCAGATTTCGGTGTTTAGCCGAAATAAAGTCTACAGTTTGATCGACGAAGTTGATGACAATGATGAATGATGAACTTGCTAATTATGATGATCAACAATAAAAGAATTTGATTCCGATGGATGCCTTGAACTTTAATATTTTATGTTTACTATTTGAGTTCATTTAGTCTAAGGCTTTGAGCATTGAATTCTTCATTATTATTTATGAATTGTAGTCGTATTTACATATTTTATATTTAGGATTTTTAGGTCATGAGTTTGACTCTATACCTCTAAACCTAATTATTGTAATTTGGGTTATTCACTTTTAAATAACATTTTCTTGCACAACAAAAATTGATTTAAACAACACACAAAGATCTTCTCAAAGAATGGGAAAGAACAAAAAGAGTGGGTATTAGAAGTCTAACCATCATATTAAAATCCGAAGTCGTGTGTTATGCAAAAGTAGCTCCAATCCCGGCAAATCCAACCTAAAAAGACGAACATTTGTTACGAGGGTGGATGCACCATTCAATAAATAAAAGATAAGACATGATAAACTTACAAAAATTGAAAAGAAACATGTGATGTGTCTTAAAATAAATTGTATATGGATGCACCATTCAAATAAAATGTTAACTAATATAAAACTGACACTTATTAATTGTCTAAAATTATTATATATAATTACTTAACAGAAACATGTGATGTGTTTTAAAAATAATCTGTACATGGATGCACCATTCAAATAAAATGTTAACTAATATAAAACTAACATTGAAGAGCTGAATATTATATTTAATTAACTTAAATTCTGGAAGAAAATATGTCATATTTTTTAATGATTTCATCCATGATTTAAGTCATATTACCAAATATGTAATCGATTTGCTAGCATAGAGTTTGCTACACGTTATCATTGTAAGTCATTACTTCCATTATTTCAGCCCTTGTAGTAGTCATATTACCATACATATCCTTCTTTGCTGGTATAAATAAAAATTGATGCCCAGAAAAATTATCCAACTTATTCACACATCATACAATCAATTTATTTTCCTCTTACCAACTTTTGAGTCTACCAGCTTCTGAGTCGACAATAGCATTCCGGCAAATCCATTCAGGTACACTTCTCATCCATCACTATGTCATATGCTTTCTGCAAGTTTTACACTAATAAGTCATACAACAACACATTCAAGATTAAAAGCAGAACTTAGAAGAACTACCCTATGTGTAAATATTGTCCTTTCTATCCACAATTCTTTCAAACAGACAACAATCTACATCAGGAACGCAAAAATCCAAACACAGTATTAAACAATTATTTTGAAAAACTAAAGCGAATTGATGCTCACGACTTCTTTTATAGAGATATCAGATGAATATACCAAATGAATAAAGCAAACTAAAAGTTAGAAAATTGTGGTGGGTAGTTTTTTAAAATATTCCATCCTATTTCCCAAGTAATAACTACAAGTATGGAAACTCTGTCGCTTTGCATCTGAATGCATCTTCCAGTTATGAACTTCTTTTTAGAAAAAAGAAAACTCCATCCTTTTCTAAAATAACAGAAAATACAAAACCAGATGATAAGTCCCACAACTAAACACACTTTTATGTTTGGTGTTTTCATGATATTTTCAATTGGTTTTTGTTTGTCGAACAGGGTTATAGAAAAGACGAAGGTCTAATTCTTGAGAGTGATGCAGATAAGCAACTTTTGATTTACATACCATTTACCCAAGTTATCAAATTGCATTCTATTGTTATTAAAGGACATGAGGAGAAAGGTAAATTATTTAGCTCTTTGTTCTTCCCGTAATCCTAACATTCATATGGTTTTTTGGTATTTACTTTTAATACTCTTTCAAATAAACCTAAATAAGTTATCAACGAAATTGAAGAAACAGAGTAGAAGATAGCTCTAGATGGTTAATAATCAAGTTAAACTAACAATATTACTGCATATAACCACATAGGATTGAGGGAGAAAGAGTTACCGGCTGCGTGGTTAGATTTCAGCGGTGGAGATCGACGAAGAGAGGGTGGTCAACGTGGTGTAGTAGCAAGTAGAACCTTCAAATGCTAGCAGAATTCCGATTGTGGTGACCCGCTGACATGGAGATGTAACCCTGCCGATACGAAGACCGAAGAGGACGGAGAGGGAGGCGTAATCCCTAATGAGTGATGAGTCATGACCGTCGACCAATGTTTGCGGTCTGCTGAGTTTCCGACCTCTCGCTGCCGTGAGTGGAGGAGATTCGGCGATGTCTCGCAGAATCGCCGTAGCGCAAAGGGAGGGGGAACGGAACAAGGAGAAGTTGCGATTTTGATTTTTCACTTTAGGGTTAGACTTTTTGGTTTTAATGTGGGCTATAATGCTTTTGGCAGTATTGGGCTAAATGGAGCAATGGGCTGTGTAATTATTGAATAAATGGATTCGTTTTTAGTAAACATCAAGTAAGTTATAGAAATAGATAATACCCAATAATTATGACTGAGGTTTATCTAAAAGAGTATTAAGCTAAGATATTAGCACACTGAATACATGAATATTAAATCAGAAACAACTAAGTAAAGAGTACACGAGTTGAAATTAAATCATAAAACAAAACTGAATGAATTATATAAGTATTAAAATGGTATTCAAAATATATAAATATATAAGAATATTCATTTATTCGATATGATGGCCTTTTTTAAAATTTTTATTAACATTATATATAGACATATACAAACACATGAATTGTAATTAGCCCTCATTAACTATTCGTTATAATTTTTATGTTCATAATCACTAGGTATAACATTTCAAATTGAAGAGAAAGCAGTTTCCTGTCCGACTTAGTTTTGCTATGACAATTAACAAATCTAAGGGTCAGACCATTCCAAATGTCGGTGTTTATCTACCAGCATCTGTATTTCTCATGGGCAACTTTACGTGGCGCTCTCCAGAGGGATATCACGTGACAATATAAAGGTATTAGTGAAACATGCGAAAGAATTCGACCAAGATGGAGTTTACACTTCAAATGTCGTCTACAAAGAAGTGTTGCGTGATGAGTGAAGTGAATGTGTATTTAGCTATAAGAATAGTGTGATTCTAATTTGTTTATAGGGCACATTTAGCATGATCTAAATAATTGTCACATTTACTTACTGTTTTCAAAGACTTTTATATTCAAATATGTAACATGATCGTAAAAGATGGTATGGATTCGTTCATACAAGAATATAATCTTGTCATTTAAACGTAAGTGTTGCGTTAACTTGATATGTGTACGAAGATCACAACCACCATATTCTCCGGCAACATCACAAATAACATGTTGAATTGACATGTCGACAAATGAAACTATTTTACCCCGCCGCATCGCGCGGGTTAAATACTAGTTAGTATAAAAGTATTGTGATGGAAATTTAAGATTGGCATCCACATGGTGTAAAACTCTACTCCATCTATGTGTATCTCTAAGAAATCTCACTTCCCGAAATATGACACCACTTCGTCTCCCTTGTTTGGACCCCTCACCCAAGTGTGTTATCTTCGCTTTGTCGCCTTCGCACAGTCACACAACATGCATCATTCCCACTACACCGTGCTTTCCCTTTCATCCCCTCTCTTGATATAATGTAAGTTGATCATTGATTTATATATGGTTCGTATAAGTTACGGTTAATGAGTTCCCTATTTCTTGATCGATCTGCCTATAAGTCGAATTAAACAAGGCAGGGGAAGGCATCTCCAATTATAAAAGTCCAAAGAAACCTGTTAATATCCCGTTCCTTATAACGTATGCCCCGCCTATCCCCGTTTAATTTGCATTTCGGATTTTCACATTCGATTCGGGTCTTTTACCATCCGTACAAATTATATTATAAATATAAACACTAACCGTGTATATGATCTTTATATAACTTGAAGGAGCTTATAACTTACCAAGAAATTACAAAAAGTGAATTATTTGATATTATCTTCTAATATAAATAAAAGAATAATTATAAAGAAATTATTAAAAGATTTGAATCCTTAATAAAAAATTTAATTTTAATTATTTATTTATTTAAGATCAAAAAATTAATTTTGATTTTTTAAGTCAAAATAATACAAATTTACTAGGATAGACTATTGATTTAAAAATTTTGCATTGGATTTTTATTAAAAAAAATTTACGTGGATTGACTTCTCCTCCATTCTTTTTCTGGTCCATGTTATACTTTATCGTTTGTATTATCTCAGCTTCTTGCTGGGCTTTTCCTTTGGTTCTTAATAATAATATTCGTTGGGCGTGGGATGGATATGACAATGTCGAAGCTCTCTTTACATTCAATTCTTTTGTCGTTCAAAAAAAAAAAACTAAACATTCAAAAAATTATCCATATATCTAAATTAGGACGTGTGATAAATGAAGGGTTTTGATCTAACCAAACCATCCTAAGACACAAACTGGTCAAGCCCTGGGTTTGATAATACTGATTCAATCCTAAAGCGGAATTGGATTGAACACAACCCCCTAAACCCTAAAAGGGTTAGGATCTTTCTTATGATCATATCAGTTTCTTATCTAAAATCCAGATAAAAGGTTAAGAAAAACAATACATCTTTGAATCTTGGGATTGCTAAAGTTAGTCCACTACTACTGCACCACCAACGAACTAGCTGCTAGACCGCTGCTGGAATTACCAGATCAACACGAACCGTGTGTGTGTGTATGCGTCAATCGCAAAAGGCCGAAAACCCCTTGGGGTTTTCTTGGTTTCGACGCAGACCAAGAGAGAGAGAGAGAGAGGGGGGGGGGGAAGGAGGCTAGGGTTTACTTGTGATTTCTTATGGATAAAAAATGAGTCTTTTCTAGGTTTAAATACTTTTAAACCTTATCTAAACCCAAACTCGTTTAATTAAAGCCTATGACTTTAATTAAAGTTTCATTCCTTACACTTTGACCCCATGGACTTTACTAGTTAATTAATTAACTATTAGTTAACTGGTCCGTTAAATATTAAACTTAATATTTAATTTCTTTTTAGATAATAAATAACTATTTATTATTTATTTCTCTGTCAAATAATTAATTCCACTGATTAATTATTTCCACACAGATATTGGTAAATTTTCAAACTGTTCTAATTGTGTGTGTAGCAGTGTGACCCTTTAGTCTTTTATAACATTGGATACAATATACCCATTAATTATCTCTGCACATAATCTAACAATAAATATGTACCAATTATTAGGACTTGTATTTTTGTAACTGTTAATATATTTATTTGTTACATAGACATAGATATTTTATTTTAGATGTATTGATTATAATTATTCATGCTTTAAAATTATACAAATACTTATTCTTTATTAACTACAAATAAATAGAAAACATTTAACACACCCTTTATTCAATTGTTTGTTAGTATGGAAGCACTTAACATAGATTACCCTATCTATATTTGTAAAATTTTATAATATAAATAAAATACTATGCATCAAATTTATCAAACAACCCTGACGGTTTATTAATAAAGTAAATTTAATTGTTCAATCTTGACCATCAATTTCATTAAAATTGAATCAAAATTATTAGAGGGATTTCATATATATCATTCTTAAATCTTAAAATATATATTTTGCCCACCGTAATTTATAAATATTATATTTACCTTTTGTAACATTTCAAAATATTATATTTAACCAAAATCTTAATTTTATAATTTTAAAATTTATATATCATTAATACTAATTGTACAAGAAATTAATAAAACCATGGCTATTCGTATGATATCATGTTTCCGTCGTCATGTCTACTTTCAGCCTCGCGTTGACACTTCCACCGCTGGTCTGTGTGTTGACGCCATCTGTCGCTACTTCTTTCTCTTTTTTTTCCGTGTTTTATAACTGTTTAATATCTTTTTATTAATGGTTAATATTTTTATTTTTTCAAACTAATCCGTGTATCACACGAGTATCTAATCCAGTTATTACTTTAGTATAATAATTAATAATTTTATACATTTGTTTATTTTTATTTTATAATTATCATACATAATGTTTGGTGTAAACATAAATATATATACTTCTAATAGTTTCTTTTATCTATATTTTAATATTAATCTTTATTATCTTCTAATATATATAAAAGACTAATTAGAAATAAATTATTAGATCCTTTTATTTAATAAATATTTAATCTCAACCATTCATTCTTTTGATTCTAAAATTTTAATTTTGACTTTATAGAGTGAAACTAATGTGACTAATAAATAAAATATAATTTTTTTATCCAAATCTATAAGATAAGGTATTACTAAAATTCAAAAAAGAATTATCAATTTATATTCCAAATCACCACGTAGGATTTAGTTTATATTTGAATATATTTCTCGTGAGTATATAATTAATATTTAATAAATCTACATTTCAACATTTAATTTAAATTAAAAATTCAACCTACTTATAAATTTCAAAAGTCAAATGTTATTTGATTTAAATCATAATTATTATAGATAATTCATATATACTCTTTTTAAACCTTAAAATAAATAATTTTACCGTCCTAATTTTTATATATCATATTTACTTTATAGTGAAATGTTCAATATAGTCCATACTTATTGCATAGTCCTGAGGGACTAATCTTAGCCATTGGATCAGCCACATCAATGGCCCAGATTGAATTTTAAAAATTTGGACGGAGTGGCATTTTTGTAATTAACATGTAATGATTTTACCATCACATGTGATTGTATAGTGAATCACATGTGATTTTATATTGAATCACATGTGATTAAATATTAAAATTTAGGACTATGTTTTTTATATGGACTATATTGAACACAACTCTTACTCTATAATGTTTTAAAGTATCATATTTATTAAAAAATTTAGGTTTATCATTTTAAACTATTTTATAGTCTATTATAAACTTTTGAGTTAATTACATTTTTGGTCCCTGTGGTTTACATAAAATTACAAATTTGGTCCTTAGGCTTCATTAATTACGGATTTAGTCCTTGTGCATTACCATTTGTTTCAATCTTGGTCCTTGGCCCACTTAAAAAGACTACAATACCCCTCATCCCTTAATTTATTCTTTTTTTTAAGTTTTATTCATTTAAATAATAATTATTTTTAAAAAGTGTAATTAATTCAAATAACAATTAATTTTAAATAATAAATATATAAACATCTCTTACACACTCACAACACATACTCTCTCTCTATCTCTCCCTCCTATCTGCTCCACCGTTGGCTGCTCCACCGTCGGCTGCTCCACCGCCATCACCACCATCCAACGCCACCGCCACCTACAGCCACCACCCACCGGCACAATCTACAGCCACCACCCACACACTCCCTCTCATCTCTCTCTCTCTCTATCTGTCCCCCTCCTCTCTCTCTCTATTGTAACACCATCTACAGCCACCACCCAAGAACTCGCTTTTCCGGCCAACACCACCACACTACGACCAGACCATGAACTCATTGCGGCAGCGGTGGTGTTACAGTAGATCTAGGGCAACGTCGATTCAAGACCACCACTCCTTTTTTCTCTCTCTCTCTCTCTCTCTCCACACATACGGCAGGTGGTGGTGGTGTTACAAAACGAGATTAGGGTTTTCTGCGGCGGCGGCGGTGTTCCACTAGATCTAGGGCAACGTCTTCAAGACCACCACTCCTTTTTTTTTTCTCTCTCTCTCCATACATACGGCACGGTGGTGGTGGTGTTACAAGACGAGATTAGGGTTTTCTGCGGCAGCGGCGGTGTTCCACTAGATCTAGGGCAACGCTTCAAGACCAGATCGATTCAAAACCACCACCTCCCTTTCTCTCTCTCTACACACATACGGCACCATTAGGGTGGTGTTACAAGACGAGATCTAGGGTTCAGTTAGGATTTTTTGCGGCGGCGGTCGCTGTAGGTGGCGTTACAATAGAGAGAGAGAGAGAGAGAGAGAGAGAGAGAGGAGGGGGACATATATATATATAGAGAGAGAGGAGGGGGAGTGTGTGGATGGTGGTTGTATATGGTGTCGGTGGGTGGTGGCTGTAGATGGTGCCGGTGGGTGGTGGCTGTAGGTGGCGTTGGATGGTGGTGATGGCGGTGGAGCAGCCCACGGTGGAGAGGAAGGTGGATGTATGGTGGACATGGTGGTGGCAGTGGTGGTCCAGATCTAGGAGGGGCAAGGAGGTCTATGGTGGGATGAAGGCCGATGTATGGTGGACATGGTGGTGGCAGCAAAATGTATTAGAGAGAGAGAGAGAGGGGGGAGGGAGGTGAGTGGATCTGAGAGAAGGGGGGTTGTTGTTTATTATTAATTAATTAATTATTATGTAAAGGAAAATAAAAAAGGGATAATAGTATTTTATTAATAAATTTTGATTATTTATTAATAAAAGAAAATGATATTAGAATTAAAAAAATGAATAAAAAAAGGGACAAGGGCAATTTTGTCTTTTCAAGTGCAGTAAGGACCAAGATTGAAATAAATGGTAATGCACAAGGACTAAATCCGTAATTAATGAAGCCTAAAAACCAAATGTGCAATTTTGTGTAAACCACAGGGACCAAAAATGTAATTAACTCTAAACTTTTTTAAAGTATAACAAATAAATATTTCATCGTATTGCTTATAATTGTAACGATAATAATTGTTGACTTGTACAAAAAATAAAATCACATCTTTTCGTATTATGATACCATGTTTTTGACTTCATGTCTGTTTTCTTGTGTCCACAATTCCATAGCTGGTTTTGGTGTTGACGTCTTTTGTCAAAAAAATTTAAACTCTCAAATCTTTCGCTTCTTATAATTATTTAACATTTTTATTAATGTTTAACATTTATTATTTTTAAATTAACCCGTGTATAACATGGGTATTTAATCTAGTAACATGATATTTATCTAAAATATATATTTTTTGAATTGTATAAACACAATATCTTCTAATATATATAAAAGACTAATTTGAAAAAAATTATTAGATAATCTGGACCCTTTATTTAATCAAAGATTTAATCTTAGCCGTTAATTTTTTTAATTCTAAAATTTTAATTTTGACTTTTTTAGAGTCAAAGTATTTTAAATCCTATCCAAATATATTAATCCACATAATAATTTTAAACTTAGATCTATAGATTCTAATTATCTATATTTTTTAAATAATTATACCTAATTAACACTAATATTTATCGTATTTTTCGTTTATGATAGCTTGATCTATATTAAATGATGAATATATATTTCATCTTCTATTCTTCTAATATATATAAAAGACTAATTTTATATATATTAAATAATGAATCATTTTATTTAAAAAATATTTAATATTAACTATTCATTCACTTAAAATCATATATACCCTTTATAATATATTTAAATATTATAATTAACCAAATTCTTAGTTTTATCATTCTAAAATATTTTATAATCATTTTAATTCCTTTTTAATTGTAACCAATAACGTTTAACTTTATTACACTTAATTGTAAAAAATAAAGAAAGATTATATAAGAAATACAATCATGTCTATTCGTATCATGCTACCATGTTTTTACCGTCAAGTCTGCCCTGTTGCTCACGTCGATGTTTCCAACTGTGGTTAGAGTGTTGATGCCGTACACCGTCATTTTTTTAACTTCTTATCTAATTTGCGTTTTATTATTATGTAATACGTGTTTATTAATATTTAATATTTATTATCTTTTAAACCAAACCGTGTATCACACGGGTATTAGTCTAGTTGCATTATAAAATTCAAACTAAAAAGTTCTTTTACATACATCATGCATTTTATATTTTAACAAAGATTCTTTATTATTATGGAAAGATATTAGAATGATTTTACCAGAGTTTTTTTATACATGGAAAAACAATAAAGTTAAATAATATATTAAACAAAAACGCACTAAGAATTCTTTACAATAAAAGCTTACCAATTGTGTTCAGATATCAACTTTTATATGTAATCCTTATTTTTTGTTTCCTGTTATAATGCGCAAAACTTCAATTTTCAGATTTGTAATTCTTATTTTTATTTCCGTCGTAATGTACGGGTAATAAGAAATCTCATTCATAAGTAATTATGATTGAAATCCTTAATTACACACCCTTAATTAAACCTAGAATGGGCAATAATAATAGAGATACATAAATTCTAATAATATTCTAACTCTTTTATTATTAAAAAATGGGATCTTACACAACCTAAATCAAAAATTCAAAAATATATCAAACTATAAAAACCTAAAAACCAAAGAATCACACTAGAAAGCTTTCAAATATCAGTTAATACTAAAGATTGTAAAACCTATAAACCGAAATCGTATTTAATGAGCTCTCCATTCGCTGATCAATAAAAACAAACCTTTGAATCATTAGGACAAGCTTCCAGTCTAGCAACAGAGAAAATGTTACGCTCTTCCATGGAGGACTCAACATCAATCAACAAACTTCGAATCCTTGATCGAACAAGTTTAGAACAAGTTTAGTATGAGGAAGCGAAATGTAAAAATCAAGATAAGTGTCAAAATCAATAAAAAGTGATAAAGTAGTAAGACTTAGTATGAGAAAATATAAATTTTCAATAGGGTGCCACTATTTGGACTCATTTCTCTCACATACAAGTTATATCTCATAATCAATTATAGTTTCCATGCAAATTATATACTCATATATATCAGGATCACACGAATTTATTTAGACTAAAAACATTAAACATGTGAAAATAGATACACCCTTTCGAAAATTGTATTACTTACAAACTAGCCTTTTAGCCTTCTTCTAGAGTTCTAGATCATTCCTTCCATCATTGGTTTCGGGTCAAACCTCCGATGACTTTTTGGCGCCATTGCTAACTTGAATCAAGTCTCTTTTTTAGCAATTTAAGAAAACGTTATGTTTAAGGTTTGTCAAAGACTAATCTTTTGTCTGACATGGAATGACACTATAAGACTAAAACGAATATAACAATTTAATTATACTTTAAAAATTACAAAAATATTTTGGTTTTTAGCTCTTTCTAAAACTCTATCATGGTGTTCATAGTAAAATTATGGCGACCACTAATTTTAACTAATAACATGTTTTGTTCAACAACATTCATCTATAAATGGATACTAAAAGGAAAAACACTTGTAACATAATATATATATATTAAGAGGACGAATGTTAGATAATACATGCGTTATGATTTGAAGTGATAAAAGGATTAAATAATCTAACAGACTAGATAGATTTAAAATAAACCTAATCGATTAGATTAATAAATTATCATCTCAAGATGTTTTAATGATAAGATGTTTGAAAGGTGTTAAAAAAAACTAGGGTTTAAGTGAAGAAGGAGAAAGAGTAAAACATGCATTAAGAGAAGTCTCTATTGGAAAGAAAATACTAGCCGGATCAATAGAAAATAAATAAACAAGATTATTATGTATTAATTTGAAATTAATTAGCGTGAAGTCAATTATAATAAGGCGTAGATAACATAGATTATGTATAAAAACAAAGCATAAACGGTTGGGAAATAAATCCAAAAATGTGGTTGGTGATTTGGTGGTGCAAAGTGGAAGCCACTCGCAATCATTTAGGTTGGTCAAATTTGGATTGCCATGGTTTTTGCTCCATTCTGATCCTAGGGGTTGTTGGAATTTTATTTTAAATTTGTGTATTTCTAATGAAAATTTCTATTTTTTTCGTAATTTATATTTGAGAGTGTTTTATTTTCCGAAGGTTATCTATACGTAAAATTATTTTATCATATATGATATTTTTCGGGGAGACTTATATGTAAAAATATGATTGTTTATATCTTATATATCCATATTTCGATAAGGTATGATTGAATAGCGCCGTTGTTGATTTTACTATACATAACAATCAATCAATTATTACCTTTATGTTCTTTATAAACCCACTAACTAATTTCTCTATCAACAACATATTTAAAGTTATTATAATCTAAACGTACATTTTTATCGTGTATGACGAATAATATTTAAGGTTATTTCCCTTATAATCAATTTACAAAGTAAAATTACTATTCATTCCAATTTTTCAAATTTATCCTTTTAAAATTTTCATTATACACCCTTAAGTTTATATAACTTACATTTGATATAATAAAATTACTTACCATTATTTACAAATCATTATTATAATCAATTTATTATCTATATAATCAATTCTCCACCAAAAGTACTATTCATTACAATTTTTAATTTAGCCCTCAAGTTTATTTATACACCATTAACCAATTTTCAATTTTAACCCTTAAATTTATTCTTTTTATTATACATCATTGACCCCTTAAATTTATTCTTTGTATTATACATCCTTAACCCAAGTAAATCACTATTCATATTAATTTTCAATTTTAACCCTCAGTTTTATTTTATTATACACATTTAAGTTTATATAAATTACTATTTAATTTAGCTTTTCTTTCCCACTTTAAGTTTAAGGGTTCAAATACTGTTATACATCATTTCAATTTTTCAATTCAACACTTAATAAATTTTCACTTTTTACCCTTCATTTTGTATATGTTACTTTTGATCTTATAACATTACCAGCTAATGTAGCCATATGTACGTAATGTAATCAGCAAATACAGTAGATGCATGTTAACCTAAGTTTTTTTCTATGCATTCTAACTTTGAAAAACCATCTTATATATTATATTTTGTATAAATTAAATTACTAAGAATATGATTGTTTGAATATCACCCAACGCAACGCGTGAGCTTGATATATCTTGTTATATTCATGTTTCATCTTCTTACTACTCAAGATTAATATATGTAATATGTATTATTTCTTTATTTTTCATTTCATATATTAATTTTAACACTTAGTGGGTAGGAATAGCAACGAGGTCAAGGGTATTGGGAATCGCTTTCCCAATCCCCATCCCCACCCTCGTTCCCCACTCTAGTTCCCATTTTTCCGGGGAATTGAATTGCATCCTCATCCCCGTCGGGAATCGGAGATCCCCGTCGGGAATCGGAGATCCCCGCCGGGAATCAGAGATCGGGTACGTGTTCGGGGAACCGAGCTAGAGGTATTACCATTCCCGTCTGCATCCCAGTTTCTATGTTCGGAGAATCCCATTATCCATCTCCAATCCTGGTTAATTCGGAGATTCCCTGATCAAATCGGGATCGGAGAACGAATTCTCTATCAAATACAGACTTTTTTTACTATCCCATGAGTGTAAAATAAGTAACAGGAAGCTCTTAGGCTATCCTAATCATATTTTGGGTCTCAAACCGCATTACAAAAGGTTCCATTTATTGGGTTAACGTGTCCTTGTAGTGTTTTTAGTTCACAAGGGTCTGTATCTTAGTTTAAGCCCTCCTTAAAACGATTGTGATACATGTAAGATAATCGCTAATGCAAGTGACATATTACTTGACGATTTTTATTATTACGTTATTTTATTATATCCGGTATAACTTTAAATATATATAAATGTTTAGTGTTAACTTGAACATATAGTTGTGACTGTTTCGTATTTATTTATATTATACTATATATTCTATGTCAATACGATATTTATTTAGAAAAATGTATTTTCAACTCAAAAGATGTGTTTTGTTAAATCGTTATCTTATTACAATAAATTTCATATAGAAAAACAAATAAAAAATAAGACAATCATAGTGATATATTTATATTATATCATATAATAAAAATGCGTCGCCTAGTTGTGACTGTTTCGTATTTATTTATATTATACTATATATTCTATGTCAATACGATATTTATTTAGAAAAATGTATTTTCAACTCAAAAGATGTGTTTTGTTAAATCGTTATCTTATTACAATAAATTTCATATAGAAAAACAAATAAAAAATAAGACGATCATAGTGATATATTTATATTTATATTAAACCGTGTGTATTAAAGATTATAAAATACATGATACAACACATAAATACAAAATGGTTGTAAGTAGTGAGCACTGAGCAGCCACATGGGTTTTGTGAGGCTAAAAGTACCATTAATGGTAAATTGTGTATGATAACTCTTTTTACTATATTATACGGTGGTTGTTTTGTTTTGTTTTTTAAGACGCCTTTAGCTAAATGGAATAGTGTTAGCCACTAAAGAAGACGTAAGAGAAGAAAATTGAAGATACAGAAACAAGGGTTGTTAAGGTAGTCTTGTGAAAGAGCCCATAAGATGCCAAATGGTTCTATGGTTTAGCCATGTTCAAAGGAGCCTTTTTGCTCACAGTATGCCTCTTCTCTAGTAAGTAGATCTTGTTCGTTATACGTAAATTTTAAGTTATAATGGATCAATCTATATTAAAACATCGAAAATCTAAAATAACGGAGACAATCATAACACTTAGATATAAATACATAATGGTATATATAGGTATATCGTGGAAGAACACATTTTTAAAGAAATTATTGAGAACATATTTGGGTCTTTAAAATACTGACGTTTGATGCATATTCTATACTTTTCATATTTTGCATCCGTTTTCTAATATAATTTAAAATTTACTTGTTTTATGTTATTGTAAATAAATAATGAATGTAATTTTGTCAACTTTTTTTATTATTGTAACCGTACTTCGTGTATACCGTGAGAAAGGTGTTTTTCCTGGAACCTTACCCGTGCTCTCTCTCTCTCTCTCTCTCTCTCTCTCTCTCTCTTCATTTGAGAACCACATAAGAAAATCGCAAAACCCATTTGTAATCACCGTTAAAAAGGTATTTTAGTTATTTTTTTTATCCAACCGTAAATTACGCTCGGGTTAATGAATACTTATTTAATAAAACTTGATTTTCCTAATATATATCTATTAATGAGCCATAAATGACCTATTGACATTATAATCAGCGATTTAATTTAATCAAAAACCAAGATTGATTATCTCTCGCATTAAAAACGGTCATCAAATGAATATTTCCTATATAAATAACCAAAAAATGACTATGATGTTATAAGTAATTCTCATATGAAATGTATCGTTTGAATATATATATATATATATATATATATATATATATATATATATATATAGGGGATGGTTCATGCGAGAACCGTTGTTAGTTCGAGAACCGCGGGAACCAATATATATATATATAGACAAAAGTTCATGCGAGAACCGTTGTTAGCGCGAGAACCGCGAGAACCAATCTAAGCCGTCCAATTCCCCCTCCTTCAATGTCATTGCCCACCCATGAATTCCTCACATACACCCTGCCACACTCTATCCCTCCACGCTCTCCATCCATGATACTTCCCATATCCAAGGAACGGTTGAGATTGGTTCTCGCGGTTCTCGCACTAACAACGGTTCTCGCATGAACCCTCCCCTATATATATATATATATATATATATAGGAAAAAGTTCATGCGAGAACTGTTGTTAGCGCGAGAACCGCGAGAACCAATCTAAGCCGTTCAATTCCCCATCTTTCAATGTCATTGCCCACCCATGAATTCCTCACATGCACCCTGCCACACTCTATCCCTCCACGCTCTCCATCCATGATACTTCCCATTTCCAAGGAACGGCTGAGATTGGTTCTCGCGGTTCTCGCACTAACAACGGTTCTCGCATGAACCCTCCCCTATATATATATATATAGAGAGAGAGAGAGAGAAAGAAATAAAATATAATAATACCATATAGATTATAATTTTTTTATCACATCATAGTATAACGCTATTCTAAACTTGACTTCTCTATTTTGAGATGAATCTATAAGTTTCATTATATTTCGTAGAATTGGAAGAAATAAAATTTAATGTAATTTCACTTAGCCCATCAATAGAATGGAAATGTAAACATCCTAACAAATAAGATTTTATTAATAGACAAATTTACCAAATAAAATACAACATGTAAATATATTTCAATTTTATTAAATTCATTTGAATCCTATGAAACAAACTGTTTCCTTATATTTTATTTAAGATAATTATTGTGTTGTACTGTCACATAACTTTTCATAAATCAGTTATTCAAATGCAATGTAAATTAGGAAAATAAATACTAATTATACATTTATCTAAAACTTAAGTAATCAAAATATTTCTGTTCCAAACTGCAGAAAAATAAATAAAAAATAAAAAACTTCCAAATTGACAGTCTCTAGTGCTTAAAAATTCAACTTAAAAGGTTGTGTCAAAAACCATGGGCGACGGTTTCATCATTCATAAGATTACGCCTATAGTTTAATGGGTAGGTATGACCATGCATTAAAAACGACATATAATAGTAAAAGATACATTTGATTGAGAAATGTTCAATATAGTCTATACTTATTGCATAATTCTGAGAGACTAATCTTAGCTCTTTGATCAGTCTCATCAATGGTTTAGATTGAATTTTAAAAATTTGGGCGGAGTGACATTTTTATAATTAACATGTAATGATTTTACCATCACATGTTATTGTATAATGAATCACATGTGATTTTATATTAAATCACATGTGATTAAATATTAAAATTTAAGACTATGTTTTTTATATGGACTATATTGAACACAACTCACATTTGATTATACTGTTTCCTCCTAAATATTCTTCTATTTCATACTTTCATATTTATAACATTAATACAAATATTAAAATTAATATAAACAAATAAAGTAAAAAAATTAATAAATTTCACATATCCCATAACATAAGATAAATCATTTTTCTAATCACGAACATTTTTATTTTGAGATATCTTATTCTTATCTACCTATTTTGTTGTATGCGAAATCTATCTCCCAGTGTATATATATATATATACACACACAGTCTCTGTATCTCTCACACAAGTATCCAGAGAATCCCCCCAAAACACACCAACTTTGACTCTTTAAATTCATCGTCTACTATATATCTATCTCTGCCTCTGGTACGTTCATTCCGTATTCTGTTTCACCAATTATTATTGTTTTTCTTTCGTTAATTTCAGGTTTATGGCTCGTTGATTCACTGACAGGTGAAGAAATTTGAGTTAGTATTAAATACTTTTATAGTTTTCACTGTTGTGATTGTACTTCTGTTCGATTGTATCGTAGGTGCATTTCAAGCGGTGTCGAGAGTCCATTTTGATTAATAATACATTTAAATTCATGATCCATGTGCATATTAGACTATTAGTAATTTTGAGTCATAAGCTTAATGCATTTTGATTCAGGATCTATGTGCAAATTAGTTATTCTGAATTATAAATTATATGCATTCTAATTCATGATCTGTGTGCTACTTTGGTTTAGAGAGGGATATTTTTCCTTAGGGTGATTAATAATTTCCAGCGTGTGGATTTGATTTCATGAATTATCAGAACTTTACAACCTAAATATACATGTTTATGAAATTTACCATGCGTATAAAAGTCCCCACAAGATTATGTGTACTTGAATAAGTAAACTCAGGTCTAACAAGTGGAGATTAAATTGCGTAATTCACACCAAATTAATTGGATGAAGGAAGGTTAACATTGAATAGTAACCAGGGGTTAGGATAGTGTGTTTTTAAAAAAAAAGTGTGTAACCAAGAAGGTTGATTATGTGCTAAACAAACTTAAACATATGCATATACTTGTTATAGAAATTACTGTACACTTCTTGAGATGATTGGGAGCATTTATATCATTGTTCTCCCAATTGTTAGCTTACAAGGCTTGATTTCTTTTAAGTTTCAAGCTATTCGTTTCCCTTTTAGGCTATTAGATGAACTTCTCTGTTCTATTGTTTGTATTGAAGAACTTATTTTGAACATGAATGGAACCGGAAAAAAATTGTTACGGCTAAGTCGTATATGCTTAATTGTTACAATACATGTTTTACAGCTTAATGTTATGTAACACGTTTTGCAGCTTAAAAGTTATAGCTTTTTTATGTGTATTTGTTGTCATGTTATCATAGAAACAAACTTGTTTATAAAATTGCATTCAACTATATTGCAAGGCACATTGTAATAGTGGAGGGTGTTTAATAATGCATAATGTTGTTAGTTTTTCAAGGATTACGTTTATTTGAGACTGTTACAACTTACTAGTAGAGCCTATTTATCATACCAACAGTTTCTCTTTTTTGGTTGTATATTGTTCAGATTGATCACAGTATTATATAGCACATTTCGATTCCTTTTTATTGGCCGAGCAATGGATTTCTTGGAAGATAATGAGATCCCAATTGTCATTGCTGTTTTTGCTGTTTCCATTGTTGCATTCTTACTTTTCTCCAGGAAACCTAAAGGTTCTCATAAACTCACTTTGAATAATTATTTTCCTATATATTTCTCCACTTCCTTTTTCTTTAACATCAATGGTATTATAAATATAAGCTTTCTAAAATGACAAAATCTATCTTTAATGTTAACATTTCATTTTTTCAAGATTCATTTGACCATCAATTCAATCTGGTTATCTGTTAAACTGAATCATAAAAATATTCTGTTGCCATTAGGGTGCCTTGATCCTGAAAAATATAGGGACTTTAAGCTTGTGAAGCGCACACAGCTTAGCCATAACGTGGCCAAGTTCAGATTTGCTCTTCCCTCATCTACTTCAGTGTTGGGACTTCCTATTGGACAGCATATTAGTTGCCGGTACATCACTCTTGAGACTCTATGTTTCCCGCAAAATATTTACACTTTGAGTTGTGATATCAATTTTTGCTAAAGTTAACGTGAAAATTTTTTAACACCCCTGAAAAATGTATCACAATAAACCTTACATGTGTGGTGCAAAGGAAATTCTTAGTTTTAATAGCTAACAAATAGTCAAATACATATGATTTTGATGTCAAAATAAATGTATATCATTGTTTGATCTGGGAATAAATGGTACAGTACAAATGTGTTTCTTACTGGTACCAGAATGGAAAGAAAAAAAAAGCAATTTTCTTTTAACCAATCAGTTTGCTTATTTTGCGCTTCATCATTTAGGGGTAAGGATAGCCAAGGTGAAGACGTTGTTAAACCATACACCCCAACCACTCTGGATACCGATGTTGGATATTTTGAGTTAGTTATTAAGGTACATATCCAAGATCTTCAAATTTCTTGCTTACACTTTTCATTTATTCAATATATGCATGCTTTATCTCATATAAACCAAGATACTGTGCTGCATGAATGTAGATGTATCCACAAGGTCGTATGTCCCACCACTTCCGAGAGATGAAGGAAGGTGACTATTTGGCTGTAAAGGGACCTAAGGTACATAAACTCTCCTTTCATGAGGTGGTTGACAACAGTCAATTGTTGATACTTTTTATATGTACTTATATTCTTTCTTTCTATAAATTTATGCTTGGTGATTGGTCGATGTTAGTTATGGACTTTAGGTAGTGTTTGAGCTACTTTTACAGCAAAAAGTGACTGCTTATGGAATTTTTCTTGTTTTCTTCTATCTTTTTTATTCTCTGCCCGGCCACAGGCCATTCGCGATTTAGACCATGTGCATCCATTACGTGAAGGGGTGTGTGAGGGCCGCTCACATGGGTGAACACCATCGCCCCTCTTAGTGAGGGGAGGCTCACGGTCACATTTGTGACAGCCATCACACTCGTGAGCAACACTCTTCCTTTTTTTTTTTTTTTTTTAAACCATGTGAGGATATGTGATGGATGTAGGGGTTTGTGTGATGTGATGAGAAAATGATGGGATGCTGATGTGGCGCTGATGTGGCTGTGTGAAGGGTGTGATGGATGTGCATGGTCTAAGACATGCCATTAAAGAATATCACCCAAACCAACCCACTTTAACATAATCTGTTTAAGTTGTCCCCTGTAAGATTAGAGACAAAGTAGATATCCTCTAAAAAAACTAAAACTAAATTACTTTGTATCCGCTAGAATCCCCTCGTATACTTGAAATTTCCACATTTTTATTAACATTCACTGTTTTTGTCTTTTAGTTGTAGTACTTGCACATAAGAGACAAAGAAGACTATCCACTAAAAAACTACATATAAGTTACTTTGTATTCGCTAACAAATCCCGCCGTATGTGTGGAATTTCCAAATTTTTGTTGAACATTCACTAAAGCATTTTGAACACCGTTTTTGTCTTTTAGTTGTACTTACACAAACTTAAAAATGTATCAGAGGTCTCTTGATGACATTCATACTTTTAGAGGTTATAGTGCACGAGTTGTGTTCAATATAGTCCATATAAAAAGTATAGTCCTAAATTTTAATATTCAATCACATGTGATGGTAAAATCATTACATGTTAATTACGAAAATGCCACTCCGCCCAAATTTTTAAAATTCAATCTAAACCATTAATGAGGCTGATCCAAGGGCTAAGATTAGTCCCTTGGGACTATGCAATAAGTATGGACTATATTGAACATTTCTCTATAGTGCACAGATATTAGAGTTGGGGCAAGTATTAGCGAAAATAAAATAATTTCCCACATACATATTAGTAACTACTTGAGGTGATGTCGTGAACTAATGTAGATTAGATTTTATAATTTGTATTGAACTTATTATGTATTAAAAGCAGTTTGTATTTTTAATTGATTGTATACAGTATGGGTTACTCTATTACTGGAATTTTTAATCAATTTTCCCATAGTTGTTTACTTGTTTGTTTCGTAAGTGTTATGCAGCCTCTAATAATCTTAAAAGTTTAACTTACGGTTAGAGTTGTTAATTCCAGGGGCGGTTTACATATCGACCTGGTGATGTGAGAGCTTTTGGAATGATTGCTGGGGGCTCTGGCATTACTCCTATGTTTCAGGTGATGATTTTTCTAAATCTTGTATAGGCTAAGATCTTTCTACTAAAACAAGCCATTAAAGCATTCAAAATCAATTTATCTTTGTGTTTCTTAATCTTTAGGTTGCCAGAGCTATTCTAGAAGACGAATCAGACAAGACCAAGTTGGATCTCATCTATGCTAATGTTACAGTTGATGACATCCTTCTTAAGGCAAGTAAATTATTTTTTATGTTATATATCTTATGGTGTATTTTGCACTTCTTTTTTGGAAAAATGTATGTAATTAACAAATTGGATGATTTACAGGAAGAACTGGACGCACTTGCGAGCAAGTACTCTGGTCGTTTCAAAGTTTACTATGTGTTGAATCAGGTATTCCTACAAAAAGGGTTTGATCTGTTTATTTATTTTTATCTTTGGCTTTGTCATTATACACTTGTGGAAGGTTTTCTCTAATGATTATTTACTGTAGATTAAGTGCTTGGCTCTTTGTTTGAAAATGATTATGCACTTTTTCCACTCATAACTCTAATGTAGACTTCAATGTTGGAACTTTTGGTAATTAACGGGCTGTTTTGTACTTTTGAAGCCACCTGAGGGTTGGACTGGTGGTGTTGGCTTCGTTACTAAGGAGATGATCGAAGAACATTTTCCAGCACCTGCTTTTGATATTAAGGTATGTTTTCATCCAATTATGTTTCTAGAGGTGGGAAAATCTGCATGCTGGGTAAACAGGCCAAATCGGTTAATTTTTTGTATGGACCAAAATTGGTTGAGCCTGGTTGACCCTAGACACTTTTGTCCAACTTTCTAATTATTTTTATGAACAGTTAGTTGTATCAACTATCAAGTATGATTGCAAATATTAGATTATTGTTAAAATGATCTAAATGTGTTTTAATAAAATGATTTATGAGATTTTCTGTATTAAAGATGAACATAGACTAACTTCAGAATTTGGTGGTGGTGTGTTTAGAATACGTTTGCAGAAAAGATTGTGTGTTTGTAAAAAGCCTGTCCCAGCATATTTGTTTACAAATGTGTTAATCTCTAGAAAAAGTGCAGATAAATCACTTTATTTTAAATGATTAGCTAATACTATTTTCTAATTATTTGCATTTTTACAAACACTATAATCAAATAAACTTTCCCTAGTCGGGTTCTTCTTTTTTAGCTACTCCGTCCGTCTCAAAATTATTACTAAATAAACAGACGATAGATTTGGAATGGAGTATTATTTTTGTCTAGATCCAAGAATATATAAGCCAAAAACCTATTCGAAAGTAGATGGGTGAAACTATAATTGCCACATACATTTATTCTAGAAAAATAGGAAAGAAAACCCCCGAAAACTAACGAAGAAGCAATGAAACTGCAGATCCTACGATGCGGTCCACCACCAATGAACAAGGCCATGGCTGCTCATCTTGAAGCTTTGCGATACGAACCAGAGGCACTATTTCAGTTTTAAATGTACACATAGTGATTGGAAAAATGGTGTTTAGATTTTGTTGTATTTGAGATGTTCATTGAATAAAGGTTTTATCTCCTTGTATCGATGATTAGTGGTAGGACTTGGGGCCTTTAGCAGTCTAGATGAATGATGATGGGGGGTTGGTTTGAGACATGTGGTTCGTGAAATGTTGTATGCAAACTCGAGCATATCGAATTCTTAGGTGGAACACCTCATTTTTCAAATATAATTTCGGCTTTTTCCATGTGTTTATATAAATCGTACCATCCTGTATGATAATACTATGGCATATGATGTTCATGGCACATTTGTGTCTTCACAGGAAACTAGGCATTTTATTGTGTTTGGCTTTGGTGACAATAAGCAACGGGTTTAAATCATTACCTTTTACCTTTTATAAGGTGGACATTGCCACCAGGATCGCATATTTCCTTTTAATAAAAAAATTATTATAACAAAACTTAGGCTATGGCTATTCATTCATAAGCAACACTCTTATGAATAGCAGCCAACATTTGACAATATTATTATGTAAATCTCATCAATTTTGCACACGCCCAACTGATACGGTTTTAGGGTTGATTATTTTGTGAGCTCGATCCATTCAGTACAGTGGCGTTTCCTGTTGCAAACATAAGTTAAACCCCATACTGACCCGAACCCTCATTAGTGCGGTATGCTCTCACCTTCAAACAGTAACTAATACGAAAGGCTTATGCGACAAAATACAGGTTCCAGGTCGATCACGTTTAAGTTTGTGCAAATTATAAGAAAACCGAACCTTTACTTGTTTCTATTCTGTCTTTACAAATGTGAAATTTACCATCAACATTGACCTCATATGTAATGTTTTTTAAGTTATTGATTTACAGTCTCGTTCATCGTCTCAACAGATTGTATGCTGGTAAATCTTTCACACATGTCACATCTTCGATTGCGAGTTCCCTCTCCAGTTGCATTCTTGTGGACTTTATAACCTCCTGCATAAAGTCAAAGTCAAAACTCAAATGCAGCTTTAAGTTATAGTTTAAAAAACGAGTAATATGACAAGGAAACGGCTTTGAAAGTCACCAAAGTATAATTATAAATTATAATGCATAGAACCTCCTAAATCATTTTATTTAAAATTTGGATTGCTATTGTTAAGTTGTGTTCAATAAAGTCCATGTAAAAAACAGTCATAAAATTTTAATATGCAATCACAGGTGATTCAGTAAACAATCACATGTGATTTGTAAAAGCATCACAAGTGAATTACGAAAATGCCCCGCCGCCCAAAATTTACAAATGCAATCTGGATCATTGATGTTCTTGATCCAAAGGCTAAAATTAATCCCTTAGGACTATGAAGTATGGACTTTATTGAACATTCTTCTGCTATTGCTACAGTAAAAAAATTTAATCATATTTAACGAATTAACTACTCATGCAATTTTTTAAACATTGGACAACGAAAAGTGTTTTTGGGCCAAAGTAACCCGACCCAAAATAAATTTTCCTGTTCTGACCCATTACCCAGCCCGTTAATACTTCCCACCTTTTAACTAAACAAATTAACAACTTTGACAACTGCTCACATTAAATTCCATATATGAAGCACGCCTGGCAAGCCAATGGGCATCCATGAGTTTAAAGGCAACACAGTAAAGCTCATCAAAAGCTGATTCATCATTACTAAGAAATTGCAGGAAGCGCACCCCTGATGAAGATGTTGGCATTCCTGAAAGACATTCATAAAGTCGTTAAAAGTTTGTACTTATTCCGTCTAAAGAGTCCATCAAAGTGGAATATTGCATTAATGTCTAAGCATATATGATATATCATCAAATATAAAGATTCCGTATGGGTTCGCTGGACACATATACATTAATCAGGTTGCAAGGAAGCAATTTTTGGGAGGTTGATAAAAAAGGGGCTGTTAGCACAAGCTGGAGGGATATCGTCATTTTCATCCTCCCAGGTACTAAAAGTAAAGGGGTTTGGAGTATGATTGGTCGTATCACTTTTGCTGCTTTCAGTTTATCATATATGGACTGAATGAAATAGAAGAGTCTACATGGGATCTAAAACGACAGATCAAATGTTTGAAAAATTCGTGTTGATGTGCGGTTATTGTTGCTAAGCTAGAAGTTTAAATCTTCTAGCAATATACGGAAGCTTAAGCTGGGAGACATTCATCACCTTCAAAGCTAGATTTCAATAGCCTTTAGGTTGCTGAAGTTCTGTTTTACATAGCTATTCGGCTTTGGCTATTTCCTTGTTTTTGTTTCAGGTCAGGTCTAGGAACAATAATACAACGTGAATCAAACAAGAACAAACCTCCGAATCAAACATATAACAGAACTCGGTTGTATATTTGTATGGGTCGACTTCGAATCAAACAAAAAGACAAAAATCAAAGTATCAAACATGAACAAGGCTGAAAGAGGACTAAAATTAGGGTTAAAAAATAAGAATTCTTGACTCGAAATTTTGACCAACTTGCCGTAATAATTACCAGGTTTGACCGACTTGTTGACCGTCCTAAGTTAGCTGAATTACCTTCAAATCAACTCGGTACCATCCTGAGTAGTAAGTACTCAGTCAAGTAGACCGATTTTTACCGAACTGATCCTAGTTATTATCACCCTCAAGGTACATGCTAAGGAATAAAAAAGCTGAAATGGGCTGCCTATATAAGTGAATCACACCATACCGCATTTAATTATTCATTAATTTCTGTACTATGTTGGATCTTAAATGATAATATTGTGCGTTTTGGTCATCAACCAGGTTATCTTCAGCTGTTAATTAGAACTTAAAAGCAGTATTTTAATAAAACTAACAACGAAAGTTGTGATGGACAGATGGTGGATCAAGCAGATGTAATAGATAATATTGCAGATTGAAAGTAGGGGAGATTTGAGATATTATTTGATACCTGTCTGAATATCCAACATTTGCACCAACATGAAAGAAATATTGATGCCAGCTACAGCAAAAGGATATTCCCATTCAGCTCTGTTTCCTTCTTTTTTGTTTAGGAGGTTTTGAAAAGCTTCCTGTTTTCAGGAATAACAAAAAATATTATTGACCTACAAATTTCGACCCCTTGCAGACGCCCAAATTATGTAATTGATCAGAAGTTTGAATCTTAAAGATTGGAGTTCAAAAATGTGGTTCAAAAATGTGTCAACTGCAGAATCGAATCTAAAAATATATCCCCTGCATGCACATACAGCCAAATGACTAACTACCACCTATACTTTCTTCTGGAATTTTTATTTTTCATTATTACATATCAAAAGAACATCAAGAACAGCAAAATCATAAAACTCTTAATTAAAAATCAAAAGGAAATGCAAAACTCAACCTCATCTCAATATAACTACAAAGGTGTATGATGAGCAATGAAGAAATTACCCTCTTTATCTTCAACCTCTATCTTCTTAAAATTTTATTTTTTAAACAGAAAGCAATATTTATACACATTAAGGAACCACAACCAGAACCAAAATCCAAAATATCTAAAAGTATCTGCAAAGGCATAAGGAGGATCTACTGAGTTCACAAAACTAACCGGATGCGTGTGGGCAAAGAAAATAAGATTCTCCAGAGATATGAATCCTCCACCCCTGCAGATAATATTCAACGTTTGAAAACAACCAATTTGCATAAAATATAATTGGTACATGGTTATATTTAACAAATAACAAGGTTACCTAAAGTCTGTAGAAGGATCATTTCCTTGCCACCCCATATCTTTCCAAACCTCTGATTTAAGTCCTGGGAGTTCCCTGTTTGGATAAGCTAATCTCCATAATTGCCTAAGTGCATCCTGCCACACAATGCACATAAAAAGACTGCCTCTTTTAATAATGTGTACAAGTTATCAAGGAAAAGTAGAGGTGGAAATGTGACCCATTTACTTATGAATGGGTCGTTTCGGCCTGTAATATGCATTTAGTTGCAAAGGAACGGCATCTTTGTGACCTTCCCTTTGGGGAATACAAGATATACCAACTTCTTATGTATCGTAGATAGAGAAAAGAAACATCTTAAACAGAATAAGAATAAGAGATTAAAAGGGAAACCTAGCCAAATATTTTAACCTTAGAGAAGACACAAATCAAAAAGCGAGATGATAGAAAATAGTAATACTTACTTGATGCTCCAAACAAGAACCATCAAAAGGGACCTCCAATCTTTTCTGTAGAGTTCTGAGTCTTGCTTCCTACCCACATAGCCCCGAAAATAGGTAAGAAAAAAATTAAAATCTTTCGTTATACTATCTTGAACAGTATAAAATACTTGATAGAAATCACATATGTAGCTGTACAATTCAAATCAAACAATATCCTCAAATAGATTCAATGTTTGCTATTATCAATTATATCATGTATATATTTTATGTTCACAGATGTGTACATTATCTTATGTCAAAGTCCAGGTATTTCAATTTCATCCACCGACTATACCTGTAACGGAGTAAGTAATGGTGGAAGAAACTTATTTGATGGTCCACTTCCTGTTGTTGAATGTAAAGTCATAATCCGTACAATAAATGATCCGGATCCAAGTAAAAGTTTGGCTAGAAAAGAAAACAGAAATTGGTCAGCAGTTGTGATGAAACATTTAGACAAGCACTCACCGACCCCTAAAAACATAGTTTTATCAAAATGAGTGAAAAGTTCAAAATACTCCAAGAATATGATTTTTTTTTAAATAATGTCAAACAAATTCTAACTCAACGGAAATGCAGTCAGCATTAAAATGCTTGTTTCCCTCAAGAATTTAATAAAAAAAACTCTCCTTAACTATCATACCTAACCATTGTGCCCATTCTGAAATTATGTGAGAGAATAGAAACGTCCAGTGGAGGTGTTCTTTTCTTTTTTCATCATAAAAAATTTCTTCAAGTCTTTGTACCTGAATGAACCAAAGATATCAATTATATATATTTATACGATATCTAATCAGTTTATAAGAAATATATTCTGGTGAAAATAAAAATTGGAACCTATGAGATTACCTCTAACTGCTTAGCCTTATAGTCATCATTATTCCCAAGTAAAGGTTCATTTAGGTCATCTAAATCTGAGCCTTTTAAATGCTCATGCTTTTTACCATCAACATCGCCATGATGTAGTCTTCTCCTCATTGTTCGTGATGTCATTTATCCTTAATGTTTTAGACTTTCCTTAAGCCTGTTCAAATTTATCATGAGACGTCATTTTAAGTTCCATTGCAACACTTAAATCAAACCTAATTACCTACCCAATAACCTTCAAATAAGCTTAAACCAATAATAGTAGTTATAAATAGCACAAACTTATAAAGGACCTTAAAGTTCATAAATCAAAATTGTGATTTTCTTAAATCTCACTTGATAATATCTAGTCAAGCTGAAATAGGAACTCAAAACTCAGTTACGGCAGGAAATTGGATTGTGCCTTTTAAAATTGAGTATGTGATGAAGAACAATCAAAATCAAATCATCAATGTTTATTAAAAGGGTTGTAGAGGATAGCGTT
Source organism: Pulicaria dysenterica (assembly GCA_947179395.2). NCBI lineage: Eukaryota > Viridiplantae > Streptophyta > Magnoliopsida > Asterales > Asteraceae > Pulicaria > Pulicaria dysenterica. The sequence continues at coordinate 87,384,006 of OX359288.1, forward strand.
TGGATTTTGCTTCTGCTTTTTGAAGTTGTAACCCATTATAATAGTTTGTGAAATTCTAAGTATTTAACGAATCAATACAGGAAATGACGAAAGTATGCATTCTTATGAAAATGACACAAGAGGTGAATAGGTAACTCTAGTTTACGTTTACATAATCAATTCTGATATGAAACTAATGATCGAAAACTGATTGCTTGAACCTTAAGTAACTAGAAGCAGAATCTGTTTCAAAAACCGAATATTAAGACTTTTAAGCTGCAAAAAGCAGATAATTAGCTCTAAAATGGAAATCCCAAGACCCAAGAGTTCTTGACATCCTCGCCAAGCTCAAAATAGAAATGGCATCATTATGTTATGAGAGATGCATAAATTCAAACCAATATGTTATATGCCTCAAACGCTATCAAGACGAGCTTTGTAACAACCTAACACCCCAAACCCCAATGCTAAAGACGAAATCAAGAATCCATAAATCAAATAGAAAAATAATGAGAAGTCATTAATACCCGCTACAAAATATCACAAAGGGGTATTCATGCTCACAACATACACTAAAGATTTACATACGACTTCATAATTCAAACTTACAGCCTAAGTTTTGACTTTTGGAGTCAAATCACATGTCCTAAATCCAAAGTAAGTTTGAGATAAAGGCTTACCAAGAGATGAACTTTAACTCAAATATCTAAAGCAGTTCATACGAACTTCGAAGATATAGCTACTAGGTTTGACATAAAGTATACAGCTTCTTTTCCCTTGGGACGAATGAGTACGTAACATGTTCGTGATCATTGACACAAAATCATAATTCAGGAGTGAAGATGAACGACTAAATGATTAAATTATTCAAAACCAAACCAATTACGAGCCATTTCGATTGGTGATGTTTAGAGTATTTGATTTAGGGATTAGATGAAGAAAGAATGTTACCGTGGAGGGAGAGAAGCAGATCGATGAAACCCTGATCAAATTCCAACGAGAATATATGAATTGGGAGTAGAGAAAGAGTAAGAAACGAGGCGAAGAAAACCCTTTCTCTGTCTCTCCCAATCGATCTCTCTCTGGGTCTCTCCCCGTAAGCGGCAGAAGGAAGAGAAGAGAAGACTTTGATCTTACGTTTCTTGGAATGCTTTTTTCCCGTAAATTAAAATATCACACCGACTTTGTCCGATGGTTGAGGGGGCGACCCGGAAACGAAAGAATTAAACGAAAATGATGTAATTTTTTATAAGACAAACTAGCTAAACGACCCGTGTATTAACACGGGGATGATATTAAAATTTTAATTTATACAGATTTATAAAGTACTAACATGTTAAAAGAAAATTAGAAAACATATAGGAATATAAAAGCTCGTAAGATATGATAAACATTACAGAAGTTTGAAATTCATACATAATATTATCATTAAATTTCATTACTAACTTGCACTTGTTAAAAACTATATAAAAAAGTTCTCAGTTATCTGTATGAAAACAGTAATCAGTAGTCACTTACATGTTTGAAGCGCGGTGTTTACTCTTTTAGATGTTGTTGCTATGTTTAGTGAGCCTTATGGATATTGACAACATAATATTAGCATTTGCATGCATTTTAAAATTTGATGGGGCATACATAAGATTATCATTAAATTTTCTGTAAAACCTCTTTATAAACAACATGCATGGTTTTATTAGTAGTGTGTCCTTCATTATCGCAAATTAAAACTTTTAACCACTCCTTACTCTTCACTCGAGAAATCGTCACATATAACTGTCCATTAGTGAAACGTGTATTTCTAATACTTTTTATAAATACTCTTTTTAAGAAATATAAAATTTAATGACACGTCTAAAAGTTTTTAGTATAATAGTAATGTGTTTCTCGTGATGGAGCTTTATCCCGACATTGTAAAGACATAACTATAATATTATTGTCGATGTTATAATATCAAGTGCTTTAAAGACACTTTTATTAGCCAATTATATATTTGAATATTTATAATTGTAAACTAAATTTATTAAAAGTTAAATAATGATGACATCCATCTAAGTATATGCAAATTAGATCAGATAAAAATAAGTTTCTAACATAGAATAGATCATGTCTATACATACGTAAATCACTTAAGTGTAATTTATTATTCAATTAAATATAATTAAGAATAGATCTCATTGAAATTCGAATATCCATGTTATAATAACTTTTTTTTAATTTATCAAGTTCTTTGTTAAAAAAAATAGGCAATTAAAATTTTTATATAAAATTCCAAGTTATATGTGTTACAAAACCTACTATTATGACAGCTGTTTCACTACTCATTAATTATGTAGAGTTCTAGCTTCTTTAGGGTTATTTACAGCTCTAAGTGGTAGTGATAGTTTGGTAAACAATTTTATGCCATTAACCATTAGTTATAGCATATTTTTAATTCTTTTTATCGAAATACCAATGAATCAGTGGTTATATCGACTATATTATATAGAGGGAATAATTATAAAAGACGAATAATATGTCCAATAATTACTTAGATGTTGATAAAACAATTAAATTATACTAATTTTTTAAAAAACCTCATATTCCGATAAAATTTATACCAAAACGTAGATAAAAATGAGACGATTACAAATATATAATTATTTTTTCTCAAAACAAAATATATTTGAAGTTATTAAACATAATTTTAAAACAACTTATAATTAATTACATTAATATACAATTTTCTTAAAACCCCCTCACATATTTCATATTACACCCTTAACAATTTATATTCAACCCCTTCTATTATATTTAATTGTTTAAAAGGAAATCGAATAAACCTTAAGGAAATCTTATAATTATGACATCATCACACCAATTTTTTTAATTTTTTTATTAAAATCAAAATCTATGATTGGTGAAGAATTTTTAGGAAAGGGTGAAAACCCTTTTCTTTTAATAGAGATTAGAGATTATATATTTGAATATTTATAATTGTAAACTAAATTTATTAAAAGTTAAATAATGATGACATCAATCTAAGTATATGCAAATTAGATCAGATAAAAATAAGTTTCTAACATAGAATAGATCATGTCTATACATACGTAAATCACTTAAGTGTAATTTATTATTCAATTAAATATAATTAAGAATAGATCTCATTGAAATTCGAATATCCATGTTATAATAACTTTTTTTTTAATTTATCAAGTTCTTTGTTAAAAAAAATAGGCAATTAAAATTTTTATATAAAATTCCAAGTTATATGTGTTACAAAACCCACTATTATGACAGTTGTTTCACTACTCATTAATTATGTAGAGTTCTAGCTTCTTTAGAGTTATTTACTCACAAGCTCTAAGTGGTAGTGATAGTTTGGTAAACAATTTTATGCCATTAACCATTAGTTATAGTATATTTTTAATTCTTTTTATCGAAATACCAATGAATCAGTGGTTATATCGACTATATTATATAGAGGGAATAATTATAAAAGACGAATAATATGTCCAATAATTACTTAGATGTTGATAAAACAATTAAATTATACTAATTTTTTTAAAAACCTCATATTCCGATAAAATTTATACCAAAACATAGATAAAAATGAGACGATTACAAATATATAATTATTTTTTCTCAAAACAAAATATATTTGAAGTTATTAAACATAATTTTAAAACAACTTATAATTAATTACATTAATATACAATTTTCTTAAAACCCCCTCACATATTTCATATTACACCCTTAACAATTTACATTCAACCCCTTCTATTATATTTAATTGTTTAAAAGGAAATCGAATAAACCTTAAGGAAATCTTATAATTATGACATCATCACACCAATTTTTTTAATTTTTTTATTAAAATCAAAATCTATGATTGGTGGAGAATTTTTAGGAAATGGTGAAAACCCTTTTCTTTTAATATATATTAGAGATTAGAGATTGTATAATTAATCTCATTAAAAATAGTATAAAACTATAAATACTAGGAAAATTTTTTTTTTTTTAGATACAGAAAGAAAGATAATAAATTAATAATGATAGATAAATATTATGATTTTATAGTTAACTAGATTTCTTAATATGATATATTTGTTTTTTGACATGATATATCCAGATAATAAAACTTATACACTGTGTTCCAGAATTATTTTTAAGGAGAGAAAGGAAAAGATCATGAAAGAAAGTGAAAAAACTCATGTTTCCTAAAAAAAATATAGAAAGAAAGGGAGAGAAGAGAAAGTGAAAGTTGTGTTAATTTTTCTTGATAATCTTCCTCCCAAAACTGGGAAGATTTGGAGAGAAAGAAAATTATAATGATTATCTCTCCCCTTCTTTTGTTTACAACATTATACCTCTCATTCTTTTCTTTCCTCGAGAACATAGCGTAAGTGTTGTTGATTTTTTATATCTTATGTATGTTTGACGGAGATAGCTGGTAGCTGGAAGTTGAAACCGGGTAGCTGAAGCTGAAAGCTGTATATTTTAGTTATATACATGTTTGGTAAATTAGTTGTTGTTGAAGCTGAATGGTGTAAAATGACAAATTTTAAAAATATGAGGAATTATAAAATTGTATACATATAATAGTCAAATTTTGAAATATATGTTTTTGTAGACATACATATATTTTCTGAAATTTTAATTTTAATACATACTATATAGTAAAATGTAGAAACTTATATATATTCGTAAGAATGTATATAGTTTTTAAAAAAAAGTCCAACAAAACCAAAATAAACTAACCAGGACAGGACCGAAATGGATATAATTGGCTCGTTCTCAATTCATTAGTTTTAAGTTGGAATCAAACCGATTTCTTTAATTTTCAGGTTCAATCTGTTGTTATGATATTCCTCACTCATCACCAGCATACACCCAACCAGCATAGATATGGCCCAGATAGACAAGCAAAATTGTAATGTATGCCCCATTGTGACCCAATTTTGAGCCATTGTCCCCCTCATATCAAGCTTATGCAGTACAGGTATAATAGAAATAAATATTATTCTATTGTTATGATAATAACAGAATTCATTACTACAAGAAACACTTTTACATACTAACACTCAAATGTAGTATTTTTGAAATCCCAATACCAAAAAGAATAACCTTGCAAGACTTGGTAGAAAGAAAAGCTGAGACTTTTACATCCAATGTAGGCCAAGTGGCCTGAAAGTGGTTAGGCAACGCCATGATGCCCTCGTCCACCACATTCTGAACACATGATATTACCACTTCCACCACAACCTGCAACCACAAAAGCTATAAATGAAACAAATTCGAGGAATGATCATGCTAGGCTTTTTGTTGCAAACAAAGAATCTCTATTCATAAATTAACTTACAAATGGATTGATTCAAGATATATTTTATCTAAAACCGTCCAAAAGGGTAAGTAGAAAAAAGGTTTGGCTAGAAGGAAACCGGGTCATATGGGTTGAACAGGTTGAAATTCTCTCAAGGTGTGTTTTAAATGTACAAAGTCCTAAGCCATTTTATTTGGAAAAAAAATTAGTCTGTCATCTCAAGATGGTTAGTGGTAAGTGGCATGAAAAGTATTAAAAGAGACTTGAGTTCAATTCTCCCAAGGTAAAAATCTTGGATGACCTTGGATGGTCATAGGAAACAGTTAGGACATGTACATCAGAGCATAGCTCGCACCAAAATATTACCTGTTTTGATGGGTTTACCCAACCTGTCTATTTTCCCACCTCTAATGTTACTTGCAAGAATATACAATTTTAAGCAAAGATGCAAAGTACAATGCTTTTGACTTACATTTACATTTAAAAATTTGTCCAAAACCGCTCTTCCTTATGAATGGTGGTTTATTTTTGTATTCACATGAACAGTGGTTTGCTTGCAGCAAAAAGTCTTATATTTATTTGAAAAACTCAACCGCTCAAAAAAAAGTTGGAAAAATAGGAGGAACTGAGGAATGATGTTGTAGCAAGAGATCTAGCTACAAACACTTGACAAAGATTTACCAGAATTCTTATATCAATAAACAATTTCATACCATATGCTGGACGTGATGTAAAACAAGAAACTGACATGATTGATGAAATTATGATTCACAATATGAAGTTTCTAAGGATTCAGACTGGGAAAATATACTATAGTAATAAAAAAAATTATACGCTTTAAGATAGGAAATTGGTAATATAATTTTTCCATAGATACAAATAACAAACTAAGTCATGCTATGGCCCAAATCCTTTCCAATATTTCTTGGGATCAAATTAAACACATGTAAGTACGCAGACCCCATTTATAATGGATTCTCCTACAGAGATTAACCGCTACATGAGTTAAGCTTAGGTTTGTCTTTTTGTCCAAACCACATATAATCAATAAATAGTATATCTTTGTCATAAAAAAGCAGGTAAGGAAGCAAAACCCATTAGTACTTCTAGAGACCAGACTCTAGACCAACTTATATAGTTTTAATTAATCAATAAACAGTAAACGGAGAGAGATCTCTGTTTAGGCTACTCGGGGGGAGTTGAGCGTTGTTGGCTCAAATGTACATGGCCAAACCAATATTCCCGTGGCCTTTCCGATACACCAAAAAATCACGTGGTAAATAAAGTAAAAAAAAGTAATAGCTAGCTGTTTACCTAGGCATCGGACTTTGACAATAATACCTTGACTCTCCATTATAGAGTCAACATATAATCCAGAACCGGAACAAGTGGCACAAAGGATAGCTCCCTTTGCTTCACAACCAGAACAACGTATTTTATTGCCAATACTCTTTTCACCTAGTGATACTAATCCAACTGGCTTCTCGATTATCTCCTCTGGAACAGCCTTGTCATAGCAAAAAAGGGACTCAAGAGTGCTTAATTTTCTGTGCATATCCCCTACTGCTCTTGATGAAGACTGCGAAATCCAAGATTATATCAGCTTTTTTACACACTTTAATAGTATATTGTGAACACTACACTCATGGGAAAATAGCATGTCATTTACAACATAGTGATGCTACATACACAAACCATTGCTATACAAAATGAATTCGTGTGACCATATTTGGATTTGCGCTTTTGAACTGGTCATTGTGATAATAAGTCGCTTTAATCAGTTTGTGGTGTATGGATGATCATATTTTGTTTCTGGTTTTGATTGTCTATCAGTTTCAAACAAGCTACAAGGTGTAATAAACTTTACTTATGTACCTTTTGTTCTAACCTAATTTAAGAGACTTTATTTTCATTTCATAAACCAGCTATACCCTTTTCCAAAAAAGTCATTTTATCTTTTTTCTTTGAAGGAGTTTTTCCCGGTTAGGGCTCCTCTTGAGGGCACCGAGCCTTTGGCTCAGATATACACTGTTTAACCGGTTCTACCCGTGGCCGAATCCTAAGCATCCTTTGTCCATCCTTAATTGAAACCTAGTGGGACTTTGTTTCAATTGTGTCTCAGACCCGTTGTTAAAATTACCCAATGAAATTATGCAAAGCAAACGACTGTATAAGTAACATCAGAATAGACAGTGTAATTATTAAGCATTTAGTTTTATAAGGGGATGTTTGGGATTGCGTAATAAAAAGTGCTTATATTCTTAAAAAGAAGTCATTAGCAACCTGCTTATTTTTAGGAATTAGTTCAGCCGGTTTCAAGACAATGTTTAGTATTGATTGTATGCTTTAATACACAGCTGTAAGCAGATAAGCAATCGCAAACATCCCCAATGACTCCAGAATTTGTAGGGGTTTGAAGTCAAATAAAACTGAATTGCTGAACAAATTAATATTATAACAATGACACTCAACAAGTAATCAACAAAAACCAAGAGTTCATAATTATTTTTGTTTGATGGAGGAAAAGAACACTAACGACCTGCGAAGCAGAGGTGTGAGCGGCACCATTTTCCGAAGTAGCTTCGACCCTCAAAATTGAAATCCGTGTTGTTTTATCAGCAAAACGAACCGATTTCGTGAAAAGATGTCTGAAGGAACGAACATGAACAGATAAGCTAGATGACGGTGATATCTTCAAAGCACAATCCATTTGAAGTATAAGTGTGAAAACGATAAAGAAGACGAATTTTAGGGTTCCAAGTTGGATTGAATTGATTGAAAATTTGGATAGCCGAGTAATTATCGGTCTTTTGGGAGGATCGATCGATGAATGATTTCCCTTGCAGCCTCGTTGTTAACGGCCAAAAATAAAGAAGGACAAAATAAAAGAGAAATTAATTTAATCCAAATTATCTGTTTGGGTGCAAATCGTTTAGCGTTTATTAAAAAAGGTAAATATATGTACGCCTAAGTTTGGTAACTTATATATTATCATTAAAAGTACATATACGAGTGTGACAACATTTAATTTAGATTCTGTTAGTCGTATATATCTTTTATCAATAGCTAAACAAATCATGAACATATAGTCTAGTATTATCTGGTGTTTAGATATCTCATAAAATTGTGGGTTAAGTCCTTTTATAGACAAAATGATGTAGATTTAAGATTATGTTAAAGAGTGTGTGTGTGTTTAACCGTTTAAAAAAAGAAAAATATAATTGTTTCTAGCTGTGCTTCTAGTTCTAGGTTTTGACTGGTAGATTTTTTATTATCGATTGCAGGTATATTTTTCCAATTTCTAGGGTACGATTGTGTGCTGGATATCAGCTTTGTTCGATTTGATATTTTAAATATTTGTTGGGGTGCAATTATCCAATTCCGGTTGTAGATCTACAGTAGAATGCCATTGTTCATATGCCCTATCTTCAACGCCGCAGTTTGAGTGTGGAATGCATGATGTATGAAGAAGATTGAAAAGGCTATAAAAATATACATACAAGGAATCCACATTACCTAATACATAGAAAAGAAAAATAGATAAAAAAAAACTAACTAAAACTAAAAAAACATAAAATAAGAGTTCCTCAAAGACCATTTAAGAGTAAAAAGAGTGCAAGGTTTCTACATAATAATAGTGGATATGAAGATGTTAGATAAGAGCTGAGCTTGTTCTTCTGAGTTGATACTTTGGTTCTGGGAGAGGTGCACATGGCAATGCCTTCTCTGTCTCCTGCAAACACAAACCACAATCATCAATAAAATCAAAGAAAAAAATGAATAAATCTTGGGACAAAACTAAATCAGGATTATGATTCTCCTTGATGGTTTCTTTATCCACAATCTTTAACTCCTCTGTATAAATTAACTACACTTTTTTAACTTTTCTCTTAAATAAAAAGGTCGAATAGGGTTATATCTTTTCTCCGACAGACAAAAAAAATTGGCCAAACGTGTCAAAAGTGACCCTAAAAGTGCGTTCATCACTTTACTAAAACAGTTCGACTATGATTCTAAACTCTAATGAAAAGTGTCTGCCATCATATTTACTTAATAATAACTAGTATAATTCAAAACATGGACAAAATGTGTTTCATACCGTAGAATCAACCCCCAAGCCATATTTAAGTGATCACTTTGACACGTACTAATTTTGACCGGAAACACAACCCATTTTGATACCTCAAAAGCAACCACTCTTGGTATATATTAGCTTCACCATCTAGAGTAACAAGGAGTAGAACACAACATGACAACACATGCAGTGAGATCCCAATATTGATCATAATGAGATTCTTCTTTTTTTTTTCCTTATTGTCATAAACGAGCTCAGCATTTGTGATATTCTACAATCTATTACAAAGTTTCTCCATAGCAGCTATTGCCAAAGACTATTAATCAAACTAGTAGGGTATTCTACAACAAACACTAAATGACTATTTTATTCATTATTGTAAATATGAAGAAACTAGAAACGCCAAGACTCAAGACTACGTTCTGACAGGGCTAATATTTCAAGGACGACAAATGAAATACTTCATAGATAATATAGTTCAACCGTTAGATATTCAAGGAAAACCATGAAAAAGAAAAGCGAACAGCAGAATATAAATGTGAATATATACTAAAATCGGGAAAGTAGATTTTTCACCCTCTCAACGATCCAGAAATGTAAAAACTAGGTGAGGCGCACTCAACAGCGCGTCATGATAATTGATCCATTTTACATCTATTATGTGGATTTCATCCCATTCTGGCAAAATAAAATGTCGCTAATTACTTGTCCAAGCATCAAATAAACAATGATGTTTGAAATATAAAGAAAGCTACAAATGCAATTAGATAAGAAAATTAGTTGTTAAACAAAAGTTAAGTATATATGTCGAAAAATTAAGGACTTATTTTATATAAATTCATGGCCAGGTAAATATGTGAAAATTTGATTTTTTTATCGAATGACTAAGATTGATTATAAATGAATGAATAATCATATTATGAATGATGTATCCAGTGATATCCAACACATAAACTGCACAAAAATTTAATTAATATTGAGAGCATATTAACCACCAACATTTATTAACCTCAAAACAGTACAGAGAAAGCAAAGAGAAGGGACAAGAAAAGTGAAGACACAGGTTGTATGTACTCAGACAGCAGGTAGAGCAAAGAGCATAATGTGAAGTATTATATACTAGCTTAACACCCCGTGTATAAACACGGGGAATGATTAAAGCCAGTTTTAAATTTTTTAGTATACTAGTTGCAAGCTAAAAAGTATCCATTTATATAAACAAACCTGAGAGTGCAAACAGAAAAAAACGATCCACTAAATAACCCACAAAGCTTTAAAGACGCAAGCTAAAAAGTATCCATTTATATATGATGTATTTGTCATGCTAATGTACTTTTCTCAAGACGCGGCAAATTTCTTAATATGGCTCAGTATTAATCTGTATCGCAACATCCAAGAACACATTTGTTGCAATTAAGTTTTGGTACTATACGTATATACTACCATGTTTGATTGTTCGTTGTTTAATCATAATGTGTGATTGCTTGTCATCACATGCCATCTACTTCCTTAAAAGGAAAATACTTATACCTTGTGATAGCTTATATTTCTTTGTGTTACATGTTGATAAGAAAGTAATCTTATTTAGGATTTGTGTGTTTTACTTTTACGTTAAGTTTTGTCTGGATAACATGTCTAGTTGGAAAAAGTGATGACTTGATGGAGAGACCCTCACCCCCCATGACTTTTCATATACAGACAATATTTTCAGTTAAGCAAAAAACCAAACATCCTTTTATGACCTGACGGAGTAAGCCATTTCCCCATTACTCAAATTATGTCAAAATCAAGCACCACCTTATAACCTTAGTCAAGAAGCATTAGCAAGAAACATGGCTTATCAGTTTCTAACTTTAAATCTAAATGACAATGGAAAATATGTTAGCTGATTTTGGTAAGTAGTCACCTCATTTAGGTACTATGTTTTTGGTACATGAATTTGGTGGTTGTGAGAGATAGACTAATTGACTATTTAGGTCAAACATGCTAGATGCAAAAAAAGATTATAAATAATTAACAAGATAAATGTTTTGCCTGTGTTTTTTAAAAAGAAAAGTTCATATATCTAAAACTAAAAGGTTTTGCACTTGCATCTAAAAAAATAGGCACCAAACATGCATTAATTTGTTTGCTTTCTCTTGCAGTCTTCAGACCATTGTTATTTTCTAAAATAGGTATTTAACAAGTTAAAATTTGTTCTCGGCTGTCAAGTGCATATAAATCTACTCACCTTCTCAACTACTCCACCGACATAATAAGAAAGGGAGAAAGAACGACGTGGATTGTAATACAAAACATACGGATATCATAAGCCCGGCAAAAGAACATTGCAAAATAAAAGGCAATTTATTAATAAATACATACCTGTTCTCTCTTAAGTCTTTCATTTTCCTCTTCCAAACGTGAAACTTTGTACTCTAGCTCGTGGGTGTAAGCCTATCCAACCATATAGAAATCGCTCAAGATTATCACACTATCATAATCTTCTACTTTTCAAGACTCTTTTACGTAGAAAACTGAAATCATACCTGTTTCCTTGCTCTTGAGCGTGCAGCAGATTCCCTATTCTTAATCATTCGTTTTTGCCTCCTTTCCACAGTCTTCTCCATCACATCTCCAGAAGCAACTCTTTTTCTTCCAGGCGCTTGTGTATCAGAAAGACTGCCCATCAGAGGGCTAGGAGACATTGGCTGTTGAACTTGATGATGACCTGGCATGAACACATGTTGCTGCTGCTGAGCTGGCGGGATTTGATACGGTATCCACTGTGCTATCTGTGGATTACTACTCTGTTGGGTCAATGCAATCGATTCAGATTCTACAACAGAAGCTGATTTGGCAACAATCCCAGCTTTGGCCAGGAAATCTTCCAACGTCATCTCGCCAAGTGTCCCCTGTTCTTTCTCATGTGTACTCTTTTTATCAAGATTATGACAATTACTATCACTAATATTAATATCCTTCTTCTTTTGACCTTGAATATCTTGCCACAGCTCATCAACAGTCTTCTTGCTTAGATCTGCCATAGATGACCCAGAGGGAAGTAAGCCAGACCCACCGGGCATCCCTTGATAAGCTTCACTTTCAGCAGTATAAACACTCTTGAGAAGCTCGTCAAGATTCATGCTACTCAAAGGCTTCCCTAAATCCCCTAATTGGTGTTGAACCTCGTCCAGCGTTAGGTTATACAAAAGGCCTTGCTTTGATAATCCATCGGATTTAGGGTGTTGGATTCCGCCACTCCCACCACCACCGCCGCGTGATCCCATCATTCGAGTCCCCATACACGAAAACCCTAGAGTATATACTAATCAATCTGTTCAAGAGATTAGATTTCAAATTCCAAACTCGAAATCCCAAATCCCAAACCCAAAATACCCGGACGGGAAGATCGATCTTTTTTGTAACTGCAAATCCTAACCTGGAATGTGAAATTCGAAAGAAAAACGACTCAATCGGGATGATAAGTGAAGAGGGTTCTCTTTTTAACTATGGTTGCATGAATCTCTAATTCAATCGACCAAACTAATTCAATATGCTAACATGAAATCTAAAGATAGAAAACTGACCAGAGATGCAAAAGCATGAACAAGAAGAAGAGTCCAGGTAGGATGGATTTAGGTTCTTCTTCCATGCAGCAGAAGCAGCAGCAACAACATTTTCTTCCATAACAAAACATTCATTCCATGGAAATCAGGAGTCAGGACATCTCTAGAACTTAAAGTGATAAATTATAATTTATATACTCTCATGAAATACAATAAACCAAATTGTGTGTGAAGACAAATTATTGAATATCTCACTATCTCATACTTATTGGTTATTTGGGTATTTTTATAATTTTTTTAATTTTCAAATGATATAAGCTATTTTTTATATAATTTTAATAGTTTAAATTCTCGTGTATAAACACGATTAATGATTAAAGTAAATTTAAAATCTATAATAAAACAAATGTAAAACATGTTTATAGATATAAAATCTCTTAAAAGATAAGTACATTTGTTAAAATTCATAAATTAATAAATAATATAGTTATCAAATTTTTTTAGAATTTTTTTATAATCATACTTAATCCTATTAGTATACTTGTTTACATAAATAAACACAACATTAATTAAATACATTTACTAAATGACTTTAATAAATATTTTATTAAGATATCTCACTGTTAGCAAATTAAATTACCTAAAAATTACATTTAAATAAACAACTCATTCGTATGACATTTAAAAAAATAAAAGAAAATGATTAAACAAAATAATTAAATATTAAATAACGACATCATAACTCTCTATTTTAATATATGAGTTGTGTTCAAAAAAGTTCATATAAAAAGCATAGTCTTGAAATTTTAGTATTCAATCACATGTGATTCAGTATACAATCACATGTTGATTACGAAAATTCCACCCCATCCAAAATTTTGAAATTCAATCTGGACTATTGATGGGACTGTTCCAAAGGCTAAAATTAGTCCCTTATGACTATGAATTAAGTATGGATTATATTGAACATTTCTCTTTAATATATTTTTAACATAGAGAATAACAAACACTCTTCACACACGGTCAAACTTGTGTAATAACTACACGTTTTCTTCAAGCAATATCTATATGATGTTTGAGATGTTGTTTTTGGAAGAGAAAAAGAACTTTTATTTTCACCTATTTTTATGTTGTAGACTTTTATTCTTTTGATAAGTACCACGATTATAACTATAATAAATAATTTTTCAGAATAGTATTGATTATATTTTAAATTAATTTTTTCGATAAAATATATGTAAGGAAGTAAGGAACCAAGTCATCGTTACATTAGTCAAATATGTACTACACCATCGTTTAGTCTATTGATACATGCTATATATATAGTACATTAAATGATAGGATTAATTGTATAGATAGTTCATGTGAGTGGTTCTAAATTGCATTTTCACTTTTTTAATTATCGCAAGTACACTAGTGATTAACGGGATTTATAATTTGTTTCGTATTCGGCTAGCCGTCATTAAGTTCTATGGCTAGAAACTATGTATTTTGGTAATTTTCTGCATTATTTTTGTTACCAAACAGTTTTTATATTCATTTACTCCTAATTAATGTATTAGTAGACAAAATCTAATAATTTAAAACATATAACAGATAAATTAACAAAAAGGAAAAATGCCGATTATGTCTTTTTTTCAAGTTGAATGTGGTAGGTGATGAATATGGGAGCTTCCGATCATAAAGAGGGGCTGAGATGCAGTAGTCAATAGTCTAGAGCACGAGTTGTAAATACACACATGTGAGCATAGGTAGGATGTATCAAATACACATGTGAATGGAGTAACCTAATCCGGTAATTTCTTCATTGATTGTAGATGAGAAATAGGAGTTCCAAAAAGGAGGGAGAGAGAGATTGTATGACCGAGAGAGAACGAGAGTAAAATGGTGTGTCGGTAATCTTCACACATATATAAATGGTTGACTGTGGATCTGGAAAGCTAAATGGTCGATAATGGATTTCCAGTGTTACCATGTTGGTTGTGGCAACTTTAAAGGCTGTCATGGGTGGTGGTGATGAGTATGGGGCCAAGTTAAGGGATAACCTTGTGTGCTAACAATAAAATTATCTATTAATTTATATAGGAAGGGGTAAGATTAGGGGTGAACATTGGTACTAAAAAAATCCCAAACTGTATTGGCAATGGTACCGATATTACCGAGTTAGGCATCTCGGTACTTAGAATAAGGCTACTTCGGTATTCGGGAAAATCGAGATCGGTATTCGGTATTGGGTACCAACACCAAACTTTCGGGTAACCAAAGGTTTAGCATGACCCTTCGTGTATTGGATCCATATCGAACAAGTTTGTCACTACAAATAGTTGAGACGTCGATTTGCACCATGGATTGGGTTAGAAAGTCTTAAAAACCAATAATAGACGATGTTGATGACATCTTAAATGATGATGATATAGCTTTAGATTACTCGAAATGATTTTCTTGTCTTTTTGGTACTTAATATTGTGTTATGATGTAGTCGGACTACTAAGTTTGAATGAAGAGTTTTATCATTCAAAGAAGTTGATAATGAATTGAAATTTTCGCGAGTAATTCGGGACGAGTACCGCATACCCGGTACCGGTACCATATATGATTAATCGATTCGGTATTCGGTACCACTGTTGAGGCTAATTCGGTATTCAGTATCGGTACCGGTCGGTACCGTGCTCACCCCTAGGTAAGATGATAACCTTGTTTGGTAATAGGGATAAGGGTCAAGAAGTCTGAACCTTATGTGTAATACACACGAGGTCTTTTAACAGCTAAACTTAACGGTATTTAGGCTAAAAGACTGAATGTGAAACAAATTGCAAACCACGATAACTACCGGTCTCGAAAGCTAAATAATTGAATCTGCAAATTTAGGATAGGATAAAACACGGTGACTATCTAACTAACTTTTAAGTGAAATTTTTTAAAAGCAATGTATATTAAATAACAAAGATCGAAAAAAATGTTACACAAATTAAACCACGTTTTCTATTTATCGTGGTTTTCCTTCGAAAGCATTGAAGTTGTAGACTTTCAATTCCTCGTCTTTTATTTCTACATTATCATCACATAATTTTTTCTCTATATATCTACTTATAGGATAAGGTTCTATATAAAACCTCTCTTGAACATAGAACCTAAAGAATCATCCTCAAAATGATACGTGACATGTAGTTTAAAGGCAAAAAAGAAAAATTACAAAAAAAATAAAAAATACCGTCGCCTCACAGCGCCCCCACAATTATATAAAAAAACCCCACTTACTTTAAATGATCATAACTCGTTCGTTTTTAAGATTTTTAACTAAAAAATTATATCATTAGATTCAGTTTTTCATCCTCTTTCAAACAATAACCCACTTGATATATTTCTGAAACTTTTTTTTTTAAATGCAAAGTTTGCATTTTGAGTTGGGTTTCATTTTAAATGCAAAATGTAAAAAATCGAAAAAATGCAAAATATGAACATGGAGGTTATGTAGATGCTTTCAAAATACAAAATTATGAAAATGCAAAATTCAAACTCTAAATGATTCAATGAAAATGCAGTCCAAAATGCAAAATTACATATTCAAACCCAAAATGCAAAATATGTACATAACGGTACAATTTAGCCCCAGATGCAAAAAAAAATTGCATTTTCAAAAAAAAATTTAGAAAAATATGGGAAGAGTGGTCTTGTTTGAAAGAGGATTAAAAAACTAAAAGATTGGTATAATTTTTTTGTTTAAATTCACAAAACTTAAAAAGTTATGACAATTTAAAGTTTTTGGTTTTTTTTATAAGGTGTGTTGTTGGAGGGGGGATTTTCCATTTTTATCCTTTATTAATTAATTAATACATGATAATTACAATTATGCCATCTTGAATCTCATCCATTAATTTTGATGATCTAATGGTCCAGATTGGTTCTTTAGGTTCTTTGTTTAACATAGGTTCTTTATTGATGTATTCTCTCTACTTATAAATACAATTTTTTTTATGTTGTTCTCAAGATTTCAACTTTATCCTATTTATTTAAGAGAAAATGATACGCATAGTAATAGACGTTGCTCTCACAAACCATTTAAATAAGGGGGATTAAGGTTATTTTGATATGTTGATATTTTAAGTGATATAAGAGAGCAACAACAACTAACTTACGTAATTATAGTTGTATGTAATATAATATTTGATCATGTGGGAGTCAGGGCTAGGCGTGTAATTGATCCCCAAGTGTAGTAGACACAAACGCGAAACTCATCTCAAGCCTCTATTTCCAAGTGTAAACTCGAGCTCAATGAGATAATCGACACTGTAACACCCTCCTTACCGGCCTAGTAGGATTAAGGTAATTAAGTAGGATTACCTTAATTAATTGGTGGATTATTGATTATGTGTTTAATTATTTGAATTTAATTAAATTGTGATTAATTGTTAATTAGTTGTGAATGTTAGTGGGGTTGATGAGGTGTCGGTTTTGGGACACCTAAACCCACCACATTGCCACCTTTCTTTCTCATACATGCAAAATAATTAAGGTGTTGTGTGTGTTTTGTGTACGGCCGAGAGCAAGAAAGAAAAAGAAGAAAGAATTGAACTCAAATTATAGATTTGGATTGTGTAATCTGAAATACTGAAGTGTTATTCATCATCAAAAGGTTAGATTACCGAATCATGTGTTAGCAATTGTTTAATTTCGGATTTATATGAATTATGTGTGAAATCCGATTGAATGTTCTTGTATGACGAATCTTTGATCTAAGATGCATGTTGTTAGTATTTGATGATTATATGATCAAGGCATGTTTAGAATTCAATTCTGGAAATATATATGTTGTTGCATGCTTAAAATCAGAATTAAATTGAAGATTGTATGATTGTTGAATTTGTCGGATTTCATAAGTATGAATCGATCGGATTTGTGTTGTATGGATCGGAATTGAAGAAATCCGATTAAATTTAATCGGATTTGGTAGGAATCCGAGAACAATAGAACTGTTGCCTTAGCTTCTATCGGATTGATGGATTTTATCGGATTCTTGATTATCGGATTTAAAGTTATCGGATTGTTGATTTTATCGGATTCCTAGTTTAATCGGAATCATGGACTATATTGGATCGAATGTTTGATCGGATTTGACCTTTATCGGATTGTAGATTGTCCGTTATCGGATTTGCTTTTGCTCGGATTTGGTTGACCGGATTTCATGTTCTATCGGAATTGTCATTTCTCGGATTTGATTTGATCGGATTTGATCTTGTCGGATTTGAACATAATCGGATTTCCAGTCATGCCTATGCTCGGAATTGATGAATATTGTGTTATGAAATATCAAGTTTAGAACATGAACTTGTTGCCTTAGCTTATTAAAGGAATGTATGAATTGCCTAAGCTAAGGAGTTGGATGAATTCACAAGATTACAGTAAGTAAAGGGTAATTGTGAATTGTGGTATATTGGTTGTATATATATATATGAATTGATATGTACTTGTGGTTATATGTACATATATGTTGATTTTAGTATTATGCTTATTGTTTGTTGATTAAGCAAATACTGATTGTTAGTTGTTTGTTCAGGTGGTAGCAAGACTCAGTAGTAAGCAAGACTGAGTTTCCTGAACGGTTGAAGATACCGGTGAGTGGATATATATCTTGGATGTATGAGATATATCACCTGATTGTTTGCTCTTTTCTGTATATATACATGACGTTATTGTGAGATCAGCTTGGCGGTTGTTATTCAGCTGGGCCTATGTTTAGAGATATACAATATTAGTATTTGTCTTGATAAGCATTTGTTGTAATCAAGAAGTGCTACTATTGTTGTCTGTGGTAACTAGGCTATCGGTAAACCTTTGCTTTGGCCGGCATTTGGTTGAAGGTCCGCAAGACCGCCGGTTCTCTTGTTTGTTTGAGCATTGTTTGTTTGGGCTATATGCCTTGTACGTTTGTGGTATCTATTCTCTCACTTAGCTTTGTGCTAATCCCCCACTGTTGATTTCTTTTCAGTAGAATCCAGGTAGATGGATTAAAGAGCTAAACTGGAATTTTGGGACTGATCTAACTCTGATATCTGATGTTTTTGTAAAGAGTCTGTTTTGTAGTAGCACTGTAAATGATTTGTAAAGCAAACCTGTTAAGTTGTGTTTGATAAAATATATATTATATTATATTTTGTTAATTAAGCTTCCGCACGTGTTTATAATAGTGTTAGTGAGAATAGTGTTACAGACACTATTAAGCGCGGTTCAATAACTACCGACTGTCAGAATTATTTAGTAGGAGAAAAGTTCATGCGAGAACCGCGAGAACCAATTTGAGCCGTTCAATTCCTCCTACTTCAATGTCATTGCTCACCCATGAATTCCTAACATGCACCATGCCACACTCTATCCCTTCACGCTCTTCATCTATGATTTTCCCATATATATCCAAGGAATAGCTTAGATTGGTTCTCGCGATTTTTAACGCTAATAACGGTTCTCGAATGAACTTTCCCTTGTTAAGTAGTATTAATCAACCCGAAACTTTTGATAGACTCGACTTAAGCACACTTTTATCATGATTATAAAAACATAGATATTTTTAATATAAAAACATGAGAAAAGAGGTTCTGAGACCCACTCCACCGGTAAGTTTATTCAGAGAACGCAGAGTAAAAAGATATTTCTCCACTATGTCGCTTGCCCAATTCTCCTCGCTGTCTTCTTCTATCCCTTTTCTACAACCGTCGCCGCCAAGGCCACCGCTGACCACTCGGCTACCTTCCCTCCGTTGTTTCCATTCTTGACCATCCACCTAAACCAGTGAAAAAACCTTAATTAACATTGTAAATTCTGGCATCATTGCTTGTCTTCGCACCCATGAAATCAGGAGTCAGGACATCTCTAGAACTTAAGTGATTAATTATAATTTATATACTCTCATGATATACAATAACCAAATTGCGTGTGAAGACATAGTGTTCAATATCTCACTATCTCATACTTATTAGTTATTTGGGTATTTTTATACTTTTCTTAATTTCCAGATGATATAAACAAATTGTTTATTAATTTTATTAGTTTAACGTATCGTGCATAAACATGATTAATGATTAAAGTAAATTTTAAAATCTATGTGTCAAATAGTACCAACATATATAGTATAACAAATATAAAATATGTATATAGATATAAAATCTCTTAAAAGACAATAAAATCTATTAGAAATTAGAAATTTATACATAATATAATTATCAAATTTTTTGTAAAATATCTTTATAATCAAATTTGATTTTTTTAATATAATCTAATTAGTATACGTGTTTACATAAATAAACACTATATTAATTAGATGCATTTACTAAATGACTTTAATAAATATTTTTATTAAGATTTGTTAACTGTTAAGAAACTAAATCACCTAAAAATAACATTTAAATAAACAACTTATTCGAATGACATTACAAAAATAAAAGAATATGATTAATAGAAAAAATAAAAATTACATAACGACATCATAACTCTTATATTAATATATATTTAAGATGAAGAATAACAAACACTCTTCACACACGATAAAACTTGTGTAATATCTATCTATACATTTCATAAAACAATATCTATATGTTGTTTCTGGGGGAAAAAATCTTTTATTTTCACCTATTTTAGACTTTTATTCTTTTGATCAGTACCACAATATAACTATAATAATTTTTCGGAATAATATTGAATATATCTTGAATTAATTTTAACAATAAAATATATGCAAGGAAGTAAGGAACCAAGTCATCATTAATTCGTTACATTAGTCAAATATGTGCTGCACCATCATTTAGTCTCTTAATACATGCTATACATAATACATTAAATAATAGGATTAATTGTATAGATAGTTCATGTGATGGGTTCTAAATTGCATATCCACTTTTTAAATTTTCGCAAGTGCACTAGTGATCAACGGGATTTGTAACTTGTTTTGTATTTGGTTTTTTAGCCTAGCCGTCATTAAGTTTTATAGCTAGAAACTACGTATTTTGGTAATTTTCTGCATTATTTTTGTTACCAAACAGTTTTTATTTTCATTTACTTCTAATTAACGTATTAGTAGATACAATCTACTAATCTAAAACATATAACGGATAAATTAACAAAAAGGAAAAATACCAATTATGTCTTTTTTGTCAAGTTGAATGTGGTAGGTGATGAATATGGGAGCTTCCGGCCGTAAAGAGGGATTGAGATGCAGTGGTCAAGAGTCGAGATCACAAGGTGTAAATACACATGTGAGCATATGTAGGATGTACCAAATACACATGCGAATGGAGTAACCTAATCCAGTAATTTCTTCATTGATTGTATATGAGAAATAAGAGTTCTAAAAAGGAGATTGAGAGAGAGAGAGATAGAGAGAGAGAGAGAGAGAGTGAGAGAACGAGAGTAAAATGGTGTGTTAGTAATCTTTGACAAATACAAAATTGGATGAATGTGGATATGGAAAGTGTGGTTTTGCGGTAAAGGGATAATAGTCAAGAAGTCTGAAATACCTTATGAGTAGTGCACACGAGGTTTTTTAACAGCTAAACTTAACTGTATTTAGGCTAAAAGATTGAATGTAACTGTATTTAGGCTAAAAGACTAAATGTGAAACAAATTGTAAACCACGATAAGTACGGTCTCAAAAGCTAAATAATTGAATCTGCAAATTTAGGATAAAACATGGTGACTTTCAGTTCCTCGCCTTTTATTTCTTTATTAGCGTCACATCATTTTTGTTTTCTATATCTACTTATAAATACCAATTTTTTTATCTTGTTTTCGAACTTTCAACTTTATCCTATTTATTTAAGGGGAAATGATACGTGTAGTTAATAGACGTTGCTCTCACAAACTATTTAAATAAGGGGGATTAAGGTTATATTGATATGTTGATAATTTAAGTGATATAAGAGAGCAACATCAACTAACTTACGTAATTATAACTGTATGTATCATCTAGTATAATATTTGATCATGTAGGAGTCCGGGCTAGGCGTGTAATCAATACCCCAGCAGAGTCGACATAAACGTGAAACTGATCTCGAACCTTTATTTACAAGCATAAACTCGAGCTCAATGAGATAACCGACACTATTAAGCACGGTTCGACTTATTCGATTGCCAGAATTAATTTATTAAATAGTATTAATCCACCCGACACTTTCGAAATGGACTCGACTTACTTTTATCATGATTATAAAAACATAGATATAGAAAGGTAGGAATATAAAAACATGAGAAAAGAGGTTCCCACACCCACTCCACCGGTAAGTTTATTCCGAGTAACAGTGGTTATGGTATGAAATATTCCATGATCTCTAATAACAAATGCTCAATATATATACAACCAATACAGCCACATATTATGGAGATAAAATAGGAAAGGATACAATCAAATCATAACTTATATACATCTCCTAAATATATACTATCCATATATATATATGATCGGCTAAGATTCCCCCGCAGTTTGAGCTGGGGAGGGACGAACGCTCAAACTGGACCGAAATTGTTGATACAAGTGGCGTGGCAATCCTTTGGTAAAAATGTCTGCATATTGCATAGAGGAAGGAACGTGTAATACTCGAACATGACCAAGGCAAAATTTTTCACGAACAAAATGTATGTCGATTTCTACATGCTTTGTGCGCTGGTGCTGGACAGGGTTCTGCGACAGATAAACTGCATAAACATTGTCACAATAAACAATTGTTGCTTTGCGAAGCGGAACATGAAGCTCAAGTAGGAGATTTCGTAGCCAGGTGGTCTCTAAAACAGCATTAGCAACACCACAGTATTCGGCCTCTGCACTTGGGCGAGAGATGGTGGGCTGTCGTTTTGAAGACCAGGAAATAAGATTGTTGCCAAGAAACACGCAGTAGCCCGAAGTGGATCGTCGTGAGTCTGGGCACCCGCCCCAGTCAGCATCAGAGTATGCAGTTAACGTGTGAGTCGGAGAAGCGACAAGTTGTAGACCGTAGTCTATGGTGCCTTGTAGATATCGAAAAATCTTCTTCATGAACTGAAAATGAGGAACGCGTGGAGCATGCATGAAAAGGCATACTTGCTGGACAGCGTATGCAATGTCTTGCCACGTAATAGTTAGATACTGGAGAGCTCCGGCCAGAGTTCGATATAGGGTTCCATTAGCAAGGGGTTCACCGTCGTTGGCACTAAGTTTGGTGGACGT
The DNA here is from genome assembly GCA_947179395.2 of Pulicaria dysenterica. Taxonomy (NCBI): domain Eukaryota; kingdom Viridiplantae; phylum Streptophyta; class Magnoliopsida; order Asterales; family Asteraceae; genus Pulicaria; species Pulicaria dysenterica. The sequence continues at coordinate 87,407,093 of OX359288.1, forward strand.
ATCCACTGGTGTATTGCAAGGCTTACACGATGCCATAGACGCTCTCTTAAGAATATCACGAGTATAAGAAGCCTGCGACAAAAATAAACCATGTTCATCACGAGTTTCCGTGATACCCAGAAAATGGTGAAGAGCACCCAGATCTGTCATAGCAAATTCCTGAGACAAAGAATCAATAATGTTGTGGAGAAGAACAGAGTCAGAAGCAGTCAAGACTATATCATCGACATATAGTAAGAGATAAGCACGATGATGTCCGTGCTGATAAACAAATAGTGAAGAATCACAAATGCTACTCCGGAAACCCCTGGAAGTGATAAATGAAGCAAAACGGGTATACCATGCGCGCGGGGCCTGTTTAAGCCCATAAAGAGATTTCCGTAGACGACACACATGAGTTGGAAACCTAACATCAACAAAGCCGGGAGGCTGGTGCATAAAGACAGTCTCATGGAGGTCACCATGAAGAAATGCGTTTTTGACGTTTAACTGATGTATTGGCCATGCCTGCGAGATGGCAAGACTAAGAACCGTCCGGATAGTAGCTGGTTTTACAACCGGACTATACGTCTCCTGACAGTCAATGCCCACCGTCTGCGATTTCCCATTGACCACAAGTCGAGCTTTATAGCGGTCAAGTGATCCATCTGCTTTAAACTTGTGGCGAAACAACCACATACACCTAATAACTGGACTGTCGGTCGGTCGGGGAATGAGTTCCCATGTTTTGTTCACCTGTAAAGCTCGAAATTCGTCTTCCATGGCTAGTAACCAATTTGGGTCAGATCTGGCTGTAGAAATGGAAGTAGGGAGTGGGGAGATGGGCGGGGTGGAGGTGGTATGAAGGTTAATACGAGAAACAGGTTTAGTGACACCTGCCCGAGCACGAGTAGTCATCGGATGGTTAGAAGGTGGGGGGTGTTGTGATAGCGGTAATTGAGGGTGGTCCTCGGTTGGTGTAGAGGTGGTGTTTTCGGGCTGAGTTGTTAGAGATCATGGAATATTTCATACCATAACCACTGTTATGGTATCAGAGCCTCAAAACAACTTACGATTCTTTCATCTTTCATCAACCTAAGAATCTTCATGGGTAAAGATGATGCAAGTTCAAGTGAAAAGGCCATGGCCTTACACCCAGCGTACACAGTTACTAACATCCAAACCAAAATTCGTATTCTAGATGGCTCGAAGGTTACATATTCCTCCTGGACGAAACTGTTTCGTCTTCATGCCAAAGCCTACAAGGTACTTGATCATATTGACGGCACCCCTGCTCCAGCGAAAACCGATCCCGGTTATCTCCAATGGGTGGAGAATGACGCTCTAGTGTTGCAATGGATTTACAGTACGCTGTCTGATGAACTCATGGTTCGAATCCTAGAAAGCGATACCACTGCCCAATCTGCATGGAACAAACTCGCAACAAACTTTCTCAACAACAAAGGATCACGTGTTGCAGCCCTCGAACAAGAATTTTCTAATCTTACACTGAGTGCTTGTTCATTGATGTGCGTAAAGCGCACCGGTTTTTTATTTATAAAATCCGTTATTATTTAGTACGACTATAACACAAATAGGCAAGAGGACCTAGTCGTATAGTAGTATAGAAAATAAGGACGGGTGTCGAACTCAAGGGGAACGGGTATGATTTGATAAAATTATATTAATTGAAATATTAAACCAACGATAAAATAAATGGGGAAATTATGGATAAGTGAGCTATCAACCAACTAACACTATCAACAACCCTAGAAAGCACCTAAAACAACCAAAGAAACCAGAGAGCGAATGAGCAAGGAACTTGGAAATCAGATAATATAAAGCTAGCTTTCCCTCCCTAGATTTGATTACACTTATCTCATGGCAATTAGATTCATGGTAATAAGAACTAAAGATACTTAAACATTCATCCATCGATTTCTATAATAGTTAAAACCTTGGTCCGGTTATAACCGTCTAATTACACCCATTAATAACCTTTATGGTCAAAAGCGCGATTAAAAGGGATAATTAACCAATTAATTCGATTAACAAGTTAAGCCCTAATCTTAATGCTTGTATGGTCAACAAAACATTAAACTAACATATAAAGTTCATTATATGGACATCACATGCAAAAGACTCTAACTTTAATTGCTCAAAAGATAGGAATTGGTCAATCACTATTCCTTAATTATCTATTGGTCCTAGACAATCAAGATTCAAACTTTATGATTCAAGTGGCCTCTCAAAACATAAAAATCATATTCTAAGCAATCAAAACAGATTCATAAGCATGGATAAACATAGATTAGGCTAAACTAAGAATAAACATGAATTAAGCATCAAAACCATGAATTAAATCAACCATAATTAAAGTTCATCTCCTCTAGGGAGGAAAATCAGAAGTCTAGCCTAGAACAAACATGCTAAAGCTCTGGAAATTATTCAAACAAAGAAACATGAAGAACTAGAATGAATAAAACCGTAAAAGCCGAATGTTCCGGGACTTGATCTTTGATTTTATCTTCAATCCAAGCCCCAATGCTCCGAGCTATGCTCCCATATGCTTCATGGTGTTTTTATGGAGTTTCCAGAGGTTGAAGATGGTGAAAAGTCGGAATAAAAGCTTCCCTACCGAATGGAGATCAAATCAATTTATAAAGCTGTCAAAGGGCCCTTTAGCGACGCTAAGTCACCTTTAGCGACGCTAGCGACCATTTAGTGACATAATTTCGAAAAATTCAAACTTTGATGCTTATCTTCGAATTTTAGCCTTTTTTATCCATATATATCCTCAAATATCCGAATTTGAACCTGAAAAAGAATATATAATGATATTAAACATATATTTAACATATTCTCATGATTTTTATCCAAAAATAATTAAATATCGCATTAAATATATATATAAAAATCACGATATCATTCATCAATGGATGCATACTGTAAAAAACTTAAGGATTTAGCATATCAGCTTGGGGATGTTGACAATCCAGTCACCGAAGCAAGACTCGTCTTGCAAATGGTTCGCGGATTACCACCGGAGTTCGATGTCGTCGGGGCATATATCAATCAGAGTTCTCCATCATGGGAAATGACTCGTAGCATGTTGCAATTAGAGCAACACCGTCAGACTGCTAGGCAAAATCAAACGCACACAGCACTTGCTACACATTCTTCGGTTGATCGAGCATCGCAAAACCCTACAGGGGCTCAACAGGGTCAATCTCCCACCTATTACAACCACTCGGGCAGAGGTGCAGGCAGTCGTGGTCGTGGGTCGAATGGTCGAGGTCGCGGAAGAAATTACAGGGGTCGTGGAGGACTGGAGGTCGCAGTCAGCAACAATGGACTCAAGGAAATCAATGGTATCAACAAAATTGGAATCCACCGCCGTCACCATATTCTTCGTATCATATGCAAACTCAAGGGCAATTACAAAATCAGTCTACAAATCATTGGGCTAACCCTACTTTTGGGCCCAGCCATATTTTTGACCCAACAGTGCAACAGAGACTTGCTGGGCCACCTACGGTGCAAACACCAGGCCCTAATATTAACTCCATACCTCAATTTGTTGGCTACTCAGACTACAACCCATCAGATTTAGCCCAAACAATGCAGCAAGTTAATCTCAACTCCACTGATCCTTCGTGGTATATGGACTCAGGTGCGTCAACACATCTTACGTCGGATCCGGGTAAAATTTCTTGTCCCATGAATACTTCTCCTGTAACCTCTATTTTTGTTGGAAATGGTTCTAGTCTTCCAATTCATGGGTCTGGTCATACCTCATACACAACCCCAAATCGTTCCTATGCCTTGAAAAATATTTTATTTACACCCAACATTGTCAAACACCTTTTATCTGTTCGAAAATTTACTATAGATAATCAAACTTCTGTTGAATTTGACCCATTTGGTTTTTCGATAAAGGACCTCAAGACTGGAGCTCTACTTTCTTGTCATGATAGCTCGGGCGATTTTTACCCATTCACACCACCAACCAGCGCATCAGCTCTCCTAGCCACGTCTCAAGATCGTTGGCATGCTCGCTTGGGTCATCCGGGCACTCACGTTTTAGATTTACTTCGTTCTACTTTTTCTATTACTTGTAATAAACCTATGACTTCTTCTTTATGCAATGCTTGTCAATTAGCTAAACATACTCGGTTGCCTTTTTATGATTCACAATCTATAACTCTTGCACTGTTTGATATTATCCATTGTGATCTGTGGACATCTCCAGTCTTAAGCAAAACCGGTTACAAATACTATATGGTCCTCATTGACAATTTCACTCATTATGTATGGGTCTACCCTCTCAAATATAAATCCGACACCTTACTCAATTTTAAAAAATTCCATAAATTAATCCACACTCAATTTAACCGGACCATTAAGTATTTTCAATGTGATCTCGGTGGTGAATTTGATAATAATGAGTTTAAATTGTTTGCCCAAACTCACGGTCTCGTCTTTTGCTTTTCATGCCCACAAACCTCTCAACAAAACGGACGAGCTGAACGAATGATTCGTCGTCTTAATGACATCATTCACACCCTTCTCACTCATGCTTCGATTCCACACTCATTTTGGGTTGAAGCCCTTCCCACTGCAGCATATCTCCGTAATATCCTCCCAACCAAACGACTCAATTTTTCCACACATGTTTTCTCCCTGTACGGTCGCCACCCATCCTATGACCATCTTCGCACCTTTGGATGCATTTGCAATCCTAATACATCTGCCACCCAGTCTCACAAACTTCACCCTCGATCTGTCAAATGCGTTTTCCTTGGTTATCAGGAAAACTTCCGAGGCTACCGTTGCTCTGATACCATAACAGTGATTATGGTATGAAATATTCCATGATCTCTAATAACAAATGCCCAATATATAGGTAGAGATACAACCAATACAGCCACATATTGTGGAGATAAAATAGGAAAGAATACAATCAAATCATAACTTATATACGTCTCCTAAATATGTACTATCCATATATATGATCGGCCAAGACCGAGAGCGCAAAGTAGCAAGATATTTCTCCACTATGTCGCTTGCCCAATTCTCCACGCCGTCTTCTTCTATCCCTTTTCTACAACCGTCGCCGCCTAGACCACCGCTAACCACTCGGCTACCTTCCCTCCGTTGTTACTATTCTCGACCATCCACCTCAACCAGTGAAACAACCTTAAGTAACATTGTAAATTCTGGCGTCATTGCTTGTCTTCGCGCCCAAAGGTATCCTCATCATCTAATTCTCATTCAATACCCAATTTCATTCATAGCGTTACTTCTTTTTACATGTTCATCATCTTAAGATTCAGCCGACTGTTGTTTCCTAATTATATATATCCTTTCAAAATTGATGCAATACTCTCTGTTTATGTCTGTGTTGATGATTTTAGCGCGGATATCGCATTGGAAGCTGCACGGGCTGCAATCAACGGTGGAATTTCGGTGGTAAGGCGGAAACTGCTGTTATTACAATAGTGTAAGAAGAAGGGAAAATTGCATAAAGGCATCTTAGTATCATCATATTCACAGTTAGATGTTCCAAAATTCTTTCTACCTATCTGCAAAATCATCTACTTTCTTACGCAGTCTGTTTTAACGGTTTGTAACGGGGTATGTTGAATGTAACATGACATGAAAGAACGTATAAAACTCAAAATAAGAGTAAAATAAGTTGGAGGTATTTGAGTAACTTGGTTTATCAAAACCTCAGGTTCCAAATAGAGCTCTAACATCCAAATAGAGCATTTAGAGGCTATTTTTTTTAAATAGAAGTTTATGCCATCCAAATAGAGCATATTGTTCGGATGGAGCTTATATTTTCAACAAACAAAAGTTCTGACTCCTAAAAGCCTTGAAAAGCTCCTTGTCAAACACACTCATATGAGTTAAAATGATCCTGAATGGAGTGTCAAATAGTATAGTGCCCAAAAATATAATTGCGAAAAACAATTATCTAATACCCTGTATCAACGGTTTTTTAAACTTTGTGATCTTTTGTATTGGAAAATAGTCAAGTACCTAAAATCTACGATTTTGAAGAACATAGAACATTTTATAACCCAGAGAATGTCGGTACCTCAAACGTGAATATGGTGATACTATGATGCCCTTTTACGCAATTCCTCTTCAAATAGAGTAAACACTTGCACTTTGCTGTTCCGTGTTGTAACTTCATAATCCTAAGCTTGAAATTTAAATAAGTATATAGGGTGGATCGTGTAGCTAAACATGGCAAATTAAAATTATCAGTTTGATTTGCATAAAGAAACTGGAAATATCTTAGGAAATTGAGGGGTGCCTTATATATAAGTATATTGAAAATAGTTGTAATGATCAAGCATGGTACCTTAATGCATTGAGTGGTTTATCCATTTAGAGTCATGCTTCTAGCAATAACATAGTTCTCTTTGTCAGCATGTTATGCTAGCTGTCATGAATCATGATTAATCATCTGTATTTATTGTGGACAACCAAAAGAAAAGGAATTGAACATACACAACTATATAGTCATATAATGTAGGATATGACCACCGGATATAGTTTCGATTTGTTATAGATTACATTGCAATTTTAGATGTAGCTATTAAATATGGTTGGCTTCTGTTGAAGTGGGACCTCTTTATGTTGTATTCATTATGTTTTGACATACAAGTGTTTGTTAATTTGCAGCTGGAGATTGTGGTTTCTACCCCAGGTGTGTTTGAGGTTGTTTAAAATAAGCTATTTTTCTTATGTTACGTATTTTATTCTTTATTAATTAATAATCTCGCCAATGATATCTTTTCATATTTTTTACTGGGTAGGCTCTACATCAACTGGTTCAGGATTTTCCCACCACAACTCTAGGAGTAAGTCTCTTATAATCATCAATAGACAAGTGGAATAATATTGTGGTTAGTACTTTTAAATATCCAGGGACATCTGTTAAGATCAGTCTTGCATTTAATAAAGTTTCACTTTTATTGGTTATACTTTGGAATTGCATGATTTGATATATTAAACTCTAAAGTAAAATTTTCCCTATCTTTTGTGATTTTTGTGCATGGTGTAAATTTGATCCAAATTATTTGCTTATTATGTTGCAGGTTGGTACTGTATTGAACATCGAGGATGCTGAAAATGCGAAAAAGGCTGGAGCAAAATTCATCATGAGTCCTGCCATAGTAAAGGCATGATATAGTTATTTACTCCATTTCTATAGCTTACTGGACTCGGAGAGTACATATCTTCCAGATACCTCTTTTTGTCAAGTTTTTTTGTGTGTGTGTATGTGTGCATGATGTGAATTCAAATGTGACTGTAAATATAAATATAAATGGTTTGGAATGTGACCAAGCCAAATGAATCTTTTTGGGACCAAAAAGGTGACGCTTTTTCAATAGTAAAGGCACACTTTGTTTAGTCTTTTATAAGTTCAATTTTTTTGTCTTTCTATAATAATGTAAATTGGTTTGCAGGTCATTTTGGATCAAGATTATGATGACTTGCTATATGTACCTGGTGTAATGACCCCAACAGAAGTAAGTATGCAATTATATTTATTTTCTTCTTGTTAATATTGCCAAGACATTGGTAGAGTAATCCAACTGCATTTTATATATTCTTACATGTTTGTTCAGAATCCTTACTTAGCCTGATCTTATTCATGTTCAATTAATGTGCTTTTATCACAACCCATTTATTCCTTGGTATAATTTGCATCACTATATATTCTTAAGTTTGAGTTGGCTCATGCAAATACTTTCTGTTATAACAGATTTTGTCATCATATAATGCTGGTGCCAAAATCGTGAAGGTGAGGTGGACTCTTTTAAATCGTTCTTGGACAAAATTATCTCTTTATGTTTAACTAGTTGATGCTGTTAGCAGCTTTCTTTCGAACATCCACGTATTTGCACTACCTACTGCTATTGAATTTAGTAATATAGCAAAGTATATGGATGTTACTGTAAATTTGTATGCATTTGACGTGTCACTAATGGTGCTACATCCTTTTCTGTGGGGTGTGTGTGATAGGTATATCCTGTTTCAGCAGTTGATGGTGTTGGGTACATAGCAACTCTGAAGAAGCCTTTTCCTCATATTCCTTTAGTCGCATCTCAAGGAATAACAACTGGTAGGTTATATATTAATCTTAATTAAAGATGTCATCTTCTTTTTAATGTTAGTAGTATAAATTTGGCATTAAGAGAGGTTCTATATCCTCCTACTAAATATTCCTACTTATCTTCAACTCAATTGATCAAGACAAGTGTCAAAATCAAGGGATGAGATGAGGAAAGAGAATTGGTGCATTAAACATGTCAGTCATTGAGTAGGTAGGAGGATGAAGTAGGAGGGTAAAGTAGGAGTAGGATTGTAGGAGGATAGAGTAGGAGGAAATAGAATTTTTCATGGCATTAAACAAAGAAACAAAAATCTATTAACTAAGGATCACAACAAGCCTGTTACTGTAAGGACAGGAAAAGTCAGATTGTAGTATTTAGGATGTATAAGTAGAATAGTCATAAAATGGCCAATTTTAGAACTAACTGTTAAGAAAATGATAAATATAGCCGAATATTGTAGGTTCAAGCCAGTTTTTAGGCGAACGTAGAGCTTTTTTTTGGCGAACTGGAAAAGTCACGAGATTTGATAAATGTAGTTGGTTGATGCAAGTCTTATGATGATACACACAGATTCAGTTGGGGAATATATTGCTGCGGGAGCATCATCAGTTGTGTTGTCTGATGCTATATTTGACAAACAGGCAATGGCTCAAAGGAATTTCAGTGCAGTATATCGACTTGCTCAACTTGCAGCTTTGCAAGCTAGTGAAGCTGTACAAAGGTTGCTACTTTCTCAGTTACTCGTACAGCATATCTAATGGGTCTCAAATGGGTTACAAGTTTCCTAATATGTGTACCACCACCTAATCAAATGCTTAAATAAGTAGTTGCTCAGCTTAATCCTAAGTGACCCGTTTCAGCTCCTCCATCTTGCCAACTCTAATAATGAATTGAAGCAGTGATAATAAGTTTCAAGCATATAGAACTAAAAAAATGACTTTTTTTTATTCTGATTTTGTGGTTACACAGGTCAAGATAGATATGGACTAACAGTTGAAGAAGTTATTGTAAGAAAATTATTGTTATGAACTTACATAACAATGTGTAACCTTAATCAACTGATTATCAGAGTATTTGATTGTCATTTTGATATCTCAAACGCTTATCCAAACAGTTTTGTTCCTATAGTTGGTGATAAAATGCTTTGGAAGCTACATGACCACACATGATTTGAGTTAAGAAACGACAATGCCTTTTATGCATGTCATTTACGGAATCTGCATTACAGTTAGTTCTAGGATTGTGTTATCCTCTTGGTGTTCTAAATTAATTCATCATGCTTGCATCTGCATTTTTCTCACCTTTTTCTCTATTCTGCTAATTCTGGTATGTTTAGGAAGAGAAAGACTTAGCCCGACAGCTAATTTTGTGGCAGCATCTGTCTTTTGAGCCATATGGCAAACTGGTAAGAATTATTTATTTGTTTATATGTCGTTCTGCAAATTGCATTTATATGCAGATATCTATGCAAATTTTATGTTTCAGTTTGGACTTGAGAAGTAGAAAATAGAAATACATAGTCTTCTATCTAGTAGTAATTTGAAAGTCGCCAACTAATCACTTGCCTTTCCCATAAAAAATGAAACTCATCTGTGGTAATATCTAAGAATAATGTCTATTTACACTCTATTGATGATTACAGTTTGATTTTAGAGGTGGCAACTTTGACCAATTCACTTATGAATGGGTCGCTTCAGAGTATTTCATCTCTAATGGGTTAAACAAGAGAAGAATAAAAAACTTAGCTTGAATGGAAATGTACTGAAGGAGTGGAATGGATCAATCTGGTTGAAAGTATGTAAAATGAATTTTTAATGCAATAAAAAACCTAAATCATTTCATTCAAGAATAAATAAGGTCACTGAATAAATAATATTTCTAACCATATTTGACACATTAACTATTTATAAAGTATTTTAAAAAAAAATGGAGACAAAAGTATTTTGGGTCAACCTCATTTGTACGAAAAAAAGTTTCCCGGTTCTAAACTCTCTAAACCCAAGCCTAGCACCGGCAATTAATGACCAGAAGTTAAAAAAATGGGCCAATTTGGACTTTAAAAATAATAGTTTGGGTCAAATTGGGCCTTAATACAAACGATGACCTACCCAATATCACATGAAATCTCACTCCTCTGTTGCCCCATCTTCTATTGACGACTTCAACAAAGATTGAGTTCCAACTGCCATTGAGCTATTTTTCAAAAGCGATTTTGACTTTTGAGGTTAGTCGATGAACTGATTTTGAACTCACTGAACTGAAGTGATGTTGGTCCTCTCCAAAATTATAATATACCATGTAAAACATCTGTTGTGCAATCAATGCTTTGGGAATTAGAGTGCATTCCTGAATGATTTCGAAAACATTTGGTCTGCTGGGCTTTTTTCTAATGCTTATTTAGGTATCTTTCTCGATATATCATTTACAAATATATTTGTCTTTTTGTAGAACTCCAATTACTTCGATGTTCACCTTTGATAGTGCATGATAAAACATCTGTTGGTTATTCTAGGGTATGTGTTAAGACCATTAATGATAATTTCATATTGGATTGACTTGATCATATGTTTAAGAGAAAGTTTAATTCAATCAAGATTTTTTGAATGAAGGAGGGTTAGGATGGGGTAAAGGAAATTGAAGGGAAATGGAGGTGGAATTTGGAGCTAGCAATGGTGGTTTTGCCTTTGACTTGTTATGGAGTGAAGGAAATTGAAGGGAACTTGTTAATCCTTGTGGTTCTCATGGGGGTGTATGAAATTAAAGGAAAATAGGTTTTTGCCTCCTTTATTGTGATTTTTATCTTTAAGACTTTGTTTAGTAGTTGTTGATTTATAAGTTCTTTTAATTATTAAAAAGCAACCCATTTCAACCAGAACCTGTTCTGACCTAAACCCGTTTTGATCAGTCACCTAACCCGACCCGTCAATTTTGCCATCACTACCCAAGCTTTTCTGACAGGCGTGAGGCGCCCCTTTTGTCACCCAAGGTAATTCACTTGTTTCCATCATATATTTTACTGGTATGCCAATGCAATGTACTCGCCTTCATGTAGTTGCCACATTATGTTGTGAAATCGTTTTTTATCTTGTAAATGCAGAAAAGCTCAATGCATATCACATTTGACTATGGTGCTGTTATGTTTTGCAGTGAATTGGTTTATTACCTCTTATCAAGTCACAGTGGAAGATTGTTGAGATACGCTCTATGCATTTGTAGGATTTTGTAGAGTTGTAAATATCAGCCTACATTAGTTTGTGATATGAGCTGTTTAGTATATAATATTTAGTGATAGGTAAGTAATTGCTTTTGGTGATGGTTTGATGTACTTTTCTTGGGTTATAGTTTTGATGAACTCAAGTTTGTGAAGGTAATGACGTATATAGTGGGGGTAGATGTGACAATCTTGATCATTTACTTATGAATAAGTCAATTCGGGGTATCCTTTATTGCTAATGGCATGTATGGTTAAAGAAAATGAGTCTTATAAAACGACTCTGAAGTCACATAGAGTGTTTCGGGTATTCCTTTCTCAATTGAACATATAAAACTCACTGGTATGAGTATTTTAAATCCCTGAATGACCCTACCGATCCGAACAAAGTTTTTGTTAATCGGAGAATAAGTATGTTTAAACCATGTTATCGAATTAATTTGACCACTAGATATTTTTTTATCTAGTTTTATAATTTTTTTAATAAAGCATATTCATGTATTATAGTAATTTAAATTTTGTAATAGTGGTATTATACCTTATTAAAACATTTTAATATGTTGGGTATAAAAATATCGCATTCTATTTCATTCTAAAGCTTTAAAAATTGGTCAAATTAGGTAGTTATTTAAAAGTTAAAAGTTTTCTCAAAGGGTCTGGAAATTTTGAATGTAAAAACTTTAAAACAAAAGCTACTTGAATTAGTTCTTAGAAGCTTTTAATATGTAGAATTTCATTAATAAGCTTACAGAATTGTTTAAATCTTTTCACTTTTTTTATTTAAGTTATCTTATATACCAGCTCAAACTTTTTAATTATCAATTTTAGACTTTAGCTACTAACTATTTTTACTTCGATAAAAAAAATATATAAATTTAAGGATAGATTATTAATTACATGTGTTTTGTTGTTAAAAAAACTGTTTTTATTAAATACACCCTTTTTTACACCGTGTTTCCGAAATAAATTAAAAAAAGGAAGGAAGGGGAGGGATAATTTTAGAGAGAAGAGAAAGGGAAGAGACTTTAAATTATTTTTAATTTTTGTGTTCAGTAGAGAAAATAAGATAAATAATAAGTAAAGAAAAAAATATATGATTGTTTTCTTTCTTTCCAAATCTTCTATTAAAAAGAAAAATTTGCTAAAATTCCCCCACCTCCTCTTCTCTTCTCTCCAAAAAAAAATTAGAAAACACAAATTTAACTTTCTTTCAAAATGTTATTGAGAAACACATATATCATATTTTCACTCCATAAAGGGTATTATTGCGTTTCAGAAAGGAACAAAAAGGCAAATTCTCCCTCTTTCTTACCGTTACCAGGTCAACCTCGCGCCTTCTTCAACCCCCGGCTCTCTCTCGCTCTCTCTCTCTCTCTCACACACACACACACAGACACCAATCTGCAACAAAATTGACTTTTAATCCACAATCCAAATCACTCTCTCAGATCCATCTAAAACCCTCACCAAACTCCCCCAGATCTCCCGCATTTTACTCCAATCTCAATGTAAACCTACCGATCAATCCCCACAAAACCTCCTCCAATTTTCCCCCAATTTGATGAAGGGATCCGCCGCCGGCCAGTGGTTCACGATCGGCCTGGTTTCATCATGGTACGCTACCAACATTGGAGTCCTACTGCTCAACAAATATCTACTAAGCAACTACGGATTCAAGTACCCGATCTTCCTCACCATGTGCCACATGACCGCTTGTTCGCTGCTCAGCTACATTGCGATTGTGTGGTTAAAGCTGGTTCCGTTGCAGTCTGTTAGGTCTAGGGTTCAGTTCTTCAAGATCTCTGCCCTTAGTTTGGTGTTTTGTGGGTCGGTGGTGAGTGGGAATGTGTCGTTGAGGTACCTGCCGGTTTCGTTTACACAGGCGGTGGGGGCCACCACCCCCTTTTTTACGGCTGTGTTTGCATATGTTATGACTATGAAGAAGGAGGCTTGGTTGACTTATGCCACTCTTGTTCCTGTGGTTACTGGTGTTGTCATTGCTAGTGGGGTAACAAACAAAACCTTTGATTTCATTTGTTGGATTAACGTTTCGTTTTTTTAATGTTTTTGGTAATTTTTTGAAACTTAATTTTGGAAGTTTGATGATTAGCTTAGGCGGGTCTTAAATTTGCTTATCAAAATTGTTTTATTTGCCTACGGTATTCTGTTACAACAATGAGTTAGTTCCGAGGTCTAACATGTCTTTGGCCTAGGGGAACTAGCTTGGTCCACCAACTAAGAGGTTGTGGGTTCAAGTTTGAAATGAGTATTTGCTTTTGGGAAATAAAGATAGAAAAAGAAGTTGTTTTCAGGGTGTTTGAGATGACTTTCCATACTCTTCATATATTATTTTGGGTGAACTGTTTTGAATAAGTAGTTTGAAATGCTTATTCCAAAATGATTTAACCTGAAAAGCAGTTCATTAAGCAATTCCGATAGCATATGGACATAAAGCTCAAGTAATCACTTTTGATGGTTTTGGTTGCTTGTTTTAGCAAATTATAATTATTCAAGGAAGTAATGGATAGGATAAGGTTATATCTGGCAAACTATGATTATTAAGGAAGTAACAGATAAACTAAGGGTGTATAAGATATGTCATCTGATGTTGATCCCTAAGAATTAAATAATCCTATATAGACCTAGGTTACTCACACAATAAAAACTGATTATACTCGCACAATAAAAACTGATTATAACCAAATACTCGCTTTCAAGATGCATATTCAAGCACCCTCTTTGTAGGGCGACTACATTTGTTGGAGATGGTTGTTTTCACATAATAACCATTTGTCTAATGAGGCCATGTAACCTGGAACCTATAAATTTTTTCACTTTCGGATTGTAGATAACTATTATAACTTTGAAAATTTTAAGTGAAGTAGCAGATCTGCAGGATGTACAATGATTACATCTAAACAATTAAAATTTAGGGGAAATGATATGTGCTTTAAAGTTTAAACAATACCTAACTTAGCTGATGTTACACTCATAGATCATTTGAATGAAGGTTATATATGCCGCTTTAGTATTTAGCTCATTAAAGTAATTTGTGAGTGTAACATCACATTAGCACCTAACTATCCTAACCTAGGTGCTGTTAACAGCACAAGTAATATCTCCTTTAAATTATTGAACATGGTTAAGCAAATTCATGCTTTTGATTTTGTAGTACAAGTTTCAGTCAATCTTGAACTTTGGTATTCTGAAAAGCGTCTTCCAGAAGTCAAAATAAATATCATTTCTGTTATTGGAATTCAATTTCAGGCGTTAGTTGTGCTTTTTATCTAACAAGAATAAATGATTTTCCAAAGCAGGACCAGTTGGAAAATGGCTGGTTTTAATTTTTTCTAAAACATATATGTTCAAATATAATATTAATCACAAGCACCTCACTGCACAATTGCTTGTTATAGCTTTGTTTTTGTACAACTACAAACTACCAACTACAGGTCGATTATCACATCACACACATGCTCACACACACATTTATATATATATATATATATATATATATATAGAGAGAGAGAGAGAGAGAGAGAACCTATTGTTATGGAAATATCTCTATGAAGTGATTACTGTTGGTTTATCATCTTTAATGTCAGGAAATTTTCTTTATGATGATTATTCTTCTGTTGTGTGAACTAAACTTGCATGTATATTACTATGCCTCAGGGTGAACCGAGTTTCCATTTATTTGGTTTTATTATGTGTCTTGGTGCTACAGCTGCTAGAGCATTAAAGTCAGTGCTTCAAGGGATTTTGCTATCCTCAGATGGGTAATGTCACTCTCTCTCTCTCCCTCTCCATCTCCCTCTCCCTCTTTCTCTCTTGGCTTGTCTCCCCTTGCCCCTTGCCCGGTGAGGATGTTTGGATCTGTGTTTTGGAACCAAATTTTTTGATTACTTATTGAAGTAGTTCCTTGAATAATCATATGTATTTTGTCAAACACTCCAAACATTTGAGGATTATTACAACTTCTAAGAGCAAATCAAATTCAAACACTATGAATTTCCAACTGCTTGTTTTACTGTAGCTGATAATCACATAATTAGATTTATGTATTACATAATTAGATTCATTCTGTTACCAAATATCATATTGATTAACAACATACTACATACATGGATTCATATTACAACAGAGAAAAGCTGAACTCCATGAATCTTTTGCTGTACATGGCTCCAGTAGCAGTTATGATTCTGCTTCCTTCAACATTGTTAATGGAAGATAATGTGGTTGGGATAACAATTGCTCTTGCAAGGAAAGATGTCAAAATTGTTTGGTACCTGCTCTTCAATTCCTGTTTAGCATATCTAGTCAACTTGACAAATTTCTTGGTTACCAAGCACACAAGTGCTTTAACTCTCCAGGTATTCCCACTTTATGTTACACACACATACACATCTATTTATTACAGTTGATTATATGTTAGAGCAATTGTATGGATTTTAGTGATTACCCTGTATTATAAGAACAGTTGTCTTTAGAAACCAACTAATATAGTCCTTAGCTCTAGATACATCAAATCGAACTTGCAAAAAGGCTTGATTATTTGTCTTGAAATAGCAGAACAATCTTGTTTGATGTTAAATAGAATGCATGGTTATTTCAGTTTCAGTTCCTTGAACTCAAAATGGAATCTGAACATTGCATATAGAGGTGGCAAATCTAGTCATTTACTCGTACATGGATCTATTTAAGATATGTAATATCTCAAATGTAAAAGTTCAGCTGAAAGAGGAACGGCCAAACGGGGTGAAAGTTGTCCGATGTCTATATTTAATACATACAACCTTCAAAGTGTTTAATTCGAAATTTTAGATTTTTATATAATAGTATCTGTCCTTTTATTCAATAATGAGGCACTTATTATAAAAAAATAAAGATAGATAAGATTTTAATAAATTGTTGACATCTCAGCCCAACCCGGGCCTTGTACTTGAAATGACCCGTTTTGACTACTAAACGATTAATGATCATGAGTTGATGCAAATTGGGCCAGCAGCCAGATCCACACCCATCTCAGCAGCTCTAGTTGCATTTGTTTGTTTTACTTTCATTTGGTCACAATTATTTAAAGAATACGAGTTGATCCAAACTGGGCATATTTATTAATCTATCTAGTGTTTTTGTACATACAACTAGGTCCTGGGAAATGCAAAAGGAGCGGTAGCTGTTGTGATCTCAATTTTGATATTTAAGAATCCCGTTTCAGTAACAGGGATGCTTGGTTACTTGCTCACGGTGCTTGGGGTGATTTTGTATAGTGAAGCCAAGAAGAGGACCAAATAACACTCCCTCGTTCAGTTAATTTTTTGTACTCTGGTTTCCGATTGACCATGGTTCCCTACCATATATTTTTGTTCAATTTTTAGTTGATGAACAAAGATCTTCATTTGTTGTGTATACCTTTACATGATTTTGGATTTATAGCTATACTGTTGTATACATACTCTTCAAAATGTCAATAAGCATAAATACCAGAATGTTTCCAGAATCTCAATCATGTCTTGGCGATTTTAGTTTTGATATGTTCAATGAATTTATGGAGTATGCAGCATGCCAACTTAAAAGTTTCCTCGATGGTCTGGTGCGTGTGCATCACAGTAGTAGGTGGTTTATGGAACGGGTCAAAGTAGTCCGGATCAGTTGACCTTTAAAATGTTCAATCTTTTCTTTACTTGAGTTGCTGAAATAATAATTTGTTAAATACAAGTACAAAACTTATATCATTACAGTGATAATCTAGGTTTTATAATAAAATGATCTTGGAAGTCTTTTTTGTATAGTGACCAAAACAGACCTGCTTTTACAATCTTTTCTCATGTGAGGGTACTTGAACAAACCTGAAAATCTGGTCACATAAACTAGTTTTTGATCAGAAACTAACACATCGAAAAAAAGGGAGCAGGGAACAATTCAAACAATTGTTTAAATGAATAGTGTTCTTAAAAGTGTTGCTTAGCTCAAGAAAATCTGATCACCTTAAAAAGATATAAATTCAAGGTACATTGACATTGTAGCTCTTGAGTGTCAGGTGCACGATCTTGTAATCGTTTAGTGAATGAAAAAGGTTTAAAACTTCACAACTATCGAATACAGTTAACAGACATGATCAAAACAAAGAGATCATGTAGAACCGAATCAAAAGTTATATAAACAAATAAACGTGTTGAACACACATGGATCTTTGAATTGTTGCCATTATATAAGCTAACATTAATGTAACTATGTAAGGTTTACAAACATATGCATTCAAGAAGAATTTCTAGCATTCTTATTTCTAATAGCAAAGAAACAATCTTTTGACTCAAAACATGTAGAAACTATGAAATTTATTGTTTCAAACATAACCTATTTCGACCTGTAGATGAGCTGGAAATACAACTTCTATATAAGATTACACCCTCTCTTATTATCTTCCCAAACAGCGAAGATACCTCTAAAAAATGCCTTTTTTCTTTGAAAAACCCATAAAATCATAATAGTCCAGCACCCAATTAAATTCATGATAAAAATAAGATTAACCATCAATAGGAATCATAGAAGGAACACAGTCTCCTTAAGCTAGCCTATGATCATCATAAAAGAAGAAACATAATGACTTCAGGCATTTCATCGCACCTCTAATTTGATCAGTGGTCACATTTCCCATGTAACTCTCATCAAAACATCAATCTTTCAAAATTAAAAACCAACATGAGAAATGTTGTTCTCAAACTAGACAAATGCAATCATCAAACCAGTTTCTATTAGACGAGTTAAGAAAAGGTAAAAGTCTATAGAACATAAAAGATCCTGTTCAAGTAAAGTCATGCTTTATCCTCTTTTCGTGCTCAATATATACAAGAACTGTTTTGCAACTTGTATCGATGTGGATGACATACTCTGCGACAATCGAACCTATGTTCTGCAATCTTTCCTTCAACCAACCGTGATATAATCTGTGCTTTTTAGCTTTAAAAAGTAGATATTTTGTGACTCAATCCCAAACCAAAGAAAAGCCTAAACATTTATATAAAAAAACTTGAATAGAAAATCGGGTCATTATTAACAAACTGGGTTCGATCAAAAACGATTTTGGTGCGGGTCCAAACCGAAAACTTGAAAATATGTTTTTTTTTTTCACTTTCTGTTAAATAAACTTGAATAATGCATAAACAAAGTTATTTTAGGTGAGTGTATAAAAATTACATTTTTAGAGACTTTTTATTATGTTACAATAAAAAGAAATAAAAAAACACATAATTTTAATTTTGAGAGAACAATAATCACAGCCCTAAACGGATAACAAAGAAAAAATGTGATTTTAATTTTAAAAAATAATAACCTTGTTTTACATATAGAAAGTTGAAAACAATTGAAAGATAAGTATAAAATCTATAGAAAGTTGATTAAAATAACATGAACAGTGATTATTATTTCTTAAAAACTAAAATTTTCTTTTTTAATATTATCCACAATTCTTGAAAGTTAGAATTATGATTATCACAATTCTTCTTCATTTTTACAACATTAGTTTTCATTTACTCTTGTTAAACTCTTTAACTAATAGTTAGTGTCTAAAGAGTAATCTTATATAGCTGTATTGCAGGATGTATATCTATTTGAAATCAATTGGTTGGCTATCTTTTATTTAAAAATAATAATATATGTTACAAGAATTAAAATTATCATCATTCGAGAATAAATAAACAATTAACGAGGTACATCTATCTACTAAACCTCAAAGTTGAAAATTATACTGATATAAAAAACTGAAAATTCATGTTTTTTAGCTTTAAATGTTTATATGATAGTATGATACCTATATTTTTGTTTGAATTAAAAAAAATAGAAGAAAGTGTAAAATAGAGTAGATAAAGGAATCGATAGCTTCAATACAAATGGAGAAAATCTCTAATACACCAATTTGATGCAGGTATAGTTAGGTTTTATGTGTTTTAGTCTATCCCGAACTGATCTAAAACTTTGCTAGATTGATAGCTCAAAGACCGAACTAAATAAACAACTTCAGACCTTCAGTCTCATAAGAACATATCATAATTAAAAATTTTAATTTCATATTTCATAAGTTTGTATTTATATGATATTATTCTACTTATAATAATAACAATAAATAACTTACTAGAAAATCACATACCTGTTTTCAAAGTTATAATATTTTTCACAAATTGACAAATCACATGATGTCAAAACATCATCAATCAACAACATAATAAACATCGGAAATCTTTCTATCCATGATCAATACAAAAATGGGATTACGGCTTTCCTCCCTTTGGGATAATCTTCGAATTTGTTCATATACCACACGTGATTCGCTCGTGCCCTTGGTATCAAATTTGCACACGTGTATAACATAAACCCTAACCCGACCCATGACCCGGTCATCACTGTCCAACCAAACCACTCTACGATCTCCCCAAAGTAGTTTGGGCAGCTCACAAAGTCAAACAAACCACCTCTCGGAATCTTATACCCACCGCCGCCGTCCTTCAGTTTCACCAATTCCAAATCTGATTTCACATTCAATGCCATTCCACTTAAGAAAACCACCACCCCACCGGAAAACCGCCACCAAAACCACTCATCGTACCGGTAATCTGCGTATTCGGACACCCATCTGGTCTGCAAGTAGGAATTGAATAGGTTGAAGGCAAAGGCCATGATCGCGACGGAGATCGGGTAGCCGGCGGAGGGTTTGTGGCGGATGCGGAGAGGGTAGATGATTGTGCGGTGGATGTAGTGTAGAAGGAAAGGTGAAATAAGGAGAATTGATTTGGGGTTTGAACGGTGTTGGCCGACGGCGAAGAGGAGGAGGGTGAGCCAGATGGTGGGGCTTTCCATGAGGAACCAGGCAATGGGTGCGGGTACAGTGGGACCCCAGCCCTTGCGGTGGTGCTTGCCGTAGGGAGCGGTGATTTACCGGCAGGAGATGTAGGTGGGTGGTCCGATAAGGAAGAAGAAGATGACCGCTCCGTGGAAGAAAGCCAAATCAGACGCCATCTTGAATTTGAAGTATGTCTGTGATCTTGAAGGTCATCTTTTTATAGATCAAGATAACTTTAAATATATGTCTACCTTTAGTCCTTTATACCTTTTATAATAATGTGTATGTGTATATCCAATTATCCATCTTTATAAGCTTGTGTTTTATGTATCAAAATTAATCCTATTTTATATTTAAGAGGTTCAATGTCCTTGTATTATATATATAGATAGATAGTGAAAGATTAAGTTAAATATCAAGATTATCGGAAAAATAAATTCATATATTATTATTTATTAAAATATGATAAAATAAAAGATGTAGTATGAAATATAAATTTTTTTTTCGTTGCCATAAATGAGGTTATGTGAATTGTGAAGCATTTTAACATATTTATTAGTCATTATTTTTCCAATCTCCAAAAGAAATCTGTAATTAAATAAGCGTGTTGGCTTTATTAGTTCATCCATGGTTGTCATAAAAATGTAATCTAATTGATTAGTATTATTTTTTGGTTCTTGAATGTCAAACTTTTTTCTGCTTATATAAAACTATTTGAATATTTTTTTTAAAGTTTGTATGTTGTTTATGAAGACCTCATGTCGCCATCGTAATCCCTGTCCCGATGCCATTCCTACCTACAGGCAACATCGCCCCATTACACATCCGGTCCTAGGTTTGTGATTGTTGGTCATTGCCGATTTGCCGGGGCCCAATATTTTTAGGGGCAATGTTATGTGTGCATATATATTATATGGAAACCGAATAAGAATACATGAAGCCCATTAATGTTGATCGGCGATGTGTAGTGTGTAGGTTGACCACATAAACCCTCCCTTGCCATCGCTTGTTATCTTAGTTTACCATTTAGCACACATTGATTAAGAACATAGAAACCAAACGTAAAAGACTAATAATTACCAAACAAATGACTGATCATTGATTTAGGAGAGGAGAATCGAACTAGGCAACGAATGTGACAGATTGACTTCCATTTACCAGCCAACATGCATGGAATGCTACTCTCCGGGACATATATATATATATATATATATATATATATATATATATATATATATATATATATATATATATATATATATATTCAGTCATCTTATTGTCCATGTATACAAGCCTATTGGTGCTAGAACACTCATGTAGTTATTATTTATCAGTAGTATGAACATACAATTTACCATATTTCAATACCAATTTTATATTAGTCGTTTATATATCACATTTATTTATGATGATTTGTCATATATATTATAAGCAACTTCTACCCAATAGGAAATCTATCCAATTTGATCGTCAAAACACTACCAAACCCTCATTGTCATTCATACATCAATTCAATCTAGCTTTAAACTTTCTATTGATGGTAAACGATACAAACATCAGGCATCTCTATATTTAATTTTTACATAATACTCTGATGTGGAATTCAATACAACCCCATCAAGATTTCTATACATTTGACAACACTGCTATGGTGGTGAGCGGCCTCGATGAAGGCTTGCCCATTTTTCCTTCCTCTTACAATCTTTCTCACTATCTCACATACACACTTACATCTTTATAATAAAAAAAGGGATAAAGGTAAACTGGTAAAAAGTAACTATTTAAAATGGAATGTGGTTTGTATGTAATATTAATTTGTCAAAAGTGTTTAGTTTGACAATTATGCCTTATAACTTTGTAGATAGATAAATTTGAATATATTTATACGTATACAGTAACGATAAACTACTCATGCACTAGCAACGATTTCGTGTCCATTATGAGTGCATCCATGATATAAATTTAGGGGTGACAACTGTGTCGAGTTACGGGTATGTTGGATGGTGTGTTAGAAACACGTGACCCAAACCCGGCATGTTTATTTATTCATGACGGAATTTCAAAAATTCACCGCTATATGTGAGACCCACATAGCCTATTAAATTATACGGGTTAACGTGTTGTCAGGTTATTTGCAGGTTGTTA
This sequence comes from Pulicaria dysenterica, assembly GCA_947179395.2. Taxonomy (NCBI): domain Eukaryota; kingdom Viridiplantae; phylum Streptophyta; class Magnoliopsida; order Asterales; family Asteraceae; genus Pulicaria; species Pulicaria dysenterica. The sequence continues at coordinate 87,429,399 of OX359288.1, forward strand.
GGTTATTAGAGGATTGACGGGTGGTAAACAGGTGTCAACGACTCAACGAGTTGGAAGATCGGCATGTTCAAAAGTTACATGAGCTAGCAAAATAATCAAACTTTTTAACATTTGGAGATTTCTTTGCTTAATTTTTCACAAACTAAAACTATCAAGAATGTGAGTTGTGGAAGTCTAGATGATAATTATGTGTTTTTATAAATTTTAAATAAATATTAAACGGGTTTGGGTTTCGACCTGTGAAATTTATCTATGATCCTACCCCACCCTATTATTATATGTGTCACATATGTAAACACGAATCTAACCTGTTTATTATACGTGTCAACAAAACCTGTTGAGTTCGTGTCATGTTAAGAATTGTCACGCCTAAAGATAAGAAACCACTTACGTAGAGGTGATATTTTGTACATATTAACTTTTTATTATACATAGGATGTGTTTGGCAAGGGATTATAAGGGGGTATTTGATTCAAGTATTGGTTTTGGGGGGATTGAGATTTATACAAGAGATTTGCATTTGGTGGGAATTCATTTGACGGGATTTAAAATCCAACACCTGTGTTTGGTTCAACACAAAATCCATCAACAACACCACCAACCTCCCACCATCCAAGACATGTCTGTCGCCGGCGATTAGGGTTTTAGTCGGCGAAGGAGACGGCGACGAAGGCACCACACCACCAACCAACCACCACCAACCACCGCACCACAAATCAGATATGCGAAGGCTAGGGTTTTCGACGACGACGGCAAGGGTTTTCAAAGGTTAGGGTTTCAAACGACGGCGATGTAGGCGACGAAGGCTAGGGTTTCGAAGGCAAGGGTTTTTGTAGGGGTTTCTGTCGAAGGGGTTTTCGAAGGTGATCTGTTGCAGCGAAGGCGACGAAAGCAACAGAGAACGACGAAGGGTGATCTGTGTCTGTCGAAGGGGTTTTCGCTAGGGTTTTCGAAGGGGAAACGATGAAGGCGATGGCTAGGGTTTTCGAAGGCGACGAAGGCGGCTAGGGTTTTCGAAGGCGATGAAGGCGACTGTGATTTCTGTCAGCGTAGCAAACGACGACGGCGGTGGTTCGCCGGAATTGTAGCCGGAGAGTAGCCGGAGCAAATACCTCAACTGAGGGTTTTCAAAATACCAAGGGGGTGGAGGGATTGAAAGAATCCTAAAAATTTGAATCCCATGTCACTTTTGCAAACCAAACATATCATTTGGAGGGATTTCAAATCTCATTCCTATGAAATCACTCCAAATGCCACCAACCAAACACCCCCTAAGGGTTTGAGATTCTAGTTTTTATAATGGTCATACATTTAGTCTTGTTCGGGTGTTAATTTTAAAAGGATTATTAAAAACATAATTTCTCGTAAACCTCCAAAATAAAAAATCTTTTTCAAATAGTTTATGCCTAGGATTTGAGATTATTAATTAATCAACCTACCTCCAACCTTAACGTCTAGCTAGTTTCGCGAAGTACATCCATGATAAAAGATATGGTGTTTAGACTATTTAGTTATGAACAAGGGTAATAGATATTGGTAGAGTTGTAATTATTGTAGAAGGCAAAACGTTTGGCACAAATGAGGGGAGTTTGACAGTGGGGACTGTCAACTATAAGTACTGCTTATCCTGCACATGTTTCCTGCTTTGCACAATCATGGCGGCCAAAAACTCTAACGGTAACACCGAAAACCTCTTCTTTCCTCAATTTGCTGCAAATTAACATCTAAGTTTTACTTTTTCCATGCAGAACTTATCCTTGAAGAGCTGAGAAATGGGGCAGCCGAGTTCGAATACGTTTCATCTCCGGTCACTTCAATCGCTACTAACGTTTCTCGATTTGCAATGCAATCTGTTTTCGTAGCTGATAACAGCCACCGATTTTTTGTTCGAATGGGACCAAATTTGTAAGTCCTGTTGTCGATTTGAAGTGTTGCCAGTTATGTTGAGCAGGAACCTAAAAGCCCCTTAGCACCCTTTCAATTTAATCCAATTTCTTGATGTTTAAAAATCAGGGAAGTTTCACCAGCATTGAGCAAAGTCGAGAGCTTTAGGGTGCATAAAATTACTGGTGATGGACGCTGTATGTTTCGTGCTCTGGTATGATTTCCATGGCCTAATTATTCTTTACTGAAGCTAATTATTTGATTATCACGTTTTGATATATCAAGATATCAGTTTTGAGGGTGTTTTGCTTTATCCCGACTGTTTATCTAATTTTGGAAAGCAAGTCCTAAACACTATCTAATTAGGGATTTGTTATGATAGCAATAAAAATATTTAATTTCTATTGCAGGTTAAAGGAATGGCTACGAACAAAAGTGTTACTCTAAGCCCTCGAGAAGAAAGAGAAAATGCAGGTTTTTTATGTTTGTTTTTGTGTCTCATGCATCTTTTTCTATTTTGTTTAATTCAAGTTTGATCTCATTAACATATCATTATTCTTTAATTTTGAGTTCAACGTTACAACTAAGTGTGTTGGGAGAACTTTTTTTGGGGGTGCTGTTCTGCGGAGGGCAAGAATTGCGTAAAATTGGACAAATTCAAGTGGGGAGGGTGGAAGCCTTCAAGCTTCCAGTTGGTGTTTGCTAGGAGCCTTTCGGGTTAGAATCATATAAATAATCTATGGAAATGAGGGTGGGTTAAAGGGGATCGAGTAGGGCAAGGGAACTTTACTTGGAAAAAGTGGGAATTCAGTTTGAGAGGTCTTTTGGGAAAGAGATAGGGGATGGGTTTGACAACTAAATTATGTCTAGGTTAGTAGATAGTTGGGCAGTAACTCTACACTTTGGAATAAGTTTAGTAGACTTTTCCATCTTGAATCGAGCAAAGAAGTTACAGTAGGAGAAAGAGGTTTGTAGAGGGATGACGGGTTTAACTCGATCACGGATCTACTGGAATGCGAATCTCAATTTGGGAGAGTGGCAGAGGTAAACATAGTGTGGTAGGCGATGCTTTGGATCATGATTTAGTGATTTACTTAGTTGGTTTTCATTGAAACTGTATGGTTTTCAAACAAGATAAAAGGAAAAAGATGGATCACTTTTTTAAGTTTCAGATAAAGAGCTTCGAGGTCAAAATATTGAATGGGGTCAATGGAATTCCGATCCAAGACAGATGTAGAGGGAGGGGTAAGTCTTTCCATGACAACTTCGATCATGACCTGTTTCATGGTGCAATTCGGCAGGTGGGAGTCAGATAATAAGTGAAGCCGGAGGACCCATTTCATTTGTAGTTTTTGGTAGGAGATCCAACGAGTTATTGAAAAATAATGTTTATACATAGTGTAGTCTCGTGTAGATACGAAATTCATTTGCATCTTGCAAGTGAAGTATCTACGAAATGAAATTTAGTTGGTAATGGTATATTTGCTTTTCAAAAAATAAATAAAGTAAAAGCTTCAAAACTATTATTGATAATTGGAAATAGGTATATTTAATATAGTACATGTTTCTCCATTTAACAATGATAAACCACAGGTTCTAGTGATTTGACTGATTTCCATTATCCTTACAAATATTTTATTAAATGTTACCACTCAATCTTATATGTTATTTTGTGTGGTTCTATTATTTATCATTAAAATGTTTACAACTTTTGCCGAAATGTTCTTTGAGAACTTTCTCGGGTGAATATGCTGCAGATGAACTACGAATGGCAATAAAAGAGGTCTTATGTGACAATGACAAAGAAAGACATCAATATGAAGAAGCATTAATTGCAATTACAGTCGAAGAATCCTTAAAACGGTTGGACTCATGACCTTTTACTACCAAAAAAGACTAATAATTCTCAGGATTATTCACGATTTCCAGTCTTTTGATAATATTTTTTAAAACCTCTTGTAGTTACTGTCAACGCATTGGACGGCCAGATTTTTGGGGAGGAGAGTCGGAACTACTGGTTAGTATGTGTGTGTATTGTGTTTATTATGCATTGTATAGTGGCTCAACGAAGAAACAGAACAAGATTTAGCTTAAGGGGAATTATATAGTTCTTTATATGGATGCAGGGCTTGTTTGTAAACTTTATAGATTCTGTTATTCCTGTTCCATGTAAAGTTAGCAATGAGAGGTCTTGACAGGTTGTGTGATGGGTCAAAATGGCTAATGTTGGACATGGGTCAAAACGGGCCGGGTTTGGTTGACATCAAAGATATCTAAGTTTTTCTTATAAATAGTCAGTGTGTAAAATTTGATTACTGATATAACATTATTTCACTAATAATATTGTCTTTGAACAAATTGATTGAAGAGGTTTTATGCATTGAAACTACACTTTGGATGTCTTTCTACCAGTTTGGCATGTGTTCTATTCAAGATACCAATCTTTAATGTACCAAACCGACCCGTTTAGAGATAGCATATGTTGTGCCTTTTGTTTAACCTTAAGTTTAGTGAATGTCATGTACTCATGTACATCAGTTGGAGCACCAGCGATAACTGCTACCAGCCAAAGCTTACCTAAATATATATGTTACGCCTTTTGTTGTCTAGCAATAAACAAGAAAGATGATAGATGTACTTGTCTTTGGGATAATATTAGTTATTTTTATTTGTGCTTCGTACGTTGCTACAGCCAAAGATTAGTTGTGTTTCATCTTCTTAAATCATGTATTTTCTTTTTTTGTATATGCCAATGATTTGTTAAATGGTTTTATATGGTCTATAGGTACTATCCAAGTTATGTCGCCAACCAATTGTGGTCTATATACCCGAGCATGAGGTATTAATTTTTGTTGAAAAGATTTCTATATATGCCATGTGTAGGAAACAAAATTCGTTTGGTTTCTAGTCAAAAAAACACCGGTCAGAACGCAGAACAAGCAACTCTTTAGTATGGGTTCGGCCTGGGTGGCCTGCGAAGGCTTTTTCTCCAATTTATTCTTTGTTTATTATATTTATATATAGGGAAGAGTTCAAACAAGAACTATGTTGTGCGAGAACCAATCTTGGCCCTTGATTAATATAAATCAATGGGTAATAATTGTAAGGCTCATTAATGCGCTCATTAATGCGTAACGAGCCGCTAATGCCTAATGGCACATTAATGACACATTAATGAGGTGTATTTTGGGAAAATCAAGTCTCGCTCGTTAATGACGGTCTACCCGGTTGTAATTCACGGTTGGGTAAATATGTAAATGACCAAAATACCCCTATCAGTGAGTCATAATGGTATTACAAACAGTTCTCGCACGGAAAACACTTCTCGTTTGAACTTTTTCCTATATGTGTATATATAGGGGAAGGTTTAAACTTTAAATGAGAACTGTTTTTCGTGCGAGAACTAATCTTGCCCTTGATTAAAATAAATTAATGGCTAATAATTGTAAGGGCTCATTAATGAGTCATTAATGGCATGAGGAGTATTTTGGGGTGTGTGTGTGTATGTATAGGAAAAAGTTCAAATAAGAACTTTTTTTCATACTAGAACTGTTTATAACATTATTAATGACTCATTAATAGGGGTACTTTGGTCTTTTACTCTTTTATATTTAAAATTAATGTGTCATTAATGAGTAATTAAAGAGTCATTAAAAATGGTTATCAAATGAATCCTCCCCGGTATTACGGTATATATATATATGAGAAGGTTCAAACAAGAACTTGTTTTGTTACGTTGAAAATCTTCGATACTTCACTAAAAGAGTTTTATAGTATTACATGTCTTTTTTCTATTGAAGTAGTGAAAAGGTATCATTTGCAGAGACATCTGGTTTGTTACATTGAAAATCTTGTGATCTTTGCAGCATGCAAGAGGTGGCAATGGGTTAGGTTTCATACCGATTGCTGAATATGGTGCGGATTTTGGCAAGGGTTCAAAAAAAGGAAAAGGAAAGAAAGCTGTTAGGCTTTTGTACAGTGGAAGAAATCATTATGATCTCCTTGTTTAATAATATTACTGCATCAAATATTTGTCCAAAAGTTCATAGCTTCTGGTATGAATAAGAGTTTTACTTGGGTAGTTAGTTGGGTTATGTTTTATCATTGAGAAGGCTATTTTTGACATTTAACTGATTGTAGAGTTAATTTAATGTCGTTATAGACTAGGGCAAAACAAATAACGTGAAATTGAGCTTTTGTGTACTGTTTTTCTTTTCATTTGCATGCCACAAGATAACGGGTATGTTTGGCGGAATTAGCTGGAAGCTGTTTATTTTATTTATATGTGTTCGGCAAATTAGCTGGTAGCTGGAGCTTAATAGTGTAAAATGACAAAAAAGGACAGATTACAAAAATAGGAGGATTTATAACATAATTAAGGAGGGTATTTAGGTAATTTGGTAAATAAAAAGCTTCAGCTAGTTTTAAAAGCTACTTCAAGAAGCTATTTGTTTTAGAGCTTTTTTATTTAAAAAAAGTTTTCAGCTTTTTCATTCGAACATGACTTGTAGCTTTTTCTTTCAAAACAAAAAGCTATCAGCTTCAATAAGCTTAAAAAGCTCTATACCAAACATACCCAACGTGTATTGCTATTAATTGTATGAATTATTTCGTTACAAGTAAAACAAATAAAAACTATAATGTGATTTCCATGAGGTACCAAAATATTAATAACTTGGTTTAAAAAAAATTATACGAATATAAATCAAATATTTAAAATCAGAGTAATGTTATATGTGCCTAAAATATATGTATAAAAACATGTCTATCTAGTATCTATTAACAATTTGAAACATGGCATATTCATTTTCTCTCTCCGTATCTTCCACCTTACATTTTAACACATGCTTCATCTCATTATAAGATTGTTATTATTGTTATTTTTTTGAACGGTAAACACACAACACACCACTAAGTTTATTTTTAAATCTATTTTATTGTTCATAACGGGACTTGAATCCACAACCTCTTGGGAGGGGGTACCACTTCGCAACACCAGATACCGTTGAACTACAAGCCATTTGATTATAAGATTGTTATTTAAGCATACTAATTAAGCACACCAGTCATTTTTGTTATAAGAGTACCAAAAAAGAAAATCTTGTACTCCTTTCATCCCAAAAATCAACATTTCCTATTATGAGCTATACACTAGTACCAAAGAGCAAACAAGTCTTAGTATTCGTGTGTTCAAATAGTTAGAAACTTAGTTTCACTGTAATCCTATATAATGTCTCTATTCTATCTTAAATTACTTTTCAAATGAACTAGCAAGTTAATTTTAATTTTTACTTTTATATAATTTTAATATAATAGAATTTCTCTTTCTTACTTCTCTCTTCTTTCTCTCTATCAAAAATACCAAAAACCCATGTTTAGGCTCGGTACCGAGATGATAGGATTGGTAGGGTGTTGTTTGGCGTCGATACTACCAAAAGTTGAAAATATTCCTTCAAACGTAAACAACCCGTTAACGTTAGTCGCCTTAATTGTCCTTAGAATGTCTTTTTCCTGAAACCTCATCTCTCTCTCTCCTCTCTCTCATCAATCATCATTTTATTTAAAGAAAGCCATACCAAAAACCCATTTGGTCATTTTTGCTTTTTAATCTTTTAGGCTGGAAATCAATACATCTCTAAAACCCCACAGATTTCATCCATCACTACCTTAATTTGCAATACTATAAGGTGAATACACTTCTTTACAGATAAACTGCTCTCTTTTTTGCTCTGTGAATCATCATATCAGACCCTTGTAGGATTCAATTGAGATCTTTGATTCATCTGCAGAATCTTGATGAGTTCATCAGATCAATCACTGTTCAACAGAGAGACAAGTGTGCATCAGATTCTTGGAGGGGGACTTCGTAGGTCTTTCTGATTTTTACCAACCTTCTTTTTTTATAAATTTGTTTCGTTAGAGTTTTATAATAGTATATCGGATTAAGCTCATGGATTTTTGTTATTGATGGGTCAAGATCGCATTTTGATCTTAAAGAATGTTCTTGGTGCCAGAAAAGGTTTAAATTTTGACTTCTGACTTGTTTTCAACTTCAATTTAGCATGAACTCTTCGATGGTTGATCAATGCTAGATCGAATTATGTTATATAGACAAATGTATGTTAACGTTATATTTGGAAAGTAAGTGGATTTACTTCAAAAGTCAGAACAACTGTTTATACTTTCTTATTTATGGTAAAACAGCCTGATTCAATTGAAACTCATAGAGGTCACATGGCCATAATCTCAATTGTTTTCAATCTACAAACTTAATCTAGTCAGATTTCTATTCATGGGTTTTTGTTATCTTTAAGTCAAGATCTCCTTTTGTTCATAATTTATGATATGTAATATGATCCACTCTGTTGTCTTGGTACCTCCTTTTTATCATGAAGAAATTTGGCATCTGAAATCATGTAACTCAATTTCATATTTGATACAAGGTCTTATGTGATATAAAACAATCAAATTTCATAAGTCGATAGATTAGTACTAGAAGTCTAATATGCACTTTAATCAGTTGCAGATGTGATTCTATGGAGGCATAAAAATTTTACAATTGGGATACTGATTGTTACTTTTGCTTCTTGGGTGATGTTTGAAAGATCTGATTACACTTTGATATCATACGTCTCCAATGTTCTGTTGCTCTTGCTTACAATTCTTTTCGTTTGGGCCAAATCAGCACAAATTCTCAACAGGTAATATATGTATATCCCCTGTCTTCAAGATTATATGATATGACTTTTCAGGTCAAACCAACAAACTTTCAACTGCAAAACTGATAATATGATTCTTTCATCTCTTAAGGAAATTAAGCATATATCTTAAAGCATTATAAAAGTTATTTCAAGGGAAAAATTTATACAATAATTCGTCACTAAATTCATATCAGTCCTTGAGTTGAGAATTAGTCTGTTTGACCTTGAGTTGAAGGTATAACATGGTACAGTTTTCTTTTGGGGATTTTATTTGTATAATCTTTGTAAAAATGATCCCCAACAGACCTACACCACCAATACCACACTTGCAGCTTACAGAAGAAACCATAAATGAGGCAGCAGCTATGATTCGTGACCGAATAAACACGGTGCTATCAGTATCCTATGATATTGCACTTGGTAAGGACCCAAAAATGTATGCTAAAGTAGCTGCGTATCTGGTTCTGATCTCTGTTATTGGAAGCTTAACTGATTTCCGTACATTGTGCTACACAAGTAAGTAATTCTAAGTTCTAACACTCTTGTTTACTAAAGATGGCAAAATCGGTGGGGCTGGCAAATTGGGTAATGGGTCCAAATGGGTCAAAATTCATGTGGATAAAAACAGTTGGGTTTGGCCGTCTAGCGAATTGTTGTTGTCCATTTCTTGGATTTTGTTAATGGTTAATGTCTTGAATTAATATAGGAGAACTATCTACTAAAAAATTATAATATAATTCTTCTATAAAAAATGATTTAGGACATCGTAACTTATAAGTGGTAAGGATGAATACATGTTAGGTTGCTTTTGACCAGTTTTAACATGTTGTTTAACATGCTTGATCGAAATGCATAACCCGCCTATTTCAGTACCTCAGCATGCATGTGTACATCATTAGGGTATTGAGTTAATTTTGTATTGTTTTTTGGCAGGTATTTTTGTCGTTCTCACAGTTCCAGTAGCATATGAAAGATATGAAGAACATGTTGATTCAAGTTTAATGAAGGGAAATATGAAGTTGAAGCAGTTGTATATAAAGTTTGATGAGGAATGTATAAAGAAAGTAAGGAAATGGATTTTGGAGAAGAATAAATTGAGTTAACCAATTCTTTTTAGCTTCATTTTGGTGTTCTTGTATTTGTATGTAAGATGGAAGTTTTGTTGGCAAGGTGTTGTGGAATATAAGTTGAGAAATGAAATATTATAATATTTGTTCTTTTATAACAACAGCAAAGCAACATTACCATAACATAGCAGAATTACAACGTAAAAGCAACATCCCCTAATTTCGCGAAAAACAAATTAAAGAGGATCCTCAAAACTACTTGTTTGAATCAGTTAAACATAAGGAAAGTCGTATAACATTTCGATTAACTTATAAGCTGAAATAGTAAATCATCAATACAAGCCTGAGACAATTAACACCCATCTGGATTATTCAACCATCCTATCCAATCCAGCTTAATGATTTATTCATGCCACGAAGAAAAACCCAACCGAAAATTTGGAGCTGGAAATCAAAAAACATACCCCTGTGTTCTTTTTGTTGAGTTGGCACACCAACTTGTTTTGATGATTCCGAATAATGTATTCTTGATTAAGACAGAAACCAATATTTGATAGTTAGAACCATGTAACCAGAGTGTGATTATTAATTCAGAAAAAAACCAATATTTGATTGTCAAAACCATGTAACCAGAGAGTGATTAGAGTCTTATGGTCTTGACCACTGACCAGGGCTTTAGTAAAGGATCATTGACATCCCATGTCTGGTTCCTTACTTCCTGCCATTGTTATATGGTTGTCTGACATAAAATCCCTTATCTTTTTACTTTTTCAGTTACAGCATTTTGTGCTGTTTAATGAATCTCATTGCTGTTTCAGATCGAGATTCATGGTTACAGTTTGCAAGTGTATCAGAAATTGTTTTTTAGGGATTGAAAGCCTCCTGTTCTACATCAAGGTTTGTTGCAGTTTCTAGTTCTATCACTTTTCATGCTTTTGAAGTTGTATTGTATATGTGACCTACTTAAAGATGCAAACAAACTGTTAGATGGAAAGCCTGAAACAGATCATGGTTATATACTGTGTCCTCTGGTTTCAAACCAGGATTTGTAGCTGCAGGTTCAAATGGTATCAGAAATTTGATGCTTTTTTTCAAAAAATTATGGAAGATATGACCAGCTTAAAGATGCAAACCAACTGTTAAAGAATTTTCTCAAGCAAATAATGTTTCTTCCGGAGTAACATTAACTAGTCCGTTAGTGTAGATGAAATTCCTCTAGTTGAAGACGGATAGCTTGTGATCAATCAAATTCCTGAGGGGTGTTATGTTCCTTTTATGTTGACTTGGTGAGTTTATGAAAATTCTCAGGCTTGAAGCAATGCACATGGAACACTCTCAATATACTTGCACAGTAACATTGACATATCACAGCTATCCTAAATCCTCTAACAAGAGATTAGTTAAAAAATGAAATCTAACATGTGTCTATGTAGAAAAATAAAAATATCATGATCATAAAGACTATACATGTTGCATTAAGATTTTAACCAAGCTTGGCAAGAACTACCATGATCACATGCCGTACCAAAAAAAAAAAAGGATTGAAGCGTGCAGAATGAGGATTGTCCATCACATTCAAAATCAAAAGTTACAAACCGTCTAAATAAAGAATTAAACAGACGCAAACAGTTCTAGCTAAACTGTTCGGGACCATTTCCAAAACTATCACGCTTGTCTTGTTGCCACCCATAACCCTGTCCATGCTGACTCAAATCACCACCATGGAAGTTGCCTGGCATCTGAGTGAATGGCATAGGTGGTGGCTGGTTTGCTGCCAAGATGCCGGCCCTTCCATCCTTGCCATTTCCCCCTTGTGGAGCAATAGGTGATGGAGCTCCTGGAAAGAAACCACCTTGATTCATCATAGACGGGTCAAATGGTGCCCCATTTGGTCCAACATTCCAAGGTTGAGGGTAACCCAACAACGACCCTTGTTCCACACCTGAATCAGGAGCCGGAGGACCCATGAAAAGGGGTTGACCAAATGAAGTGGGACCCATTACATTTGGGTTCACAGGTACTACAAAACCGGGTGACTGGAGAGCATTCACAGGGTACTCAAAGTTGGGTTGCAGAATATGTGTCGGGGTTGGCCCATCATACATATGGGGTGTGTTAGGGTTTGGCTGCATGAGTGGTCTAAGAGGGGCTTGGGTTTGGGGTAGGGAGCGTTGTGGGGTGCGGTCATCACCATCTTGGGCTGGTCTTAGAGTTGGGGCTTGAACTGTTGAATCAGAAGTTGTTGGTTTCTTGGTGCTTGGAGCTTCAGACTCGATTCCATCTTTTTGAGGGTTTGAACTAACAAGATCTGCATGAACAGCATGCACATGAGCCTCAAAGTCGGTTTTCTTTAAAAAGGATTTAAGACAATGTGGAGCTGCACATATGAAGATGCCTTCCATCATCTTAATTGTTTGGATTTTCTGGATACGTTCATCACACCTGTGAAAAGACAATATAAGACTAAACACACAAACAGAAGCTCATATATAAAGAATAATTATAGTTAGTAACTCTTGATAAACAGGTAATTAAGTAAATATTGAGCAAAAGGGGTAATCCCTTAAAATTCTGATTGTAGCAGGATTAACAGGGTTTAACCTATAAATCAGGTACAGTTATTAAAATATTTGAATCGGCTTAAATCAAAAACTGTTTAGCCCAAATTATTAAGCTTCTTATGTTTTGAAGCAAAATTACAGTGAGCTCAATCTAAAACAATCGAGCATAATTACATATCTAGATGCATATTAGGTGACTCTGAAATTCTGGCTAAATTTCAAATAAGAAGTTAAAAAAGCGGTGTCTCAGAAATCAAAAGTTACAGGAATGTGGAGCAAATTATTTGGTCAAACTAATATGTGTAATCGTAAAAAAAAAATCTTAGATTACAACCTGACTATTCTTTCAAATTTTTTAATCGATTCTGACCGCTCACACCAATGAGACTTAAATTAGCCGATCCAGAGAAGTAATTGTATCAAAAGACTTGCTATAAACTTACAAATAGCATATAGAGTCACTCCTAGCGCAATCCAGGCAAAAGGCATGCTCACAAGGAATCTGCGAGAACCAGAAAGCTCTTAGTGAAAAACAAGACAACCATAACCTACCAATATTCTGATTTCTGAAATATTTTTTATTCCGTATGATACTGATCATCTTAACTTAACATATTTGTACAAGTGGCTTAGGCACCAATATTTATAAAATATAAATAACATGTTAATTCTGTTAATTTTTCATCAATGTCAGATTATACATCCCATCTATGGTATAGTTTGGTCATTAAAATTTGAATCTTTTTATGCACAAATTAGGATATGCTTTTGGAAATTCCAAGCAATTATTTCATATATGACTTAATTGTGGAGTATTTCCTTTCACCATCAAAACAGGACTGGACCTGATAGGTTTCTGACTTTAAAAATTAAGCTATGACTAATTAACAACATTCAACGTCCTAAAGCAGAATCATAGATATAGTTTATACTAGTTTCTTTTTTGCATGCAAGATATCAGACATCGCAAATGCAGGCGGTTGGTAAACAGCTTGGCGTCAAAATCAGTAACCTACTAATCTTATAAACAGTCTGCATTTATATGAGGAAACCAAATACATTTAACGCGCCTATCATGTGTTCATTTCAAATAAACGAGGCAATTAAAATGTTCAGTATTTGTAGAAAATATATATTTCGGACTGCATGATAGTACTGCACCTATCATCTGTTTACTCACTGTGTATAATTTGGAATTATTATGTTATTTCCACTTATTGGAATCACTCTTGTAGTGTGTGTTTCATATATATATATAACGAATAAAAAAATTAAGACATTTAGGATCATTATGTGTCGTTTTGCTCATATTCAAACTGGTTTAGGTCTTATTAGTAATGTTATATCCAACATAACCAACAAAGAAAAAAAAATTATGATAGAATCCTGTGCCTCTTCCCTAACTTGTATTAAGATTACCAACTCAGCTAGCATGCATTCCATTTAATAACTTGGTCTATTTCTTTATGTGTGTGTTATATTTCCCGTGTTTTACGGAGGGGGAGTATAATATACGTATTTTATAGAAAATTATCAATCCTATTAAATATTATAATTTCATAAAGTAATTTAATTACCTAAAATATGAAAATAATTTTTTTACTACAAGAAAAACAAAAAAGAAATGCATTTTTTAGAATGGAAGAAAGAAAATAAATCAACATATGCCGTTGACATTGTAGGAAAAAACAAAGGTTACTTTGCCTTAATAAAACATGACAATTTAGGAAGATAGAGACAAAATTGAAAAGAAAATTTTAAAAGGAAAAAAAGATGAGAAAGCGGGACTTGAACCTGCGATAGTAGCATAAGGGGGAAAGCCTTAGCCATCTCGACTAACTCTCATTTGTGTTAAATTTGCGTTCCTAATTATTTATTACCTACTTTGTCATTTTTGTGCTGAAAAAAAAAGAAATAAAATGACTAGAACCCGAAACAACAGACTCAAAGTGGAAAGGCTTAGCCATCTCCACTACGGCTCAATTGCTTTAAATCTACGTTCCTAAATATTTATTGCCTACTATGTGTTTTTCCTGCTAAATGTATGGATAGATATAATGTTCAAATTGTTATTATGCACATTATTCTTAAATTTGAGTTAAAAATAATGGTTATACTCCATTACTCTAAGCACAATTCCATTTTAACAAAGATTTGTTTGTAAACTTTACTGTTATACGCACATTTATAAATTCTTCTAATTACTTACTAATTGCATTATAATCTGTATTCGTTTAGCAATATTACATACGTATCATCTGTGCAACTGCAACAAGACACTGTATTTTTCATTTATCTAAATGGAATCGTAACAGGCAGTCAGGCTGTTTGGTGAGTCATAATCAAATAACTCTAATTTTGTAATATTTCATATTTAATTATTGCGAGTAATCATTCTTTAATAATTGCTGTGCTTTTCAGCATGATAGCTACTACCGTATGTTTTTACTAACAATTTATAATTTTCTTCTCCTCCTCCTTCAGTTACTAATCCTCAGTTACAATTAGTTACTACTTGAGAAAAAACCTATAATGGAATATGATCCAGAAGACATATGCACAAGGAAGTGAACATATGAGAGTCAGTTCATACCACTAGTTCAAAATTCCATGCAGATTGACAACAAAACACCAACAATAAATTACTATCATTTGTTTAATAAAATAGAGAAAACAAGGAAGAAGTGATATTGCATACCAAACGTCCATAAATTGCAATTGGAAAATCACATTGAACACAGAAATGGACACGTTCACCAAGGGGGCGGCGGGACCTACGACCAACAGTCTTGACAAGAGTAACACCACTAGCAGAAGAACCAAGGCTCTTGGCCACAGGGAGCTCAGCAAGAACAAGGTGATCAGGGCATGCCACCGTCACTGTCTCCCCTGATGCTAGTTTTGCACCTCCACCACTTTCTGAAGCTGTAGCCTTGTTGCTAAGCCGAATCTGAAGCATCTTTAGTATTATTGTTGTTATTACTATTATGTGCCACAACAAACACAAGGTGATGCTCAAATATTTTGCGACTGCATCAAAAATCAAAGCATGGAAGAACAAAAATCAGCAAGGTTTATTACAACTCTGCCTAGAAAACATCAATTTAGCAAAGTTGTTAGATCATTTGGGTTTTGGAAGTTAATTATGCGACACTTAAAATAGTCAATCTAATATTCAGCTATAACGGGTTGCATCATTCATATCATAGATAAGGTTTACATTGAAGCAAAACAAGTGGCTGCACAGGAAGCCGAGAGGCAAAAAACCGCCCAGCTGATAGACCAAAACCAAATAACTGCCAAATCCTGCATTATAACACATGGGGAAATCAACGCTGCTATAAAGTAGAAATTGCATCTGTGATGGGAAAATCATCAAACAAAGTCCTACTGAATGCTGATATCATGTTGTTGAACCTTCAGAAAACTAGCACGCGAGAGTCTTTTTCGACGTTTGGGTGAAGATCCGGATTTTTTTGATAAAAAGGGCCTATGTTAGTAATGAAGATTTTTTCTTGAGGAGATATGCAGGTTTCTATACATACTTCAGGAGTTAGTCCCTACGAAATTTAGGAAAGAAAAATTGCTACCAAGGTTGTCTGACAAGTAGTTTACAGTTAACACACTTAATTTACCCCTGAAGTCAACCTTACATCCTACTTTCCATTTGATAAGGAATACTGTAAGAATCTCTCTCATGTTCATTTTGTAATAGTATATAAGCATGGGCATGTATTAGCAAAGGGGATGAATGAATACACATTATCTTCTTTTGTCCCCCTTCTTTCAACTCTCAAGTTGTTCTTCGTCAGTGAGTTCAAGGAAAATTCTTCCTTGTAAGTTGTAATCCTTTTCAGTGTTGTAAGACTCTTATTCCAAAACCGAGTACTCGGCGAGTACTCATGACAAGGTGTCGACCTTGCCGAGTTCAAGTGAATCTGATTACTTTCAAACAGCGGTGAATCCAGAATTTTTCTTCATTAGGGGCACGGGCACCATTAAAGTTGGCAAGACAACTTAAATAAAAGTACAAACATATTTGATTAAAACAGGTCAGGTGAAACTTGTTGGATAGTAAAATTAATCCACCAAAATTGGCTTTCTTTTCGGAATTTTTTCACAGAGTGGTCTTTTAACCAGAATTTGCAAAAAAAACAAACAAGTTTTAAATGGTTTTGCATATTAGGGGATGGAAAATGAACTCCAATTCCAAGCTCAAAGACAATTACACACATTCTAGAAACACAAAAGTTCATTTTATAATTTAAAGTCTCATATACCAACAAGATGAACTTCTCAACCTATAGTTAATCATTTCTTGGTAAGAATATCATATGCATGTGTGGTTGATGAGAATTAATCCAACAATAAGAAGTTAGAGGTGACTTGTACATTTAGTTGATGATCATTTTGCAATTAGTTATAAATAGATGTATGGTTTTTAATTCTTAACAAGATTCTTATTACCTAACTCTTGAACAATTATCAAACAAAACCATTTAACAGCAATATCAAACATCATGTTAAAAATAAATCAACCGATAGCCCCACATATATCTAAAGTTAAAATCAAAGATTGATAGCCAATAAAAAGTAATGATCAATTAAATTCTTAACTTCTCAACCAAATTATCAGTCTGAAATCTTAGTATACCCAATAACAAGTAATAAGCCCTAAATCACAGAAGTGATACAAAAAATTAAGCCCTATATCACAGAAGTATTAAACTCTAAATCACATCCAAATTCCTTTGGTGAGTACTAAGTTGAGGGCGAAATTAGATGGGAATCGAGATTTGAACAGAAACAATCAAATAATATTTGAGAAAGGGAGAGAGAGAAGGATACCGAGGTTCGAGAGTCCAGACTTACAATTGAGGAGGAAGGAGGACGAAAGTGTTCGATCAGGACGGAGGATGGAGACGTTCAACAAGGATGGCTGGGTGGAGGCGTTGGACGACGACGGAGAACCGACTGCCGGTCTTCAAAACTTCAATTGAGAACCGAGAGGGTCGGATGAGGCGTAACCGCGGGTATTTCTTTTTTTAATTGTTTAGGGGCCTCATTTGTGTTAAACTGTTAATAGGTGACCCAAAATCTTTAGCCCATAAAAGTTTCTTCTAAAAGTAGAAAGTTTTGAATAAAAACGAAAGGAAAGTTTTATAATTTTTTATTAATAAATAAATTACCTTCAATCATAATTAATAATTTATAAAATAAGGGTATTATGTAATTTAGAGTTTTGTATATCATATGACGTCTAATGATTTTTCAGAAACTGGTAAAAGTTTCTGACTTGTGTAGAGTAGGTTACGCGATTTTTTTAAAATCATCCAAACTCACTCAAATTTAATGTTAAAGCTCATATTACTTCTTAATTAGGTTACCAAGCTTTCAAATGACATTTCTAACATGACTTGACACACAAATTGTCACCATTTCGTTAAAACTTAAAGAACAATTACATACAAGTGGGTTTTAATCCAATAAAACTCAATTCAAAGACATCCAACCTGGATTCATCAATAAGCTTTATAGAACACTATAATCATTCATAAAAATAAAGTTAGAGCTCACATTGAGATGTGATAATTGTGTCAAGCTTTAATATTCAAACCAAACAAGCCACAATAGGTAGAATTTAGGCTAAAACCTTTAAAAGTACAATCAATTTGAATATGCATTCATACATCTTCAAGACTTCAATCTTTCACTCTCTAAGATAAATTTCCAGCAAAAATGAATGCGGGTGTTTGACCCTTTTTTACTATCTTGACAATTTTACACAAAAAGACCCTCCAAGTTTTATTATTATTAACTTAACTACTAAACTTTCTCTTTAGGAATAAGACTTTTCAGTATGCGAGATAACCATATTATTATTCTCATAATTAAGATCATTCTTATTTGCTTTTTAATATAAAGTAATATTACTTAAAACTTATTTCAAATTTAAAACACTACTAATCTCAATAATCACAAGACACAACAACTGGCTTATAACTCCTCACATTATTATAATGTAATAAAAGCATGCTTCAAATTATAAAATATTATCAACTTAAAATAATAAGATTATATTACTAGATCTCGAACCATGATGTTGTAGAGATACAGAGAGAGTATACTAGTATAGGGATGACAAAATCCATGGTGACGAGTACCCAAAGTGCTATTTTAACTGTGGGTGGGCAGTGGATGAGAGAAAGCTAGAAAAAGAGGGAGTTGAGAGTGTGAATTCCTAGGGGAGAAGTCTAGAGTTGTTACATGTGACGGTGGTGGTAGTTGTGGTGGTGGAAGTCGCCGGTGGAAAGAGGTAAGAAAGAGACTTGTAACGAGAGAGGGAATAAAGAGATAGAAGAAAATATACAGTGACTTTCGGTTTTTTATTTTTTAAAACAATTAAAAACTAAAAAAATGTTGGTAGGGGCAGTTTGGTCAGTTTCTAATTTCGTAAGAGGACTGGTTGTTTAGGAATCAAAACCGTAAAAACAAACATTAGGAACTAAAACCATTAAAAGTACCGAATCACAAGGACCAAATACTTTTATATACGGGCACATAATTTTTTTTAACAAAAACAACGGCAATCTTAAAGTATAGAAGTTGTTATTTGGAGTGTTCAAAATAATTTGAATCAGAGCATCCGATATGAATATCCGAAAATCCAATCCAAAATTATCTGAAAATTCGGATATCCGAATTTCAGATTTGGATAGTGATTTTCCAAAATTCCGAATATTTCGGATATACAAAAATATTCTTTATTATTTTTTTTAATATATATAGTTTTATATACATGTATATTTAATTATGTAGCATATTCGAGCTATTTTTTATGATTATTGTTTAAAATATGGTTATTTAGAAATTATATATTTTTAAAATTATATAAAAATGTATGTTTTTAAAAATCTTGGATATTTCGGATATCCAATATCCAAATCCAAAATTCTATATATCCGAAATTTAAGATTCGGATACTAAAAATCAACTATCTGAAATTTCGGATATCCAGTTTTAAACACCCCAATTGTAATGTATAAAGTTAAATAACAAAAATGTGGATATTATATAAATATATACATTTTGTAGGAATCTTTTTTGTGTTTTTATGCTAGAAAAAAATTGTCTTTTTGTGCTAGATATTATTATTATTATTATTATTATTATCATTATTATTATTATTATTAGTAGTAGTAGTAAATAAACATATATTTTATACTTCGTCTCTTATTATCAAAACATATCAAATTAGGTAAATAACACTCGTCGCAACACGAACACTTATAACCCATTATATGCACAAATCACCAACGACAAAATTTATAAATAAACTTTGACACTCATATAGTCTATATTTATTTGGTTTTAAACCGAAACCGAGGTGGTTATAACCCGCACCAAGCCCGTTTGTAGAGATCCGATAGTGGTTCCAAATTGCATTTAAATCATTACCAAAAACTTTAGAGTTAATTTTAGCAATCAACACAAAGTATAAGGGTAATTAATGTAAACTGTTGTAGAACACAATTACACAAATGGCGAACAGCTTTCCCGGAGGTTGTCCAAATATCAGAAACGTGTTCGTTGTTTATTCCATATTTGAATCTCAATGTTAAATTTCGATTTTTAGAATTTTGCCTTCCCCTATATAAATCATATGCTGATTTCGATAAAAACCCTACTCGATTCGTTCTTACACCTCTTTACCTTCAACAATGGTAGCCGGTAATTCGAAATCGGACATCTCTTTCGCTGGTACTTTTGCTAGTAGCGCCTTTGCTGCTTGCTTCGCTGAGGTAATCTTTACCCTTTCCATTTTTTGATCAAAATTGTGCTTGGGTTTGTGTTTTCATGCTGATTGACTGAACTTGCAGTACATTTCAATTGATCAAAATTGCTAGCTTTATGCCTTTCAAAAACTTTTTTTTTTTTTGCTAGCTTTATGGTTGATTATATGATTTAGGTGTATACCCACTTTTATTTCCATCATCTGTAGTCCCGATAGCTGTTTAGAATGTCTCCTGAGCTTTTTGTTGTAATGCTGAGTGGTTGAATTTTTAGAACAATCATTAGATTTGGATCAGTGTTATTGTTTTGACTTTTGAGTTACTTTTCGTTTTTATAATTTGATTCTTGTCTTTTTAATGTTCAGTTTGTTCTGTGCAATCGATTTCGATGGCTTTTTTAGTTTGATCTTGTGTCCCATAGGGTTGATCAGTTACACATACAAAGAATCAGCTTCACATCAGCTACTAACACTGGTAGCATAGCCCGATTTCTGTTTTTACACTTATCATAAACTACAATAAAGGGATAATGCTTATTTACAATTTCTGTTGTTATTGTTGTTTTTTTGAACATCAAACACACTCGCACACCTAATATTCTACTACGAATAACCTGTATTGAGAAAACGAACCTTCATTAATCCTTTCTATGAAGGTGTTCTCAGTGAATTTCTTGTGCTGATTCATATAATTGTTCATGATTAAGATTTGCACAATCCCATTGGACACTGCAAAAGTCAGACTTCAGTTGCAAAAGAAAGGAATAGCAGGAGATGGAACGGGTTTACCAAAGTACCGGGGAATGCTGGGTACTGTTGCAACAATTGCAAGGGAAGAGGGTCTTGCTTCTTTGTGGAAAGGCATTGTACCTGGATTACACCGTCAATGCCTGTATGGAGGTTTAAGAATAGGCCTCTATGAACCGGTAGGTTTCTTCTAGAGCTGGCAAAGTTTTAATTCATTTCTTTACTAGGTGAGGGAGGGGGCTAGGTAACGGGTAAAAAAGTGTACATTTTAAGTGCTGGTCGAAACGGGTGGGTTTGGACTTTGGTTGGAATGACCCGCAAACACATTTTCTGTCCATTTTTTGAATTAATAATATGCTAAGTATGATTACAAAAACTATATATCACAAAAAGTTCAAACTTTTTAGTTTAATGTTGTGTGGATTTTTTAGGCATTTGAATAAACTTTGGTTTACTTTTAACTCGTTAGATTTACAAACACATTTTTATGCTTCTCTTTTTGAATTTTAAAATTAATTTTATGTGGTATATGCTTCCATAAGCTAATAATAACTCAATGATATGATTTTTTTAGTAAAACATTTAGGAGGTTGTGAACACCTGAGTGTGCCATGGTTGACTTTTAACCTATTTCGACCCAATTTTATTTTCAACTGGATTTTTATTTGTACCTATTTTTTTTTATTTTTTTTTTGTGTTCGACCCATTAACATTAAAAATGTAACCAAGTATTCACATTAATAACATGGATTTACTTCCGTTTGTTGTATTTCAGTTGTTATGCTTTTTTTTTCAAAAATAATGAATTGAAGTGTGTTTTCTTGTGTGCCTAACAGATCAAGAACTTATATGTGGGTGATAACTTTGTTGGAGATGTTCCCTTGACCACTAAAATACTTGCGGGGCTCACAACCGGTATGATTGTGTGATGAATTTCTTAAAATAAATGTGATGTTGATCAGAATAAGTATATTTATAGATATGATTTTTATCATTTGCTTGTGTTCCTTTAGGTGCTCTTGCAATTGCAGTTGCAAATCCTACTGATCTTGTTAAGGTACGCTTACAAGCCGAAGGAAAACTGCCAGCAGGTGTGCCAAGGCGTTACTCTGGGGCATTAAATGCTTATTCAACGATAGTCAAACAGGTACACTAGGCAATTTGGGTTATATATTGTATATTTTTTTATTACTTATGGGTACAAATTTA
Organism: Pulicaria dysenterica; assembly: GCA_947179395.2. NCBI lineage: Eukaryota > Viridiplantae > Streptophyta > Magnoliopsida > Asterales > Asteraceae > Pulicaria > Pulicaria dysenterica. The sequence goes on from OX359288.1 coordinate 87,451,360, forward strand.
AAATTTTAGCTAAAGAGGAAACACACCAAACGGTTTAGAATACGTTGAACACTTAATTAAGTGTTTACAACCTCCTAAATTTCTTCTTCTTTATAGATTTCTTAGGAAAAAAATGAGATGATTACCTCTAAGAACATTATTATAAGTGTCAGTAGGTCAACCCAACCTGACCCGTTTTAAACCTGTTATCCATTCCAGGCCTCCCACTCATTTTCCTTCTATGTTTATAAACATTTTACGTGTATTACAGGAAGGGATTAGAGCTCTATGGACTGGCATTGGGCCTAATGTTGCACGCAATGCTATAATAAATGCTGCTGAATTAGCTAGTTATGATCAAGTGAAGCAGGTATGTAACAACATACATTCACATTATTAAACTCTATGATGTTGTTTGTGTAAGTTTTAACTCTGTCCATCCTCATTATTACAACTATGCAGACAATTCTGAAAATCCCTGGGTTCACCGACAATGTTCTTACCCATCTATTATCCGGATTAGGAGCTGGGTTTTTTGCAGTTTGCATTGGGTCCCCTGTTGATGTGGTAAGTAATAAACAACCACCATTACATACATTTTCTATGATTTAAGGTAAAAGTAGGAACATGGGCGGGTTGTGTAAGAGGTCAAACAGGTATTTGGTTGCAGGTCAAATTGACCTGAAACACGTTTTGTCCATTTTCTTTATATGCTTTAAAACAAATAAGCTGCCACTATAAATTTCATTAGTGAATGGGCTTCACAATACTTAAGTTATAAGTTTTCTTGTCATTAGACCGTGGAAGATAAATTGGGTGCCATTTTTGCAGGTCAAATCAAGAATGATGGGAGATTCAAGTTACACAAGCACCATTGATTGTTTTGTGAAGACTTTGAAGAACGATGTAAGCTCTCACTCTCCCTCTCTTACTCTTCACACTCACAGATACGATATTAAATCTATAGCGCCTATAAAATGTTTAGGTATACAATCATATTACAATTAATTTGTAGTTTTGTACATTTTGCCATCCCTAAATTATATTATATGGCTCATATACATACAAGAAACTTTGACCATGAGGTTTGCATTGTGATTGCTAAAGTTCATTGGAATAAGTTGATTATAAACTTGTATGTAGGTAGACATCGCAAAGATGGTCTGATAGGTTGGATAACGGGTCAAATGGGTTTGGGTTGAGATGGGTCATATTTGAGTACTGTTCGGTTTAATCCACAAGCACTTTTCTTGTTCATTTCTTCTTCTTTTGCAAATAATTGTTAATGAGTTGATCATGATTATGATAACAATACAATTACAATAATCTGTTAGTAAATAATGATTCGGGATGTTATATGCAATTAAAATAGACCGTGCACGACTTTTAACCTGTTTGAGATAAAATACAACCCAAGCTCATAAGTAAAATGGGTTGAAAATTGAAATTGCCACCTTTATATGTAGGTCAACAAAATAATATATCTCTTGTTTATTTCATGACCATGAATAGTTTTGAACTCGTGTAAATTTCTGTGATACCAGGGACCTTTGGCGTTCTATAAGGGCTTTATCCCAAACTTTGGACGGTTAGGTTCTTGGAATGTGATCATGTTTCTAACTCTTGAACAGGTTCATCACCATCTTTAACTACTGATATTCTATTCTATTCTATCTTTATTCTCCAGGACCCCAGGTAGAAAAGTTGATTCTATAATCAGTTTGAAACTAGTTATAAATATTTTTATCATGAATTGGTTTATTAAATTTACTTATTAACATTTTATACACTTAATTCCAAAGATCTAGTAAAATTTGCTAAACGTTCAACACTGTCAAAAGTGATGATCACAACTTCAAGCAACTCAAGCACATCAAAAACTCTAATTTGTTGACTTGTTGAATCAGGAATTAATTTGGTAACACTCTCATTTGTTTGACAGGCTAAAAAGTTTGTTAAGAGCATCGAGTCGCCTTGACTATAATGTCGGAAAGCAAACTAATCTATGACTGGAGATTTTTGGCTATCTGTTTTTGAATAATTTCCGAAAAGCAATCTCATATTTTCGGTTGTAGTAATTTAAATGATGCTAGAGAGAAGAGACCTTTATTGCGGTGATCAAATGGAAGTATGAATTAGCTTTTCCATTCTCTGTGATCGATGTTTCATGCGAAATTTTGTGACATGCAAGAGATTTTTAATAATTAATATCAACCAATTTATCAAGTAAGTTGTAACACTCCAATTCTTTTTCTTTTTCTTTTTTTTGAACATGTTAGATAAAACTTTTCATTTAAATTAAAAGAACACATTAAACACAACACACCGAGTCAAAAATAAAACTGTTTGATTAATCAGTTTATTTCCGAGTATCATTAAATGCTTAGTAAACATACTAAAAACATACACATCATGTTATTTATCTACACATATTTGTACACTCGAAACTGTAACAAGCTATAACTAAGTAATATCTCCATATATACAAATAGACACAAAAGCTGAGCAAGTTATTGCATTTAACAGATATCATTAAAACTCCTCAAGGATCCCTCATCAGGTAGCTCACGAATTCTTCACAAAGATAAGGCATTCATTGTCATAAGCCTCAACCCTCGCATACTTGACGCTCTTACTTAGTTCACGCCTTCATGAGCATGAACCCTTGCTCTTTAACTTTTCTCATTCTTCGACTGTGATATGTTCACAACATGTGGACAACCTCTTTCACGGCCATGCAACATTTCCTTCACACATATCCGTTTAAGTGTGCATAGTCTAGACAACAACCATTGCTTATCCAAACCACAATTATACTAAACTCCAATAACCTAATCTACTTGTTTTTTAGTTTTACAACTAATACACTAAAATCTACAATACAATCAACTAGTAAACATCAAATTTAGTCATTCACCCTTCAATTAACTCAGTTAACAATGCCTTCGAAGTCTCGACAACAACCATTGCTTGTCCAAACCACAATTCTACTAAACTCTAATGACCCAATGCACTAATTTTTTAGTTTTACAATACATTAAAATCTACAATACAATCTACTAGTAAACATAAACTTTGGTCATTCATCCTTGAATTGACACCATTTACACTTTTAACTTCCAAATCACTTCATTTTATGATAGCACTCCATATCTAAGTTTGATAATCTATACAAATCAGCAATATACACCAACAATTGTTCATCATTGCCACATGCAACATGATTAACTTTCTATCTTCTAATTGCTTCTAAATTTTACAAGAATAGTGAAATCACCAGAAGCAACCAGATGCTTTAACTTTTATAATAAGATCCTATATATATACTAATGAACTTTGAGCATTTGACACATATAGTTCTCCTGTTCTCCTTAATTGCACTTATACCAATAAACTTATCTCAACAGTCTACACACTCTAATTCGATGTAGCCAAATTAATTAACTAAGTAAACATTAAACGTCGAAAATAAACAAGTCTCAATCAATCAATCATCCATCACAAATCTTACGAATTATTGCTTACGGCCTACTTATGATCATAGGGACTTACGGCCTAAGCCTTACGATCTGTCATAGTCGTGTCTACTTATGGGCATATCGCATAAGCCCTCTCGCTGTAACACCCCGATTATAGAAAATCAAATCTAATAAAAATCCTCGTAACTTAAAAAATGACATGCAACTAAGAATCTTTTAATAGTGACACAACGAAAGCATAATATCATTTATTACATAAAAACATGATCAAACAAAATCACTTGAAACATTTAGGTTTAATACACATTTATTTAAAGTTCGGGCAACAACCAACACAAATGAAACTTAAAATAAAGGTTACAGTGCTTGAACTTATCCACTCGATCATTATTTCCACATTACATGATACCTGAAAAGGTTATAAAAGAATCCGATAAGCTATTAAGCTTAGTGAGTAACTCTAAGCTGGGATTTGTAAAACATAAATTAGCGTGCTGTTTGTTTTTTCAGAGATAAAATATCTGATGTCTGTTTCCGTCTATTTCCATGTCTGCAGAAATAGATGTGGACTAATTGTCTGCAGTCTACACCAAGAAGACTGTTTGTTTTTTAAACTTAATAAATTATCTGAAATAATGTCATGTTACAAAGTAAACTTTTAAATAAACACATGAGAAAATTCATATATTTTAGTACAATTATAAAAAAACAACTCGAATTTTAGCACTTGATTTGAGCATAACTTGAAGACACTTGTTATATATGTATGCATGTGTGTGTATATATATATATATGTGTGTGTGTGTGTGTGGATAGGTGTTTATTCTCTGTATATATTATATATACATCGACATATATATCATATATGTATGTATGATAGTAGGTATGCATATATATATATATATATATATATATATATATATATATATATATATATATATATATATATATATATATATATATATATAAAAGTTCATGCGAGAACCATTCTTAGTGCGAGAACCGCGAGAACCAATCTGAGCCGTCCAATTTCCCCTCTTTCAATGTCATTGCCCATCCATGAATTCCCCACATACACCCTGCCACACTCTATCCCTCCACGCTCACCATCCATGAAACTTCCCATATCCAAGGAACGGCCGGGATTGAATCTCGCGGTTCTCGCACTAACAACGGTTCTCGCATGAACCCTCCTCTCTCTCTCTCTCTCTCTCTATATATATATATATATATATATATATATATATATATATATATATATATATATATATATATATATATATATATATATATAGGGTAAATCTCAATATCAACCCTGTATTAAATGTAGTTACCGTAGACCCCAATCTCCACCATTCAAAATAGATTAATCTCATGTTAAAATATAATTTCTAAAATATAAAAAATTGAGAACGTGGGATCTTGATTTGGAAATTTTACAAACTAGTCCTTCATATAAATTAGAAAGTAATGCACAATTTGGAAATTTTACAAACTACCTCCTTCATTAATTTACAATCTTCACCATTCAAAATAGACTACTTTCTTAAATATTAAGAATTCAGAACGTCTATCCTCTTTCAATCTAAGAACGTTTTTATTTTTTTTTATAAATAAAAACCACCTCTTTGGTTTTTAATTAGCCATAACTGATTTATTTTTATGAACTTTATCAAAAAATGTATACCAAATATACTGGTTTTTTAATTCTCTTTTATTCAAAACCAATCTTGACATGTGGTTTGCGCTGAATTTCACAATTAGTCATTTAAACTTGAAAATTACACTCTTATGGTTGACATTTTGTTTCATTTTTTGTCTTTTAGCCTAACTTCAGTTATCTTTGATCGTTAGTCAAATGATATATTGGTCATTTTCCAACTTATCATTGTAACCAAACATCCTCTATTCTTTTTATTTCTCTCTGTCAATTAATTATTAATTAACTTTTTATTAAGATTAACTAATAATTAATTAGTTATTAATAAAGTTAATTAATATTTTATTCTTATTTGTCTAATTATATTTAATTATATAAAACATATTACTTTGTAAAATTAAATTAATAAATTAATATTATATTTATTCTTTAAAACCAGATTAACTCCTTTAATTATAAGTTTTGAATGGCAATTAACAGCCTATGTTCTTCAAGTATTTACAGACTATGTTCCTCAGTGATTGATGGTGCATACAAGATCTTCAAGTATTAACAACCTATGTTCTTCAAGCATTAATTGTATATTCATATGTTCTTCAAGATCTTCATATGTTCTTAATCCATCTTCAAAATATTCATAAGGTGCATACAAAAAACCAATTTTTTTTGAAGAAGATGAAGAACAGATCTACAAATATTAATAGCCATCTTTCAGATCTGGAAGGTTAGCGACGATATCGATTTCAAGAAACCCTAATCGCCGTCTTTCGCATATGGAAGTGGGGTTCTTGAGGCAAGCTATTACAACCATAGGATCGAAAAAAGGGATGAACAATCAGTTCCGTCTTTCGCATATGGAATGTGTGGCGGTTTAGATCTGGAACGACGACGACTTTTGTGTGTGTGGCAGTGATTTCACGGTGGTGGTTGGCGATGGTGATGGCGACAGCGAGTGTGGCGGTGGTGGTTGTCGGCTGATCGAAGTGAGAGAGAGAGGAAGAGAGATGAGAGATGAGAGTGGCGAAGGTGGTTTAGCGGCAGTGGTGGCCGGCCACCCTAGGTGGCGGTGGTGGTGGCCGGAAGTCTAAGGTGGAGGCCGTTCATGGGTTCTTGTTTAAAGATTAGAGAGAAGACGATGAAAGATTAGAGATGAGAGATGAGAGAGGAGAGAGAGAAGGGTGATATAAAGAGGGTGAAAGTTGGTGTTTGGTAACAAGAAATAGGGAAAATGTTGTTTAGAAATTATGTTAATAGGTAAATTGTGGTTGATAACAAGGATAATAAGGTAAATGACCAATTTATCCTTTGACTAACGGTCAACTTTAGCATCAGTTAGTGTAAAGGACTAAAAGTGAAACAAAACGTTAACCATAAGGACTATCAGTGTAATTTTCGAGTTTAAAGGACTAAATGTGAAATTTAGCGCAAACCACAGGGACCATCTTTGTAATTACCTCTTTAATTCAAATAGTTACTAAACATTGCCTTTAGACAAAATTAAAAACAAAACTTAAGTGGTTGAAAATAGGGTTTAAATTAGGGGTGAGCCTGTGTACCGGAAATACCACTGGTACTGAATTAGAGTTTTCGGTCAAGTATTCGGTACTTGAAATATTGCTAAATCGGTATTTGGGACTCGGTATTATCAATATTTGGGACTAGTACCGAACCACTAGTTAAAATAGGTACTCGGTATCGGTACCGGTACCGTATATGAATACTCGGTACGGTATTCGCCTATTCGGTACCATCTTTAAATCAAATTCGATATTCGGTAAAATCGGTATCGGTACCGGTCTGGTACCATGCTCACCCCTAGTTTAAATAATAGTGAGGTCAATATTGTTTGCTACTTAACGAGTTGTAGTATAAGGAAAGAGGGTTATACTCGTTTGAGTTGGTTGTGGTGATGACGAGCAAGCCTTAATGGGTGAGAGAGTGTTTGATGGGTCAAGTTTGCTCGTCATTCGGTTATGACAAGACCCACTACACTTGGTCTTAAACTTTTTCAATTACAAAACCTACTCAAATTTCAAAACTTTTTCATTATTGTAAAATTTTATATCTTGCTAAAAGTGAACGACTTGAATGAAACAATCATACAACTAAAGATGCTTGGGATTGCTTACTTAAACGCCCTGTTCTCGAGTTTAAGTTAGGAAGGAAAGGAAAAGAAAGGAAAGGATTTCCCCCCTCCAAACCCCTCCAAACCATCCCAATTTTGGGAGGATAGTTTTGACATCAAATTAAGCCTACACTCCCCCTCCAAACCCCTCCAAATCCTTTCCTTTCCTTTCCTTCCTTAAATAAAACTCAAGAACATTCTTTTTAAAACTTTCCTTCCAAATCATTCCCTTTCATTCCTAAAAAAAACTGGAGAACATGGCGAAAAGGTTTATTTGCTTAGTTATGATGTTTTAAGCATTTGAGCAAATCCCAAACACAGTAAACAAGCACTTAAAAACAATGTAATACTTTTTTGTTTTCAAAACAAATACGCAATCCCAATTCCCAAAATACCATCCAACATATAGACAAATAAATTTAAATGATATGTGTCGGCAACCATACTTATTTAGATATTGTTACAATACATATCACTTAAATCATTAAAATTTTCACCAAACATCTCTTATTGTTAGCAACTAAGAACAAATATCATTTACTGTACATTTGTATCATTATATGTGTGTCAATTATAATGGTCAAATCTTTCGTCAAAAAAAAATTTATAATGGTCAAATCACTTAGTTACAAAAAAATACCCTAAATCACTTGTTATAAAAAAACACCCGATCCACCTGGACGAGGAGGCATGAGTATTGTTGTTATTGTTGTATAACAAGTGATGTGACCATTATAGTTGTACAAATCACTTGTTATATTCTAATTAACTTGGATAACATAAGAATCATCAACAAGAGTTTGTATTCTACAATTATACAGATTATATCACTTGTAATATATCAATCAAAACAGTTGGCATAAGAATCTCAAAACCGAAAACCACAAGAATGATCAACAAGAGTCTGTTTGCTTAAACTATATTTGTTGTATCACTTGTAATTATCAAAACAGTTAATATTAGAATCATGAGCAAGACTTTGTGTTCTGCCACTCAAGAAATTCAAGCTCATCCAAATTATGGTGAATAAAGACTTCAAAATTCACTTCAAACACTTGATTATTTGAATTATATACATAATACACACCTAAAAGCAGAGTATTGGAAGAGTAAAGAGCAAACCAAACATGTTATTATACATGTATATATATGAGTGTAAGTAAGTAAACCATCATCTTAAAATAGGAAAGAAAAGAAATCAATAGAGTTGCAAGACAGGTCTTTTACCTAGCCTTTTGAGTTCTTTATCCATCTGACCAGTAAGCATCAAACCAAACATCTTGTAATCACACAAAAACGACCAAACAGGATGACCAAAAGTCGCAGGTACGTTTCCTTCGACATAGAAATGGCTATACCAAGCCATACCATAACCAATCAAAGGCACCAAGAACAAGCACCACCAGTTAAACAAGACTGCATATGTAAAACACAAGATACTAGAAAGCGTGCCAACAAAATGCCATCTTCTCGTCGCTGGCTTTGAGTGTTGGCTCACGTAAAAAGGCCAGAATTCATCCATGTTCCTGAAATTCATGATGGAAACGGAAATCGTCTGAAAACAAGAAAACCCCCAAATTGAATTCTATAATTTAGTTAGGGTTTGCAGAGAGGTTGACTTTTGAGTGAGGGGGTTTAGAGAAAAGGATGAAAAGGGGTTGGGCTAGACTGTGGGTTGAGATCGGAAAGCAGTGAGATGGATATGAAGATGAAGATGAGAAAATAGGAGAATGGTGCAGCGACTGTAAGTTTGGTAGAGGTGGTGGTGATGGTCGTATTGGAACCTCAGATATGTTTTAGCATTGCACCAACCAATTATTGGTGTGGCTTCCTTTTGAATCCATGTGTGTTCTCCGGGTGTAATATTAATATCTAGTCAAAATTGGGCTTCGTTTTTTTTTTATATCAATATCGGATATGTTTGATATACAACTTTTTAGAGCATGTTATGTTTTGAAAAAAAAAAAAGTTAAAAGAATCGATTTTTTTTTAACAAAAAGCTTTTTGAAATTACCTAAATAACTTTTTTAATTGTTCTATAATTTCTTATATTATTATAATTTGATATTTTTTTATCCTTTACACTATTCAGCTATAACGACCAGTTAATTTTCTAAACAAATGATCCACGAGTTACATGTGATTGATGTTATGGGATTTGTGGCATGTACACTTACAAAATATGTAAATTAGTGTAGTTTAGCCATATTTATTTAAATGGTTCCCGAGTTTTATTATAATCTAACTTATCACGTATTGTTTGTAACAAACTAAAAGTATGTTATTTTAGTTCCTTGATCTACCTAAAATTGACATTTAATGTAACGATGACCGACAAAACTTGTTATCACATGTAGTTACACACAATATATATATATATATATATATATATATATATAGACATAGTTCATTAAATTTCCATACACTTGACCTCCAAATATATCGTGAGATTATCCGATTAATAGATGTGTTCCTTTAAATTTAATGTCATTAAGAACAATTGTAACTTCTAAGTAAATTATATTATTGCCCCCAAGATATATGCTTGAATTTTGCTGTTTAGGCACATTTATAATTTTTTGAGTTAATTACACAAATGGTCCTGTAGTTTACCAAATGTCTTATGGGTGGTCCCTAAACTTCAAAAATTACACCCACAGTCCCCGTGGTTGTCAATTTGTCCCAATGTTAGTCCATTTTAAACAGAGCCGTCTAAATTAACGTTAAGTCCTCTTTTATTAAGGATAAAAATGTCTTTTACCCCCTGAATAATTATAATTAGAGTTAAAATTAATATAAAAGTGTGGGTTCCACACACTTTCTTCCTGTACACACATCACACCTACTCTCTACATCACTGATATTGCGGTTTTTATATATATTTTTAAGGCGATATTTAAAAGTTTTTAAGGAAAAATATGGAAAATACATTTAATATATGTTTAATATCTATATTTATTATTTTCCAGGTTTAAATTCGGAATTATGAAGATAAATATGAAGGAAAATGGATAAAAACCAAGATAAGCATCAAAGATTTGAAAACGTCAAAATCTGGCCGGAGTCTGGCTGTAGCGGCTCTAACTTTTGTGTAGCGGCGCTAACTTTTGTGTAGCGGCGCTAACTCCCAGTTTTCAGCCTATATATTGAATTCGACTTCTCTTCGGGATTTAACCTATTCCAGCCGACTTTTCCACCACAAAACCTTCTGGAAACACCATTAAAGTGTAGAGAAATCTTGGAGCAAGGTCTTGGAGGGTTGGAGCTCAATAGTGAAGATCAAAGTGAAGACCCGTTCGGCTTTTTACGGTTTTTCTTTCTTTCTGATGATGTTCTTATTTCTTCTTGATTTCCAGAAGTTTAGAACTATTATGATTGGCTAGATCTTTTGTTTTCCTCCCTAGAGGAGATGAAACTCATGTAATGGTTTATTGATTGATGGCTTTGATGCTTTAATTCATGTTTAATTCTTGTTTAAACTTAATCTTAGTTCATCCATGCTTAGTAATCTGTTTTGGTTGTTTATAAACTGAGTTTTGTGTTTTAAAAGACCATTTAATTCATAAAGCTTTGATCTTGATTGTCTAGGACCAATATATGATTAAAGAGATAGTGATTGATCAAATCCTAGTGTTAATCTACTTTAAATGGATGATTTTGCATGTGATTAAACATATAATGACCCTTTATGTGTTAATGATGTTTTGTTGATCATATGAAACATTAAAGGTTGAGTCTTTACTTGATAATCGAATTAATTGACTAATTATCCCTTTTAATCGCGCTTTTGACCATAAAGGTTATTAATTGGTGTAATTAGACGGTTATAACCGGACCAACGTTTTAACTAATTTAGGAATCGATGCATGAGTATTCAAAGTGTCTTTAGCTCATATTGCCATGAATTAATTGCCATGAAAAGGGTCGAATTGAGTCTAGGGAGAGAACATCTTCATTAAATTGTTTAATTCTCCGAGTTAGTCGCTTTCTTGTCTCTTTTGCATGCTTTAGTGGTATTCTAGGGTTGTTAGTGGCGTAGTTGGTTGCAAGTTCACGAATTTTTCATACAAATCCCCCTTTAATTGCTTTATTTGTTTTCTGTCTCTTAGTTTAGATTTATTTGCTTTCTAGTTTAGATTAGTTTAGTTTTGTTGTGTTTAATATTTAAATCATTATAATTTTATCAAATCATATCCGTTCCCCGAGAGTTCGATTCCCGTGCTTACTAATTATACTATAAAAACCGATTATGTGCACTTGCCTATTCGTGTCGTTTTGGCACAATTTAACACGGAAATTATAAATAAAAAACTAGTACGTAAAACGCACATCAGCCACAAACACACACACTCTCTCTATCTTCATCTCTCTCGGTCTAAGTACTACTGCACACACATATACACAGTCAACTACCACCATCCATACACCTCTGCCGCCTCCACCGCCTCTACCACCATCCACCTCCGCCGTGACCATCATCCACCGCCACCATGAATAACCTGAAAACCACTGAATTACGACTTGGATTGCCTGGTTTAGGTCCTGATTTGGATGAAAATCTCTGCAAAAACAGTCCTATGAAGAACAATGTTTCAGGAGCTAAAAGAGGATTTTCTGATGTTCACTTTGACGGTTCTGGAAAATGGGGTTTCAATGGCGGATCTGAAGGAACTAGCAGTGGTTTGGAAAGTAAAAAAACAGAGCAATTGATTCCACCTACTGTTGACGATAAGAAGAAAGCAACTGTTAATAGTGAAAATGGCAGAGCTCCTCCTACTGCTAAGTAAGTTTTCATTGGGTAATCTGTAAGATAATTGCCAGGTTGTTTACATGTTATGTGAATGTGGAGTCTTTAACCAATTGATGTTGTAAAACAGGTCCAAACTCCCCCTTAGGAGAAAATCTTTAGTTACATGCAAAACAGTCAAAAGAGCTGTAGGAAGGATCTTGTTGCATGTGCTTTGGATTATAATATTATATGTTTTTCATGTATTATTTTGAAGTTATGTTGCAATAAAAGTTTGTTTGAAGCTGTGTAAATTGATCTAAAAAGGCACTTTGTTTGGGTGGTTTAACTTTAACAGGGCTCAAGTAGTGGGATGACCACCAATTTGATCTTTTCGGAAGAACTCTATGGCTACTAACTTGTCAAAGAATGGGGATGTTCTTGAAGGGAATTCAGAATGTGGGGTTGCCTTTATGGTGCTCCTTATTTAAGAAAAGTTGATCTCAAGACTTGCAAAAACTACACCGATCTTTCAAAGGCTCTCGAGAAAATGTTTGGCTGTTTTACTCTCGGTATACTTGGTCTCTTTTCGTGTTTTATTATTGAACAAAATCATAAGATGGGCAGTGGTGGGGTTTCAATGATTTGGTTGAACATATCGGAGAAACCCATATTGAGAAGATGGAGAGCAGATCTGGAGAGGAGATGAGAGCAAGGAAGATGGAGAGCAGATCATGGTGTCGGTAGTGGTTTCATGGTGATTGACTTCATCTATGGTGGAGTCTTGAGAGAGACAGATTTGAGAGAGACGTAGATGAGAGAGAGAGAGGAGAGAGATGAGGGAGAGAGTTGACCGATAAATGGGGGGTGGTGCTTTATTTATTATTTTTAATTAATTTAGGGTAAAAAGACACTTTTACCCTCACCAATTAATGGGTTAACATCAATTTAGACGGATCTGTTAAAAATGGACTTACATTGGGACAAATTGACAACCACGAGGACTGTGGGTGTAATTTTTGAAGTTTAAGGACCACCCATGAGACATTTGGTAAACCACAGGGACCATTTTTGACCTTATAATATATATTAATTACAATTGATCTTTTATTTTAATTTTCACCCACAAATAAATTTTTATTTTTCACTTTCAATCTATATAAAATTACATCTACCTTATTACATAATTTATAGTTTCAGTATCATTATTATTTTTTCTTTTGTTATGACTATCACTATTAAATATGTTTTTGGCCAAACTATATCTCATAAAACTCTAAAACTAAAAGTATTAAGTAATTGAGTTAAACATATATAATTATATATGTGGGAAATTTAACATTGCTTCAAGTAATTTAATAATTTGGCATGGATACAAAAATAATAATATTGTACAATACAAATGACACCATAAAATATCAAAGTACATAACTACATATGTTAGTGAAATGTTAAGTAATGTTAGTAGAAGCTAACTTAATTGAAAGGTAAATTAGTCACTTAATACTCTTAATTATACATTATACTTATCAATCTATAATTTATGTCAATATAAGAAATTTAAGTTACATAGTGCTAGCATCACATAACATTTTACATACACGTTTTACTTTGTATGCATATTACTTGAAGATATATTTTTTATGTAACAATTTCTTAAATATCATATTTTTATTAAGAAATTTATGTACCAAATCTATCATCTTTATTTTCTATTGTGAGTAATCAAACATAAATATAACTTTTAAAAGATTAATACAACAAAAGGTGAGATTTTTCTTATGATACACACAACCATATGTAAAATTTTTACTTGATCCTACTAAAGATCTTTGTTGTTTTTATTTACATCCTTTTGAAGTGTGGAGGATCATTTTAATATCAAGTATTATGACTGGCTTCTTAGATTATACACGTGACACGGAAGGTTTCCAACATATTCGTTTTCATTAATAACGTAAATATTATATAATTATAATTCAATAAATTCTTATTTATATTTTAAATTTAGCATTATTAATCATACTATACATAAATAATTAGATGAATTATATTTTAACTTTGCAGCTTTTAACATGTCTCTTACATGGTTTTCAATGAATAAAATATTAGTTCTTCACAATATTAATAATAACTTCATATTATCCAACCAATGACATAGTAGACAAACAAGTTTTCAAAAAACGTATACATGCTGATATGTCAAAAGAAACAAAACATCCACACCTCCAACAGGTTACAACAAATAATAACGCAAGGTTAAAGATATTGATCGATAAATGAAATTAGATATGCAATCTCAAAAGTACACAGTTTTTATGTATATTTTAGTACACGCCCAATTCTTTTTCTATAAAAACATCCGTACCTCCAACATGTTCCAACATATAATTTTAGTTTAGTTAAGTACTTGATAAACTGTACACTATTTTTATTTTTTTAGAGAATGATTATCAAACTAAATAATATGTATCTATACTACATGCGCATAAAAATCTTATGTATAATACTATATATATAATAAATTAGTATGAGTTTGATAATTTAAATATCATCCCGGCGCAACGCGCGGGCATGATATAACTTGTTGAAATCAAGACTTGGATTTTTATGAAAAGGGGGATTAAAATGTTCAATATTGGTAGTTTACAAGTTATAAAGTGGTGTCTAATTGAAAGTGGCGGTGGAGGTTTTTCAATAAAAAGAGTCAAGTTGCGTCAAGCTCATTAAATGAATTTACGGACCTGGGGTGGTTTGGTAGAAGAAGATAGAGGTAGGAAGCGTCATGCTATGACTTGGGGAAATATCATAAGAGTGGAGAATCATATTCAAAAGTTGGGAATCGGGTTTAAGGGATCATTTTGGATAGAGCTTGGGAACGGATCTTACGAGTTTTAGGAAGATAGATCCACACATGGTTTTTTTTCTAGCAGACAGATTGTGTAGATTATTTATGTTTGAATCAAACAAGAAGGCGTGAGCGTCTAAGAGGAGGGAATGGGCAGAAGACATATGGCCGTGGAAGTGGATGTGGAGATTGTCATTAAGAAAAGAAATTGGGAATGAGAAGGAATTGTGGTCGGAATAGTTTCTAAAAAAGATTTTAGAGATAGAGCTAAATGGTGGCTAGCGGTGGATGACATCTTCATGGTGTAAAACCAAAAGAAATGGTAGAGATGACGAGAGAGGAAGATTGACAATTGGCCATGGTAACAACGTGGCATAGGATAATCCCTAAAACAATAATGTATTCATATGGAGACTTAAGTTGGGGAGAATTCCGGTACGAGTGATTTTAGATGGGTTTGAAATCGATCAACATTCATGGTTATGCTCTTACTATGAGCATGAGGTAGAGTCTATTTCCCGTGAAATTGTAGGGTCCTGTCAAAGTAAGGAGTTGCGGATTTAAGTGTAGAAGTGGTGGAATGAAGACCCTAGAGATACAAAACATTGGTCATAGGGGTAATTGAAGACGTAATTCTAGCAGCCTTGATGAACTTTCAAGATCATTATGGCACACGACTAGGTGGGCATTTTTGTATCTTTTGCTGAACCAAAGGACTCAAGTGGTATCTAAATATGAGAAAAAAAAGTTGAGAGACATGTTCTTCAAAATTCCAAATGAAATGTTTCCGATGGTTCTCGGTGAGGCTGAAGAATCGAAGAGTAGATTGGCAAGTGCTTAAGGATCTAAGAATATAGTCAGAGCTAAGGAAGGTATACGGAAAACCACATTATGAGCAAATGTCTTTAACCGAATGAGACAACGATAGACCTGCCCTCTTCTACCAAAAGACGTGAATCATGCACGTCTTGTGTTTTTGTACGTTATGAGTAAATCCTAGGCTTCATTTCTTGATCTTATGTAGTAAGATTCTTGTTTTCTTTTGGTAATGGTATTAAATTTAGCCTTTAAGAAAAAGGTAAGTTTTTTTTTATAGTGTCAATGAACTAAAGAATCAATATTATAGAAGGCAAGTTTTTTTTTATAGTGTAGTTACTCAAAACTGTTCCATGAGATTCACAATTCCCAAAACTAAAGCATATGCAAGGGAGGGAGCATTTTACCTTTGCCATATATGACGCTACACTCAACCTACAAACGCTCCTCACTTGTTGGCTTTCAGATTCCAATTTCTCTTCGCTATTTGCGAGCCACCCACCTGGTACTTGATCCGTCCCTACACTCACACTCTCACACACACTCACACCTACACTCTCTTTTTCTATCACCACCTATACATACATACATATATTTCACACACACTCACACTCGCATTCACACACACGTTTATCTCTATTACTTTACCTCTAGTCACGAGTGGAGTAATGGAAGCCATGATGGTTTCATCTTCGTCGTCCCCATGTCTGAAACTGGTTTCTTGCAGAGAGAAAAACATCGGCTTTATATGTTTCAAAGACCAGCTCTTTGGCAAATCACAGTTGAAATCGCCCTGTCATCGTCCTCGAAGCAACTTTAAGAACAGAATTTTCGATTTCGAGTTCTCAATCTCGCTTTCTTCATCATGTAGGGGTGTTCGTCCCAGTTCTCAATCAGCATCTCACACACGGGTCCCTCCTCAATTTCCCCTTTCTATCAATCGTTCTTTCTGCATATATAATGGGGTTGTGAAATCTTTCAATTTCTGGGAAAGGTGGGGGATTTAGATAAAGTTTGTTTTCCCTTTTGAAAATTGGCGTTCGAAAAGTGTTTTCTGGCTTGCTTTTTGTTCGTTTTGCTATTGAACAAGAATCATAAATGACAAGTGCTTTGATGAATTTCTTCACGTCGATCATTTCTGAAGTGTTTGGAATGTGCAGGCAGAGGTGGATAATCACGAATTGCTGATCGAAGAATCGCCAAACGGACATACAAGTAAGCTAATTTTTTGTTTTTAGCATTATTATTTTTAGAATCCAAGTGCAAGATTTCAGTCTTACGTTACCATGGTTGATTTCGAATCATGTTCCAGTTGAAGCAAAAACACAAACAGTTCGTGTGCAATTCCAGTTACAGAGAGAATGCTCCTTTGGACAGAATTTTCTATTAACAGGCGATGATCCTATCCTTGGTTCTTGGGATCCAAACAATGCGATTCCATTAACATGGTCAGAAGGTCATTTATGGACTGTAGATCTCGTAAGTTCATTTCCTTTTTATTTATTTTTTTAACTTTATCAAGAAGCCAAGACTATAATCTTGATTACAAGTTTGTCTTTATTTCGTTTAATTAGGACATACCCATAGAACAATGCATCAAGTTCAAGTTCATAATGCAAGAAACCGATGGGAAATTCGTGTGGCAGCCTGGTCCTGATCGGGTTCTTGAATGCTTTAAAACCGAAAACATTATTACTTTATGTGAGGATTGGGAAAACCCAGATTCCAGGAGAGTAACTGAAACTGACCGCACATTTAATCAAGATATCCAAACTGTTGCAACCATTGAAGATTTACCTGTAGAACCATCTATCACCCAAGAACCAAAAGGGTATGTGGTAAATCTGAAGGAAGTGTTGGTGTCTGATGAAGGGGTGCCTGTTCTTGTACCTGGTTTGAGTCAATTGGCAGTCAATGAGGCCCCAAGTAATGAGCCAGAGGTCATGAATGGAGCTGCTGTGGTGTCTACAGGACCTGATATGGCTATGGACCTCAAATCATCTGAGGTAAACGCTTAAGTGTGTTTCCTTTTTGCTCTTTTCGGTTATAGTTTAGTTTCATGAGAGTTAAGAATAAGAATATAGAGTTACAGATCGAGTTATTTCTTGTCTTTTTGTTTCAATTATGTTTCTTGATATCAATAATATAGTTCAAGTTTTATCCTTTAAGCTATTTGTTGATCATTCGGGTTAATCGCTTTTAGTTCCTACTCAAAATCCTTAATCAGTAGAAAGAAAAATCTTGATCTTCACTTGTAGAATCATCAGATTTCTGTACCATTAATTAGTATTTGTGATAAGTTTCATCAAGAGTAGGTCCTGAATTCTGAATGGGCATTTTCGGAACTCTACAATCTAGATGCTCACCATAATGCACAATTCTTGAATAACTATGAAAGTTTCACGAAACCCCTTTCTTTCCCATATGCTTGTCGATTGCAGCTCGAGAAAAGAATCACATCATTCTTTAAGCTGTGACATCTTTATATTTTTGTACTGAATAAACCAATTCAATCAATCTCAGTTAGATTCAAAAGGAGATAGTGCAAATATCTCAAATCCGAATCCAAGACTCGAGATATCATCCATACATGAAAATCAAGATCCTTGTGAGATCAAACATCAAGAAACACAACGAGTAGCTGAGGAACAATATCATCATACGACACAACCGGTGGAAAGTTTGCTTCTTAACGACATTCAATGGGGCAATAACGTTATGCAGAAACTCCTCAACATTTTTCGTATTCAATAGCTACAAACTCAATTCGATATATAGTTCTACAAAAACTTGGTATGTTGTGCATGTGTATATATTTGAATTTCTTGATGATCAAACCATCTTGGATTTAAGTTGTGCATGATTGTTTGGTTTAGTTGTGGTGTAGTTATGAGGAAACTGGACTGGACTGGAACTGTATGATGTGAAACTATTTCCATGGCCTTTGTATTGAGACTCAAAAAGTGATTTCCCACTTTATCAAGTTCTGGGGAAAGTAAAATGTACACGACATAATCATTTTTGTGTCTATCCTCTATACCTTCTAGTCATTGAAGATGTTTCGGGCATCTTTTGAGACTTTTCAGGTATCTTACTTCTTGTCTGTTTTAATATAGTAGGCCTTTGTATTGAACAGAATATATAACAAGATAATTGTAATATTATGTCTTGAGTAACTAATTATATTTTATAGTGTTTGAAAATATACATTGAACAGTATAGAATTTGGGTTCCTCCAAGATTAGCGACTACGTACGCTATCAAATGCTGCACCATTGGAATTCCTCTTCTGGGAGACCGGGATGCCTCACGTGCTATTTTTAATTGGACTAAATCACTAATACATGCTTAATTAATAGAATTTAGACCTTAAGCATCCATCCTACATAACTAAACTCCCTTTTGCTATATCAACACCATATCATCTTCCTATTTCACCCCTTAAACTCCCTCATCCATCCCACCTAATCATTCTTCATTAAAAAAACATTCAAAAGGTTAGAGAGAGGAGAGAGATAGAAAGAAGGAAGAGAGAGTAATGGTGTTCCCATGAACCCATATCCAACCCACACCTCTCATGTGGGTTGAATGCTACTGGTCTTAGATTTGGTTGAACTTTTTAAATTATATTTAAACATGATAAAAAAAAAATAGTGCCACAATACCGTTAATGATGCATTAATCAATAGTTTACATGTTTCTCTAGCGAACCAACACTTATATATATATAGAGATGTAGGGGGATTTGTTTGAGGAGTAGGAAACACTTTTGACTTCTAATCATCTGCAAATACTTCTCGATACGTAAGACAAAAGGTTGAGCATATAATATGAAAAAGAGTGAATATGCAGGTCCAGCCAATTAGGAACATTCAGTTTATACTATACACGCATAACTGCAGGTTGGGAGGCACATATGGTTGTGCATTAACCCGATAGTTCACTTGCCTTTTGCCTATTACATACATTATAATTATGGAAGAGATACTATCTACAGGGCCATATGACATATCTTTATGATCTGCTGCTTATGATTCATTTTGAACTAATTAAGAGACTACTCTTTAAACTCGTGTTCAACTATCCCTTGATGTTCATGCATTGCATAGTATAAACTATATACACACTTTAAGTCGGTTTCCGAGTGTTTAAGTTTAAGTTTCGCTTGATAGGGTGAGAAACTGGGAATGTAATGGTCTAGCACCAAAGAGCATTGTCGAAGCGCTCAGGGTGGTTACTTATAAAAGACACGTGTTCATCCACGAAATCTGTTTTTGAGCTGGTAGAACTCTTTGCTTCTCTTAGTTACATTTTACATTGCATAAATATGTTTAAAGGAATTCCAGGTTTGGGGTGTTTTGTTTGTCTGTGATGTGTCTATGGTTATTACATGATTCATGTACCGACATTGTTATATATAGATTATAGGTTTTGATATTGAAAGAATCTTATCAAATATTTATCTTATTTGATACTGTTAATAAAATAGAGTTTGTATATATATATATTTTATTATTCCTTTATCTGTATAGATAGTATAGGGTCCTTAATTTGTGTAATTACTGTATTTATATAATGATATGCAATGCAATGTCAACCTCATAGAGGGTTTTCCACAATCCAACATTATATCAAGCCTAATCTTATAACCCTAGATACGCACCTACGAAAAAAGATTTAATTAAAATCAAGCAAGATCCAACAAAATTTTAATTTTTTGTAACTTATTGTTTAGTAGTATTTTTAATAAGAAAATTTGTAATGTTCTCTAATTTTCTATTTTTGGGCCTTCACGAATTAAGATGAAGTCGCCTATAGGCCCAAAGTCCTGTAGCTACTTTTGTCATTAAGCCCAGATCAAAGTACTACTTTTATAGTGTTCTCTTTTCTCTTATTTTCTAGTTTGGTTTGAAAATTATTAATTTTTTTTGAAAAGCAGTATTTATTATATTTCATCAATACAGAATGAACATATTACATTGAAATCCCAGCCCATAAGAAATGAGCCAAACTCCTACCCTTCTGTTACATTACTAACTGAAAAACTAATTTCTTTCATTTACTAAAATAACTGATGGTGAAAATTATTAATTATTATTTATATTTAGCATGAGTATATTTATATTCGTCTTAAGGTGAAAATTATTAGGATGTGATTCTGTTTTCAGCAACGGAACGATAGCCTGAAGCAGTGTTGGATTAAGCCATGATGACGATCTAGTATTAATTAGTTTGCTATTAAAACAGACAAAATATTATACTTCTTGTTAATTAAGCCTAAATTGAATTTGTCATACTTCTTGTTATTCTAAAGTTTGCTATTAAAAATTTGCATGATGACCACAACAGACAAAAAATAAAATAAAATATTATGTTATGAATATAGAATCCATATATAAGAAACTGAGCATGCTTAATTCTATAAACTTAAACAGAAACTGATGGCTATGTTTAGTATATCTTTTGCAATTCAGCATGCTGAGCTCATTTTAAATACATGCATTATAAATATGATATTTTTAATGGGTAGAAGTTTTTAAATTGTATCTAATTTTACACATTTTGTTATTGTATATATCGAACATTAAATATTTATATTGTGTGTCTCAAAATTATAATGTGTTGTTATTAATTGTGTGTATTAAACCTGATATTGTATTTACTAAACTTAAACTTTTTTTACCGTTTTTATATAATAAAAATACATACAATAACAACAAATCAAAGTTTACACACAACAGAAACTTTCAAAGTTCAATATCCAAATAACAAAATATGTAAAGTCAGATATTTATTTTTTAAAAATCACTTTTTCTTAATCTAAATAATAATTGGAACCAAAACTGATAGTGTGAGATTATGTTTTTAGCATGTTTCTTAGAATAATAAATTTGCATTGTTAGTATGAATATAATATTGAATTGTTAGTTTATGATTTTAGTTAATCATTAGTATGAAACTTATGAGACGGTTTAATATGTATTCAAATTATATTTCGACTGGTGTTTAGGTTTAAATCTTAATTATATTTCGACTGGTGTTTAGGTTTAAATCTTAATTAAGATAAAATATGTAGATTTTATGTGTGTTTGTGTTCGCTAAATTTTCCGTTAAAGATATAGGGCTATTTATGATTAGTTGATTTTAATTTATCAGTGATGCATTAATTTAGTACTCTAATGTAATGTTTAATTGGTAAAATGTCATTTGACATGTTAGTATATTTCTTATTAATACAAAATTCACTTGTATAAGGCGTTATATTTATAATTAGTTAAGGTGTAAAGTAAGAAAAATGTCTAGCAAGTACAAATGACAATTTTTATTAAGATTTGGACAATTAACTTTTAGACAAACTCAAACAGTATAGCGCATAATAAATTTGGGACAAAAGAAGTATATTATTTTTCATATATGATATGTTAATATATTTCTTGTTACTATATATCATTTATATTATGGGTTGTCAATTATTGAACAACTAATATATCAAATATCTTTGTATAAACCTGATATTAGAAACAATTTGAGAGACTTGATTCATTTAACGTATTTGTTTTTTAACGGTAAAAAAAGTTAAACTAGGAGAAGAGTTTCATCATGATTATTACTCTCTCCAAGGTTCTAAAAAACGTAAGGCGTGGCGTGGCGGCGAGGTCAAGCCTCAAGCTTTACGAGCTATGGCGAACCCATGGCGTTTTTTAAGGCGTCACTTAAGGCGGCAATTTTGTATATATTTTATAATAATATATGTCAAATCTATCATTATTAATATACAATTTACACAAATTTACACAAATGAGGAGCAAAGTAACTTATACAAATTAAAAACTACAAATTTATAGAAGTTCAATACACGCGATCGTAAAATGTATATAAAAAAAACCATTTTTAAAAAAAAAATTAATTTCTGCGCGCCACGCTTTAAAAAACTCGCCATTTGGCGCGCCTTATCGCGCCTTATCCCGCCTTGTCGTACGCCACGCCTAACCCCACCGCCAAGGGCTGTTTCGTAACGGCGGCCTCGCGCCGCCATGACGCGTTTTTTAGAACCTTGACCCTCTCTAACCAACCAAAGATTATACACTAAAGATATGATACCGTATTATTCTACTTGTTAAAGATCGCATGTGACATCTAAGTAGTCAGTGAAGATATACATAGGTAGAGAGGTAATTAAGTGCACACACATTGAACATGAATAGCTAGAAAACCACAAGGCAGAAGAGTAACATTTCACATCCAACGGATAGAATTGAGATATATAGAAGAAGATAGTAAAGGCATGGCACGTGACGAGGGGATGATGAAACGTGCACCCATGTGAACAGTTGGCTCCACAGTTTAGATCCAGGTCAAAATTTAAAAGGTCAACATCTGAATTTCTTTCAACTTGAACATCACCCATATCGCATTTATTAGTTTGGTCTGCTTCCTTCTTCATCTTTTCACTTTGCTTAATTAAGGATCCATTTCTGGTTTCATAAGCTTTAAACTATATAATACTTGCATTTAATTATTCTTTTTAAAGTTCTAACACACTAGAGATTTGATTCATAATACCAAATCTACTCACAAGAAAACTATTCTGCTTTCTCATTTATTGCCTACTTTGACTTTCTTTGTCAATCACCAAATTCAGCCTCCAAATTCATGGGTGCATATTAATTAAATGAAAAATGAAAGTGATAAAATAGGATTTTAATATTATAATTCTAGATATTTTGGGTGCATATTCATAAAGAAATATACATTGTTTACTTTGAAAACATGGGAAGTAATCATGACATTGTCAGCAACAAGCACCTTAATATATATTTATATATTCAATTGATAGCTATCCAAACAAAGGTGGAATAAAGTACTAAGCATATGTGGTTTCAAATGAGCCTATGCTTTCTTTTTTCTAGCAAAGGAATCATCACAATTCAACACACTATTTTCTTAATCTACTAAAAAATCAAAATAAAAAAAAGAAATATAAACCAGAAAGCAAAAATCAAGAGAAGAAGCCAAGCCAACAAGCATCACTTGTAGGGGGGAATGTTTGATACTCCCATGTAGAATACAATATTGGTTCTAGAGAGACACTCGGTCGCTTCGATTCCAAGTCAACTCAATGGCGTTGCGGTGGCGCGGGCTTACATTGGTAGCACTTGGCAAATAACCCGAAAGTATCAATCTGTCTAACAAAGTTGGTCACACTGGCCCATCCACCAAACCCGAACCCAACCACTAGAACCCAGATCACAACAAACGTGTTTATCACATACATGGCTGACCAACTCGGCATGAATGAAGGAGGTTTCTCTGCCGCGTTCTGCATACAGAAGTTCAAAAAAAAACTTGAGGGACTGGTTTTGATATTCAAGTATAGTTGAGGGACTAGAGTGAGTCAACAGTTGGCTAGTTCATCCCAAACATAATACAACATTCAAACCATGACATCTAATAATTATAACTAAATGGAAAGGGACTTGCTACCAATCAAGTCATAGTCTACCAATATTTCCAAATCTAGAGTTAAATGCAATTGTACCATTTTCTTATTAAATTTAAAGAATATTTAAAATCAATTTTTCTTGACGAAGGTCATTTTAGTTATCTCCCTCATATGCAATTGGCCATTAATTTAATTTATTAATTTTAATAATAATGAATAAATAATTTTATAAGTCCTAAATATAAATGTAAACCCTTGTCTCCATCAGAATAATGGTTACTAAAGAAGAGCATATGGGCAAGAAAGATACTATAATACTACCATACTACCACTTTATTCCCATGGGCCATTCTACCCCTTATATAGTAAGATAATTACCATATGCCACTAAAGAAAGTAAATACAAACCATACCTACAAATGGCATAAGGAATATATACATAATCATAATGATTCCTAGAAACTTTTCAAAATATAAAAAAAATGATTCCTAGAAATTTAGCATTAAAAGAAAATATATTACCTGACGAGCGGAGGCCTTTCTGTAGGTGAGCATATGAGCAAGGGAAGGTATGATGTAGACAGTGAAACTAACTAAGAGTGCACCCACTGCGGAATTAATAGGTCCGAAGAAAGGGAAAATGATAGCCAAAAACCAAATCGGTATCACGACCGGTAGCCTTGCTAGTGCCCGTATAAATATGCTTTTTGTGTCGTGCATCCCGATCACTTTCTCCCACACAAAATATAACGGTGTGCACGCAAATCCGAATGTAATGAACTGTTTCGCGTTTGTAAAGATAATGTTAACTTCTATAACAATAGATTATATAATATAACAATGAACGCATCACATACAACAACTTGATAATGTTTGATTCGATTGTCTCACCTGATGAATGAGCATAAGTATGACGGCGGCATCACGCCAGCGTGTCTTGGGAAGGAGAGAGAAGGCGTTGGAGTGGTTAAGAAGCTCATCGCCAAACGCCCAATACACAGCAGTAGCAGATGGCAAAGTCAATGTAAAAACATAAAGCGTTGCGAATAAGTAAATATACTTGAATTTTCGGGGTTTCCACATCGCATGCATAATTTCCCTGTTAAAACCAACATCAATTATCGAGTGTTTTATTTTCGTACCTCTTTAGAAAGTAAAATACATTATATACGTATTACGTAACAATAATAATAACAGTACCCAATCAAAATAAATATATATATATATATATATATATATATATATATATATATATATATATATATATATATATATATATATATATATATATATAATTATCATAGGGAACATTTCATGAGACAAGCAAATCAGATGATTCAAATGCCAAGAACATGGAAGGATTTCATAGTATGGGCATTGGATCATACAAAGTGGTAAATGACCATAATACCCTCCTTAAAAAAATGAGATCCATTATTAAAAAATTGGAATGGCAAGTCCACTACCCTATCACCTCCATGTGGACCTCTTTATATCAAAACATGTTGGAAAAATTAACTAATGTCCTTACTTATTACAAGATTCATTAAGTATTATTAATATTAATTTAGATTGTCTGTAATATCATTTAATACAGATCATGATTTACTAATTACTTTTAACAACCCGGCCAACTATCTTTTTTTACAGATAAGCAGATAAAATAATTGACTCTTCATTACTTAAGTTTCAGAAAAGATATGCAACTCTTTCCATAAAAAAAGACAATATTATAACGGTATGTGGATGTAACAACGTATAAATTTAAATACGGTGACTTATAATCAACTAACCCGTTTAAACGAAAAGATAAAAGAGGTGATAACCACACACAAAGCTACGAACTAAGGACTATAGTTATCTTTCCCGTTAAAATTATACAAGAATAACATGACACTACAAGTCTAGCAACTATCAGGTGCTTAAATAAATACATTTTTATGAAAAAGCAAAAAAACAAAATAAAGGTCATAATAACGGATTAATTTAATGATATCCATCTACTGGACACTTATTGCTGCATTATACAGTCTTTTCAGGTTCATAAACCAAGGTGGCCGGCAAAAGCTGCAAACAGAAGCCGCGTAGAAGAAGGAAGAAAGAAAGGGTATCTTTTTCACGAAAGTTTAAAATCTCTTTTCTAAACTAACATTAATCAAATTTTAATAAAATTTCGCCTTTAATGAATGAATTCTCAGTATTATAATGAAGCAATGTACAATTGTTAATGCAATATGTACAAGGAAAACTTACACAGTCACCGCATGTCCACCGAATGTGTATAATATATTAGTGGCTCCGGTGAAATAAAGCACCAGTTTTTTAGGACCAGAGTGTTGAACCCCATCAACCTGCAATTATGATTCATGATCACCTGTTGCTATTTTAAGCAAAAACCCTTGTTTGATCTGGGTCTGAAATCTTGATTTTCTTTCTAAAAATAGTATGTGTGAATTTGTATAATTATGTGTGTATATATGTGGCTACCTGGCCATGAATTAAAGCTGCAATGGCCATGTACCAGGCAGTGTAAGTGGTCATCCCAAGGCCAAGAAAAGACCAGATTCTGTAGTTGTGGAAAGATGGTATGAACACAGTGGTTGCACAACATGCTCCAAATATGTATGTCCATGTCCTTTTGTCCAAATGATCATTTATGTAGTATATATTGCTGTCATATTTTACATAAAAACAAAAGTGTCAATGTTTTACATGAAATCAAGAATTCCCATTTCATATCTGGACTCAAAAACAAACCTTGCACAAGCTATAAGTTGTATCACAGATCCAAACAGAAGGAAAGTGCAGTTGAAAGCTAGTCCTATTGCTTTCCAGTAAGGTCCCAATAGTCCATCAAGAACTTCAAACCACTGACAACCAGATTCAATATAAAATAATCATCACATATACAGTTTTTAATATATATTATAATAATAATAATAATAATCAAGGCTTTTTTTATATATAGTTTTATTTTAGTTTTTGTCTTTTAATTAAGAGTTTTATTATATGATATTAAGATGAACCTGTATGACATGGTTCTTGAAGCTGACACCTTCCTTTTCTTTTCTGGCTCTGTACTCAACATAAAGAACACTGATGAGATAAGCTGTCCAGCTGCCAAGAAGACCATAGAAAATTTGAAGCACAACACCTGAGACCATGCCCAGTTGAGAGAAAGAGTATGGAAGTGTTAACAACACTTGTGCCACCTGCATAAATACATGTACATTCAAGATGATTCATGAAAAAAAAGCTTTTTCATTTTTGGAATCTAATGATTATTTTTATTTTGTTTTTAATTTACTTGATTTGAAGAACAACTAAACCAAGCATCCCAAGCAGATCCTCCATGCCAAAGAGCATTTTTCATGGAAAAAACTGAATGATCTTCTTCTCCTCCTTCCCTGCCTTCTTCTTTCCCACCTCCATCATGTTCATTATCATTGAAATTTGATGAAATTATGGAATCCTCTGCTTGTTTCTGACCAGACATTTTCTTTGATTTTTGCTGATACAAATTCCCCTTTTTCTCTTTTCTAAACAGATCTGTCAACACATACAAGGACAAACAAAAAAGAATTAACAATAACCCATCAATTCCCAGATCCAGAAACCAATGCCCATCACAAAAATACTATTACTTTATAACAACAAAAACAAAATAAACAGTCTTTTTACCTTAACAAGTCTCCATCTCTAACACCCAGATCTAAGAAGGTAACAAAAATCAAATATCCACTTGATTTATGACCTTTTGGAATGTGTTAGTGTTGTTTGTATTTAAAGCGCACACCCACACACACTCTTGCAGAGAGAGCGAAATAATTGGAGAAGCAGCTGCAGGGGTGGGTGTTAATTACTCAAGCATTTATATAAATAAACACTAGGCAGGCAGGCAGCTGCACAAAGAAAAGAAGAGCTGAAAAGTAGCTAGCTAGGGGGAAAGTCAGAGATGAAGAAATTGAAAGGGGTTTTTTAAAGGGTTGAAGGTGGACATATATATAAAAACCAATTTCTACCTTTTTCTTAGGGATTTTACTTTGTAAAATATTGATTATTATATTGAATGTAAAAAGGAGTTGGGTTCACTGTATGTGTGTGTGTGTGTGTGTGTGTGTGTAAGAGGTAGCATTTAGAGCAGATTGGATCAAAGGGTGTTTTGTTTGGTCAAGAAAGAAATGAGAGAGTATTGAGAGATGGAGAAAGTTATGATTTTTGAAAAGAAGGGTTTTAAAGGGTGATAGTGGGTGGAAGCATAGCTGTATGTATGTTCCATGCTGGATGTCTTCTTTATACCATAATTTCTAAAAATAATTAATTAAATAAGCATTTTAAAGGGCATGTAACTAAAAGAAAAGTACAGAAAACATTTATTTACCAATTTAAACATCTAAATTGCTGATTTATGTCGCCTACACTATTTATATCGCCTGACCGATAAGTTAACAACACATGTCTATTGCAATTTTTCAATAGTTGCCGCACTAACATCTAACACCATCTTGAAATCTAGAATATATTTGACATTCTTCAAGGTTCAATTCAAAACCAAACAAGTGTTCGGGACAATCTCTCTAATACTAGTACGTAGTACCGTAATAAAGATAACCCAAAAAGGATGAAACGATAAAGATAACATGATGAAGATGATGGTAACGATGTCAATATATTGTTGTATGAATTACATGATAATTAAGCATTACATTTAGGTTTACATGATATATAAGATAATCCGTCATGATCAATATGCCCAAGTGTTACATGATCTTTATAAGAATATGTTTCTAAGTATGGTACTTGTGGGAAGACTTTGTCAAACAAAATTCCAATTGGTGTTTACATAACCGAATCAGAAGGGTGGATTCGATTGTAGTTGATGTCACTAGGAGGCATGGTCGTCCTTTTCTAAGGTGGGAGCATAGAGTTAGAGCGGATTTGCATGAGTTTTTCTCTCACGGAGGACATGAACTCAGATAAACTCTCTCGGCGTAGGAGGATTAGGGTTCAGAGATAGATTTGAGCGTAGGATAACAACTGATTTTGTATTATAAATTAAGAACAAACTAACTACATTAAGAAATTTTTTTTACCTAATATTTATAACAATATCAGACTTAACTTAAAAAGTTTCTAATAATACGTTAATATATAAGTGAGGAATATATAGAATATCAACTATACTTTTATTTTCTATTATTTTCTATTTTCGACTATTACTTTTTATTTTTACTTTATTTTTTTCCCTTTAATTGTATTTGAATTGTAGTTATATTTTATTATATTTTGATTTTTAGCCTTACTGTGATATTTATAATAATTATTATTATGATCATAGTAATAAATATTTTTATTATTAGTGTATATTCTATTATTATAAACTTTTTCCTATTGTATTCCTATTGTATTCTACAATTTTGAATGTCTATTTATGTATATTTTTTTATCTTATTACTTTTACTCTATTGCTTTCGCTGTTGGATGTATGTCTTCTGAAACAATATCTCTATGTACGTATAGAGATATTATCTACATCTTATATCTCACATATCCGTTATAATAGGATCGAGTACGGTTGTTATTATTGTATTCTAAGTATGGTACTATAATATATGATTTATTTTAAGAATATTTATGATAAACTCGTTATATTCACCTACCTTTGATAGCTAACACTTGTTTTCTACTTGCTTAATGTGTATAACATGCATCATAGACTCATAGTAAAGACGAAACTTATGAAAATGCACGAGTGAGGCTGGGTAGACAATTAAACAAACGGTGAACATTAGCAGATATTCATTGTTTTAATTAACACGTTGATGACATCAGTGTTTATTAATGGTTTAGAAATGTGGTTTTCATACTTTTATTATAGTAATGAACATATAAGATAACGCAAAGATTTACATCTTAGTTAAAGGTTATTTTTAGTTATATATTCTAAAAGTATATGATTGATTCAATAAATACCTTTTATTTATATAAACAATGTAATTTATCTTAATTTATTTTAGTATTTTAATACTGGAAATGTTACATGCACATTAATCGCAACCTAAACTACTATCCATTTAGAATCATAACTAACTTGTTTATGTTCATGTCAGACATTCGTAGCGTCTATAACTGACACTAGCACATAATATTATATATACAAATATCGATTGTTTTGTTTTGTTAAAAATAAAGAAAACTAATTTGTAGTTGTAACTGGATTCTTCACCAATTGGTACGTACCTTAAAACTTGAAATTTTTTGATATCTGGTTGAAGAAGCAATTTGACTAAAGACATGGGATCTTCTGTTAATAAATGACAAGACTACTACTGCGAATCCGTCCACATCAAATAATAGAGCTTAACTTGTGGTGGTGTAGACCCCATGAAATCGACCATCTTTAATAATTTAATTAAGGTCACTATACTATATATATGGAACTAGCTAGTTATATATTGTACCAATATTCTTATCCTTGTCTTAAAAGCATAAGACGTTTGATATTAAAAAAATAAACTTTTATAAACTTTATATTATGAATGATAATGGATCGGATTTAGATCAGATAATATCGTATCTATATCCATATTCATGTAGTTTTCATCATCCATATCCATATCTACTTTAAATTATTTTATCCGTCTATATCCATATTTAAACAAGTAAATGGATATCTATTAGATTTTGAAATAACTCTTTTCACAAAAAAATATCGTAGATTTACATATACTTTTTTATTTTTGTTGACGTAAATACATTGTTTTTAATAAAAAAAAAAGATACAATCAAAGAGAAAACATACTCTGTAATTATAATATATATATATATATATATATATTGTCAATATTATATTTATACATAAATGTTAAAATATAATAAATATACAGATTTATAAGTTTAATTATATAAGAATTTTTTTAGAAAAATTTAGTTTCGGGTTAATAGATTTATCCAACGATAACAGTCATCCATATTCACTCCACTAAGCATCTATATCCACTCAACATATGATATTCACCTGTTTGATTTCGTCCATATCTACCACCCGTTGATCGGATCGGGTGTATAATTATCGGATGGAATCACCATTGCCATCCCTACTCTATATGCTACGATTCAATTTCTTGTGTAATTCCTAATTAATGCACATCATAATGATAACAATTGTGAACATCTTTATAGTTTTTTAATTTGCGGAATAGGATGAACTAGAACTGGAGTTTCGGCATGATCAGCACTTTATCCTAGCACCCAAAATATTATTATTAAATCATACTAGCAAGATGCTAAATCAATGTTACAACTATTTAAAATAGTGCTAATGGTTACAACATCACATATGCCAAAACAAAAAATTACGTTTTCCCCTATATTGTAACTAAGTAAACAAAGAAGCCTGAAATTCTTCCACCACCTTTGAAGCTGAAAATCTACTCCGATTAGAAATCAAATCGTTTAGAGCCTTCCAAATGCACCAAAGTAAACCCCCTTTTGCTGCTTTCAAGAATTTCTTGTTTGGACCATTATATCCTTTTTCTATTGCATTAAAAAGAAGTCGATCCAAAGCTGAGTGATCTTCCACATAGATGTTACACCATTTAGAAACCACTCCCAAATCTCATTAACAGTTGGACATAAGGAAAATATATGCTCTATGGTATCTAAACGATTGTTGCATATGGAACAATCTTCTAAAAGCATGATTATACCTCTCGAAGACAAATTTGGTTTCAAGGGAATATGATTTAACAATACTCATTAAAGAAATTTATTCTTGGTGGTAACCACTTGCTTCAAAAAAATAAACCTACAAAAGGAGACTTCATGAAATATTCAATGAGAAATCTGAGGCATTTTACCGAGAATGTTCCGTTTAGATCTCCCTCCCATCTCCATCCATTTTCATCATTATTTAGAACAATATGTTTGGCATATCTTGTAATTCTTCTAGTTACCTTGAGAGATTTCCATTTAATGCATTCCTTTCACAAGACCAATTCCAACTACTCCTTCCTTGTTTACTTGTGAAATTCAATCTCCTATGAAACAAATTTTCCTTGTATGAATAGCATAATATGGAAAAATTTGCTTAAATACGAACAATCCTAATCCATCGATCATACCAAAAGCTTACTTTATCCCCTTTACCAACCCTTCTTGAGAAAAGTTCTTCCACGTTTAAGTTCAAAATTGAAAGTGTCTCTCCTACCTTCGAGATATTTATCCACACACTAGGCTGTCTAAGGTATGCAATCATCGAAGGATCCCTCCCAATACCCAAACCACCTAAAGATTTTGGAGCAATTGTTTTTGCCTATTAACCCACCATATCTCTGAATTTCTTGTTTTGTTAACCCCATATAGATTTCCTACCAATTCTTTTAATAGAGTCAATAAAATGGGAGCTTAGAATAAAGAAAGGAGGTATAACGGGATACTCCCCCAAAACCGATTTGCATAAAGTGACCCGACCACCGAAAGACAAGTTGTTTGCTTTCCAATTAGAAAGTTTTGAACTAACTTTGTCAATTACCAGTTCCGGTTCTTAAGTAAGTTCGTATTAGCACCCACTGTCACACCAAGGTAGGTGAAAGTAATTTTGCACTATCACATTTAAGAAAAGTTGATAAGCTATTCACTTTATCATCATGAACCCCAAGACCATAGACCTTACCTTTTGAGAAATTTACCTTTAAACCCGAGGCGAGATGGAAACATTGTAGAATTCTAGTAAGTTTGACCGTATTGGAAATCGACCATTTTTCAAGGAAAATAACATCATCGGCAAATAAGAAATGAGATAATGATGGACCATAATTTGGCAAGTCTACTCCATGAAAATGGCCTTTTTTGACAGCCTCCATCATTGCAATATGTAGTCCTTCCATGTCGATGATGAAAAGAAACAGGGATAAAGGATACCCTTATCTCACCTCCCGAGTGAGTGAAATTCTTTTGTTGATGTGCAATTTACAGGACCGAGTCTCTAGCTAATGAAAGACATCCACGAATCCAACTGAGATATTTAAATGCCTTTTCAAAGTCAACTTTGAAAAGTAATAATTTATTATTTCTTTTCTTTGCCGAATTTCAATTTTCATATAAATTCGACGGCCTATCCAATATTTGTCTCCCCTCTAGGTAAACTAACTACTATTGGCTTTACTACCTTTCCAACAACTTCTTTTAATCAAATTGTAAGGCTTTTGGCCACATGTACATGCATCCAACTAGACTAATATGGCCACATGTACATGCATCCAACTAGACTAATATGGCGATATTACGACCAAATAGTTTTCTTTATTTCATCCATTGAAAATAGTGCTTCTGTGTCAATGTTTTCTTCTGAAGTTAGTTTCATGAAAGGGGGACTAACGAAAATTGGTCAATTAGGCATCGACTCATTAAACTTGTTTGAGAAGAATTTTAGAACCTTGTTTATTGCATTCGGATTTCTTTGCCACATACCATCAATTGATAAACCTTTGACACGATAACGATTTTTTATTGAAATTAACAATTCTGTGGAAGAAATTGTTGTTTTCATCATCATCCTTTACCATTTCATGCGTTTTCATTATCATCCTTTACCATTTCATCTTGGCTTTCTGTTTAAGGCCTGGATTTTTTGCAAACTACATATCTTAAATATTTTTTCGCCATATTCTCCTAGTTTCTAACTCCTCAGTAGTGAGGGGGTCTTGTTTAGCCGTGACTTTCAAAGTGTCTACAAACGATTTTAAAACATTAATTTGAGCCTTTCTTTATCAATCGCATCTGGCTTCCAAGCTTTGTTTGCTATTTCTTTTTTCTTTCAATGTGGATGCCATTTATCAATCAAAGAAATCATTTGCATCATTCCAGACTTTTATTTCCAAACGCAACCGTTATAATCATAATTATATCTCATATTTCAACACCAATAAAAAAAGACGTTGAAGCTTCTCCATTCAGATCCGGTTTTCTAACAAGAAGTTTAAGGTGGATTTAATTATTTCAAATATTCATAAATAATCTTTTGAGTGAATAATGGATCGCTTCAAGGCTAGGGAAGGCTTGTTCGAATTGGAGTTTGTGGATGGTTAATCTTTGTCAAACATCTATTTCTAGTTCGATTTCGTCTTCTCGACGAGTTTTTTGTCATGATGGTTTTTTCTGTTTTGTGTTTCTGTGTTTTTTAGTGTTTGTGATGGTGATAGAGTTGGGAGTGGTTTTCTGTATTATGATTATGCATTTATGCCTTAAGAGTCACTGTTCTTGTGTGTTTAATAATATTGGTAATTGCCTTAAAAGAAAGACAGTAAAAGTTAATTATAATGTACCATGAAACTAGCTTGTCCCATGATTTAAGTCAAATTCAACCAAATATATAATTTACTACTACTATAAATTGATTTTTACGACTGCATGCGCGCCACCTCCGGCTGAAATGTTCCGACACCACGAACGACGATGGTGCTGACTCCGTCACGATTTCCATCACATGGCTCTCACCAAAAACCGGCAACACGCACGCCTTTTGTTTAACGGTTAACTATATATCTAATTAATTTGGATTCATCGGTCAAACTTTAGTTTACCAACTTCAAGAAACTATTGAATTTGACTTTTCCATCCTTTCTTGTTTTAAAAGCTGTACGGTAAGACTAAGACTCTTCCTATGTATTCAAGAGAACCATGTTTATTATAATAACACCAGGATCGATCTTAATCACTTAATTATTATAAACTAGACTAAATGCCCGTGTTATACACGGGTTGGTTTAAAAGATAATAAATATTAAACATTAATAATAACATATTAAATAATATAGAACGCGAATTAGATGAGAATTAAAAAAAAAGACTACATATATACGATATCAACACTCTAACCAACGTTGGAAACATCGATGCGAGTGGAAGGGCATACTTGACGGCATAAACGTAATTCATGATACAAGAGACATGATTGTATATATTATATAAGCCATCAATTATTATCGTTACAATTAAAGGTAATAAAGTTAAATGTTATTGGTTATAATTAAAAAGGAATTTAAAATTATTATAAAATATTTTACAATGATAAAACTATTAATTTGGTTAAATATGATATTTTAAAATATTATAAAAGGGTAAATATGATATTTGTAAAATAAGATAGACAAATACGATTTTATATGATTTAATAAGTGTATATATGAAATTATCTCTAATAATTTGACTCTAAAAGTCAAAAATTGTTTTTTCGATTCTAAGTGAATGAATGGTCAAGATTAAATGATTTTTTAAAATGAATGATTTAGATCGTCTAATAAACTTTATCAAATTAGTCTTTTATTTAAATTTTAGGTTAGAAGATTAAAGAAAGATTACAAATGTTATTCTTTTATCAATATTAGAAGAAGAGGAGATAAGTCTTTTATTATAATTAATAAATTACTTTATATATAAATTAAACCAGTTTTAATGTGTTAACGATATTTTATTTTCTCTAAAAAACATATACATAATTTATTCTTTAATTAAAAAATTAACAAACTATGACAGTTAATGATACCATGCATTCATGTAACTTTATCCAATTTCAAATTTGGCATCCCTTTAACTTTGAAGATTTTCGACGACTCAAACTCACAAAATAAAATTTAAATTGTAGCTTTAATTAAAATTGTGAAGATTAAATAATTAATAATTGGGTAATGATATCATAATCTTATTCTTTTAAAATGTATTAAAGAAAGATAATTGTTTTGATATTTATTATTGATTTGATTAAGTGTTATTTTTACCAAATTCACATTAATTTGACTTCAAAAAGTCAAAATAAAAATTCTAGAATTATAAAAATTAACCACTAAGATTAAATCTTTTACTAAATGAAGGGTCCAGATTATCTAATAATTTTTTTTAAATTAGTTTTTTATATATATCAGAAGATTAATGATAAATAAAAATAAGTTTTCATTAATAACGTATTAATAAAGGAACGGTATTTAAAAAAATCAAATTTAATTTTTAATAATAAGTTATTTGGACACAATTCATGGTTATGAAAATATATAAAAGACCAAATACCCTATTATTAAGCAATTATAGTGGTTACAAATAATCGATAATCACAAAAAGATAATTCATATATATATATATAGGCAAAAGTCAAACAAGAACCGTGTTTCGTACGAGAACTGCGAGAACCAATCTAAGCCGTCCAATCCCCCCTACTTCAATGTCATTGTCCACCCATGAATTCCTCACATGCACCCTGCCACACTTGATTCCCCCACGCTCCACATCCATGAATTCCACTTTATCAAATCAACGGCTAAGATTGGTTCCCGCAGTTCTCGTACGAAAAAAAATTCTCGTCTGAACCGTCCCATATATATATATATATATATACACACACACACACACACATAGGCAAAAGTTCAAACGAGAACTGTTTTTCGTACGAGAACTGCGAGAACAAATCTGAGCCATTCAATTCCCCTCCTTTAATGTCATTGTCCACCCATGAATTCCTTACATGCACCCTGCCACACTTGATCTCCTCCACGCTCTCCATCCATGAACTACCCATATCCAAGGAACGGTTGAGATTGGTTCTCGCAGTTCTCGTTTGAACCCTCCCCTATACACACACACACACACACACACATATACACACACACACACACACACACACATATATATTGGGAGGTTCAAATGAAAACCTTAAATAAATTGAGAATGGGAGACACAGTCTTAGCCGTCAAATTCCCCCTCTTTCAATGTCATTGTCACCCATGAATTCCTCACATGCACCCTGCTACACTAGATCCCCTTACGCTTTCCATCCATAAATTCCACTTACAAAATGAACGGCCGAGATTTAGTCTCACATTCTCATTTAATTTCTCATTCTTATTTGAACTTTTCCATATATATATATATATATATATATATATATATATATATATATATATATATATATATATATATATATATATATATATATATACATACATACTTCGTAACATGTTATGCACATTATATTATAGTTTTAGTGTTTACTTGTTTAGTATCAGGTATATAAATATATAATATAATATTTTTCCGGATCTTGTACATATAACAATGATTACTATGTGTTTAATTAATTAGTTACTATACTATATTACAGTTTGAAGATACAGATTAATGTTGTAATGATTCTAACTTAATTAGTAGGCTTGATCAAATCTTGATCTTGGTTGAAATGAGATTAAGATATGTTGTTAGAATGAACTTAACATCTTTAGAACTTTCAATTAATTTTTAATCAAGTGATTTATATCTATCTATATCTATATCCTCTCTAAAACAAAACCTATCGAAGCTAAGTTGGCACTTGTCTTTGCATTCCAATGTCAAAATCAAAGCGAATTAGTCTACATGTTTTGCTTAGGTAGCGTGATCTAGACCTTCTGCCTTCACTCATATATCTAATGTAAGCCGATGATTCTCATTTAATTACGGGTCCATTGATTTCGGACTTCAATGACATAATGATTGTTATTTCATGTGCTTTGCTTTAGAGCTTCTTCTCACTTATGAGGTGAATTAGTTTCATTCAATGCATAATAAGTAGACTTAATGAGAGGATGATTGTTATTCCATGTGTTTGGCCTTTATAGTTTTTTCTCAATTATGAGTGTGATTTTAATTTTATTCAATGCGTCAGTTCAATGAGGTGACAACTGTTGTTCCAAATGGTGTGCCTTTAGAGAAATTAGCCTTCTTGTTCTCCGTTTATTGTTATGGCACTTCAATATCATTTGTAAAGGGTGGTTAACGCTGTTGTAGATGGTTGGAGAATTAAGACTTGTGTAGTGCGATTTGGCATCAACATGTTTATATGAAACATTATGAGACTAACAACATGGATATGGTGTTTATGGATGAGGATGTGCTGTCGTCATTCAATGATTAACATATTGTTGATGAATCTTACAATCATTAATATTTTTGCATTCTTTACTTGTTATTTCTCTTTCTTAGCTTATTCAATCATTTATAATGTTAGGAGACGAGAATTTCAGTTACTATAAAGTACTTTACCTTTATTTAAATGAATTCAGAAGTCAATTGTTGTACATTAACTATTTTGATAAGTTATCTTGAATTTTAAAAGTTACAAATCAAGATGATGATAAGTTTGATGAACAGCTTAAAAATCTTATGAGAGATGGTATGTTTTATATAGTGGAAGATAAAACTAACTTTATAACTCAAAACAATGTATTAATTGTATGTCCCTCCATATATTTTTTATAATTTCTTTGAAAGTTTTTTAAAATATATTATTGTTTTACTTAAGAGTTTGACGAGCCAGGGATAGGTTTAATTCCTACATGAGCATATGAAGCTATGTACGGACAAGACATGCAAGCATGAACATCCTGTGAGTATTTTTTCTCTCCTATAATCAAAAAACACTTGTGTTATATATACATATGAGAGATGTATTTACTAAGAGATAGAAACATATTTTTTTTGACCGGCAAATGAGGACACATCCCCGCCTCTCCAGTGTGAGCTCGAATTGCTTGGTGGCGGGTTTTCAACCACCTCTCGTTATTTGGCTTTAACCAAGTTTCAAGCACCACGCCTTCACTCCATAGAGGAAACCCCTAAGAGAAAAACCCCCAACCCACTGCATGCAGCAGGATTTGATCCCCCAACCTCTTATGAGGAAGGGGGGCACCTTACCAGATGGGCTAAACCCTATTGGCAGAAACATATTAGTTTATGATTACGATAGATGTATTAATTAATTTGTCATACATTATCATTTTAAAAAGAGTTAATTACATGGTTGGTCCTTTAAGAAATGCTTAAGTCATACTTTCGGTCCTTTATTTGAAAATCTTGCAATTTCAGTCTTAAATTTTCAAAAGTTAAACACGGATGGGCCTTTGTCTATTAACTTTAACAGTGTTAGGGTTAAACTTATTAAAATACCTTTTTACGCTTTTCAATATCACATGGGGAGTCCTTTAAAAAATTTAAATGATAATTAAAATATTTTATCGCTCTATATTAAAATAAGGAACTTAAATATATATTGGGTCAAAATTCTTTACTCTCCATCCAGATCCCAAGGTGGACTCTCTCTCCCCTCCTCTTCTTGATCAGGAACCTCGGGCCACCACCCAAGGGGAAGAGCCTCCGACTACCACCCCGTGACACTGGACCTTCAGCAGTCCCCCTCTGTGACTATCGTAGCCACTGTCACCACCGCAACCCCTCTCAGATAGGATCATTCACGACCACCGGCGAGTCCGACACCACTGCAAGACTACCACCACTAGAACTTCCACGACCACCGCAACCACTCGCCGCAACCCCTCTCTATTTTTCTTAAATGTTATATGAAATCCTTAATTCACACATGTCTTAATTTTATATCTCCTTTTTCATTTTATAGACACTAGACAATGTCTCAATGTTGTTGCCATGTGAACTTATACCAAAAATAGAAGATGAAGGAGGTTAAAAAGTATATCATATGTTTTTAAGGTCGTGTTATAGGCATATGTTCTAGTTTATTTTTTTTAAAGAAATCAATTTATATAATTTTTGTATTATAATATGTTAGAAAGTGAGACAAGTTTTTTAATTGTAGGTGATCGAATATTATTAATCCATTTCATAATAACTAGATCAATTATTATCGACACTTACAAAACCTGCATTTATGTATATCTATCTGACTATCCACTAGTATATCTAGTAAGGCAAAACCATTTTAAGCAAAGTTTTTTCTATTAAAATTCAACTAGCCAATGGGAACACTTCATTTCCCAATTTTGACTTGTGTTGACTAATTAAATAGAAGCTCCAAATTACTAAACACGCGGACCTATTCTCGGTTATAAGCCGACCCTCTTTTCCCGACTCATAGAGATACAGGATTATCCTATACTATTAATTGTGAAAGTAATTTGGCTTCTTCTCATGAGATTTTGAAGGAGAATTTAGTAAATTCATAATAAAACTTGATATTGATTTTATCATGAGATTTTGGTTTTTCACATTTACTCTTATCAGCTTTAAAAAGTGGCTAAAGCCTAAAGGCACATGGGTTTGATGAAGTAAATATTTTTTTATTTTTAATACTATTTAACTTTAAAGTAACCATTCAATATGTATATATATGACTTTTTCTATAATCTAAAATGGCTTAATATATAAGTGTGTTTGTAAATGTTAGCTTTTTTTAAAAATATTGAATTCTTCATCAATAGTAAATATCGAGTAAATACCATTCCTGTTTTGTAGCGGGATAAAATTACTATTTTGCAATTTGCTCTGAATTAATATTATATACTTCAGATTTTTATTATGAAAACATTTTAGTATGTAGCCATACAGATACACATTTCATTCTCCTCTCAATTAATGTATTTACAAACACATAGAAGGAATTTACACTAGAAAATTGGTCAAAAGGCGTTGAGAGTGAGAGAGAGGGGTAGTGATGTTTGAAGATGCTTAACGCATGGGTTATTATCGATGAGGGATTCAATGTTAATGGATTTGAAAGAAATATTATTAACTGTTGGCAGAATAACAACAATCAAGAAGAGGCCACGGGTTGCTGCATGAGCGACTATTTTTTATTCTTGGTGACTATATTACTGGAAAAATGAATTTAAACCCGTTGCAACATCGACGGGCAAATTACACCTCGTTCCCTTTCATTGCTTTGCAACCCTAACCAAATCATAGCCGTATCTCCCTTCGCTTCCGATCTGAATTCGCGGGCGTTGGTTTACGTACTCCCTCTATGTCCGATTCATCTTAGGTAAGTTCCTTCAATCCTATTTTGCTGATTTCCTTATTTGTTTCCTGAGGTAAGATGATTGAATCAATCTAATCCTCCGTTGAAATCTTTTAAGAACGTAGTAAGGATTTGTTTTTCTACAATTCGAATCAGTGATGTTGCTTCCTACAACTTGATTCAATGTTCTTATTTGATGCTCTTGCTTCCTATAACTCGAATCTGTTTCTCGACTTCACCTTCGCATAACTCGAATTAGTGTTATTATATGATAACAATCGAGTATATAGTTGGATTCTTGCTTGGTATTTTGTGATTCTATCTGAGATGGACTATTTGTTAGTTTGGATGGTTATCGACTTTCTTAGCTATGTGGTTAATTAGGATTTGTATATCTATAGGTTTGTTTAGAGTTATTGCATTTTCTTATCTCACTTGGTATTTTCGTTGTTCGTCTTATGTTTATAACCATCTACTAAGAGTGACTTTAATTTTGCTATTGAAAACCGTTTTCATTACGAGTACCGTGGGTATCATTTGTAATAGTCACTAAAGAGGTATTTTGTTTTTTATATAAGTTTCTGGCCGTGAATTGTGTCCAAGTGAGTTGTCATTAAAGATTGAGGGACTGTTTGTTAGAACAGAATGATTAAACACTTAATGATTATGTGGCTTGAATAATTCAAAGGTTCTGAATGAAATTACCTCTGAATATGACATGATGTTTGTTAAAAGTTTTGAATGAACCATCTAAATGATGCAAATTATCATTTTAAATTTAATAGTGATATATTATATTTATATAAGATATGATTGTTTAACAAGACAACGTGTGAAAGAAGGAGTATTAGGGTAAAATACTTAGTGCTTAATGAATCAGAATGCACTTAAAGGTACTAGCATCGTACCCGCGCAATGCTACGGCTGTAAATAGTTTCTGTTTTATATGTCATTTTCAAGAATGTAATGATATGTTATTCTCGCGATTCAATGACAAGAAAAAGTATTGAGCAATATGTCCATTTTTTTCGAACTTTCTTATATTTGTATCAATTAATTTATTAAGTTTATAAATAAATTCTAAAAAGCATAAAAATAAAAAAAGATTTATATTTATGAAATAAAGATAGAGAAGTTAATAACATTTTGAAAATTATTTTGATATAGGTAGATAATTGTATTTGTGTGAAAGAGTATGTTAGTGAGAGAGTATATTTTAATTAAATAAAAAGGTAAAATAAATTAGGAGAGTGAAATGATTAAATATTGAGTGGATGAGATTAATTTATATAAAATAAAGGGTGAGGATGTATTGTTGGTTGAATAA
Organism: Pulicaria dysenterica; assembly: GCA_947179395.2. Lineage (NCBI taxonomy): Eukaryota > Viridiplantae > Streptophyta > Magnoliopsida > Asterales > Asteraceae > Pulicaria > Pulicaria dysenterica. The sequence continues at coordinate 87,493,555 of OX359288.1, forward strand.
TAAGAGTTTTGAATAGTAAAGAGGAGAGAGAGTGTTATATGTTTTATATAGTAGTATAGATAATGTTTCAGCAGCATTATAATGAATCATTCAGCACAATTTTCATTCAAAGACAACAATCAAACACGCTGAAATAAAATTTAGCTTCAAGTTTGGTTTTGACTGTTGGGGAAGAAAAGCACATGGTGAAACTGATGCAAGATATTGTCACAAAAAGATAATTGGACGTGTTTTTTTGTTAATGAGATAATGAATATATTGAAGAAAAAAAAATTTAGTTTTACGATTTTACCTTTTCAAATTAAAAAACAAAAGTTTGTATTTACTTTTATTTTTTAAAAACAAAAACAACAATAATTATGATTTTTGCGAATTATATAAAAAAAACTAATAAATTAGTAGGATATGCAATTATGCATGGTACCTAGATATATAATAATTAAAAAAGAAAACACATGAAGAACCTTGAGATAGATATATTATATATAGTGTACGTTCGTATGGAAGCTCACATGTCAAATATATATGACAACTTGCATGATTCACACTCTTTGTAGAATCCAAGTCTAAAGCTAAATCAAAGTCGAAGCACAAGCAATCAAAACAAAAGGAAGATCTAGTATCATAAACACAAAAACGATAATTATCACGAAATTGGAAACCCTTGATGAACCCAGAATCGGGGAAAAAAACCCTAAAATCGAAAGAACCCCCAAATGAAAGCAAACCCAATCGATGGTTGTGATGGTGTTGGAACTCAGATCTGGAAACCTTATGCGAAGAAACTCTAGAAACCCAAAATTGAAAGAAATCCCAAATTCAATGAAACCCCAAATTGAATGAAATCCCATTCGATAGTGGTGATAGTGTTGGGACTCAATCTGGAAACCCTATGCGAAGAAACCCCGATGATGGTGGTTGTCATGGAGCTCTTGAGTGATGGTGACCTTCAAAAGCGATGATGGTGATGGTGTAGTTGCCGGTGACCAAAATAATGTCCAGATCGATGGTAGTACAAATCATGTTTTCATCCAAAATTTTTTATTATTATTATTATTATTATTATTATTATTATTATTATTATTATTATTATTATTATTATTATTATTATTCTATTTTCAAGTATTTTAAGACAAAAAAATGACATATCATCACCCAAGTCTAAAAGAGCTTAAATGTCTTTTTAACTTGAAAACAAATCTATCTCAATTTAAACCCTAATATCTCTCATATAAACCCACAATTTCCCCATTTCTAGTTCTTCAAAATCTCCCCCTTGATTTTACCACCCATCCATCTATAAAGATTCCAACAAGGTTCGCTTAGTTCACCATAACTTTGTCATCTCCCTTTCCTTCATAGATGCTTGCAGTCAAACTAGATCTGGTAGCAAGTTTCGCCATCAATTTTTTAGTTTGTCATCGACAACAAATGAAGATTTGATCGGTTCATCACCGACCCATAACATTTTTTTCACCTCTTGCAGCAGAATGTTTGTCAAATCTTGATTTAGACATGGTCGCCAGAAGATCATGATTTAGTTCACCACTTGTTACAGTCGCCACATCACCACCATATACAATTGACAACTACTCTTTCAAATTCTACATATGTGGCGATCTCTACCTTGTCATCCACAATCATCGACATAAGATTCCATCACCGCTGCCATCATAATCGACTCCCTTCCTTTTTTGATTAAGTTTTGTGGTCAGCAGAAGCAAAGCACTGACAACCTCCACCGTCGTCGCCATTCGCAAGCTACACCAAAGGTCCGAACTAGTTCAACAAGAGGTAGATATGTTTTTGGCATTCTGTGAACAACGATGTATCATCAAATTTATTTTTTAGTGATGGCATGTTTTTGTAGGTTTGTTCATTCAATGATTATCCAAGTTTTTAAGCTTGTTTTCCATGTTAATAATGATGTTCTTTGTTTTAACCTTAAATTTTATATGGTAAAATGAGTTTGATTTTTTAGTTAATTTGCATATCATCATCGGTACTACCTTCTCATTTATTATTAGAAATAAAGTTTTTTGGTTGTTTATGGTTTTTCATTATCAAACATTCACCTTGTTCAATAATAAACAATGATTGGTTATTATTATTATTGTTTTTATGATTTGTTCATCATTATTAGAAATATTTTTATTTTTTATTTTTATGAGTTATTAACTAACGAACATAGACATTGGAGATTAAGAACTATTGATTATTGAGTAATGAATATAGCATGTAATGATTAAAAGCTTGTAAATCTTTAGCTATGCTTATCATTGAACACCGTAAAATTGTTAATTTACTTTAAATTATTTTTAATTTATTTTGTTTAAAAATTTTTGGACAGAGAAAAATAAGAGGATTACTATTATATACCCTTTTAAATTAAAAAAAATAAGATTAATATAAGTTATTAGATCAAATAAAAATAAGAGGCTATTGTTACTTCTCATTTTTTTGAACATCAAGGATTTCTTTTATTTATATCCACGACATAAAACTTCTTACAATAGCACACAAGATTTATCCAAGTCACAATTACAAACCACACATAAGCCTTAGTACACAAGTATAATCTCAATCTATAGTAGCGCAGCTTCCCTACGCAAACGCAGCACCGAAGCAAACCCAATACATCACACATCAGGAACAATCCATCATCAACTTAACAACATGAACAGCACCAACAATATCTAAGCAGTAGCACGGCCGTAGTAGACATCAACAGGGGCAATAACAATAGCCATACCCAGTAGCGAAGCAGCTCAAACAGCAAATAGACAGTCAAGGACCTGCAGAACCATGACCCAACAATAGTGCAAAACAAAAGGGTTTAGACCCATCCTCGCAAAACTAAACCACCGACCCTGTGTAGCGTTATACAATTTAGAAAGAATGCAACCAAAGTTCCGGACACACACTGCACACGCCTCCTGATCTAGCCTCCATAACCAGTCCTCCATAAAGAATGCAACCAAGGTTGCTTCTCATACTTTTCGTAAAAAACACTTTTCGTATGAACACTTCCTATACACACACATATATGTTATATATAGGGCAGAGTTATTGTGATAATGTATATATATGTGAGAATAATAGAACAAATCCCAGACATCCATTAGAAGTTGATCTATTAGATATCACTGTCGTAATTCAACTGTCACAATCATGGTCGTCGTGTGAATAAAATAAAAGACTAAATGTAGATCATCCGATCAAATTAAATAAATAGTCAGGATTAAGTCTTCAATTATTATCTAAATATTCATTTCTATTTGAACTTGCCACTATATATAAATTAACCTGCAATCCACTATATATTCCACAAAATTAATATTTAAAAATAGTAAAAATGTGCTTAATTACACTTTCAGTGGCTATGTGTAACCCCCGTTTTTGTTTCTAATTATGTGCAATAAGGGAATTATAAAACCTTTATAAAATCAGGCTACAATTGGCACAATAAAAATAAAAACAGTTTTCCTTTGGTGTTGCAGAAAACATATAGCATGTCCACGTGAAAGCCTCGTCTGCCACGAACCTGAAAAAGATCAACAACGGAGAATATGAGCTAGAAATGTAACACCCTGATAAAGTGCCTAGCTGTGTAGTGTTGTACCATGTGCTATGGTACTTGTACTGTGACTTTAAGTGAATTAAATTAAGGGTTTTAAGTGACTAACGTGTACCGTGTTAATTAATGTGATTATGTGAAAAGTGTCGGTTGTGTCTAAAAGTGATGTCGTGTTATACGGTTTCGAGTAATGATTCCGTAAATATCCTCGTTGGTTGCAACGGGATGGTGTGTGTCAAGTTGTAAGTTGAAAAGGGGAATAAAATACCCCGTGTTTTAATAATAAAACCCAAGGTCGGCTTATGTACGTGCCTTATCCCCTGGGTCAAAGCAAAACACACACTTTACACACACTTTAAACATACGAACACACACATGCGTACGGGTCTTGGAGTTTTTGAAGAATCAATCAAGAATCGGGTTTCTACACAAGATTTCAGTAACAAATCAAAGCTCCAATCTGTTGTGTATTTACAGATTTGTAAGTATTTTAAATCCTAAACTTTGTTCTTGGGTATTTGAATGGAAAACACCATTTTAATGGTGTTAATGTTGTCCATGTGATTGTGATTGTGTCTAATGTGTTCTTTTGTGTCTATGGGTGTTAAACAAAGTGTGTATGTGGTTAGAACTGAGTTTTTGGTCGAAAAATGTGTTGAAAACGCGAGTTGCAGGAGCTGTGTCGAAACATGGACGAAGGTCACTGTAAAAAGAGTCCTTGCGGTCGCATGGCAAAGTGCTTGCGATCGCAAGGGGTGTTGCCATCCTTGCGACCGCAAGGGTTAAACCTTGCGATCGTAAGGGTGTTGGTTAAATTACGCGCCGCGTAAGTTTTTAAAGGGTCGCGCCGCGTAAATTAGTGATGTGATCGCATGTGTTAGGTTTTTGACCGTAAGTCTTGCATATATGCTATGCGATCGCATGGTATGTCCATGCGATCGTATGGGTCTATTTTGTGGTGATTACCGCTTACCAGCGAAGGAAATAAGGTTTGCGATCGTAGGTACGTAACTTGCGATCGTAACCAACCCTAGAATCATGTTTGCGATCAAAGGGGGTATCCCTTGCGATCGGAAGCATGCGTTTGGGGAAAAAGGACCTTTGCGATCGCATGGGGTATCCTTGCGATCACATGGCTTGTCTAAAAAGTCCCTTGCGACCGCAAGGCTTATGCTTGCGATCGCAAGCAGGGGTCCAGTTTAGACAGCTTGTGTAACTTGTGTTTTAATCTGTGTGTGTTACGTGTAAGTGATGACCAAACCTAAACCTTATGTGTTAGGTGATTCGGACGACTCAGTGTGTTCTTGGGATTCCCGGATCCATATCTGCCTCTTGTGATATCGAGGTGAGTACCGGTTTCCCATAAGACTCAGTAAGTAGGGTTGTTGTGTGCCTGTGTTGTGTGCTATGTGATATAGTGATACAGTGTTATAAGTGATACCATGTGATGTAAATTGTGATATGTGATACGCATGCGTACTGTGGACCCTATGGGTCAAACGTGTTTATGATTCCTGTCCGGACAGACGCAGGGGTTGAGGTCAGTCGCAGATGCGGCTGGGTCCCTTGAGTGTTATTCAGGGATTAGCGGTTCCCACGAGTGATTTTCTAGGGTAAAGGTTCTGCAGGCCGCCGTTCCTTAACAAACAGTGGGGTCTTGGTTTGTAACTAAGGCCTAATTTGAGCCTAGGTGGCTCCGCAACGTGCTCAGGGGGTTGCTCTTCGCTTCCCCTCCAGCATGGATTGGTGTTGCTGATTTCTCAGTTGGATTCGTTGAGCGGGATTTGCAACCCCGCGAGATATGATCCTGCTGACATGTCGGCACACCGCTACGTGATAGCTTAGCATTATGTGCCTTATTGTGACATGATAGCATGCTTATTGGTGCTTATGTGATACTTGTACTCACTAGCTAGTGTAGCTAATGGTTCGTGATATTTCCCTTTTCGCAGGTTAGTGATCAGATGGCCTGGCGAGGCGGGTTGCTGTGGGTAGTGTTATTGTATATATCTTTTGGGACACTTGTAGTGTATTAACTCTGATACTGTATAACGATGGTCGGTGCGTAGTGGTAACATTGGCTAAATTTTGAGACTTGGTTTGATTTGTTGTTCTATATCGCCAAGTCGATAACTAATACTTAAAATGTAATCAGTGGTTTATTCCGCTGCAGACTTTTGGTGTAAATAAAGTTTTAATTTACTCTAATTTTAAGCGCGTGAAACCGGTGTTACAAGAAACCTAGTGAGTAACTCCACAGAATACTCAAATGATAATAATTAACATATAATTGTACTCTTGTCACATTGCATAACACAAGTCATATCATGGCATCTAAATCATAATACTCCATCTCAGTCATAATATCACATAAGTTACTTGATTTGCCAACAGGGTATATGCATGCCTTATAGGTAGTCCTATCCCACACAAGGCTAGATGTCATAGGTAGTCCTATCCCGCACAAAGCAGTAGGCTATCTCACCTTTATTTGTGACCCCTTCAGGTCACATCATTATCATCGTCATTTTACCGTGATGCCCCAAAGTCAAATCGTACACGGTTCAGTTATCACGTATTTCACATATACATTAGAGCAATAACTTATAACATGTATAAGCATGTAATCAACACCTATATCCTTATAACAGATAGAGACATTATGCTCTATTTGGTCATGAACATCTGATCCTTATAAAACTACGGTTTAATTATAGCAACTTAGATTTCTTCAAATAATCCCATCAACCAAAAATTCTCCTCAATAGGTTTTATTATTGGTGAGCATTCAACATTAGTAGAGGACAACACAAATGTGGATTGTTATTGCGCTTTCTCACTAATTGCACAACCACTTACAGTAAACATATACCGCAATATTGATTGGTCTTTGTTTACCGAAGTCTTACCATGATCTAAATCAATACATATCACCCCCATCATTAGACTTACCAAAATATAGACACAAACCCCTCATTAACAATATATCTACTAATCATGCTAACAACATTAACAAAATCAAGGCATGTGCAAATCATAGCATACATTAAAGACCCAATTGCACTAAAGTATGGTATAAGTGTCATGTACGACATATCAGTCTTGGTATTATGACTTAATTAAAGTGGAGGATGGCCTGAAATGAGATGCAGTGCTGATGAACTTTGCTTCATGCATCTTAAATAAACCTAGAACTTTCTAGATATAATGCTTCTGAAAATGTGATGCAAGATCCTAGAAGTCTTGTATACACACAATTTCCATACCCATAAAATTTTAGCAACTAGTAAGTCGTTAAATTCAAAATCAGTTTTTAGCTAAGTTTTTTTTAATTATTTTTCTAAAAAATAATCATAAAATATATATGCTTTGTCCCCCCTTTTAATTATTATCTATCTTTTTTTGAGTGAAAAAAAAGGGTAGCTAGTAAGAACAATAAGGATGTTTGGGATTAAGTGAACAAGCGAGAGTTGTTGGGCTTTATGTTTACATCGGCATGTTAATCATAATCGGGTTTCGCGTGGAGTTCCCACTTCCCATCTCACCATCATTAAATTTTATACAACTCTTGCCTTCCTGCCTTGTTTCTGGATATATATATATATATATATATATATATATATATATATATATATATATATATATATATATATATATATATATATATATATATATATATATATATATATAGACAAAACTTCAAACGAAAACTGTTTTTCGTACGAAAACTGCGAGAACCAATCTGAGTCATCCAATTCCCCTTTTTTTAATGTCATTGTCCACCCATGAATTCCTCACATGCACCCTGCCACACTTGATTCCCTCCACGCTCTCCATCCATGAACTTCCCATATCCAAAGAACGACTGAGATTGGTTCTCGCAGTTCTCATACGAAAAACAGTTCTCGTTTGAACCCTCATATATATATATATATATATATATATATATATATATATATATATATATATATATATATATATATATATATATATATATATATATATATATATATATATATATATAGGGAGGTTCAAATGAAAACTTAAATATTTTTTAGAATGGAAGACTCAATCCCAGCCGTCCAATTCCCCCTCCTTCAATGTCATTGTCCACCCATGAATTCCTCACATGCACCCTTCCACACTCGATTCCCCCACGCTTTCCATCCATGAATTCTACTTACAAAATGAACGGTTGAGATTTAGTCTCCCATTCTCAATTAATTTCTTATTCTCATTTGAACATTCTCCTATATATATATATATATATATATATATATATATATATATATATATATATATATATATATATATATATATAGGGAAAATTACCATTTTTGCCAACATACTATTCACCTTTTCCCAATTTTACCAACATTCTTTTTATTTTATCAATTACACCATTACACTTTCAATATTTTTCCAATTTTACCAACATTCTTTTTATTTTATCAATTACACCATTACACTTTTAATATTTTTCCAATAAACACAAGGTTTACCTACTAAGGCTGACAATTTGGGTCGGGTTCGTGTTATTGGGTTCGTGTTGTTCGAGTTCGGATCAGTTTCTTGTCGACCCAATTTCGACCTATTTATTTTTGTGTCAGGTTCGGGTCGTGTCACTTTTTTCGTGTCGGGTTCGGGTCGTGTTTCGTGTCAACCCATTTCGGTCAAAAGTATTTGACTAGTATTTTTTTGATTTTCGATTATGGTTTTCGAATACGGGTTTCGGGTACGGTTATCAATTACTGTTTTCGATTATAAGTTTCAAATACGGTTTTGGATTAAACATAATATAAACCATAAATGAAAAGAAATTCTTAAAATTATATGAAAATGGAGAAAAAAAACTTTGCAGTAATATTTAAAAAAAACAAACTATGCAATTTAGAATTAGGAAATCACGTACTGAAGTAAATTTGCAAAGGTTTATAGTTAAGACTCTTATTTACGATATATAAATTTCTTATATTAACTTTAAAAAAAAAACAAATTATGCAATTTAGAATTACGGAAATCACGTACTAAAGTAAATTTGCAAAGGTTTATAGTTAAGGCTCTTATTTACGATATATAAATTTCTTATATTAACTTTTGTAGCTTGATGTTTATCTAATTGTTAACTAGTCAAATACTTTTTACCGAAATCGGTTGACACAAAACACGACCCAAACCCGACACGAAAAAAGTGACACGACCCAAACCTGACACGAAAATAAATAGGTCGAAATTGGGTCGACACGAAACTGACACGAACCCAATAACACGAACCCGACCCAAGTTGCCAGCCTTACCGCTTAGTAGGTAAACCTTGTGTTTATTGAAAAAATATTGAAAGTGTAATGGTGTAATTGATAAAATAAAAAGAATGTCGGTAAAATTAGAAAAATATTGAAAGTGTAATGGTGTAATTGATAAAATAAAAAGAATGTTGGTAAAATTAGAAAAAAATAAATAGTATGTTGGCAAAAATGATAATTTTCCCATATATATATATATATATATATATGTGTGTGTGTGTGTGTGTGTTTGTGTGTAAAAATGCTTATAAGTCATGCATACAAACACATATATGTTAAAATATATGTACACACATGGATTACAACTATTATGTTAAAATAAAGGCGCGTACTATTAGACAAAAAGTGATTTGTAATGATTATGATGTTAACTCTTTCTTATATATTGAGTAACTTTACTTACTTATAGATTGAATTATTTCAAAGATGCCGTCACATATCAACGTATTATTCAATCCTTTAATTAACCATATTTGTACGTTTCTTCTTTGTTGGTTACTTTAATGATTATTTATAATGTAATAAAAGGTGTTATTTCATCAATTATAGCTAAAAGATTTTTTTATAACATTTTCGCTTCTTAACTAATTTTACCTTATTCGTTACTTCGTTAGGTTGTTACATAAAAAGTTAAAACGAACAAAGGAATTAAATGAAACCTAATTATGAGGTTAAATCTTTACTAAAAAGTTTTACTCATTTGGTGGTTTCTAGACGTGACTATATATGTTTGAATATCACTAATATAGTATATTCAAAAAAGAAAAAAAGAAAAACTAATCATAGTCAAAACCTCTTTAAAATTAAACCACCAAATAAGCGTAAGTGGAGGATGTTTCGAGTATTCATTCACACATTCTACAAAATATGTTTCTCTAGTTTAATTTAAATAATATAATATTTGTAGTATCCAATTAAATCAAGTATTAAACAATAGTCGAAGCAATCAAACAAAATGATGAACACGGTTTTGAAGTATGTCGATAAAGAGAGAACCGAGAACAAGAATTCACGTTCAAATGAATTGCTTACATAGAATAGGGCTAGCCAAGTAGTACTTATACCCCTTGGGTATTTACAAAATGTACTTTAAACTATTATTAATATTAAACGGTAAAGGTGATTCTGGGGCAATGGGGTTAATGGGTTGATCGATCTCAACAACAGCTACAAGATTTAGCTTTTGTATGGGCTTGTGAGTACCAACTTTTGAACAGGTAACCATTTGATGTGAAACAGTGGTTGGTTGTATAACAACATCAGATGATGAGTTAGCATTTTGAGGCACACTATATTCTTTATAAAAATGTTCAAATAAGAAATCTAAGTCTTCATCAGAAGATTGGGACTCGTATAAATTATTTGAAGGAGTGACGTGGGATTTGGTAGCCAGACCCCGGTAACTCTGGGTTCTGAACGTTCGTCTTCAGAATCTGCATTTGGATTCTCATCAAATGTCACGTTGACACTCTCGGAAACTTTTCTTGTAGTTCGATTGAACACTCTGTATGCAGCTGAATCCATGGCATAGCCGATGAATACTGCTTCATCTCCTTTTGGGTCAAAGTTTCCCAAATTGTCACTGTCATTCTTCACGAAACATCTGCAGCCAAAAACACGAAAATATTTGACATTAGGAGTCCTAAGATTCAGAATTTCATAAGGAGTTTTGTTAAACCGAGTATGGATGATGGATCTGTTATGTGTGTAGCATGCAGTGTTGACAGCTTCAGCCCAAAATGAATGAGGAAGCTTTGAATGAATTAACATTGTACGTGCTGCTTCAACCAAAGTCCTGTTTCTTCTTTCAACAACCCCATTTTGTTGAGGGGTCTTGGCTGCAGAGAACTGTTGTGAGATACCACGTGCTTCATAAAATTCTGACAGCTTCTTGTTCTTGAACTCTGTCCCGTTATCTGAGCGTACTGTCACAACAGATGTTTGCTGAAGCATCTCGATATTCTTGATGAAAGAAATGATAGTATCAGGGATTTCATCCTTGGTTTTCACGAATTTCACCCAAGTGAACCTAGAATAATCATCCACGATCATGAGTACATATTTCCTTTTGCTTATACTAGCTGTCCTCATTGGGCCACACAAATCTATTTGCAGCAACTCAAGAGGTTTGGAAGTACTTGGCATGGATTTAGGCTAGTGGGGAGTTTTCTTCAGCTTTCCTAGTTCACAGGCTGAACAGAGGTGGACATTTGCAAATTTGACTTTTGGAAGTCCGTTGACTAATCCACCTAAAGCTAATTTCTGGATGCCTTTGAAGTTAAGATGAGATAACCGTCTGTGCCACATCCAGTTCTGTTGCACAGAGGTCTTTGACATTAAGCACACATCGGTTGAGGGCTTGATATTGTTAAGATCAATAGAGTAGAGGTTTGAGCGACGAATTCCAGCTAAGATTTCGTGCCCATCATCATCCAACCTTTTAGCTTTAAACCTTACCTCTAAGTCCTTATCACATAATTGACCTATACTGAATAGGTTGTGACCTAAACCCTCAACATATGACACCTTGCTGATGGTGACATTCTCTTTGACTATATCACTATATCCCATGATTGGTGCAAACGAATCATTCCCAAAACGTACTCTCCCGCAGAATTTATCTTTGTAATTTGAAAGCTGCTCCTTTCTTCCAGTCATGTGTTTGGAGCATCTAGAATCTAAGTATCACACATGACCGTGCTGCAAAACAAATTAGCAAACTTTAGGTACCTATTTAAAGATGGGTCCTCTCTTTTCAGAAATAATGGGGGGTTCGGGAATGTTTTTCTTTACAGATTTTCCTGAAGCAGTAGAGCTTTTTACAACACTATCTATTTTAGGAAGCCATTTAAAAGTGGATTTAATTTTTCGTTTTGAATTTTCTGAATTATAAAAAATGTATTCACTATTTTTGGAGAAGTACAAATTTTCTTCTTTGATAACCTCATTAGATGTTTAACAGAATATACCTTAAATGGATATTTCACATCAGGTTTATCTATAGCATCATAACAAGAATTAACACGAGTAGAAGATTTATACATTCGAACATTAGCACGAGAATGAATATTAGAATTAAAACCAAATTGTATCAAGTATCAAACAATAGTCGAAGCAATCAAACAAAATGATGAACTCGGTTTTGAAGTATGGCGATAAAGAGAGAACCGAGAACAAGAGTCACGTTCAAATGAATTGCTTACATAGAATAGGGCTAGCCAAGTAGTACTTATACCCCTTGGATATTTACAAAATGTATCCTAAACTATTATTAATATTAAATAGCAATTAAACTATTTAAAACTTCACTAGAATGGAATGAACACAACTAAGGGTTCTAACAATATTTGTTTTACTTTGATGATTATAATATTTTTACAACTTATAATGGTAAAATAAATACTTATTTACCAAATATTTTGGGTATTATTATTATTATTGGAATATGATGTATACAATTATTTGTATATGTGATAGGTGTATAAATTAAATAATAAAAAAACTAACATATCTTTAATTTAAAAGTGCTTGTAAATGTAGAAACATCTAAGATGTGTTGAGTAAATGTCTCATATCAGACGGAAATTGACTTTGTAATCTGCTTTATAAGTGTCATGAGCTACTATTCTCAGTTGATTTTGAGTTTGAACCCCACAAACTTATAAGATAATTACTACTAAAAGCATATATCCTATTCCATTTTTATTTTATTATTATATAGAAAGAATAGGATTCATGTATTTGAATGCTCACAATCATATTACTTTCAGCTTGCATTTCTAAACGCAAAAACTACTACTTATTCACACATGCATCTTGTTTAACTAGAATTATAGATTGTTGAATACAAAGGAAGAATCTTGGACATCGTGGTTGGGCCTAATTGATGTGGCTGGTTGTAAATGCTAATTATGGGTAAAAAATTATACGCGTTTTACATTACGACTCCTTCGATCTTTCAGATAACAACAAATCACAATAATACATCTTGAAGTCGACTCGCCTTGCATTAAATCTTCACACAAAAACAAAAGAGCAGCATATAATGAAATAAGAAACATACTTGAAGTTCAAAAATACCGTGCAACCATGAAGCCCGAGAGGCCGAGACTAGAGTCCTAGAAGTCGCGACTGTGAGCGTGTGATAGAGATCGATTTGGTTCGAGAGTTAAACACAGAATATTTGACCGATATGATTGATATAGAACAAACAACACTTAATTTCCTGAATGGTCGATTATCTTCATGTTAGGTCACGTGTTCGACGAACAAATTTGAAAATGATAAGTATCTTTGTATAAGTTGTACATCCTTCTATAATATAATTTTTCTATTTATTTTTCTATTCAATACAAGTTTTAAAATAAAAAAGAAATATAAGGACAAAGAATTAATAAACTTTTTACATCACATTAATGTTTAAAATAATAAACTGAAAGAAAAAAAATTCGTTTTGTAAATTATATGAAATTCATCTTTTATAACATACAAATATCCCATTCTTGCTTTTATGACATGTATATACATGAAATATTAAAAAATATTTTAAATATAATTCATACTTGATATTCATACCTCGCAGGATATTTTAAAAACTTTCCAAAATTAATGTTAGAAATAAACATCAAGATCGTTACTTCTTCAAATGATAGTTTATGTTTATTTTAGTAAAAGACAAATCGTCAATTTTTAGTGATTATCTATCATGTAATAAGTGATGGTATGATGGTTATTATATTACTCATGGAATTTTGGGGTTAGGTTAATCATGGTTTTAGCATCAGTACGGGGTTTAATAGATCGATTCATGTGATCATGGCAAGAGAATTCATATCCATAATCAATAAAATAAGTTATAAACTTATAAACATTTATATAAAATAACAGAAAAATGTTAAAGCCGCTAAAATATAGACATGTTTTTCTCTATGCATTCTCCCACTTGCAACCGAAATCACCATTACCCTAATTCATCTACCTGGAGCCATAGTCAATTTCAGGCATGGAGTTGGCTTCATCCTCTTCCTTTGCGTGGTTTGGTGCAAGTGGGCCCAAAGTTATTTGCTCTTCTTTTTGGTTGGTTAAGAAATGGTAAGTGAAGTTCTATAACTTGGTGGGGCAGGGAGTGGTGAAGAACGGGGAGTGACCATTACGGGGCTAAGTGATAAGTTAAATGGTGAGAGCAAAATGCTAACATGACGGTGTGGTGGGTGTGATGAAGTGTGACGACTCCTACCACTCTAATACCGCCAAACCTTTTCTCCCCTGTCCTCTTTTTTTCCTTCCCTTTGACTTTGGGTAAGATTTTCCGATTCAAGTTAAGATTTTATTTGAGTTTGGTTTATTTGCAGTGGGTTTTGTCTTTTAATCGTGTAGTTAAAACTACGTGCGCATGTGTGTATTCATGTTTGTGTTGTTTATATGTGTGTATGATCCTCAGATATGGAATGCAGATGATTTGGACCAGATCCGAGTCATTATATTTGTGTGTGTGAGAGAGAGAGAGAGAGAGAGAGAGAGAGAGAGAGAGAGAGATTAGGGTTTGTATGTTAGTTGTTAGGCCATCATCAATATAGCTATAAACCATTCATTTTCTCTTTCCTATTGTTACATTAGTGCTACATCATATTCCATTCCATTTTCAACAACTTACTATAACATTTATTAATCTTATTTCATACATTTTATTTTATTTTTATTATATATTTAAAAGAGAGAAAGAGAAAAGATAGAATAAGGATAATAGAAAGATAAGAAGAAAGTGGAGGGGGGTTTGAAGTATGTATTGGGTTGTAGAAGCAGAGGGTTGGAAAATGGGGGATTAGGGTTTTAGTATGGGTGTTCACAAGCAAAATCAAGAGACACAAGAAACCCAAATTGGGAAGGGCTGGTTTCAGTGTGTGTGTGTGTGTGAATAACTTCTAGAATAAGGTTCAATTTGGACAGTTAAAAGTGGTGGTCAGTCAACCTGTGCTAATATTTAGCGAAGGGTGATTGAAGGTTGAATATATTCATATTGAAGAACATTTGTTTAATAAAATAGAAAAAGGTTGATTAAATTTTATATAAAAAGGTTTACTAATAAAATACATAAATAATAGAGCATGAAAAATATTTATTAAATTTTATGCAAAAAATAATAAGAATATGAAATAATAAAAATAAAAGTTGCTTATAATAAAATTGACCTTATAAAACTTAAATTAAAATAATCATGTTTTTCTAAAATAAACTAATTAAAATTTAAAAAAGAAAATAATGATTTATAGGTAGATGAATGATAAAAAAATGTGATACTTATAAAGGTTAAATGTAAATAAAAAGTGATAATAATGGTCTAAAACTATATAATTTGGTAGAGTAATTATATTGAGGTACTAACTTAAGGTAAACTTTACTTGATGTAAATGCACATGTACCAAGTAGAGGAGTCTTTACCTTGACGTGCTTAATGTTCCGTTTCATATTACAACAATACAACCATGTCGTTTGGTGAATTTTGATGATGTTTTACGGACTTTAACCATATATAAACCAATTTGTAACTTCCACATACGTTTAGTGCCCACATAGATCATTTGATAATATATGCATATTGGGAAAAGTTTCAAGCAACAACTGTTTTGTATATAAGGACCTTAAGAAATTACTTGTAGCATCATTAATGACTAATTAATATGGTATTTTGGACATTTACATATTTACACAACAGTGAATTACGTTTGGATGAATTGTCATTAATCAACGATACTTGAATTTTTCAAAGTACCCATCGTTAATAAGCCGGCAAAAATTCTTAGTCCTTGATTAATTTTAATAAATAACAAAAATTGATACGCGTACAAAAAACAGTTCTCGTTTAAACTCTACCCATAAATATTTCACTTCTTAGTATACGACATATCGGTTACTGTAACTCTTTGGACCTTAAATTTCATTTAGGAAAGTACCCATGAAAAACTTTTCGAATGATACTAAAAGTTTTAATTTAAAAAACATATTCTATAAAAAAACTAGTCTGTTATCGGATTATAATTTATAGTTACTTATAATATTAACTTAATATTTCTTTATGGATAAAATTTTGATATCTCGTACCCAAATTGATTCTCAACAATAAGTCAAACCTATTAAGATTACTAACATCGTATCCGCGCAATGCTGCGGCGGTAAATATTTTTTGTTTTACAAAATGTTGCTTTAAAGAATTTAATGATGTCATTCGCGTGATTTAATGTCATGAAAAAGTTTTCTACAACAACATGTCCCGTTTTTTAAAATTTTCTTTTATTTGCGTCTAACTATTTTATTAATTTATAAATTTAAGAGACATTAAAATAAGAAAAAGGATTTATTTTGATGAAATAAAGAGAAAAAAGTTAATAAGATTTTGAAAATTATGTTAATGGGGTGGATGATTGTGTTTGTGAGAAAGAATATATTTTAAATAAATAAAAAGTTAAAGTAAATAGGAGAGAAATGAAATAGTAATAAATTGAGTGGATAAGATTAATTTAGATAAAATAGATGGTCAAGATTTTATATTGAATAAATTTTAAGAACTCTTAAAATTAAATAAAAAAATGTTAAATAATTTATATAATAATATAGATATAGATAAGTAACATAATTTCTATCCTTTTACCAAGTCAATTCTGACGACTCATATTGGATGTAATTTAAGTAATGTTCAAGGAATTAGAGTGAAGTCATTGTCAAAATTATGGTATGGAATGGAAGTGGAACTATGGATGTTATTGTTATGTTAGGACATCAACTCATCAAGTAGAGAGGCCCATTGAATTTATATGCATATTTCCTACTTAAGGGGCCCATTTTGATTTTTGAGGATAATGGGATTTATGGATTGAATGGTGAGTTACCCTACTACACTCGCCCTCTCTCATGATTATTTCTTAGCTGTGAAGGGCTCCATTTTCACACATCTCTCCCCTTTTAGGAGTTAGGACCCATTGCCACCCTATGGTTTCTCTATTAAAAAGACTCAAATGCCCTTTCCTTGTTCTAATAACAATCTCAAAGTTAATATCTACATGTGGTTTATTGTGAAGAATAGGGACTCTTTTGTAAACCAAAATATCAATTTAGCAAACAATTATGGTGAATGACAACACTTCGTGTACGTGTATAGATGTACTTTCCATAATAAATACAATAATTCTTATACACTATTACAATAAGTGTTATATTTAATTAAAGATATATATATATATATATATATATATATATATATATATATATATATATATATATATATATATATATATATATATATATATATGTATATCTTGAGGTTTTTAATATATTTATTGAAATATCTTTTATCTTTAATATATGTTTGAGTAAAATTAATATTGCAAAAATGAAATACTTTTAACAATTCGTGCCACATATTTTAGTACTTGAGTTGAAAGGATGAGATTGTCGGAAGTCTTACAAAAATATGTACAAATAAAGATGTGAAAACAACTATCAATTTAAGGATCGTGATGTAATCGCTAGGAATAATCTATATCTATAAATATAAATATTAATAAACATCTAACTTATTGTCAAATGTCCATTTTTTAGGCATCATTTTTCTCATTTTCCCGCTCATTTCCAATACATTGTACATCTGCCACGTGTCCTATTTTTATTACACGCATGCTTTTTAGACCGGTTTTAATGGATAAAAAGACCGGTTTTCCTTTGGATTTATTAAGGGGGTCTTTTAGACCGGTTTTAATGGATAAAAAGACCGGTTCTCCTTTGGTCTTAATAGGGTGATCTTTTAGACTGGTTTTAATAGATAAAAAGACTGGTTTTAATAATAAATATTAATAAACATCTAACTTATTGCCACATGTCCATTTTTTAGGCATCATTTTTCTCATTTTTCCGCTCATTTCCAATACATTGTACATCTGTCACGTGTCCTATTTTTATTACACGCATGCTTTTTAGACCGGTTTTAATGGATAAAAATACCGGTTTTCTTTTGGATTTATTAAGGGGGGTCTTTTAGACCGGTTTTAATGGATAAAAAAACTGGTTCTCCTTTGGTCTTAATAGGGTGATCTTTTAGACCGGTTTTAATAGATAAAAAGACCGGTTTTTCTTTGGTCTTAATAGGGGTGATCTTTTAGACCGGTTTTAATGGATAAAAAGACCGATTTTCCTTTGGTATTAATAGGAGTGATCTTTTAAACCAGTTTTCCTTTTGTCTTAATAGTGGTGGTCTTTTAAACCGATTTTAATTGATAAAAAGACCGGTTTTCCTTTTATCTTAATAGAGTGATGTTTTAGACCAGTTTTAATGGATAAAAAGACCGACTTTTCTTTGGCGTTAATAGGGGTGGTCTTATCTATAACATAAAGACCAGTTATAAACTGGTCTCCAAAATCACATATAGGCCAGTTTTTATCATACGTGACCCTAATCAAACTATACATAAAGACCGTTTTACCTCACTCTGAAGACCGTATTCACACCCTCTCTCAATGAAATTATTTATAGACCTGTTGTATTAAAACATGTCTCCATGTAACTTTAAAAAAATACAATAATATATGACTACTGTGTATGCCATTAATTGAATTGAGAATATATAAAAACAACAATATAAGACAAAACAAACTTATTATTTCATGAACGACAAAGATATATCAATAAATAAAGTCTCAAAGATTGAGATACATAGTTGTTACAAATTAAGATCTCTAAATATAAACTAACATAACAACTATCTAAACCTTTTGAGAGTGCAGCCTTATGTTAAAACTAATAATATGCTGAAGAAATGTTCTAATAATTCTTACTTTGGCTCAAATTTCCAATTTATGATTTATATCTGATTTTGTATTTCATTTCCTTAGTAATTGTTCTATGTATTTTCTTATAATTTACAAGTTATCTATAACCAACTCGTGTAATACACGGATCTCTAAACTAGTATTATATTATACAAGTGAACAATAACTCTTTCTATAAATAGTTATATATTGTAAAAAAATTTCACTAAAGTCCCGTTTGTTTTATCGTAATGTGAAGAAATACAATGTAATTGAAATCAAAATTTTTTTAGGTAGGAGAATATCATTCCATAACTAATATAGATGAAATTAAAATCATTTTCATTCTTTCATATTACGGTTAACAAACAGGCCTAAGAATTTGTATTATTACTATGATGATTCTTCGACGACTTTGAAGCAAAAACGATGGAGGTTGTATCTTCCTTTCACGGCGGCCATATGTAGCATACACAGGGTTCTAAAAAACGCGCCATGGCGGCGCCAAGGCGTGAGGCGCGACTCCGCCGTTAAGAAATAGCCCTTGGCGGCGAGGTTAGGCGTGGCGTAAGACAAGGCGGCATAAGGCGCGCCTTTACGCGTCATATGGCGAGTTTTTTAAGGCGTGGCGCCCCAAAAACATTTTTTTTTAAACTTGACTTTTTTTATATACATTTTGCGGTCGCGTGTTTTGAACTTCTATAAATTTGTATTTTGTAATTTATATATGTTACTTTGCCCCTAATTTGTGTAATTTTGTGTAATTTGTATATTAATAATGATAAATTGGATATAAATATTTATGAAATATATACAAGATTGCCGTCTTAGGTGCCGCCTTAAAAAACGCCATGGCTCGCCATGGCTTCTAAAACTTGAGGCTTGACCTCGCCGCCACGCCACGCCTCACATTATTTAGAACCTTGACCATACATACAATATTGCTAAAATACGGTCTAGGGCTTTGTGCCCTAAACATGGTATTTATATATTTTTAAGGTAGCCTCATATCCAAACACTTTCCTATTTCTCTCATATGACAATTACCCTTACAAGGAGTCTCTCTTTTTTTACTAAATAATTAGTTTATTGGACCCGTACACGCAAGGGTATTTCGAAAATATATTTGAGATATTAGAATTTTCAAATAAAAATAATGCAGTAAATGAAATATCATCTTTGTGATGGGAATATACTAATTTCAAAAAAGTGTCATATTACAATAAAATTTATACCAAAACGTAGATAAAAATGAGACGCTTGTAAATATATAATTATTTTTTCTCTAAACAAAATATATCACAAGTTACTAAACATAATTTATAAACAACTTATAACTAATTACATTAGAATACAACTTTTATAAAACCCCCCTCACAATTTTAAATCTTTCCAAAATTGTTTTTAGAATTGAGTAATTTTGCAATTGAGGGTTCCTATTGGTTGATTGAGATTGATTTAATGGTTATTTTTGGAAAATTCGCATGCCTAAAGTTTCATACATCTTTCTAATAAGATTGAAAATATTTTTAAAATCAATAACTAAACACTTTGAATAGCATATTCAAGTTGACCACTCAGCTCATAATCATAATCTTAAAAAAATCCGCTCAGCTAAACAAAAAAAAAACCTATAAACTACTATTAAAGGATAACCAAAAATTAAAAATATACTAATTTCAAAAAAGTGTCATATTATGATAAAATTTATACCAAAACGTAGATAAAAATAAGACAGACGTAAATATATAATTATTTTTTCTCTAAACAAAATATTTCACAAGTTACTAAACATAATTTATAAACAAATTATAATTAATTATATTAATATAATATTTTTATAAAACCACTTATATTTTCTTAAAAGCCCCTCGCATATTTTATAAAAACCCCTCATAATTTTCATCCAGCCCCCTCTCAATTAATCTAAATTTGAATTTTGAATTAGCCAACACGGTTTTAAATCTTTCCAAAATTGTTTTTAGAATTGAGTTCCTATTGGTTGATTGAGATTGATTTAATGGTTATATATATATTTTGTTAAATATTATATATAACAATATAAATACTTTACAGTTCGGAAAACAAGCATTACATCTTAGGCGTAATACAAAAAAAAATTTAATTCTTAATAGGAAGTTCTTAATTTTAGATAATGTGAGTAAAAAATTTTAATTCTTAATAGGAAGTTCTTAATTTTAGATAATGTGAGTACATAAGAATTCTCAGAAATAAAATTTCTTCGTATTTTATAATCCCAACTTTATACATTTTCTACAATTTTATATATTTATGTTTAAATGTTAGTTTTTTTGTTTTCTTTATTCTTAATTTTTTTTCGCGATAATACATAGGTTAGAATTAGCTCATTACCCTGCAGATACTAGTGGATGATGAACTAGCTCATTTATACGATGTAGACAACATCAAATACTATTAAAGACAATTGATACCACCAACAAAACAATATGTAGAAAATTCGCAGGACGAGACTATTTCCTACAAATTTTTTTTAACAAATATCGCTGTGGGAAACCATTGAAAACATGTTGGAAAGTTTTTAATATCTATTCAATGTTTATAAGTTTTATATTTTTTGTGTTATTTAAAATAATAAACATTATCTGAAGTGGCTGAAATAAAATCAACTACCATAATATACCAATGGCCCAACACCCCGCAAAGGGGGAATTGATTATATTATATTGATCACCAAAATATACTAATATGCAAGCTAATTAAACATCCATAGAAAATATTTTGAAAACTTCATTTGTTTATTACAAATTTCTAACAAAACAATTAATGATTTTAAAAAGCCAATTAAATTTTTTATAAAACTAATTATACCATAGGAAATCAATTGTAATTTAATTTCCAATAGATTTCCTACTGAATTTTATAATTTCTATATACACGTATTTTCTAATGTTGTTCTAAGTGTATGTTGGGAGTGCTTATAAATATTTTCAAATTTTCAACATATTTTTAATAGGAAATACTTGTAGAAAGAGCAGACATATTTGATTAATAGTAATATTTTAAAATAAATTTGATTAATAAGCAATTACTTGTAGAAATTATTGTTGAAAATTCATAGGAAATTTGTTTGAAATTTTATTGATTTTCCTGAGTTTCCAATAGATTTTTGGTCTTGCTAAGTCATTGGAATACATAGAAAATTTTGTTAACTTTCAATGTAATAGTTTGAAATTCTATAAGAAATTTTATTGGTGATGCTCTCTATTCTAATAATGAAATACATATATACGTTGAGAAAAACATAGAATCAATTAGCTAGTATATGCTCTAATTATATTACATTTAGTCTTGTACATAGATAGGTGGTGTTGTACAATACAATTTCCATGTCGTATTGTGATGACGTATAGCCAAACGTACAAGCACCTCGACCACATGTACAATACAAATTCACAAAGACATTATCATTACACTTTATTAAATGCACAACCTAAAAGCTGTAAATAATGATTTGGTGGCGATACGTTCTGATCAAATCTAAACCTAATCTACAATGTCCGCACAATTGTAGACCATAGACCACCTATAACACTACAAGAAAACAGGGTTTTAGTGACGACGGGTGTCGTCACTAATACCCCCATTTGTCGTCACTAAAGCCTTTTGTGACGACGTGTCGTCACTATTGCGTCGTCACTAATGCCTCGCCGCAATTGCCTATTTGTCGTCACAATTGTCTGTCGTCACTATTACCTTGTGTCGTCACAAAAGGCGTCGTCACTAATACTTATTAAATTTTAATTTTCAATTTTTTTATTTTATTGGTATTAAACCTGTACATTTAATATTTCAACCAAAAAATAAAAAAAAAATCAGAATTTTCATAAATCCGCAACTACTAAATATCATTAATAACGTACTAAATCCAAATATATGTACAAATAATTTTAATACATTGTTAAGACGTACAAACACGTCTACTAATTAATAAAGATACAAACTACTCTTCATTGTTATCGTTCTCGTCCTCCTCGTTCTCGTTCTCCGCGATATTATTTTGGGTTATAACGGATTGAACCATTGCAATCAATTGCTGTCTAAAGTTCGGGTTATTGAAAATTGCTTGAAATGGATCCGGCTACAAAATAAACATATATACACTTATAACAAGTAAAAATGACTCATTAATACAAAATATGACCAATTCATACTCAATATGACCAATTAATACTCAATATGACCAATTAATACTCAATATCACCAATTCATACTCAATATAACCAATTCATACTCATATGTCATTTATAAACTTATTTACAAGTCAAAATAACCAATTCATACCCAATATGATTAACACATACATAATATGACCTATTTATACCCATATGACATATATAAGCTCAATTACAAGTCCAAATGACCAATTCAAACCCAATATGACCAATTCATACTAATATGACATATATAAACTTATTTACAAGTCAAAAAGACCAATTCAAACCCAATATGACCAATTGCTTGAAGTGGATCCGGCTATAAAATAAACATATATATACTTATAACAAGTAAAAATGATTCATTATAATACATCACATATAAGCTCATTTACAAGTCAAAATGACTACTTCATACCCAATATAACTAATTTATACTAATATGGCATATATAAACTCATTAACAAGTCAAAATGACAAATTCATACCCAATATGACCTAACTATACTCATATGGCAGATATAAGCTCATTTACAAGTCAAAATGACAAATTCGTACTCAATATAACCCATACATACTAATATGACCTATTCATGCCAAGTATGACCCATACATACTCATATAACACATATAAACACATTTACAAGTCAAAATAGCTCATTCATACCCAATATGACTCATTTAAATAATTTACCTCGAAGGTCATGATGTATATGATTGCACCTCAAGCAAGAACCAGATGTCATCACAAAAGCCCCGTGTCGTCACAATTGTCGTCGTCACAATTGCCCTGTTTTCTTGTAGTGTAAAGATCGCTTCATGGACCGACGGTCAAAAGAGCAGACATATATTAACAATCAGGTACTATAAATATCTAACCATTTATTACGAAAATGGATTATCATTAACTGCTCACAACTACTCTCATACCCAATACTTATTCCTACGCCGGAGCTTGGTCGCAGACCTAAACCCCCACGACAAGATTAACAGTTTATTTTCCTTGTGCAAGAGCATAATACTGTCCGGAGGTCGAAGCTCTTGTTCCGTCTTTTAGAAGTCCAGAACCATTCCCGTTACTACATCCATTGTAGCAACATATTGCATTATGTAAATACGTATGTATAACCATTTTAACAAGTTTTTTTATAAAGGTTTAATTAATATAATGTGATTTAAATAGAAACCTTATTAAGTGTTACCATTTTAACGCGAAAAGAAATTTTAGAATAGAATTTTTTGACATTTTATGACACAGCTAGCTCTTTACTAATTTTTTTTAAGTTCAGTTTTAATTATTTACTCTTATTTTTCTTTGGAAAACATAGACAAAAAATAGTACTTTTTACTAGTATTACAGAAAAGTGTTTCTAAAAAATTTAAGGGTTAAGTGTACTTAAAGTATAGCGAAGTTTTTCTACTTTAATATTCTGTTTAACGAATTATACTTTATTGATATTAATATATCAAAGTTAAATTTTTTTTCCAATCGATAAAACATTAAGTTCCTGAATGGTAACATTGCGTGTAATATTGTGACTTGCGATTTTTTTTTGGCGATCAAACCCCACCACCTCCAGCAACTTCTTCACCTTCATCAACCACCATTGCCACCTTCAACCACCAGCGAGAACAAGATCAGATCGCATACATCAAGAACAAGAACATCAACATCAACATATATAGTACTTAATTAAATCGAAAAACGAGAACAAATTTGTGAATCCGATCGCATACATACAAGAACATCAACATTCTTAAATCGAAAAACAAGAACAAATTATATACAAATCTACAAAGAGATATCAAAATAATAGGAACAAGAAACGAAAATTTCAAGAACAAAAACATAAACTCTCGTCAATAAAATATAGTTTGTTACACATAATTTAAAAAGGAAAAACTTCGTTCCATGTCACTGCACTTAACCTATAATTTAAATATAGCTAGTGATACTTTCAAAGTGTGCCGTTTTCTGTAACTAATGATACTTAATTGATTTCCCTGAAGTGATATGATGGATCTGTGCAATTAATCCCATTTAAGACACATTTTGCTTGTTAAATTAATGAAAAGTTGGTGATGCATCTTAGAATACAAACCCTAAAAAAGAAACAGAAACTAATTAACATATAACGTCATGACGTACTATTAATTAATCCGCCCCATCTATATACGTACGAGCATAACATCTATCTTTATGAACATGCCTAGTTTAACTTTATGTCTTATAGTTAGCTCGCGAGATAACCATGGCCTACCTAACAATTAGGTTACAACAACGACATTTTAACATGTGAAAAAGATCATATCATGGAGAATTAAAGATAAGATGATGTATATATAATACTTCATGGAGCGGAAGATCGATTGATCAACCTCATTGAAATGGAAAGTATGAGAGTAGTCATGAAAATTATAGTCTTTTCAAAAAGTTGAAATTAAGTTCGGAAGGTTATATTGTGTGTGTGTGTGTGTGTGTGTGTGTGTGCAGTAGGTTTGCACGAATGGATTGAATAAGTTAGTAGTTGTGGCAGACATTAAGGAATCCACAAAGAAACTCACTCCATTGCAATATATACATGCATATAGTCAACAACTATCTATCTATCGGATTCCATTGTTTTCGATCTTTTCTTAGTGGATTCTCCTCCACTATCCATCACCACACCATGTTGCATTAATGTTTGCTTCATTAGTTTTATCAACTTTATTCTTCAAAAATATTATACTATTTATACTATATAATAATATCTGATATGTAACTGTATGTATGAGCTACTTTAGAATAGTACGAGGACTCGTATGAATTTATAATCTTGTTTATGCATTAGATTGAGATTAAGAATCGAAATGGAATATCTAGAAGGAAATAGATCGACGTCGTAGGTTTGAGAACCGCATTAGACCTCTTGAATTATAGGTTTATCTTGTACATATATGATCCATGTATTTAGGGCTAGCTTAGCTTGTAGTTTTAATGACTTTTTTTTATCACAATATACAAGAAGATTTTTGTGGCAAAGATTTTATGTCCGTAAAAATTAGTGATATTAAGAATATATCCATGTTTGCCACAAAAATTTATTATCGTATTAATTGCAATATAGGACAAACTTATTTGGTTTATCTTAGTACGTTCGATTTGTTAACTTTATTATTTATTTACTATATGGTATAAAAACAAAACTATAAAACGTAAACATCATAATATCGTCACTTTGCTTGAATTTTAAAGTGATCGTCTTCTAAAGATATTCTTAAATGTTTAGAAATAATATCTTTACAAAACCTATAAACACACATATATACCCAAGACAAATGTTCAATATAGTTCATACTTATTGCATAGTCCTGAGTGACTAATCTTAGCCCTTGGATCAGCCCCATCAATGGTCCAGATTGAATTTTAAAAATTTGGGCGGAGTGACATTTTCGTAATTAACATGTAATGATTTTACCATCACATGTGATTGTATAGTGAATCACACATATGATTTTATATTGAATCACATGTGATTAAATATTAAAATTTAGGACTATATTTTTTATATGAACTATATTGAACACAACTCATATACCCAAACACCTAATTTAATAATATTTTTTAATTTAAAAACTAAAAACTGAAATTAAACCTGATTTCAAATTGATTTCTTACTAAAATTACAAAATACCCATTTGAGTTCCCTCCCGAAATCACTATCTAGATCGGAGATTCAACTACAGTTTCATATTCTTAGGGAGCAACGATGTATTTAGTTTGATAATCAAGCTACCCATTGATCAATCCTTTCATCTCTTACAATCGATCACTTACATTCAGTTGCTATCATGTCGATGAGGTACTTCATCTGTTAACAATGGAGACTAAGTACTTATGTAATACGACCCATATGAAAAATCAATCTGCTTGAATCGAACCAACAATATTTAACCACATTTTTTTCAACTTTGAAATCTTACCATTATCGAACCAACAGACAGCAATTGAATCAGCAACAAACATCCATAGTCGAACCAAAAACAGCTTTCAAGCATCATACCTCAGTCCAATGGAAGCAACAACAAACAACCACAATTATTTCAAATCGAACCCACATACAACAATCGAATAAATAGCAAATGTTCGAATTGAACCAACATATTTGAAATTGGACCTTATGATATAGCTTAGTCGAATCGATCCAACAAGAAACATCAACGATCGGTTTGAATCGAACCAAGAGCTTCAAATCCAACCATAAGTGACATTGTACTCTGTCGAATCGAACTAATTGGAATCGACCATAATTTGTTCGATTATTAGGGTTTTGAACCTTCTTTAAATTGACATGTGAGCTAAAATCAGCCATAATCTGCCACCCGATGGTTGGCGTTGGATTTTTGTTGCAATCTGATGGTGGTGGGAGTTTGAAGTTTGAACTGTGATAATGATGAACGATGGGTAGTGACTTGGTTTATTTTTGGAGAAGGGTAAAGTTGTAATATGATAAAGTAATTAGTTTTTTAATATTAATAATTAGTTTAATTCATGTTTTTAATTCTTAAATCGAAAAAATATTATTAAAATAGGTGGTTGGGTATATATGTGAGTTTATAGGTTTTCGAAGGATATATACGTAATT
This sequence comes from Pulicaria dysenterica, assembly GCA_947179395.2. Taxonomy (NCBI): domain Eukaryota; kingdom Viridiplantae; phylum Streptophyta; class Magnoliopsida; order Asterales; family Asteraceae; genus Pulicaria; species Pulicaria dysenterica. Next base: position 87,521,054 of record OX359288.1, read on the forward strand.
AGAAAAGTTTATAAGCATATAAATGAAATTGTCCCTACAAGTATATACCAAAGTGAATATTGGTACATACCATGGAGATGATCTTCATAACTTTCCAAAACACAAGAGCCAAAACTAAAATTGTGTGCAAACTACAAGCAAGAATAGTATGATGGATTTCGTTCAACGTCCCTTTATGACCTTCCTGATCAACGTTTTAGGTCGGTAGCCAGGCTCCGGGACGTTATTACCACGTCAACAATTTACTTACAAATAAATTAGTTGGGAAATGTTAGTTAAATAGTGGTTGTGGTTCTCATTTAAAAAAGCCTAAGAACTTTTGTAAGAGTAGTGCACTACAAAAATTTAATCGTCTAAACCAAAAGGCTAATGTTTCAATATGACAAGGGAATGACCAAGTTTTATAGGGGGAGTAGATAGTTCTTTTACAAATTACAGGATTTTAGAGAGATTTTTTTTTCTTCAGTAAAGAATATATTTAAAAGAACTTTTTTCTCTTTGTCTGATCTTTATCTTAATTTTTATAAAATATTAGAACTTTTAAAACTTTTAATTTTTTAATAAATTAAAAGTATTAAACTACCTTCAAATCATGAAAATTGTTAAATGAAGTAACTATTAGATAGATTTAATAAGATTCATATATATCATTTTAGTGAACAAACCTCCCATAATAAGAAAATATTAAAAACATTAAGTCAATGTCAATTAACTTAATTATTAATTACAACATATTTTAACAATTAAATATTCCATTATAAATATTGTATCACATAACAAATTGTTTAACTTAATTTAATTCTTAGAAAAGGTGTATAAACAGTCTCATAAATTTGAATAACCTATCACCTAAATACATAAGAAAAATGATATATCTTCCTACTTTTTCCTCCTACTTCATCCTCCTACTCACTCCAAGATGACATGTGTACTCCACTAATTCTCTTTCCTCATCTCCTCCCTTGATTTTGACACATGTCTTGATCAAATGAGTAGGAGGATAAGTAGGAACAAAATTTAGGAGGATATATCATTTCTCAATACATAAACATTTATGAAATTTAAATGACTCAATAATTAAAAAGAATAAGTAGCTGAGCAAAACTATTCGTCGCCGCCGCATTAATATGAATACTATGCTAGTTTTTTATAAAGTATTTGGTTAAAAGTTTTTATTTCTCGAATGTTAGGTTACGGTAAATTATTATGAAATGGTTCTCGCAGTTCTTGTACGAAAAACAGTTCAGTTCTCGTTTGAACCGCATATATATATATATATATATATATATATATATATATATATATATATATATATATATATATATATATATATAAGCAAAAGTTCACTAATTCTACGATATTTGTTATATAAAAAATTAAAACAAAAGAAATGTAGTAAAATAGTTATCATTGACAATCTATTAAGCATTTCTTGTGAAATTTTGGACTGTAAGTAGGATTCAATAACTTAAATTTTGAGAAACTTTTTTCTGTAAATGCTACAGTTATTAGAATAGTCAACCAAGATTTTATATGTAATAATTACATTGGGAAAAAATCAACTTCTTTCAAGTATTTTTAGACATCTTGAGGTTGGATAGTGTTCACAGGTAAAAACGTGTCAAGATACTCAAGTGCGGATTCAAGACGGCTAAAGAATGACTTAAATTCTTTGTCATCAAATTCCTTCAACTTTTTAGGAAGCAAAAAACCAAATACTTTTCCGCACTCTTTGTACCATTCAAATTTGGTTTTAATAGAAACACTAGCATGATCAACAATATATAGAAAATAATTAACTTTATTACTCTATTGAGCTGAAAACAAGATATCTTGATCACTTCGGTTCTCACTCAAATTATTTTTTCTATGAACCTTTGAGGAATATCATATCAATATTCATTTCAATAGCAAGTTTCTTAGCATCATCAATAATCTTAGACAATCTTGTTTCTCTGAACTCCTTGAAGTATTCGATTAACATGTTCACTTCTTTAATATTATTAATCAAAACATGGGCTTTCTAAAATTTTATTTTTTAAACTTTGGGCATCATTTGAGAACTTTTTTATTGCGACTATTGAGAGTACCATTTGTAACCACCATTAATAAGAATATTTTGGTCTTTTATAATTTTCCCAACTGCGAACTGCATTCACGTGAGCATTCATTAAAAATAAGACTTGATATTTCTAAAATAACCCTGATTGATTCATCATAAGTGAGCTATTATTGCGTCATTAATGAGCCACTAATGACTCATTAGTAAGCCGTCATTTTTATTGGTTATTGATTTATATTAATCAAGGTCCAAGAATGGTTCTCGCGGAACTTTCACTCACACACACACACACTCGCACACATACACACTCTCTCTCTCTCTCACACACACACACACACACACATATATATATATATATATATATATATATAACATATATATATATATATATATATATATATATATATATATATATATATATATATATATATATATATATATATATATATATATATATAATGTAAGATGGGTAAGATGTAATATGTGAATGACATGTGTCATTATTGATAAAAGGGTATCTTAGGTATTTTATATTTTTAATTAATTATCAATTAATTGTTATTTCCTTATTTAATGCTTACCAAACCTATTCTCTCTCCTCTAAATAAAATCTTAACCCCCTGCCCCGTATACCTAATCCATGCTACGCCTCACCCTCCAGAGAGTTTCTACCGCCACCATCATCACCAGATGACTAGATCCTCGTCGTCGACGGCCGAGTTCACCGGTGCCGCCATCCAATGCTACCACCACTAACGTCCGAATTCACCGACGCCCCTCATTATTTCAAGATTCAATTGCCGACCACGAGAAATAGCGAAGGCATAAACGAGGTTTTTTGATGAAACAGGCGATGGCGATGATGATGGCGTAACCGAGTTTTGTCGAGGTGAACAAAGACAGGGTGGTGATGAGAGATTGCATGTGCATTTCTTCTCCACTTATGCTACTCAATATTAACGACGATTGATTAAAATCCAATAAACGGTGGGTTAAGGATTTGCTGAATGTGATTTTCTGATTTGTACATCAAATTATTTTTTTGTTAGTTACCCAGATGATGAAATCGATAAATGAAATTCAATTCCTGTTTTCATTTCTTGCATGGGTTTTGATTTTAGTTCACAGTTAATGTCCAACAAAAGAAAATTTTAGAGTTGATTATGTATCGATTTCATAATCACCATCAATTTAACACTTTTTTGATCTTGATGAAGAGGTTGTCTTTGGTTGGTGTTTGTCTTGAACTTAAGACACATGGTGACTAAATGAGGAATGGAACACAACAAATGTCGGTTCATTTTGTATGACTCATCAGTTCTTATGCCTTCATTTTTTAATTCATGAGTTGAATTCTTAATAAAGTTTGTTGTTCGAAAAGTTGTTCATAAGTTCTATGTATAAATTATATTGCCTGATGTTCATTCATCTAATTTTTGGGTGTCGATTTTGGTTGCTAAATGATTGATTCATCCAGTTACAAATAAATTGGTGAGATTATTCATCAATTTGCGAACAATTATGCATCATCTGCATCATCTATATAGTATTCTTGTTGGTGTGGAGAGGGTGAACGTAATAGAGAAATAGCAACAACTAGATTTTAGGATTTATAAAAAGTCAAATATACCCTTAACCTTGATTTTTATTAATTTAATTTAAGAAATAAAAATCTTTTATCAATTGTAGATCTGGTGAAAAATCAACGATTGAGATTGCCTCTTACCCATCTTACAAGATTTTACATCTTACAAGAACCTCACTATATATATATAAAGTGGGCCCCCTTTGAAACGTGGGCCATTTACAGTCGCACCTCCTGTACTCCCTCAAAGACTCCTCTGAAATTAAGCGCTCCTCTAATGGTAATATGGTTTAGTTCCTTGTTAGTCATGTTTACACTCTATCTACTCGACAACCTTACTGGTATAGGTTCTCTAATGAAATCGATTTAAATTCCATCTAGTTTACTTATGGAATGGATTTTCCATTACTTGAGTGAATGTAGACATTTTAAAGAATAAAATTCCATTAAAAACAAGTTTACCATAAAATTCCATTAAAACAAGTTTACCAAACACAATACAACACATAATTTAATTTCTATTCCATTTCATTGCTTCAAATTCTATGAACAAACGTAACCAAGTAGATATTAATTTCCACGTTAATACAACATATTAACATCATTTTCCAAGTTAGGATTCATGTTAATTTTTTTTAATTGAACTTTGTATGTTATTTGTTAATTGAAAACGTAAGTGTTCAAAATTATAAGAGATTCACGTTTATATATGTTTAAACTTCAAACTTAAACATAGCGTTAAGGAGTTAAAGCCCTTAACAAAATTGATGATCAGGCCTATTATGCGAAAATAAGGTGATCTAGTAAATTGGGCCTAGATTTTTTGAACTATTTATGCCCAAATTAGATTTGAAAAATTGGGCTTGGCTCTATAAATACCCAGTTGTAATTACATTGGAATATTGGATTAGACTGGGAAATGGTGACTCATCATGATTTAGAGCACATGAGCTCTGGAATTTGGCCCAAGCACTTGGTGTAAACTTTGCCACTTTGGACTTGATCACTTGACCCATCATGATATCTGATAAAATTCTACTAGTTTATAGACCGTGTACACACGGGTATTATAGAAATAACTTAAGTTACATCAAAACGAAATAGAAAAATATAAGAAGTGTATATATACAAAAAAATTGGATATTTACTACCCAAGAAACCGAATTATAAAGTATTTCTTTATATATTACACTCTTGTCCGTAACATTGTCATTGTTGTCACAAATCAAAGCTTTTAATCTCTTTCTACTTTTAACACGTGGTACTACAACGTACCTTCATCCATATGTGAAAACAAGTCTTCTGAGAAATAAGCCGATATTGGACAGAGATTGACCCTCAATTTTGTTACTCTTGACGACAAAACAAAGAAAATAACGAACATATAATAGCATTGAATTCTTTCAGATTTGAAATGTCAATGTCATCAAGAAAAGCAATATATAAGCAATTTCAAAACAGGATATCATCATTAGGGTTTGAAAATACAAAGAGTATAAGATTTAGGGTAATAAAAGAACCTAAAACACGATATCTCCATTCCTATAGTGACAGTAAGAAAACTACTTTTGCTCTATCTTCATTCATTGATCATCATTTCTCCAATAAAAGAACCTAAAACTCAAATCTGAACTACAAAAAAGAGTAAGGAGATGAATCATGCAAATTGATTTTTGCTTCAAGTTATAGCATTCAGTTCCTTTGCCTTAGCATATGTAAACATTCCATAAATACTATTAGGTAGATGTAGCGTATCAGTACCTTAAGTAAAAGAGCAATATTAGCAGCCTCTTTATCTGTGTGTTGCTTTTGTTGTTAGTAGATTTAGCATGAAACATCTGATATTAACTTAAAATTTGTCTGAGCTTCTGCTTCATGAGACAATTCAAAGCCTTGAGGTGAAGGGATGCTCGTGGATTTACATTTCTTAATAGGAATTGAAATAAATAAATGACCAAGTGGGCAATATATGACTTGCGTTGTCATACATAATCCTATAAAATATATTCATAATCTAGCTATTAAATAAAAATATAATTACAATGCAAGGGTTAATATTATGTGATTGCCAAAAATACTTATAAGATCATCTGATTATTATAACAAATTACATGTCATCCTTGCAAATGCAGCAACTACCATTGCCTTCATAATAAATTTAACTCAAATCAGTTGGGTCGGTAACTTATACATATCAGTACCCATATTTTTTAACATGTATGCATAACATAAACCTCACAAATTGAACTCAGTGTATCCATTTAAGCTGCATAAAATAAGTTCATAAGAAGTTTTGATTCACATCATTTCATAACAAATAGAATAATATAATACCGAATTAAGAGTATGTTATTCAATTCTTAAACATGCACCTACAATACACATGGTATTGTTGACTTCAAATAATCCTTTTTGACCAATATTATAATTGTGGTACACAAGTTGCAAAAGAATTCAATGTCAAAACCTGCACCTTTAAGGAAAAAAATTATTAGTCAACCGAGTTACAATACCTTTGAAATCGATGATAGCGGTGAGACGATTTTAGGTTCCGTATGAAAGTTATGAATATGAAAGTGTTTTGAGAATTGATTAATTTTGAAATTGAAAGTTGTGATTGGTTGATTGAGACTCAATTTATGGCTATTTTAAGAAATTTTGCATGCCTTTTATATATATATAGATAGATAGATTATTTCAAAGTTAAAATATCAAGTAAAGCAAATTTGTGTTAGCACGTGTTAAGCAATATTTGAACATAATTTTTGTAAATTGTAGTTACCACTAGCTGTTCATTGATAATTATTATTTGAGGAGTTATATTGTCTTAGGTATCACTTATTATATTTCTTTTGTTTTTTTAAATCATACTATGTTATATGATGTATGTGTAATGATTATTTTGTTTTGTTTAAATTCGAAATGGTTTACATGTTGTGTAATGAGCTTTGAGGATGCTAAATGCTCGTTCGACATTCTTTCTGACATTTAAAAAAAATTATGAAACTTCGTTTTATTAAGAAAAGAGGGAGACACTTCATACAAAATCTGATAGATTACAGAGTCAACAACGGTGTTCTGTTACGAAAAAATTGAAAAAATTGTATGTAGCAGTCTCAAATGAGTAGGTTATACACGAGGTTGGTTGACTAGATCAAATGGTTACGAGTTAAATTATGTAATTTAAATACATGTCAAATGATCAAGACCTTAACATGGTAACATTTGGATCATTTGGTTTTTAACTATATAGTTTTTAGGTTTTTATATGAGTATGCAATAAACTTTCTTAGTTATTAACTTATTATTGTATATAACTAACGTTAAAAAGTTTAAAATAATATAATTAACTTTTATAATCCTCTCATTGTATGTATATAACTTTTTTTTTGTCTGTTGTTTAGTTACCAACTTACCATTGTATAAAATAAACTTTGGCATAATTCCATAGTATACAACAAGTTACATACAATATAAGGATTATGATAGTTGGTTGCATTATTTTTAAGAAAATAAAGTTGATTGCATATAATGATAACTAAGATAAAATTTATTATATTTTACTGTAATTTACCTATTTTATTGATTTGTAACTTTTCAGACATGTTTATCATTAATATTAATTTTGTAGATTTGTAACTTTTCGTACATGTATATGATGGGGAGGGTTTATTCAAAAACCGTTGTTAGCGCGAGAACCGCAAAAACCAATCTCAACCGTTCCTTAATTGGATATGGAAAGTTCATGAATGAAGAGAGCGTGGAGAGATAGAGTGTGACAAGGTGCATGTTACGAATTCATGGGTGAACAATGACATTGAAGTAGGAGAAATTAGATGACTCAGATTATTTTCGTAGTTCTAGCACTAAGAACATCTTTTATGATATATCATTAAGTTAGATTCAAACAACGCACAAATACTGTCCTAGTTCCAATTTGATGGCAACACGCAACAAGTCACCCTTCACTTCTTATTACTTTTTTATTTATTGATTCTAAGATATATCTTGCTACAAGTGTAACTAAATTATCTTAAATTTTTCTATAGATGTTCTCTACAAAAAATAAAAAATAAGAAAAATCATATTTTAGGTGGGTCTCAAGAACTATTACGACCGTTAGTTATTTGCTCTCTTAAATAAAGCCATTACTAATAATAAATTTGTTGTCCTATGTTAAAGCAAAATTAGTTTTAGTCGACATATACATATTTCCCAACATAATAATATAATTTATTTGTAACGTAATATTATATATTCTGTAAGAAGTATGTTAATATTCTTTAAGAAGTAAACATAGAAGAAATAGGCCCTATAATAGTGTAATGATATCTTTATGAAGAAAATATATATAATGGAGAAATGATAGGTAAATATAACGTTACCAAACTTAGATGTTGTATGTAGATGAATCTCATTTAAGTATGAGGTATTTTATTATTTTCAATGATTTTTTAAATGGCACACACTCACATATATATATATATATATATATATATATATATATATATATATATATATATATAGGGAGGGGATCCACTAAAAAGAATCTTATTCTACAAAAAGTAAGGAGAAATCTCAGCCATTCATTTTCTAATAACCGCTCCAATAAAAAAACTTTTTTCTTTTTCTTTTAATTATAAAAAAATGCATTAAAGGGTATAATAGTCTTTTAATTCCTTACCATCTCCTGGAAACACATATCATCAATCAAAAGCCAAAAAATTATTGATTCAAAATTAAAAACTTTACAGTCAACAAATCAAAGAGATTTGATGCAGAAACAGAAAAATAATAATAATAATAACTGATGAACATAGATGATGAATCAGTCTTGCATCCAAGATCAACAAACACATAACTGATGGACAGATTCGATGAATCAGTCTGCACAAACCAGATTTGAAACACCTCCAGATTTGATAAACCAAGAATTTGATGAATAATATTCACAAAAATATGATGCACAATACAACTAAATTTGATTTCAGAATAAGATGAACAAATCATAGCAAATAAAATACAGATAACTTGATGAATCCAAAATAAATAAAATGGTACACAAAAACTGAATAAACATAAAATTAAAGTTGATGCACACAGCTTCATAACAGATCTGATGCACATGTTCAAAAATCAGAAAAACTTGAATTCAATATCTATTTCAAACAAACCCTTGAATTCGAGGAGTAAAAGTAATATATATCAAAGTAATTGTACCAAGTCTTTACAAATTGCTGAAACATACAATTGCCGGTGAGTAAAGATGTCCGACGAGATCATCGAGAGTGCAGAAGCAACCGGCGACGGCGACTTCACAGGGGCGGCGGAGGATGCACACAACAACGGCGACTTTACATCTCGGTTGCCTTCGTGGAAATCACCAGAGGATACACGTCAAAACAGAAACTGCAAAGTCTGAGGCGACGGGAAGGAACTGGCGAACAGCGGCAGCGAAACCCTAACCTGTGGGGCGGCGATTTTCAACCCATTGATGGTGATCCGTTCGGGAGACGACAAAGACGGTGGTTGTTCTGTCTTGATGCTGCGTCGGAAGATGCACACAGGCGGCATAATTAGTTTTCGTGTTGAGGGCGGCGGAGATGTCCGATTAGGTTTTCGTGAGGTAAGTGGGACGGGAATTAGTTTGCCACGTGTAACACCACTTCTTTCTAAACAACTATGTTTACATAAACTGCCAATTAGCGTTTCCAAAAGAGATTCAAGTTTACCAAAATATGTATCTATTTACATAACGCTAATGGATTTAACAAAAGTAGTGTTAGTGTTTAAACAACGTATTCGGAGCTATCCGATCGACTACACCGCTGGGGCCTTCCCCTTGCTGCTACCTACCGTACCTGCAAGCATAAAACACATAACGTAAACGAACGCTTAGTGAGCATATTACTGAACAGATAAACATATAAAGCATGAGCACTCTTCTAGGGATGCTTTACATCCCAGCTACAGCTTGTAAAACCATAAATGGTTACTCGTCCCGAGACATGACCACACCTCGCGCGTAGTCAATCCCCTGACACTCTTCTTGGGTATAAGGATCTCAATATACCCCTCTTTCCTTCTTTTCCAAGTCCCAGTACAACTACTCGTAACTTGGCATCCACTTTTCTTAGTATAAAGCTACTCTTAGCTAAATACTATCTTTCCTTGAGCATCGTTATATCACAACATAATTAAACATCTTAAACACATAACATATACAGGTATCATGAAATCACATTCTTTCAAGTAAATCATGCATATGTACTGACTAAATATAGTTAAGTATACTCACCTTATCAGCAGCTAAGCAAATATACTCCTAATAGGGTGACGTAGAGCTCTTAATGCCTACAATTCAAGAATGAGTGCTATATTAACTTCTTAGCACTTGACGGCAACTTAAACTGAACACAAAACAGTAAACAACACTTTTCTGACTCTGGGCCTCTCCTACGGCCGTAGAGAATCATCCCTACACCCGTAGGAGTTTCCTTTACTACGGCCGTAGGGATCCACCCAGCGCCCGTAGGACTTGTTCTCTACCTCCTACGGTTGTAGGCTATGTGCACTACGCCCGTAGGTTCTTTTCCTTCGTCCTTGGACGGTATTTCCACAAAACACAAAACTACACCCGCAGGAACCCCTGCCTACGGCCGTTGGGGCAAAATTTCAAGAACATCAAAATACCTTCCTACGCCCGTAGGGAATACTCCCTGCGGCCGTAGGAACAGTCGGTTCAGCATACCAGTTTGCTCTGTTCGAACAGCATACGAAAAATCGAGGTTTTCACCTCTAAACTCAATTCTAACCTGATTTTTGGAACCACAGAGCATCTACTAACATGTTGTTCGACCTTTTAGACCATAAAGAACATCACAAACAACACTTACAAACCAAATCAAGGATCCATGCCATGAATCCGAACCTTTAACCTAAATTCTTCAAAATTCAACAAGAACACACATACCTTTGCTATGAAATCACTACCAATCACACTTAGATGTAATTTCCTTCTCCCTTGATCGATTTCAGCAACCAAAGTTTGTGTATGTGTGTATGTCGTAGGTGTGATGGTGCAAGAATAGGGAATTGACCAAGTATGGTCAATGTAACTCTTAAGAATCACAACTTTGAGTATATGGCATAAATGGTCCCTGAACTAGTTAGTTTGCTGAAATTACACTTTGGCCCTTCTACTTATGATCATAAAAATATATTTCACATAATCACATAAAGACATTTCACTGTACACGTAAACACTTAACATTTAAAGTAAGAAACGCATGATAGGAGCTTTCAAACCTTGGGGCGTTACACCACGAGTGCATCGGTTTAACGGGGGAAGAGGGCAGGGCGACGGCGGTTGTTCTGTTTTCGTGAAATTGGCAACGAGATTTAGAATCGGCGTGGCGTAATACAGTATTAGGGTTTTCTTTTCGTAGAGGGCAGGGGACAGGTACGAGACGAGATTAGAAATTCATATGTGGAACGTGGGGTAGTGGGTAGTGGCGAGGAGAGAGAAATAAATTTATATTTATAAAAGTTCCTACTTTACCCTTTTATCTTATATGACACGTGTCAGAACCAGAATTCTCCCTACTCTTTTTATCCTAATTCTATTTTTATTTGATCCTGAATATATATATATATATATATATATATATATATATATATAATCAGGATCAAATAAAAAGAGTTTTAGGGTAAAAAGTGTAAGGAGAAACACGGATTTTTAAAAAGAGAATTAGGGTACAAATACATTCTGGCCATAAGATTAACATCAAAAGTCAACCAAAAACTTTCAACCCTTACGTTTCGTAACTGCCAAATATTGGCAGTTAAGGACAAATCAGTAAATGCATAAAAAATGGGCTACGGGATTTGTAGTTTTTTTTAATTCAACGTTTGTTTGCCCAGATATAACACCCACCAATTCAACAACAACAAACCAAATATTCAACAACAACAACCATCATAGATGCACAAATTTAACAAATAAATTCACAATAAGCAACAAGAGATGCACAAAATTAACAAGTAAATTCAATGATAGATACCAAGAATTAATAAGAAACTTGATTCGCAATATTTCAGAACCGATAAAGAAATAGATTTCAGAATCTTGCGTCAAAAAAAAAGATAACTGATGCACATACACTTTGGCGTTAAAGAAGCTCATCTGAAATGCAAGGATGCACAATCAATCTACAGTTCTATTCACCGGCCACGGATGCATTTCTCTTCATCAGAAATGAAAGGCTGCACAATCAATCCACACTTCTCTTCACCCGCAACGAATTTCAGAAATCTACCGCAAGCTAACAGATGAACAACAACTAAATCAGGGATCGACGAGCTTTTTATTGGTCGAGGATACATTTCTCTTCACCGGCGACGGCGTTTTCTGGCTGTCACCGCCCGACGCAGGGAATAAACATCGGGGTTGGCGGCAGAGGTGAGGGCGTCGGCGGTAAGGAACGATTAGGGCAGAGGTTGGCGGCCGTACGGCGAATGGCGGATGTGGAGGTGAGCGGCTGCTGTGTCGTCATCTCGCAAGGCATATGAACGATAAGGGTTTTGGGGAGTCGGTCGCAGGGATATGAACGAATAAGGTTAGGGCTGGTCTGCGTTAAATCCAAGGAAGAGGTAAAGGGGGATTTTGAACGTGGGGTAGTTAAGGAGAGAGAGAAAATTTAATGTTTTTTAAATTACCTATTTTACCCTTTTGTTAGTTATGTCACGTGTCAAACTTACGTTTCTCCTTACTCTTTTTATCCTAAAACTCTTTTTATTTGATCCTGATTATATATATATATATATATATATACAAAAGTTCATGCGAGAACCATTGTTAATGCGAGAATCGCGAGAACCAATCTGAGCCGTCAAATTTCCCCTACTTCAATTTCAATGCCCACCCATGAATTCCTTTCATGCACTCTGCCACACTCTATCCTTCCACGCTCTCTGTCCATGAACTTCCCATATCCATGGTACGGCTGTGATTGGTTCTCGCGGTTCTCGCACTAACAATGGTTCTCGGATGAACCCTCCCCTATATATATATATATATAGGGGAGAGTTCAAACGAGAACTGCGAGAACCAACCACAGCCGTTCCTTGGATATGGGAAGTTCATAGATGGAGAACGTGGAAAGGATCAAGAGTGTCATGGTGTATGTGAGGAATTTAAGGGTGGTCAATGACATTAAAAATAGGGGGAATTAGACGGCTTATATTGATTCTCGCAGTTCTCGTACGAAAAACAGTTCTTGTTTGAACTTTTGCCTATATATATATATATATATATATATATATAGTAGAGATATACTACAAAATTAGTTATGCTACAAAATGTAAGAAGAAATCTGGACCGTAGGATTGATGTAAAAGTCAAACAAAAAAGCCCCCTAAATAACCGAATTTTCGGAATTAAAAAAAAAAAAAGGTTATAATGGTAAAATTGCCCAAAAAGAGTCGGATAATACAGCACGAGTTCTAATCGATAACCACAACAGTTCCGGCGAAATCAAAGTCACCGTAACAGCTAGATGCACAGAATACAACAATCAAAGCTTACATTTGAAGCACAAAATTACAAACACTTTTATGAACAGATGGTGGACAGATCAAAGTGCATAAAATCGATTAGTGCATCAAACCAATTAGTGAAGATGTCGTCGATTCTGCCAAATCAAAGTAACCGTCGTTGATAGACGGTGAACGGTGTATCCATCGAATATGTACAGTGCATCCATCGAAGATGAACAGTGCATCGGAAGTAAATTTCAAGGGAGGCGATGGGGGCGGGAGTGGTAGCACCCTCAACCTCGACGGTGACGATTCGACTGCACCTTTTGACTACATCTTCAAGCACCCAGCGTCGGGTGTGAATCAGTTTGCGAGGGATGCGGCGGTTGAAGGGAAAAACCGTGAGGGAGGCGGATGTTGTTTAGGGCGGCGAAGGTTGTATGGTGCGGCGGATGTTTACAGCAGCGGAGGTTGACTAGGGTTTGCATATGGTGCGGCGGAGGTTGTAGGGTTTGCATATGGTGCGGCGGAAGTCGGTGGCTAAAAACAACGGCGGTGGTGCGACTTCGCGTGGGGGCAGCGGCGGGACTTCAATTTTGCAGCGGCGGCGAATTTAGGGTAGCAGGGCGGGACTAGAAAACCCTAGTTTATAGGAGAAACGTGGGAATAGTAAAATGGAGAGAGAGTTTTTTTTCTTTTTTCACTTTTACCCTTTTCCATCTATGAACACGTGTCAGGCTATAATTTCTTCTTACTTTAAGTACCTTAACTTTTTTTTACTTGAATCTAATTATATATATATATACTATCTATACTATCTATACTATATTATAAAGAATTTAACATTCTTTCTCTTAAAAATTTTAAGACTACTTAATTTTAAGTAGTATATGTTTTTATGCAAATAGTACAAACTTTTAAAGCAATAGCCCAATCAATTATCTCCTTAATTTCCTCAACTAATTAATGGTAATTACTATTAAAAACTCATCAAACATGACACCAACAAAAATTTCAAAGATATAATTTTTTTCTATGTAATTATTTATTATATTTTTTTCTTATTATATATTTTTTAAAATTATCGTAAAAATTAAAAAAAGGGTTTATGGGAAAAGAAAAAAATACAAATAATAAAAAAAGTTAAAAGAAAATGGAAATGTTGATTAGAAAATATTTGTTCGCACCGCATTTTGTGAGTATTATACGTTTACATTCTTGAAATCGACATGTTATTGAACACAAATTGTTCGCCGCCGTCGCATTACGCGGGTATAATGCTAGTATATATATATATATATATATATATATATATATATATATATATATATATATATATATATATATATACCATCAACCCTTAAGAGTGAATCCTAATCACATTTTGTTACCGAAAGGAAGTCGACAACGTAAGAAGTTGACAGACAATAATAAATATGCATTGATGTGGTTCACTTGTCAAATCATAAATCTTTGTATTTTGTTATATTTTTAAAGTACGAATTATTAATATTATTTTAGGTCTATTATTACTTTAAAATTATGAGTGAAGTATTTGCATATGTGTTTATTTGACTAGTTTTTCGCACGTCGACGACCTATAACATCTTGTTTATAAATATAGAAATAGTTAAAGTAAAATTAATATTTCTAGTATTAAAATCGAGATTCTAAATAAGCGTTATAATAATGCGGAAACAGAAAATAAACAAACACGACATATAAAGTGGTTCGGTCAAAACATAACCTACGTACACTGGCAGAAACATAGACTTCTTTATTATGACTCAAGAGATTTTTCTAATATACATATAACTTAAAACAAGTCTTAGTATTTATAAACAACAATTAGAATGTTATACTCAGATACATAAAGATTAACACAAAGATTGAAATCCTCGGCCGTATCCTAACTTAAATTTGAATACATGCTAAGATAGGATAAACAATTATCTTATTTAAATTCAAAAACCATCCTCCTCCACATCCCCTCATCCTCCACGACATCCACATTTCATAATTAATTCCAAGGATCATGCTTATTATTTCCATCCATGCTCACGTCGTGGAGAAAGGAATTCCAAACCACGCACAATATAATTCCATGCATATTAATTCCAAATCAAGTCCATGCACATGTCGTCCACGTCATTTTCGAAATCAAAACCGTTTTAATCTCATATACCTTTCCGCTAGTCAAGTTACATCCAACAAAAATGTATCAATATAAGTAATTTTTATGTAGTAAACATGTTTTCTTGAAAAAAATTTAGTAAACATGTTTTCTATTTTTTATTATTCTTAGAAATTTTTTATGGAAAAATGGAAAAAATTTCTAAAAGTGAACGCAGGGCTTTTATTTTGAAAAAAATATCAATTATTCTTGGATTATTCAAAGGATCGTGTTTATAGACACTTTCCTAAATCTATAATTTGATCATATTAAACACTTTCCTAAATCTATAATTTGATCATATTGCCCGAGGTATCACTAAACCAAATTTAAGAAAATCCTTAGAATAACAGGATTGGATTTCATGCAGAATCCAAGTTCATACAACAAACAAAATACCTTGCCCGTCTTTTGTTTCCGAGACACAATTTTGATAGAGTTTTGGCATAGATAAAGAATATAATTATTCTGTCATGGTCAGACGTTTGCTTTTATAGGGATTCAGAAAAAAAAATTTAGTGGGTTTACCTCTAAGCTCTCGTTTTTTCTCACATTTCGTTTGTTAACTATTTTTCTATTGGAACATAACTTTGACACTGATACGGAGAATTCTAGCGCTAGCAATTAGAAGAGACGATTTTTTAGAGTAAAAGATGAGAAAAATACGTGTGGGGACATCGTGTAGGAACGGTTTTGGGTATGGAAATTAAAATTTTAATCTAGTTTTTTTTTTATGGGTTGTATAATTGGGTTCACAACCTTACATCAATAGGTTTGTGGCTTCACATTCAAAATTTAGTTAGTTCCCATATATAATTTTTAAATATTTTACACATAAAATTAAGTTTTTATAAAAAAATTAGTGGGTTCAATGCCCCCCATTGCCTTGTTGGTGGCTCCGCTCCCGACCGATAGTTATTGTTGGTAATTTTTGGTGGGCAGATATGTCCCTTGGAAACGCCCCAGGGGTGCTGCCCGTTGCCTCACGACCACCGTGTTCCCAAGATCACCAGTATGTACCTTATGTTGTCGACTTTAAGTCAAGAAAAAGAGGATTTTAAAAGATTTAAAAAGAAAAATCAATTTTAATCAAGTCTCGAGTATTTTAGATAATAAAAGAAAATTTCAGAAAGAAAATTGGTTGATTTAATCTGCTGCTTAACTTGATTGATACGAACTTTAGGTAAATATATAATCATGAGTCAAAATAAAGACTAACTTCAAGAGAGAGTGCATTGAAGAGGTGTAGGTTTGTATAAGAAGCACATGTGGAAATTTAGATGGAAAAAGAAAAAAAGATGATTAAAATTTAAATATGAGGTTGAGCACGTTTGGTGAGCTGCAATAAAAACACAAAAACATTGCTGTCAAAACATTAACAAGACCCCACCAAGTCATGTTCATCAATCTTCAATGCAAGTTTGTCAATTTACTCCTTCCCCAAACGCATATGCTTCTATTGATTCCCAGTTTTCTTCATCGAATATCCTTAATCCATTCCGATTCCCATTTTCTGTAAGTAATATTCTCTTTCTCCCCCAAATTTAAAGATTAAAATAACCCTCTTTTATACTTGCTTACAAGTCACCACCAATCATAATGCCAACACTTTCTTTCCATATAAATCCCTCTTTCTCCCCTGCATCTACATCTACATCTGCATCTTCTTCTGCTTGAAGATTTTCTTCTGTGTATAGAACAAACGAACCCCATCTGCCTTAGCACTTCAAGATTCAATCTTTCAGTTTCTTTACAGCAAGAAAATAGAATGACAATTGAGGAGATGAGAGAAGATGAAGAAGAAGGTCCTCCTTTTCAAGTTGAATCTGAGATTACGACTAAACCCAGGCGAATTGCTCTCTTTGTTGAGCCTTCCCCCTTCGCGTAAGTCTTTCTTTTAATGTATTCCCTTTTGATTTTTGAGTAATTTACAATTTTGCTTATAATCCTAGTATAGTGTACGTAATCATCCTGTGTGTTGTTGATTTGTGTGATTCTTGCAGTCTGTATGATTTTTGGGATAATGGGAAGCTATTTGTGAGCTTGATTGATTGATATTATGAAAATCTTCTCAAGAGATTGTTAAAATGTGTTTGGTAGAAAGTCAACTGCTCAATTTTGAGGTTGTGTATTGATTTTGAGTTACAAGATAAATTACTTAGTGGATATATTGTGATTTAGATGTTATCCTTCAATTCATTGAAATAATGACCTGCTAAAGTGGAAGTTTGTTTCTCTTGTTGCATAGTTATCAGTTCTAAGCTATTTTCAAGTTGTCACTTGTTACAAGAATTACACTTAACTTTCCTTTTCCCATTTATGTGAGCTTGTAATCCATTCATTTCGATTTTAGCTAATCAAACAAGCGTAGTCCGAACTGTCGTTTTCACTTTTCATCACATAGTAGCTCATAATATTTATATATCTTTAAAGCCACTAATCAACTTTACTACTTACATAGAGCATGTTGGTGCACACTTTTTGTGATTTACATATCAAAACAGTATTCACTTTTATAATGTCTATGCTTTTAGCATGTTTTAATTGAATAGCAAACTTTACGGGCGCATGTTACAGTGATTAAGGTTCATTTGATTTACCTGCTCTTTGTCACAGGTATGTGTCGGGTTACAAGAACCGCTTCCAGAACTTCATTAAGCATTTGCGCGAGATGGGGGATGAGGTAATGTGTGTGTGTGTGTATAGATATCAATACCTTGTAAATATATATATTATTAGTACTCCTAGAGTGTTTATTTAGCCTGTATAAAGTGGATATACTTATATGTTTATTGCACTTATGTTGTAGGTGATGGTTGTAACAACTCATGAAGGTGTGCCGGAAGAATTTCATGGAGCGAAATTAGTTGGCTCACGAAGGTTAATTTCTTTCAGATTCTTTTCCTATGATTAAACAACACATCTCTTATGATTTTAGGAGTATAATGTTTTACATTGCCTACCAACAGTTTCTGATGAATTGTCTTTGTGCAGCTTCCCTTTCCCATGGTACCAGCAAGTGCCACTTTCCCTTGCTCTAAGCCCTAGAATCATTATGGAGGTTAAACAGTTCAACCCAGACATCATTCATGCATCATCTCCTGGTATTATGGTATGTACCTGTGTTTACATTCCTTTGAAATTGTAAGTGTTTTTGACTTTGCTGAACATTTTTTTAAATTTTAATTCCTAGGTTTTTGGAGCGCTTGCCATTGCAAAGATGTTGTCTGTCCCTATAGTGATGTCATATCACACACACGTGCCCGTGTAAGTGAAACATTCAAGCCAAAACATGATATACATGCATCTTTATATAATTCTTTCTGCTTGAATTTGAATATGGTGTTTGTTTAATGCAGATACATACCAAGATACACGTTTAGTTGGCTGGTCCAACCCATGTGGTTAGTTATAAGTATGCAATGATTCTTCTTTCCTTTGTGCTGCCTCTTATCTTCATTTTTCATATTTTGAGGGCTCTTTAGTCTTCGAATTTGGAGGTAAGAAATGATGGGTTTTGTTTATTTTATTGTGTGGACAGAATTTCTTCACCAAGCTGCTGATCTTACATTGGTGCCATCAGCTGCTATTGCAAAGGATCTTGAACAATATAAAGTTGCAGCAGGTACTTAGCTATATTTTTGGATGATGTAACTATGTAAGCTTTTGATTTTACAGAGGATCTAACCGCGATACAAATTTGGAAAGTCGAAAATATTATTTTTCTGTACTTTCTTGCAACAGCAATTATCGGTCCAAGAAAGTGAAAGTTCAATGCTTTTTTAAAACTTTTTGGACAATGCCAAATGACCAACTTTTCTTTTGCCCCGCCTAACAACCACAAAGGGAAAATTGCATTTTTAGCTTTAAAATCTTAGTATACATAGTATTTTTTTTGGATATTCTTCGGTGAGACATGACTTGTATTAATTTGCCTTTTCAGCTAACACAATCCGCCTATGGAATAAGGGTGTGGATTCAGATAGCTTCCATCCAAAGTTTCATTCTTCCGAAATGCGACTTAGACTATCGTATGCTTCTTATGTGACTACCTAATTTGTTTGTGGTTTTCATTAAGAACTAGAATTGGTGATTTCGACTTGCTTACTTATTAAATTGTCAATTTGGGTTGTGTTTTATGTCAAGTTGGTCAAATTACTTGGTACATTTTTTTAGATTTTTGTTAATTTTCAAAGGAACAATGGTTTATATGTCACAAAGCCTAGTATGATTAGAGAGTTGTTCATTTTCTAAAGATAAATTACTATAAGAATGTCCACATAATATTCATCTCTGTTTTGTATTTCATTGCATGTATTTTTTTATTTTTAAACAGCAACGGAGAACCTGATCGACCATTGATCGTACATGTTGGCCGTATTGGAGTAGAGAAAAATTTGGATTTCCTTAAAAGGTACCTTTTACAACTTTTACAATGTTCATCCCTGTTTTAGGATGCGTTGTGATAATCTATCTATAAAAAAAATAAAGAATCTGTATTGCAATAGAACGAGATTACAACAAGATGTTAACTCTTCAAAAAGTATATGATAATACAATACTCACTTTATTTCAAAATTCATACCTACAGACAAAAAGCACACAGTTTTAAGACTTTAATATAATGCATTAATGCAATGTTTTAATTAGTGAAAATGTTACTTTTAGTCTTACATGAAGATTTATGACCATGAACATGAAACAAGATTTATACATCTAAAGGGTTCCTTTACTTTGAGCATTCATCATATCTCTGAAATACCATATAATTGTACTAGAAAGAAATAAAGTTCACGGATTGACAATGACTCAAGAATGACAATGATTCTGGTCTTTCTTTACCATAAAATTGAACATTCATAAATTTTATTGTTACAGTTAAAATAAAAAAACAAACTAAAGGTTTATAAAAAGAACAGATGCTTGATGTGACAAAATGCAACCTTGTATCCTCGTTCTTCTTTCACTTTTTAATGAATTCTATCATAATGGGTACATAAGTAATTTGATTTAAAAATTTCCAACTAACTTCTAAAATGTTCCATTTATTTGTAATCTGAGCAGAGTCATGGAAAAGATTCCAGAGGCAAGGATAGCTTTCATTGGAGATGGTCCATATAGGTAATCGATTCAACTCTTTATAAACAACACCTTCATTTTTATATGTTTAAGCACATCTTTCAACTCATTTACTTGTAAACCGGGTTGATCTGGGTTGAGTTTTCTTCGTAACGGGTCAAATAAATTTTTGCTAAAAGGGGATTGAACGGGTCAAACAGGTTGTGAACATTACCAAGAATCTATCTTTAATGCATGTGTACAACCTCCTGAATCGAGTTATTCAAGGATGAGATTATTGCTGTATTAAACTGTTTGTGGGTCAACAATACCTTTGACCCGTTACCCGACCCACTTATTCAGCCCGTTTTGTCACCTTTAAGCTGTTATATTGAAGTTTAATGGAAGGAAAAACGTGTGTCTGGCAGGGAGGATCTTGAAAAACTATTCGAAGGCATCCCAACAGTGTTCACAGGAATGTTACAAGGTGAAGAGTTATCTCAAGCTTATGCTAGTGGAGACATATTTCTAATGCCTTCTGAGTCTGAAACACTCGGGCAGGTAGTCCTTGAAGCCATGTCATCAGGACTGCCCGTAGTCGCTGCCCGGGCTGGTGGTGTGCCCGATATAATCCCATCAGATCAAGAGGGTAAAACAGGGTATCTCTTCAGTCCAGGAGATCTTGAAGACTGTTTAAACAAACTAGTCCCATTATTACACGACACGGGCTTACGTGAAAAGATCGGGCAGGCAGCTCGAGCAGAAATGGAGAAATACGACTGGCGGGCAGCAACTCATGTGATAAGAAACCAACAGTATAATGCAGCTATATGGTTTTGGAGAAAGAAAAGAGAAGAGCTACTGAAACCGTTGCATTGGCTTGCAAAGTGTTTTCTTCCGACGGAAACACGTAGAAAGATAACCGCAGCAGGTAATCCATCGGTTTGAACCCAAGATATATTGGTAGCTTGTATAATATGGAATGTTTGGTGTTTATTGTTCAAGTGTAATTGCAATTGTGATATATATATTTTTGTATTTATATTTATTATAGTATTAATATTAATATAGGTACGCCGTAGACCGTAGTAGAATAGAATGGTACGTTGATATTGTGTTTGCGTTGTTTTTAGTAACATGAACTACTATCATGCATGTATTCATAAATGTGAAATTGGTATATTTTATTTGACGTATTCATACCTGTTTAATGATGATTAAAATTGGGATGACTTGGAACAAAAGGATTTCTTTTTCTTTCTCTTTCAAGAAACTTGAGAACATGTTCATGCTTGAACAAAATTAAATAAGATTAGAGATCTGTATATATTATTAACCCAACAGCCAGGAAAATAGGTGGTTACTCAAAAGCTTAGCGAAAATTAGTTTTATCAAAACCACTGTATAAAGAATCCTAATTGTATCAGGTATTAAAGTATATCATAAAATGAAGATAGTGACGAATCTAGGATTCAAACATACCGGGGTTTATTATGCGATAAGATGAGTCAGTCGAAAAATTAAATAAAGAGAGAAATAATAATTATAGGTCGGGTAACATATAAATCAAAAATATTATAAATACCGACGAAACATTATATATTCATTCAAATGAAATAGCATAAAGTTATTACAATCGTTGTACTCGATCTTCAAGAAGTGAATCTAAATCAACTTTCATACACTTTTATGGGTTTCTTTACTTATTGTCTTTAATAATTATTTCTTCAACATTTATTGTTTGGGAATATCGTTTGAACTAAATTCACCAATTTTGTTTTAAACAACCTTAGCGTTGTAGTTTAACTTAACATAAACATTAGTATATTAGATAATCAAAGGGCTGTAGCCCATCGGTATTTGGTTTTGTAAGGTGGTGCCCCCTCCCAAGAGGTTGTGGATTCAAGTCCCGACGTTATTAGTGGAGTAGTTTTTGGAGTAGGTTTTTAGAGAATGTATGTGTTGTTAAAAAAAATTACTACATTAGATAGTTAATATATAGATTAATCAAAATTGATACAACTCGATTACTCACACACAAGAGTAACTTATATAAATTAAAATGAATAAACCGTGAGAGAGTTTCAAACACAGTATGAAAAACTAAAATACAAAAGAATTGTTAATAAAAAAATACATGATAAAAGTTGAAAGTCCATTATTTTTTTTATGGAGTCCTTTTTGTAATTTTAGGATGGTCCAAAATTATATATATATTTATAAAAAAATATGTTCTCTTAGTGAGGTCCACACACCCCATCAAAACATATGTAGAATCGCCTCTTAATGAAGAGCAATGGAGAATGAGTAAACAACAAGGACACCCACACTTTTTATAAATGATATGCTTAATAAATTAGGCTAAAGTACATTGATTTTATATACTTATTAGACATTATCACAATATATCATATATTTTTAAGAAATACAACTAGAAACAAAATCTTACTAAAATGTTATAATGAACATAATCTTAGGTCTAACACTGTAAAAAAAAACTATCGGTTTTATATATTAATTACTATGATGTTATAATTTTGGTACTAGCTAATTGTATATTGTTACAACTCATTTCATTGAAAGTTATATAACTTTGACGTATATCACACTTTAAATTAAGGCATAATCTCGTTTAGAGAGAGTTGGGCTAAATATAGAGGACTTGGACTCGTTTAACCTAAGTTTGCTAGGTAAGTGGCGGGGGTTCAAAATGAAGAAGGGGGCTTTATGATTTTTAGGCCTTGGCATCTTAACAAAGTCTCAGATAAACTAATCAACCTTGTTTGGGAGGGTCAAACATGGGATTGGAATATTAAGGCCTTAGATTATTCGAGAGGTCGGTTGGGGGATGATATATGCACAAGTGCTGAAAAACATGTTGTCTTCGGTTCTACTTTAACAAAATAAGAATGATTGTTGTTCGTGGTAAATAGGACGAACATCATGTATTTGGTGAAAGATATACATAAACTGGTGGAGGATTTGAAGTTATTAGTGCTGGCACAACAAAATGAGACTTTTTGGTCAAACCTAGTTCCAAAGAAAATGTGTATCTTCGTCTGGAGCGAGTGGATTGTGAAAGACTTCTAGTCTTAACCAAGCTTCATAATAAGGAACTGACGTACCATTTTTTTTATGTCCACGATGTTTAAATGGAGTGGAAACAGTCATTCACGCACTTGTCAAATGCAACAAGGTGAATATCGTTTGAAAGAATTTCGGGAAATGGTTGGATCTAATGTTTTAAGGAGGCGATGCTTTGCGTGAAGTGGTGGTTGAAGCTCCGATGGTGTGGAATGCAAAACAAAGAGTTGAAATGTTTGGAACGTGACGGTTAAGGCGGCAACATATGGAAAAATGGAAGATTTAGGGTCTGTTTACTTTTTCTTGTTATTAAGTGATGTCTGGATTAAGTGTCTGTCTGGAAAAATAAGGTCTGTATGGAATAAGTAGTGTTGTTGTTTGTTTTATGTCTTAAATAAACTGTCTGAATAAGAAAAAGATTAAAATCATGAGCTTAATGTAGAAAGTATCATACTCATAACTTATTGTGTTAAGTCGTCTTTCTGGATTAAGTAATAAACAAACAATACGATTGTAACTTACCAGAATAAGTTTTTTTCCCATTAAGTTAATTAAGTCAAAAGTAAACACCATCTTAGAGAAGCTTAATTTTCAAAAGCAAGCAAAAAAAGGCCATGAGATTTTACTTGACAAACGATTGCCATTGTCCTACTGGCATGGGGGACATTGCAAAAAACAAAACAATGTTGCATGGGTAGATTGGCTGACATAACACTAACAGATGACAGTGATGTATACACCACTCTATGGCTTATAGAGAGGTTTACATGTTCTCTATAAGAGTAGTTGCAACCCTCACATCTAGCACATCGTCAAGTAAGATTTTTTTTCTAGCACTCAACCCTATAATAGTCGCTTCTTATCATATTATATTTTAGGATCTACCTAATACCCAAATATTAAATTAAAAAATAAAATAAATTACAAAAAAAAAGAAAATATATAAGAGAGAATTACCACATTGGACTAACTACCCTTTTATCACTATCTTCTCCCCATGTGGTCTCCACCCTATTTCATCTTCACTGAACCATCTTACCTCTCTAACTTTTGAAATGGCACCACTCAAGTGTTATTCTCATCTCACACTCACCTTATGTCCCCCGTACCGTTCGCTCCAAGATGTTAAAAGTGTAATATAAAATTGTTTAAAAAAAAGATAATTTTGCATATATGCTCTAATTGAAAGGATCGAGACGATGAAATCATTTAAATCATATTGTTTTGGAATTTATATTTATTATGTGTACCAATTAATGGATTTAAGTATTCATATGGTACGATTAAGCTAGATATATAGATATAATAAAAAGTTAAACCTAGCTAGCTAATAATTAATATATAATCACAGCCAAGCTAACTAATATATACTAGTTTATTACCCCGTGTAAAAACACGGGGATGTTTAAAAAAATATAAAATTTGATGGTATGAAATTATAAAAGGTATAATAAGTGTAAAAGTGTTTCAGAAATGTTTTGAGATATTAAAATTTTCAGATAAAAATAACACCAAACATTTACATGTCAGAATTTTAACAAAAAACAATAACTAATTGTTTTTGAAGTACTACTATTAATGGATAACAAAAAAATTAAGAATATACTAATTTTTAAAAAGTATCATATTACAATAAAATTTATACCAAAACGTAGATAAAAATGAGATGATCATAAATATAATATTATTTTTTCACTAAACTAAATATATCACAAGTTACTAAACATAATGTATAAACACCGTATAATTAATTATATTAATATACAATTTTTATAAAACCCTCTCAATTTTCTTAAAAACACCTCACATAAAACCCCCTCATAATTTTTATTCAGGCTCCTCCCAATTGATTTAGATTTGAGATTCGATGTCATTAATCTTTCAAATACCCACTATTATTAATGGATAACAAACAAATTAAGAATATAAAATTTTTAAAAAAGTGTCATATTACAATAAAATTTATACCAAAACGTAGATAAAAATGAGACGGTCGTAAATATATAATTATTTTTTCTCGAAACAAAATATATCACAAGTTACTAAACATAATTTATAAACAACCTATAATTAATTACATTAGTATACAATTTTTATAAAACCCCCTCACATTTTCTTAAAAAGTTCATTCCATATTTTATAAAGCCCCCTCACAATTTTCATATCACCCCCTCCTAATTGATTATTAATTAAATTCCATCGAGATTAACTTTCCAAAATTGTTTTTGAAAATTGAATAATTTTAAAATTGAAGATTTTGATTGGTTAATTAAGTCACAATTTTAGTTATTTTAGGAAAATTGGTAAGCCTCTTATATATATATATATATATATATTGATATGTGTACCAATTAATGGATGTAAGTATTCATATGGTACGATTAAGCTAGATATATAGATATAATAAAAAGTTAAACCTAGCTAGCTAATAATTAATATATAATCACAGCCAAGCTAACTATTATATATATATATATATATATATATATATATATATATATATATATATATATATATATATATATATATATATATATATATGTGTGTGTGTGTGTGTGTGTGTAGGAAAGGAGATCCACCTCACGTTAAGCTAGCATGGGGACTACTCAATTATATACAGATACAAGTCCTACTGCAGATCTATAAAGAATCGCAAAAAAAAATAACTAAAAATAAAATAATTAAATAAATCGATAAATTTAGTTTATATTCTGACTGAAGCATATATACTTTACAGCGAAACGTCTGAAGAGAGGGACTGACTATACGAGGTGGTGGACCAATTAATCCATGGAAAGCAAATAGCAAGTCCTCAAGTCCTCAACTGATCTAACTGAAAGGACACAATTAAATTTAACCCCACGAAGAAAAAGAGATGTGTGGCTTCCATCCAACAACCACATACATACACGTATATATGGCAAGGTTTAAAATAGAATGATAAAATTAAAAGAGAATAAGAGACTCAATCTCAGTCATTCACTTTGTAAGTGAAATTCATAGATGAATAGCGTATTTCACGATCAATTCCATTGGCTGAGTCCCGTGAAATCATTTCATAGAAATGGGGGATAGAGTTGGCAAGGTACATGTGATGAATTCATGGGTGGGCAATGACATTGATGGAGGGAGAATTAGACGGCTAGAATTAAGTCTCCAATGCATTCTTATTTAATTTAAGGTTCTCGCGTAACCTTCTAGCCTCCCACTATCTATATGGCTGTGTTGTGTTGGCAAAAAAGTTGTTAGTGTAAATACGACTTAAGTTGTTAAACTAATCTTTGTTTATGATTATATATAAAATTAAGTTCACACATGCATGTTCTATACATTGCTCGTGTTTTCATATTAGCGAGGTTGTTAATATGCAACGAGACGACTTTTTGAAGTTTCAGATTATATATGTATCGTTTGCAATTTTGATAACACGTTTGAACTTTCTTTCTATTGAAATTATTTTTTCTTTAAATTTTGACCAATTTTACACGTTCATGTTTTCATTTTCCATCATATATTTAAATTTTAACAATGCTAAAAAGTAATATATATGTTTGAGAACTGTAAGAACTATTTGAAATAGTATTGATAATTATTTAATATAAGTATTTTGATCATTTATATATTTACTTAATCACGAATTGTATTTAGGTGGATAAGTCATTTATGAAACTAAATTTCCTCAAAATATCTCGCTTAATAGTAATCTGTTAAGGTTAGGATTGGTTATTACGGTGCTCACAATAAAAATGATTTTTTATTAACCATTTTTAATCACCATTCCGTTCGAATTTTTAAGAGCGAAACGTAATTTTTCAATATAACCTATATTAATACGTCATTAATGAGCTGTTGTTTTGATTGTTGATTGACTTATTGTAATCAATGTCAAGATTGGTTCTTACGATACTCGAATTAAGAGTGTTTCTCAAAACAACCCTCTTATAGTCTTATATATATATATATATATATATATATATATATATATATATATATATATATATATATATATATATATATTGTAACACCGGGTTTCACGAGCTTAAAAATCAGTAATAATTTAAGCTTTTTAAGTATACTTACCAATGGCGTGCAGCGGAAACTAAACACTGGTTATAAAAATATAAAGTGTTGTTATCCGACTTGGCGAATATAAACATCAAAAGCCAAGTCTCTAAACAAACCGGTGTTACCATACTATAGACCGACCATCGGATCACAGGTATATATATAACAGCAGAGTGTTCCAGAAGAGTTAAATACAATTACCCACAAGCACCCGTCTCACCAGACTGCCTAATCATTACCTGTAAAAAGGATAAATCATGAACCGGTTAGCTACACTAGCTAGTGAGTACAGATTACACATAAGTATCAATAAGCATGCAGTCGAAAACCAGGAAAGCACACAAGGCTATCCTATCACATCGTGGTGCACCAATCATACCCGTAGGAGTCGCATATTGCAGGGTAGCGAGCCCCGCTCAACAATCCTAGCCGGGAAATCAGCTACAACCAATTGCACCAGTGGGAAAGCAAATAGCAGTCCACCTGGTACACTCTGTCTATCATGTTGGTTCCCATCTGTCAAGGAACCTTACTCCTTAGAGGAACGGCGGCCTGCAAGACCATCACCCAAGCGTATACTACTTGAGTACCGTTAGTTCCCAGGTATTAACACCCGTCTACCCGAGAACCCAGCCAGGTATTAACACCCATCTACCTGACCGACCTCCATGTTCTATCGTTTAGCGTCCGGACACAATAACAAATACACGTATCTTTCATGCGCGCATATAATCACACCAGTTAACATCTTTCATATTGATAAACAACATATTAATTCAATTCTATCATAGCATACAATTACCGCATGGTTTCTATCACAAGTGTACTTTTCATACATATAGACAACATGCAAGTACGACTCTTTCTTAGCATACTGTATATCTCTATCATAAACACACTGTATGTTTCTATCATAACATTCTTTCATGTATCATACACCAATTACATGTCATCATGTACAACAGACAGCTTACCTACTGAGACTCATGGGAAACCGGTACTCACCTGGAATCCGTGCTATGCAGATACACCACTTGCGTCTTCCGACCTCTTAGATACACCTAACACATTAGGTTCAGGCTTAGACACCAATCAACGACACTTAACTAGGCTTAAAACACCCTACATCGAGCGGTACTAACAATTGCCTCAACAAAAGATCAACATGGCTTCTAACAGCCTCCTACGGCCGTAGGAAACAAACCCTACGCCCGTAGAAGTTATTTCCATAAAAAACATGACCTACGGCCGTAGTAACAACTTCCTACGCCCGTAGCATGTCTCCAAAAGGTAACAATGGTCGTAGGCTATGTACCTACGTCCGTAGTCTTGGTTCCATCACCCGTAGGTGGTAATTTCACTTAAACAGGACCCTACGGCCGTAGCAACCATTACCTACGACCGCAGTACACAAACAACCCCTACGGCCGTAGCACCATACTACTACGCCCGTAGGCACTATAATTACAGTAACTTCATGCTCTGTTCTTCGACAGCCGTTATTCTTCGAGTTTTAGTCACAAAAACCAACTTGAATCCGTATTCAAATGTTTATACAGGTTATCTAACATACATATGAACTTATTAACATCATTTGGACAAAAGAACAACACAAAAACACATCTAAATCCTCAAAATCAAGACCACACCCACAAGAACATAAAGAACTAGGTTTAAAACAATAAATCTTACTTGAAGAAGGTATAGAACAGATTCTGGGATTGAACTCTTGCTGAAATCAGTTTCTAACTTGTTCTTTTCTTGATTTCCTTCTCAAAACCCCAAGATTTGTGTGTGTTTGCTCTTGCACGTATATATAAAAGTGTATGTAGTGTGTGTATGTGTTTAGGTTCCTGTGAAACAACAGGATAAAGCCAAGGACCGACCTTGGTTGGCTAATACCCCCTCACGGGTATTTTGTTCTCCTATTCAACTTAAAACGCAACTTAGGGTTATCCGTTTCAACTAACGGAGATATTTTTGGAATCATTATTCAAAACCGTTCAACTAATTATCTACTTGGTCAACTTAAGACACTTTTCACAATACCACATTTTAAATCTACAATTAACACCAGTTAGCTCCAATTAACACCAATTAACAACATATATACTACAGTTAACAACAAAACACCAGTTAAAGTCAACGTACTACAATTAAAGCTAAATGTACTACAGTTTACAACTAGGCCCCATTTTGGGGTGTTATATATATATATATATATATATATATATATATATATATATATATATATATATATATATATATATATATATACATTCTTAAGATTCTTGCAATAAGAAGAATTTTCATATGAACATTCCCCTATTAATGAGTCATTAAAAAAATCTGGACAGTAAAAATGACAGCTCATTAATAGCTTATTGATGAAGCATTAGTGAGGGTATTTTGGGAAAATCAAATCTATCTCTTTATTGACGGTCCACTTAGACGTAATTCATAGTTGAGTAAATATATAAAAGACCAAAATACTCTTATTTATGAGTCATCAATGAGCATTAATGGTGATTTCAAATATTACCCAACTGTGAATTGTGTTTGGGTGGGACGTCTTAAAGAGCGAAATTTGAATTTCCTAAAATATTCTTCATTAATGAGATTTTAATTAGCCGTTATTTTTATTGATCTTTGATTTATTTTAATCAAGGATCAAGACTGGTTACGTGATACTCGCAATAAAAACATGGTTCTTCCTATATGAATCCTTCCCCATATATATGTATATATATGGGACGGTTCAAACGAGAACTATTTTTCGTACGATAATTGCGAGAACCAATCTTAGCCGTTGATTTGATAAAGTGGAACTCATGGATGTGGAGCGTGGGGGGATCTAGTGTGGCAGGGTGTATGTGATGAATTCATGGGTGGGCAATGACATTGGAGAAGGGAGGATTGGACGTCTCAGATTGGTTCTCGCGGTTCTCGAACGAAAACCAGTTCTCGTTTGAACTTTTTGCCTATATATATAGGAAGAAGTACATTTGAGAACCATAATTTGTGCAAGAACCGCAAGAACCAATCTGAATCTTTCAATTCTCCATTCTTCAATGTCATTGCCCGCCCATAAATTTCTTACATACACCCTGTCACACTATATACTTCCACGCTCTCCATCCATTAACTTCCAATATATAAGGAATGGCTGAGATTGTTTTTCGTGGTTCTCGCACAACAACGGTTCTCGAATGAACTATCTGAGCCGTCCAGTTCCCCCTCTTTCATTGTCATTGCCTACCCATGAATTCATCACATGCATCCTGCCACACTTGATCCCCTCACGCACCACATCCATGAATTCCACTTTATCAAATCAACGGCTATGATTGGTTCTCGTACAAAAGACAGTTCTCGTTTGAACCGTCCCCTATATATATATATATATAATTAGGTTCAAGTAAAAAAACTTAAAGTATTAAATGTAAGGAGAAACCAGGACCTGACACGTGGCAAATCTATTCAAAGGGTAAAATAGGAACTATTTTTACGTTCTCTCACCTAGGTTCCCTCAACGTTCCCTCATACGTACGGTTAAACCCTCTTCTCTGATACGTACATTCAAACGTCCCTCTTTCTCACAAATCGAGCCCTAGATCCTCCTGCCGTCGACCAGCCAAAGCAATTTTAGCCGTTGATTTGATAAAGTGAAATTCATGGATGTGGAATGTGGGAGGATCAAGTGTGGCGGGGTGCATGTGATAAATTCATAGGTGGGCAATGACATTAAAGGAGGGGGAATTGGACGGCTCAGATTGGTTCTCACAGTTCTCGTACGAAAAACAGTTCTCGTTTGAACTTTTACCTATATATATATATATATATATATATATATATATATAGGTAAAAGTTCAAACGAGAACTGTTTTTCGTACGAGAACTGTGAGAACCAATCTGAGCCGTCCAATTCCCCCTCCTTTAATGTCATTGCCCACCCATGAATTCCTCACATGCACCCCGCTACACTTGATCCCCTCCACGCTCTCCATCCATGAACTTCCCATATTCAAGGAACGGCTGAGATTGGTTCTCGCAGTTCTCGTACGAAAAACAGTTCTCGCGGTTCTCACATTAAAAATGGTTCTCGATGGAACTTCTACCTATATATATATATATATATATATATAGTTTTTTTCCGTTTGAAACATGACAAATGACAGTCTAAATCTCTCATCATTCATATGAGAGGGATTGAATGAGTGTTCCAGAAAACAACAAAGACAGCCATCATGTAAGCAGTGGTTAATGGATAAGGTATATCATATCATGCGATACATATTTATCCCGCCACTAGCTACAAACAGTTCCTTTAGTTGACCATTCCATTCGGCATTTTGTTATTAATGGAATTCAGACATGATATGATGGTGCCAATTAAAGCCAACTCTAGCTTGATGTTAGAATGGAATATATGATCGAGTGAGTGACTTACGTGGATACTTCATGCCTATGGACCTTTCTCATTCTAGATCTCGATCCAAACCCTCTTGATCAATATACAAAAATCCAAGGGGTGGTCTTAGATTTTAAAGAAATAGAGTTTCCGTTTTTATTTGGTCTTATATGCAATTTAAGTCGAAGTGACTATAGCCCAGCAATATATTCATATTTAAATTTATATAAATTTAATGTTCTTTGTTACCTTATCTCGTATACATTTACTAGCATCAATAAGAAGTTAAATCACCCTTAGAAATCATTGTTTTATAGTTGTCATGTTGCTTTAAACAAACATATGTTGTATTGACAAAAACATGTATTTGTTTTAAAAACCGACACTATATGTAAACAACAAGTAGTAGACGCACGATTTTCAATGTGTGAGAAACTCAATCATAACCACTTCATTCTTTATCATCATTTTTATTGCTAGGAGTTGTAAACCGGATTCTTTTTATAATTGTGTAATTCACTTTTCAAATTTGATATTTTTACGAAATTTGAACTGGGATGATTGTAAAAGAAACAATCTTGATCTTTTGGCAAAAATAAAGATCAAACCAGAGAGAAAATGGAGAGTTTCGAAATTGTTCTGTAACTCAAAAGTAGTTCATCCGAAATTAAATTTTAAACTCAAAACGGAAGTTACTAAGTTTTCAAGTTTATAATAATGCCATAGAAAAATTGAGAATTTTTCATTATAAACCCTACACTTATATAATTTTTCATTAAAAAATTCAAACTCAAAGCGGGATCCCCATTTGGCATTCAGGAGGCGTTGCCCCCTAAATATAATTAGTACGAGCTTATAATAATACAAGTGTGTACTCCACACTCTCTATACTTGTATTATAATAAAGTTCAATCCCTTGAAAACACGTAAAAATTCCATTACACTAAATTAACAATAACACTAAAATCATCAACACTAGATGATAATTCAATTCATATAGTTACTTCTAAATACCTTTGACAACAACATGTTTGTTTTACTGGTTGTAGAGATGATACTTATTAGCGACCTTTGCTGGTACATTTTGACATTCAAAGTATTAACTCCAAACTACAATCATTTACATAACATGACGATACAACTAATTAGCGCTGGTAATTAACTTCGATATGAATTTCGAATTTGATTTTCATTTAGATTTTAACTTCAATATTCAATATTCATATCGATTTTATTAATATGAACTTTGGATACGATTTGTTTTAGTTTAATTCGAATTTTAATTTTATTTTTTATTCAACTTATATAAATAAAGGGTTTAGTTCCTAAAAGTACACCGAAGTTGTCACTTTTTGCTATTGTGTATACTCATCTTTGAAAACTCCCATTTAGTATATCAAAGTTTCTAAACCTACCGTTTAATGCATTGGTTTACCTACTAAGCAGGTAACCGGTAATTCTGATATTTTTAATTTATTTTATATTCCTAAAAAAGCCACATGTATAGCCACATCAGTAATATTTGTCACATCATATCTACCTCTTTTAATTTAAACCATGAAGAACAGGAAGAACATGAAGATGAAATCCATAAAACGAACGAATCAGATGAAGAACATGAATCACAACCGTATGAAATCGTATGAACTAAACAAATCCAGAAAATGAACTAAACAGATGAAGAACATGTTAAACAATCGTATGAACTAAACAATCTGAAACCCAAATCGAACAACACTCTAAACAATCAGAAAACTAACCAACAGAAGATGAAATCCAGAAAATGAACATGTTAAACAATCACTCTAAACAATCGTATGAACTAACCAACAGATCTGCTTCATCTCCAAGAACCCTAATCGCCGCCGTGTACTCGCCGCTTCATCTTCACAGATCTGCTTCATCTTCATCGTGGTGAAGTCCAGATTATGGTGTTGAACAGACCGATGGTGAAACCCTAATCGTGATCGGTGGTGGTTTTCAGATCTGAGTTTTGCAGATCTGAGTTCAAGGTGAAACCCTAAATCGGTGAACGGTTTTGCAGATCTGAGTTCAGATCTGAGTTTTATGTGTTCGTCAATCGTCGATGGTGAAATGGTAGATGGGATGAACGATGGTTGTGCCATAGGACCACGGTGGTTGTGTTCGTAAGATCTGAAAGCAAAACCCTAATCGTATGAAGATCGCCGTGAAGAAAACGCAATATTCGTATGAAGATCGCCGTTCGTCAGATCTGAAAGTTGTTGAAGACTTGAATGCACAGATCTGAACTTGAAGATGAAACCATGAACCCTAGTTGTTGAAGGCGGTGGTGGCTGCGAATCGAAACCCTAACTCGTCGGAGAGAAGATGAAGATGAAGATGGTGCCGGGTTCTATGAAACTTCAATCCCAATCTTCAATCGATTGGTATTATTATTATTATTATTATTATTATTATTATTATTATATTTTCTATTATTTTTATATAAAGAAATTACAAGTAAGCCTCAAGTTCAAAGCCACATCACCATTACCTATGCCACATCACCATTACCTATTGAATAGGTTACCCAATACACTAAATGGTAGTTTTAGGAACTTTGATGTACTAAATGGGAGTAATGAAATATGGGTATACACAATAGCAAAAAATGACAACTTCGATGTACTTTTAGAAACTAAACCCATAAATAAATACACTAAACAATATAACCTACTACCTTTTTACTAACTAGCAATAAACAATATTTTTATTAAAAAACATAATTTATTTTCAATTCCAACCAAATTTTATCTTTTTCATTTTTGTCCTCTTTTCCTTTTGATTTTACCATTTATTTTTTTCCCTTATTGAACTGTTTTTTTTTTTTTCCTTTTATTTTTACCGTATTCCTTTCTTATGAGATTTATTTCAGTGGATTTTATATTTTTTATAGCATATATTTTTATGAGATATATGTTTTAACATTTTATAGTTGTTTTTTAAAGATAATTACAAGATTTTTGTTCCACGTTACGTAATATTATATTTCCTTTTTAGGTGTAATTTCTTATATACCTTACCCCTTCTTTTTATTGAACATATTTAATAACTTATAATAGTTATATTTATATATAAATAGAAATTTAGTGTTGTTATATAACATATTTTAGCATTTAATTTGATATGATAAATTATTGATTATATAAGGTAAAAACATTTTTTACTTAACATTATACATGGTTTTTTTTAATATATAAATTTATATTTTAAATATATAATAAATACAAATCTGTAACCAAGTGCGGAATACACCACTAGTTATATACAAGAGGTCTTTTGAAAAATGTAAATATACTAATTTAAATTTGTGCTATTTATATTTGTAAGACATCAGAATATTCTTTATTCTGGTATTATTTATAAATTTTTTTTAGAAAGACATTCATAATAAAGTTTATCAATAAAAAAAATTTTATTTGTGTTTTAATGTTAAAGAACAATAGATTCTCAATATAATATGTATTTTGAGTAACTTAAAGTTATTCTTAATATTTGAAATTGCACTTACTATTAATATATAGGAAATATGCGTGAAAACATAACCATATCTAAATTATCATTAAATACAATCTTATTTATTTTATTTTGTACCTAAAAATGTCACTTATTTTAATTTTTAGTCATTGTATGCAACAAATTACCAATATATCTAGTCACTACTACACAATTTCTAATCTAGACCCTCTTATAGGAACCGATTAAGGTTTAATGTAATTGTTCTAAATATATAGGGAGTGGTTCCCTAGTAAACAACCATTAAAAAAAAAGTAACAAAGACCGGATTCTTACTTAATAACCGGTCTCTATATACTATAATAAAGACCGGTTCTAATAGAGACCAACTCTAAACCGTTCTATGTGTTTTTTCATTAAGACCACCTCTAATACAGACCAACTTTGAACCGCTGTCCGTGATAAAAATAAATAGCCCCTGTTTTGTTTAGTGTACATAGTACTTGTTCTACTTCAATTTCCTAATTTTTTTTACGTTTTCCATTTTTTTATTTATGTTCTTGGTATCTTCATATTCGGATGATGAAATAACAAACCATGAAATAAAACCATCAAGAACCAAACTCGATCCAGTAGAGATCTAAACCCTAATTGTAAACCAAACCATCAAGAATTGTTTCTTTATCAATTGAAGTAAGAAATGAGGTGGGGAACGAAGCAAACCTAGAATCCAAAACCAAAATCAATTTAATTAAAATCAAACCAAAACCCATAATCCATAACCAAAATCGAACCATCAAGTTCGTAATCGATGAATCAAACTAAGAATCCAAAAGTTGAAATCGTAAACCGAGAATCTAAAATATTTTGGATGTGATAGAGTGTTTTATCCCATCAGGTTTTTTAGTAAGCTTTTAAAAAAGCCAACATCCCCTAAACATATTAAAGTATTTACATAATTTCTGTTGATGATTTTATTGATCAACTATGTAACGTCAGTATTACAAAACCAATTAAAACTTTTTAATAATTCCAATTTTAACAACTTCAATAAGTCGCTATGGCAATAAAAGTTAGGCTTGTTAATTAGTAATAAAACAAGACTTACAGACAATAAGAGAATGATAAATTTATTATATTAAAAATATAAAATATGAATATCATACAAATGTAAGACTATATGCATAGTACGTAATTCATGTTACTCAACCTAAATGTCACATAGCCTTTCATTTCCCCTTTTCAACCTAAAAGCTGTTACAGATGTATTTGACGGAAGTAGCTAGGGGAGATGTATCTTTTATTTGTATATTTGTTTGGTAAAATAACTGATAGCAATAGTATAGTAGTGTAAAATGACAAAAAATAACAAATATTAAAAATAGGAGGAATTGTAAAACATGTAAAGAGGGATGTAATTTTTTATATAAGAAGCTTTCAGCTAGCTTTAAAACCTACTTCAAGAAGCTTTTTATTTTAGAGCATATCCAATGGAAGTATGATAGAAGTTGTATGGGGTGGTATGGAGTGTAGAAAGAGTTGAATGAATAAGAAGTTATATGGTTATTGAATGGTTGTATGAAAATTAAGTGGGCCCACTCTTATTTATAATTATTTTTCTAGAAAGAAATAAAAAAGTTTTTATAAATAGATTATAATTTTAGTTAAAGTTTTATTTTAATAAGAATTTAATGTATATATATATATATATATATATATATATATATATATATATATATATATATATATATATATATATATATATATATATATATATATATATATATATATATATATATATATATAATTTTTTATTTAGTTATTAGCCGTCTAAATATTTTATTTTCTAGGTCTCGTACTTTTTACTCTCTGTGTTCAGTCACATATTTTTTATTTAATGTAATTTTACTTTCGTACTTTTAATTTATGTATTTTGTAGCTCTATAAATATTTATATAAAATTATATATGTATATATAATTCTGATGTGGACTTTATTAAACTCTGTGGAGTTTAATGAAGTGTGGAGCTTAAAGATTGAGTTGTGTAGATAATGAAATGTTGATCAGACAATCCATTAAAATCTTTGAGAGTCGTATGAATTGTAGATGCTCTTAGAGTGTTTTGTTTTAAAAAAAGTTTCAGTTTTTTCATCCAAACAAAATTTGTAGCCTCTTATTTCAAAACAAAATGCCATCAACTCTAAAAAGCTGTGTACCAAACACGTCCTACAAATTAAATCAATCTTACCCTGCTTTTATTGTATTTTAATAATAAATATATTAAGAGAGAGAGAGAGAGAGAAAAGAGATGAGGGGAGTAAGATGAGAGAGATTGAGAGAAAGAGAGAGTTGGGAGAATCGGGATCGTGAAGTTTATTGGTGAATTCAAATCAACCAGATGGAGGGAAAGTACCGGTGCTCATCTATATCCAAACCAACCTAATTATCGGAGGAGTATTACTTTAAATCATTCCAAAGCCTAATATTGTATTAAGAAAAAATTATCGGGCCAATCTTAATCATGTTCTCGTTTACCCTATCTGAAACTCAACTTAAAATTTTATTCGGTCATTCCCATTAGATTCGGGTTATTCCTTTTCTTCACTACCATTACAACATTGACATATCATTGAAAAAGTAATACCAAAGAGTGTTGTTTGTTACACTTACACCTAATTGAGAAATTACTCAATCACATACTCTTAACTTTGAAGACATATCACATTCTTAAAATTTTGTGTGTGCAAAACAGTCACTCACGAGTCACGACTTATTGTAAAGGTGCTATATATCATCTATTAAAAAAACGGTGCAATTATTCAGACCCAATATATACCCAAAAAAACATAGTTCTACTAAATATAACCAAACAACCAATGTGATTGCTATTGGAGGTGGAATCATGTTTTATTGTTTGTCATTTTTCTCTTTTTATGCATATAATAAATAAATGATGATGTAGTTTGGTAATAGTATAAAAGGTTTATTATATTATAACCAACCATGGAAAGTGCCTACCAAGGTTCATGAACCTAACAACCAAACAGTGACCAACTATCCTGGTATGTAAACTGCCTACCAACGTATGCCTTAAATAATAACATACTTTAATATCATGCAAATCCTCACTATTATCATTACCTTTTTTAGATTATATATTTCTCTTGTTATAATGCTATTTAGCATCTATTTTTGTAATAATCACATAAACGTGAAATCACGTTATCACCATATATGAAAATATAAGGCTTAAATATTATTATGGTGATTATTTGTTGCCATTTTTTATTTTTGTACTAGTTGTAAGTAAGACTTGAACTTTTAGTTTAAAAAGTAAAATAACATCTTGCACCTTCTCTATCTCGAGGTTAGAGATAATTGGTATAATACCCTTTCGGCTTTTCATATCCGGATATATAAATAAAACTTTATATTTAATATTTTATACATCGTATAAATTTAAGGTTTTAGCAAAGAATATATTTATACATATGTAAATTGCATGAGTATAATTTATTATTTATGTTATATTCGAAGTTATTTTTTTAAGAGTTAGAAAGCTTAAATAAATCATGTTATTATGTAAAAATCAAGCTGTAGGGGTAGTTGCAAAACCAACTTAGATGATGATTATTAGTTTTTTTTTTTTGAAAATCAAATACCTTGACCATACCATTACCAAAAAACAAAGTACACAAAGTTATGGCAACTAAGCCATAAACAGCACAACCCCAAACTCAAAAGAGGAAAAAAAAAGGGTGTAACACTCTACACCTAACAAGAAAGGACCCAGCCAAAATTAACCTGGGAACAGCCACATTGCCAAGCAACAAGAGAAAAGACTAAACAACCCAAACTATAAATATACTACAGAAGGTTGGGGCTTGAAATCCAAGCTGACCAGTCCAAATTTGATAAACCATTTTTACCTTGGATCCATCTGAATGCCTTGCACTGCAGCTCACGAAAAACATCTTCAAAATTTGATTTCTCATATTTAAACACTACCGCATTTCTATGGGACCATATTAAATACAAACAAATCCAAACCATGGCCTGCCAAACCGATTGCTTTTGAGAAAGCAGCTCCAAGACCGAGGTGATATCCGACATCGTTTTTGACCACCATCTTGAAACAAGGCTCCATACTTTTTGCACTTTGACATCTCCATAGGGCATGCTCCATATCTTCAATATCCTCTTCGCATAACGGACAAAGAATCGAGGGTAAAGCAACCTGCAAAAAATCGAGATTTTTCCTAACTGGGATTTTACCCAGCCGGACTCTCCAAATGAATAAGTTAACTTTCTTAGGAACACCTTTATGCCACCATGTTTCTTGGTCATCCTGCAACCCACCTAGATCCACCTCATCCACCATCTCCCTCAGTCTTTTAACTGTAAAAACCCCATCCGATGCTAACCTCCAATTTACCTTATCTAAACCACCTCTAACCGGAACAATGTTACCCATCAAAGATGACAGATCCTCAAGTTCCCCCAACTCCCTCCCCCTTGGCTCCCTCCTCCAATTCCAACACCACTCCCAGTTCGAACCCTCCCATCTCCCTCTCTCTCTAACCATCACCTCTTTGGATGTATCGAGATAGTACAACCTCCTAAATCTATCTTTTAGCACAAAATCTCCTAGCCACTTATCTTCCCACAACCGAATTTTATACCCCTCCCCCAACGAAAACACAAAATTTAGGAACTCTAGCCCGGCCCCACCCACTACCACACGACCACCCCTCCCCCAATCCATAGACCCCTCTAACTACCCTAACCCACAAGGAACCCTCTTCATTCAACCATCTCCACCATCATTTGCCTAGTAAACACAAATTCGCAGCCTTAAGACTTTCCACATTTAGACCCCCCCTCCCATAAAAATTAAGAATTTTATCCCATTTGACCCAGTGTATAAATTTACCTCTCCCCCCCGAATCCCCCTTACCCCAAAAGAAATTTTTTCTGACACACTCAAGAGCTGAAATCACTGACTTTGGGGCCTTAAACAAGGAGAAGAAATATAATGGTAAGCTACCGAGAATTGATTTTACCAGCGTGTGTCGACCACCGAGTGAAACCAAATTTGCTCTTCGATATGACAATTTGTTCCGAACTTTTTCGATTATGACATCCCAGTTCTTTACCCGCCTCATATCTGCTCCCACTGGCATCCCTAGGTATACAAAGGGAATGGTCCCCATTTTACAGCCAACAAGATTTGCCCAAAGAGATACATCTTCTTGATTAACACCCACTCCCATCAACGAGCTCTTATTCAGGTTAATCTTAAGACCAGATAATTTCTGAAAACACTCCAAAATTTTTAGAAGGTTTTTGAAGTTTTCAAGGCACCAATCCCCAAAAATGATCACATCATCGGCATATTGCAAGTGGGATATAACCACTTTATCTTGTGACCCGATTTCTATTCCTTTAAACTTCCTATTTTCAATAGCTTCATTCATTAAGATGTTAAAGCTTTCAGCCACAATTAAAAATAAGAAAGGAGCTAAAGGATATCCTTGTCTCAAACCCTTCTCCATGGCAAATTCCCCCGTAGGAGATCCATTCACAAGCACAGAGACTCTAGAAGACTCTAAACACGCCTTGACCCAATTGATCCATTTTTCCCCGAACCCCATCCACCTTAAGGACTCTAACAGAAAATTCCAATTGACATTATCATATGCTTTTTCGAAATCTATTTTGAAAATGAAGCTCCTTAATTTATTTTTCTTAATGAAATGGACCGTCTCGTTCGCTATTAGAACCCCATCAATAATGTTTCTACCTTTAATAAAAGCAGTCTGCACATCACTTATCACAGCCGGAATGACTTTCTTAAGCCTTTCCGTAAGAATTTTGGAAATTACCTTGTAGTAGACACCTACAAGGCTTATTGGTCTAAAATCATTTAGACCAACCGGATTATCAACTTTCGGAATGAGGGAAAGGAAAGAGGAATTGCAACCTTTGCTGATTTTTAGGGAGTGACAAAACCACCGTAGACTTCTGACCAAGTCATCTTTAATTATAGCCCATGCTCTTTTTATGAACTTGAAGTTAAAGCCGTCCGGACCTGGCGCTTTAGAACTTCCACACGACTTTACCGCTAACCAGATTTCATTTTCCCCAAAGACCTCTTCCAAACCCCATGCCTCCTCTGCCGTGATTTTCTTAAATCTATTGCTATGTAGAGAAGGTCTATTATTTTCCTCTTCTTTAAATTTGTTTTTAAAGAAACCTTCAACTTCTTTCTTCATCATATCCGGTTCTTCAATCCAAATCCCACCTATTTTTAACCCCACCATACTATTTCTCCTTACTCTTTTCCTGATTGCTGCATGAAATAGTTTAGAGTTCTCATCTCCCTCCGTATCCCATTTGATCCTTGCTTTTTGTTTTATCATGTTCAATTTTAATTCTTCCTTGTCCATCCACTCTTTCCTTGCATTCTGCCATGCCTGTATATCCGTATCTTCTAAATTTAATTGTTCCGCTTTCAACTCCCATTCCTGAACCACTTTCTTAAGCTCCAGGATATCTTTATCAAGGCTCCCAAATTTGCGTCTACTCCATTCTTTCAACGCCTCCTTCGTATTTCTGAGTTTCCCCAAAAAGATCCGATCCGGAGTGAATGCATTAACGTTCATGTTCCACGCTACTTTCACAATATCTTCGAAATCTGGTTCTTTTATCCAACAGTCGAAAAATTTGAACGGCCTGCTTCCAAAGCTTAACTCCTTATCACATAACAACAAAGGAAAATGGTCAGAGAATTTCCGATCTAGAGTTCTTATATTCAGAGAGTTAAACAGCGAAAGAAATTTCTCCGAAACTAGAAATCTATCTAACCTGCTAAATTTCAAACAATCATCACTTACTCTTGTGAATTTCCTATCACAGATAGGAACATCCCACCAGCCCCCATAATGTATGAATTCATTAAAATTCGCGGCATTTGTTTCACTAAATTGTGAGTTCATGCGATCACTCCTACATCTTACCTCGTTAAAATCACCAAAAACCACCCAGCTAATCTCTTTATTCCAGCATAAGTTTGAAATATTATCCCATAGCTCAACCCTCTTCTTTGGACATCTTGGACCATAAACATTAACACACCTAACCAACCCATCAACACCATCCCATTCCCCTACTACCCCCAAATAATTTTCCCCTTCCAGCACAAAGACTTTTTTAAACAATTTCCTATCCCAAACCACCAAAAGACCCCCTGCCACACCCCTAGCAGGTTTATGAACATATTCAAACTCATCATTTCCCCAACAGCTAGCGA
The DNA here is from genome assembly GCA_947179395.2 of Pulicaria dysenterica. Classification (NCBI taxonomy): domain Eukaryota; kingdom Viridiplantae; phylum Streptophyta; class Magnoliopsida; order Asterales; family Asteraceae; genus Pulicaria; species Pulicaria dysenterica. The sequence goes on from OX359288.1 coordinate 87,563,819, forward strand.
CCACAGATTCACTAATACATTCTAGTTTCGATTCTTGAATACCTAACATAATCGGATTGTGCAGACTACACAATTCTTTTACCCAATTTCTTTTTTTTGATTTACCTAAACCTCTAATATTTAAAGAAATCATCTTAAGATGCATAATAAAAAGAAAAAAACGAAAGGATATTACCTGACTGGAGCAAAAACCCCCTTTCAAGTAGCTTGTTCATCGATCCTTGCCCTTGATTCTTCTTGCCACACCACTCCAATTGAACGACCAAATTCTTCCACTTCCTTTCTGCTAAACGCGCTTTTTATGTCATTTGAGATTTCCTTATGATACCCCGCTATCGAGTGGCTCCCAGTACTCTTTGAAATTCTCGAGCTTTTACCCCCATTAGATTTCAGTTTGTGACAGTTAAGATGTTTTGTCCTTGCCATATGCTTGATTATCTTCATGCTTAGTCTACCTTTGCCTTCTCCAAAATATCGAGGTTTGTTCAAACCCATCTCCTTCCTGCTACCTTCGGTTTTATTTCTCGTATCCCCCTCCTCGATACTGTCTTCCGTAATCGTTACTGCATCTGCCCTATCTGAATTTCCCGCTTGGGCCTCATGAGTTCGCTTATCATTAACTTTATCTGACCCATTTTTTAATTGGCAAGATTTATAGCAGACAGCCCAATCTCTTCATTAATAACATGGCCTTCTGTTGGATTATTTACATAATCAACTCCTGGCCTATCTCCCTTTCTAAAAATTTTAGGCCCATCTTGACCTTTGTTGACTTCCCAATCTCCTTCTCTGCCTTTTTGTTTACCTTGATTTGCGTACACCGCCTCCTCTACGTCGGAATTGGCCCCATCGATAACCATGTTTTTTAAATGTTCAACATGATTTGTCTTTGGGGGAATTAATTCTCCCTCGTAATTCCTGCACTCATCATTTCCATTGTCAGAAGGCTTTTTGTCTTCTCCGGTGGGCTTACTAACAAAAATTCCGGCCAAATCACCTTTCTCCGGCGAATTATTGTAGGTGTCTTTTACCTCTTCTTCTGAGTAAGAATCCCCATCTTCAGACTCACTAATATCATACTCTGAATTCCCATTATCACTCCTACAGGAAGGAATGGACGATTTTTCTTCCTCCCAATCACTATGATTTCCAGAATCTTCATCCCAGTAATCCTCAATATTTTCACCTTCTTCTTCTATGAAAATTCTATAGAATATATCTCCAATCTTAATGCTACTGATCTCCTCTATCCTAGACCTTATGGATGTGCTTACCAATACTCTTCCTGCTATAAAATTGTTACATGAATCGATCGAACAGTTTGCATAATGGATCGGAGTACCCCAGTTCTTCACTACTAACCCAAAGGATGTTTCACTCCAAACATGCATTGGTAATCCTCTCACTTTTAACCAGGCTATTCTTTCTGAGGATTGATAACTCAAGGTCCATCTTCTCATTTCCTTCAGCCAATGGTGTAACCCATGATTCCTATTATCCAGTAATTTACTTACTTCTTGCTCAGAACTTAATTTTAACATCACTTTATGTCCACCCAGGTAGAATATTTTACATCCCACCATATTTTCTGAACAACAAGCTAGTTTTACAGCTCTCAGGTTCTCCATTTTCTCCAACCTACCAATAATACAATTGTCCAGAAACATCAGGTTTTCTTTTATTGGTTTTATCTCACCAATCACAATTTTTTCAACCTTCTGCTCCCCTCCTGATGTGTCCCCTTCCTTATTCGCATTCTCCTTAACAGCCTGACTATATGATTTTCCTTTGACTACAAATGCATTTGATTCATTTCTGTTTTTGTTCAAAAAAACGGGAGCTTGTCTACGGTCGAATTGGTGTCTCGTTTCCATCTTTTTATGGTCTTTAGCCACAAAAAATCGAACCCTCCTGTTGCCGATCACCATTGTGTTTAGGTGTCTCAAAAAAACATCCACATTTGTTACATATCTAAATCTAGCAAACCCAAATCGTTGCCCATTCTTCAACCTCTTTCTAGCTAGATATAAATCCCCTAGATCTCCAAACCTCCTCAAAACTTTCCACAGATGATAAGCTTCCCAATCCTCCGGAAAATCGAAGAACAAAAAAGAAGTCACGGCGGTCGAATTCCACTGGTTTCTCGGAGCAATCCCTATATTCCTACCTAAAGTTCTTGGCCCCAAAGGAAATCTCTCTCTCTCTCCCTCGCACTCTCTCCATTTTTTCCTTAAGCTGGATCAATGATGATTATAGTTCATTTCCATTACCATGTAATTTGGGTTATAGGTCATCGAGTCCTAGACAAATTTTCAATCATCTACTAACCAATCATTAACAGTATCCTAATTTAAAAACTGAATCACAAATATAAAATGTGTATCCCACTCGATGGAAAACTACAAATTAGTTTTACTTATAAATATGGAGCCACCATTGTAATATATATATATATATATATATATATATATATATATATATATATATATATATATATATATATATATATATTAATGTAGTTATACAATAAAATTTATACTAATACATATATAAAAATAAGATAATTATAAATTTATAACAACAATTAAATCTAAATAAAAAATATCATAAGTTATTAAATAAATTAATAGATAACAAGCTAAATGTGATATAGTATATAAAATTTAGTGTATTAACAGTTAAAATTTACAGCCATCATAACTTATGACTGGTTGGGTAGCTCCATTGGATGTTTGTGAATATATATAAAGTTATTTTGCCTTAAAAAAAATGTGATATAGTATATAAAGTTTTAGATAATTATTATTTTATACTACATTTCATCAAACAACATTATACCCCGGATGATTTGGAGCCTATAAATACCAAATCATATCTAACATCCACTTTCACAAACACACTTGATATTGACTCTATACATACCAAAAAGAAAATTAAATAGACGCTATGCCTTCGTCTTCCTCTTCTAATCCTGCAACTGATTCTGTTGCTATCATTTCAAAATGCACAGTTTATCCAGACAAAAACTCCATAATCAAATCCTTGAAGCTCTCTGTTTCTGATCTCCCCATGCTTTCCTGCCAATACATCCAAAAGGGTGTTTTGCTCTCTCTACCTCCCCTTCCTACCACCAATCTCATTTCCCTCTTAAAGCTTTCTCTCTCTAAAACCCTCTCTCACTTTCCCGCTCTAGCCGGCCGTCTTTCCACCGACTCCGATGGCCATGTCCACATTTTATTCAACGATTTCGGGGTCGATTTCGTCCATGCCTCCGCTACCCACCTCCATATCGACCAGATTCTACATCCCAATTCTGACGTCCACCCATGTTTCAAGACGTTTTTTGAGTTCGACAAGACGCTGAGCTACGCCGGCCACCACCAACCCATCGCCGCGGTGCAGGTAACAGAGCTTGGTGATGGGGTTTTCATCGGGTGCACGGTGAATCACGCGGTGGTCGACGGGACTTCCTTCTGGAACTTTTTTAATACCTTTGCTGAGATCTCGAAAGGGGGACTAAAAGTGACGAAATTGCCGGACTTTAGTCGGGAAAACGTTTTCATCTCGCCGGCTGTCTTGCCTCTTCCCGCCGGCGGCCCGGCCGCGACGTTTTCCGGCGATGAACCGTTGAGGGAGAGGATCATTCATTTCAGCAGAGACGCGATTTTGAAGATGAAATTCAGAGCTAACAATCCGTTATGGAAACCACAAGATGTCAACAATTCTTCAGATATTTACGGGAAGGCGAGTAACGACGTTAACGGAAAAGTAAACGGCGCGTTAAAACCCAAAAGCGAAATCTCGTCTTTTCAGTCGCTTTGCGCTCAACTATGGCGTGCAGTGACGCGCGCGCGTAACTTCCCCGACACTGAGAAAACGACGACGTTCCGGATGGCTGTGAACTGCAGGCACAGGCTAGACCCAAAGGTGGACCCGCTGTATTTCGGGAACTTGATCCAGAGCATCCCGACCGTTGCTTCAGTTGGGGACCTACTCTCACATGATCTGTCGTGGGCAGCAAATCAGCTGCACCAGAATGTGGTGGCACACGATAACGGGACGGTGCGGCGGGGCGTGAAAGAGTGGGAAAACAGCCCGAAGGTGTTTCCTTTGGGGAACTTCGACGGTGCGATGATAACGATGGGAAGCTCTCCGAGGTTTCCGATGTACGATAATGATTTCGGGTGGGGGCGGCCGATGGCGGTGCGGAGCGGCAAGGCTAATAAGTTTGATGGAAAGATTTCCGCGTTTCCCGGGCGGGAGGGTGACGGCAGTGTCGACCTTGAGGTGGTTTTAGCGCCGGAAACCATGGCGTATCTTGTACGTGACCAGGAATTTATGCAATATGTATCCTAAAAAATCGATGTGTGGCTAACAAATATTTTGTTACCGATGGAAATGATTGATTTCTATAGCGAATTATTATTGTATAAATATAATAATTGAATAATTAATAATATATATATATATATATATATATTACGATTGAGTGATTGGGTATTTGGTTTCTGATGGTAAATTAAGATAATATTGTTTTTTCAAGGTGCATGCATAAGAAGAAGAAGAATAAATCTTTCATGGATAATAATACCTGCTTATATCCAACCAGTCAGCCTTAGGGTCAAAGGGTCACCCTCTCTTGTCTAAAATGCTTTTCCTAACAATGCATTCTCAATCTTCACTTTGGGATTTTGATTTTTTTTTTAACAGTAAACACGCTATAAAAAAAGTGGCCATCATCAACAGAAGAATCTGTAAAAAACGGCTATTTCTTGCGAAAATATTCTGTAGGCAAAATCGTCGTAGGAAAATGTTTCTTACGAATGTTTTCTACGGATCTTAATCATTTCCAACGGGTTATTCTGTAGGAAATCTATTGGTAAAATGTTTTTAAAAAATTATAAAAAGTAGAAAACTAGTTTTTACCTTCGAAAGTTTTTATTGGAAATCTGTTGGAAAATTTTAACAACAGATTTCCAATTGATTTTAATGATACTTTTTGCTGCGGCTTTCCAACATATCTTTCTAACGGATTCCATTGGAAAGTTTTTAATATTTTTTTTTGTTTTTCAAATTTTTATATAATTCTAAAATATTAAAATAGTACACAATATATAAATAACTAAACAACATATCGACGATCAAAGTATAACGATGTATAAGCTAATCAAAGTTTCAAAATATTAACATACAAGGTATTCTTAATGCCTAAATTCAAAAGTTTATATCGATCACAAGGATACTTTAAATACTAATTGTCTGAAGACGGTGATCGACGTTGGCGGCGTTTCATTTCGTTTAATTCCTTCATTTGCTCTTCCATTTCTTTTCTCAATGACTTTTGGCGCGACCTCCCTCGATTCTTTCCATGTTACCAAGTATAGTTATTCCCTTTCAGCAGCTAATCGTTCACGCTCATCTCCAGCTCTTTCCCTCTATTCTGCAGGTCTATCACGATCATCTTATTGTTTGGTGAATCTTTCCATCTACAAATAAGGGGGCAAAAGATGGAAAATTATGCCCAAATACAATACAAATCAAGTCTTGCACAAATTACACATACATGATCAAAAAGATTGTTCCAAAACACACACACTAAATACATTTGCACATCCACACTTACATGTTTTCGTCTCTATTCGAGCATGTACATGTGTACATAGTATCTAGTTTTATAAACTTACATTTATAAGAACATACACATAAGTCTATGAATATCTAGATAATCACACATTCAATATGATATACAATTACGATACAATAACCATTCCATATACAAAGATATACAAATACTTGGGATATACATCTCTACACAAATATACATATCGTACACATGTTTGTGAAATATTTAATATATTGAAGTATATTTAGTGTGAGATATGAATGTATAATGTTGTTTATTATTGTTTCTTAGCATTGATTTCATAAGAAGTTGCTTGTTTATAAGTTTTTGTATAAATATATGTTGGAAATATATTGGAAACATACGTAATTTCCTACGGAATAATTAATAATTAAAAAAAACTCATTACTTTCATAGGAAATAGGTTGGAAACACATGCAGTTTCCTACGGATCTCCAACAGAACTATTCACATATTTACTTATTTTAAATATTAATTTATTTTTACAAAACTAATTATTCCGTGGGAACTCGGTTGGAAACATACTTTAATTTACAACGAATTTCCAACATATGTTTTAAAATATAATTAAAATATTAATCTTCTAACAGATTTCCTACGAAAATTGGATTGTTTGTAATCTATATGAAATTTGTTGGAAATTCTCTTGATATTCCAACAGATTTCCAATGGATTTGTGTTTGTTGCTAAGTCGTTGGAAATACCTAGCAATTTGTTGCTATCTATCAACACTCTATGTTCTTGAAAATTTGTTGCAAATCCGTTGGAAATTTCCAACCGAATTTTTTCCGTAGGAAATTCTGTTGGTGATGTTTTCTTTCCTAGTAGTGACATACATACTTACTAAACTTATTTTTATATTTATTTCATTATTCACGAAACTTAAATTCATTATTTTTTAGAAAGAGACATCAGAATATCACATACCACTAGACCGAACCCTTTCATGAACACTTACCTAATCAAATAGAATGGTGGCATTATTCTTAATGGGACCTTAAACATTTATTTAGTCAGAAATTCTATTACCAAATTTCTTTAATTAATTATAAAAGGTAGTTTCATCTTTTCAACATCCTTTTCCACCTATTTATTTATTTCTTACAACAAAGTATTTTTTGTTTCGAGGATATACAGGCATCACTGAAGGTGGCGTATATCATTCTCCACTACTACCCACGATGACTATTGGGTCTTGTGAACTTTTGCTGTTGACAATACGCGAGAATACAATCTTTTGGTCTTCCCCAGCTAGCCTTGTGAGGCTCTTGACTTCTTTTGTTTCTCGAAAGAGTGGAGACCATATAGCGGCATTAAATATAGTGAGGTTCATCTATGAGTGGAGATCACATTGTGGATTTTTAGGTTACTTGTGAAGAGGAAAAATGAGTCTCTTTTAACACATTATTAGTTCTGATAATTTATCGGGTAAAAGGTGTACGTCAAACAACTTCAATTTCTTAAAAATTGATTTCCATCAAGATCTAATCGTTTATCTTTTTAAAGGGGAACCAAATAAATATATATAGGGGTAAGGTTTATATGAGAACCGATTTTACTGTAGGTACCGCGAGAACCAATCTTAGCTGTTGATTTGATAAATGGAATTCACGGATGTAGAGCGTGGGGGGATTAAATATGACAGGGTACATGGGATGAATTCATCGGTGGGTGATGACATTAAAGAAGGGGAATTGGACGGCTCAGATTTATTCTCGCGGTTCTCGCACTAAAAGTGGTTCTCAAATAAACTTTTTCCTTATAAATATAATGTTACAATATTTCAAAATCCACTTAATAAAATAGAAATTATAAGAAGCTCTACGTAAAATAATTATTCTATAAACCCAAAATACCAGAGATTAGGAATTTGATAACAAATATTGTAAGTCGTGTTAAAACCGCACTTAAAAACTGCTTTATATGTTAACAAATCAACCACAATCCACTTCTCAGACGTCATCCTGAGAGTTGTACTTGTTGTATTCTTTATAGTAGTGAGAGTCAAATCCATTAAGTCACTCTGATACCAATTATTAGGATTAAAGTAATTACTACTACACTAAAAAAAATCTATGACAGTTAAAACACTAACGTTTTTGTTGGTCCCGAATGGATACTACAGCAACAAATGTTTGTAGAAGGGGGGGGGGGGGTTGAATACAAACTTTAGAAAATTAAAATTTAAGAGACACACGGTTTACTTTTATATAATTCTTATTGAAATGAATCAAAAATTACATGAACTAGATGCGGAAAATCTAAGTTCAATAAAAGGTGGCAACTAAATTTGTCTAACACATAGACTAAGCTAATCTTAAACAACTTATGTCTAAGATGTTCAACACATGAACAAGTTTGTTATACTGAAAATAAAATGCTAACTCTTCTAGTTCTCAACAAATGAGATTTCAGTATTCAACTATCTATTCGTATACTTAGCATGTTTCTATGCATTAGTATATATAAGCAAAGTGTGTCTGGGTTGATGAAAAGAGAATGAGACAAATGTACTTGGTTTAATAATATTATAATAGATAAAGGTAGTAGGTGGAAGGTAGTTTAACTTTACACGCAAAGTGTGTAAAGTAAACATACTTTTCAGTAAAGAGTTTACCCACTATCTATTATTATATTATTAAATTACTATCTTTATGTCTTGAGAAAGTAAACTTCTCCTTCCATGCTTGTGCTTTAATCAACACCATGCTTTCTGAAGATTTGACTTTTCCAAGTATGGAGTTGACAGCCATACTTAACATCATATCTTCGAGATCTTCTCTTCAAAAGTATCTTTCTCCTTTTCCAGGGGATAAAGATCTATCATTTTTGTTTCTTTGCAGATACAAAAAATGCTAAGTACTTTTACAAAGAAAGATCTAAGGCATAATAAGAACAACACATGTTCTGCCTTTGACTAAAGAAAATATTACATAGAAAGACTATTAACTGAGATATAGAATAATGACTCAGCTAACAGACACTGAACTGCAAATGTAAATTTGCTCAGCTAAAAATAAATGTGAAAGACTCAGCTGACTAGATTTGCTCAGCTGATCCCAAGGGCTCAGCTAATCATTTGAGTATGATCAGTTTATGGAGAAAAGATTGGATAAGTAGCAAATACCTTATCTGACAGATGGGAGGCATCAGTTGATCAATATGATTGTGTCAGCTGATCCTATATAGCTCAGCTGATCTTGAAATTTTCTTCAAAACCATCCGCTGATCCATTGTAGATCCTCAGCTGATGCTTTTTGACTGTTCTTTTCCTCTCAGCTGATCTTCCTGAAGCTTGTCCTTTAGCTGATACTCAGTGTTCAGCTGACACTCGTTTTCTTCAGCTGACACTTCTTACTTATGATTTTCTTTAAGTCTAACATGAAAAACAACACATGTTTTTCATTTACCTAAGTCCAAATTGAATAAGTGGTTTTGTTAACATCAAATCCTATTTTACTTAATAGACATGTTTGATTTAGGTTTGATATTGCTATCTCCCCAACAGTTTTCTAATATATTAACTAATCTAGCTCGTCTAGATGTTAAAATTAATATAATAACAGTAGAGTTGATCTATATTGTACATCAACACAGATGACACCAGGATCTTAAATGAAGCAGCAAAGGTCGTGAGTTGCCATGTTTTCTGATTTTGAATTGTTGGGAACATAAAGCATGCATGTGAAATCCAACGTCTTCTTTTTTTTAATTTTTATTATATATAAGAAACTCGTACGTGTGGCTCGCATGCATGAAAGTGCGAGTCTAGCTAGCTTAATACATGATATCCTTATAATAAACTATATTATTTTGTTTAATTAATCAATACATATATTTTTTGATATCTTCAAAAAGATCGATCGAAGTTATAACTGATTGGTTTATTTTATTACGTACACTCGTTGCGCAACAAAATCAGTCATAAAATTTTCGAGACTGAAAAACTAATTAGTTTTTAATGATTAAATATCAAATTTCATAGTACATGAAAGCTATTGATAGATTAAAAAAAGGACGCATTACAGTTCATCTTAAATTATATATAGTAACAAAATAGATCGAAATTGTTGTGTAAGTTTCAAGAGGAGTTTGTATTACTAGTTAGTTTTTTATAGTCATATTGAAACCTTTAACAACCCTCTAGTCATCACATTATTACAACCCCAACCCCCCCCCCCCCCCCCCCCCACACACACACACACACACACACACACACACATATATATATATATAGGAATGTAGTTAGCGCAAGAACAGCGATGACCAATCACAACCGTTCCTTTGATATGGGAAGTTCATGGATGAAAAACGTGGAGTGATTGAGTGTGACAGAGTGGGTGTATGTGTTAATAGGCGTCAACTTTGAATTAGAAAATTTTATTTTCCACAAAAGTGATTTCCACGTGAGTCAATCCCACTAATTAATCAATCTACCACATGTCTATTTCAATCATTAATCAACTCAATTTCAATTTATGCATGATTACATGCATACATATGCATGGAATTACATTACATTAATTACCAAATGAATAAAATTGAGATACGTACGAAAGTTGTAAACAAACTTAATTTGAGTTTCGATAAACCAAACTACGTCGTGATCGATTAAGCAACTCATGTTACTGTACGTTATTAACTTATTATTATTTTTCTTATTTACTTTTCATCTCATTTTAATTAAGCCGATTAAAAAAACACTTTATAATTTTAACTTAATAAACTTAACTTGCGACATGTTACAAAAGATTTTAATTTACTTTTCCATGTAACTACTTACCTCTACATTGAACCTAAAGTAAAAATTCAGGTCATGACATGAATATGAATGCAAATTTCTAATACCTTCTAATATATATATATATATATATTACTAATTTAGAGAAGAGATAAAATGATTATCCAATATGAATAGATAAATATATATTTTTTAAGATAAGAAATATATGGTCTAGAACATCTATATATACTCTTTATATAAATTATTTATTCTTCACTTCTTTATTCATTTAAAAATTTCTCGAATTTCAATTAAGATAATATTTTCAACTTTCATTCTATCATCTAACTTATTCTCACTCACTCAATTTTTAATATTTTAATCTTTCTCATTATTTTTAATATTTTTTATTTATTTAAAATATATCTTTCCACTAACACATTCTTATATACAACTATAATTTTTCACACATATCAACACAATTATTTATCCTTATTTTAAGAGACTAATCACGTGCATAAAACTTATTTAAAGGATTAATATTGCAAGATTTGGCTTAAATAACTAAAAGTGAAATACCCCATATACTAAAATGACCAATGGTGTAATTAACTCTGAAATTGATAAAAGAGTTGATAGACATGTTGTTAGTCTCTGATTTATTTATACTCCATCAGTCAAAATCGGAGAAAGCTTATATATGAAAAACTTTGATTCATTATGTAAGTCGCCAACTGAAGATTGAAGTTGTACTGAACAAAAACAATCCAGTGACATTGAATCGCGCAAATAACATGCTATTACATTTATAAAAATGACATGTTAAAAAACATAAACTATTCGCCGTTGTTACATTACACGGGTATAATGATAGTATAAGATAAAGTGTACATTTAAATTAAGAAAGAAAATTGTAAACTTCTTGCAGAGAACAAAACGCGCGTACTGGTAATTAATTTTATTTATCTTTTTAATATTATATATCCTTGTTTTCATATATGGTTGCTATTTGGATCAAGTGTAGGTGATTGATTTAAACTAGATTTTATCCCAATTCGTGGTTAGTCTAAACTTGACTAACTGAACTACTATTTTAAAACAACAGACAAATAAAAAGAACATGAAGTTTTACGAAACCATTAATATATACAGATAAACTCTAGCTAGTGGGATTTATTTAGGTTCATTCACACTATGATTATTTTATTTATGATAATATAATATATGATTTAGATGATAAGCATTAGCATGATCATATTCGTAGGGTTAACTACATACGTAATTCTTAAATTAATATATGATTTGTGACAACAGTGGTAATGTAATGTTACTAACAAAATAACAAATTTAGTCTACAAAGAAGTGCTTCAAAAAATATAGTCATTTTATTGTTAAAAATTCTAACATATGTAGTTTTTGGTGAAATTTCTTATTGTATTATTTTTATTTAAAATATTTAATATCTCAAATACACTTTCAAAATACCCGTACGTGTACGTGTCAATAAACTAGTAATAATAATAATATTACTATTACTATTATTATTATGACTTTAAATAATAACATGAATAATCAGAATATGTGTAACTAAAATGAGTGGTTTTACAATAACTTTTTCAATTGAAAAAACCTAGAAAAAAATAATCAGATCTTTGCTTGTTTGACATTGTAAAATTTGGGAATATATTTTGTTGATTTGGCAATTAAGAAGGTTATGTAATATGCAACTATTATTGATAGATGTAGGATTTTGGTTACTGGTGATACCATATAATAATAAAAAATTTAATTAAAACTTAGATGTGTTGTTGAATTTTTTTATATTAACAGGTATTTGGGTCGGGCTAATTGTGTTTTAGTTCTTAAATATGTAACTGAACCAAATTATGTCGACTTAATGCTTAATACGATTATGAAACAATTTTAATTAGGACACAACACGTAGAAACCTAAAAATTGAATGATTTATGGTAGAATTGTAAAAACAAACCAATAAACTTAAAACAAAACACAATAACCTAAAACAAAACAAAATTACAAATCAATAACACAAAACACAAAAATCTAACATTCAAAATCAAACTTAAGAAATAGATTAACCATAAATTAGAAGATTTATTGGTTGCAGGTTAAAAAACAACACTATAACAAATATAGTTTTTCCTCACACTTTATCATAAGCGTGTAAAATTATATAAATATGCACACTTAAAAGTGTGTAGAATAGTTAAAACAAAATGTAGCTAAAAACAAAAAAAAAAGCTAACACTTCTAAATGTATAATATTGATTTTGAAAAGTTCATACTTTTAAATGTGTAAAAATAGTAATTAATAGAAATTAAAAAAATTTCACACTTAAAAGCGTGAACATAACTATGTTAATTTTTAATATTTTCACACTTCAAGATGTAAAAATTTTAATTATTTGTTCACATTAATAAATGCGATACTTTAACTATATTTATCACATTTTTACATGTGAACTTTATAAAAGAATTTGTCACATCAATTTTTTTTCATACTTGTTTTTATAATCTTTAAATTTTATAGTCGAAAATAGGGTTTAGTATTAAAAAGTGTTCTGAACTTGTCACTTTTTGCTATTGTATATACTCATATTTCAAAACTACAATTTAGTGTATCAAAGTCTCAAAACCTACCGTTTTGTGTATCAAAGTCTCAAAACCTACAATTTTGTGTATCAATTAACCTACTAATAACAATCAAACCTGTTCACGAAATAAGTATTCAAGAGCAAGAACTCCATAGCAACAGATGGGTCAAATTTGCGAACACTTCAATGAACCCAGATCAACGAATAACACTGCTCAATCAGCTTAAATAGATCTTGATGAAGATCTTGAAGAAACTAAAAATGCAACTTAAGTTGAAACCTTTCACATCAGATCTCAATTCAAAACCAAAAATGCAGGCGTAGAACCCAACATCAGATCTCAGTTCGAAACCCAAAACGCAGGCTGAGAACCCAACATGAGATCTCCGTTCGAAACCTTTGTTAACTGACCTGCATAGATAAATCGATGAAGAACAACGAAAATCAAAGTCGGAGCCCTAACCTGCGTAGATAAACCCAACATCAGATCTGAGTTTAAAACCCCATGATCTCATGAGATCCCTAATCGATTTCTTTGAAGATGGTGGTGATAGACGCAACTCCAAATCGAAGATGAAAGAGGTGGTTTAGGGTTGTGAATCGAAGATGAAAGCATGTGGTTTAGGGCTGGTATGCGTTGAAGATGATAGTATTATTATTTATTAATTATTATCATTATTATTATATTTTCATTTATTTTTAAATAGAAAATTACATGTCACCACTTAAAACATGTGCCACATCATCAAAACCCGAGCCACATCATCATTAACCTACTATTACAAGTTACCATGCATAAAATGGTAATTATAGTAAGTTGAGTACACTAAATGGTAGTTGTGAAAGATGGGTATACACAATAACAAAAAGTGACAAGTTCGATACACTTTTTGAAACTAAACCCTTGAAAATATTACTAAAAAAGTGCGAGAAATCAACATATTTGTCGTAGTACATATACAATAACAATAGCATAATACCGATCAAACTTCAATTATGACAAAGAACTAGGATCTCAAGCTTCAAAATAATTAGCATAGAAATATATAATCAAGTATCGCGCGAGGAATCTTAAACAAGAACACACACAAACGTGAATCCATTCTTTATTTTAACCCCCATTAGTAGCCTAATTCAAATAAATGGTTGTTGATGATGTATGTACCATATCAGGCTCAGCTGCACTTCAGGTCCATTAGACCAACAGTTTCGACCGACTTCAGGAACAACCTTTCATAGTTGAACCTCTGGTCCATTAGACCAACAACTCCGACCAACTTCAGGGAATAACCTTCCATCGCTTAACCTTAGGACCATTAGACCAACAGCTCCAACCAACTTCAGGAATAACCTTCCATAGCTGAACCTTAGGACCATCAGACCAACAGTTCCGAACAACCCCAGGTAACAACCTGAATAAAGTTGATCCACAGCTGAACCTCATGAACTCCGACAATCTGAACCTCATGACCTTCAGCTTGAGAAATAAAGACACAAATGGAATGGTGTAAGAGTAAAAGCTGACCTACAACTTACTAATATGTCACCTAAGGATACATAGGACCACTATTCTTAATAAGACATGCACTATACCAAAGAAAAGACATGTCAGAAGGTCAACACCCATGAACCCTCAAGATGAGTCACTTCCAAATAGACTGACTGTGGTTGTCTGGTATAGAGGTTTGACCTGATAAAGGAGGTGGTACATGAACTGTTGGATAATAATAGGCATTTTCATACCTCCAATACTCTATATAAACTACCTCACCTTAGGTAAGAAGGATGACACATTCATAACTCGGCCTTATATTGAACACTTTCCTTCTCTCTTGATCTTAACTTACTCTCACTATATACTTACATAAATTCTGATATACATTTTAGTAGTGGCATATACAAGTTCTGACTTGATCGTCAGAGGGTTGATCCCGGGGCTCTGGCCTCGGGTCACCTTCTAACGGGTTTTCTTTATGTTTGTAGCATATGGTTCACGTTCGGAAGATGGAGAACGGTCCAAACAATTATCTAAACCGACCCGGCGGATTATTGTAGCAACAGTCGTTTAAGTTAAAATCAAGGTATTTTACTAACAAACAAGATACTGAACTAAAATTTATCGCTTGTACCAAAAAAAAATCCAAATCTAAGTCATGGTGCCACCAAAACTTGTACGGAAACTTTATAATTAATTAAATTGTCACTACCAACAAAGTAAACAATTATCATTTTATTAAATCTCATCCTTAATATTTTTAATGATAAGCATTTATTTATTTATTAGCGTGATTTTGATCAAGATGGCTTCACTATGGCAAAACTCATACTGCAACGTTGATGTAATCACACCAGCTGAAAGCATGAGAGGTGAATCACGTTGAAATCATACCTCCCACAACTGACCCCTAAAGGAAGATGATTCGTATATGAAATCTTGGTTATATAAACTAGCATGATATAATCAAATAAAAACCATTTTAAAAAATATTACGTTGTAATAAATAAAAAATGTGGTCTACGAGTATGAGTCATGTGATTGTTACAAAAAATTTGGATGCAATGAACCTGAGTATAGTTGTTGTAAGTTGTAACTGGATTGTAGTGGAATTTTATATGATTACCAGACAATTAGAAGGAGTTGGCATCTAAACTTCCATACCTACCAAAACCTACTGTTTTGTATATATATGTCACTCTTTTGGTATTATTATTATATATGTTTCTCTTCACTATCCATTAATGTTTAATTACGTGCCCACACACTCTGTGTTTGACTCCAACAACACCATGAAATTAATACCTTAATACCATGAAATTATTATATATGTGTTTGATATCATGACACCGTTAAAAGATAAATAGATTTGTAAATAATATATAGTAAGTAGTTTTATGAAATTAAATATAACTTATATAAACTAAAGGATAAAAAATAAATAATTATTAAGGGTTATAAGTAAAAATAAAAACAAATAGTGTTTTATTTTATTAAAAACTGATATAATTAAGGTGATAATATTCCTAAATCACTTTTAAAACCACACAACAATAGTTTCGGCTTTTATTATTTCATTTTATTTTAGGCAATTATATATGATTCCTGGATGCTTAAAGTTTGTTATCAAGTTTAATTCTTAGTTTCAAAGTAATAAATTTATACTTTATAGTTTAAACTTTCATTTTACGACACAATCAAATTTCCCAGCTTCAATTTCTAGAGGGTTTACTTTTATATATTAAATCAATAAAACTGCATGAAATTAAACAAACTACTGTAAAATATATATATATGTTTAAAAAACATCAACATTATAGAGCTTAATTTAGTCATGTTTCTTAGCAAGGCAGGCTGATCGGTCTTCTGCCACAGACACTATCAAACATGTTTCTTTTACTTTCTGCTCTTAACATATTACACATCACATAACTTTATATTAGCGATATCAATATAATGTGCATTTAAGGTCTTTTTTTAGATTGTTGGTTAAAGTCATTTTAAGGACATATATATAAATATAGATTAAGATATGAATCATGTATATATATATATATATATATATATATATATATATATATATATATATATATATATATATATATATATATATATATATATATATATGAAAAAATTCATGCGAGAACCATTCTTAGTGCAAAAACCGCGAGAACCAATCTGAGCCGTCCAATTCCCCCTCTTTCAATGTCATTGCCCACCCATTAATTCCTCACATGCACCCTGCCACACTCTATCCCTCCACGCTCTCCCATCCATGAACTTTCCATATCCAAGGAACGGCTGATATTGGTTCTCGCGGTTCTCGCACTAACAAAGGTTCTCGAATGAACCCTCCCCTATATATATATATATATAGGAAGGTTCAAATGAGAATGAGAAATTAATTGAGACTGGGAGAATAAATATCTCAGCCGTTCATTTTGTAAGTAGAATTCATGGATGGAAAGCGTGGGGGATCATCGAGTGTGGCAATATGCATGTGAGGAATTCATGGGTGGACAATGACATTGAAGAAGGGGAAATGGAAGGCTGGGATTGAGTCTCCCATTCTCACAAATATATAAGTTCTCATTTGAACCTCCCACTATATATATATATATACACACACACACACATCGTACACGCGCATTGACGACATATAATTTTTGATTTACAACATGTTGATTTTAACAATGCAATGATATGTTATTCGCGTAATTCAATGCATGTCACGAAAAAACTTTTCTACAGCATGTCAGTTTTTGTTTAGATTTTCTTTTATTTGCATCCAGCTAGTTTATTAATTTTTAAATAAGTTTTAAAAGACATTAAAATATAAAAAAAAGTTTTATATTGATGAAATAATGACAGAAGTTAATAAGATTTTGAAAATTATGTTGATGTGAGTGGATAATTGTGTTTATGTGAGAGACTGTTTGTGTGAGAGAGTATAATTAAATAAATAAAAAGTTAAAATAAAATAGGAGAGAGAATGAAATGATTAAAAAATGAGTGGATAAGATTAATTTATATAGAATGAATTTTATCTTGCTTGAATTTTAAAAACTCTTAAAATTAAAAAAAATATTAAATGGTTTATATATATATATATATATATATATATATATATATATATATATATATAAATATATATATATATATATATATATACATATATATACTCACCAATGAATTCCTCACATGCACCCTGCCACACTTAATCCCTACACGCTCCACATCTATGAATTCCACTTTATCGAATCAACGGCTAAGATTGGTTCTCGCAGTTCTCGTACGAAAAACAGTTGTCGTTTATATATATATATATATATATATATATATATATATATATATATATAGGGTAGAGATCCGGTAAAAAAATGTTACGGTACTAAATGTAAGGAGAGATCTCAACCATCAGATCTCTCCCAAGTCAACAAAAAAAAGTCTAACAGATCCATTTTAATTCGGTTTAAAAAAAAGGCAAAAAGGACAAATCAGATAAACAAATAACACGGGAACAGTTAACGTAAAGCCCTAGAACCGCCGGTCGACTACCACATTCGCCGTCGCCGGCCAAAAGCACAACACAGTCACCGTCGGTCAACTGTTTCGCCGGCCAGATGCACAAAACATCACTGTTGGCCAGATGCACATAGTCACAACCCCACGATCACCCGTCGGTGCTCTGTTTCGCCGGCCAGATGCACAAAACATCACCGTTGCCCAGATGCACATAGTCACAACCCCACGACCACCCGTCGGTTCTCTGTTTCGCCGGCTAGATGCACAAAAAACCTTCGATTCACAGAATCGGATGCACATGACGGTAATCTGTGCATCAGGCATGATAGATGGAGAGATGGTGGTGAAACCCTAACCTGTGGCGGCGGCGAACTAGATCTGTGCGGTGTCGGCGTAACCCTAAACTGTGGCGGCGGTGTAACCTCTGTGCGAAGATCGAACGGACTGCAATGGGTTTCACGGTTTGGTCGACAGCGAACGGCATGGGGCAAACGACGGCTGGGCTTCGCGTTTCCTTTCTACGGCAGAGAACGGAAGAGTGAGAGACGGGAGACGGGAGACGGGAAGAGTGAGAGATAGGAGACGGGAAGAGTGAGAGACGGGAGAGGGGTAGAGTGAGAGACGTGTATTGAGATTTGAAAGAACGTGGGGAGAGAAATATTAAGTATTCCCATATTACCCTTTTTACAGGTTTGCCACATGTCAAGCCCTCGTTCCTCCTTACATTAAGTACCTTAATGTATTTTTTACTTGAACCAAATTCTATATATATATATATATATATAGGGTAGGGATCCGGTAAAAAAAATTATGGTACTAAATGTAAGGAGAGATCTCAGCCATAGGATCTCTCCAAAAGTCAAAAAAGAAAGTCAACAAAACCTTTTAATTTCGGAATTAAAAAAAAAAGAAAAAGGGCAAAATTGACAAATCCATAAACTAAGGAACCAGGACAGTTACTGGGCCCTAGAACCGCCGATCGACTACCACAGTCACCGTCGTCGGCCAGATGCACAAAAGAACAACAGTACGTCGGCAGATGCACATAGTCACAATAAAATACAGTCATCGTCGGTTTTATTTGTTCCGTCGGCTAGATGCACAAGAAACAACTTTTGATTCACAGATTACATCAAATGCACAAAATACAGACCATTTGATACACAGAATAAAAATATACATATTTTGGGGTAATCTGGTGCACAGACAAGGATGAACGGCGGCGGCGGCGGTGATACAGCGGCAGCGGTGGTCGGCGATGCACAAAACAACCGTCGCAGGATCATCAGATGTGGGTTTTCGTGAGGCGGTGGTGGTTGGCAACTTCAGATCTGGGAACGGAGAAGGTATAAATGACCGGATTGCCAGAAAAGAAAACTGATTGCCGGAGACCATTCAGATCTGGTGAAAAAAACTTATTGCCGGAGAACGGTTGTGCATCAAAAACCAAATAACGATGTGCATCGACGAAGTAAAACCGGCGGCACTTTATACTTGTCGATGGTGTCGGCGGCGAGAAGCAACCTGTCAGAGTCTGGTGAAGGATGAGAATCAGACCAGCGCATACCGGCGGCGAGTAAAAGCAGACAACCGGACACCGTTGAACGAGTAGAAGCAGACCAGCGGCGAGGGACCGGCGACCGATGAAAGGAGGAGCATATTAGGGCATCTCTCGATGTGTGTGTATCTGTTGCAGAGGCGTGAATGTAAAAGGGTGGGGGAGACGTGGGGTATATAAGAGAGAAAGAGGTTACATAAATTTAGGATATAAAATTATTTTCCTAAAATACCCTTTTAATTAAAAAGACACGTGGCATACTCCTGTCTCTCCCTATTCTTTGTACCTTAATTTTTTTTTACTTGAACGTAATTCTTTATCTCTCTCTCTCTCTCTATATATATATATATATATATATATATATATATATATATATATATATATATATATATATATCCATACTGTTTTTTAATTTAAAAGAAAAATTAAATCGAGGGATTAATCAAAAACAGTTGAGGGAAGGTAAACTACGGTGGTTTGGTCACGTTATAAGGAGACAACCAACTGCACCAGCTAGGAGAATGGAATCGATTGTAGTTGAAGGTATTAGGAGACGTGGTCGTCCTTTTCTGATATGGGAAGATAGAGTGAGAGCAGATTTACAAGAGCTTTCTTTTTCCGAAGATATGATCTCAGATAGGGTGTCTTGGATAAGGAGGATTAGGATTCAGGGCTGGGAAGAATCGAGCCTGCAGCTAGCAACATAGGGTTTAGGGAGTAGGATCAACCACTTTGTTTTTTTTTTTTGTTTTTTTTATTTATTTATTATTATTTTTTTAATTTTTATTGTTTTATAATTTTTAATCTTTTATTTTTTATTTATTTTATTTTATTTTAATTTTAATTTTAATTTTTTTACTTTTATATTTATTTTTCATATGTTCGGGCTAGTTTTTCCCCATACTTTTTGCACCAGATTTTTCTATTATCTCGTTATTTTTCCTTTGTACTCTTATTATTTACTTTCTTAGTTTTTGTTTAGTTCTCTTTTCCTTCTGCGTTACTACTTTTTTTACCACGGCCGGAGGTCTTTTGCAGGAAGCAATCTCCCTACATGTAAGTGTGGGTATGATTGTCTACATTTCTTCCTCTCCCATACCCCACTCTTGCGGGATTGGGTACCCTTGTTATTGTTGTTGTTGTATTTTTTGGAGTTTTCTTCCTTCAATCGATCTACGCATTGTCAATTCAAAGTATAATAAAAATGGGGAAGGTTTAATTAAAAAATCATTCTTATTATTAGTATACCGAGAACCAATATTAGTTCTTAATTAAATTAGATCAGTGACTATACTGCTAATGACTCATTAATAACTCATTGGTTATTTTAGAAAAATTAAGTCAATCTAATAACATATTATCTATCTGGACGCAATTCATGATCAAATAAATATATAAATGACCAAAATACTTCTGTTAATATGTCATTAACAATCATTACTAGTGATTACAAATAATACTCGTAATACTCGCACTATAAACAATCTTTAAAGAACTTCTTCTTAATAAATACAATGGTCTAGTAACTCTAGTTTTAGACCATCAACATCCATCACATGCTTCACACAGCCACATCAGCGTCACATCATTCCCCACCATTTCCCTTCAGGCTAACCTCTGCATTCATCACAGTTTTTACTTGATAAAAAAAATCAAAAAAAGGGAAATGGCTTGCTCACGCGCGTGATGGCCATCACATACGTGACCGTGAGCCCCCCCTCACGAAGAGGGGCGATGGTCCTCACCTTCATTTTTGCTCGTGAACAGTCTTCATATGGCCATATCCATGATGGATGCGGTCGGTCTTAGAAGTTTCATATGTTAACATTTATAGATTGGCATTTTATTTTATAATTAAAATTTTAAAACAAAAAAAAAAGAAAAAGAATATTAGAGATGAATTTTAAAAAAAAAAGAAGAAAAACAAATTTCATAGCAACACCATGTTTCACTTTTGTGTTGTGTGTATTGGGTGGCAACTGGCAACCTAATCATTGCTTCTCCCCATCAATTTTTGGACCATTAATATTTTCTCATCTCACTTGAATGTTTTTTCGATTAATTATGTTTTTGTATTATTTGGATGGTTACTCTAAGAGAGATTATATTTTTATTTATAAATTTGATTTATCTACTACAAATTCATGCTTCACTAAATTGTAATATATTTTTAAAGGTGTTATATCTTTAGTGGATGCATCAAATTTATAAGTGAAAAAATAACTCTCTTACTCTAAACACGTTTAAAAAGACAATAATCATTTATTTATTTAATTTTATTACTCTTCTACTCAAGTAAAGAGGTTGGGGTTGTCTATTGTTATAGAATTAATCGCGATTACAAACAATATATGTGACAGTTGGTTCAATGGATGTGTCTTTTTTTTCTTCTACACCACATTTACTCGCTTACCAAATTTGCTACTAATTAACCGCTGGGTCTTTTAATCTTTGAAAACTAAGTAATTTAATCAGCTTATAATTAGAATTGTCAAAGTGTCAATAAGGATGCTACTCGTTTTTCTGTTGTATCACGGAGTAGACATAGGTGCATCAGATGGTTTATTGAAACACATTATCTTATTTTTTGGATAGCTTGCCGGCCTTTCTATCGACACATCCACTTGTTCCGTCCTTGTTTATCGATACACCTAAAAGAAAACAAGCTAATACTATGCAAGATTACACCCATGAAAACTTTTAGAAAAAGAAATAGGGAGAACAAACTCAAGATTTCTTGATTTCAAGAAGCATACAATTGTACCTTTGGGGAGTTGCTTGCTTGTAATTATGCCTTGGTTTTGTGTTCATCGATATCATATTATTTTATGCGTATCTCTTCAGACGATATGATCATAAAAACACAACATTACTCATTCTTGCATGAGCAATGAGAATGATAAGATATAGACCGGCAGAGCGATACATAAACATAAAGAGAGTGCTTCCGAAAAGGTCTCAGCCATCATCATAAAGAAAGTAGAATCATATTAAGATTTAATTACATGTTAATTTACACGATGTTAAACCATCGTTTCAAAACTTGGGAACACTATGAGTTCAAATCTAGTATTAACAAACATCGCATTTTCCAACAGCAAAATCCTTAGGAAACAACTTTTCCGATGAATGCGATGGTCGCAAAAAAGGGCGTCTCTACGTTTTATAAATACAAGTTTCCGAGAGATTTCTGACGGACACATATCCAGTCATCCAGAGGATTTCCATCACATTTTTTCTGGTGGATAACTGACAAAACAACATTTCCAATGGACATTATTTCAATGAGATTTCTCGACAAATTCCGTATTATTCCCTGTTTCATTATGCTAGGTGCTCCATTGGCCGTGCATAACACGACCACACAAATCAATGTCATTCAAGGATGGGTAGATAGATATAACTAGTGTAATACACATGTGTTGTTTAGGACTTTAGGTACATTATTTTTCTAAATCATATGTTTATATCTTCGATTTATAGATATACATACCTTAGAGACTTAGATTATTAGATTTACATAAAATTCATAGCATAGAATGATACACAACAGGTAAACAGTGAAGTCAAGCTGTTTGTCTTTATTTGGCACAGGAGTTTACTTCAGCAACATCATATATAAAACAGCAAAGATCTATAAAATTTAAGCTTATAAACATCGATTACACATGTTTGCACGTCTTAGAAAAACTAAAAGCAACTTCTCAGCAGAATATTGTTTTTTAATAAAAAACTTGTATAAGAAAAGGTTAAGATCCTTAGTTCTAGAACCAACATCGTTTATTGATTTCTTGTCACCAATAGGTCAACTATCTCAACTTAGGATGAAAATAACTTTTGCTGACAGTATGTAAGAGGCTGAGTTGAAGATGAATAATAAAAGAGTGAGAAGATCGAGGAATCTTGAGGTAGAAATGTTCATTGCTTCTAACTTAGCTTATACTTAATTATGGCAATACTTCTATAAGATGCAGTTAGCAAACAAATAACTTTCAAGTCGAAACATACCGATTGTACGTAGATGAATCACTACTATATGGATTGACTCCAAAATGCATACAAAGTATTAACTTGTGTCTTCAAGCTTCTACAAAGAAATAAACAAAAGCCACAATCATAGTCAAATCTCGATTCTGAATAATAAGACGAGTAAGATAGAAATAGATATTATGTTATAAGGTAAATTTATGACAGTAAATGTTAAGAAGGTCAAAGAGATGAAATCAATGTAAGAAACTTGTTTAATTGTAAGGAAAAAAATTCAAGAGGTACCGAAAACAAAGGAGGATGAAACCATACCTTCGCCATGAGGCTGTTTAGGAAAGGATGTGTGCCATGACAAAAAAAAAAAAAAAAAACCACATCCTCCTTAGTTAATTTCTGCTTCTACCTTTGATCTGGTCTTTCTCAGCCACCTTCAGTTCTCTTTCCGATAAGGAGAGGCAAATATATGAGCATTGAAACCTATTAATATGTTATTCAAGAAAATATATTCTTACCAAAGGGTGTAATTAAATAGCGGTATATGGTGTTTAAGTGTCTAACAAGATTGTGGGTTCAAGTCTAGTTGAGGACAAAAATGGTGTAGAATTAGGATTAGGTTAGGGGGTGTGTGTTTAGCCGTTTAAAAAATGATATTGTTTCAACCAGCTTGAATTACGACTGTAACTTAATTAATATTTAAACTTTTGTAACAAGTCATTAGGAAAAAAAAAAGAACAATTCATAGATACATACATCATATACATGATTGTGATATACATCCTATAAATGTTTGAGGCATAACCTCTGGTTATTTGACCAGAAAAATATTGTTAGTTCCATGTTCATCATCTTATAACATCTAGAGCTCTAACCTAAATTCCAAACCTCATTATTATTCTACAAATCTACCATAAAGTACTATGATCAACATGCTCAGAGTCTCTTGAGATCATCATATGTTGAGCAAACCTTGCAGAATATCACAATCTTCCCTCTATAGGAATCATATCCATATGACGGTGATTAATCTATATTAACACACTAACAGTTGCATTATAAACTAATCTGTGCACACAAAATTAAAACCAAAATCGATAGAAAAAAATACAAATAAGTAAAAATCAACAACACGCCTTGTAAAATCGTCACACAGGGAACACCTACCTACCTGATTGGCTCTTGCAGATCAGTATATGAGCCATTTTTGCCATTAGATTTTACCTGGCTTCATCACTGTGAATATGGTGTGTGAGATAAAGAGATTCGGTATACAAATAACTAGTATTGAGGATGGGTGATGACTGAAATTAGGGAAAATAGAAGCATATGAAGGTATAACCTCGAGAGCACCAGTCGTTGATCGAGCTAAACACAGGTGATAAACACAATTGACTTAAATTCTGCACTATTATCGGCATCTTCCTTTTAGGGTTTGATTAATTGACTGTCGGCTGGGGTGTCGCTAGTCGCCAGGGTCAGAGGGAGTTTGGTACTTTGAAGGGGGAGCAGGGGTAAGGGTCTAGCTTATTTCTGTACATATTTTTTCTATCATCTGGTATTTTTTAATTATTTTTTTGTTTTTAAAGTTTTTTTATGTGTTACGATAATAAATAAAAAAACCGGATTTATAGAGTAGAGAAATGTTCAATATAGTCCATACTTATTGTATAGTCCTGAGAGACTAATCTTAGCCCTTGGATCAGTCACATCAATGGTTCAGATTGAATTTTAAAATTCTGGGCGGAGTGACATTTTTGTAATTAACATGTAATGATTTTACCATCACATGTGATTTTATATTGAATCACATGTAATTAATATTAAAATTTAGAACTATGTTTTTTATATGGACTATATTGAACACAACTCTTATAAGTATTAGATTGCAAAAACGATCTTATTACTTATTAATAATAAGCTGTAATATCCCCGATTTTGAAATAGCATTTAGTTGCAATAATGAGATATTACATACTCATTAGAATTTATATTTTGGATTTTAAGAAAAGATTTATGTATATATCTTAGTGATTATATTCTATGATGATTTTAGTATAACATTTATGTGCTAAAATAATTAGTGCAAAAGTAGTGTTGAGTATTATTCTCACTACATAAGGTATATGAGATGTAGCAAAGTTGTATTTATGATTGGACAAAATATCATTATGGTACTTTCTACAACTACCAAACCCTACGACAAAATATGTGCTTGCATTAGCCCTACGGTGAACTACGACTACCAAACCCTAGTCGACTAAGCAGAACTTCCTATCGAGCCAAACAAATCAAAAAACTTACCTTTGATTCACTCTATTAGGATCAAGACGCTAATCACTAGGCCAAAAAAAATTACTGGTAGTTAAGGCGCTACCTTTTTCTTATATATTAAGTAGCCTAGCTCGCCCATGAGTTGAATTTTCGGAGATGTTGTCACATACCAACACACTCTTTGGCTCTTATACCAATTGTATGACCCATTTGTATCAAGTATCAAACACATATTAAAGCAATCAACAAAATGATATCTCGGTTTGTAGGTTTGTCGATTAGGAGATAACCGAGAGCATAGAAGGTGAAATATAAATTGCTTAGATTCTTAGGGTTTATAAACAAGTATATATAACCATAAGGTATTTACTAAACATATATACCATGTACTATGAATAATGTTAATAGCAATATTAAACTAGACTAAAATATAAATAGACACAACTTTAAGATTTAACACTTACTCTAACTCTAAGTTTGTGTATTAAATTATAAACCGACAAATTTTAAGAAAACTTGAGTGCAAGAACAGAGTATAACTACACAAAGAAGCTTGTAAGCCCTTATGCTTTCATGGTTATAAACCCGCTAAAAGGTTACTAGCTCCTCCCTCATATGTGGGACACATTCCTAATCCCACTTTGTTTTACCATAATCCATTCCAAGTACACAACTTTGGTTATCGATATTTCATTCACACATACTCCGTTTGAGACATATTATATTGTTTCGAAGCTCTTATAACGGAGAATTCAAACCCACTAAGGATTTAACATAAACAATACAAATGTATATGTTTAAATGTGTCCAAAGTTAGAAAAAAAAATACATAATTTTTACTAAATTTTCTAACAATTAGTTAGTATTTCAGCTTGCAATTCATCAAGGTAGGATATGTATATGATTATGTTTGTAATTGAAGTGCCAATTAAGATAAATAATATAACATTTTATTTGAAGAAACCGGGCAGTAGAAAGCTTGTCGTATGTATATATGCACCTAGACTCCTTGAGTCGCGTCTTAAGGGCCCGGGGAAAATGAGTCAATATTTACATAATTAAGAATAAAAATGGATCGTCGTTTAGTCTGCTTTGAGAGAGAACTTTAAGTAGCAGTGTAGTGTAGTGTAGTGGAGTGGAGTGGATGACACAAATTAAAAGTGCAAGTTACATTTCTGATTGCGACACTGACAGCTATACCAACGGTGAAGTTGAGTGGAGATCATGCATGGTGCCGTAGTAAGTAGTAGTAGTAGGACCACCCAACTAGCACCTAACAAACGTCCATATATATGTATGTATGCACATCAAAACGAGACAACATGAGGTAGAGAGATTTAAATGAAAATGTATATTTAGGTGAGAATATTATTGGCATATTATCATTTATTTAAGTCCTGTTATGAAAAAAAATATAGATTTAAGATTAGATTAGTATATACGTATGTGTTTTACTGTTAAGAAGAAAACTTTAGTTAATTGTATATGATACATTGGGTTTAGGTCTTATGTCTAGTTAGTTAGGTATTTATTGTTACTTAATTGATATTATTAGGTAGCCTAATTAATTAGCTACTACCCCCTTCATTGTTCTGATGTTAGTGGCTTTTTCAATTTTACTTTATAAACTAGAATATTCTTTTCTTGGGAACTACTTTTTACGAATATATACTCTTTTTAACTAATGCTTAATGCTTGGTATCTTAAAGATTCTTTACAACATGCCATACTTCATTTTAAGAGATCAACAATAACCAGCAATGTCCATATTAACATCTCTAATAAGCACACACCTGCATTTTCAAGAAATCAAATTCCTCATCAATAGATAAATAATAATGAACAGGCTCTAGGAACTAAAGCAAGTAGTGAAAGAACTAACAACACTTTAAACCTACAAACTTTTAACAAGTTTACCTACCTACTTACCCAAATATCCAATAAATTCCTACAACAGGTGATACAATTAAACACTACATAAGAGTTGGACAGACCTAGCTAGCTAACAGTTCCCTTGAAAAACTGTACCCAAATGTCCATACTGAGGTCCGTAGGACGAGCTCCCTGCCATCATCAGGCTGCTATTTGCAAGGTTAAATGCTGTGTTTGTAGCCACCTGCTGGTTAGGGAGGCTCAGTTGGTGCATAGCTTTTGCAATGTGGTGGCTCTGCTGCTGTTTTGATGGTGGGGTGACCATGGTACTTTTACATACACCTTGTGTTTGTTTTGTAGCGTCGTTAAGGTGCACTGTGGTAATATCATGAATACTTGACCTCCTTTTATCCTTTCCACCGGATAGCTGCCGAATGAAGTATTTCTGAGCATGACTAGCTACCTGTGTAGGTGTTCTGGTTGTCACGAAATTTCTTGAAATATTTCTCCAATCCCCTTTACCATACTTTTTTAGCCCCAAAAGAAATTGCCTGAGATCAAGTCAAAAAACAAACTGAATCAGGGTTGCCCGCCTTATATCGCATACAATGCAAGTTGTATAATCTGTTTTTCGATACTTTTTAATTAGCCCGAAAATATAAAGGGTACTAAAATCATTAAAGTATACATTGGCACCCTATATATCAATAATACTCCCACAGTTCGAGTTTAATACAATAAACTTGATCTATATGCATATCTATAATACCCCTGCAGTTTTAGCCACTGATTCTTGAAACATTCAGACCCCCAAAAAAATATAAATAAATAAATGTATGGTTAGTTTGTCTACAACTTCATTATACTTTTGTAAGTAACTCCCATATCCCCAAAAAATTTACAAAAATTTTATTATCTGTCTGAATGACTTTCGGCCCATTTGACATGTTAAAGATAAAACATAACCCGACCTGAAAATCATAAGTAAATGGATCGAAAAAAATAGCCACCACTAGCTAATAGTTACTACAACCACCAACAAAGGTCTAGCGGTATCCAGGTGTATACAAGGTGTCCCAATAATCAAGTGATTAGTTACTACCATCCATCAGTAAATTAGGAAGTAAGTTAAAAGATAATTAATTTGGTAAA
This sequence comes from Pulicaria dysenterica, assembly GCA_947179395.2. Classification (NCBI taxonomy): domain Eukaryota; kingdom Viridiplantae; phylum Streptophyta; class Magnoliopsida; order Asterales; family Asteraceae; genus Pulicaria; species Pulicaria dysenterica. The sequence continues at coordinate 87,592,658 of OX359288.1, forward strand.
ATTTACCTGTGCTCTTCTTCTGTCCAAGGAATTCCTTTTTTCTTTTCATGATCAGGAAGTCTATTTGATGGACATCTCTTTCCTCCAGGACTGTAAAAATGTGGGTGATTATTATTAATATTAGCCACCCACTCTAATGTCATAGGATCACTGCTATCACATCCAGGTACAACTAACACCCCTGCCTCTATATCACTAATATCCTCTACCAATTTCTGATACTGATTTATCACATCACTCTCGGTTTTCCCAGGGATCAATCGCGCCACATTCTTCCACCTGTCCGGCGTTTCCTTATCAAACAACGCCAATGCCTCCTCAAACCGTTTGTTCTCTTCTGGAGTCCATACTGTCTCTGCGGTTCCATCAAAGAACAAATTAGAACCACCCGTGAAGTATGATGATGACGAGAGGATTTCGCTTCCAAGATTCATTCTTAAAAGAAAAAAGACCCAAAAGAAGGCTTGGTTTATTGAAGAGGTGCTATAATATGAATGCTTTATTGAGTATTGGCATAAGGGTGAAGTGAGGAATCTTTCCAATACATGAGGAGGAGTAATGAATGGGTATAAAGCTAGAAGGGTAGCTTAATCATACATGGAAAAAGAGAGAACATTTGAAGCTTATTAGTTATTGAGGAAGGGAGAATGAAAGTGAGTGAACTGAAAGAAGATTGTCAGCAGTAGAACTGGAGTAGTGTACTTGAATGAATGAAAGGGGTAGTTAGTAGAGAGATCTGTATTGTATTGGAAGATTTATATAATGGCCAAAAGGAGAAGCTTTAATTAAGAAGAGGTGGTTAGATATGATTGGCTGAGTAAGTGTATGTGGGGGCTTCTGCTAAGAAAGAAGGAGAGCTGGCCAATCAAAAGCTAAAGACAACAATCTGTCATTGGTGAGCAGATGCACATGGGTTTTATGGTAATTTACACAAAAAGTTGATAAAGTTTGGCAGCAGTTGTGTTGACAT